>OU383786.1:11401072-12601072 GCA_910950805.1 Acrocephalus scirpaceus scirpaceus
CTCATGTTTAACACACAATTACATTTTCTCCCTCCAATTCCATTACAAATGGAATCGGGGAGGCATTGTTTGAAGAAATGTACTGCTTCAGTTCTAGTTATGTCGTACAATGCACGGAACAGTGGAAAAAATCTAGACACCAAAGAGTCAACACACACAGACACACACACACACACACACAGACACACGGAGCTCCGAGCCGAGCCTGCATCCTTATTTATCCCCAACTGCTGCCCAGCAGTGGGGCCGGCCAGAGAAAAGGGGCCCGGACAGAGATAACCAAGAGATGGGAAGTTAATTAATTGCATTAAACTATTGACTAACTACCTAGCTCGATCTTAATTCATTTAGAGAATATTAAAATCTGAGGAACAATAATAAAATTGATGCCGATTCCCAGCGGAAGGAGATGACCAGCAAATTGGATACTTTTCTTAATCTGGCGTAAATAATAACATGTCTGTTCCCACTCCCTCTCAGGCCAATTCCCCTATCATTTATTCCAGGCTCAAAAGCCTGCTTCCATAATTGATATCAGTTACTCAATGAGTGCTTCTTGCCTTTGTTCTCGTTATCCATTATAATTACAAAGTTCAGCCCGGGCCGGGGGGTGCGGACGGAGCCCTGGAGGGGCTGCGGAGCCCCGGCCCCTCCCGGGACAGATCCGGAGTGGGGACACGGGGAAGGACGGGACACTCCGGGAAAGCCGGCTCGGATCCCCCCGGGAAGCGGCTCGGTTTGGATCTCCGGCTGCCGGGGGTCTCGCCTGGCCCCCGCGGTCGTGCTCTCCGCTGTCCCCGGCCGAGCCGCCGCGCCTGGCTCCGCTCGGCTCAGATATTACTATTTCGTTATTTATTCACTTATTTATTCATTTATAAAGTGTTTACTTAGCTCGGTGCAGATGTAACATCTCATTTACAGGTTGGCCCCGGGGCAGAGAAACAATTGGCAACAGAGGAGGGAGGGGGGGAAAAAAAAGAAAAAGAAAAAAAAAAAGAGAGAGAGAGGAAAAAAAGAAGGGAAAAAAAAAAAAAAGAACTGGGGAGAATAAGGAGGGAGGGCAGAGGGAAGGGGAGCTGCCGCCTGCGCAGGGGAGCACTGCCTCCCTCCGCTGACCCCCACGGGGCAGGGACCATCTGCGAAAGGACCTCAGGAACATCGCTCTCCCGGAGAAACTGAGGCACGGGGGGGTCGCTGAGGGGCGAGCGGTGGCTGCGCCCCCCAGGAAGGCACCGGGTGCGGACGAGGGAAGCCGCGCCAGCGCTGCCGGCGCCCGTCGGGAGCGGCATCAATCCCCTGCCTCCCTCCCTCCCCGCTACCCGGTAGCGCTTTCCCCCGTCCTTGCGGCCTGGGCCCCGGCAGAGCGCAGGCACGTTGGTTTTCCCGCGGCTTTTGGGGGGAATTCCTGCTTTCCCCGCCGGTTCCCGAGGCAGCGGCTGGGGTGGGGGTCGCGGCGGAGGCGGGGCTCGAACCTGCGGCCCGAAAGGGGCGCGCCCCGGGCCCGGCCCCGCGCATCCCTTCACACGGGGCTGACGGGCGGCAGCTGCTGATTGTTTAAACGAGGAGGCGGTTGCCTAGCAACCCATAGGAGGCTCATTACCGAAGCCACAGTGATTAACAAAAAAGGGTATGAAAGTAAAATGGATTAATTATTTAATTAACTAATTGATGATCAACTTCTTTTTAATTATTCACTTAATTAAAGAAGTGTAACTACAACACTGCCCTTATCAAGTGTGTTGATATACTGACAAGATTTCAAAGACAAAAAGAAAAAGAGGAAGAAAGGGGAGGAAAAAAAAATTACCTTCCCTGCTGCAGGCCCCACAGATCTGAACCGGGAGCCACATGCAACACCTTTGGGACACCCTGCCCGAAGTTCAGGTGTGGCCCCAAAACTTTCCCGTGAAGGGCTGGGCTGAGAGCCTTCCTCTCAGAAGGAGCAGCACCATCCTTACAAGTTATATCTGTTTCCTGCTGCCACGCTGCAGAGCATAAATCCAGCCAGGCTGTGCTTCAAAGAAGAGTTATGGAGGCCTTGCTGCCTCTTAAATCCGGGTTGATCTTTTCCTCTTAACTAGACAATGGTTCAGCTGCATCTGGTCAGACCCACCGAGAGAGTTATGGATGGCTGAAAAAGTCTCTGTGCCTTGTTCCCAGGCTAAAAGGTTTGCCTAGGACTGGAGTGAAGAACCCTTCCTAGGGGTGACTGAAGTGTGTGAAGGAGCTGGGAACATCCCAGCCTGACATCTGTCAGTGGAGAGAGGTGAGCATCAGGGTGGCAAAGCTGCCCTGGTACTTGTGAATGGGGTACACAACAGCCTGGTTTTCCTTGGCAGGGTTTTTGCCAGCAGGGACCAGGGGGAAGGAGTGCAGGGAGTCTTTCCCTGGCACCCATGGAGCTCCCTGCCTGCTGAGGGATCCCTGTCCCCAGGCTGTGCTCAGAGTCAGCAATAACAAGTCAGTGATTTTGCTTCCCGAAGGATTGGGCTCCTTTGCTCTGCCCAGCAAGTGTCTGGCTCTCCCTGTATCGCACTAATTTTGTTTCTGCTTTTTTGAAGTAAACAGTGCAGCTTGTCGAAAACATTCACCTCTCTTGATTAATTTACCCCTAATGACAAAGATGGCTCTGTAATCAGCAGGTAAATGCGGGGAGTGAAATCCGCCCGGTTTTCCCTGTTAGCATGGCTGATGAGGGAGAGGGGGGCCGCTGCCCAGCCGAGGGGAGGACGGTGCTGCAGGGACTCCATTGATTCTATTTACCCGTCCAAGGTGTGATTGGATTTATTGTCAGCATGAGGAAGACAAACAGATCACTTCTGCTTGGCAGAGTATTGGCAAGTCCGAGATCTCCTGAAGGAAGGGAAACTTGGGAGAGGTGGGCTTGGTTTTTTTTAAACCTCTTCTGAAGTGTTTGTCCTCTGTGCACGGGGCTTTGGAGCTCACCCAAACAAACCTCGTGCCCCACGGTCACCCAGAGGTGATGGAATTGTTGTCACTCCGTGCTTGGGAGAGGGGCTGGAGGTAGCAGGACACAGTGGGTTGGCACAGCCAGGTACAGCTCTGAGTATCTCAGTGCTGCAAACCATGAGCACTCTGTGGTCACAAGGACGTGACCTGTGATGGAATCAGGCTGTGTGCTGAGGTGTTTTCCCTAGGAGACAATGAGAAGATGCTGGAGATGTTGGAAGGTTGAAAAATGGAAACGTTCTCCTGTCCTCAGGAAGGACTCCCAGTGTCAGGCAGGTGGACAGAAAGGCAGATCTGAGACAAGACAGCAGAAGGATGGACAAAGCAGTCTAACTTCTCCCCCACCAGTTCCCTGTGACTCCACTGGGTTTTAAAAACATAAACCAAACCTTCCCCTCCATTTAATTCATGTACCTAATCCCCTAACTCTCTTAATTAAGCAGAGGGAAGTTTAAATTGTTCTGACCATCTTTGGGGGGATTATATATTTCAATCATCATTATGGTATGGCTATTTGTGATACCACGAGATAGATAGGTATATCCGTTGTATAATCAGGCATACAAATTATAATCCCCCCAAAGACATTTAATAACAATTTAAAATACTGACTGCTGGACATAGGGCATCGGCAGATTAGAAATGAATGTGAATGGGGGGTTTGTTCAAGGACTCTGGATGCTTGGTGCTCTGAGCTTCTGTCCTACAGCTCTCCCTCCTGGCATTGGGACCAGAGGAGGAAGGGGCTTCCATTCCTGGGGTCCCTCCCATGCAGCAGCATCTTGCATGGATGCATCACCCTGTCCACAGATGGAGCTCAGGGTGAGATGGACGTGCTGCCTCCCAGGAGCATCCTCATCCTCCCGACCAGCTTCCATCCCTTGGGATGCCGTGATGGTCTCATTACCTCCACTGGAGGCTGTGGATGTGCATCTGAGGGCAGGATGTGGCCTGATGCTGTCTAATTTTCTTGGAGCTGTACACGGGGGTCCCCACTGACATTAGAGGGAGCTGCTGAAGCATATCGAGAGAAGAGGAGATGCTACGAATGCTCGCTCTCGCAGCAAAACTGCTCAGGGGTGTCTCTGTAACTGTGAAATCAGGCCTTTTGAAAGCATGGATTATTGAGTGAGTAGATCTAGCCAGCTCCTTTAGGGCCATTAGTCCTCATATGCACTTGGTTATTTTACACTGAAAGCATACAGGGGAGATTATGTCATCTTTAAGGTAGGGGGGAGAAGAAACAGCAATTTTTCTGTGTCTTAGGAGTAAGTGAAAATAACTGCTTGAAACCTACTAAAACAGCAAAAGACACATGTCTGAGAAATAAAGCCACATTCTGACCTGACAGCGAGAGCATTGCAGGCTAAAATCTAACTCAGTGAATTTTTGTAGCCTGAGTTTGGATGGCAAAGGACTTGAAACCTCATGACTTAAGTGGAACAACAGGACACAAGACTCTTCAAATTTCTGCTGGGAAAAAGCTGAGTCCAAGCAAATGGGCTTGGCAGGCATCATCCTTTGCAGAAAGGCCAGTCCAGCTGAAAAACCGATTTCTTGCTCTGCTTTTAAAGAACAACGTGGAGATCATATTTTCTGCTTCATCAAATTAGCAGAAACATTATTGTTACTTTGTGCCTTTGGTACAGACAGCGAACACTGTGTAACAGCCCAGGAGAGCCTCACTCTCTCTTGGGGTGCAGGGCTCCTGCCACCCACCCAGGGCAGAGCCAGGAAGGGTTTGGGTCTGAGTGAGAGCACCTGAAGGTGACAGAGGGTGAGGGAAGGGCTGATATGGCTTTGCCTGTGAGCAGCAGCACAGCAAACTTACATCCTTGTTTGATAACACCACAGTCGTGCAGGAAACAGCTGAACAGTTGTCTAACACAGCAAGGGATCTTGCTGATGATGAACCTTGCTGGAGAAATCACTCCCTCAATGTGTCCCCAGTTCCTTATCTAGCTTCCAGAGTCGCAGTTTTTGAAAGGTTTTGGGATGGTTTTTCTAACACCTTATCGTGGTGTGACCCCCTCAGCAGCTCCAGGCAGCCCTTGTGCTGTTGGCTCCTCCAAGCCCTCCGAAGGGCAGGTGTGGATCTCCCACCAGTGTAGGGCTGGGTGGCTGCTCTCTGAGTCCCCAGTCCTTGTACATCAGCTGTCACTGAGGGGTGAAGAGGATTCAGCCCTGGGAAACACTAAAAACCCCAAATGAAAGAGATAATGGCTGAACACACCCCTGGGTGAGTTCAACAGACACCTGCAGGTGGGGACTGATGCTCTTCATCCAACTCAGCAGTGCCAGGTGTTTTATAGGAGGTCACCCAGGCTTGGCTTGAATAGGAGGGAAAGGGCCTGGCCTCAGGCACTTTGTTAGGAAGGGAGGCCAAATCCAGTCCCTACAGCTCCCCCAAGGATCCCAGATTTGTTGTCTCCTTCACAACAATGACTGCCAAGCCTGGAGTTCATTTTCCTGAAGGAGAACCTCACAGCAGGTGTTCCTGTCCCTGAGCAGGATGTGGTGTTTCCCTGGTGTTGGAGAACCTGCTTGCACAGTGCTCTGTGCCCTAAGAAAGTGCCAGGCGTGGGGAACCCAGGCCAGTGCTCAGAAGGGATCAAATGCCCTGGTGAGGGACAAGTGACACCCTGACCTGACCCACTTGGGGACAATTTGGGGGCTGTTGGTGTCAGCTAAGCTGGCTCAGACACGGGGTCTGTGCTGCAGCCGTGCCCTCTCACTCCCTGGCTTTAAATCACCCTCAGCTTTCCTGTTTCTGTGGGCTCATCTTCCCTCCTTGGGAACCCTCCACACATCAAAGCTGTGCAGGGAAAAATACACCGCAAACTTCTTTAAACAATCCTGGGTGTTTTGATTACAGGATCTGGCAACTACTTTTCCAGAGCTCGTGAACTTCTTGGAAAATCTCCAGGGAGTTTCTCTCTGGGGGAACTTTATATTTTCTTGCTGATTTTTAAAAGTCTGCTGATAACACCACATGAGATTTTTTTTTTTTTTTTTAAGCACCAAACTCTTGATGGATGCTGTGTTTGTAGGAGCTGTAAATGTAAATTGTTTTTCTTCTGGCCACTTATGTTTTATTTGAAACGTACAAAATCTGAGTTGTGTAGTTCCTGAGAGCTGGCCTAGAGAACAGCAGCACTCCCAAGTAGTTTGTCTCCTATCAAATGGCATTAATAATTTAGTCTCTAATTAAAAGTGAGGTCAAACAATGAAAAATGACTGAGCTAAATGGTTACGCTGTGATGTATTAAAGTGCCTGGTGGGTTTTAATGGATGGAAGGAGCGTTGTTGTTTGTTTATGTACAAAACACTTTCAGTCAAAGACTGTAGGAGTTCCTAGCAAATGTATTTAACTAACATCTTTTACAGGTTACTGAGTCAATGTCTTAAAGAGACAATTTTTGCACACCTTTTATATCCTTCAAATTGCTCAGCTACTTGTAAAACAGCTTCTCTTAATGACGAAGGAAGGGAAAAAAAACCTGCTTTGATGCCTCTTAGGCTGGTTCATCAGTTAATGTTAACACTCAGAAATATCTAAGGGGATCTAAGACATCGTGGGAGAGGTATTTTGAAGGGAGCTTGTTTTTTATGTTCTGGAAGATGCTCTGGCTGTCTGTTCCCAGCATGCTGGTGGCTGCTACTGCCCTGAGTGATTTTGGGAAAGTACCTGCCATTAGTTTGATTACTTTATTTGTCAGCAGCCTTGCCCAGAAGCTAACCCAGTACTGAACAGCACCGTGCTGCCCCAGCAGCTGCTCTTCCAAAGAAAAATGGGGAAGAGAACAAGGTTTCAGCTCTCTGTGTGTAGGAAGGGAACCTGAGAGAAGGAGGACTCTGACTCTCGTGGGAACAGGTCCCAGGAATAAAGGGTGGGCAAGTAAGCAGATGTTAAACCCTCTGTGATGGCTCTTGCCAAAACCAGGGATGCTCAGAGTGTCCAGCAAGGGCCTCACCCACCTGAAGAGCCTTCCCACCGCACCATGGTGGGCTGCACTTGCTCTGTTTAAGGAAAACTGTGCAACATCCTGTCAGTGGGAGAGACCAGGCTTCATGGAAGGGAGGGCAGGTTTCACACTGTGAGCATGAATGTATCATTTCGTAGATTCTCTGTGTCACTTAGGTGGAAATTTTATATTTCTGACTCAAAGTTAGGGCAGGAATGGCAGGAACATAGAAACGTGTGTGATTGCATGACTGGGATGATCCTCTGGGAACCTTGGCTTCTGGTTCCAGGGCCTCAGGGTTAAGGCATTGGCTCCTCCATGGACCTGCCCTGATGGTTTTACAGACACCTTTACAGAAGGCTGAAGTAGAGGGTGATGATTTGTCTTGCTCATGGTAAGCAAATCCAGGACATTCCACCAGACATCTGGAGCCAGAGGTGCTTTGTGCTGCCCAAGCACAACAGGAGAAACACTTCTGCTCTTTGAGGCTGCAAGTGGAGGTTGGGTTAAGTATGGACCCAAGAAACTCACATTTCTTTACATTACTCTGTGCAACCAAAAAACTCAGAAACTCCAAGTCCCTACTCCTAAATATTTAGCCTTTATTTATTTACATTCTTAGCTGACAATCTTTATATAAAAAGACAGGAAGTTGGAGTTTTGCACCTATTTCATTTAACACCACTTAACTCCTGGCACTGGCCCAATATGTCTCCATTAAGAGGAGACTTTGCAAAAATTGTCCCAATTAAGCAGCAGTGTTGCGATTTGCTGTTGTGAGGCTAAACTGGTTCCCTGGGAGATGTCCTAATGAGGTATCCATCTTGATTAAGTGCAGACTTGTGAAGTGCTTCCCAATTAAAGGACAGAGTAGGCAAGTATATTCTCCAAAATTTCTTTTTTTTTTTTTTTTTTAGAAATAGTTATTTGTGGGATCTCCTCTGGGGCTCGCCTCCCCATGGACAGGGACAGTGTTTGCTTTGATGTGGGATGATGCTGATCAGGCCCTTCACAAGTGGTCATGGACTGGCAGCACCCACGTTTGTGTCTAGGACTCCAAATTCAGAGCAGCTGAAGGAGAAGGTCCAGTGGAGGAGAGCCCAGGCAGATGCAGATCCTTCATGTCTGTTCAGCTTTGGTATCATGGGTTGATTGTGAGCTTACACTGGGGAGTTGACAAAACCCCCTGCTCTCTGTGCTTCAGGCCCCCTTTCTAAAACAGGGAGGAAGCACTGGAGCTGAGGAGAGAAGTGGTAGGAAGGTAGGAAGGACTCAGGTATTGACTGGTTTTATGGACAAACTGGGGTGTGGCCATGGTGGAATGGAAGGGGAGATGCACCTTCCCTCCCTCCATCTCCCTGCTGAAGCCACTGAGGTGCTCAATAGGAGGGCAGGGGTGACTTGCAATGGAAATTCCCCTCTGGTTTTAAGGAGAAAGCCCCCAGACTCCAACATTTCCCCATGAGAATGGTGCAGCCCTGGCACAGCATCCCAGAGAGGCTGTGGGGTTGCCACCCTTGGGGTTTGGAGAGACCTGGTTGGAAGCTGACCTTGCCTGGGCCAGGAGGTTGGGTCAAGGACCTCCAGAAGTCCCTGCCAATGCAGGGACTCCTGCTGGAGCCACACCTGCAGGGCTGGGGTAAAAGTGGGGCTCCAGCAGCAGCCCCAGCCCTCCAGAGCTGCCCCACAAACCATTGGGGTGGAGTGGGCTTGGTGGGGTGTAAATCAGGAGGAAGGGAGAGAAAGGCAGGGCTGTAAAACCCTCTGTGGGGTTTGGAGAAGAGAAAAAACACCTGAAAGGGAGTTTCTTCTCCAAGACGTAAAAGCCTCGCTTCTCCCCTTTCAATAACTTTCCCTTTAGTTTAAACTAACAAATGTCCATTTGTCAAGTGTTAATATTCACCCAATGTCCAGAGGACATACCTTGAAAGTTATTTATAACAAGACTTTTTTTTTTTTTTTTTCTTCCAAGGAAACAGTGTTCTCATTCCATATTTCTTCGGTGCTACAGAATTACCAATCAACTGTTTTGGAGTAATTTTAAATACAATTATAAGGAATGTGATTAGGACAAATGTAAAAGAAGTTAAACATAATCAATTCCTCAGTGCTGCCTTGTGGTTTACATTTTAGTATCGTTTAAGGGGATTTGCGCCAACCTTTTGTAGTAGATTAAAGGCAGATATTTTGTTTGTTACAATCAAACCTATGATTTTGGTTTTATAAATTTTTAAAATATTAATTATAGTTTGAAAAGTACATGGAGGTGAATACATTAACTAGTTTCCTGCTTAGATAGCAACTATTTGGTGTTTGGCATTAGATTAGCAAGGAGCAGGTTGGGAATTTTAATCCACCTTGTTAAGTTATTAAATTTTCTTTATTTACATACAGATCTCACTTTCATTAACATTGTAACAGGTGGTCATTAACAATTTATCATTTGCTAGGCAGAAACAAAAAGAGATTTTGCTACCAAGTTTTCTCTGCTGAGTGTCTCAATTATACTATGTAGCAAGGCTAAAACAATTACAAATACTGTTCTACAACAAGGCTCAAAACTTGGCCCTATGTGGAAAAATCAGTGATCTTTGAAAATTTCACAGTTTGCAGTTTCACTCTGTGTAATTACATAAACAAAGCTTCCTTTAATTTCAAAAAGAGGGATATTTTTACTCTAAAACATCTGCTACATTAAAAGTATTTGGGTTGAGGAAAGTATGGACCCCTTATTCCATCCTACTTATTTGCAACTTAGGTGAAGACTAATAGAATTTTAATATGATCTGTAATCACACTAAAAACTGTAGTTCAAAATTCCTGAGCATCACTTCAGAGCTATTGAATAGCCCTGGATCTAATTAGCATAATCATTTGCAGAGCCCTTGGAGTCCTATTTTCACAACCTTTTTATATTCTGAAAACAGGGGGTTTATAGTTCCTTTTCATTTTTTTTGGCATAGGAGAAGGACATGGCACAATTTCCTTCTCCTTCCCTGCTCCCTCCTCCTTCCCCTCCGCTCCCCCAAAGCTGCTCGGGCAGCACGTGCCACCCCCAGCAGGCACCACAGAGCAAACCCTGGCCTCACTGCATCACCCCAAAGCCTGGGAGACAGCTGGAGGCACTGGAAGCTTTTCTCTTCCTCCTAAAAATAATGTGCTTGATAAGCCCATCTCTCTTTTTAGCATCGCCTGTTCGTTTTGGAAGGAGCCGAAGCCTCCAGCAGCGCTTTCGGCGCAGCCGCCTCTCCCCCATCCCTGCATCTCCAGGAACTGCTCTCCTCTTGGCAGCCAAGGGCTCGCTCTCACAAGGTGGTTTGTTCTGGCAAGGCATCTAAATAGCTGTGGTCCTGGCACCGCTCTCAGTTTTGCAGGATAGAGTCCTCATTTGAGCCTCTTGTCATTTGCAAGATTTCCAGCCCTGCCGGTGCGTTTGTGATGATCCGTGACACGTGGGTGATTGAGGAGCATTCCTCAGGCTTCCAGCTCCTGCTACACCCAGGAATTCAAGCCCCACTTTAGGATGACTTTTCCCAGTGTTATTGGAATTGTCATCTGGGTTTGGTGCATAACTCAGGCTGCAAGAAGCTCCTGCAGGATCGTGTTTTATTCCACATAAAATGGCTTTGATGCTCTCAGAGCACATAGAGTGCTCCAGAATGGCTCTTGAATTGACTGATGCTGCCTCTGTGTGTGTGAAAATAACCTTCATGTTACACTTGATCTTTTTTTGATCTGTTTAGGTAAGAAAGGATTGTGGAAACATTACAATTCTTAAGCAGATCCAGCTACTAGATCTTCACTGTCTGTGTCATCCCTTTTGCTCTCCTAAATTGTGGTTAGGTGAGATGTTTAAAAACAACCATCACAGTTCACCTCAGGCTGACAAATCAGCACCCTAAACCCCTTCACTGGCATTTCTGTTTCATTTCAAATAGTTTACACCAGAACTGGGGGATCTCTGTTGCCTCAGTTGTCCCACCAAGGCTCCCTCTATCAGCCTTATCTGCAAGAACAAGAGACAAAAAATATCACCCCTGGAAAATCCAGTGCCACCAGGCTGGTTGGTGAGCTCTCATGTCCAGTCACAAATGTGACCAAACTCTTTGGCTTCTCCTTCGAAACACATTTTAAGTGTGTCTGGTGATCTTGGTTTTAATGTTCATTTTGCCCCTGGCAGTTTGTCTTTGTGGCTCACTGGAGCTCAGTGACTGGTTTTCAGTGTATTTCTGCACTGTCAGTTTGTTCCAAGCTGCAAAGTGATTCTCCTTCTGTAATTTGAGGACTTTTATGAATTGAACATCAAAGAAGTCTCTGAGTCCTGCTCTGTCTCTCAAGACTGATTCCTGCAATTAGAGTTTCCCTAAATCCTTTTAAATTTATCATTGCTTTCACAAATCCAAGCCACAAAGTGCTAAATTCCTGAGCTGTTTTATTTCCTCGCTCTGCACTTCGTGGCTGAGTGTCAGGGGTTGGGGCACTCATTTCTGGCTTTACTGGGAGCTGATTGTTTGCTTGCAGCTCTGGACTAACACATGAGAGGTTAGAGGAACCAGGTGTGAGAGTTCAGTCTGGGGTAGGTATATCTTGAAGGACATTTACTTTGAAAAATCCAAACCTGCATCCTCATTCTGTTTATCTTCAGGATGCTTGTGGACTTGGTCCAGCAAATCTTCCTGCCTCGTGCTTGACAAAGGCCACACAAATGTGGAGAAAGTCCAAGTTCTGGTGGGTTTTTCCTGATCCTGAGTGAGACCAGGTGGGTCCCCAGCCCTGACCTGTGTAGGCACCCTGAGGATCCTCAGCTGGCATTGCTGTGTGGATGTCACTTGTGCTCTGGCCTGAGGGAATGATCCTGCTGGGTTGGAGTGTGGTTAATGCCATGCTGCAGGTTTAGCCCTACCTGTGCTTCCTCCACCCCTCCCTCACCCTCACCTGCACCACCAGCATCACTTCCTTGTGCTTGGACCCTATGCCATGGGAAAGTAAATCTGTAAGAGCATTTTATTTTAATAGACATGGAAAATTAATGCCTAGAGATTACCGTAAAAAAGGACACAGGCAGAATGCCTCCCTGCTTCTGCCACTGTTCTCTGCCTACATCCATTTTGTAGAAGCTTTGGAATTGCTTCTTTCTGACTAAAATCTTTCCACAGCAAAAGATGTCCTTGATTGTGCTATTTTAAAAAGTAATTTTCCCCACCCTTGAAAGTTTTTATCTGCAGCGTTTTATATTTTCTCACTGACTTAAATAGCCTGGTCTCTCTCTTTCTCAAAGTAGAATAGACAGTGCCTTTATTTATCCTGTTGGTACTTTAAACTGCAATAAGATAAATGGGCACAATTATAGATGTATACCAGAAAAGGAACATGTGTTCTAGCATATGTGATACTAACCTAAGCTGACATCTAAATGTACTTCTCAGATAACAAACATTACACACACACATATTTATTAAACTCAGCAACAGCCTTTGCCATCCTTTTCAGCTACTTTTAAACAGCTGGTGAACTGTCAAAACCACGTTAAATATTTTAACAAACAAGTTAAATATTTTTAGTTGTTTCTCTGATGGTAGTAAAAATCCAGGATGGAGTAATCTAACTGCTTCTGTGAAACGCTCGAGGAGAAGCAGAGGATGATTTTATTTGGCTGCAAGTTGTGAGCCAACTTTCCTGCTGAAGGATTAAGCTGAGCTCTGCACCTGAGACCCAGCGAGCCACGCCAGGCACGGCAGCGCCGCCTCCGAGCTCCTGGGATCTGTGGTGGGGAAAACCCCTTGGACTCCCTCCCGTGGGATTTACCGCGGGTTAACGCAGTGGGTTAGATCATGGAAAGCTGGTAAATGTTTATTTACGGTGCCTGGGTGTTTATGGGGCTCTTCTGCTCCGCTCCTGAGTTCCCTCTCCGTAGACCTGGTCCCGAGAGCCGGGGCAGCATCACAGGCGTGACTGGGGCTGTGCAGACACGTGTGGCAGAGCGGCCTCTCAGTGCTTCAAGGCAGGCTGGAAGCTCCAAGCAGCAACGATTTATATCACTAAAAGTCAGAGAGGATTTGCAAAGCATCCGTTCTATTGCTATTTAAGTGCAACAGAGGAAAATCCACAGTGAAAAGGCACAGGCCAAGAGCCTTTTTATGTTTAATATACATTAAAAAGTTGAGTATTATAACATGTGAGCAGGAGATAATGACAGGTGAATAAAAAGAAAGACAGCGACGTATCTAGCAAAGTGTCAGATTGATAAATAAATGAACAAAGACAGGAGAATAAAAGGCTGTTATGAAATATATCAAATCTGATGTGATATGGATCGTGTTGCGGGAAGTTCAGTCTTCCTTTGCCGAGACAGGAGTCAAGGACAAACAGTTTGTCTGCGATTACGAGCTGTCCTGGCTGGGGAAATAAATACACCTGGAAGATGGCTCTGTCCTTCCCCCTGCCTGCCTGCCAGCACAGGAGCACCAGGGAAGTTAATACAACACAATTTATTCTGGGTGGCATCTCCCATGCAGAATTATTACAAACTACTCTGAGTGGATTATGGGCTCTCATGCAAAACTAAGAAATAAAGGAAGCACAGTTCAGGCTGCACCCTCACATCTGAGGAGGGGAAGCAGAGCTGGAAGCCAAGCGAGAGGATTGTATTTGGCTGTAATGGAAGAATGATTGATTAAGCAGAAAGTGGAGGATCTGGGGAGGAGCCTGTGGCATCTTGCTGGAGAGAGCAGGAGAAACCAGCCATGGAGATGTGATGGATCTTGAAAACGAACCTCAGCACCACAGAGAAGCTCAGTAGGGTGTGGTGGATGCCCAGGAGTTGTGGTCCCTGCCAGGCATCAGCACCCACCGAGCAAAGGCAGCACAGGGACAGCAGGGGTGGGAGAGGGGCCATGCTGTGCTCCCTGGGCAGCAGTGACCCTCAGGGGAAAGCTGATGGTGATGGAGGATGATGATGGAGGCTGCTGGCAGGCAAAACTCTCCTACTGGAAACTGAGGAACCAGAGAAAAACCAGGTGTTTCTTTGGAGAGAGCAGCCTCCAGCCCTGACCCTCCTGCCACAGGGAAAGGATGATCTCAGGAGGGGAGCAGGGTCAGCCCAAGCCGTGGCCAGCCTGGGGCTTCTGCTTCCCTCAGCTGCAGGGTAAAACTGGCACAAGAGGCCAGAGGGGCAACAGCAGGGGAAAATCCAGCTGGCCATGTGCAGTACAGTGATATTGGGGTGAATGAGGGTTACAGAGCTACCTGGAGAAGCAGGGAGGAAGGATATCAAGGGGGACAGTGAAACAGTCCTGGAGGGTGTCAGCAGCCCTGGTGGGGGCTGTGTCTGCAGATGAATTAGGGCAGCTGTCCCAGTGGGAAAGCTGTCCTGTGAGCAAAGCTTTTCCCCAAGGCACACAGGGGGAATGGCTGAACAAACAGGAAAAAAACATTGATGCTACAGTGCTTTTGATGCCAAGATGAATTTTTCCCCAAAACTGAGAATGATGAATTTACAGAAAATTGTCTGGGCATAACTCAGTGCAAGACTTTTGAAGAACCACTCACAGGACAGCAGCAGCCCTCTTGGCAGTGATGGAGACATGTCCCAGAAAAACTTGAACGGCTGTGGGGTTAAAAGGCTTGGCAAGAGCTCTGGGCAAAGAAATTTTAAATTTTCCAGACCTGATTTCTGAGGAGGATTTTCCCATGTTGAACCAGACCTGAGCTATCACAAACTGTTATAACTGAGTTAATGGTATTAATGTTTCATCACTCAGCATTACTGAAAATCTTGTCCTATATTTTTTGTGCCTTTTTTTTTTCCTCTATTTTTTGGTGGGTTTTTTTTTGTTTGTTTGTTTTGTTTTGATTTTTTGTTAAAAGCAAGACTTACAACAAGTGCTGTCAGAATTACAAACACAGGTCTGATCTGCCAAGTGCTTCTCACAACAAGATCCCTGCTCATCACTCACAGTCCCAGGTCCAAGGAGGAGGTTTTGTTAAGAGACTCGGTAGAAAAATGTTTCTTTGTCAGCTCTACTTGGCAGCAATCACCGGGCAGGCAGCCTCCTCTATTAGGATTGCTTTCTGTGTCAAACACCTCATCATTAGAAAGTGAGGCTTGAATGTTATTCTTTAAGCTTTAGATCAACTGTGGAGGCTGAGATGTAATGGAAAAACCTGATGCTGGAAATTCTCGAGTCATTATCACAATTTATACTTAAAAGAGCTCCAGTTTTATAGCAAAAAGAAAAAAAATTCCATTCATTTTAATCATTACAAAGATTATTAAAAGGTCTTGAATATTATTTATTGCAATTCTGTACCAGTTCTAATTCACTCATTAATTCTATTCATCTTGAAACTAATTTTAAACTTCCAAAATTTACCGTAGCATTTTGAAAAGTTAAAGTAACTTTCAAGATGAATAGAATTAATGTTTTCTTTCCCTCCTTACAAACTGTTTTCACCTTCAAATACAAACCATGACCATACCATGCTAATAGCTGCAAATGTATTCTCTGTTTAAGGTTTCAAAACCATTACTTGACAGCTGACGTGGAACATAATTTCAGTCTCATTTTCAATGAGAGTCAGTGCAGCCTCCTCTAGGAGCTGCAGCCTCCAACGCTTACTCCAAATACATTTCCACAGCTGAGGATGTGGAATGAAGCTTTTTTCCCTCTGCTTCCTCCTGTATATTTTCCATTTGCTCTGTGTTCCCTCTGACCAAAGACTGTTACAGATCTGTAGAGTCTGACATAGCTGTCATAAATTTGGAGCCTTTGTGGGTGGGGAACATCTGGTTCCTAAGAAAACAAAGCATTATTTTCCTGATGGCTGCAGGAGAATGTCTGGGTTTGATCCACCTGTGAGGACTGATTATTTTTTAAGCTTCATACCAACACACAGGAGGTGGATGCTTCCTGGATCCCATGGCACAGCTCTGCCAGAACTGGCCTCCATTTCCTAAACTCTTCAGGTTGAAAAAGTTTCTCTCTTCCTTGCTAAATTTCCACCAGACCTGAAGGGGCAGGCATGGTTCATTCTTTCATTGAATGATCCCAAATTCCTTTCTGAAACAAGGAAAACCTCAGCAGAAGCAGCTGGAAACTCTGTGGGCAGAGTGTTTCCAGTTTTGCATCATTGGGCATTGCTGTGGTGAAGGTGAATTCCTCCTCTCACCAAAGGCTTGCTGTTCTTTGTGGAGTGATTGCCTTCCTCTGAAGATGTTAAAGTTTGAACACAGTTTTCTGATAAACCCCACGCTGCCTTTCTCCTGGCAGTGAGATTATTTGCAATAAGACTTTCTGGAGCTTTGGGTGCTTCATTTTTAGGTTCTGAAATGATGGTGTATCTGTAGCAAAAAGGCAGCAAGGGTTTATTCCTGAGCAGCTTCAGGTGTGCACACGGGTGGCCTGAGATACATCAGTTATTTGGAAAGGTCTGTTGGTGACACAGAACTGCGAAACTGTTCCCATCTTGGATTGTGTAAGGTCATCACTGTGTTCAAGCCTGCCTCTCATGCTTTGCTACAGCTACAGAGTGAAGAGAGACATTTACTGTAAACACAGAACTGCAGAAAGGTCCTTGGTGGGTACATTTATCATTTGAAACCAACAGAGATGGGGTTGTGGGGTTTTTTTGGGGGTGTTCTTTTTCTTTTTTGAGGCTGAGTTTGAATCTGTACAGAACTCTTCCAGTTTTTCCAGATATTGCTGGGGAATTTTCCCTAGGATGGTTTGGGCCAGTTGGAAATGCCACAGAGATCCGCTTGCCATCCATAAACCACAAAGGTGAAGCTGGATTTGGCCCAGCTTTCTCCCACACCCCAGGGAACGCCCCTACTCTTGGTGGGAAGCCAGGAAGAAAAGCACTGGATAAGAGTGCAGGTATAGGGTCCAGAGCAAACGTGGATGGGGTTTCCCAACACCCAAACCCTTCAAAAATTGGAAACACAATACCACAGCTGGAAAGCAAGGTGAGCCAGACATCCTGAGCAAGCTGCAGCTGAGGAGCAAAGAGCTCTCCTGAAGATCCTCCTCTGTGACAGCTCCCCTGGGCCCCTTTCGCTGTGTAGTGCCCATTTCTGCCATGGCTGTAATGTGGGATTTTTGCTGGCTGAAACCTCTTCCTGAAGGAAATGAGGACAAACCCTCTTTCTCCTTGAGGTGCTGGGCTGTTGGAGCGCTCAAAATGCGCTGTGGTAGAGCATAACTCTTTTTTATGCTTGTGGTCACTTGCCTTGGTTTTATATGTGGCAAGTCTGGCAGTGTGGGATATAGAGCAGGGGGCCCCCAGTGTTGTCAGGGAATGTGTCTGAGTGAAGCATTTTATGGCTTGGCTCGATCTATTTCCTAGCTGGAATATTTCCACCAGTTTCCTTTGGCCGTGCCTGAGGCTCCAGCTTGTGGTTTTCCATGTTTTCCTTCCCCTGAAGACCGAAGTCTTCTCTTGGAGGAGGGAGGGAGATCAGGGAAGGATGCTGCTTTTTTGCTTCCTGCACATCTGAGATGAAAGTTCCTGCTGTTCCTCTCTGTTCCACGTACAGATCTTTTCCAGGGGAGAAGCGGATGGTGCAGATTGCCTTTAGCACCAAGCTTAAGTGGAATTCTGCTCAGCAGCTGCCACAAAATTTAGGAAAGGAAATAGAGGTCTAAAGCAAGCGAGCACACCTGAGCTGGCTGAATCTGCTTGGCACAGAGATACAGGCTGGGAAGATGTGGCAGGAGGGCTCCAGCAGGATGGATCTCAGCACCAGGTCAGTATCTCAGTGGGTTTCCCCTCCAGGTGTAGCCTGGGATCATGATCAGGATTCAGGAGAATGAACCCTCTGTATCTCAGAGGAGTCTCAGCCTCACATCTGAAAAAACTGCAGCCAATATAAGGGGATAAAGACCTCTTCCCTGTGCCAAACAAAACTGTTGTAGTTGGTGGCTACTCTGACCTGTCTGGTTTTTCCCTGCCCAGCTGCCTCGCACAGCACTGCAGCAGACACGGGGGTCAGCACCCATGAAGAGGATGGATGTCACCCCTCCTGAATTTTGTAAGTCTACATTTTGGTGTCATGCTCAAAGATCTGCTTCCACCTGCAAAGTTTCTGCAGCAAAGCAGATCTGCAGCAGTGTTTGCAATGGGGGTACAGGAGCTGGCAGCCTCGGAAGCAGAGATGCTGCAGGACTGAGAAATGGGTCTCCAGCTTTATGCTTGATTGGGAAGTTTGAAAAAAAAAAAACATAAAAGGGATTATTATGCTGTTTTTCAAGCCAAAAATGCAAACAGTTATTCAGACATGAGGAAAGCTGTCATTGCCCATGGCAGCTTAAGGAAACTGGCCAGAGAAAGGAAGCGCTGTGTGCTAAGGTAACACAGGGAAGAGCCTTAGAGTGACACTCGGGCACCTGCCAGGCCAAAAAAAAGCCACCAACTGACTTCCAGGGGCCTTGGATGGAGTCCAGAGTCAGAGCAGTGCCTGATCCCTAAGCTGCTGGGTAGTTGAGGGAGGCTTTGTGATTTAGGATGGCCATTGCAGTTTAAAGTGTTGGCATTGTGTTGTAAATACAGTTTAGCTGGATGATGCATTTCCTATTTCAGTTTCTGATTTCAATTACAAACACTGACTGCCTGGATACCATCATTACTAAACTGAAACCTTTAAAATTCAAGGCAAAAAAGTTTCAAAAAGTGAATGAATCGATCTGTCACTCATACAGACTGAATGCCCCACTCAGCAGTGCAATGGCAAAAGGCAAAATAACCTGAACCTCTGGATCTGTATCTCCAAATACACAATAACAGCCACTGCCTAATTCCCTTTAAAGAACAGCCATAGTGAATGAGAGTTGATTTTTGATGAGAAGTCAGGGCGAGTTACTTGAATTGTTCTGAAGGAAAATGGGATTGAGAAGACAAAAATGTGAGGTTTTGGAGACAGAGCTGGTAGATAAACTCATATTGGCTTTGTGCTTCTTTCTGCTTAAGGAATGTGGCCCTTACCATGCCACTGGTTTTTAAGCAAAGCTCTCCATTGATTTCAGAGGGGTATCCTGCCCAAAAATCAATGGCAGGAGATGCCCCTATGTATTTACCTACTCTGATTTGGTTATTGATTTTTAATAACTCCACAGATACTAACAAGGCAAAATGCCAGGACAGTGTTGCTGCAAATTTAAGTCAGGAATTCCCTTGGAAATCTCATGTGACACTGCCTAAATGCCTCATTTTGCAGTAACCACCCCCCAAAATGCAAATTGTTCTGCTCTCCAGGTGAACATGTACCTTTTTTTCCCCCGAGTGATCACCTATCCATCAGAAAATTGGGAGTGGGAGGGGTGTAGGGCAGGCTGATTCTGCAAAGCTGCCTGCTAAAGCCCTGATTACTGTTATCAAGCAAAGAAGCAGTCCAGTTTAAGCTGCTGGGGTTTCTGACGAGCAACAGGTTATAATGAAGGGAGGCAGAGGAACGCGTGAATGAGCGACTACAGACCCTGGTAAAGAGAGGATTACACTGAAGGTACGTTCCAGGGAAGAGACTGCACATTTCAGGGCAAGGCAGCAAATGGGCTTAAAAATAATCTGAATTTTTTTTCTTTCCCTCCCAATCCAACAAAGATAGAGAGTGTAAGATGCTTGTGGAGGGCAGGTCAGCACATCAAACAGGCTCTGCCGGCGCTGCTGGGAGCGGTGAGGGAAGGATCCTGCCTGCCTGGGGTGAGTCAATGAGGTTAAAATGTGTGCTTTTACCGAGCTGGCCCTGCTGGTGTGGGGGTGTTTGGCTGTGTTTCTGTACAGCATCTCCCCCAGGCACATCACTGTTGTCTCCTCCTCGGCCTTGCTACATTTTCTGGTTGCAGTGGATGTTATCTCAGCAGCCCTCTGCTCCTTTTGAGTTCCTAAATAAGCCAAAGGAAGATGCTTTGGACACCCTTCTCTGTTTTAGGATTTGCTGGAAATTTACTGTGAGGAAAAGCTAAAGCTGGGATTTGAAGCACGGTGGCTGCTTGGTAGCAGCTCCTGTGGGGGTTCTTTCCCTGGGATAAATGCATGGTCCCTCTCCCTGTGGCATTTGAATAACCCACCTTATATTGACTGTAAGGCAAAATTGGGTGCCTGAGCATGGAGTGGGATTCCCACAATTGCAGTCCAAAGCCTATTTTAGCAGGAGATGTCTTTCTAACAGCTACGATCCAGGAATCAGTTTGGTTTATAGTAAAGAGAAAAGCTTCAAAATGGTTCAAAATCCAGGAGAAAGGCTGATTTTTGCTCTTCTTACACCATGAGAGTGATTGTAGCAATGTCAAGATACACCCTTTACTAGCCAGAGATAAGGCAGTGCCCTTTGCTGTCTGAAGATTGTGCAGGGCTTGTGTTCTTGTCAAACAGAGGAGGGATGCAGCATTCCTCTTTCCAGCGAGCTTTTGAGCAGGCACTGATACATTTATAAATGGCATGTGATAAGCTCTAAAAATGCCACTTTGAAATTGAACCCAGAGAAGTGTGAACCATCTCAAACAAAAGTGATTCGCCTTGGTCACTTGACAAGTGCAGAAGGAATTTCTGGCGACAGGAAGAAAATCGAGGCAGCACCAACCTGCCCTAAAAGCTCCGGGGGAAAAGGAGCCCTCCTGGCCCCACTGCCTCTGCAGAGCCCTTGCTCCTGCCTTGGCTGTCTCACTCAGTGATGGGAAGGATGGCTCTGAGCAGGAAGAGCTCAGGATGCAGCAGCAGTGTCCAGGGCAAGGCACAAATCTGTGCTCAGCTGTGCCAGGTATCGATCCCCACACTGGGCATCCCTGCACTGCACGGCCCTCCCTCCTCACAGGGCAACAGGTGAGAAGTGCCCTGCACACAAACTGTCAGAGGCACACGGATTGCAGCTTCCTTGTGAATTGGATGAAGTTTCAGCTCTGCTGCAGCCCTGGGTATTGCTGGTGTTGAGCACGGGCTGTGGCAGCCTGGAGAAGCAGGGTTATAATGCACTCTGTGCACGGTGTCACCCTACTGGAAGGAGGCTCATCAGAACATGGCATGTCAGTTGTCACTTCACTGGGAACAGGTGAAACCCTATTATCAGTACACTGTCTACAGACTTCTGCTGCATCAGAAAACAGCTCGTCTGTGCCGTGTGTACAAAGATGTCACTGGTTTCTGCTGAACTGCACACAGGCTGTTCCTGCAGCTGCCTGATGAGTACAAAACGTGGGAGGAGCAGCCTGGGGCCAAGCTGGGGCTCTGCTGGGAGCATCTGATGTACGTGGGGGGACAGGCAGCAAAGGGTGGAAGGGAATGGGACAAAAGATCAGGATTTGGTTACCTCTTTTGTGTGGCTAAACCTGGACAAACTACATTTTGGAGACTGAAGGTGGCCAGAGATACCCCAATGTGCTGCTTTGTGGGGTAGTGGTGATGCTATTGAGAGCAGGGTTTGACCCATGCCACTCAAGGAGAAACACAATCTGAGGTCTGAGACTGGCTGGACCATTTCCACCAGCAGCAACTCAGTCTGGTGCTGGCACCAAATTCCTCACCTCAGGAGTAGCAGCTGGAGTCTGAGGATGGCATCACTCCTTGCAGCTTAGTCCTCCTGAATTCTGCATCCCACCCTCTGCAGATGTTCTCCTTCCCCTCTCCTCTGCCTCTCCCCCAGCACCACTCGGCTAATTTCTCGAGTTGGATGCGCTAATCCCATATTTCTCTGATAGTTACTTTCTCCAAAGCTGTCTTGAAAACCCAGGTGCCAGTTCCCCCCCTGCTTCTTCCCCCGACCAGGGAAAAGAGATGGCGAACGGCTTTCTCTTGATTGTGTCGATGGGAGATGATTTTCAAGGTGAAATTTCTAGTTCAGTTGAGTCACTTTCATTCAAGGCGATGAGCAAAATGTCACCCCCACTCTGAACCACACTCAATGCGCTGTTCTCCTATTGCATTTAAATTTACTCCACTTTTCCTTTCTGACACCTGTTTAAATCAATATCTTCCTCTCCAGGTCGTGGGCAGAATGTGCCTGGTCTCTCCGCACAGCGCTTCTCAAATCCACTAAAATCAACACAATAATTGAAATATTTTCAAGCTGATTACACCGCTGCCTGAGGCTAGGCTGGTTGCTAAGGGTAAGCTCCCTGGTTGCTAGGGGGAGTAAATCATCTTGCATTATTTGATTTTTGTTATAGATATGAAACCGCTACTCCCTCGATTAAATGTCTCTCAGTCTAACACCTATGGGACCTGGGGAAAGAGAAAAGAAAAGCAGCAACCTTGACCCTGTCAAATAAATATCTCTAACTTTTCCTGTCCTCCGGCTTCCAAACCAAACCTGTCTACTGATTTTTTATTTATTTATTTATTTTTTATTATTTTTTTCTTAACCTGACTTTAAATAACAAAGCTGTGGGGACAAGCTGATGAGGAGAGGAAGAACTGTCTGTTCCATTAGAGGATCTCTCAGCTTGGCTAAACACTCTCTATTTACTCCAAACACAGCATGATGGGGAGCTACAAGGATCTAATAGCCTTGAAGATGTAGAATTGCACCAATTACAGTTCCTATTCAGCCCACGGCTCATGAGACATCAGCTGAAATCACAGGGCCAAATCCTGCTCCTGGGTCTGCAGAGTGCAGGTCTGGAGCTTCTCTGTGCCAGAGAAGGATTTATCAAAATTTTTTTTTGTGGTTGCACAGGAGTGGAATCCTGTTGGACATTGCTGAGACGAGGTGTCCAAGAGCCTGAATGTGTGCTGGGCACTTTGCTGGTGGAGCAGGAGCTCCTGGTGCATTATTAATAGGAAAGCAATTGTGGGGCATATCCCTGTGCCTTGGACATTTTTAAGTGCCTCAGCTCCTCCTGTGATTTCGTTATTCTCTTAGTACAACCACTTCTTGGGTGAGGGTATTATCCCTGTAGGGTCCCTTCCAAAACCTCTCAGAAATTAACATGACCCAGAAAATCTGTTACAAGCCAGAGGTACAAGAGCCTCTTCTGCCACTTGTGCTGGAAACAACCAGCAGCCAGGGTGTTTCTGAGGCACAAGGTCACAAAGGGGAGCTGACTTGGCATAAAGTCATTTTCCATCCCACAAACCTGCTGTTAATCCTCCTAACTGCACTTGGCCTTCCCAGCATTGCCCCAAATCCTCCTTCTTAGGTGAAAAAACTGAGGTACCAAAATTGGAGCACTGCAATTTTGCCTCAGGTTGTGCAACCAGTCCCACCCAGACACCTTTTCCAGCCCTCAGCTGCTGCAGCATTTCCTGGAGAGGGCAGGCTGCAGAGCCCCAGCTCCTGCCCATTGCAGCAGGCCATGCCCTTCCCTTCCTGAACCTATTTCTCAAAGGGCAGCTGTAATCCACAATGGACAGGAAAAGCAGCAATGTAAATATTGAAAAACCCCTTTCGTTACAACTATATGCAACAGCAATATCTCCTCTGCCACGTCACCTGATCCCTCAGCTGGAAACAAGGACGCAAATGCCACGAAGTAACTGATGTCAAGAGCTTCAAAAACTGTTGATGAAATAGGTGAAAGAGAAGTACTCGCTGCAAACCCTGACAGAGGAGAGGCTGGAGGTGAACAGCATCATTAGCACAAATGAGCCAGGCCAGGCTCAGCCCTGCCCAGCCTGTGTTCAGCAGCACATTTGACTCTGCTGCTCCCTCTGAGCTGTGCCAGTCACAGTGGTGCTTTTTGGGGTTATTGGTCAACACGTGTGGAAATATGCAGGGCACGGAGAAGTGGGGTCATCAGGAAAGCCCTGTGAGCCTGGAGGACACACCTCTTCCAGCCTGGCTGGCTGTTCTGTCCTTGTCTCCCAAAGTTTGCAGGCAGGACCCCTCCGCGGGGCACCTGCACCTGTGCCACACATTTAGTGGGAAATGCATTAAGAGCATCACAATCTAAATGATTAATTGTTTAATATATTGCAAGCTGGTTACCCCCCCCGGATGTGCCATGTAACAAATGGAGCCGGCAGAGATCTCACAGTTGTGAGCTCCTTGTTTGATTTTTAGCCAGCCAGTGCTGGTGGTTTGAGCTCACAACCACAGCCAGGGCTGCCACCACCTCCTCCAGCAGCTGCCTCACTGTCCCCAGGCTTGGTGTGAGGCTGGGAAGTGCTGCTGAAGGATGGGAGCCAACCAGTCCTTCAAACACAGCTGTGTAACAGGGGTCAGGGCAGATGTTTAATTCAAGCTGTTACTTATTTTTATCAAAGTGTGGAGACTTGAAGGAAAGCCCAAAGTATTTAACTGAGTGGAATTCTGCATGCCTGACACACAACAAACACAGGGGATGTGATTTGGGCTTTCACTTATGTATCTAACTCACTTAAAATCCATATTAAGTACAATTTCTATTTCAATATTGTACAGGTCACAGTTTATGTTAAGGTTCCACTTATAAATAGTTTATAAAGATTAATAGATGTTTTAATCAATAACTAATCAATAGTTTAGTGACAGGAAAGCCCAGCAGTGGGGATTGCCCCAAGCGCTGTGGGCATTTTGCTCTGGTTTGGTGATGTTTGACCCTTGTTCTGGACTGTGCTGGGATGCAGCACCTCCATCATTGGTGGTGGGTACTCTGTGGTCATGGAGCAGCTGGGCTGGGCTCTGAATAACCCACACTGCAACTGGGGAGGACAGCCCAAATTCTGACCCCCTAAACTCCCAAGAGGGCTGTGGTACAGGGTCCAGCAGCCCTGTGGGTCTGTGGGGCCAAGTGGTCCTCTCTGAGCATCTCATCACCTGCTGGAATCTCTGGGAGAAATCTGTATTTGTACATGAGGAATATATTTTGTTGAAATGTAGTTGTGATTTTTTAAAATATTCTTCTGAGGAATAGTTCTGTATTTTTTAATACATCTTTTTATCATACACTTTCAGATTCGTGTCCACATGGGCACTAGAAAGAAAACGTAATTATCTCTTAAAAGAATACAGTCAATTTAAGGAAGACAAATATTAATGTTATATAAATTGATTGATCAGAGGTTCCCAAAGCAGAGAGGCAGATGCCCATTCTCACCATTACCTGGAGGAGTTGGGTGTTTAATGCTCTATGAGTCAAACTCCTTATATAAAGCTTCCAGAACAGGCCCTATAATTGAATATTAAGTGACTTTTTCATGAGTTCTTCTTTCTGTACCATGATCATGGTAATCCAATTGGTATTGCTCAAATGACAAAACAAGCACTCAGCAACCTGACCACTCTGGAAACCAAGCAAAGCCATTTAGCAAAGCCCAGAGCCAAAGCCTTTGCCTCCAAAACCTCATCTGCACGTGAATCTTTGAAGAACTTTTCCATTTTTAATGGCCAGAAATATCTGCCTGCTAAACTTTAACTACAACTGTACCCAAAGCCCGTCTGTCTAGCAGCAGGTGGGCTAGTGAGAGTCACAGTCCTGCTGGGATACAGCCAGCTGTTCCCAGGAATGAATCTCAAGTAAATTAACAAACACCACACAAACCTGTCAATTGAATCATTCTTGATTACTGTAAATGTGGGGCTACCCATTAAGGAGCTTCTCCCTCCGTGCAGAGGGAGTTTCTTTATGCCCTGAGTGTGTAACAGGGGTGGTGACACCCCATCCTCTGGACAGAGGGTCCTTTAGGATCCATGGGGGCAGTTCACTCAGACCAATGAGTTTGAAGTGGTGGAGGTGTCCAAGACACTTTCCTCACATCTCTGAAGATTCTGCAGACTTCCAAAGGGCTCATGAGTTATTTGGGTGTAGTCAAAGCTTCTATTGTCCAGGCACATCTCCCTCTTTTCCCATTTGGAGGCTTCTCCTGGGTAACAGCATGGCCACTGAATGGATCAAAATCCAGGATATCCTCACATGCACCAGCCATTTCCCTCTTGGCAGGAGTACACTGTGAGGAGAACACCACCTCTGTGGGGATGAGAGAGCTGCAAACACATTGCATTAGAGACAGGGGAGCTCCAGATAACAGCAGTTTACAGAGGCCTGTAGACATCCTATAATAATCAGGACACTAGGTGAGAAGCAGAAGGTCTTGGCTCAACATCTGTCTGTCCCATGTTTGGTTTTGTACTTGAGCTTTGATGGTGTGTTCAAGCCCACTGTGTGAAATTATGGATCTCCTCTCGAGGGTGGATGGCAGCCAAATCCCTGACTGCTGGCAAAGCCATGGCAAAACTCAGCTGAGCTGCTCTGCCTGTGGGTCAATGGTGCTCTGGAGTGAGGGTGTGGGAGAGCTGCAGATGACCAAGCTGCCTGAGCAGCAAAGAAACAGGGATTTAAGGGCAAATTGAGTGAAAGTGGGCAGTGGAGAAGCACAGAGAGGAGAGACCTGAAAGGGCCAGAAGCTGCTGATTTGTGCCAATAACAGCAACTTTGAAGCAACAGAAGGGAAGACAAATAAGGAGGGAGAAAATAGACTGTCAAGAGATAACAGGCAGAGCTAAGAGAGGATGTGATCTAGGAAAATGTAGAGGGGACACAGCAGGGAGAGAAGGGAATTTCTGTGAGATGCTTGAGCACAGAAAATGCAGGGGGCACCAAAAAGACTGTTCTAGACCCAGACCAAGAGCAAGGTCTTACTGACACCTTTCCCTGGACAAGTGGTGGTCTGGTCAGTAGCCAGTGCTCCCTTTATGAGCTGTATGAAATGTATCTCCTTGCCTCCAGCCCCTGGCATGGGCTGGGAGCAGAAGCTTGGGGCTGTGGGGAGAGGTACTGGATGTATGTGTAAGACATCACCCCCAACTATCTGACTGTTGGCAGCCCTCAAACTAGAAATGGCCTTTAAACCAGTTAATGCCTTAGTTAAATGGTGTTTGCTCCATGTCCCTGTATGTTCTTGTAGCTGGTGATGGAAGAGAGCAAGGAGTAGTGCAGTTTTGCCTTGATCCCACGCAGCAGAGCACCTTTGGATAAAGCAAGGTCCTTCCCATGGAGGAAACATCCTGTTCCATGCACACAACAGATGCCTGTGAGGAGCCCATGCAGGGTTGAGGGCCACCCCTTGCCTGCCCTCCACGGGACCAGTTTTGCAGGATGGTTGTTGTCCCACCTGGTGGCAAAGCGTGAAGGTGGGACATGCTTGTGATATGTGCAAAGCTCTTGGTGCCTGTCCCCAGACAGGCCTGATGCTTTGCTGGGTCTCTGTAGGGAGTTTTGGTGCTGGTGCTGGTCCATTCTGCTTTGGGCAGCCTGGGAATACGAGCTCATCACATCCCTAAATGACAACTGAACCTCAATTTAATTCCGTGCAAGTCAGCAGAAACAGAGAGAACAGGGCCTGAACCACACCAGTGCCAAGGACTTCCAACCAGGGCAGCCCCACTGAGTCCAGGGAGAGCAGAATCCATCCCAGGCTGGAGGATTTTTCTCATGAGGATGTGTGGAAGAGGAAGTGTGGCCATAACCTCATCAGTGGTTAAACCTCTGTCGATGTGGATATTAGCAGTGTATTTCCCCAGCTGCGTCAGTGTATGTGTTTGTGTATACAGACTCAATTTATGTCATTTTATAAGCAGGTAAGCGTTGGTGCCAGCCTCCATGCGGGTTTGTGAGAAGCGTGATTACATGTTTGGATAGATTTAATAACAGCACGCATGTGTGTGTTTATATTTAGACAGGCTCATGGGAAAGGCTTAGCACACACAGAACAGCATGGGGATGTCCTGATTGAGGAGGGTTCTGGAAGCTTCTGGATGGCAACTGGGTCTGCTCCTGCCCATGTGTGTGACATTCCTGACCCTCTGTCCTGGGCTGCTTGGGTGGTTGATGATGGCCTCATACATGGAGGGAGAGGATTTGTGTGTGTGGTTTTGGCACTGCAAGTGAGACACGTGCATGTGCCATTTCATTTTGGTGGCTGCCTTGGGAAGTTGTATTTATTTGCAAGATTTCCAAAGGGCAGATACAGAAGGGTGATGGTTATGGACCCATAACAGCCTCCCTTCATGTCCTCCAAAATTCAGTGTAGCATGGACAATGTGGCCAAAAGTGCACAGCTGAGTGTGTATTGCTGATGTATACAGCGCCAACACGTGTGTGATTTTTGTGCCATTTCTGACTCGTTCCTGCTGCAGGCAGCACATCCCGGGTGCAGGGTGCTGCCCCACACATTCCAGCATAACTGATGCACTTCCCAGCACATCCCGCCGTGGCTGAGGCACAACTCACGGAGCAAAGCAAAACTCCACCTCACCGAGAGGTACCCACAGCCAGTCCGATGTGCACCAAGGCCCGTCTGTGGCTGGAGGCAGCAGAGTCTGTGTAAGGTTGCACGTGGTTTCACCCTAGCAGCAGGAGTGTTGCACTCCCAGTGCATCCCAGGACGTGTCTCCCTTTATTTGAAATACCTGCGCTCACCTCAGGGCTTTCTGCACACGGTGGCCCAGCGGGGTTGCAAATGGGGTCTGCCACGGGCTGCCCTCGCTGTGGGTGCTGCAGTTGGGCTGCTTTGGGGGCAGAGGTCTCACTCTGCACCGTGCAGCTGCCGGGGGGACACACGAGCGGCGCTCCCGCGGCCGAGCCCCGCCACCCTCTCGCTTGGACACCGCCCTGACTTTTTGTCCTGCCGTTTGACATCTGTGACTTTTAAGGCGACACATCGCCAGCACGGAGCCCTACTCGGCCCCGCCACCCCGGGCTGCCATCCAGCAGCATCTGCCAGCCCCGGCCGTGTCACCAGCGCAGCCACCGCCGCTGGCAGCCCCATCCCGCCGGCTCCCCGCCGCCCGCCGCTCCTCCGTGCTGGCGGGCAGTGAGTGGGATCAATAAGACACCTCCGACTCCTCTATTTACAAACTAGCTGCCTTCAGCAGCCAGGCTGTTTAAGCACTTCATTCCCATTCAGGAGGGCCATCTGCTGCCTTTTGCTGTAAGTCTCTCTGAAAACCTCAGCCTTGACAAGCTCGAGATATGTCAGCGCAGTTATCAGCGGAAAGCAACATCTGCCGTGCCTGACACCCACTATTGTAGGCCATTTAATCTGTCCCCCTCCTCCCTTTAACTGCAGACAACAGCTCCCTATATTATATTTTCCCACTCAATTAGCACTATCATCCTGCTGAAATAGAGGCCAATTTACCTTTAATGACATCATTGTTAGGAGAGTGGCAGCCCTGGCCGGTGGCTGGCGGGAGGCAGCGCGTCTCCGCGGCTCGCGGGCAGCCTATCCGCGCTGCCTTCACCCCGACCGCAGACATTGTTTCCGACAGTTCGCAGAGGCAGTGTGGCGGAAAATTGAGTCCAGATTCATTAGTTTTTTTTTTTTTTTTTCCTCCCTGCTCCCCCTCCCCACCTTTTTTTTTTTCTTTTTTCTTTTTTTTTTTTTTTTTTTTCCGCCGTGCACTGCTCAAGTCAGTTAAATTGATACATTTCCTAACAAAATTGAAGTGCTTTGTGCTGCCAGCGGAAAGCCTGGTGACCCTGCGCGGCCCACCGAGCAGCCAAAACGAGTTGATGGATCCATTAGGCCGCGCAGAATGCCTTCCCCCTCTGCCTCCGCTCCTGAGTGACACTGTAAATCTGAACCAATTTCAGTCCCTAATCATCATTACAAACCCCTCCACTGTTCATTTATTACTCTACAATTCTAATACAGCACACGACTGGGTCAGCGCACGGGGAGCTGGAAGGCTGTGGAGACAGGCTTAAAGAGACCATAATCCTTCCCAGGTTTTATCAGGGAAACAAACCTGATTTGGCCCTCCCTGCTCCCCACATGCTGCCCTCTGCCTCTGGTCCAACAATCAGACGATGTTTGCCTGTCCCAGTGCTGGCAGCACAGGCTCCAGAGTGGGAGAGCTGGGCAGCAGAGGGGAAGCACACATGAGAAGGATGCAGGAACCCCACATGAACCCCACAAGGGATAGGGAGCTGCTGGAAGGCTGGCACAGCTGCTCTGACCCCTTAGTTTTAGGATGGACAGGTGTCCAAAGGGTGCTGCAACCCTGCAGCCATGCAAAAACGGCTGTGCAAAGAGGGCATTTGGATAAATGTAGAAGGTCCTTCCTGAGAAGGACCATGAGGATGGGGAATGCTGAGAACTGGGATTTATTGATGTTCTCCATCAGTTGGATTAAATAAAGGACATCTTTTTGGAGTGGAAAAGCCTCAGTTGATGTAGGGATGGCTTCTTCAGGTGGAAGTTGGTAGAGAGGCTGGCGGGATCCAGGTGAGGCCAGCTCACAGCTGCTCTCACCTGGCCATTCCTCTCTAAGAGCTGCCACCCCACTCATGCCAGCTTGGCAAAACCTCACCCTGGCTGCTGGCTTCCAGCATGAGGAGTGGATGCTGACTGAGTGCTTGACCTGCTAAGTGTGCTTGTGTGCCTAGATCAAACACTTCTTGAACAGGATGCAGAAGAATTTATTTATTTGATTTGATATGACTGGATGTTTTTTTCCCCTGCCTTTTTAGCAACATGCATATCAACATCTCTGTAGGTGCAGAAGCAATCGAAGGATTTAAGCACATACATGGTAAATAATCAGATTAATGGCATGATCAGACACGACTTGATGGCAATGGGATTGCTTTGAGTGAGATCAGCAGTGGCTGGGGCACTTGTTGCTGGAGTAGCACGTGGGGACAGGCTGCTCCTGTTTGGGAGATGGGCTGGAAGAGCAGGGTAAAAGGGGGTGAGCACAGTGGAGACACCAAGAGTCCAAAGTTTGATCAGAGGCTGAGGAGGAGAGTAAACAACTAAGAAGCTTGTGGCTAAAATGCCTGTTTTCTTCCCATGTGGGATTTACTTGGCAGGGGGATTTTCAGGAAGGTTTGATGAAAGAAGGAAGCAAGAACAGTGATCCTAAAAAGGACTGATGGTCAAACCCCTCTTTGCAATTTGTTACTTCAATGAAACTCTGGGTAGCAAGTCTGCACCTCATGTGAAAGCCTGGTGCCTTTGCTGGGGTGCCAAAACCCAGGTTCATGACCATGGATCTGCCTGGATGATCAGGAGGATGTCAGCCTCCTGAAAGTGTCAGGTTTTCTGCTATGACAACAAAAGTGGGCCTTTTTCTACAGCTCATGTGCCAGACATGTGTTTTGCTTCCTGCTACAGGGTCCCAGGCTCGAGGTCAGCCTTGTCTGGCAGGGAGATGTGACAGCTGCCAAACTGCACCAGGGCCAACCAGCAACCCCTGTCAGCCCCAGCCTCAGCTGCCTCTCACATTCAGAGCAAAACTTCCCAAAGTCTTCTCTGCCTGTGGTCCTCATTAACAGAACTTGTTGTAAAAATGAAACAGCATTAAATAATATGTATTTGAAAGAGCAGTCCTGAGGCCAAGGGAGGTTGATTGTGGGTTTTACAGTGGGGATTTGGCCAGGATGAGCAACTCTTAGGTTCAAAAGTAGTCTTGGTGACCTCCATCTCTTGCCCCAAATCAGCCCCGGGGCAGGATCACCTTATTTCCAAGGCAGAGAGGAGACCAGCACCTCAACAATGATTGCACCACTCCCTATGGACATATTTTTTAGGAAGGTCCTTGTTTGGGTCCTTTCAAGTCAATCTGTGGTTGAATTCCCCTGTCATCATCACCCCATGTCCCATATTTCTGTGGAGCTGAGCCAAGGCTGGGCCTGTGATGCAGCTCCTGTACCTCAGAGTGCTGCTGGCCTTGGTGTCTCTTCTCTGTTTACAGCTGATGCTTCTCAGTCTGCACTGTTGTTATTGCCCATATCTAAGGCAGTCCGGATGAGTTTCTCAAGTAGCATTTTGCAGGGATCAATATCAAATGCTCTGCTGAAGTCTGGATGCATTACATCTTCTGTAAGACTTTTCAGCCACTAATTTTGTAATTTGATCCAAAAAAAAGAAAAAAGAAGCTATCTAGCTGGTCTGGCGTGACTTGTTCTTTGTAAAGCTGTGTTGTTTATTGCTCGTGGTTCGGTTATCCTCTAGGTGCTTCCCAACATGCACCAAACAGCCTATTAATGCCTTCTGTGGCACTCTGGGTTTGAGGAAACCCAGCCGAACCTGCTGCTCACACAACTGGGTTTGAGCAGAGCTCCACAGCAGCTGCTGGGACATATGTTCACTGTGCACACCGAGGGTCTGATTCATCTCTCGCACCAGTGTAAGGCAGGAGTAACTCAGCTCAGCAGCGGGCTCGAGCATCCAGAGGCAGGTTTGGTGCAGCAGATGTTGTGTTGCTGTTGTAGGCAGTATTCCTGAGCTTGCTTTTAGCTGCTGTTTCCCACAGTGACCCACAGGATCAGACATCAGGATTTCTCTTGGGGCAGCGGGGTGGAAATTGCTGGCTGAATAATCAGTGTTTTATGCCACTCAACTGGATGGTTCGAACCTTTAGGTGACTGATTCAAATTCTAGTGTAAAGGCATTTGGGCTGTGTCCAAATCAGTCCTGGTGGAGTGCCTGCTATGGAACACTCAAGGATAAATACTTTGCAGGAGTGTATTGACATTTCTGTCTGCTCTAATCATGAAAATATAGCCCTGGTGTTTCCTACAGCATAGCCTGGTGCCCAGGCCAGACCTCCTTCCTCTTCTGGGGTATTTTCATTCAATGCCAATGCCTCTCATCTGATGATGGTGCACTGTGCTGTGCTGACATTATCCCAGAGACTCTCTGAATGGAGTCACTGGATTGTATCTGGGCATTGCCAAGATGAGGGCACCCTCTCCCCCCTCAGTTCAGTGGAGCAAGATCACGGCCAAGATGCTGATACCCAAGAGGCAGCGCAGCTTCTGTGTTGCATTAGCTGTGCTTCCATTGCCTACGGAGCTCTGCTGCTGTACAAATAACGGAGCTGACACAGCACCTTCTGGGATTATGTTTCCTACAGTTTCATAAGACCTTCGGTGGCTGCGATGGTGCAGAGGCACCACCAGCCTCCCCGTGATCTATAACACGGACAGCTCAGGAGGCTTTTAAGGGATATGGGCATACAAGAGCGAATTTCCCAAGTATTGCATGGGCTTGGGGTTGTATTGCTCCCTGCTGACTCCCCAGGCTCGTGCAGTGCTGCAATACTCTGAAAATTAACTCCTGTATGGCACGAGGCTCAAATGGTGCGGCCCAGGGGAGGACAGGATGGATCCAGCCCAGTGGGACTGGTTGTAGGACCTGCTGCTGGTACAAGTAGCCAACCAAGCAGCCTTGCTGATGGTCCAGCACAGCCCTCCAAAGCCCCCTTTGGCTCACAGTTAAGCCAAGGAAAAGATTAATGGAACTTGTTGTAATCTCTTTCAGCATCCCAAGAGATTAAAATAGTTTGTTTCACTGCTGGAGCATAATCTAAAGAAAGAATTAGTCAAAGGAGGATCACAGTGAAAGGTCCCTAACAATGCCAAGGAAGTTCATGTGACCCAGGATGCTGATGATCCTACTCCAGCTGAAAATACACTGTGAACCAAACCACTTACTCCTCTGTCCCTCCTGTGCCTGGGACTTTGGATGGATTTCATGGAAACAAAAGGCAAATGAAACCTATCCATGGGCATTAGGAGTCTGTAAACTGGAGACACCTCTGAAAAGCTGAGAAACCTCTGTGCACTTTCCCCAAGACCTGCACTTCCTCCTTAGGAAGAAAAGTTCACTGAGTCCAAGCTGAGCTCATCCAGAAAAACTGGGAACTTCTCAGAGACCACAAAATTTTGGCAAGCAAAATCTTTTGCATTTATGGACACCAGCACATCCAAGTGTTGCATGACAATGGCAACCAATAAAACAGATGTGAGGGATTGGTACTGTGACCCTCATTTATTCTCAACAGTAATTATAATGTGTTAGCCCTCAAATGGTCTCTACAGGTCATCCTTTAACCCAGTGAAAATCCTGGTCAGCTGTCTTTGGGAACACTGCTTTGCTGTGGGCTGTTGCAACACCCTGATCTTGAAGCAGCTGTGGATGGAGCCCTCAATGGGTGTCAGGAGAAATGCAGTGGGTGATGGAGGGTGCCTGCACAGCGAGCATGGGGATCTCCTTCGGAGCAAGTCTGCGAGTGCAGAGCCCAAGAGGGATGTGCAGAGCATTTAACATGACCAAATTAACCCCTGTGGACAGGCAAACACTTGTTTACAGAGCAGAGTAAAGCAGAGATGGAAATTTATGGTGTCACTGAAAGAACTTCTCACCTGGAGTACAGAGAAGAGGAAAGAGATAGCAATATTTCCCACTGAAAGGAGGAAGAAAGGCTCTTAACAAATCAATACCCTTATTTAGTCAATAAACCCACAAAATAACCCCTCCAAGGGATAAACATGGAGACAATTCCCAGCTGGCAATCAGGCAGGCTCTGATGCTGGCCTTTGGCAAGGCGGTCGCAGTAAATGCGCCGGTCCCTCCTGGTCACAGGGAGGTCAGAGAGGGGCAGGTCTGTTGGGAGTGGGCTGGCCAGGGGGGCTGCAGGCTGGAGCTGTGCACTTGGGAGCCATGGAGAAGAGGGGAGGGGTGTTGGGAGCACCCTGTAAGGAGGATGAGCAGGGTAACTCAGGCTAACATCCCTTCCTGGAGCAGCACATTGAGCACTGCTGGCTTTGGCACTCCTGTAGGGAATGCACAGCAGGAGCAGTGTCCAGGCAGGGTTGCCCCAGGTAAGCTGGGGGCAAGCCTGGGGCAGAACTCAGCAGGAAATGCATGAAGCTGCTCTCAGCAGTGGCTCAGCAACATCTCAGGCAGAAAGGCAGAGGCATCTTAGCTTATGGAGGCATTTACCAGGCTGTGAACCTCCAGAAGCCATCAGCTGCAGTGAGAAACTCATGACACGGCCCTGTGATGTGTGCGATGTTAAGAAATTAATTTAAAATGTTTCCTTTCCTTTTTTCTCCCCATTTATACATATATGTATATTTATTTTTGCTTAGCCTGCAGGCTTCAGATCTTCGAGTTTTCTCCATAACCACAAACTAGAAATTTGCTTGGAAGAAATCCAAATTGTTCTCTTATTCACAAGATTTCAAGAGCTGGAGCTTCGAGGAAAAAACATCTCTGTCATTACAGCACTCATGGTAGAGTCTCAGGAGCCACCAGACCAGAAGCACAGCTGAGCAGCACCACGGCATGGACTCCCAGAGCCTTGCAGAACAATCTACCATCCTGCAACAGAGCAAGCACTGGATACCAGCTATCCCAAAACAAGCCCAATGAAGGAGTTTGTTGCAGTTTTGTTCCATCAAAAATGAACCATCTGAATTAATTTTCCATCCATGGAATGGGTCTGACCATCCTGACTCTTATGCAGTGTCTCTTTTTTTTACCAAGGACATGGAAGCTGAAACAGAAATATGGGGCCAGACTTTACAAGGCAGCATTTTGGGTGGAAAACTGGAGGAATTCAGACAAAGCCAAGGCTTTCCACAGTGGTATCCAAGACCTCCATGACTTGATGGAGTGCAGGATTATTTCCTTCTGGGTCTATGATTTTCTCCCAACACAGTTGCAGACTTTTATGTGTGTTAAAAGAGAGACATCCTCAGTCAAGGCCCACCAATATCGCTCCACTGAACTGTGAGATGCTCAGATTTATTCCAGCCAAGTCCTGGCCCAATATATATCTTCCATGTTATGTTTCTTTTTTTTTTCTTCTCCTCTTTCCTCGGATGCTGTTCACTACCCAGAGCATCCGTCAAGAAATGAAGCACTTATTAGTGTAGGATAGCATCTGTTCTCCTGTGTTTTTGAGAAAGTTCATGCTTGAAATGCAGCCAGAGGTTGAGTTAGAGGTAATACCTGGCTGTTAAGAGTTCAAAGCTGGCTCCTAAATGTGTTTAAGAGCTGGATACTCACAGCTGGGAGAACTCCCAACTAAATCTTGTTTATACTGTTGGGAAATGCCTTAGTCCCAGTATAGCTATTCTGGCTACTTGAAGAGATTGAGAAGTTTTTTGGACTCATTTAGCTAAGGTTCAGCAAATTTAGAAATGGGGGGAGCCAGGTATGGATGCAGGAGAATTTGCACTGAAACCTGTCTGTCTGCTTCAGGTGCCTGAGTTTGCATCATGAAGCTGCCAAGAAAAGTCACCGAGAACTGATGTAGGATCTTCCTGCCTTTGGAGAAGAGGTTTGGAAAATAAGCAGGGATAAGTCATTTAATAAGTGTGCAAGATGCTGTTACTTGGTGTAAAAGTGAGGATTGCTTTTGTATCTGGGCTCTCTCAAGAAACCCAGATGTCTCCAAAATGAGGATCTGGTCCTGGGGTCACCTGGCTCCAAAACCCTGCCAGACCTTGGATGTTGAGGCTGCAAACTCAGCTCTACTGGTAAATCCAGAACATTTCTATCAAAATGCTGGGATTTACACCAGCATAGCTAGGATTGCACCAGGCCCCCACCAGTTAATGCTCTAGTAATTGGATGCAAATGTGTTGGAGTGGGCAAAGTGAGGGGGTTCAGGAAGATAAAGGCACCTGAAATAGGCTCTACAGTCAATCTGTGTTTCCTGATAGAGAGACATCTGTATCTCTAAATTTAGAAATGATACTCTCTTTCCAGCAGGTAATAAACCAGCAAGCGCTGTACATATTTTTTCTATTTTGAATTCTGTTAACTGACAATTTAACCTAAAATCTCTTGTATTTTCTACTTGTTCAGCTGTAAATAGAGACTGACAGTTTATTTTCAAACACCCTGGCTTAAAAGAAAAAAAAAAAAAGAGAGAAAACCACACCACCATCACAACACAACCCACCAACATTTGAAATAAAATACTTATGGGTCCATGACAGACTACAGATGTGCAGTCAATGCTCCGCTGCAATCTCTCGGAGCTGTCACACTCCGTGATCGGTCTTTTACAAACACAAACACCGTTGATTTCTTATCAAATGTAAAACCTCCACAGCTCTTTCGTAAATGGTTACGGCGAGCATGAAATCGACATTGTGAATCACATGTGACACTGCCTTGTCTGCTTGTAATTGAGCCGCGTGGGGAAGGCGCCGGCGCCGCGACAGCACCCGCTCCCCAGCACCCTGCAAGGAGAGGAGCAGCATGAGCCTGGGCTGCCTGGGTGCTGGGGTTTGCTCCTGTAGGCAGTGCAGTCAAGGCTCTGTCCCACCTGCGTGCTGGTTTCAGTCTCTGTGGGGTTGTTGTGGACCAGGGGCTGTTGTGTTCCTTGGTGAGGGAGGGTTTGGGGTGGGAGGCTGCATGGGAAAGGGGTTTGGGCTGCCTGTGCCATCCCGGGGAGAGAGAGACTGGCATGTTCACAGGACACCCAAAGTGCCTGGGCACCCAAAATGCCATGTGGGAACCAGGAGTCACCACCAGATGAAGCCTGTGGGTCCCAGTCCCTGGACAGGACCTGCACGTGGGGCAGGGCCTTTCCTCCAACAGCACTTGGGGTCTCTCTCATTTCTGACCATGCAGGGGGGACAGTGTGGCATTTCCTGGCTGCTTAATGGCCCCAGATTGGACAGACAAATGTGTGTGCTCCCTCATGCCCTCCCTTCTCAATTCCCTTTTATTTTTCAGTATAACCCAAACAAGTAATTCCCTGCTTAAAGTCTCCTTGGTATCCCTCCAGGACCTGGCTTTAGTCCTTACTCTCTCACACTCAGCACATGAGGTAGATCTTCTCTCTGAGCATTCCTTATTTGGGTCCATCTGGACAACTCTGAAGTACTCTCCTCTTTGCACAAACATATTACCTAGCTCAGATTGGTACAGTCGAGGTGACCCATTAAAATAAAACACAGAAATACAACAGAATTATGAAACATTTACATGGAAACATTTCCTGCATCTCTATCTATAAATAAAACTGTGTCCTATTAACCAGGAGGTGGAAGATGAGTAGAAATAGAGTGGTCTATCTATTTATATAATGATATAATCTATCTAAATAAAACTAATCTATTTTTCATGCCATCTATTTCTCCAATCTGAAATATACTCGTTACCATGGAGCAATGATGTCACTGAAATGAATGACACCCATAAATGCAGACGAGCTGTAGTTATTCTGATGATCCAGGACTTCTCTGTTTGCTCATTTGCTTAATTTTACTCATGTGAGGAGTAGCTTGGAGCTAAATAGTATCACACCAGCAGCAAGCCAAGCAATGTTCCTGCTGACTGCAGGGCCCTGCTCCGTGATGTGCCACACTCCATGTGATTTTTTTGTGCACGTGGAGGTGCCTGTGCCCATCCACCACGAGAAGTGAAAGCTGGCTGCCTTTCACAATTCCTTGCTCAGCCTGGGATAATTGCTGGTTTATTTATCAGTGCTCAGGAGCAGCACAGGCTTGGGTGCTGTGTGTGTTCTCAATTGCGAGAAGTTTAACTTAATGCAATGTTGCATTTAATTTATGGAATGTAGCCCGTTGCTATGGCATTGAGCACATAAAAAAACAATCAATAAATAAGTGGAATTGGTGTCAATGGGAATTTTGTACAAAGATGTGCAGTAGAGTATGACTCTTCATTTAGAAAGGCAAAGATACAATTTATTTCACCCTTTCTGGATGTAGTTTAAGCTCCCCGTCGTTGGAGAGGTGCATTTCCTGACGAAGAGTTATGTCTGTTTTGATTTTACTCAAGAATAATAAAAAATGTTTTCCTTTTGGTGGATTTATTGAGACCTTTGGCATTCCAAGACAGGATTTTCATATTCAAGACTGGAACATACGGCCTAGAGCATCCAAAGGAAATGAAGCTGTGTATCAGTGTGACACACGCATTTGTGGGAAAGTCCTTCGAAATGCAAATAGCAATTATTTGGTGAGCCAGGCAGGCTGGAGTAAATGGGAAATCTCCAGTAAACACAGCAATCACAAACAGGATTGGAAAAAAAACTCCTGTGTCTTCAAAAATACCAAAGTGTTGTGTCATGTTGGTGTGGCCTGGGCGGGAGGGGGAGGGAGTTGCCCGCAAGGTCACTTCTCCTCCACAAGGTCTTCCTAAAATAGATGTTTATTCAGCAGTGTTGCATTGGGTTTTGTCTAAGCAAAAATTGGACCATAAATCTAAGTGTGAAAAGGAAAGCTCTCCAAAAAACTCTACATCCTGTTGGTTCGGGGGTTTTTTTTCCCAATAACATCAATCAGACAATTTAATCACAGGCTCAGGTTAAAAATGGTGTTCTGAAAAGAGCAGTGGGAAGTGGACATTAAAGCTGTGGCCATTTGAGCTGCCAAAGTGCTGCTGCATTTGGGTCTGGAGGGAGACAATCCTGCAGGAAGAGTGCATAAATAGGGAAGAGAGATCTTATACATAGATCTGTTAAATAGCACTACAGAAATCCCCATCATTACCCAAGTTCACCATTTCTTGTCTTCTGGGCAGAAGCCTCACCAGCTTCTAAGGAATTATCCAAGTGGGACAAACCCTTGCACATCTCATCCTTTTGCCACAGAGCTGCAGGAGAATTTGGGCATGTGATTCCCAAGTGGTGAATGTTCAATGTCCCTGATGAGACCAGGAAGATGGAGCTGATGGAAGCAGCACAAACCCAAGGTACTGAGCTGTGTCATGCTATCAAAATAATCTGTACACTTGGCAGCCAAGCCCTGGCACCTGGAGGCCAACAAGATTTGCCACTGAGCTCCATATTTACATTTTCCTGCAGTCTTTATGGCTGCCATCCTTTTGGTTCTTCATCCTCCCCTTCCTCCCTCTGAAGCTGTGACAGGTGCATTTGTTGGCTTGATTCAGAGTCCACTGGTGCCAGCAGAAAACCTTCCCTAGACTTCAACAGATTTTGGGATGGACTCCTGACACCTGGCTCAGACGTGGTCCTAGGGACAGCCCCATTGTGCTGACCTACATTCAGCCCTCTGCATTTCCAATTTGGGAAAGCCCTGGGAGCTCCCAGGGATGACTAATTTTGGAAGCTTCTTGAAAGCTGCTGAGCTGAGGATGGCAGCAGGCTGAGGTGCAGCATTTCCCCATCCTCAGAGGGTCTCCTGCCTGCTGCCCATGCCCAGGCACCTATCTAGGGATGAGAGATGGAGGTGGCAGCCCAGGATCAGCCACCCCATGGGAGAGTAGAGCTCACCAGGGACCAACAAGCCCCTGGCCAGCCCTGGCTCTCCCTGAATGAGAGGGGAGGGGAAAAAAAATCAAAACTTTAAGGTATATGAACTGTGAAATTAAATCGAAATACTCAAATAAAGAATCACATAACAACATAAGCAAAGATGTTTACCAGGGCTTGAAGTTAAATACAGATTTTTTCATAAACCCTAACACCAAATGCAATAAAGTTCTCTGGAATGTTAAATATAATTTACAAGGGAAAAAAAAATGTGCCCTGCTGCCATAAAGCATCTTGTGCAGCGTCCCTTTCCAGGGATCAGTCCTGGAAGCAGAAAGAAACCTGCCCTAACTCAGGATTTCCCCATCCAAAGTGATCATGAGCACGCTCGGTGAGCGAGCAGCCCTTTCTCCATCTGCAGCTCGGCCAAAAAAAACGGGAGCCAAGTAATCTGTGCTGCAGCTCCAGCAGAGGGGCTGCCCGGCGTGGGGAGCATCGGCTCGGGGTCCCAGCTGCCCCAGTACGGGGTCCCAGCTGCCCCAGTACGGGGTCCCAGGCAGGCAGGAGCACGGCCCAGCGCCTTTCATCGCCCATCTGGAGCTTGCAGTGCCCGTGCTTGGGCTGGAGAGCTGGGCCCAGGGAAAATCATGGTCTCACACGACACTTATTCCTTGACTATTGCCCTTCTCGCTCCCCTGGCGTGGCTGACATTAACGCCCCGAACTGACAGCACAAAGGCAGCATCTGGATAGCATCGCCTGTGGCTCTGGAGTCACGGCTGGTGGACTTGTGGTGTATCCAGATATATTCATTAAAACACTAATCAAGCAGAAGCTCATTTGTGGAATTGTCTTTGAATTTAAAAGGGGAAAAAAAAAAAAAAAAAAGATGGTTGGACTACAAAGCCGCTGCAGTCCAGAAGTGCTCTCTCCATGAAAGCACTTGGCCAGGCCAGGATGGTTAATGCCAGCTCCAGTCTTGGGTGCCCAGATGGGTTTGCCAGGTCCTGTCAAAAGGGCAGGAATTGACAAACCAGGCGTGGTGGGGATGAGGAGGTCCTCGATGAGCTGTGAGCTGCTCCCACGTGTCCCTGCACAGAGGCAGGTCTGTGTCTACATGGGCAGATTCTCTCCTGTACCTGTGTTAACATGTCACAGCTCTTAGAGGATTATATTTAAAATTGCATTCTATTTAAAATAAAAAACTACACACAGAGATTATTTCACTGTCCTACCCCTCTCTTGTGAAGGGTTGAAAGGCTTTTTCTCTTCCTTCTTACCATCAAAACTCTGAGGCTATGAACCTCCCCCAAAACTGAATGACCCTCTGCAAGTGTAATCTTGAGAGAAGTTTTTAAAATTTCTAAATACAAAAAATAGTCAGTTGCATGCCTCCAGTGTCCTCAGCAGCTTCAGGAATAGCCCCCAGTTTCTGGAAGCAGAACCAGCACATACCAGTCTCAGTTCTCCTCAGGATACAGGGAACAAAGAAGGAGGGATGGTGCTTGCATGGACTCCAAAACATAAACCTGGTATGTTTTCTCCTGGAGTGGTGGCAGATTTCAGTTTTGGATTTGGATCAAGGATAGGCCCTTCTCCAAGAGAGGTGAATTGCTGGAGAAGAACTTAAAACCTCAAGGGAACTTCTCCCTCTACAGACAGGTCACCGGGTCTTGTTCTTACTGGGGAAAAAATTCCACCTTGGCTTCAGGAGGGTCTCAGGGCTGCCTGAGCAGCAGAGGTACCCCAGCAGCTGGAGAAGATTGGGGTGGGGCCCAGGACTTGGGGGCAACCAGATTTCACCATGAAAAGCCCAACCTCTGTAAAAACCCCCAAAAGTCAAACCCCACATCCACCAAACCTTAGAGAGGAGAAAGCGCCCTCAAGACTAGCTCCCCTCTAGAAACCTGGTTGGACAAGGAGATATATATGTGCTAAAACTAAACTAATTTTCAGCCTCTTGGAGGAAATAAAATGACTGTTGCTATCATGGTGTAGCATGAAAGCCTGGGTCACGGGGGGACGGGAGACAATCCTTTGTTCCAGTAGTCCCAGGTGCATCATGTACTGGGCAGAACTTTAGCTTACAATTTGGGATTAAAGTAAATCCTAGTATTTTTCTGCATGCCTGCCCGCTCCCTGGCTCCCAGAGACTGCTGGGTAACTGCCTATTATCCCGTGGTTCCACTTCAGTGCCCTCCCCAATAAAACTTTTCATATCCTTATAAACGAACTAGATTGCCGTGTTATAAACATTTACACTGTGCTAACAGATCATCTCCGCACATCAGAATTGGCTAAATTCCCTTTTCCAGATGAATATATTGAAGGAGATTAGAGATATGATAGCTTTTCAGATTGCTGAACCCAGAGAAATTAGTTTAGTGAGCATTTACAGAGGCTAAATTGGAACCATTAAATAGTGGATTAAATTGATGGTACTTTCATTGTCTGTCCTTCGGTACTGCTGTAAAATCAATTAGCCGTCACTATTCCATTCTCCATATAGTGAGATTGTCAGCCTGGCTAGGAGCTGCAGAGCCTCACAGCAGTAGCAAGCAGTGTGAAAATACACCTATTAGGTGATGTGGCATGAAATAACATCATAGGGCAGAATGTCCCAGTGAGATTTATCCCAGCCTTATCTCTACTTTAACAGAGAGGGGACAGACAATAGACTCTGGTGACACTCTTATCCTCCGAACATGTGCACCGGGATGCTCTCTGGACTGACAATTATTACATTGCCTCTCCACTGTCCTGAATTTTGCATCAGAAATCCCCGCTTTGCCCCCCTCTTAAACTGGCAGAGTCCCACATTAAGAGCAGAGGATTTGAGCAGAGTAGGTTTGCATCTGATTTGGGGGAATAAAAAAAAAAAAAAGAAAATATATCAACTTTCTCCCTCTTGGTTTTGTTAGAGCAGATCGAAGCCCTGCTAGCTGGCTGATTTATAAGTGCAGCTCCAGCCTGTTTTGGGGGACAGCATGGCTTTGTCACAGCTGGGGAAACTGAGGCACAGGCATCCCTGTCCTATCACTTCCCAGAGACGTCTGAGTTCTGCTGATGAGAAAAACACCAAGTAATTTTGAGTCCTTTTCAGTCCCAGTTGCTTGTTCTGCACCTTTTTTTACATGGGAGAAAAACCAGAAAAGGGTGAATAACCTGCTCCCAGGTTATACGGTGAACAACCTGCTCCCAGATTATGGGGTGAGTTGGAGGTCTCTCCATCCACCAACTTCCCACCACCACTCTGCCAGGAGGAGAGAGAAACTCTGTGGCCCTGACTGCATCCACTGCGTGCAGTTATCTCCTAATGGGGAAAATGGAAATATCTCCCAAATTTGTGCCATTAAATTCTTATCTTAAAGGGTGAAATTTAAAAGTAATGAAGAAAACAAGTTCCCTAAATTTAACCTTTTGACCTTTTTCCTGCTGTTTTTCTTCCCAGGAGAGGTCTCAGCCTTGGTTTGAAAAGCTATCATCCCTCTTGTCCGCTGTGGGGTGAACTGGAGGAGATTTTCCATCCCCAGAGAGCTTTCCTTTCAATATTTAAGTTTTCTATTGAACATATAAATGGAAAAAAAAGCCCTTACATTTCCAATAAAACTGCATCCAGTTCCAATTTCTTGCATTGATGTGACAAAGTTTTTAAATCTCTTGTCAACGTCTTAGTTATGCTTCACGAAGGAACTATCTAGAGCTGTTGGACTTTGTATTAAATGTTTGCTAGGCTGGTAATAGGGACACTCTGTCTTCTGTTCTCAATAATTCTCCTCATTGCAGGGCTGAGATGGCATCCCAAATGCTCCTCACTTATTTTAGTGTCCTAAACTTGGAGGATGTTCAAATTTCCCCTCCTCCTGAGCAGGATGTGGGGTGAAGTGGTGATTTCAGTGCCACTGTATTGCATGCAGTGCTCCTCTGCCTGACCCAAGCCTTCTCTGCTGGCTGAAAGGGCTGCAGAGCAGCATCCCCACTGATCTGCAACACACTGCACAGCCACTGCGAGTGCTTCTTACCCAAATCTCCATCTCCTGAGCCCAGAAAGGTGTCCTCTCTGTGGAGACCATGCAGCAAGTATGGGCTGAAGCTCTCACAGGTTCTCAGCTCACAGAAGTGGGGGAAATACAGAGGGTGACAGGTAATGTCAGCCCAGCACTTCAGCCCTGGATTTGGCCATGTTTACAGAGACACCCTCCACTACTCCCCTAATCAGGTCTCACTCTCCTCCATCCCAGGCAGCAATCAGTGCTTCGTTATCACTGGAATCTCATTGCTAATTGAGGTCTGAGAGCCTTTATTTCCTGGACATCTCATGCATGGTGAGGGCAGCACCTTCTGCAAATAAATCATGTCATCATCTGTTTGGCATCGCTCCTCATTGCAGAGGGCTGGGGATCACAATCAAACACTTGGTTTCTCTCAAAACCATCCTTAGAGCTTCCTCCTCTCCACCCTCCACCACCACCTTGGGGTTTCTGGCACCTCTCTGTAGACAGAGTCAGGCTATGAGTAGCTGCTACGTGGAACAAAAATTTCCCTAACTAAATTTATTTATAGCCAACATTTTTTTTTTTTTAATGTGCCGCATCTTCTGCTGTTCCTCCTCTTCTTGTAATTCCTACAAATTTCTTGCTGTAGGAATAATCCTGTCTCTTCTAAAATATTGCATCTCTGGCTTTTCAGGGGTTTCAGTCTGTAACTACTGTGGGGTCAGATTGAGTGAGCCGAGGTCAGCTTCAGGATGATGCAACTTGTGTTGGTGCAAATCACAAGTTTCCATTTTCTCACAGTCCACACTTCCCTCCCAAGGAAGGAAATACTGATGTGACCTTGAGAAAGTCACACTGCCCAGCTGAGCCTCAGTGTCCTGTCTGCTGGGACTCTGATCAGGTACATCCCAGACAGCTCTCTCCTGTGTGGAAACAACTTTTTCTTCTCTTCTTCTGAAGTTAAACCTTTGTTTGTCCTACATTTTTCTATTGCATGGACATCTTTTAAGACCCTCTGTCTTATTTTTTATCTAACTTAAAATTTCCAGCCCATGGTTTTGTCACTCTCCAGTGTTCTCCTAGCCCAGCTGCATCACTGTCCTACTTCAGCCTTGCCTGTGATGTTCACCTTAACAGGCAAAACAGACACAGCAGAGTGACAGTTTAACCCTGAAAAAGTACAGATTGTCCAACTACTTTCTTAAAATTGCCCAGCTTGGTGACCTGGTTGCACTCAATGGCTTGTCCTGGATCCCATTGCTGGTTGTGGCAAGTCACACCTTCCAAATTCACCTCTCGCTGCTGATGCAGGATGCTGTTCCCAAATCAACAGGGAACTTCAGCAGTCAGCCTGCAAGACAGATCTAACTGCTTCTGCCATTGCCCCATTTATCTTCATTTCCATTTTTGCATTGATGGGTATCATACACCACAAAGAGCCAGCCCAGCCGTGAAATGACACTGGACTGGCAACCTCATAATTATCCAGGCTCACGTATCAATTCTCTTCAATCCCTTTGTGACACTCCATTGCTTCCTCATAACTTCCTCATCTGACAGATCAGCACTGTGCACCCGAAGCGCCTGAGAGCCCCCGGGTAATGGCCTCAGGGACAAAGTTAGCCCTGGCAGAAGTGGGCAAAGATGTTTGTTGGCTTCAGGGACACTTCTGCTCACTTTGTGCCAAGCCTGACAACTGTCCAACGTCTCTCCCATGCACACAAAGACCTCATGTCCTTTATCTGCTCCCTTTATCTGCACCTTGAGGTGCAGCACTTCAAGGACCCGCCCTGCTCCCAAGCTGTAAGATCCCTGTTCATTCAGCCAGCCCCAGGGATGGTTTGCAATGACTCTTTCCTTTTCCTCTTCTTGAGAGGAACTTAAAACTCTCCTTGCAATCCAAAGCACCACAGATATGGACACAACGTGAAGATGTCAAGAAGGAGAAGGGTGGGAAGAAGTTGTTATAAATTTCTTCCCCCACACAGCCAGGCTGTTTCTGCCAGAACATCTTCCCTGTTTTGAGGCACAGTGATTGCAGCATGAGCTGAGCTGTGGGAGCACTGATGTGAGCTCTGCAAAGGGACTTGGAGACTTGCCCCTTTCCACTCAAACTGCAAACCCCAGAGCAAAAACCCCCTTGGAGCTGCTCCCCCTCCTCAGCACACAACCAAAACACAACCCATGGACAGGCAGCTTCCACAAGCTGGAGGAGAAGGGATGCTGAGCAGAAAGCTGACAGCACACCCTTGGAGAATGGGGGGCTTTTATTCCTGCTGCCACTTGCATCCCAGGGAAGGGTGGGTGAGGAATCCTCCCTGGCTTCCCCAGTGCTGGCAGAGCCGTGCAGACAAGCTGGGCAGTGGGTGTTGAGCTGCCCGAGCCCCTGCTGCTCCAGGCAACCGCCCTCCCTGCCCGCTCCTGGGCCCCTTCTGCCTGTCACAGAGGCACAGCGTGTGTCCCAGCGAGGGGACAGCCAGACCCTGCCACCCGGGAGAGACGGTGGCTCAGCCGAGTGCGAGGCTGCTCCAGCCAGGGAAAGCCTCACCACTGGTTTTTAATTTGCTTTGGATCGAGGCCATTATCATTAGAATAATCTCAAGCAGGTGATAGGCAGGAGTAAATTAATTCTGAATAAAAGCATTTGGGGGTGGGTGCCAAGGAAGGGCAGGGTGGGCATTGGGCACTGCCTTCGTGGGTTGGTCAGAGGGGACATTTGGTGACAAAGTGGACTTGAACTTCCTTTGGGAGGCCTGTATTTTCTCTGATGCTACATTTTTTTTCTGCTAAAGACCCCTAGATCTGAAATGCACAAGCCAGTGTTTAACAACGAATGCAGAGAGAGGAGGGAGCAGCGTTATTTATGAGATTTTATTTTTAATTCACCTTGTCCACTGAAATCATGTGCATGAAAACAATTGAAAATAAATTATCTCCCATCTCCAGAAAGAACCTTTCACTGTTGTTCCTGGAGCCACCCGGACACATGAACAATTAATCCTCGACTCCAGACCCAAGTGACTCAACCAATAAAACAGCTGTCAGCTGCCGGTCCTGGGGAGGTGCTGCCTAATATCCCAGGAGAGGATAATTATTCTTATCTGATTTGGCTCTGGAATGAAATCATAAAAAGCCTCGTCCCATTCTGTAAATTCAGTTCTTCTTAGCAGGTTAAGCAGAGCCCAAATGACTAACATTTCTGTCAGCACCGACTCTGGCTAAGGGCTAATATACCATGAAGAATAACCCAATAATAAATCTTATTATAGGGAAGGAAGGAAAGAAAAAAAAAAAAAAAAGCAAGAGCATGGAAGAGTGTGGAACCTCAGAGGCAACCTAAGAGGGTGTGAGGCAGTTTCAGTGACTAACAGAAGTGGTTTCTGATTGTCATTCAGAGGGAAATTTCTGAGCAATTTTATTAAAAATTCTCAGTAATATTGATTCAAATTTGAATGTTTTGTGTGGAAGTGTTTCTGGAGTCAGGACAGGATTTTCTTGTTCTCTGGGTGTTTTTCTCTTGGTGTGCAATGATTAATTATTGTAAAAATCTCACCACAAGGAGAGACACTTCTTTGAAAGTGTCTTGGGAACACCGAAATCCCAACAAACCTTCAGTGCTCCCTGGGATGGAAAATCCCCTTGAGCCCAGGCTGGTGGATAAAACTGATTCTGCATCCACATCTCCCTGCTTCTGAAGTGGCAGGTAGACCCAGGTCCTTTGAGTTTTCCTCTCCCTGGGGTGTCTCTAGCACACCCCATCCAAGCTTGTCAGCCCCATTCCCGAGCCCTGCTGTAGAAATGGGAGGTAGAGGCTGAGCTAAAAGTTTCAGAACCAAAGCTTTGTGTCTCTCCCTGTGATGATCACAGGCTCAGCCGCTCAAGTCGACGTCTGGGCAGGACCTGCTCCTTGGGAACGGTGCTCTCTCCCTCATCACAGGAAGATTTACTGCCTGGGTGGAAAGTGCTTTGCTGGGGGGATGGGAAACGGTGTTGAGTTTAAAGTTCAGGATGACCTCTGTTGTTGCCTTTCATACCACTGATCAAGAGGCTCCTGGAAATAATGACCGTGCAACTCTATCTGCTGTCCCCGGGTCTCTGTTTGCAGTGGTTCCCCCCCAGCAGGCAGTTTCCCAGGCGGGCAGCTTGGATGCTGACTGAAATGCTGTGTGCTGGGATGGCAGCAGGGTGTGGGGACAGGGCTCCAGGGCCACAGGGGAGCCTGGAGCTTGGGAAACCACCGAGAGGTCTGCAGAAGATTGATGTCAGGGTTGTGGTGCCACTGGAGTGTTTCTGCAGCGCCTGGGAAGGGCGTTAAGGGAGAGCAGGGACACGGCGACCAGGACACGCTGGAGGAGTCTCAGACCTCAGCAAGGCAACTCTGGTCAAAGCCATGTGGATCATGTGCACTTCTGTCTTTGGTTTGTTGCTCTACCCCAAGGAACCATCAGTGGCAGGTGCCAGGGGGATCACAGGGACAGGGACAAAAACTAAGGAAGGGGTGGGAAGGAGACGTCACCCAGTGCCAGAGGGACTTGGGGCCCATCTCAGCTCCCCAGGGCTGCAACTCCATGACATTGTCATTGCAAGGCACGAGATTGTCCCAGGCCTTGTTGAGGGGGCAGCCAGATACATTTTCCAGGAGAGGCAAAGCCAGGGCTGGGGGTACTGCTGGGTCAGTGATGCTGTCTCTGGGCTGGGGAGGAGAAGTGAGGAGAGCACTGGATTGCAACCACACTGGGGAGGGTGATGTGAGCCCAAGGCAAGAGGGGGCTCAGCGAGGTTTTTTCATGACCCCAGCAGCATGGGCCACTCCAGCAAGAGGCAGGACAGCAGAGAAACAGCAAGTATTTAAAACAAGAGGGACAGAGACCACAGGTGTCACCCAGATGTGAGATACTTCTGTGAGATGTTTCATCACTTCTGGGCAGAGACATCAGCTTTTATGGCTCTTTCCTCTTTGGAGCTGCCCATGACCATTGCCCAGGGAGCAAGGGCGCAGGAAAGGCAATATAAATACCACACATCACTGCTCACATCCAGAGCGCCTCTGAGTCAGGCACACCGAGTCTCTAAAAAGGTGGACAAATATTTGCTAAGAAGGATTCTTCCAGGCCCAGAACAGGTTCAGGCTGATGGCTGAATTGTACATATAATCTGGAGAGACAAGGTCTGGAATCTGGATTATTTAGAAGAGAGATGTATCTGTTTATTGAAGAAATTTTAGGACTACTAGGAAGTGCTGTAATCCCTCAGAAATTGAGACAAATCCAGGATGAAAACATGGTATATTAATTTCTATAAATCTATAAATTCACTACAATCTGGATACAATTAGAAAATACTGTACTAATGAAGCTTTATAAATTTCATTTCCATCCTTAGAACCCTTTTGAAATTCTGTTTGTGGAATAACTTTGATTTATGCCTCATTGCCCTTTCTAGTGATCATATCTCCATCTGGTGGGAGTGAAGGACTGGTAAGATTGACCTGCACAGACCAGCTAAAAGACCTGTGGGAACAAGAGTTTCACTCAGAGGTGAGCTTTACTATTTACTATATGAAGATCTAAAGAGAGAGAGAGACAACTGGTGATACCACCCTGGGACAATAAATTAAACCTCAGAGATAGGGAAAAAAAAAAAGGAGAAGTGAACACTGACCACATCAGGGATCAGGTCTCCATCAGAGGGAAGCAGAGAGTGGTCCAGTAGTGCTGGTAAAATCAAAGATCCCCTGGAAGCAGGAGTATCTGTTGTGGGGAGCTGAACTGTTATGGAATGGACTCAGGTGGCCCAAAGGCAGCACTGGTGTGCTCTGCTCTGATGGAGGGAGAGGGTGGCCAAGCATGGGGAAGGCTCAGCGAGCCCTGCCAAGCTGGGGATGGCCTGTCTGCATGTGCAGTTTGAGACAAAGAAACAAGGCCAGAGAAAGTGATGGATCGAGAGCAGCCACATGGGGGGCAGGAGCACAAAAATTGCCTCCACCCTGAGTTTCAACACAAGGCAAACAACTTTTTCAGCTGAACACAGAACTTGATAAGCATGCATAACTGCTTGGAAGAATATTCCAACTTCTCCTGCCTGCAAAGGCAGACATTTGCATGTACATTGATTAAATTTACTTGTGAGAGATCTTGATCCTGTGTAGTTTTGAAAGCATTCAGACTTGATTGCCTTATTTAGTCCAATGCTCATTTTTAAGCCACTATCTGTAGAAGACATCATGCTCCAAATTGTACCTGGCTTAGCTTTTATCTCAGACGCCTGCTTACCATAAAAGCCTGGAGAGGCAGCACAGTAACTTCTTCCAATCAAAAAAAAAAATTAAAATCTGAGATTTCTCTGGCTGAGGGAAGCAATCAGTCAGTGATATTGAAAGATCCATCATCAAAGCATAAGGCAAGGAACGAATAGATTCTAAATCAGTCAAACATTTTAAACATCCCTTTTGTAATTGACAATTTTGTAATATTTATTCACAACAGATCTGATTGCTGGATTCCCACTGGCTCCCCTCAGGAGGGTTTGCGTGAAATCAGTTTGAAATGGTGTGTCAATTTTTTTCTGAAGTCACCATCTGGCTGATAGACTTGAGTCTGTTCTAATACACTGACCCAGTGAATCGCTGCTAAACAATTCCCAGGGGTTTGCACTCCTCTGGCAGGCAATCCGGGAGAGCTGCCGGGAGAGAGCGGGCGAGACAGGCACATTTTAATGTGTTATGTTGAAGGATTGTAAAAGAATTTGATTTATGTAAAGAAACAGAGATCTTGGGATGGTCTTGTCCACTCTCGTGCCCCCGTGCTGGTTTCAGATGTGAGGGGAGGTTCACGACCAGTATTAATGACTTGAAACTACATGAAATTGTGCTGGGGGAGGGAAAAAAACCCCAACAAATAAAAGCCCACAAAGACCCCTCCTCCCCAACCAGCAGCAAGGAACCCAAATGTTTGATAGCAGCAACCCCCACTGCCCAGCTGGCAAAAATAAATACCGGATGAAATACATGGCACATCTATTTCAAATATGTGACAGCATATACATGACACAGGGGTCCTGCAAAATCACCTCCATTCCATATCACCAAAAATCCTGAGATGAATTATATTCAAACTGTCCATGCTTAAAACCAGAGGGGTTTCACTTGCAGTGTGGAACGAGGCCCCAGCACACGTGTTTTGTATGTTTTCCTTCATACCAGCAATAGTTTGCGTGGCACACGTTGGTAATTAGATGCTTCCTCTCATCATCCCTCAGCAAAGCCCTGCTGCCACCCTTGTGAATTATATTTTCTACTGTGCAAGAGATCTTTTGTCATTGTGCTGCCCAGCCCTAGAGCATGTGCAGGTGCTGCTGTCACAGATGTAACCTGGCCTGTGTACCTACACACGTGTGTTTGTGCACATATCCCCACACACACATGAGGCTGGCATAATTCTGGGATGACTAATTTTTTTTGACAGGCGAGTAAATCATCATTATAGCATTTGTTTTTTTCCATTACCATCAATCATTATTGTATGTGTGATCAAGCAGAATTTGTCTTCGGCTGCTTAAAATGTTCCTGATCGTTTTTCAAGGCTAAATATCTTCTCTAGATAAAGAACACTTACTGTAATAATGTGTATGCTAAAGAGCTGATCCAAACCCCACTGAAATCACGTGAAGGGTATTGGCTCAAGGAACATTGATTTAAGTCCTAAAGCATCATTTATTTCTCAATAGAACCCCAGTAAGAGACTGAGCACGGAGAATATTTTATAGGGTTTGATTAATTCCCTCTTCAACCAATGGAGTAAGGCAGTAAGGATCAAGACAGGAGAAGAAATAGATCTCTAAAGCCTTGAAAATATACAGAATATCACAAGCTGGTGAAACATGCTGGAAAGTGCTCTGTAAATCAAGTCAATTCTTAAATGAATTTGCTTCTGCTGTGTTGGACACCATTCTGCAGGCCCATCCACTGAGAACTCAAACTCAGAAATAGAAGTGGTTGGGAAGATGAGCAAGAACAGCAGGAATAAAAGAGTCCAGAAAGAAAACTCAAGTGGTCATTCAGACCCACAGACCAAGGTACAAGAATAGGAAAACAAGCACAGACTGGATCAGGACACCTCCCTTCAGGATATCTTGTCTTATTTACACATTTGAACACATTACACATTATTTACCCCACTTGCCTGGGGTCATCCTGGGATGCTCTCAGACCTGTCTCCACACCCAGAATCCATCAGGGGTTCCTATCATTAGAGGACAAAAAACTACCCCCAAAATACATCCCACCATTAAAACCGTGCAGGGAATCAAAGCCTGCCAGACCTGGATGGCAAGTGCTCTCTGCAAGCATCATAATTAACAGTAAGAGTAATTAAACTTTTAACACCGGCCAGGCTCAATATCTAAGATCTGGGGGTTAATGTAGCAGTTTTCTAAAGGACAGGAAAATTAAGTAGTAATAAAATAAAATGAACGTTGCAAGGACCCTGAGGCATGATTGTCCTCTGCACATTCCAGTGATGAGCGTGTCCTGTTTCTTCGGCTGCAGGAAGCCCTCAGTGCTCCCTGCCTGCTGGGTAATTATTTTGTTACCACGGGGCTGTGCAGGTTTGGTCATTGTGTGGATCACAGACCAAACTCTCAGCCTGGACAACAGGAAGACAAGCTCTGAAGCAGCTGCAGGAAAAAAGAAGTGTCTGCATCCCACCTTCTCTCCCCATTTCTGGGCTTGCAAACCAGGGAGAAACAGATGGGAGGGAAATAAAACTGACAGATGAACATTCAAAGTTTATCCTCCTTTTTAGTGGGTCGTAGTGGAGACCATTGTGCCAATGCTGTGCAAGATGTTAGTGTGATTTTGTTCTTCCAAGAAAGTTTGGTGGTTCTTGGGTTCTGAAACATGATGAGAAGCAGGAGCAGAGGTGTCTTATGAGGCTTGGGCAGGTTTGGGGGTGATTGGCCTTTTCCAAGCCTTTGAGACTGGAGGAGCCCTGTGCAGGGTCCTGCTGGAAGGAAGCAGGGTGAGGTGCCCAGACTGGTGCTGGTAATTCTCAGTGCAAGCCCACACAGGTAAGGGATATGTGCCTGTCTCATCTTTGTCACATTCAGGTCACTTTCCTTTTGTTTTGCCAGTTTTTCCCAGGTTGGATCTAAAGAGAAAATAATTTTTCTCAGGAATAGGCTTTTTGTCCTTGAAGGATTCTGCTGTTGTCTCCTTACATCTCTTAATTGTATAACCCTAAGGTATGCCTCAGATTTACACAGCCTAAACCCAGCCTTATTTGACTGTATTTGTCATTATTCCAATTAATTTTGCATCAACTAATTGTGTAACATGGCTATTTGCATGTCAACCCAGGGTTCTCATGCTGCTTTTTGCAGTGTAATTGCTCTGGCTAAGTGAATACCAGGAATATTCCTCAGCTTTCAGCCATTAATCAAGGTCCATTGAAAGGAATATTAGCAACTTGGGAAATAAAAAAAGAATGCAAAATATCATTGAGATTTTTTTAAATTAAAAGGAAGCCTAAAATGCAACAACAGGATCAGTATGAAAGCCAAGGAAGATATGGCCAAGCCTACAAAGCCAAATACTTTGGAGATTGGGAGGGTTGGAAGATGCTTACAGACAAATGAAGGGGCAATGGTTGGGCTTTTTTTTTCTTGGTGCCCATTTTGGGGGTGTTTGGGTTGATTAGCATCCTTGATGATGTCCTGAACGTGATTTTTTTTTTCCCTGAGACACCTAAGCTGTGGTGGGACAGCAGAGTGCAATGGCCCAGTGCTGGTCTGGGATCAAGGAGTAGCTGAGTTACAGCACCAGCATCAAGGATGCTGCTAAGCAAACAGTGATAGGATTCTAACCATGCACAGGAGCAGGGAGCATGGATGTCAGTGGGAAGGTCTTTTGAGAGCTGGATATCTTGAGGCAGTAAAGTAGGGGCTGTTTGGGACAACCCTACAAAAGCAGAGAAATAGCTGGCACTTGTGGATGTGGAAAGGAGAGGTGCTGCTGCAGGACAAGAAGCTGGAGTTCCAGCAGGCTGGGACCTGTGCAGGGCCATCCTGGTGAGCAATTCCCTCCTGGATTGGAGAAATTGCACCTTGAACTCTCCACTCACTGCCCTGGTTGGAAAAAGTCACCCAGAGGATTGAGACTCCCACCAAAGCTCTCCAGCTTTGAGAGTGGTGAGACAAATCCAGGCCTGTGATTGCTCTCTTTAAAACCTCCTCAGCAATATTTTGGGAGGAGTGAGAGAGATGAACCACGGCCTGCTTGCAGCCACCCATGTCCCTGGAGCAGCAGTGGCACCTGGTGATGAACAGCCCCTTCCCTTTGGGGAAATTTAGATTTTTATTGTCAGCACTGCTCACCCTGCTGATGTACACAAAGTTGCTGTGGTAGAAACCAGCTGCAATGATGAAAAAGAACATTAATATCCTTGATGAACTATCTCTAATGAAGTCAATGAGTAGTGGCAGACCTGGTGCTGTAACTCAGCTACTCCTTGATCCCAGACCAGCACTGGGCCATTGCACTCTGCTGTCCCACCACAGCTTAGGTGTCTCAGGGAAAAAAAAAGTCACGTTCAGGACATCATCAAGGATGCTAATCAAGGATTACCGAGGATAATCAGGATCCTCAAGGATGTAATCAGGATCCTTTTGCCCCTCCACATGAAGAAGGCTGGCAAAGTGTGGAGCCCACAGTGATGGAACATTTTTGGCTGTGTTTCAACCCTTTTCCCAAGCTGGCAGGGAGGCTTGTGAATGCCTGTGGGTCCCACACCAGGCTTGTTTAACCTGGACTCCTCAGGGAATCCGGGCTCTCCCTACTCAGCTGTTTCCCATCCCTCATGCTGTGGATGGGCTGCAGCTCCAGTTTCTGCAGCTCTCTCTGCCACCAAGGATAAAGTGAAAGCAAAGCTGGCCCTGGGCTGCTGTTTGCAAATAGAGATGAAGACAAACAGATGAGTTCAAGCTGCTGGAAGGAAAACAACCCTGTCAGCTCTTCTGCTTAATGGTGGGAACCTGGAACTGTAAACAAAACCCTGGGCAGGTCCTGCTCATTCCCACCGGCCCTTTGAGTCCACCGGTGTTTTTCAATCTTTACCTCCTAGAACCAATCAATTTTGTGCCAGCCTGTAACTTTTTACTGATGTTGTGGCTGTTTCAGTTAAAGACAACCAGGTGCTGCATCCTTCCCCCAGTGCTGGGACCTCTCCTGTGCCTGTTCTCTCAGACAAGGAGGAATCCCCTGGTGTTTTTTCATCCCCAGGCCTGCAGAAGTCCTGGCATTGTAGGTGTACACTCTGATGGGCATGGCCAAGGAAGATGCACACAGAGTGTTTTACCATCCTCCTGCTTCATCACTGAGCTCCCAGCACCTTTGGAGATCATCCACTCTTTTTTAAAGCTCAGAGAAAGATAACATTCCTCCAAAAACCTTGTGAGGTTTCTGAGCAGAGAGCAGGAGGGCAAGGAGCTGAGAGCCTGTCAAGGCACACGCTTCTCAAGCCCCAGCAGCACCTCCCTAGCAGCACTTTTCCCTGTGTGTCAAGTCAGACAAGCAAATGCAGTATCTCAATCTCAATTCTTTTTTTTTTTTTTTTTTTTTGCCTGACAGTCTCTTAATTAGCATGAGATTTCACAAAATCCACCAAGGCAGCCATCCATCTGTTTTGCTGACTTTCAGTAACAATATTTATCATTGCAGAAGTGTCAAAACAATAAAATCAGATGACATTTATGCAAAGGGTTCCTAACTACTTTAAAAAAGGCCCAAACCTTGAAAGCCTCCTGCAGTATACAACTGGGAATTGTCTGCAGACACAAAGCTGAGAGTAATTCCTTCTGTACCTGCATAAATATTTTAAACAAGTTGTCAAAGAATCTTCCAAGGGAAGTGCAAGGATGGCTCTTTACCAACTTTATTCCAAGTGGTAAGACAAGGGAAAAAGGAATCTCACACCCTGATGCCTTTTAGTTTCATTCCCTCGAAATACTATTTTTTCTGAGTACTTTTCACATTTCAAAAGAGTGCTATATAAATTGGTTCATGCCAGTGACAATTCTTAAGAAATTTAACCTGATCTGCCATGCAGTAAGAAAGGGCAATTAGAAAAAAAAATCTGCTTATTTAACTCTAAGGTATTTAAACCAATATATAAATGAGAATTAATAAATCTGCATTTCCTATTGTCAGCACTAGTTGATTGCAGCACTGTGGAGCCCCATCAAAGGGTGCATAAAGCACACTAAGTTCTGTAGTGTATTTAAATGATCCAAAATACATTTACCTAACAAATTTGAGTGTAGCTGCATTTTCCCCTTGTCAAGAGTTTCTCTGCGTGGGAGCACTCAGAGTTACGCTCTGGCTTAGCAGATCCCTGTGCAGCAGGAGAGGATGAGCCCCTGTAACCCCGGGTTTGATGGCTTTTTGCAGGGAAAGTGGCTTTGTTCAGCTGAGCCATACCTTCAGCTTGATCCCTGGTTGAGCACTGTTCCTCCTTTTATCTGATCTGGCAAGGTGAGGTTTTAAAGCCATTTTGTGCTCACAGCACAAATTTCTAAGGTTTTTTTCCCCCACATCTCTTGCATGCTTGGTTTTGAAGGGTTTCCAGGGGCCAACAGCATAAAGGAGCAGGATGCTGGAGTGAGGCGCCCACCATGGCACCTCATGGTTGTATATCATGTACTGGTGCATCAAGTCCTATACTTTGAGTTCGTATAAATGTTTATTTTCTTCCCTTTCTGATTGGTACCACTGCCCAGTCTGGGTTTGTGCAAGAGCATCCCAGTGAGAGGCAGCAAAGGCAGAGGGGAGATCTGCTCCTGGAGGAACTTCCCAGGCAGCTGCTCCAGAATAAGTCAGTGCTTTCTTCCTCAAGCCAGGGATGGGGAGCCGGGCTGAGCTCCATGCTGATTGCAGGCATCTGTCTTCTCCTGACAGCTCTGCCTGTTAGTGCAAAGAGTCTGCTGTTTAATTTACCTGACTTGTTAACAGCTCCCTGTTTTGAAGTTGTAGGAAGTAGCTGATTTCACGTTTACAGTTGAAGCATTGAATTCCCATCGGGTGGCTAAAATTCACAAATAATCTGGTAATTTGTCTGCTGTCTTGGGAGCCCGTGGGGATGCTTCTCAGTGTATATCACAGTGTATATCACCATGTTTTGGTGAAAAGATTGATGAGCAAAAAGCAGCACAGAACTGGCTGGCCATGTGCCAGGAGGAGCTATCAAAACTGAAAGGCTCAAGGAAACCCCTGCCAAGGAAAGCAGGGATGGGAGTTTTGCACAGCCTCCCCTTGCAGAGGGGTTGCAGAGGAGGGTGCTGGGGAGCTCACAGCTTTGGGGATGGTCTGCTTGCAGGGAAGAACACCCCGTTGCTGCTGGTGGTGGCCAGAGGGAACCAGAACACCGAGATGGGTTGAGTGGGTTTGTCTTGGCATATTGCAGCCTCAAAATGTCCTGAGTATCAGCTCAGTTCATACAGCACAGGGGCAAGTCAATGCAGAGCTGAGCTCAGCTCTCCATGGTGCACACCTCAGAGGAGAAATTTGCTCTCAGGAGCACCACTGCAGGCAGGTATCACACCCAATAGCTGAAAGTAGAACAAGTCTTTAGAGTTTCTTATCATTAATGGCTCATCCCCATCATTCAACAGATCAGTAACTGGCAGCCCCAGAAACTGAAGGAGAGGAAAACAGCCTGTGAGTAGCCTGGGGCATCCCAAGACTGCATGAAGGTGGATTTTGGCAATCAAACCCTCCCTGGTGACACTCACAATCCCTCACATGACCCACAGAGGATCTTGCAGGGACCCCTGGGATGGGACAGACCCTCTGCTGCACCCAAGTCCCTTCCCCAGCTGCTAAAGCGAGTGGGGAGTGAGAAGCCCCAAGCTCAGGCTCTGACTCTGTGCATCTCCTGGAGTACAGACCACTGCATGCCTGCTCTAAGGAAAACACTGCAGCTCCCCCAGAAATCAGGCATGCTGGATTTGTAAATGAGTTTGGAGTTAGGGAAGGCAGGCTGCAGACATCCCAGCAGAGCAGCAGGTAATCAGTAGGCTGTCCTCTACGGGGAAAGTGTTAAATCCTTCTTGGAGTGCTGACAAAAAGAGTTACAGCCCATATGTTTATTGCCAGAAAAATAATAAAAAGAGTATTGGTTTAACCAACTCTAACAGCCATCAGAAGGTTTAGACATGTGCTCTTGCCTGGAGAGTTGGTGTGCAGGGCCAGGAGGAATATTTCACCCCAGCCTTGCCATCAAGTGATCAAAGCCAAGCTAACAACAGCCAGCGGCCCCAACTCCCACCACAAGGAGAATGTGGTGGTAAAATTGAACATGAGGAAATCCCTCCTGCAAACCCTGATGGCCTGGGAGGTCTCTCCCAAGAGGCAGCTGTCCCTGCCTTCCTCCTGCAGTGCTCCTGCTGCATCTCCATCCCTGGCTGCCACCTCTTAGGGCAAGTCCCTGCACTGAGCTGCTGCCGTGGGGCTGGTGATGGTGCAGGGTTTGCTGCCATGGCTGCCCAACCCTGCTGCCCTCTGGCAACTCCAGCCCCACTTGGTTATGTTCTCCTGGTGCTTTTGGGGCACTGGTTGGGGTTGGGTGCAAACGGACAGAAAATTTTTCTGGTTGAGATGGACACACTCTGGTCCAGTGAAGTCTGGATGTGACAGGATGGGAAGATCCATTTTAAACTGAAGATTGTTTGATTTAAATGACCTCTCCAACAGAAAAAAATAGAAAGGACATTGCTGAAAAGTCATTGAGTGCTGGAAATTAGTGCTGAGGGGAGCAAAATAAAACTGAGAAGGGGCCCAGGCAGTGCTGCTTAGCCAGGCTGGAGGCACGGGGCAGCCAGTGCTGGGGTTTTGGCTGCTCTGTGTTCTCGTTTGCATTAACTAATGCTGCTTGGCATCATGTACTGCGTTATTGTTTTTATTGTTCTTGTTGTAAATACACCTAGAGGCATCTTATAAATAGAATTAATTATAGTTGTTTAATTCATTAGTTAAGTACACAGCGCATTCTGCTCGCTGGAGAGGCTTGGATGGCTGCAGTCAGGGCATGCATGAACAAATCTATGTGTGGTCACGTTCACTCTGCCTGGGCCTGTGGCACCAGCTCTCCAGACCCTCTGGTCTCACATTTCCAGCTTCACTCCCACTACTGCCCTTTCTCCCAAAAGCTCATGTCAAAATTAAGCAGTTGCAAGGAGAGTTTGGGAAGATTGGTCTGCAAGAAGGCAGCACAACAGGAGGAGAAGGGCAGAAAAATTGGGTGAAAAGCACTTGAAACCTTCTCAGGGTTGTGGGTGGGACAGTCTCTCCATCCTGGCATAAGGCTGGAGGTGGGAAGCAAAGGATGTGGTGGTGGGTAGACTGTGCCACACTGTCTTGGCTCCATCTGAACCCTGCAAGGCCAGTTTGGGAAGGGAAATGCTCCATGCCAGGGCAGCTGGAGGAGGAATGCAGGTGTTGAGGCTGTTTTCTGAGAGAAGGGAATTAGTTGGGCTTCTCACAGGGAAAGGGGACAACAAAGTGCACAGGGTGACCCATGCCTGATGTCTGGCAGCTCCTATCTTTGAGCAGACAACTGCAGGGCAGGGAACGTGTGGAAGGTGAGAATACATCCCCTTCCATCACAGCAGCCATGCAAAAATAGCCTTTTCAGGAAAGAGGAGTTTCCCAGTGTAAGGGCAATGCAGGCAGTGTTTCAGTGAGGATATTCACATCAGCCTCTGTCCTGCCTTTCCTCCAGCCCAGGACTGGGGCAAACCCAGCCCTTGGGAAGCACTGCAGAGAGAGAAGGGGCTTTAAACCAGGCCATGTTCTGCTGTGTGATTTTTGCCTGCTCCAGCTGGCAGTGATAGGAACGAGCTCCACAATCCTCCTGCACCATGGAGAATTTCTTCCTCCCCTTCACCTATCATGGCTCACAGCAGAGTTTTATGAGCTGCCCCTGCCCAGGCTGACCCAGCTCAGGGCTGCCTCTCTCGTAGGAGCAGAGCTGTTTTTCTCCAAACCACAACACAACTGAAAAAACACAGCGGGTCAATACATCACAGAGCACACACTTGAAAGGGAAGAGGCATAAAACTCATGTCATTGATGCAGGGCAAACCTGGCTCCCCTTCCCCTGATGCCTCTGGACATTCCCAGGGCTGGGAGTGTCCTTTCCTGACCTGGGGATGGTAATGGGAGGCACTTGCTAAAGCTTGGAGAGAGGTGAAGGAAAACCCCATGCAGAGCAATGGTTATGACCACTGGACTCAGGAGGATTTGTGTCCTGTGTTGGCTCTGATTCTGCATGTGATGTCCCCGTGGGCTGCAGCATCCCCACCCTTCCCTCAGAGGCAGAGACATAAAGCCCATGCCAGGACTTGAGCACCTCACAAGAGGCAGAGAGAAGTTCCTCTCTCTGGCAAAACAGCAGGGTGGTAATGATTTCAATTCAGTCAGGGAGGAGTTCCAGTCCCTTTTTGGTCACCAGGCCCTGCTCTGCATTAACCTCATCTGGAAGGAGTGGCAATGCCAAGGACCTGGGTCACGTAACTCAGGCATGCCCTGGACAGGAGAAGTTGTTTAAAATATCCCAAAACATCTCAAAATATCCTCCCTCCCACCCACACCGAGGCCATCACTGGCATCTTTGAAAGGTGTTGCTGCATCCCTTTGCAGGGAACTGCCCCTCATTACTGCAGGATTGGGAGGCACTCACAAGATGGAAGAAAATAATAATCAAAGGAAACCCAGTGAAGCCCCATGCGATAATAAAGGCTGACTCTAACTAACAGTTGTTATTCAGACATTGTTAATGATATTATAAGCACTGCCATGTGCTAGGCAAGCTGTGACACGCGCCCCGGTGGACATATGGATAATCAGATCACACGCCTGCTTCAGTCAAAGCCATAAGTACCAACTTGATCAGAATCAGGAGCAAGCCCGAGCTAACAGGAGCTGGGGATGTGCTTTGGGGAAACATGTTCTTACAGATAAGAGAACAAATAAAAAGGGGAAGCGTTGTTGTGCTGCTGGAGCGTCCTTGCTGTGCATGAGACAGCCCAGCCCAAGAGAGCTCAGCACCCCCAGGACAGAGCCCTGAGCTCCCACAGCGAGGGGCTTCCACCTCCAGGGCCTCACAGCCACCACAAGAGATGAACGCACCCAGAATCAACTGCAGCAGGAGTTTTCCTCTCTGCTGGTGCTCCAAATTGTTGCCCTACCTTGGGAGGAAGACTCTTGCCAGAGCTGCTAAGGATGGAGGTGGTTGAGAATGCTTTACCTCGATTCACCTCCTCCACGCAGCCAACTGCACACTGCAGCGTGGTGCAGGGACACAGCTCCCTCCAGCACACACCTGAGCACTGCCAGTCAAGTCCCAGGCAGCTCACTGTCATTAGAAACACTGAACATAATCACCAAATTTAATGCCTTTATCATTGCTTGATGGATCAGTGAACAGAGGCACTAAAAGAAAGACAATTAGAAGCGTCAGTCTACGGTAATTTTTTTTTTTCCATTGCCTTGCTTTTGTCTAAAGAGTTATTCATTTCTTAATTGTAAAATGTAATTTTGTTTGGGGGCTTTTGTTGTATTTGTTTTGTCGTGTGGCTAATGCAGTTATTTGCTGCACACAGCTGCTTTCCTCCCGCTCAGCCCGTTTAATGGAATTCTTTGGCAGCTTTGACTTAAAATCATTTTGGTTTAGTGACCAGGCCATTTCTGGAAGGGGAAATCAGATTGTTTCCTGGATTTCTGAGTCATATTTTGCTCAGCAAGATTCACTTCTTTAGACACATGTTTTCATGAAGGTTTTTAGTCTGGTCATTTTGGTTCCAGTGGAGACAAATCTCAGCAAGAAACAGCATCCTCCTCCCATCCTGTGAGGGGCCCACACCAAAACCCTCTTGCCACTCCTTAGGGGAAAACCCCAAGGAGTAACCTTTCTGTGTGCTGAACACACATTCCTACTAATGGCTGGAAAATCCTGGGCCATCCCTCCCAGACTTTTCCTTCCCCCAAGAGATGCCCAAAAAGGACAGCCACTGCCACCTCAGCCCTGCTGAAGCACTTGGCAATGGCCGTGCCCCAGACAGACCCACAGGATCTGTTTTTGTTACGTCATAAACCACACCTGAAAGTTGTTTTTTCCACTCTAAGTGTTTAACTGGAAGGCCTCCTACAGCTCCAGAGCCCTGCTGAGCTGGATGGCAAAGCAGGGAGTGAGTAAATTGCCCTTTTAGCACGTTTTCTCTGGAAAGAGGATTTTCAGTCCCAGCCCTCCCTCCATGTGAAATCCAGAGCGAAGGAAAACTGATTTAAAACCAATCACTAACACTTACACACATCCCCTTATTCGAGCATCCCTCCCCAGCCAAGCTTCATCTTGGACTATTGAATCAATCCTGTCTCCATTGCTGCTTTCCTAAGTAACAAACCAAATCAGATGATGGCACGGTCTCCTCTAATTGACTGAGCTGCACAAGTGTAGCCATGTCACAGGATATGGGACACAAAGTGTGTGAAGATATTGATAAACTCCAGGCTGAGGGAGGGAGGAAGCAGGACTGGACGCAGGCATCAAGGTCCAGTGCTTACAAGGCTGGGGGCCTCAACAGGAGAACTGTAGTTTGTCAGGAGCACACAAGCTGAGGCATGTGGAAGTTGGGTCTGTGTCCTACATGACAAGATCAAGTTGGGTTTGTGGAGGGGTGATCCATCAGAGTGTGATCTGAGAAATGTGGATTTGAAACCACATGCAGGACAGGTCTTGCATTTTGGACGCATCTGCTTTGCTGAAAACTTTGGGATTAATCTGGTTTTGAAAGGTTTTTTCACCACAAAGCCACAGTTTCCACGATTTTCTGCTGAAAGAAATTTCCAACCCAATTCTGTTGGGTTCAGTGAAAGCCCCTTCACCCTTCATTTGTCTCCCTTTGGGTGCACATCCACTTCTCCCCAGGGCTTGCATTCTATATCCCTATAGTCACATTGTTCCCAAGGTGGACAAGCAGGGACATTTCTACACCAGGCTTATCCCAGGCTCCAGCCATGTGGTCACTGGGGCATCCCTCTCACCTCCTTGCTCCCCACCACTTGTGCAGGTGACACGGAGATCGTGGTCATTTTCCTGGTCACCTCAGGCAGATGAGACCTGTGGTGTCCACAGCTGACAGCTGACATATGGAACGGGACATTTCAGCAGCAAGTGCCAGTGCTGTCTCCCACTCTGCCATGGAAATCATGGTTCAAAGCAGATTTACCCTGCAGGGCTGAGGAAAAGGCTTTAACCATTGTGGAGTTGTGCTCTTCAGAAGCAAAAAATACTTCACTTATCTGCTGAGAGTGGTTCTTAATGCCATTAAGGGGCAGTGCCAGGGGCCTAGGTGGCTTCCAAGGGACAAAATACTCCCTTGTTTGGTCCTTCATAAACTTTTCCCTTCCTGCAGAATTCTGCATCTCTGCCAGGTCTTGCCCCACTGCTCCAACTTGGATGGAGCTCATCTCAACGATGCCCTGGCCAAGAAAAATCCCAACTCCACCAGGAGCCACAATCCTCAAACCACGCCTGGCTCCGTGCAGAACCAAGCCCTGCTGCCCACGTGGGCTCCTGCCTGCTCAGCCCAGCATCCCTGCAGTGGCACCGGGGGGATTCTCAACTCTACCAGGCACTGCTGGAGAAGTGAAATCATCAACTCGTGTGGCTGGGCTGGGAACAGGTGTGTGAAAATCAGCACCCAGGCACCCGCTCGAACAACGTTGTTTTTTCCTTGCGTGCCATAAATCAGAGTGCTAATCTTTCACTGTCCGGCGAGATCTCTCACTGGGAGGGTGATAAATTGCCCTCCAGCCCCTGACAGCTGCTGGGAAATCACTCACAGCCCGAGACAAACCTCTAAATCTGACATTATAGAGTGTTGAAAGGAAGAATGTCTGTTTTTATAACCTACCTCAGTTATAATAAATATTTAAAATCCACATTAACATCCTCTTATAGTTACAATCTGCCCTCTATGGAACAGTGTCCAACTTAGATTTAATTAGCAACTGAACCTTTGCAGTCCAAGCTCCTATTTAGGCTGAAGATCCAAATCTCCAGTGAAATGCTTCTGTTTTCTTAAACTACCTGCACTGTAATAAATATTCGCCATGTCGCCAGGCAGCTCTGTTGGAGACAGTGCTCTTTTTGTCTTCTCAAAGGCTAACATTTAATTTAAATGATAGGGTCTTTCCAGACTCCAGGGGGAATTTGTCTCCTGCTCTCCATAAACTTTGCCATACTTCACCTCCAAGGCACCAGGAGAACTCAAGAATGGAAAACACCTTGATGCAGGTAGGGGATAGGAGAGATGAAAATAAAATCTGGGCACAAATGCTCTCTAGCTTTTGGTCATGGACACGTGGTAGAAACAGAGACCTCCCCTTTCTATAAAACTGTGGAGAATTTGGGAGTAGTATTCCAAACTCCTGCAGTTGGCTTCTCTTGGCGAGAGGGAACTAAAAATACCAGTCCAGAAGTTTTTCCATGTTCACTCTTTTTCCCACCAGCTTTTGCAGGTTTCCTTGTTTCCTCATTTACTATTTTATGCCAGCTGTTTTCCAGAAGGGAGCATTCAAACTCTCTTCTCCCCTCTCCCCTGACTATTGCTTCACCAAGGTCTTTATCAAAAATATCACAGGAATAAACACAGGCAGAAGTGTTAAAAAACCCAAAAAATTCCTGCATGCCCCTAAACTAAAAATCCTACACCCGTCCATTTTGAATTGTGCTGGTTTCTCCCCTCTCCTGCCTATTTGCTGCTGCCCTATGACTGTGTCAGCCTGTGGCAGACAGAGGAGGAGTGTTATATGCAGAAATCATCCTTAGCCACATGCCTACAGCCCCCTGGCTCCAGAGGTGCCCTGGAGCTGCTCTGGAGCTGCTCCACCAGCCCACCAGGACACCCTCTCTGGGCTGGCTCACAGCAGCTGTGGCTGCAGCTCCAGGGCCAAGGCTGGCAGGGAGGTTTGCTAAACACCCTGGAGGTGTCAGCCACCCTGCTTGGGGGTTGTGGTTAATAGGAGAGGGTCAGGAGGCTGCAGGCAGGACGGGGCAGCAGGACAGCTGTGGTGTGTGCACACGCTTCCCCTCAGTTTCATATCTGAGCGCCCTGTGTCCATCCCAGCTGCTGCTGGAATCAATAGCAGGGTATCAATCAAGGCATCCCAGAGGAAACCCTCTGTTCACGCAGAAATAAACAGACATTTTCCTTCTGCATGTCACAGAAAGCAACAGACATCTCCTGGCATTGTCTGAACTGAGGGTAAAAGGGACACAGCATCTTCAGCTGCACCATCAGTGAGTAGGTTCTGGAAACTGGGGTGTGCATTATGTGCATTGGATATAAACAGACATGCAGACACAGCTTGGCCCGTGTGAAATAGACAGACATGGGTTTGTTTCATTTCTAACTCTCCAAATGATGGCAGACACACGAAAGGGTGTGCAGCTTTTAAAAGAGCCTCTTCTAAGCTCTGGTATTTTGCCTTCTGCATGTGTCCTGCACTGGGAGTTTAATCCAGCTGCCTCCAGTGAAGGCAATGTTTGTGAAAGAAAAACCATGAGCATCCTGGTGGCACTTGCATGGTTTGATGGCCTGGTTGGGAGCTTCTTATCTCTGCTCTTTGAAACGTGCATCGAGTTTCCCTTGTCATTCCAGTTCGTTTCTGGCTGTATCAATGTTTAGCCATTGCTGAGTCACTGCTGTCCTGCCACCCTCCAAGGATGGCAGGAGATGAAAGTGTAGCTGATCAGCTCTCACCCACCATCCAAAGCAAAAGCAGAGCCAGCTTCAAACATCTCCTCACCCCAAACCACTCCTGCTCTGGTATTTGTTTGCATGAGCTGCCTGCTGTGAATCTTGCTTGGGTTTGTAGAGATAGCATCACCCCCCTTGGGAAACAGCCAGTGCATTTTACCAGGAAACCTGCTGTTTTACAAAGGGTTTACAACCAGTGGCTCCTTCCTCTGAGAAAAGTTACATTCTCGGGCATTCAAGGTTTGTTTTTTGATTATGCGGGAAGTGGTGTGAATGGAAGTCACAGAGTCCTCATGGGAGAGAGGTAACATGAATCCCCAGCAGCTTTCTTAACCTTTGCTTTTGCAGATGTTTTTAGCTCTGCACAAGGAGCTCCCAGGAAGTCTCAGATGCAGAGCACGTGGGAATAAAGATGCTGAGATGCCCACAACTCTCTCAATGTCTGCACTGTGCTGGGATGGCAAAGGCATTAGGAGGGTCTGCCTGCTCTGCCCACCCAAAGGACCACAGGATGTTTAGCACTTCTGAGATGAGAAGGGAAAGAGGTCTGGAAGAATCTGCTCTCTTGCCACAGTAGAAGAGAAGGGTTTTCCAGCTCTTCCTAGACACCAAACTACCATTTCATGCAAAACTGGTGTCTGAGGACATTACCTCAGGATAATCCCAGTCTTCCCTGGGATTGCCAGCAAGCAAGATGAAAGCTGGAGGCTCCCACAGCAGCAGCACTGTGGAGAGTGTGGGGAGTGTGTTCTCCTACCACAATGTGTGGGTAGGAGAACAGACTCCTCCTGGAGAGTGTGAGGAAGGCTGAAGGATCACATCCAGGCAGCCTTAGATCCAACTCAGCTGCTGTGCTGAGCATTTGTCATGCCCAGCTCAGAGATGCCAAGGAGGGCTATCATTGTCCACTGAGGAGGGATGAGGTTTTAAGCGGAGCTCAAGTCCTCAGGCCATGTTTAAATTTCTTAGGATGACAGATGTGGACAGTTAGACTCCTAAAAGAATTCAGTTCTATAACCTCCTCTATACTTTCTTGCTCACCTTTCTGCTCCTGCAGTTGGTATCATGCAGAAAGATGGACTAGATCAACTCATGGTCTTTTGTAGCCTCAGCCATCACCTGTGGAAGCTCAGGGAGGAGCTGAGAAAACAAAGAGAAGGAAAAGCACTGCTCCAGATTCCTAAGAGCCCCGTGCACTGGTCAGTCTGAAACCAGAGCCAGCTCAAAACAAGGCTGGTCCCCAAGGAGGAATGTGCTCAGGAGGGTGAAGCCAAAGCACGAGGAGACAACGGGCAAGCAGGTGACAAAAGCAGGCAGAGATGAGGTGTGGCTTTGAAACTCCTGCAAGCTCCTTGCCGGGCTCTGAAAGCCTCTCCAGGCCAGTCGGTGCTGGCTCATTGTGAACGCTGGTGCTCAGCTCCTTTATCTGCAGCCGTTCCCCAGGGGCGGCTCAGCCGCGCTGCCCGCCGGCAGGACGGGGCTGCGCACCCTCATCAATCAACGTCGCGCTTCGGGAGAAACGCTGAGTTCATTCTCATGTGTCTCCTCAGACCTCCGGGGACTGGCTTGTCTCTAGCTGAGGCCGGTAGTCACCTGGAACAGTTTTCCAGCCCCCCTGAGCAGCAGGAGTGTCCATTAACTACCACGGATCGGTGGGGATGGTTTGTAAACTCCGGATACATACGGAGGGGCCCGGGCGCTTATTGGCTGGTGCTTTCCGCTCTCAGAAATGGGTCATTTAAACAGAAAACTGTAAAGTGTTCATGCCTCTGAATGCAGAGAAACTATCAAAACAAGCTCCCGTCTCCATGCCACAGACACGGCATTCAAACAGAGACTCAGGGCATGTTCTACGGGAACCATCCAAGTGCTCCCAGCAGATTCCTTTCCTTTTTCTGATGCCTTACACAATAAACATTTCAACTCTCTGGCGCGAGAGCAGACCTACCCCAATTACCAGGACAGCTTGTTTTGTTTGGAGTAATAGTTAAGGGTCCAATCCTGCATCCCTGGAGCCAGTGAGAAAACTCTCCTTGCTCCCCGTGGGCCTGAATCCAAGAGAGCCCCACGGTACATTAGAGATTCCGCTGTTACCGGGAGGGTATTTTTGTCTTTCCTTATGGAAACAAAACCAGCTCAAGCAAGTTCTGCCATGGCTCCACCTACCCAAGGGTGGAGACATCGTGGCTTCCCAATGAGATGCAAGGCAGAAGCTGGCATCACCAAACGGGGCTGCTATAGGCCCATCTGTGACAGCGGGCCACCAGGGCTTCACCCTGTCCTACAGCTGAGTGACCTTTTGTCCATGTCCCCTGGACATCTGCAAGCCAGAGTGCAGTCCCTAAGGAGCTGGAAATCTCAGCCACATCTCAGGAAGCTGGAGAGGGGAGGAGTCAGAAAGAAATTGGAAACCTTTAAGGCTTGGCAGTTAATGACCAACCAAAAGAAAAAAAAAAGATAGTGAATTTAGTAAATGAAATCTGAGTACAAACAGCCAGTGAGTAATTGTTACATTCAGTGTGGGCATTATACAAAGTTGGGGTGTTTATCCCACCGTCTTAAGGGATGTACAGCTGGGAAGTTCAATGAGGTGGAGAAGTGAGCTCAGGGAAGGGAGATTGTGGAGGGACTTGAAAGAGGACACAGGAGTCCAGAAATGAAACATGTCTTGGTGAATGATTATCCAGCTCTCCTGGGGGATGTATTAATAGAGAAGATATTTTTGAAGGGCCATAATGCCAGAATGAAAATGTCTTGGAGGGCTTGGAATGAGGAAATAGGCAGCTACAGCTGCCCTGAACCCAGATGTGTCATTTCAGCAGGTAGGGTGAGAGCTTTTCTGTGAATAACCTCCAGGTCCCTCAAACTCCAGGGCTAAGCAAACTCCATCTCTGCCTTGTCTGAGGGCTCCAGTGAAGCCCATCAGCTCACTCATTTACCTTGTTAAGTGCCATCTGTGCATTATCAGCTGTGTGTCACATCCAGTTATTCCTCCCAGCTCCATCACCACGCTCAGCAAAGGTGTGTCTCCATCTGAATATTCACAAGCGAGATGGAGCCCATCTGCCCACACCACCAATATGTAGCTTGTCAGGGTGTCTCCTGTGGTATCCCATGTTCACGAGGCTGATTTTTATCTCATGAAATTTTTGGGATTACCCCCAAGCAATCCAATCCACCTTGTTATGGTCTCCAGAAGGTAGGATCAAGACAAACAGGATCAAAAGAGAGTAGACTGCTCTATGCTGTCAGAGTATCTCAGTGCAGAGAGACTTCAGGGTTTTCCTCCTGTCCTTTCAGCTCTTAAAATATCCCAAAACTACACAAAAAGTACCTCTTGCAAGATCCCCTCTAGCCAGAAAGAGAACACAGTTGTTGTGATGTGGAAATAATCTATCACTGAGCATTTCTCTGATCCTTCTCTGGTTTTGGAATTGCACCTGGATAGACAAATAAATGTTATGAAGACATGATGATCTAAAAGTTGACAGATATTTCCAAAACTCGTTAAGAAGAGTGTGGCTGATGGCTTATTGAGACTACAAGCAGGACATCACTACCATGGGGCTGACCTTGCATCAGGCAAGAGCAACCATGCAGCCTTCAAATTCTCCAAAATCTGTCTCTGAAAATGGAAAGGGCAAGCACATTTTAAAAGGGAAACATTTATAGGAAAATAATTTAAAAATAAGAAACATATTTCTGCCTTTTCCCAATGTTTTCAACATTTTTTTCCAGGAAAGAACTATTTGTCAAAATTTTCCCGAAAGTCTAGAGTGTTTCTGAATACCCTCCAACAGCATTCTTTCCATTATTTCTTGGAAAATACATGTCTCCAGAGGTTTAGGAAACAGGGCCTCCAGTAGCAGGACCAGTGCTGAGCAGGGAAGAAGTGGTGAGCACAATGTGAAACCCTCTGGGCCTTACCTGGAGGAAACCACGCTGCTTCACTTTCTCACACCAGCTTCGGGTTTAACATAAATCTCCTTTGTAGCAGAGGCCTGAGCAAATGCCAGATGTGGGATTTAATCTGTGCACGGCCTCGACCCCGTGACCCTTGGCAAGATGTTGAGCTGGAGACCAGCATTGCTCCTAAATATCTAAAAGGATGAAACCATGGTGTGCTGAACTGGCATAAACCCTATGGCACACACCCTCTGGGGACATTTCTGCTTATTGTCCATTGAAAAGCAATTCTCCCAGGGGTCTGGCTTGCAGCTTGCTGCTGCCTCCTTTCACCACATGTGTTTTTGCACGGGGCAGGAGCTGCTGGGTGCTTGGGCTGGAGCATCCTCCCTGGCACCTCTCTCCCAGCACCGTGCCAGATGACGGCGTGCTGATGAGTTCTGGCTCTGCAGCCTGTGTGGTCACAGGCAAGCAGGAAAAGGGGCAGGGAATGATGGCTTGGACATGTCCTAAAACCCACTGCCTGCCTGGGCAGGGCAGACCCAAAGGCTCCACACTTTTCCATGCTGTTGGCACTGCCAAAGCGATGGGGTCTGATGGCTGCACTCCCCTGTGTGTGCTGTCAGTCTTTCTGTCCGCCCAGATCCGTCTGCCTTTGTGCACCTTCCCTTGCAAGCAGCAATTTCTGACAGCTAATATTTCACAGAAACCGGAGCCAGCTCTCTCCCTCCCTCCTTTTTTTTCCCCTCTCTCTCTCTTCTGTTTATGAAGCTGAGGGTAAGTGTTTAATTAGTTGCCTAATTGCCTGGGTAATTGGTAGACATACTCAGCTCTCCAAGTAATCAGTCTGAACAGGCCTTGAAAATATCTGGCCCAATATTCATTAGTGCAGTTAAATCGTTAAACAGTTACTGTGTTTGGTTCCCGACAAAGCCCCGCCAAGGGCTCTGCTGGCTGCAGGGCCACTCTCCCAGCACGGGGGATACATGGGGGACACACCAGGGACACCCCGGGGACACACCGGGGACACACTGGAGGCACCCTGGGGACACACCAGGGACACCCCGCTTCCAGGGAAAGCTGCTCCAGCCACCAGAGGGGCTGGGGCTGCTGGAAGAGAAAACCCCGCTAAGAGCAAAGGGGATCTGCCCCCTGTGCAGGGGACAGTGGCAATGGGAAAGGCACCTCCTTTTCTCTGCTGGACCTCTTGCTCCAGCCTCCCTTTCCCATGCTGTTGGCTCCAGTCCCCTCTGCATGTGGGCAGCTGCCTCTCTCCCTCCCTCAGCCACCACAGGTTTGGAAGCAGGTTTTGCCATTAGCCCGAGCATTGGTGTGAATATTGTCTCAGCGGGCTGCCCTGACCAGAGGAACTCATTAAAAGGGCCCTGGCCAGTTGTGCTCTGGCTCAGTACAAAGTCACTGTTCTGCCAAGCGCTGCCAATCCACTGCCTGCCCACCCGTTGATCTGTCCATCCTGGTGGGTGGGGTTGGCACTGGTTAGGGGCTGAAGCCTCCAAGGTGGGCTCCAAAGGGCTCCCCTTCCTCACAGCTGAGCTTCAGTCAGGGCCTAGCAGCAACTTCAGATCGTAGGAAATTCCAAACGCAAATTCCTGCACAACCATCTAAGAGGCCACACTTCTGTCAGGAGGAAAGCATCAACACATCTGGGTCTGGAGGCAGAAGATTTGAGATGCAAGCAAGTCATGAGAAGGAATGAGCTTTCCTCCACCAGCTTGGTCCCTGTAGTGGGTTGATTGGGCTGCACAGAATCCACAGTTAAAAGTAAGCAAGATGCAGGTGTAGCCCCGTGTGGCTGGGCAGGACTGCCAGCGATGGAGCTGCTCAGAGCGCTCCCAAACAGCTCCAAAGCACATGGAACAGTGAGCCCTAAACACTCGGCCCAGCTCTGCAGGTGGCCAGCAGGGATATGTGACCTCGGAGTTATTTCTAGCAATGATTCAAGGCAAATGGATGTGTTAGGAATTGGACCCTCGTTAAAAGGTTACTTGGCTGCAGATCCTCGTGCAATTAAGTGCAGAGGGGACGGGAGCCAGCGCTGCTTTCCCAGCCGAACCTCTCCAGCCAACACCCCCCTCCTTCCCTTGGTGCTGCCAGAAGTCTGTGTCCAGCAGCTCCACGTGCTTCATTTTCCACTGAGCTGCCTCATCCCCCTTTCCAGTGCTTCTCTGAGTTCACCTGCTTGGGGTCTGAGCCCCTGAGCTTATTGCTGCCTACCAACTCCTGACACTCCCCAAACCCCCCTGTGCAGGACAACAAGGGTTGAGGTCCTGGGCAGTGGCAGAGGGGGAGATGACAACATCCAGGCACGTAAATTCCTAATCAGATCTCTCACCTTGGCTTTTGCCAGGCGAACAGTTGGGTTCCTGGCAGAAAGGACATTGACCTGAAAGCGAGGACAGGACATGCTCCGCCAGGCCCCGGGGCAGCCAGGTGGCCCCGTGCCAGCACTGCCAAGTACCAACCTCCCTGCACAGAAGGCAGGGCGGGGTTTGGGGCAGGGCAAGAGGGAAATTGGAAGAAGGCACAAAAAAGGTCCAGAAAGGGAAATGGGAAATAAAAAGGTAGAGAAGGGAGAATTTGGTGTGAGCTTTGACCCAAGGATGAAAAGGAAATTAGAGATGGTGAGTTAAAAGGGAAAGGATGCTGGAGAGATCAGAGAAGCTTTTTGTTCCTGTGCAGGAGATATTGATAACTGGAGGAGAAAACTTGAGATGGTAATGTAAGGATTTAGGGGAAGGCAAAACACCCTGCTGTGCAGTAAATCCAGGAGATGTGCACATACAGTGGGTGGCATGAATATTACCTGACCCAAAGACCCAGGAAAGCTGGCAGGGAGCACTTTGGTGGGGCTGTACTTGTTGGAGCAACCAGGCCCCCAGGCAGGAGCCTTGTGCTTCATCTGCACCAGGGACATCTTCCTCCTGTGCCCTTCCTCCTTTGTTCATTATCTTCTGGGATTTTCAGGAGAACATCCCACCCCTTTTGGGGATGACGGAAGACAGCTTCTAGACACTCCCTCTGCTAGGAATGGGGATGAGTGCCTGCCCAAAGGAAGGTTTTTGGGCACTGGGGAGCACCAGGCAGGCCCCAATGAGTCTCCTGAGGAAGGGGAAGAGCATGCAGGGGGAGGAATGAATGTCAGAGGCAACTAAGAATCAGGTCTCCATCCATTACTCTGCTGGGCGGTCCTTTTGAGTCACTGGCTGGCTTTGTTCTCACCAACATCTGTAAGAGATTATGGATGCCTTCCTCACTGAGGACATGGATGGGATCTATAAATACCACGAGCCAGGGGTTGCTGCTGTCAGAGGAGAGCTCTGCCTGGGTGGCCTGGAGGCCAGCAGCACACAAGAGGCCCGGGAATGCAGGCTGTGTCCCTAGCCAGGCACCCAGGGAATGTGGAAGGACTAGCACAAGGTGGTGACACCACTGGCAGGGCATTCCCTGGGTTGTGCTGATCCAAAGCCAGAGGCAGCTGGGAGTGCAGCCAGGCAGGGGAGCACAGGACTGCGGGGTCCTCAGCACCAGTTCCAGTGCAGATACCTGCTCCTCACCCGCCTTGAGAAATTCATATAAATTTTCACCTAAAACTAAACTGACCCCTGCAAAGGGGCAAGGTTTATTCAGCATTTTAATTTTTTAAAAAAATTGGCAAGGACCTCAATAGCCACCTCCTGTAAAGCTGAGATAATACCTGCCCAGATGCCATGGCATGGGCACTGTTTAAAGAACACAAACACAGCAGAGCTGTTAATGCTCCATCCTCCCAACTTCCCTGTGTCAACACCACTCCCCAGAGACCACCCTCTAATTCCTGACTCCACCCCAGGCTCTTGCTCTGAATGTCACTGGACTTGGTAGGGTTTATGCAACTCTAACACTGTCCAGCAGGAACTGAACTCTCCAGTGACTCATTGCTTGAGCATGTCTTTGTTCACCCAGCTTTTCCCTCCAAAAACAGATCCTGATTTTATAAGCTGTTAGAAGCCTGAAGATCCAGCACTGCACTAACATGTTGTTAGTCACAATTATCCCCTTCCTGACAAAGGATTCCTGATTAGGGCTGTTGCATATTCATTTGCCAAGCCTTGCTTTGTTTTTCAAGGTCGAGGATTGCATTTCTTTGGATTCAATTCCCATCCTAGACGTAGATTACAAGGCGGGAGAGGAGGAGGCAGCTGAGGTTGCTGGAAGCATTTTGAATCCTCCTGGTACTGCTCAAAACACTCACCAGTCGCGTGCCAGGCTTGCCAGGAGAACCAGCCATCCTCCCAGGCTTCCTGGGCTTGGTTAGGTGAGCTGGGCAGCCTCAAAACTGAGCCTGCAGCTGTGATGTGCTGAGATCAGAGAGCGGGGAACCCCTAAGCTTCCCAGGTGTAAAGGGTGAGTGCTGGGCAGGGATTTCAACCCAAAACACCTTCCCAGCACTGAAGGCTTCGTGAGGTGCAGTTCAACATCCTCTTTGAGGGACCAGTCCTGTTGGCTACCACGGGAGAAGGGAAAAAAAAAGGGGCACTCAGGCAGGATGGAATATCTCACAGAGGAGCTTCAGCTGGTCTCCCCTGATGATTCCGGCATTGAAAAAAAAAAGAAGGAAGAAAAGGAAAAAAATAATTACTTCTCAGCCTCTAACCTTTCCAGCAAGTGACTTTGTAATAAATAATCCACATGTCTCTCCAGTGCAATCCATCAGCAGGAGTGCCTAATTACTTTAGACTCACTTTGAAAACCCTTCCAGTGACACTTTCAGATAAATAAAAAATTAACATGGAACTAAAGCAGTAACCCAGAGAAAGTTTCTCCACTTCTCTCAGTTCTCTCCTAGTCTGGGCTGATGCCTGGAAGGCTCCGTGCCCAGGGATATTTTCCCCTGTTATGCTGGAAGGTGAGTGTGGGTTGCAGTTCACAGGAGATCAGCCATGGAGTGTCCATGGGGACACCCAGCTCCAGCTGTGCAGATGCTTGGAGAAATACCTGGAGACGGAGTCAGTGCAGCTTCTGCATATGAAGACTTTTTTTCCTTAATCCTTTCCTCTGGGACATTCTACTGTTTGTTTCTAAGAGTGCATTTTAGAGGCAAGGGAACTCCAGTTTCCTTCTTGGAGTTGTTCACTGATTCCCAGTCACGCTGTCTTCTGCATCTTCCCTTTCTTCCTCATTGCCAAGATTACAGCTGTGAGCAAAGGCACCTCTAGGCTTGCCTAAAGTCTGGCTGAGATGGTTTTCACCCTTTGTACCCCACACCCAGCCCACCAAGGCTGAGGGACAACTTCTGTGTGATTTCTGCACTGATTCTGCAGTCTTTGGCAGCTGAAGGTTGGAGCCTTCTGAGAAGACTTTGACCAATATCTTCTTCCTCATCTTCAGACCCCACTTCTGCATTCTTCTCTTCTCTTCTCTTCTCTTCTCTTCTCTTCTCTTCTCTTCTCTTCTCTTCTCTTCTCTTCTCTTCTCTTCTCTTCTCTTCTCTTCTCTTCTCTTCTCTTCTCTCCTCTCCTCTCCTCTCCTCTCCTCTCCTCTCCTCTCCTCTCCTCTCCTCTCCTCTCCTCTCCTCTCCTCTCCTCTCCTCTCCTCTCCTCTCCTCTCCTCTCCTCTCCTCTCCTCTCCTCTCCTCTCCTCTCCTCTCCTCTCCTCTCCTCTCCTCTCCTCTCCTCTCCTCTCCTCTCCTCTCCTCTCCTCTCCTCTCCTCTCCTCTCCTCTCCTCTCTCATCTCTTCTTAGAGCCTTGGGCAATACCCGACAAGCATTCAGAAACTAAAAAAACAAGCAAACCAAAAGAAACAAAATTAGATATCTGAGAAAAGCAGGCCCAGAACCAATAAGTTCTGATTTCACTGTAGGTTACTGCAGCCGAGGCAGTCATCTGTCAGGGGAGGAAGATGCTTAAAAAACCTCCACAGGAGAATTAATTAAACGAATTTCACTCTGCCAATTGTTTGTTATTTTTGCTGACCTCACCAAGTGGATTAATATTTAATTAGCCTTTAGGAGAAGTGGAAAGCACTTATTAACCTGTTATGTCAATCTGTCAGGCCTGGGGTCTCAGGACAGGCACTGTTACCGTGAAACAATAGAAATATCAAGGTCTGCTTTTCTCCATCTCAGCTGTTTTCCCTGTTGGAGAGTGGCTTTTTGGGGGGAAGAGAGGGAGGGAACCCACTGTGCCTAGCTCAGGGGTCTCTAAAAGTGAGTGTCACAAATCTAGGTGTCTTTTAGAGACCAGAGCAAGAGCTAAGGAAGCCATATGTGCTGTTCCAGGTGCAGGTGGGAAGCACATATGGATATATTATCCCCTTGGAGGTATTTTAGAACTCAGTCTAGATCTCATTTTGTGTGATGCTGGTGACTAGGGGGAAAGGTTTTGGGCTTTCCTTCATTTTCCTTGCTTAAAGCACTGCTTCCTTTATACTGTGTTTACAGTTATCATAGTTTAAGAAGTGCTAAACTTGGTGTTGACACATCCTCATCAGTGGGGAGATGCAATCGGGCACCGCACGGCACAGAGGTCTCGGGTGAGTCTCCATTAAAGAAAAGCTCTAAAACAGAAAACAGGATGAACACAGATGGCAGAACAAGAAACCCATCCCCACTGGCAACAAAGACCAGAAGGTCCCCGTCCAGCATCTGAGCTCACATAAAGCTGGTGAGTCCCACCCCGGGATAACGACCACGGCTGCTTGTCACAGGGTCTGGGTCTGGCCCAAAAGAAATAAAACCTCAAGCACAATTAAACCCCAAGGAAACATCCTCAGCAAAGCAGTTACATTAATGCTGTGTACAGGTTAGTGAGGCTGGGAGGGGCTTGGAAGGAGATAATGGCTGAAGTGCTGAAGTGGATGAATATCTTTGGTGCAAATTCTCCCAGATGCTGGGCACGGCCACAACCTGATATCTTCACTTGCTGCTCGAGAGGAGCCAAAGTGTCTTCTCCAAACCTCCCCAAATCCTGATGTCCCTGAGCATCACACACAGCATCAACTTTGATCTGGTGAATCAAAACTAAACCTCAGGTTAAAATCACCCACTGGGTTTCAGTGTATTCAAAACCTCACCAGAAAACCCAAGCAGCATCCACACCCTGGATTTTCTGTCTAGCAAGGACACCAGAGAAATGGCAACCACCACAAGAGCCAAACTTCTCTCAGAGAGGCTTCAGCAGACAGCAAAAACGACAAACCATGACCAGGACAATATGGGGCTGTTGGCCCTGGGCAGGGGCTCCTGTGCCCCCTTCAGCCTCTGTACAAAGAGGCAAAATGAGCAAGCAGAGGCAGGAGTGCCTGGAGATGAGCCCTGGGCGTGTGGCATCACACAGGCTACCAGGGTAGCAATCTGTGGTTGGTCTGTGGGCCATCTCCCTGCAATCTGTGCCAGCTCTCCTGAGCTCTGTCCGAGCCTGGCCGTGTCCTGCCTCATCCCACAGGGCAGGGACAGGGACAGGGACACTGCCTGCAGAGCCCTCCTGCCCTTACTGCCGCTCAGTGACAGGCCTTATCATTTATTATTATTATTTTTTCGAAATTAAAATCCTCCTGAGCTTTATTAAATAGGGATGCTGATAGGTAATTAAATCGCAACTTAATTAAATCTGCCGGCTCAATCCAACCACGGCACGCTGGCTACTCTGCAATCCCTGTGAGAGGTGCTGTCGGTGGAGGAGAGCATTGTGAATTAAACAGCAGCACGCCTGGCACTGCCACCTCCCTGCCAGCCCCAGCAGGGAGGGGACAGAGGGGCTTCTGCACACATCCAGCAACCCACAGCAACAGGGGAGCTGGGCACCCACAGAGGGCCTGACCTGCCTTTGTTAGAGATTCTCAGGTAGAGGCTGATTCCTTCTGATGCCTTGGGCAGGCTGGCCTGAAACAGAGACTGGGCAGAGCTGGAGAATAAAGTAGGGATTTATTGAAAGGCCTCCAGGATACACCTTGGGCAGGGCAGGGCCTGACCAGGGCTACACCCAAGGTGGACTGAGAATGGTCACAAAATGGCTGCCTGGTCATGAGGCCTCACATTTTTATAAGTTTTGGTCTGTTTGTATATTTGGTTTAATTGTCCAATTACAGCTTCAGGTTGTGAGGTCCCATCCTTCTTGTTCCTCCCTTCAGCCCACCCTTGTTTATGCTTTTGTTGTCCTTGGTCTTCAGCAGGAAAAGGATTTGTTTTGTCTCCCTACTCTGTGAAGAGAGCTTACTAACACTTAATGTGAGGCTCAGAACTGCACCCCTGGGCAGCACAGAATCTGAAAAACATGAAATCTAAAACTCAAGGCATCACTTCCAGTTTGGCCAGGACCAAACCAAGGCACTGGAGGCAGGTGAGGGGTTATGCCTACCTGCTCTGACATGGCGTGATAGTGCTGAGCATGAAATGGGCAGGTAGGGGAGGGTTTTCCTTCCACTGGTATGCAGCACCTCGGTGGGGTGAAGGCCATGGTGACAGTCTGGGATTGCAGAGAGCTTGCAAAGACAGGAATTTGGATGAGAGAAGGGCTCTGGCTGGGAGACCATTTCCCTGTGCTGGTTGTTCCTTCTGCACTTTGGGAGAGAGCAGAAGGTGCTGTAGGATGCTGTGCATATTGATGTTGAGCCTGGTGAATGCTCACTCCAAGGGTCAGAGGACAAAAACACCCACTGGAGGAGGCTCCTGTGATCTGCTGCTGCTGCTGCTGGTGGCTTTTGCAGATACAATCCTGCCCTGCAAATGCCAGCCCCAGCCCTGGCTCTGCTCCCCAGACTTTGCCTTCCTGTCTCTCTGGCTCAGCTGCTCCGAACAAGGGGCCAAAGGCAGCGACATGGAAAAATAACCAGGCAGTCTTGCTAAATCATCAATCTGCTCATCCCAAGGAAAACAGACCTTGGAAAGAATTTCCCTTTTCTCTTTTCCCCCTTTTTCATTTCAACACAGGCTGAGCTTGCTGCCTTTCCCAAACCTCAGAGGTTGTGGCTGCCTTTGCCCAGTCCTGGCAGGCACCAGGCAGGGACGAGCAGCCCCAAGGACAGGCATTCTCTCTTCCCACACCATGGGCTCCCCTCTGAGGAAGCACCACCTCACCTGACAGCAGAGAGTCCCCATGGCCACAGGGCTGAGAGATTTTGCTCTCCAAGCCTTGGTACCACCCACCCTCCTTTGCCAGACCTGGCCCTGTGCCCACCTCAGATGAGCCCTGCTATACCACACTGCTGGTTACTCCTTCACCCTGCCCACAGACCAAAATAACCACCCCTGCACACAGAGGATTTTTTTTTCTCTCATGCAGCTGTGGCCTCTTCAAAGTCCCAGCAAGATCTTTGATTTCTCCTTTGGCTGTGGAGCCTCACAGCAAAGGAACCATGCTTTTGAGGGAGGTCTCACAACTGCTGGGATTTCCCCAGATTTGTAGGATACTTGCAAATGCTCCAGGATCCCCTGCAGTCCCTCAGGAGGTCATAGAAGAAAACCTTAAATAAATAAATAAATAAATAAATAAAATAGAGCTGGAAGGGCAGCAACATCTAATGAAAGGCAAAACCCCAAAGAGATGGACAAACCACAGGGAGCCCATTCAAGGGCGACTTTCACACAGTAATCTTGGGAGATCAAATTCCTAATCTGCTTTCCCCTCAGAGGCAGAGGAGTGAAAGTCCTACTGGGATTAATGTTTAATGCTTGACTTGGCAGGTGATGCCCTCTGTGGGGATGCTTGGGTTCCCTGCTCTGCTCTGAAAGGGGCTGGGACCTGAGCTCAACCAGCATCCACCCCGGATATTGGGGATGACCCTGCTCTCAGGCAAAGGTCATGGAGGGGTTGCCAAGTTCAGGATTCCCCACATCATTCCAAAGTGTTGTTCTCTCTGGGGCTGCAATAACAGATGAGTTGTCCTGTCTCTCTCTGCTGGGGCGTGTGAAACTTCAAACCTCCTGATTATTTTAGAGCCACTGAGGGGAACTGCTGGAACGTGGCTTTGGGCAGGGCAGCTGTGAGGAAAGGCAGCTTGTTCCCACTGCTGGGCTTGCATTTCTGCTCCTGGTGGGGGCACATGTGGCAGGGAACTGCTCTGCTGGAAACCCACACATGGCAGCCTCCCCTCCTGTGCTCCCCACTGGGAAGAGACAGGGATTGAAGGAGAAATGGGGCAGCTGCAGAGGGACACAGAGGGACAGAGCCTGTGAGACAAGAGAAGACCTTAATGAAGATAAAGACTCAGGCAGCTTCCAGGACACACAATCAGCTATAAACCCTGAGTAACTCTCTGAAACAAGGGTCAAGTTAACAAGGCCATCTGTGGAGAAGGCTTTATTTTCTCTGCTCTACTACCAGTAGACTTTTTCCCTTGGGACTACACAGCCTTATTTTGAGGGTCTGCTTTGAAAGCTAGACATCCACACAATGTGGCCAGGTTTCCAAAAATATATTACAAAGGTTCCCAAACCCTCAACTCTGGGGCAGCAACTCACCTTCAAGTAATGAATGGCCAGCAGGTTCTCAGAACAGAATTACTTTTTTATTAGCAGCTGTATGTGACCTGATTTTAGCTTCTCCAGGAAAGCAACAGGAAATACCAGAAGGTCTTCTCTGAGTAGGTGTCCTACTGTGCTCTGGGAGACACTAAAGATGAACCTTCTTCCATCTCTTGAGAATAGATGTGTGCAGAGTAGCTCAGACCTCTAAACAGTAAGACAGAGGTTAGTTAATAGGCAGTAGATGTTTTCTGAACTTCACAGCCAAAAGCCTTCTTGAAAACAGGGTGCCCAAGTCACATTTTTGGAATAAGAAAGTTCTGATCTGTGCCATAATGTCACCATTACCCCATCACATGAGCCAAAATCTATTCAATCCTGATCCAAGAGTCTGGACAATTATGGTTTAGGTCCAGAAAAGAATCTACATTTTGCAGTGCAGCCCTTCTCTTCTCTGACAGATTGTTTGTTTTGTGTTCTTTCATGTGTCCCAGGTGGCGCTGGGACATGTCAGACCACAGGGCAGATGGAAGTTATGGGACAAACCACAGGTAATTTGGCAGGAGAACATTAAAAAGCAAGAGGAGGAAACTATAAATTCAGAGTGTAACCACCATAAAGTATTCCCTTAATTCCCAGCCAACCTCTTAAAAGCACAGATAGCTCTTTGCCCTACCCACAGGATGCCTTTCCCTCCCTGTAGGGTGTCATGTTATGGCTCAGACAACAGAGTACCATGGGAACAGTGACCCTGATGGGTTTCACATGTGTTGTGAGGCCTGGTGGAGACTCTGCCCTTTCCCATGCTGGACTTCCCTTCTGTGCAGTATCAAAGGTTTGTCCTCTCATGGCCCTGCCTCGTTTCTCCCTCTGCTTCATCTTCTCATTGGTAAAGATGAGCCATCTGCCTTTAGAGGTGGGAATGTACCATAACCCTGAGCTCTAAGCAGGCTGTAAATCCCATGACATCATTTATGAATATTTACGAGGCTCCTTTCTGAGAAGGTAGCACAGAGGAGCCACCAAAACCTTGCCTCATCTCCTTCTTGTGTCTTGCCAGGGCTGTGGACCCTGGAGAAGCTGTATGTGAGGCTGAGTTCTGCTTCCAGAAAGTCATGACTGAAAGTGTCCAAACTTTACTACAAGTAGTTAATGGAATTTTTGTTCCTTCCCCTTAACTAGAGTTTAACTTCTTCCACCTAAAAAGCACTAAAGTGTCTAAATCAAAATTTCAAGGGTCAGGCATGTATAAACCCAAATCTCATAGATTTTCCTTCCAAATTGTTACCCTAACAAAACCTTTTCCCCCCCAGCTAGACCAGTATCTTCTCATTTGCACTTTCTCTCCATTTACCTCCTTTCTGGTTATCTTTTAACCAAAGATCATTGCCAGATTCTCATTCTTGGTCATGCTTTAAGGGCCAGCTTTGCCCTCTGAGGAGGAACAGGAAATACTCTGACCACTTCCATCTCATTTTAGCTGGCCACTTCCCTGCCCCACGCTGAGCCAAGCCAGTAAAAGAGTGCTCTCCTGTCTTGCAGGCACATCTGCCTGGCCCTGTGACCATGGGATCAAGTGCACAGCAACCAGTGGTTGGGAAATTAGCCATATTTCTTGTGAACTTCGTCGTATGAAACAGAAAATGAGTTTCTGAGGGAAATTGATGGAAATCTGTTTGTAGTCTTGCTTCAAAAAGAAATGATAAGTAGCAACTTAAAAATGACACAAAAGAAACCGCAGTGGAATTAATTTTTAAAAGGGCCCTTTTTAAGAGAAATTTGAAAGATTTTTGCTAGAAAATACTCCACTGATCTGGCCATCTTATCTCACTTACTGAATATTACTGGTGAGCCTTCCATTTCTGCTTCAGAGCCTATTTATCTCCACTGCTGCCCTTAAAGGCAAGCACCTCTGATGAGGATTTAGTTCTAGCGTACCGATTGTTGAAGAGGAAAACTCACATTCAAAGTTTTCTTGTGAATATATAGATGTTTTAAACCTAGTCATATAGCTGAGACAAGTTTTCTGACACCAAATATTAGCTAATCTTCAAGAGCTGACCATGCACAGGGAACAGCAGAAGAATTTTAAAAAGTCAGGGAAGGCCAAACAGGACTTTTTGAAAGCCATGGAGCCAAGCAAGAAGGAGCAGAAAGATTCTAGTGCAAGGAAAATTAAATATAACACAAGAAATGGTGATGGGAAATAAGAAATGGGACTGTCAGACTATGGGGAAGGTAAAGACAGAGAGAAACAGAGTGAGACAAGATGGATGGAGTAGCCAGACACAAGAAAACAAAGAGTAAATCTGGAATTTTTTATCTTTGGAAAGCAACAAAGCATTTGCTTTCTGCAAAGCTATTTTTGAATGTAGGCATGTTGCAGAAGAGTAAAAGATGTAAGAGTATGTCTGAATGCTGCCAGTAAAGTGATGGAATGCTAGATGAATGTTCTCCACCTAAGAATTTCCAAGTCTTCAGGTTCCAAATTGTGTTGGGGCCTTGTGTCTCACCTTAGCTGGTGTGACCTGCAGCCATCAATGATTTTGGTGTTGAGCCTTTAAACCAGCTGCTGGCAGCAGGGACTGCCCTGTGTGGGGAGCACAACATCTCACAGACCTTGAAAAAGTGCAGAGGCCTCCCAGCTGCTCATGTGCATGAAGCATGCTCCTCCTCCAACACCAGTCCCAAGGGAAACAGCCAGGAGGAGCTCCGGAAGGTCAGAATGCAATTAAAACCAACGAGAATTTCTTAATGGGTGCGTAGGAAAATGGCTCTGCCTCTTGGGTTGTGCCTCTCCCACCCACCCCAACCATCCCAGACTCTCCCAAGTGTCTCCTCCTTCCCTGCTGCTCCTCTTGTGGCCCTTCTTGTTCATAACATCAGCCCCTCTGATGTCCAGGTCCAGTGACTGGGGGGACAGTTGGGTCAATGTGTAAGTCCTGAGGGGAGGGGACCCACACCTCCTGTTGCCCTTGCAATGAATTACCAGGGCTGTTAATGGGCTGGTGCCCCAGTGCCTCGTAAATCGTGTGGCTGAGGCCGAGCAGTGACGGGTGGCTTTGATCTGGACACGCTGCCCTGCCATGAACAGGAAAAGGAAGAGGTGATTTTTCATGGGTTACTACTCCTGCCTCCAAGTTTTCCACTCTGCTGAAACTTTGACAGTGCCTAATAATCCATCAGTGAGGCTTTCCTTGCTCTGCTTCCACTCCATTACCACCTTCATGCTCCCATTTAGCTCCTTTCATACGGACCCCGGAAAAGCTGGCTGTCTCCCACCATTCCAAAGCAGTTTGGAGGGTGGGAGAAAGGGCTGGGGTCACTCCACACACTTCCTCTGAGAAGAGGAATCAAAAGGTGGATGCTGAGATGAAGGGCAAGAGTTACGTCATGTCTACAAAGCTGGGAATAAACTCATTGGTGAAACCTTTCAGGGACTCAGAGAAAAAGCAAAACAAGGCTGGAATGTCACTTGGTGTGAGAGGGTTAGATCTCCTAGGGTTCTGTAGAGATCTGCCATGCTGGGAGAATATGGGTTTGCTACAGGTCTCTTGTAATCATCTTCCAGCCATGCCTGGTGTCTCAGACACTTTAGGATGTCTCAAGTAGTGCAATCCATTTGGGTACCTGAGCAGAGTCTTTTGTCACCTCCTTTTTCACCAAGGGCTGCTGTTCAGATTTATTCTCTAGGCACATCATTTCTCTTGACTGTCCCTTCCATCTCCTACAGATTAGACCGAGAGATCACATGCATTCAATTTTGTGCGTTCTGCCTTCTGAATGGAACTGAATCCTCGGAGCTGCACTGCTTTCTTAGACTAATGAATTCTTTGAGGGGAGTAAAAACCACCTTGGTAATAAATCCAGACTGTGAAGCCTTGATGTATCTGTTTTTCTGTTCGTCTCCACTGCTGCTAGACAGAATTAGCCCTCACCTAATACAGAGTGCAGACTTGATACAACCTTGTTTAGCACAATTGGTTTGAATCCATTATATTGACAATATCAATTTGTGTAATTCCTGCATTAGGATTTTGTACTAAACTGTATTTGAAAGGAGCTGTTGACCTTGATTAGCTCTTTAATTGTGGTTAAAATCCAAAGTAATTCAGATATCAGCCTTGGCTGTGGAAGGAAAGGGCCACGCCACGTGACAGTGCAGTCAATAACTGCCACGTTCCCCACGGACACATCTCCCCTGTTCTGTGGGCTCTGGGCCTCACCACTTTCACACTGCATTCATTTCCCTCCACTTTGACCATACCCTTGGGGCTTCACCTCTCAAGAGTGTGTTGTAAGAGCAGCACTCCAGTCCTCCTGGACACATTCCAGCTGAATTATCCTTGTGGCTCACACCACCACTGCTTCTGCAGCAGGGTGGGATTTTTTCCTTCATTTTCCATCCTACACAAGACTGTAACAAGGCTGGGAACTACACAGGGGCTGCTCAGAAAGGGACAGGAAGGGGAAACCTAAATTTCGGTGGCAAGTATTGCCTGACTCCCTTTGTGGTCTCTTAGCAGCAGAAGGACAAGAAGAGCATGATTAGTGCACATTAAGAAGTCCACACCTGCCTTTCAGAGCCCAGGTGTCTGCAGGGGATGTGGAATGGTGTCATGGGCACCCTGGGGAAGGGATGGACAGGCCTGCTGGCACCAAGCTCCTACCCAAACCCAGCAGGAGCTGGGTGCCTCATTCTCTCAGGTCTGCAGGAGAAGATCAACTGTGTGCCCCAAGGTCTGTGCTGGTGCAAGTGTTCTGTGTGAAAAAATGCCAGGCAGGAGGAAAGGCCATTTCCAGGACTCCCATGTGCTGAGAGGGAAAATGGATGGGATGAAGCCTGGAGGGGGGGAACCCTTTTAAGTCAATGAGGAATTCTGCCAGAAAACAGCAGAAGGAGCAGTTCAGCAGGAATTACAGAGAAGAAAAAAAAATCTGGCAAGAGATACAGCCTGGAAGATGGAGCACTTCATTTTGGGCAAACTGAATGTTTCAATTAAAAATGACAGAGCTGCGATCCTTTAAGAGCAGTCAGAATTTAATAAATTTTTCATGAATGGAAGCAGCCCGTATCCTGAAGACCTGACAAACTCTCTGCTCTTTGGAGATCATATGTTCTCCTGGATCTATGTCTTCCTGGCATCAGATGGCACTGCCAGCCACAGATCAAAGGGAAAAAAAAAGGCACAAAAAAGCCCACCAGGCATCTTGTGCTACATATGTGTGCAGAATAGAGTGTGCAGAGAGGAGATGGATGCCTGGTGCTACAGCAGGGAGGGAGAGGCTTCATGGGAAGGAAGAGCAAACCAACTCTGGAGAACAGGACACGGAGATGAAAGAACAGGCTGTGAAGAAAACTAATATCAAGGAGAGGAGTTTGTGAAAGACAAGAGTTGAGCAGTGGAAGTGGAGGGAGGGAGGGAGGAAGAAGAGGGGGAGGGAGGAACGTCCCCTCTGCGCCTGGGAAAAAGACAATAAAAGCTGCGGACTCTTGTCACGCAGGACAATCCCAGCACTATTTACTGTTTGCTCATTTAACCTGGTTAATTTTTAATAATGTTGAAATTTTCATTTTAATAATTTAGGTAAATTATTTATTAAACCACAGGATAAAGGAATCATAGCAATTATGAATTGACAGTGTTACCTGAGGCTCATGAAAAGGTAAGGGGTTTTGCAAAGTCCTTGTTATTGGATAAACATTAAATTAGTAACAACTTCACATCCAATTCAAATTACCTTCTTCCAAGTCTAAGATTGCTCTCTCTCGGTCTCTCCTGGGAAAGAGCACTGTGGGCAAAGAGGGTGGCAGGAGCCAAGTCCCATGTGGGGCTCAGATGTTTCTCCAAGATATCCTGGAGGAGGGAATGAGGCAGTCTGTCCATGGAGGATGGCAGCAAGGTGACATTCACTGCTCTGATGATGTAGAAAAACCCAGTCTGGTAATAGAGAAGATGACTGGATGGGTCTTGTCTGGCTGTGACTGTCAAAGAGTGATGGCTTTTCTAGTGCAAAAAATGCCAACAGAAACATCTACACCTTGCTTATGTAAGGATTCTTCATGGTATTTTGGGAAAGCAGACTCCAAACCAGCCCAGTGACCATGGGAACAACTGTCTGATGTCAGCTCCCTCATGAAGTGTTCCTGAGGAAACACAGAGCTGGTTCTGCAAGATCCCAGGGATGTTCTGGAGATGTTTGTGTAGAAATCCAGAGGCTGCCACTCGAGGAGTGCAACGTTTGCTGAGCAGAATTTGGTGCTCTGCAAAGACACACAGCTCTCTGCTTAAGTAATTGTAGTGGGATTGCAAAATAAAGCTTTAACTGTTTGGAAGGGTGAAACTGATGAACTTTTAAAACACCTTGGGAAGGTGGCATGCAGATACTCTCAGAAATAGCAACAAGTTTTGCTCTAGAGTGGAAATCTAAATGGAGGATGGCAAGAGGTGGGAAAGGGAAGATAAGGATGGGACCTGAAGTCTGGTGGCCTCAACCAGGAAAGTGCTGCAGCATTTGCCCAACTTTCAGCATCAACATAGACCCACAGGATTCAAACCAACCATCTACAACTTGATAGCAATCCCAAATTTTAAGTGTTGCAATGAATCAGACCCATGTTTGCAGTTTTATATTTTGTGATGTTTAATTTTCAAGCATTTTGTTTTAATTACCAGTTTCCAATCATTTTTATGTTAGCTCTGAGTGCCTTTCCTGCATTTTCTTCTCAATAATTAAAACTTTTTAATAACATTACTTTCAATCAAAGAATTTCAATTTATCTTCCAACTTAGTTCTATCCTAATAAGTTCTTTTCCCCTGGAAATTTCCTAACATTCAGTAAAAGAAATAAGCATTTCTGAAGAGTCATATTTTTCCTTCTAACAAATTGACAGCTCAGTTGTCTTGAAAACATTATTTGGCAAAGCAAAAAGATACAGAGTCCCAAGTATTTGTATGCAAGATGGCTCAGATACAAATCTGCTCTACCTCCTCTGTGGTTTAAATAACAAAAGCCACTGACCAATGTGTGAAACAAGTAGATAAACAAACATGTCCTGTAGGCTTGAGAAAACGCCCTCTCAGTTTTGAAATCTGCTCAATCACATTTTTGTATCATGCCTGACAGGTGAGAGAATACAACCTCCTAGCTGAGAAAACAATGTTGGGCAGAGTGAACAAAGGCTTAATTCAACTGCAAGGCCTGCCTGGTTTATGATAAAACAAAACAGCCTCATTACAACAAACCAAAACCACAATTGTTCAGAGTCTCTAAGCCTCAAATGATTCTAAACTTGCCCATCTCCTGGGTTTATGAACTGCCAGTTTCCAAACTCTGGAGAGTTTAGCAAAGTCTCTCTGAGGGATGCTTGCACCTCACAGATGAAATCACAGAGAAACCTTAGAAACTCACAGGCAGAGAAGATATAGGAGATAAATATGAATCATGGAGATCTCACTAATATGCTAAGGCACTCGTCAGCATTGTGGACAGTCCATTATAGCTGGATCAGCATATTCCTGAGAATATCACATTAACTGAAAACAAACAAAACACTAGCCATGGGCATCTCAGCTCTCCTTCCTTTGCCCTCGATCTTCTCTCAAATTCTTCCTTCAGGAGATCAAGTGATAAATTTCAAGTGTAAAAATATTTTGTTATTGTGACTCAAAGACAAAGAAAAAAAGCTGAGCAGCTTTTCACCAGAAAATGCCTTTTCTACAAAGCCATGGGGTTTGTTAGGAAACCAAATGTGCTGAACATTTCAATGAAAATTTAGCATAATCCTTCATACAGGTAAAATCCAAGTGCATGTTTCAAATTAAGCAATGTTTTTCCTCTTTCTTGATGCATAAGGACACTAATGTGCACTATTTATTTCACAGATTTTTTTCCAAGATCACATTACAAGATATATGAAGTTTGTTCCTTTCACGGTCAGTTTTTAAATTTCAGCTTTTCATTCCAGTATTGAAACTTCCTACAGAAAGTCTGAACTTTTCCTACTTTGCAGGCTAAATTCACGTTGGGAATGGCATTACTGCCATGGAGCTGCACCCTGTGTAAGCAGTTCCTGATCCAAGAAGAACCCAACAGCCAAACCTCTGAAACCACAACTGATTCGGGCAGGTGATTTACAGCTTCTTTAACTTCCTTTCTACAAAATTTCTCCTGGGTCTAAATTAATACAATTTGACACCTTCAGGTGTTCCCCAGTGTCTGGGCAGCTAACGAGCCAGGGTGGAGTGAGGTGCCCTCTGGGTGGAATCTCCCATCAGCTCTTGGAGGATGGAGGAGCTTCTCTTCCCCCAAAGCACCTCTGTCTCACGTGGTTTTGTTCAGAGGGTGTTTTCCTTGCAGGGTGGCTGTAGCCAGAAGATTTTGCAGGTTTACAGCTCTTACCATAGACAGAGAATGTACACACATTGCATTATCTGACATATTTTCTGCTGCCCAGCAGACACTATCAAACTGTTGGGTGGAGCACACACTGAGATGAACGTGTCAGAGCAGGAAGCAATTAATAACCACATTAAAAAAATTAATAACCACATCTGATTATTTAGAGCCACTCTTCCCAAACTCCACTTTGGCTAAGAACTAAGCTTTCGGTGTCTTCCATCACTCATGGATATCAAGTTAACAGAACTATTATTCAGAGGTGGGGTCTGATCCAAAGCCTAAGAGAAGATGAGAAGAAGCCTTCAGTGGTCACCACTTGGCTTTGGCTCAGTTCATGGGCACACAGAGGACATGCAGAGATATTCAGCTGCATATTCAGGAGCAGCACACCTGGGGATGGCAGCACGCCCATGCCTTTCCTGCAGGGGCAGCTGGGGAGCTCCTGAAGAACCCAGTGTGATCAATGCTGCTGTTTCCCAATGCAAGATACCCCGTTGTCTCCAACCCCCCATGCTCTGTACTGCAGCCCCATCTTCCATCATCCCTCCCATCCCTTGCTCAGGCAGGCACACTGCACATGTTTAAGTTACCACCCCTTTTTGTTGTTGTTGTTATTAATTTTTTTTTTCCAAATGGAAAAAAAAAAAATCTCCCCTTCCCTGTCCCTCCCTGCCATGTTCCCAAGGTGCCAACTAATCTCCGATGCCCAGCTTGTACACAGCCACCTCTAATTGCTCCTGCATTTTCATCTGGTGTAAGTTCAGCCATCGCTACAGCTGCCCCTCCTCCCTCCGGGAATTCACACCTTCATTATCACTCTTTACTGCAGAGCCGTCCGCAGGCTCCGGGCTCCGAACAGCAGCTCCGATAAAAAATAGAGCAGCTTTTCAGTGGTTTCAATTTTAATTACCAGCATCAAGGCAGCTCGCATTCTCACCAGGCTGTTTCGCACTAATTAAAGTGAGGAGGAGTTTATGGAAGGGACACCAACTCCACTTCACTCCCTCATCTATTATTTACAGACAGTAATACAAATAATTTCCAATTTAAACAGACTGAGCTGGCCAGCAAAGAGGAGGGAGAGGTGGGGAGAACGCTAAGCAAGGAGAAACTCAAATAAAGAGCAGCAACTAAGAGAAGGGAATGGAAAATCGACTCCCAGTGCCCTCTAGTGGGATGATTTCCTGAGGGGTCGCAAGGTTGGAGGTGTGAACATGCCCAGGAGGCCCATGGAGGTGGCAGACGTTGGTTTCTCCTTGCCTGGCCTCACCAGTTACCTTCAAGATGTGATCAAGCAGCAGCAAAAGATCATTTTGCCCGAGGGTGGTTTGCTCCAGCTCTGCAGCAGTGCAGGGGGTTCAGCCCCGTGCTGTTCATCACTAGTGGTGCTTCATCTTCCCCACGGGCATGGCAGGGTGCTGTTGGATATGGGCTCTGAAAATCCATCCTGGGTGGGCTCTGAGCTGGCAGACACCACCTTGTTGGGTGCCCAGTCCAGCCTGCAAGCACTGGTTCTGATGGGGGGAGAACAAAGGGTGAAGTTGGGCTGTAGATCAGGAATGGGATTTTATAGGAATGTAGGAAAATCCCCTTGTCTAGAGGCTGGGCTGCCCACATGGATGATCAGCTCCATCTGCCAGGTAGGGTTTCCCAAAGCCAGGATTCTTTCTCTGCCTGGTCCCTTTCTCCCTGGTTGGGAAATGTTCTCCATCCCTCGGGCTGGCTCTGTTCAGCCCCTCACAGCACGTGAAAAGCCTGGAAGTTTTATGGATTTGGAGGACAAGCCCTGAGGATGGGCTGGCACAGAGACAGGTGGTTCCACACCCATGGAAACAGTCTGTAAAAGGGAATGGGGAAGACCCCATTGCACAGTAAATTTTACCACGTAAAGGAATGAAAATGCAATAATTTCTCACCCAGTGCTTTGTGCTGGTCAGAATGGATGAGGGGATGTATAACCCAGGGAACTTGGGTCACAGCTCTGGTCTTTACAGGGCCCTGAAACCATGTCATCTGTGGGTCACATTCAGATTTCATTTAAACCAGTGCTGATCAGGAATAACTCCAATAAGAACAGCGTTACCCTGGATTTACACCAGGCTAAGGCAGATAAGCCTGAAGATCAGTGACTGAAGGAGAAGAAGTTTCAACATAAATGATGTTACTACAGAAAAGTACCTTGATTGAAGCACAGGTGTTGAATGTTAATCACTGTAGGTTTGATCCAGCATCTGTGTAAGTCAAAAGCAATATCCCATTTACTGCAGCATCTCAGGATTAGATCAACAGCAGGTAAAAACTCAGAGACCAAATCATCTTCCTCTTGTACCACTACTAGAGTGTGTGAAGTGCCTGGGACTTCAGTGAAGGAATTCCTGATTTAGGCCAGGGTCCAAAAAAGAATCAGGCCCCATCTTCTGCTTCTTGGGTGTTTCCAGGGAATAAGGATGGCATTTGGAGCAATTTTACCTTGAGATCATCAATTCAGACCTGGGCCAGGCTGGGAGCCAGACAAGGTTGTTACCAAAGACCAGCTTCTGAAGTGAGTGGGGTTCTGGGGTACGATAAAATTTTCCACAGGTACAAGAAGAGCAGATATTTCACAGATCCTCTTAACAAAAACAGGTTAGAGACTACAGCTCGAGGTACACTGCTGTCTCCCCTTTGGCAAAGACAAGACTTGGGGCAGATACTCAACTTTTGTTAAAAATGTGTGAGCTCAGCCCTGGTGAAGTCTCCCTCTCCTTGTAGGGCTGGGACTGAGGAGACCATAGCTGCACTTACAGGCAGGGGATTTGACCAGGACAAGCATGGAATCAATTCCCCAAATTTTGCAATTCCTTTGTGCTAGCAGGGGTTGGGTGGGTGATCATCCCTGGGGCCCAGGGTGAGTCTCCACGTGTTTTTTGCTGTGCCTGTCTAAAGAGAGAGGAAGAGGCTTGCTCACATGCCACTGACTGGTCAGACCCAAGGCAATGCTCACTCCACACATGCTGGCAGAGCCCAGCTCAGCTCTAGCAGCTGCCAAATGCAGCTGGAAGCACAAATCTTTTCATAACTGCTGGTGTTTGTATGGCTGTGCCTGGGTACTCCTGTGGCCAGGCCTGTACATCTCTGTTACGGGCAACTGTTTGCACTAAAAAAAAAAAAAATATAGAATGTCATATTTGCTCTCATCTGGATTCATGAGATGGATTTTGTTGCGTTCTCTGTGGTGAAAACTGGTCATTCGTGTCTGCAAATAAACACAGCCATTTTGGCCTCAATCAGCTCCTCTCCAACAGCATCAGTTAATTGTACTTTGAAATCCCTTTTTTCTGTCCTAAAATGTGCTTTCTGATCATCCTCTCAGAGCAAATACGGTAAATAACTAACCAATGTGAGCAGCCACAAAGCCATAAACATTTTACAGATGTTCAGCCAACATCCATGAGTGCAGACAAAAATTCCAAACTCCAGCCATGTGCAATGAGCCCGCCTTGGAGGGGGGATGTGCAGCTGAGTAGTTGGGTGCACTGTAAATGTGCCTGCTTGGTAAGAAAGGGCTTTTCACCACAGATCACAGGGAGCCCCTTCGTGGAGCTGAAATGCCTTTGCACCAGGTCTCTTGCTCCCAGCCAGAAAGTATCTCTCTCTCTGATGAGAAAAGGGGTTTTTCTAATTTATTGCTTTTATGGGATTGTTCCTCCACAGAGGCACAAATAGCAGCATATCAATAAAGCCAGTCGTTTGAAGTTGGATATTTCCACCTCTGTCACAGCAAAATAATTAAAAAAGGATTCACAAGATCATAAATTGCATGTCACCAAGGACACAGCCTCCTTAACCCTTTAAAAGCCAGGCTGTGCCCACCCATGGCCCATCTTACTGAAGGCATGAAGACACATTTGTTATTTTTAGCATCTCAGTCACAGGGGCTTTCTTGTCTGGAAAGAGATACAGTAAGAACCTGTCTGCACAGGGAATGAACTGGCTGGCTGGTGGGATCCTAGCCCAGCTCTGGTATGCAAATGCACATATAGATTTGATTTTCAGCCAGGCAAACCAGGAGCTGGGCTGCAGACCTGCAAGAGCCCAGTGTTTAGTCACATGGAAGTTAAAACACGTTACAGGCACATCAGACATTGGGGTTAACATTTTCAAACATAGCTGAAGAGTGGCAGCATGAAGAGGGCCTAAAATAATTTGTTCTCACTTAAAAGCTCCTCTGGCTTCAGCTAGGTAATAGAAAAGGATGGAGACCGCCTGGGCCAGAAACTCCTGTTGTCCTGCTGATCCCTCCCCAGCACAGACACAGCCATAACACACCCTGAATCATTGAGAAAATGTTAATGCAAGAAAAGGAGTGAATGTTATTTTCTAGGTGGGTTGCAACTTAGTTCCTGATACAATAGCCAGTGCTCCAGCCTAATTTGGGTACAGTCAAGGTTAGCACCCATTGTTAAATCCTGCAGGTCACCTCCTGCCCTCTTATAAATCCAGAGAACTCCATGGAAAAGGCTGAGGGTGTAAATCTGATGGCACGTGGGAGCTGGACTCCCCAGAATGTCAGGGCTCAGAGAGGCACGAGAGTGAGTAATGTTTGCTGGGCCGTGGGCAGAGGAATGAGCCAGGGTGGCAACTGCTTTTTCCTGGGGGAAAGCACAGCCCCCAGGCAGTGGCAGGTTGTTGGTTTGGTGTTGCTTTCATAAAGACCACTCTTGGAGCCTGCGGAGTCTGCGGCGTCAGGAGAAATCCCACTGGAGGTGGATTAGTGGGAAGAACGGAGCCGAGCTAAGCGTGGTTTATCACAGGGCAGTGTAATTATATTACACACATCCCATGGCTACATCCACCAGCACCAGCATGAGAGGGAGGTGTTTGTGTTTGCCTCCCTATGCCCTCCCAATCCAAGACAAAAACCCCTGGAAAAGAATGGGTTTTTCCTTTTTGTTACCCCAAAAGAGGATGGTGGGACTTATTTTTCCCAGCCTGAGATTTCTTGTGCAATCTCCTTAGAGGAAGAAGTAAAGAAATCAGCCATTGTGGTATCTGCTTTTGGTAACACAACCTACATTTTCATGAGAAGAGTGAGATCTGGGACATGTTACTCCATTATCAGAAGCTCAGGCAGAAATGATGCAGGTGCAGAGGGTCTAAAGATGTCTTTTTCCTGAGCAAAGGGTTCCTTGCTCTACTACAGAGTCAGAAAGTCACAGGAGCTCAAAGTCTTTATGCCTAAATAGCTTCAGTTTTGTAATGCTCATCAACAAACACAGTCAAATTAAAACCTTAAGCCAGGAAAGCAGCTGTAGAGCAACAACATGACTGGTGGGTGCTTGGTTTTAACTAATACCCTTTCCCAAGCTCACACTTTTCACGGCTGTAAAATCAGGAGCAGACCCCAACCCTCGGGAGCCCTGCCCTGCCTTCTGGTCTGCTCTCAACATGACACCAAATTAGGACCCTTCAGTGGCAGAGCCACAAACCAGGCAGACAGGACTAAACGGCCCCTGGATGCAGGATTACCAGGGCTTTGCTGGAGGATGGGGCAGCGCGGGGAATTGCAGCTCCCTTCCCATCACAGCCGGGCAGAAAGGACCTGAGGAAGAGGCTGTGCATATGGAGAGGGGCAGCAGCTGAGCCCCATCTGGAGATCCCCGGGGATGATGTGCCAGAGAGGGGTGGGAAAAGCAGAGGATGAGCTGCAGTGTCCAAAGCAGGACCAATAAAGGGATGCATCTCGGGGAGGGAGAAGGTGCCTGGCATGTGGGTTTGGTTAAAGAGAAGGAATAGAGGGGACAGAAAGGATGGCTTCTCCTCAGGCTGACACCAAGGGTCTGCAGGAACAGCTATTTTTGCTGACCCTCTCTGATGCCACCATGGGGCAGCAGTTAGTGAAACCCTGTGGGTTTATTGAGGCATTAGGAATCCTACAGAAACACCAAACCCAATTCCCTCTCCTGTCCTCGTGGCCTCCAGTCTACCCACGGGTTGAGAACTGAGGTCTGTAGCAGGCCACAAAACAGAGAGATCTTTACTTCCACTGGAAACCTTCATTCAGGAGTCCACAGACAGGAATAAGTTAAAATCACAGTTTTATTCCTAAATGGTAGGAATAAATTGCTGCCCTTCTAGACCACTTTTTCTATTATCTACCCAAAATAAAGCATATAGATAAATAATGAGATCTTACAGTACCTATCAGACTAGCTATAATAAGCATTTGAGCAGGATGAAATACTGTCTTATTAGGAGAGCTGAAGGTGTGAAGTTTGCCACCAGCTCCAAAGGGCAGAGATGCTCATATGACAACTGTCTCTTAATATTCATTAGCAAACGGATGGCTAATATAAGAAAACCCTTCACATTATCACTAATCCATCAATGGTGCTCGTGGGGCTCCTTTCACCAGAACACCCAAGTTCCTCCAGCATCCCTGCAGCAGATTATTATCCATGGAGAACCCAAATAATTCTTACCTGAGCCTCTGAGAAAGTGATAAGGATGCCTGAAGGAGGGGGAAAAATCCTTCTTTTCCATGCTGGACAAAGAGTCTTGATGACATCTGTTGGTCTGAGGGCCTGGTGACCTTCAAGCTGGATCCCAATCCCACAGAAAGGGATTGTTCCAGGGGAACATGCTTGGGATCACAACGCCAGCAGCCAGGCCGTGCTGGGACACAGGGGTCTGAGAAAACCTGCGGGGAGATAAGTGAAAATGAAATTAAGAGAATGTGCCTCTTCAGATTTTTCCTGGTTGTCCTGTTTGGTCTTGGGATGAGCTGGGGGTGAGGGTGTTTTGGTCTGGAGATGGCCAGTGGCCTCTGCCTCATGGAAACCCCAAAGAGGCCAAAGCAGAAGTGGAGGAGTGACAGCATGGATGCTGTGCACCAGGAAAGGGCGAGGCTGGAGCCCTGGCTGTGATTTCGAGAGCTCTGGGCTCACCAGGTGAGGTTTCTCTGGGCTGGCAGAGACCCTGCTGGGACCCACAGGGATGTCTGCAGCAAACCAGAGGGGTCAGGACATGGAAAGTGGGGTTCAGACAGGGCCAAGTCCTCCAGGCACACCACAAGCACACGTGACACTCTCCCTTTTAATTTAAGAACTAGGAAATGCTGTTGTACTGCAGCAAACATCAACCAGCCCCTCTAAAAAATAACTCCAACCTCTGCCTGATTCACAGAGCACAGCTTTTCCCTAACTTCATCCCTGGGACCCGAGGGAGGCAGCATGGGGTCCCCAAGGGAGCCCAGAGCAAAGCTCCTCTCGCTTGCCTTGCCCCAGGAGAAGTCAGTGAAACATCCTTTTCTCTCCCCAACCCTTTGAACTGTGCTCCTGAGTGGAGACAAAGGAAAAGAAGAGGGAGGAATTAATTCCAGGCAGTTGAGTGTGTTCCCTGCTCTAGTTTAGTTTGTGGTAGGTATACATAACAATAACATTTTAATAATAATTTAATTTATAATACGCCCCCCTGCCAAGGCACTCAAGGCACTACAAAAACAATTAAAATATGATTATAATAAATAAACAGCAATAATTAAAACATCATAAACCAGACAATATTAGAGGCAAACCAAATGCTAAAAAGCAAAACAAAGCAGCATCTTTGGAGGAAGGAGATCCTGCACAATTCATCTTCCAAATCTCCTGTTGATGTTAGATTGAAATTCTCCTGTGAAGCTGTTTCTGCATCTGCAAAGATTTTGGCAGTGTCACTGTCATTAAAAGAATGGATTTTATACTACCATAAATTAACTAGAGTTTTGCAAGGCTGTAATAACACAACATTCACTTTCATTTGAATAAATTGGAGCTCAGTTTGCTCAGGAAACTCAGTTTATGTTGCTGAACTTGTGTTGACTGCCGTGAGTTTGGGAAAAACACACACTTGTACAGTTTGTGGTTCGTAAAACGTGCCTCATTATAGAAACCAGAACACATTCAAGATTTAAAGCCAAACCCCAAAACTGAATGGCAGACCAGCCTCCTCCTGGCTGTCAGCTCCTCAGGGCCAATGGGATCGGCTGGTCCCAGTTTACACAACTGGAAGCAAAAGACCTAAACTAACAAAAGAAGCAATCTCCCTCCAAAACAAATGAAATTCCAACTTGTGCCAGGCGAGAGCCGTGCACTGAACTCTAATGATTAAAGGAGACAGGCTCTGTCAAGGCAGAGGTGGAACTGAAACAGAGCCAGTCGGTCCCTCCTCTGAAAAAACCTGGCACCAGCCCTCAGACAATTACATCCAGGATCCGTTCACTCGAGTGCCTCAGCTGATCTCAGTGGTTGTGGCAGCGCATGAAGGGAAAATCCTTCCCGCAAACCCAAACCACACAGGGATTTCTCTATACTAGGAAAAAAAAAAAAAACCCAAACCCAAACAAAACAAGACAACAAAACGCATTAGGAAGATGAAGCTGGCAGTTTTCATCCAGCTCAGAGAACCAGGAGGATGTTTTCCATCTGATTCCTCTGAGGTTTTGTTCTTGTGTGTTTTACTTTGAGCTTCAGAGCCAAGAATTTTGAAAATCAAGGGGATGGCAAATGACACCACGTGGTTCTCGCACACAAAGCCATCTTTGGGGCTGGGTTTGTTCAAAAAGAGCCTTCAGAAGGGTTCATGAGCCTTAGTGGGTGATGCCACAACTTTGGAGGCAGGTAAGAGTCCCGCAGTGGAGAAAGCATTACAGATTTTGGGCACGGAGTCACTCCTTTCATTTCTTTCTATAATCTCCTCTAAAAAATGAAATTAACCACAGATTCCTGGTTCCCTACACAGCTACCTCCAGGAATGGCCCCAAACTTTGCTGCAAGACTGTGCTGGAAAGGGACCTCTTCTTGTCTGCAGGAAAAAAGGTGCTTTCCAGGAGGGGCCCACATTACCAGGGCTGGGGGTTGATTGTTTTTTCCTCTATTGAATGCACCTCCTCCCCTTACACATCTCATGTCTGCATTAAGGCTCTACTGCCTTTCACAGAAATGGTCCTTCTAGGTGCTCACCTTTTAAAAAGGAATTTCTAAGGGCAAGGGAGCCTCATCACAAGCTCATGTTCTGGCATCTCCCTGTATCTGATTCATCAATCAGTATTCCCACAGTTTCCCCAAATCCTTCACCCTGCATAAAAGTTATTGAGTAAATTTCAAATTTCCACTCCATGGAGGTAACTGGAAATTCATGGCTCTGGGGCTGCACAATGGATGTGGTAGATCCACCTTCTTCTCCAGTAGGCAACAGCATTTGGATTCCCACAAAAATAGTTTCTGTTTTCTGTGGAGTGCACTGGAACATAGAGAAGCTCATCCAAGTCCTCTGCTCTTCCTCATGCTGGGCCACATTTCAGCTAAAAGATTCAGATTCTGGGATGAACGACAGAAAATCTGAATTCTGTTTTCTTCATCACTATCCTTCAAGTCCTGTGTGACATTGAACAGGTGAATCAGACACAAACTGTCAAAAATGTCAGATGCCTCTGCCTTTGGGATTCAAGGAGAGCCAGGCATCCACACCTTGAAGGATGTGGATTAGAGGTCTGTGCCTCAGTTTCCCTATGTGCTTTCCTGCCATCTAGGACAGATTGGACATCAATATATCAGTAGTTTTTCTCCTCAACTTCCTCATTCAGTGAGTCATCAGTATTTTTAATTTAGTTTTGGTCAATCATGAGATGATTCTGTCCATGTCAGCATTTCACCACAGCCTGACTAGAGCTTCTCCCTGGATTTACACTCAGGGTCTTTTTTCCAGATGTCACTCAGGGCTCTGGTTCATTTGGAAAGGCTCCCCAGATCCTCCAAGATTGGGGTAACTCCAGCACAGGGGTTTGGGAGTCATTGGAAACTGCTTCAGAAGAGCACTCACTGACACTTGAGAGCAGAAATGGGAAGACAGAGGTGGCAGAATTTATTTTATGACAAATCCTAAAAGGAAATTATGCAAAGTAATACAATAAAGAAGAATTATAAATGAGGACAAGAAATGGGTGAAATACAGAATAAATTCTGGGAAAGCAGGAAGCTATGGGCGAAGAACTGAAGGCAGAAACGCTGAGTTAAAGAATAATTATTAGAAACTGATGGATAGGCTGAAGGGAAGAGGGCATTTGGGTTGGGGATTGGTACAAAAGGAAGCTGCACATTTTTGTGCACGGCAGCATTTCCAAAGCATCTCCCTGTTAGGTGCCTTGGGGGTGCCTGGGGGAGAGCCACTACTCATTATTGGGGTGCACGCCCATAAATCCGGGGACAAGCTTTGACCTACAGTCAAAATAAGCCAAACCTCGGGAATAAAAGGAGTGGATGGCCGGAGGATGCAGGAGCTGCCGGCATGGGCACAGCCACCCTCCCTGCTGGCAGCAGAGCCTTGTTCCCCTCTCAGCAGCGTCCCCAGCCCCGCGGCACCTCCTGCGGACGGGGTTTGGGAGGAGATGCTCCGCACAAAACCCCCGGCAGAGGTGCCCCAGTGAGAGCAGGAGGGGGACGGGGCGAGCCGGGCCGCTCCTGGGTTTGTCGGGGGAATCCTTGGGAGAGTTGCGAGCCCCAGGTGCGGGGAGGGGGCGAGGGAAGCCCCTGCGCTGGCCAGGGACTCTCTCTGGGTGCAGCCGATGGCAGGAGGAGCTGGTCCCAGCCCCACGGCCCCAGCTGTCACTCTGAGCGATGAATTACATGCTATAAGAAGGTGTTGACAGGAGCAGCTGGACATCAGGGAGTGATGAAAAGGGAACAAAATTCATTCCGAGTTCAGACAGACTGGCTCGTTAGGGGCACCGGCGGCAGAGGCCACAGAAACACTGCTCCATCTCCTGGACATCCACTGAACCGGCTCCCGGAGAAGCCGAGAGCCCCCACGGCCCCTTCCCGGTGCTGCCGCAGCCTCCCCGGTCCTATCCCGTGTCACACCGGGGCTCCCCCGTGTCCCCCTCCTCGCCCAGCCCGGCCTGAGGTGTCCCCAAACACAGCACGGGATTCAATTTGGATATCTTCAAAAGGAACCTAATCAAAGACCTTTTTCTCCCTCTCGTTTGAGGCTGTAATTTGTACAAACTGTACGAAGAGGGATGGGGGAGGCGGGACGGGAACATTTGGCATCAAAACAATTATCTCCATTTTAATGCAAACTAAACGACACGCTGAAGGGGAATTGTTCCGTACATATGTACAGCAAGTGAACATTAAACCACAGGGCTAATAATTAACTGGCTCGACACTACCCTTGCTGTACGAAATGCAAGGGTGTCCCCTTACATTTAATGTATGGAGAAGTTGGAGGACACGGAGGTCCCGTATGAGATTATTCCTAAAGCTGTGAAAATAACAAAGAGTTTTTTTTTCCCCAAGTCGAGCTACTTCTTGGCATTGAGAGAACTTGGCAGAGAGAAAAAAGTGTCAGTGCTTCTCCCACCCCTTTCCTCTCTCTCTCCCTCCCTTCCTCCGACTCTCCTCCCTTTCCTGACTTCCACTTCTTTCTGCCGCTGGAGAAAAAGAATAGCAAATTCAGAGAAAATTTCATTGACGTTATTCAAAGAGTTTTTCATGGATTATTTACACAAGTGCTGTTCAAACAGCCTTTGTCTGAACATCCCTTGAAATCTGCACCCAATCCTTTCAGATTCAAAGCAATAGCTCAGGGGAGACAAAGGGGAGCGGCTGACATGGGTTTCCTCTGCAAGTGAATGAGAGGTCTGGCTAAACACAGAGGGCTTTGGGATCACAAGCTTCCTTTCAGCCTGGAAAATAAACACGGATCTGAGGCCGGGCAGCTGTACCTCCGAGCAGCCTGCCCCATGCACTGCCACGCAAGGAGCGGGGCACACACCTGGCTGCCCACCCTGGGGCATGGCACCCCTGTCCTGTGCCCTGTCCTGCCCTGCTGCTGCCTAAATCATGTGTGCCAGCCCTGGGGACCCTGCCTGCACGATGGGGACACCCAGCACCCTGAGCCACCCCAAATCCAGCCCTCTGTGCATGGAAGCTCCCAGTGGCCGCCTCACTGCGGTGGTGTCCGAGCTGAATGTGCTCCTGCACAAGCCATGAGTATAAACAAATATAATCTTAAGCAGAGAAAAGAAAGAGGCACGGTAGATGGAAAAAGAGGGTGAATGAAGGCAGGCAAAGCCACTGTAGAAATATTACAAAGTGCACCCATGTTCAACACCGACTCTGCATCCCAAATCTTCTGCACAGCACTCCCTTCCCCTCTGGCAGAGGTGCAGCACTCACCTCCCTCTGACCTGGGAAACCAGGCACCACAGGCTCATGAAATGCTTGAAATGCCCATAACAAGGTCAATTAAAATCAAGGGAGTAAGTGAAATATGTAAGAAAGGCCAAGTTCTGCCTTAAATTACACCCACGGCAATGACCAGCTGCGAGGCAGGGAAGGCAGCAGAGCCTCTGCTCCTGCCACACCTGCCTGTCCTTTCTGCACAGCAAACACAGCATTAGGCACCTCCTCTTCAAGTATTCACTACTTTTGGTTGTCACCTCTTTTAGGCTAAAACATTAAACCATTCTACACACACAGTTTGATCAGTCCCTCTAAGAGCTCTCTGCACTCTTCACTTACGTAATTTTTTTCTTATTCCCTGCATTCTTCTTCCCAGCTCCTGTTTGCCTGTTTCTGCTTTCCTAGCTCACTCACCAGCCCAGTACCAAACATCAAAAGAATCAACTTTTCTGCTTTGTTTTGCTTTGCTACATTGCAAAATACCTGTCTGTGGATTTCAGTGGGAGGTCCTCATGTGCTAGAGCTGGCCCCTGTCATCCTCCAAAATAAATCCTCTTCCTTCTCCACCTGTTTCTCCTTTCTTTCAGATATTCTCCTTCCTCCCTTCTGGCCTTCCCACCACCGCCATAAATCCAATCTTTTCCTTCCCTGACTTATTCTCTTCCTCTCTCATCTTCATCTGTGTTCTGGATGTCTCCACAGAAGAAGTGAACAGAAACACACGACTTGAGTGCAAACTCTGAGCACAGCAGTCCCGTTTCCAGGTGCCCCAGAGGTCTCTGGCTCTGTCTCAGCTCTACCACTGGAGGCAGCAGAAATTGGTGGAAGAAACCCTGTTTTGAGAGTGATGAACTCTCAAATGAACTTCATTTGAACTTCACTTGTTTGTGGAGTCCTGCTGCAGGCCCACAGAGATGCTCTCCAGACCATCACCACCACCAATAACAACAACAACAATAATAATAATAATTCATACTACTCTGGATGCAGTTATCCATAAAAATGCTGAACCTCCTTTTGAACTCTGTTCAGCTTTCAGCATCATGCCCTTGAGGGACAGTGATTTCCAGCCTACCTGGGTGTTCATGAAGATGTGATCATCTTTTATTTTTCAGCAGCTCTGAACTGATCTGGCTTTCCAGTTTCACTCATCACTAAGAGAGGGAGGAAGGAGAGCTCCCTGCAAGGCTGTTTTATCCTTTTGAGTCCCACACAATCCTTGTGTCTGTCAAATTACCACTTTTAACTTTCCCAGAATGATGCTGTTTGTGAGTCACCTTTAGTGCTGAAGAAGAAGCCTCTCCTAGCAAGAAGATTAAAATCCTATTACTTGTTATTCATGTGTTATTTAATGATATTTTTTCCATTATGTATTTATTTATTTTCAACTTACTTGCTTTGAATCTCGAGTTGGTGTTTTTAATATTAAGCCTACTTTCTAGTTTGTTTTTCTAATTGGAATAAAATAAAAATAGAATAGAATTTTTAGTGGTTATTTTTATATTTATTAAAGGAATGACAAAAGCAAACCTCAACAACTCAAACCCAAATGCCAGTAATGCAGCTGCACAAGATAAGAGCAACAAGGCAATGAAAAGCCCCAAAACCCCAATGTGTCCCTCCTAGAGACCCATTACCTCTCTCATAATGATTTGGCACCCAAGTAGTGGTCATATAAACTCTGGCTTGAGGACAATCTCCTCTCCACATGCAGGTATCTCTCCACCCATGCAGAAGGTGAGATGAATGCATGTTCCCCCAGTTTTTGAGGATGACATACTCCACTTTGGGAGAGGATGTATGTTTTTGATGGCTGGATGGCTCTGAAGATGAAATGCCACAACCTCATCCAACAGAGAGCTCACATCAGTGAGGAGATTCCTCTAAAAACAGCTTTGCAGGGTCTGGAACAAAACCTGAGAGAAATGGGTCTTATTGGTGAGATAAAGAGCCAAATGGAAGATGGATGAAAGGGAAATAAAGATGGAAGGAGAAGAGAGGAAATAAGGCAAAGGCTCCAGAAGGAAAATTAGTCACTGAGATAGGTACCCATAAAGGTGGATCCAAGCAGAGCCAGGGAAGTGCAAGGAGGTCAAATGGGAGATCAGAAAGGAAACTGCTGCAGAAAAGAGAAGACATGGCCAGGAAAGGAAGGAATAGAATGACAAGGAGGGAAGAGCAGGAGGGATGAACGGGGTGGAAGAGGTTTGGAGAGACAAAGGAAACAAGAATAGGAGAGAGGGGAGGAACAAAACTGGCCCCAGAATGAGGTGCAGCACCCCTCCTGCATCTCCTGGACGCTTTTAACAGGTGCCTGGAAGAATCTTCATTTATCAGGAATTCAATTAAGTAGAATAGTCGTTATTAATTTTATAGGAATTATTTATTCAGGAAAGCCTGGAGCGAGGAAAGGCCTCCCGGAGCCATTTCTCCTGTCAACACCCTGGGTCAGGTAGGCACTGGCAGTGCAGTCTCACCAGTTGAGATATTAATGAGATGCCTCTAGGTGTAAATGATAGTTTAATAGGTGTTAGTTACCAGGAGCGCCCCTCGCCTGCACACGCCAGCACGCACAGCTCCTGACGAGGCTGCCTCCTTGTTAGGATAAGTAATTAGAATGTAGGAACACTCACTTTGACACTTTAATAAAGTGTCAGCCGTCATCAATTTAGTATTTAATAAAAATAAAATTAAAAATTTACCGCATTTTTTAATAACGTTATAGTTAAAGTACATATTCCTCAAATTTGGGGGATTTGAAACGAGGTCCTGCTAGGACACCAGTCCCAAAAAAATAATGTCCATGATTTCTTCTTGGGTTTTGTTTGCCATGTGGAGGAGGGACATTTTTATGGACAGGAAAATCCAGCAGCACTTGCAGAGAAGTGTTCTTATATGGGAGAAGATGTTTCCTTCTCCATCTTCTGAACCTCCCTGTGCTGCCTGGAGACCAAGGATGAACTGAACAAGCCCAGCCCAGACTGCCACTGCTGATGGCACTCACTGCCAGGGAGTGGGGTAAAACACAACTTTGTTCCTATTTCATTGGAAGAACAGTCTTCCAAACCAGGTGTTGGAAAGAAAACAGAAGAAAAGGCTGAAAATGAAAGCATGCTTTAAGCCTGGAGAGAATCTGAAAGCTAAACCAGCTTAAATGAGTTTATTCCCTTCCTATCTCACCATCCCATGTTTGCCCTTCCTCAAGGTGCCCTCCTGGGCAAGGGAAGCCCAACACTGATCTGCCAGGCTGGGACCTCAGGATGCAGATGGCATCCTGGTGACAGAACTGAATGAACTGGCTCACAAGATGCTCAGTGGTGCAGCAAAACAGTCTCTCCCCCATCTCTGCTAAAACAAAGACAAAAGCCCCAAGAGTCCACGGCAGAGCAGAGCTGGTTTGGGGCACAGTCAGCCTTGTGCACGTGTGCACACAGAGCTGAGGTGCTCTGTCGAGCCAGGGCTGTTTTGGAAAACAGAAGGTGAGAGGAAGGAACAGAAGGAGGTGCAGAAAGTCCCTCCAGTGAAGGTGCCTTGGCAGCATGGGACAGGGGCTGTCCCCTGAGAGTGCCCTGCTAACAAGGGATCCTGTCTCAGAGACCAGTGAGTCGCTGATGAAAGCCTGGCAACAGTTATTTAAATTGAAGCTGCTGCCCTCTTTCTCCTGGAGGGGGGCAGTGGTGCTGTTCCCTGTCTTTTGGCGTTCTTGCTGGGCTGCCTGCAGGCTGTTTGCCCCTGGGCCATTGCTCCTGGGGGGCTGTGAGTGTTGTTGCACACACTTTAAAGTACCAGGAGACTTGTCCAGTGTCACCAGCCACCTCAGGCCATGGCCAAGTTCAGTTTTTTGGCTTTCTAGGCTGAAAAAGCTCTTTCCTGGGCATAGTTTATATTTTAGCCCAGGCAAAAGTGGATTTTCTGGGGGAAGGTGGCTGGGTGCCTCCTACCTCTGAGATGGTTTAGTTGCATTCCCATTTTCTGGAGCCTCAGCTGTCACATCTGGATCCTCATTCAGACAGGGGCCACATCCACCATGAAAAAGCAAATTATGTCCCCCCAAACCAAGGGAAACTAACAGTAACACCAAGTCACATCCAAACAGTTTTGCCAGGGTTAAAAACAAAAAATTATACCCCCCTCTAAACTATTTCCTAGGTGATCTTTCCACAAAACATTCATGATATGCAGGCACACTCATCATGCTCTGAGCAGCTGTAAAGCATCCTCGGGACAGGATCCTGGGGGTGGCAGCTCTCTGTGATGCCCAGCACAGCACCAGCCTCAGGCTGCAGGGGCAGCAGCCAGAGTGGGCAGAGTGGGGTGTATTGAGGGACCAGAGTGGGGTGTGCAGGGTGAGCAGAGTGGGGTGTACAGGGGAGCAGAGTGGGGTGTACAGGGGAATCAAAGTGGGGTGTACAGGGTGACCAGAGTGGGGTGTACAGAGGGACCAGAGTGGGGTGTATTGAGGGACCAGTGTGGGGTGTGCAAGGAGCAATTGAGGCTGACAAAGCACCGGGGCCCCTGTGGCTGCTGGCACAGCAGGGACGAGTTCTGGCGTGGGGACAGGCTCCCACGGCCACCAGGCACGGTGCCCTGGAAAAGAGTGCCACGCTGTGTCTGTGCGAGGTGCCACAGCACGGGGGAATGGCAGCTGCTGGCTCCAGCTGTCCCCCGTGCCCGCGGCATCCCCGGCACCCCCGTGTCCCCGCACCGCCGGCAACCACGCCAGGAGCAGCCAGCAGCGGCATCTCACCGGGGAAAAACCCGTGCTGTAATCAAAGCCGGAGGAAATCTGTGCTGCCGGCTAGAGCGAAGCAGCCGGCAGCGATCCCTGCGGCTGCAGCAGAATTCCTGCGCTGCTGCCTGAGGAAAGGGAGCGGGCAGGGAGAGGTTGTGGGTGGCACCACAGGAAAGCCCTGCAAGGGGCAATGGGGCAGCAGAGAGGCCTTGGCTTGCATCAGATGCTCTGCCATGGCCCGGGTATGGAGCTGCTCCAGCCCCGGAGCAGTTGGTACCCCTGGAACCGTGGGATCAGCTGTTGGTACCTCTGGGTACAGAGAGGATCTGCAGGAGAGCCACAGAAGGGCTTCAGACAAGGGGAGGGAGTGATGAGACAAAGCAGAATTCAAACTGACAGAGGCGGGTTTAGATCACATGAGGGGAATAAATCCTTCCCTGTGAGGGTGGGGAGGCCCTGGCAGGGGTTGCCCAAAGAAGATGTGGTTGTCCCATCCCTGGAAGTGTCCAAGGTGAAGTTGGATGGAGCTTGGAGCAACCTGGGATAGTGAAAGGCGTCCCTGCCCATGGCAGAGGGGTGGAAACGATGATTTTTAAGGTCCTTTCCAACCCAAACCATTCTATGGTTTCTATTCCCTTAATGTCACCTCAGTGAGGGTGACACACTCGGGCAGTGATTCACTCACTTTCTCCTCCTCTCGGTCCTAATGTTGACTGCCTGCCCCTACCCAAATTAAAAACCCAAATTAAAAACCCAAATGTCTGTTAGGGACTCAGCAAACCCAGTGCCACCAGCAACATCTGTCCCCCAGCAGGACATGAGGCCACTCTGCTGCCCCAAACACCAGCAGTGAAATTCGCTGAGTTTTTCTGATAGAGGTGAAGCAATCAGGGAGCAGCTTGGAGCTGAATCTGATTTTGTGCTCCACCAAAGGCTTCCTGGGAAGCCTCAGAGCAGATGGGAACACCTAGAGCCTCTAAGAAAATTGTAACTGCAAACAAATTCTAAATGGAAACCCTCACTCCCCACGAGCAAAATGAGACCTACAACTCTCCCATTCTGTAGAAACCAGCCAAAATATGACTCCTTGCAGAGTCTACACGGTGTTCCTCGGCTGCAGAAGTAAAGGGAGGTTTAAAGACCCCCGGTGTGATGGCAGAGCAGGGCAGGAGGTCTGTGGGTTCCCACCAGCCTGGGCAGATGATGCTCAGCTCCTGGCCCCACGCAGGGAGAGGTGTTACCTCGGAGAAGAGCTCCGTGGCAAAACAGCTCAGCAGCTGCCCACACCCGATTCACAAACTAACACCGCGTCATTTGTCACCGAGAAAAGCGCCCGGCTCTTGAATGGGTAATGCTGGCAGCCTCGCATCAATGTTTTCACAGGCAAATTCATACACTGACCTCCTCGGTGAAGCACGCAGCAACTGCCTGGAGTCTGGTTTACATCTGCCGTGGGATCCTGTTACATTCAGAACAACCCCTGTCAACGCTGAATCTGTAACAATCAATAAAGAGAGAGAGTTTGTTTGTTCGTGTTTTGTTGGTTTGGGTTTTTTTATGTTTTCTCATTCCTAATTGTGTTATTTTGCTACTCCAAGTTTTGCAAGTTTTGCAATTGCCTCCCTCCTCCCCTTCTTGTTTTCTTTTAGGACAAGCTGTCATCTTTTCACATCTTTTCACCAGGCCATTGCAAATGTAAAACTGTAAATTGCAGGACTGTGCAAATAGCACTAATAGCATTTGCATAAAAATTGGTTGCAAAGAGCAATTAGCACTTCATTAATAATCAATGAAGGGCCAATTTACACATTGCCCAAAAGCAAATTGTAAATTCAATTTTGTCTATAACTGAGCATTTGGTGCTGGGCAACTGTACAATGGTGCCAGGAGAGACCAGCACAGCATTTTTAAGAGTCAAATCTCCCGTGAGCTCAGGTTTTCAGTGATCCCCAGCACGGCTCTTTCAGAGGCCAAGCCAGCACCCCCTTCCCAATGGAAGGGAACTCCAGGGGGTGGATTTGTTCAGAGGAAACACACAAATGTCTGCATGCTGCCAGTCCTGCTCAGATACACCCCTAGTGCCAAGAACATGGATACTGCTTGCATGGAAGCCTTGGTGCTGCCCAAACACACCTTGGAGTGATGCTGAGGGAAAGGGGAGATGCACAAAGGGCATCACAGAGGTCCCATCACCTCTGTGCTAGGACCTGAGCATCCTCCCACTGCAGTATCTGCTACTGCTCTACAAGTGACAGCAGAACTCCTTCCTCTGCCTCCAGGTGAAGGCTTAACAAAATCCTTGTGGGTGAAGGATTCCTACAAAGCCAATTCATCCAGTCTCCCCTTTGTCACTGCCACCCACACGTGACCTTTCTGGGACATCCCAGATTTGTATGCAGCCACTGGGGTCAGAAAGACCAAACAGCCCCTGCTTTATCACTTTGATTTCGGTGTCACAGAAGGGTTCCTGGTCCTGATTTGGCCATTAGGTGATGCATCCCTCAGCCTTCCCCTCAAGATGAATGGTGATATCCAATAAATCAGGGCAGCTTAACCACAGCAATAACTTTCCCAGCCCCAAATTCTTTGCTATCTCATCCTCCACTTAAAAGGCACAGCCAGCTCCATTTCATGAGCAGAGCCTGACTCTAAACCACTTGACATCTGAAGTTTTCTTATCACATTTAGCATGGATCTCATGAATCTGGTGAAAAGCTAGACGATCATTTAGCAGGGGTTGGTCGCTTTATCTATTTTCCATAATAATTTGAATATTATTACAATGGCACCTTTCATCTGGGGATATACATGCACTTTACATATGTTACATTAATTTCACCGATGAGCTGGGGAAGCACTCCTTATCCCTATTGTGCACATGAGGAAATGGAAGCACAGAGATGATATACTGCTTGCCCAGTATCACACAGGAAGTTTCTGACAGAGCCAGGAATAGAAATCACATCTCCCATGTCTTATGCAGAAGAATATCTTTATGTCCCTGCCCAGTAACTGAGCCCTTAATCCAGACTAAGACACCCACACAGGACCCACTTTGCTGAGAGCAGCACAGACACCCAGAAATGGCAGTGCCTTGCTCTGGGAGGAGACTTGGCTGATCCAAAATTTCCCCCACTGTGAAGGTTGGAAGTGTCTTTGCAACTTTGGAGCAACTTTGGGGGCTCAGAGGGAGGGAGGCTGGCCCTGAGAGTGGTCTCCATCTGAAGTGGATGTTATTAGTTGGTGTAAGCAGATGCTCGATGTGGGATGCTCAAGACTTCTCAGTTTTCACCCAGGAACGTCCCTGCTCCCTTTTTCCTGCCTGTTCAATCCACCTTTACCAAGAGATTGAATTTACAATGGACTTGAACACATTTAAATCCATTTATTGCAAAATTACTTTTCAATAATTACATCATTGTGCTGACTGTGTTGCATAATGAAATTAGCATGAGAGATATTAGAAAGAATATAAAATTATAAGACATATTGAAATACCTCTTTCCCCGTCTGCCTTAGCACAACCCATAGCTTAACTGGAAAACGAGCACTGCTCCTGGATGGGATTTAAATGCATCATGTGTAATTTTATAATGCCTTTTATATAAATTAATTATAATGGTTATTGCTGCTTTACATTATTAGATTGAAATTTTCCTCCACTTCAGTGCATTAAAAGAAAGCTGCACCCATTTTGCTCCAGAATGCCCTGGAAGTTCTCATGGCATGGAGCCATCCTGCCCACCCTGACACCATCAACACATCTGAGGTTAAACCTTTGGGCTCGTGTGGGACTGGCAGTGCCCACCATGGGTCCCAAACCCACAACCAGAGCCTTGGGAGCAGGCACTGGGGTCCTCACAGAGCTCTTTGCCTGGGATGCGACATTGCACCCCTTCCAAACCCTGCTTGTTCTTCTCCATCCCTGAGCAACAATAGGGATGCTCAGGCTGGTTTTAGCAATCCCACCTCAACTGTGCATCTGAAAATAATTTGAGGTAATAAATCCACTGCTGAATCCATGCCATGGCACAGGGGAAGTGTCCAGCTCAGAGCAAGCACAGCCCATCAGCTGAACATGGGCTGCTGGGTATGTGTGGGAGCTTCTCTAGAAGAGCTGGGGCCATCCGCAGGGAAAGCTCTCCTTTGAAAAAAGAGTTTGGACACCATGCAGTGATTCCTTTGTTGTACCTCCACATTCACATGTTGTTTTCCTCATCTAATTTCTGGCTACACCTGCCAACCCAGCAAAGGAGAGGGAGCAGTGAGCTAACAAACCACTGGCTACGCTGGACAAACCACAGTCATGCCAAGCACAATGAAGACACAGTGATATGCTTTTACTGCCTCTTAATCCTCAATAGAAGTCTACTAATATTCAATTTGTGACATTATTTGCACATTGAATTAATCCAGAAACTAAAGGGCTAATGAGTTATGGAAAGTAGCACACGGTTTAATTGCAACAACAAGGGCCTGCCAGCCTCCCTCCAGTCAGGAATGCCTGGGTAAAAATAAAATTCTGCATGCACTGGTACACACCAGATGGGCAGGGAACAGCAAGCTAAACAATGTGAACTATCTGAATGACTGTTCTTTTAAATGCCCCAAGTTTCCCCCTTTTTTCAGGCATGCTCCTCATGAAACAATATTCATTAGGCATAACACAAAAAAAAAGTCAGGATGACCAAAGGAAAAAAATGACCATGAAAATAATCATGGAATCGTTTAGATTGGAAAAAATCACAAAGTCCAACTGTTAACCCAGCAATTCCAGCTCCATGACTAAACCAAAACCCTGAGTGTCACAATTTCCTTACAGAAAGACACAATATCTTTAAGATGATGTTGAAAACAAGAGAATTCAGTTGAAGAACTTATAGAATGAAAAGGACAGAAGATATTTTCAGCATATGATGCCACCAGCCCTTGGCAAAAGCTGCTGCATCATTCAGTGTGCTCAGCCCTCAGCACAACACTTTCCCTGCAGCACCACCACAGCCTTGGTCCACACCCAGATGAGAAAGAATTAGAACTTAAGAGTCAAGTTGCAAAACAGAAGCAATCATAAAACTTTCCCCCTCCTCAAACCCTCTTTTCATCCTGCTCTTCAGGAAAGGTCTCCCCACTGTTCCACACCCTTCTAGAACATCTGAATTTCCCAGAATGGTCCCAGCTTCCAGCCAGCAACTCAGCACAGTCACATTCTGTGCATGCACCTGTTTTGGGGCCAAATAATCTGATGGAAGACACTGCAATCAGCAATGAAGCTGATGGAAATATGCAGAGGAAAAAGAACAGGCTCCCTGCCTGGTTGGTTGCCATTTCAGATGATCTAAAGCTCTTCCCAAAGCTTTTTACTGTGAAGAAAAGCCAGGAAAAGCATCTTCTGCATGGTCCTGTGGAAATTGTCCCTTCCTCAAATGCCCATGTGGCAGAAACTCAAATATTTTTCTTAAGTTCATGGTATGGAAAGCTGGCCTTCTCTAAGGTCTCCTCCAAATCTGGTCTAACAAACATATAAAATAGCAAATCCAGCAAACCCAGACAAAATCCCTCCTTTTCCCTGCCTGAGCTTTGTTAATGGTCAACCCAAGCCAGCAGCTCCTGCATTTGTTTCCCCACTGCTGCTTTCCCCAGCTGCTGGAACAAAAGCAAGATGGAGCTGCCAGCAAAGAGGGTTGGAGACCCTCGTCTGAGAGCCAGGAGCTCAGGAGTTTGCACTATTTAATAGAAAAAGTGAATAAATCTGAACAGCACTTAATTTATTGATGAAGTAAGAAAGACTGTTTAAGGTGGAAAACATAAGCAAGATCAATAGCAGAGAGCACAAATAACTAAGGCTATTGACACTTAAGTATTTTAAGCCTAATTGCAGGCATATGCACTTTCTAAGGGTATCTCACCTTCTAATAGCACCCTTGAGATTATGGGGTTAATTGATGCAGCTGTTTACTCCTGGCTCACGTGGTCCAGATTGGGATTCCCTGGAGGATGCTATTAAACTAAAGTGTTTAATGAAGTGCTAAAGAGTGGAGTTTCTAATATTCTCTTCCCTTGAATGAAATTGAATAGGAATTGGAGCAAACTTCTCCTCCCCAGGTGGGGACTGCAGCACAGCACTGGAGTAAATCTCCCTGTGCTCCTCACAGGGGTGCAGGGGAGAAAAACCAGACCTGTTTAGGTTCAATTTTAGTGTGGGGATTCTTGTGGGGTTTTTCCCTCCCCAGTCATGGATAGAAGAAACTACAGACATGCTCCATTCTAGCACTGCTGTTGGACAAAGAATCCAAGGAAGCCAATGCCACTCCTGGGGCTTTTCAATGTGGGCTTCTCTCTTTTGGGGTGGGCTGAAAGGATTTGATCTCCATTTGGGAAGGGGAACAGATAACAGCAGCTGTGATGTCACTGGCCTGATTTCAGCTCAGTGGCAGCAGGGCAAAGCAAGACTGCCAGAAAAGAGGTTCTTTAGCCAGTCTCCTCTATTTATAACTTGCCTCAGGCTGGTTTGGTACCTTTGCAAACCAGGCAGATGCCTGCATACCCCGTGTTTCCTAGGCTGACATCCCTGGTCAGAGGGCACAGCCCCCCTGTACCCATCCCACACTGCACAGCACAGAGCTCAGCTGCCTTTGTCCCTGTCATGGGGAGGTCTTGGATTTCTCCATCCACCACCACCAGCAGCTTCTCCAGAGCGAGGTCGGGCAAAGCAAAGCAAATAATGAAAGAGATTTCATCTCTGCAACCCTTCACCATCACCTAGACCCTGCCTGGAGGGACCCTGGAGCCTCCTCTGCCAGGGCCCATCCATCCTGCCAGTGATATCCCCCAGCCACTCACCCTGAGCATGAGTGGTAATTGCTGTAAGGCAGAAGTTGCTTTCTCCATTTGGCTTTTCCAGCCTGAGAGGGCACACAGACAATGAATCTGATGAGGACAGGGCTGTCCCTGGAGTGAGGGGCACAGGGCTGCCCTGCCTGGGTTCAGCACCCTGGGCAGCACGTTGACCTCAGAGCCTTCAAGGCCCTCCCATGGAATCAGTGCCATGCACAGACCCTTTAAAATCATCCTCTCCCTCCACAGCAGCCCTTCTACTGCAACTTGAGATTTTGTTCTCTTCTAAAATCAATTAGTTTGAAGCCATTTTAGAAAAGCCTTTCTGCAGCATAGCTATTCCCAGTGAAAATGCTCCTTCTATTGCCTCCATCCACATTGCACCTCCCTCGGGAGGGCCACAGAGATGGTGAGAAGGAAACATTATGTTTGTTGCCCAGATAATGTTACCAACTCCACTGGAAATGCTTCCAGGAACAAACATGCTGACTGGTGTGTGCAGAATGTGGCTGGAAGTGTGGTGGGTTAACTGGGCTGGTGTTTTCAATGTGTTTGCCCACAGATCCAGAGGGAACCATCAGGAGTTGTGGAAGGTAACCAAGGAAAGCTGGTCTGCTGTCAGTCAGCACAAACTGTAAGTATGTGGAGAGGTCTGCACACGCCTTGTGAGAACCTGGGGGTTCTGTGAATCCAAAAAGGCTGAAATCATGGGTGAAGTGGGTTTGGGGCTGTTTCTACTGTTTCTATTCCGCCTGTCAGAAGGAATGTGGAACAGAAAGAGGCTGTGAATTCTGAGCTGGAGGGGGGTAATCTGCAGGAGAAAACCATAACTGACCTCAGAACAAATCTGAGTCTTCTTTCTTCTCCCTTTGTGTCTTCATGGCTTTGGGACAATGGTCTGGAGCTGGAGGAGGAGAGAATTTCCTGCTAAGGCAGCGTGGCCACACTCAGGCTTCCAGCTCTCCACCACATTGACCAGGGTCTTCAAATCTGGGGGAAATGGGAATGATTTGAGAACAGTGGAAGCCCAATAGTCTGGAGAGCTTGGCTGTCCCTTGTGCTGAGGGATGTGCTTGTTGGCTCAGTGCCCTGCAGACCTGGACATCAGGTCCTTCCAGGTCCAGGGGTTAAAGAGAAAGGAAATGGTCTGTGTCTGGTGTTTCCCCATTGATTCCTCAAATGTTGCCTCACCCCTGAATAAATCTTTCTAATACCAGGACACCCCAATTCTCACCTCTCACCCCAAAGCCTCACTGTTCCTTTCTGGTTTTACTCTCTTTGTCGTATTTCTGCCCTCTACAAATCTTCCACCCACCCTCCTCCTTTTGTGCCTTTAGCCAGCTGTGCCCCACAAATACATCCCTTGCACATCAACCCTCCAAATTGATGTCCTGGAGCTAGAAAAGCAGCTCTTCTGGGTCATTTCAAGCACATCCTTGTCAGGTTGGAGAGTGAGATTGGCTCTTCTCTCCCTGCTCTCTTGCATCCCACCTAACTCCAACCCTGCCAGTGATGTTCCCTGAGCTCTGCCACCACCCAGCCTCAGGGCACCTTCATCATCTTCACAGCTGCACCCCAGAAGGGGCCATGAGTCTATGCCCTGGATGAGGGCACCAGCTCTTGCCTGGTGAAGGCATTATTTGCCTCCTTGCTACCAGCTCCCTCTTGCTGGGTTTACTCATATTTGCCCATGTGCAGTTGATTTCCCAGGCTCCAGTGGTGTCCCAGGCTCCCAGTTCAGTGTCACCTGTGAATGTCACAAAGGGTGTTGTTACCTTCTCTCAGAGCCAGGGTGGCAGGTGGGCTGTCCTGGGTGCCCCACAGCCACCTCTGCTCTGGGGCTCCTGCCCACAGAGGGGACCAGCAGCTCCTGGGAAAGTCTTCATGTGACTTTCATTTCCAGCAAGCCACAACCACCCTTCCAAACCCACAGGACATTTCTCTTCTGCTACATCCACTGTGAGGGCAGGCTTAAGCTAAGCTGTTTAATTCCACAAATGCAGCCAGGCCAGCATACCGCCAAATAGTGAGGCTTTGCTGATATGTGCAAACTCATTAAACCACTGTAATTTAATTGCTTGCAATTGTCCATCTATCCCCTGAACCCTGCACTCTCTGCAGCACAGGGCACAGAGGATCTCCCATCCCTGCAGCCTCCCCCTGTCCTTGGCAGGGCAGGACCTGTGATGGCAGAAGGGACAACACACAGTCCCCAGCCCAGTCGGGCCATCAAAGTGCCCAGCACTGGGAGAACAAAATCATTTATGGTGCAGAAGAAAAATGAAAACAGCCAAAAGGCCGCAATGGAAAACCAGGGAGAGAGCAAAATTAACTAAGAAATATGCAGCCTTGATGTCGATTCACTGAAGAATATTTATTGTCCTCTCATGCATCTTGCTTGCTCTCCTAACAAATATAATATTTTTGAAAGAAAGTCTCTCTTTACCACTGCTGTTCCTCTCGTGCCCTTTCTCTGTCTCACCAGCTCTGTCTCTGTCTCTCTGATACCAACTCTGACAAACCGTGCGATTCTGATGGAAAATTCATTAGTCGTCCCTTTTTTTTTCCCTTCCCCATTTTCCCAGTCAGCTTCGCGCCTGATCTGTCAGCCTCTTCCATCCTGATTATCTGGAGACGCCAATTTCAAAGAGACATCTTAATAGTGATGTCAACGAATTAATTAGATGTGTTAATGAGCTAAAAGCAACCCAAATTAAATTAATGCAGTAATAAGCACAGACAGCAAAATTAGCTCCAATTTCTGTAAATGATTCTGAACTGTACACAACATCTCATCCTGCTAGAACATTACCATCCCCCAAAGCTAATCAAGAACTCCAGTGCAATTAACTGCTTAATTACAAAACACACACACAGCTCATAGATCCAGCAGCAGGAGGGGTGCGCTGGGCTGCGGAGTGAGCGGGGAAATTCTCTGCCACAAACCCGGCACATCGGCCCTGCCACAGAGGCTGTGCCCCCACCTAAAGCACCCCCCAGGCTCCTCAAAGGGGGTGATCCAGGCAGAGGGCACGCACAGGGACAGGAGGAGGGTGGCCAGGTGTGCTCCTCAGGTGCTGGATGCCACCATGGGAGTGCCAGTGTGGCCAGGGATGCTCGCCGGGCCAGTAGCAGAGATGTACCCATAGCCCCACGCTGGTTATTGTGTTTATCAGACTGGGGGCTGTGTGGAAAAGCCTAATTGTCCAGCTCTGCTCACCTCCCCCTGGGATGAGAGAGGAGCCACTAATAGCTTTGCAGAGTTGCTCAGGTATCTGATTAGCTCTAATTGCAGCTGGGAAGACAGAGGGAAGGAGCGGGATAGTGCTGAGGACAGGGGGAAGGGGAAGAGGATGGTGGAAATGGGGAGAAAGGAAGGGCTGGGGGGAATGAATGGAAATCCCTGGAGGCATGCACGAAGAAGGAAAGGGAATGGTGAGGCCAACAGAGAAATGATGGATGCAAACAACAAAAAAAGGGAAAAATCAGACAAACAAAGAACTGAAGGCAGAAACAAAAGGAAGGAAGGTGAGACAAAGAGGGCTGCGTGCTGCCAGGCCCTGTGGAGCAGCCAGGGCAGGAGATTTGATGGATACAAGGGTGGGTCTTGGACAGGCCCCATCCCGGCCCTGCAGAGCTGGGATGTGCTGGAGATGGTGGAAAACACAGCAGCCTCATTGTGGGATGGCACAACCAATTTGGAGGCTGTGGAATCATTAGTCCACCCAGTAAATGAGGAATATTTGCAATCAAGATGAGGGCTGAGATTCACTGTGACAAATAACATCTCTGTTTCCCCCCCCCTTTTTTTTCCCTCCACCTTTTATTGCAATTAGTTCAGTCTGTTAATAAGCAAAGGATATTTTTAGTTAATTTCAGTTCCAGTTAATTGATTCAAAAGCGAAACCCAGCAACTGAGTTAATTGATCCATGTGTCTTGTGCTGTGGCGGCGAGGTACTCTCTGGGCAGCTGCCACGGCTGGGGCTCAGAGCAGCACGGCGAGGATGGGAAGCAGGGAAGCAGCAGAGCCCCTGCCCTGAGCGTGGGGGACGAGCACCACCCCAGCAGCTGTGCCACTCACCCCTCGGTGCAGAAGGAGCTGCAGGGTGATGGCCTTTGCACGCCTGCCATGGGGAGTGTGCCAGCCCTGTGTGTGCACTGCAGCAGCAATGCTGGTGCCACAGAGGGTGGATGGGATGCCCTGGCTGGCTCCATGCAGAGGGATGTCCAGCCTGGCACACTGTCTCTGATGGGCACAGCAGGAGATGGTGTTTCAGAAAAGTGTGCTGCCCTTGTGCATCCTGAGCTGCCTTGGCAGAGATGCTGGAGGGTGCATGCCTGGCCAGGGATTTTAGCTGCTACTTATAAAGCTGTTTCCATGAGTTTGTCTAATCCCCTTTTCCTCCTGTGGCAGTAAGTTCCCAAAGTTCACTACCTGCCGTGTCCAGAAGAGCTCTTTTATCTATCTCAAACCTAATCTCTTACTGTTTTCAATTGAGTGCCTCTTGTTCTTGTATTTACAGGATTTGGTGAATGACCGTTCTGTGTCCAGATTATCCACTGCCTTCAAGATTTCCTAAATCTAAGCCAAATCTCCTTTCAGCCTTTTCCAACTCTGCCTGGCAGTCAGCAGCATCCCTTACCTGCCTTGTGTGTTTGCAACTTGCCAGAAGGGCCTGGTCCATCTTTTCTTTCTGGAAAACTGGATCTCCTTAGCTGTGAATTCAACACAAGAGTCTCCCGTCCCCATGCTGTGGGTGCTCACATCCATGAGCAGCCAACACTTTAGCAGCATTTTCATGCATGGAATCAAAGAATAATTTGGGTGAGAAAGGACCTTTAAAACTGGATCTCCTTAGCTGTGAATTCAACACAAGAGTCTCCCGTCCCCATGCTGTAGGTGCTCAGGGTGCTCACATCCATGAGCAGCCAACATTTTAGCAGCATTTTCATTCATAGAATCAAACAATAATTTGGGTGAGAAAGGACCTTTAAGGTCACCAAGTCCAACCATTAATTTAGCACTGCCAAGGTCACCACTAAACCACATCCCCAACTGCCACATCTACAGGTTTTAAATACCTCCAGGGATGGTGACTCCACCACTGCTCCAGGCAGCCTGTTCCAGTGCTTGACAACTCTTTTGGTGATGAATTTTTTCCTAACATCCAATCTAAACCTTCCCTGTTGCAACTTGAAGCCCTTTCCTCTCATCCTATTTCTTGTTACTTGGGAGAAGAGACCAACACCCTCCTGGCTACGAGCCCCTCTCAGTGAGTTGTAGGGAGTGAGAAGGTTCCCCCTGAGCCTCCTTTCCTCCAGGCTGAGCCTACCAGCTCCCTCAGCCACTCCTGATCAGATTTGTGCTCCAGACCCTTCCCAATCCCTGTTATCCTTTTCTGGACTTGATTCAGCCCCTCACTTTCTTTCTTTCTTGGATTGGGGGCCTCTGAACTGAGGATTTGAGGTGCAGCCTCTCCAGTGCCCAGCACAGGGGGGTGATCACTGTCCTTGTTCTACTGGCCACATTATTGCTGAGACAAGCCAGGTGTCATTGGCCTTTTTGGCCACCTGGGCACACTCTGGCTCAGGTTCAGCCAGTGCTCACCATCATCCCCAGGTCCTTTTCCACTGGGCAGCTTTCCAGCCACTCTGCCCCAGCTCAGTATTACATAGTCAGTCCTGACTGCTGCTTTTGGGATTTTTGGTTTCATCAATGCAGGCAGAGACAGCCTCCACCCTGATCCACAGTCCTGCACGCCCAGGACCTCCCAGGGGAGGTTTGCACAGGCTGAGCAGGCCATGGGTCATACCTGACTTTATCAGCTGGGTTAAGAGTCCAGTGGCAATCAAGTTCACAGCTCTGCAAGTTGTTTCCTTTAGCAACAACCCCCCTAATGCCTTTCTGAAATACCTGTTGATATAGGTCTCCTGAGTTTCCTACAGGCTGCTGCTGTTCCTCTTGCCTATTCCTTCTGATAGCTCCTCAAGTCAATTCACAGCCACCTAATCATTTCCAGGGGAAAGACAAAACTCCTGGGGCAGATAAACCAGAATTGTCAAACACTTGAAGAGCACAAGCCATAAATTTCATCTCGCAGTAATGGGCACAGTGCAAACAAGAAGAGCACCCAGGCTACAAAACCAGGTTTGAAACAAGACATAAATTGTGCCAGAGATAAACAAAGAGCCTTTGGGCTTCCTCTGCACCATCCTGGGGATCTGACAGGATCAGACCATATTCAGCAGGCAGCTCAGCATCTCCTGAGGTGTGTAATGGTTGTCCCAGGCACAGAGGCTCCACATCAACTCACTTTTAGTAAACAAAATTTTCCTGGCAGCTCCATGGCTTCAGAAAGGGATCAAAATGCAAAACAATCCATCTCAAAGGCTACAGCAGAGGTTTTCTGAACAGGACTTGCTTAGGACACAGAGAAACATGGTACAAACACACCATGGGGTGTGCTTGAAGCTGCCCTGCTCCCGAGCTGTGCAGGGGCCCCTCCAGCTCACAGCACTCCTGCTCAGTGGCCCAAGTGACCATGGACTGAGCCACCATGGAACAGGGACACTCTGCTGCCCTCATCTCTCTGCCTCCACATCCATCTCCCCTCCAAAGCAATGGTGGGATGAACCATCCACACCATGCTTGGGCACAGCTGTAAACTCAGATCTCTGAGAAAAACTAAAAAGTTGTTGATGAGTAGAAATAAAGTTGGAATAAAAATCTGCATAGTTGAGCATACTGACTATTTTGTGCCTGGCCACTTCTTTCTTATTCTCATGTAGGAGTTACATATTTTTAAGACAAATGATGCATTTTCAAAGGGATGTTAAGGATGTTACTTCAGTCTCTGAGGGCTACATGCCATGGCATTGAGGAGTGGTGATAGAGAGACAAATTCCTTGGTCTCTGCATCTGCAGTGTAACTAAGGGTTTTTCTAATGAAAGAGCCTAATAAAAATAAGATTTTTCAGAAAGTGCATGCTTAAACAATCTTCTGCAGTAGGGTCTAATAGCAAGTCCTCTGTGCCAGGAGCTCAATGTGATGCAGTTTCACATCTTCCCAATTTTTTAAATGGGATATTGCAATGCACTAACCACGGGAAAAAAAAAAATCAATAGATGAAAAGCTGGGCGAGGAGCTGAGCTTTTTGAGTGTGATTGGCTCTGAGAGCCCCCAGCATCTCTGAGGAATGAGGTGCAGGTCCCAGCCTTTCAGCCAGAATTTGAAATAACAGCAATCCTTCCCTTGTCAGAACCAGCAGGGACAGTTTGCTTTTAGTGCTCATTGGGAAAAGTTGAAGGGAGAGGGAGCTCTTCAATAATGCTGCAAATTACCCTCACTTTAAAATGCGAGTCCTTGATTTGTCAGCCTATTTTTGAATAATTTACAGTGGATTTGGCAGGTTGCTGTGATATACAGTGTAATATGCATGTGGAACTCTTTCAAAGCAGAAGTTAATACTTTCCAGGAGAAAAAGGAAATAATTGTGTCAAAACAAGCCTTAACCACTGAGGTTTACCTGTTTCCTAATACACAGGAGTTTGCAAACATGACTCCCATTAAAGCAAACGAGACAAACACATATGAGTCTGTCTGCCTTAAGAAGAAAGGCAGACAGACTCATATTCTTCACAAGTGCCTTTCTTGGTGTTGGATGATCAATCCACCATCTGCTTTTATTTATTCATGATTTCTCAGACTACTACAACAATATTGACATTAAATACAGCTTTGGCTTATTAATTTTTTTCATTCATATGTATTTTAAGTCAATTTTATTGACTTCCCCTTGGCATGCTCTTTCAGCTGTTTGCTTGTTTTCCTGGCATGCTACTTTGTGCCTTCCCTTACATCCATTTCCAATATTTTCTTTGCAGCTCCTTGCCTCTGTCCAGGTACCCACCAGAGAATAATTTTCTGTTCTAGGCACTGTGGATGAGCTGAATTCAGACCTGTTGACCAGACTGAATATTTCCCCAGCTCAGGCTGCAGAACTGGGGCAGCCCTGCTTATCCCAGGATCACTGAGGACCCAGCAGGATATCTCAGACCCTGGAGCTGTTCCACAGGGATGGATCAGGACATCCACATCCCAAGCAAACCATCAGTCTCCCCCACTGGGCGTATGCAGATATGTCACTTGCTCTCAGCGGTGTTTGTGAAACTCAGGACAGACAAATTATATTTGTCCCCTTTTCTATCTCATTGCTCCCAAGATCCAAGGCCTGGCTAGGACTGCACATCTGATAGCCCACCTCTGACTCTGAGCTGTCCCTTCTCTTCCTCATCTCCACACCCTCTTCCTTCACCCCTTCACTGCCTCATCCCAGATCAAGCAACTAAGCCACAAAAGACTCCCAGCCAAGGACCAAGTCTCCTTTCAGACCTTATCCATTAATTTCATGGAAGATTTTGCCTACAAACGTTTTCAAGTTTTGCATCTTGATCTTAAGATGTCATCCTTCTGGAATGGGACAAATCTCATTCTGCTCCAGCAATTCACAACCCTACACCCTCCAAAAGCTCCATATCCATTTTAGGGTGTATTGTTTCCTGTAGATATTCTCCCTGCCTCTCCAGTAATCTTCCTTTTTCCTCTGTTTCTGCAGCTTTACCTTGCCTGTGTCCCTCACGAGTCCGTGCTTGTTCCTCTTTGTGCTCTGCTCTGTGATCACTGCTTCCCCTTCTTGTCATATTCTGCACTTGTGGAGTAACAACCCGTCACATTCATAACCTCTTTGCACCAAAAATGTTCTTTGATCTGTGTAAACTACATTTGATGCTGAAATCCTTGATATTAATATCTTTTGTTTGTGTGTCAGTGTTCTCCAGAATCTAATTAAGCAATGTTTTGGGAGCATTGTATATGTTTGAACAATTTGGCAGAGCAGACAATATGAGCTATTGACCTGCAAGGATAAATTGTGCTTGCAGATTCTAGGAATTCACACGTGCATGCTTCTTTATGCTGTTTCTTCTGAAATATGTGCATTCAGAACGAGGCCTTGCTTTGTAATAATCTCTGCAAGGCTTAATCAAGTATCTGCTCGTGCTCTTTACTGTAATTGCAGCAGCAGTTACAGCAGAGCACAACAGAGGTAGGTTTAAGCTACCAACACACCCAATATTAAAATACAACAAAGAACAAGTTCTATCCATACCATAAAAACAGAGATTATTCAATCAATAGCCTCTCATTATGAATGAATAGGTTGAATTGCCTTTGAATGATGCAAAGATTGACAAGGCAGGGGTCAGCCTGATATAACTACTTACCCTGATTTGACTTGAGTGATCTGAAAGGTGGCACTGGCTGGCAGAGGGGTCAGGCCTGTGGGGCTCTGCAGGTGCAGTGACAACACCAAGCACGTCCTCAGAGGGGGCACAGTGGCTCTGGGGGATGCTCAGGACCTGGCAGCAAACACTGCATACCTCTGCTGGATTGGACCTGGAGAGGGGTTTTAAAGGAGGGAGGGAGGGAAAAGAGAACAGCAAATTGTAGTAAGGAGAGGCAGCTCAGCTGGGTAAGGAACTGGTTGCACTCACTGCTGGCCCTGCTCACTGGGACAGGCCTGGTGGCTTAAGGCAAGAAAATGGGGAAAATTGGGCCATTCTGAGCTTACCCCACCTTGACACCTGCTCAAATGTAGCTCCCAGGTAAGGGCAGCTCCCAGTCCTGGGTTTGGGGCCAGGCTTCCCCATCCCACATCTGTGCTGTTCAGTGGAGGACACACTGTCAGTACAGGGGCCTTATCTCATTGCTTAGACCTCTTCAGGGAGCTGAAATCAGGGAAGACCAGGATACCAGTGATACCCACCAGGTAGGACTGGGAACACTGGGGAATGGCTCCACAGGACTCCACAATACTTGCCTGGAGATAAGTCAGAGAGTCAGCTTGGAAGGCAGACTTTTGAGTCACCCTAAACCACCTGCCCAATGCTGCTACAAGGGCAGGCCTGTGGCTGGAGCCATGAACATGTCCCTGCTCCTGGAGCAGCAAGCACAAACCTCAGGATGTGTGAAATAAAGAGCACTCTTGCACAGGGGAGGTTTGGATGGAAAAACAGGCAGGGGTTTATTACCCACCTCAGGAACCAACCTCACCACCCCTGACCTCTGTTCTGCTCATGCTGAACAGCCAGAGTCCCCAGGGCTAAAGTCACACCCCAGATAAGGGTCACCAGCTGACCCAGCCACACTCCTGGGGAGCCCTGAACCTCCTGCCAAAATCATCAGCTCCCCACAAGTGATTTCCTCAGCTGGGCATGGGCACAGCCCTGGGGGCTCAGCTCTGCCTGAGCCTGCTACAGAGGCTGCAGGGAGAAAAACATTCCCTGATGAGAATCTGGGCTTTTCTAACACTGACCTAATTTGCTGGAGGGTTTTGCCTCCTTTTTCCTGTTAACAGATATCATTCCATGGCTGTGTACAAATATTTTGCTTTGCACGGTGCTTTGGGCCACAGGCAGATGAGGGGCCATGGGGAGACTCCAGACCTCTGCACGGTGAGACTTTGCTTGTGCTTCTGCATGGGGAGAAACTTCCCTGAAGTGCAGGGCTTTTCCAGCATTCGGGCATCCCATCTCTGGCCTCCAGAAAGGCTGGGCTCCTCCAGAAACAGCACAGTGCCATCTGTTGGCTTCCTCACCCTGAGATGGATCAGAACTATCAAAAGTCCTGGAAAATCGGAGAAAAATGGGGAGGAAAAATGTTATGTACATTCTGGCTTTCCCCAAGCTTCTGCTTGCCCTTCTCCCTAACTTCTGCAGGCAGAGATGATGGGTCTGGCAGTGAGAACACTTTGCTTTCCCATCTGATCCCTGGTATTGTGTGTGAGCAGGGCTGTGGCTCTGCCCTCCTGAGGCCCTGCCCCTGCAGCCTTATCGGGGCTCTGACAGCTCAGCCCCACTGGGATCCCAAAAATGAACTCCCACCACCACCACCATGCACCAGGGCCCCTCCAGCACAACGTCCTAGAGCTCTTCTCCAGGTGGAAATGGGGAATTTATCAGGGATACCTGCTGGAAGTGCTGATGTCCAGAAATCCTGGACAGAGGGACAGCACAGGCAGTCTGTGTCTGGGCCTCATGAACCTGCATGGTAAATCCTAAAAATCTGACTTTGGCACAGCAAACTGAGCAGAAATGGCCACTTCCTAAAAAGGCTTCAGTGCAATATGCTCCTGGGTGCAGGAATGAGTGTTAACCCTAACCCTAACCCTAACCCCTGTCCCTGGGCTGGCTTACTGTGTTTTATATGGGAGCACCTACACTGAGGTGGTGGGTGGATTTATAGCCATGCATTGCTCACACATCAGCTTCAGTGCTCGGGGATGATTCAGGTTGAATGACTCTGAACAAATGAAGATTATATTACCACTGTACAGGATTAAGGAACGTGTCTCTGCTCCGAATGTTTTTCATTGTATTAAGGAAATAAAGGAAAAAATGCCAAAAGAAAACTGAAATTCCTAATGGGAGTTAAGAAAGGATTTTTTTTCTAATTTTTTTACCCCCTTTTCTTACTAGAGGAGATTTTGTAAGTAAATCCAGAGATGGTGTCCCCAGAGAGGCACTGAGGGATGCTGCCTGGGGCCAGGAAGGAAGTTCAGGATCCAGTGCTGATCCTGCCCAACCTCCTCTCCTGCCTTGAATTTTCCACCTGAGAATGCAGAAGATAACATTGCCATACCCCTCCACCTCACAGGAGCAACCCAGGCCTTCATTAGTTAATACCTGCAAATGGAATTTGAAGATGTAAAATGTTCCATAAATGTTAAATATTATTATTCTTGCTACAAAGCAAGAAGTGGAAAGAGACAGGGATAAAGCAGAAGAGCTCTCTTGTTACTGATAAAACAATGTCTTGAATGAGGTATGGATAGAAAGTTTACACCATTTCCACAGAAGAATGCAATTGTCACCTGAAGTGGTTTCACTCTCTAAGTTCACTCCTGTCCAGACCAATCATGTTTAGTTTGGAGGTGGCCTAAGCAGCAGAGAGGACAAGAGAGGGTGAAGCTGAAGTGTCCCCATCCACATCTGTGCACCCCTGGACCTGAGCTGGGGCCTCTCTCCCCATCCCCAGTGCCCAGTGTATTTGCAGCAGCAGCCCTTTGCTGCTCTCTACCCAGAAATGGCATTTTTCCACTCTGGAAAGGGAGACTGGGGAGATCCTGCAAAGTGTCACCATGTTATTCAATAAGCCAGGCTGGTGAGCTTGGCAGCATGGAGTGAAGGATGGGCAGCTCTCAGCCCTGGCACCACTGTGGGCAGGAAGGATCCTGAGTTCCACATCCAGGCAGATGTCCCTGTGCTCAGGACAACAGTGCTGGGGCTTCAGTGGCCACAGGCCAGACACCAGGGAGCCAGCCTGAGGGAAATCTTCTAACATTTTCTACATTAGTACTAAGTGGAGGGAACATTTGAGTCACTATTTCCGAGCTGAGATGTTGTGCTTGTTTCTGCACTCTCCCAGGGGATGAGCTCCAGCCACCAGGATGTGGCACGTCCTATTTCTTTCTGGACTATGCTTAATTTTTTGAACCTAACTAGACCTAAATGTTTTTTAAAAATAATTTCCTCATCTCCTTCATCACTAAACTATCAAATATTTTTGAAATGCACAAAGGGCAGCAGCACCCAGTGGTCCAAGCTGCATTTTGGGAGTGAGGATGCTGCACACCAGGGTGAGCCTGAGTGAGGCACTGGCCAAACCTGTGCCTCAGTTTCCCTTCCCATGAGATGCAGCCAACACCTTCTGACCCATGTGCAAAACCACTTCCTAAACCACGCATGAAAGGCCTTACACAAGTAGTTATTAATATTAATAATAATAATTGTTGTTGTTACTAAGCCAAGTATAAAAATAATTTTTCATAGAAACAAAGTGCCCTGTCTCGTGGTGATAGATTACACGATGCTAGAAATTACTCACAGTATGAAGCTGGTTTCCAGTCTGGTTCTTTTCAATAAATTATAGACCGAGCCCCGAGTGAGTACAGTTTACCAAAGTAAATTCAAAATAGGCAAAAAGTATATTCTCCCATCAATTGTGCTCACGACCATTTGGGGTTTGCTCCTGAGAAGAAGTTAAATATCCCCAGCAGTTTCCCAGAATCGTTTGCTGGGGCTGGTGGGGACATGGCCGGGCAGCTGGGAAGGGAAACGGGGACCCTGGTGGGGATGGGGAGTGGGGATGGGGTCTGTGTGGAAGGGGACACGCCCCAGCCACCCCTGGGTGCTGCTCTGCCCTCACCCGCTGCTCCCCACCACCTCACCGGGGACGGCCGCATCTCCCCTCGCACCACCGCTTTAGTTATCACTCCCATTTTGGGGGGTTCTACGCCCTTCTTTATCCTCTCTGTTCGTTCCAGATGGGGCTGCCGCTCCCGGTCCCCGCTGGGCGGCGGTGCCCGTGGGCAGGTGTAGGGCAGAGCGCAGCATATGCCGCGGCTTTGGCAGCGCCGGCTGCGGCGGCAGCTCCCGCGCGTCTCGCCGGGCAGCGCTCAGCTGGGACCTGGCGCAGCTCGCAAACACCATCTGGCCTTGGCAGGCCCGAGGAACCTTCCCCGGCAGCGCCAGCCCGGTGCCAGCCGCGCTCGGCACGGCCGCGGGGCCGCCGCGCCGCTGGGGACAGCGCGCCGAGAAGGGACCGGGCGCTAAGGGGGGTTCCTCGCCTGCTGGCAGCAGGAGAAGGGGAGCCTTGGGCAGCCCCCAGGTGCGTTATGGAGCTCAGGCATCATCTCCTGTCCCCACAGGAGCGGCCAAGTCCCTCCAGCATCAGGCGATGGGGAGGTGGTGGCAGGGAAGCCCTCCTTGGGGCTCCTGCACATCGCAGAGAGGCAGCAGCCTCTGCTTCCAGCGCCTGAACCTGCCGGGTGCGGGCAGGATGAGCCACAAATGAGAATTATTTACAGCAAAATGAATCTCTCTGCCTGGTGGGTCTGCCCTGGAAAGCTGCCCTGTGCCTCGGACCGGCACAGCACACCTGGGATAGGTGTGTGCAGAACCCCATCTCATCCTCGCTGAGTGCCAGCACTACAACCATTCCTGGGTGTCTGGAGTAAGGTCAAAGGGAATTAAAAAAAAAAAAAAAACAAAACCCACAAAAACCCCCACAACCAGAAAAAACCCAACCAACAAACAAACAAAACCCAAACAAATTAAGAACAAAGCCTCAAAAAACCCCACAACAAAACACCTGAAGCCTGCCTGGCATTCTAACAAAGTCCATGAGGGCAGAGTCCATGGCTGCTACAAATCTGTGCAGGATATGTCCCACTCAAGGACTTTAGCATAAACCCAACTCCGTTTGGTTTGTTTTGCATGATGCTCACACATTTTGCCTGCAACTTGATCACAGCTCCCTGAATCCCACACACCCTCCAGGAAAGCCCTGCTCCTGCCATCACTCCCAAATCCCTTCCCACTGAGGACTGGCAGGAAAGGGATGGCATGACCTCACATGTGCAATGCCAAACTCTGGGACCAGCTCTGGCCTGGAAATACCTGAGCTGTGGAGAGAGATGCTTCTCCTCTCACTGAGCTGTCCAGCGCTCCCAGCTCTCTGCCAAAATGTGGTCACAACTTACAAACACATTTGCAAAGGAAAAGGGCACAGGAAAGCTGCAGGGAGAAGTGCTTCCCTCCCTTCCATGTGCAGTGAGGGGCCATTCCCACAGGCTGCAACAACCTCTGCAAAGCCTGACCACTGTGGGGGGGAAATGCAGGCGATAAAACTTTCTGGACTGAGCTGTGCTTGCAAACATCCTGTCTTCCCCTTGGAAAAAGGGGTTTCCTCCACCTCCTCAGCTATAGCAGCAGCAGTTGTGAGTCAGCAGGGTGATGTGTATTTTGGCTCCCAGAGGGATTCTTTCCAACCTGCTCACCCTCGTGAATGGCCTCACTGCAGCAAAGCAACCCCTGAGCTGTGGTGCTCTGGAGAGCAGGCAAAGGGTGCTGGCCATGAGGGCAATCCTCTCCCACCTCTGTCCAGGCACCTCTCCCAGCTCACACAAAATTTCTCATATCCTCCTAGCCAGTTCCACCAGAAATTGGCACATCCCTAAAAGCAACTTGCACCTACAGAAAGTGGCAGTGTGACATCAGCACCTGCATGTGACTCCTTTTGTGTGTGTTCAAAGCCAGAGAACACAGCTAAGTGGCTTGGACGCCTGGACCCCGCGGTCCTGGGCAAAGCTGTGCATCATCTGTGCAACTGCACAGAAAATAAGCATGCAAAGTCACGGCTGCAGTGGAGCAGAGCATCTCACAGGGTCCATTTGCTGCTATTTGCCAGCAAATTCTGGTTGCAGTTGCACTGACACAAACCCACTGCAAGACAAGTGTCAGCGACACAACACCAAACCTCGCCTGCCAGGACCCATCGCTACAAACCCAAAGCTGACCTCTCTTTGCCTTGCTCTTGAGAAGGAAATGGTCTGGATTCTTCCCTGCCAGATCCTGATCCCCAAATGCAAACAAAACTCAAGTTTTGCCAGATTGTTGTGTGCCAGAATCTGTGAACCCTGAACAGCAAGGCTCTGCCTGTCCTGCAGACTACTTTGTGTCACACAGATGTATCTACCTATACCTAAATAATCTATATTTATATACATGTACTACACAACTGGCCATTTTGCACGTAGAGCAGCTTAAAGACAGGCTGACCCCAAACTTACTCAAAGCCCTTCAGCTCCCAGGCCTCTCTAACAGTGTACCCATCCCTCTGGGGTCTGTCTAGCCTGGGAGGATGCTGACAAAGGAGAAAGGAGAATGACAGATGCTCCCCGTGCACGGAGGCAAATAGAGATGGGATGAGGGGAAAATGGGAGCCTAAAGGGAAAGAAAATGAGTGCATGCACACACACACATGCACACAAAGAGAGGCAAGACAAAGGCAAGGGGGACAAGCAAAAGGAGGGGAGCTGGAGAAGCCACCCCACGTGCTTGGCGAGGGCTGCTTGCAGCAGCATCTCGTGCTGCTTCGTGAGATCCATCCAGGACATATCTGCATCGCTGAACCAGAATCCTGACACCGGTCCCTTTGATAAATATTTATCATGCCTGGCTCTCTATCACTTCAGTTTCCACCAGATTAACCTCGATTCTTCCAACAAAAAATGCCCTGGTATTCTGCCTGACACACACATGCCACACTGACCTTCCTCCTCCGGATTCCCCAAGGCCCTTGCTCCCGTTCAGCTAAGGGAAAAATTTGCTCTCATCAATCAGGACCGGATTTCTCCCATGCCATGTAAATAATTTAGAGGCACAAGCATCCATGGCACTGCTTATGTGCAGCCCAAACCCAGTGCCAGGAATCTTGGGAAAAGGGCCCAATAATATTGTACCAGTCCAAAGTAATTAAAGTGCATCATTACATATAAATTTGTAATTAAACACTTTAACGTAATCATCCCGCACAGCACGATTCCTGATGAATTAATTAAAAGAACTCCAGAAATTAATGTTTTACTTGTCACCATTGTTGTGCTAGCTGTAGCCATCTCCCTGACTATTCCTGCAGCATGTTGTGAAGTAATTATATAATTACTGGGGAACGGGAAGGCCCAAAGTCCCAACAGAGGAGAAACCTGAAACAAAGTGGAAACAGCAACCACAAAAGGCAGAAGCAGTGCCAGTCTCCCTCCATCCAGCCCCAGCAGAGGGGAGTTTGCAGGAGGAGGGGGATGATGAGGTTTCCATCAGCTCCGTATCACAGATGTGTTCTCCCAGGTGGGAACATCCTGCTCGCACCTATATGTGCATGTGTAGGGATGGCTCCTGCACTCTCCTGCTGTCCCAGCCTGGGTTCCTTCTCCCCATACAAAAGTCCTTGTCAAGCAGAAGCAGGTTGGTCACACCAATTGCCTCTCTCATATGTGTCCATTTCCCTGCCTCAGTTTCCCCCCCTTCCACACCCTCCTCCTCCAGCTCAGGGTTGGTGCCTGGAAGGGGCTGTTCTTCCAACCCCACTCTCTGTCCAACCCTCCTTCCACCCAGACCTCCTAAAATCCTTCCTTTGTCCCTTACATCATACTGGGCTTCAATTTCCTTTCTCCACCCCCTACTTTAGACACAGGTGAACAGCCTTGTCCCCCCAAGAACCAGCCACATTCTTCCCATCTCAATGGCTTTAAGCACCACCAAGTGCGTGCCCCTCACTCCTGACAGCACCGAGCCCCAGGCTTTGCCTCCTGCAGCAGTGAAGGGGTTAAGGCTGGGCTCAGATTGACTCGTGTGATGCAGTGGCTGTTTGTGCCAGGCCATCCCTCTGTGTGTGTGTGTGCATATATCTACACACAGCGTGAGCCTCCCGGCCAGCAGCTCCTCTGGGCGTGCACACGGGGCATTCCTGCAGCACCAGAGCCCCGGGCTCTGCCTGCTCTGCCAAGCAAACACACAGATGGGTGAAAGCAGAAGCCCAAAGGTGCCCTGCCCTGAGCTGGGTGCCAATCCTGCCTGTGAGGAAGGGCTGCCCAGCACTCACTGACCCTGCTCCAGCCCCAGCTGAGGGGACGGGTGGCACAGAGCCACATTCAGTGTCCCTCAGCAGGGTGCCCTTGTCTGAACAGGATTTCCAGCACGGTGCAGACACGTGGCTTCACATCCCTCTTTGCTGCTGGGGCTGCAGACAGCTCCAGCCATGAGAAACGTTTGATGGGGTCCACACAAGAGGGGACTCCAAGGTAAACCTCCCTCTTCTGCCACCCCACAAGCTGGGTGGGGAGCAGCAGAGGTGTCAGAGTGGCCATGTGCTCCATGACAGCAATGACTGTTAGTCCACAGTTGGAAGTCCTCAGTAGGGCAAAGGATCTCCAGTTGTGCATTTTCCATGAATGGTATTCCCAATACTGGTTCCTACTGCTCACTGTGCCCCAGGAATATCCCTTATTATCCTGGGCACCATCCCTGCTCTCACCTGGTTGCACCAATGCTGCCACACGGTGAGTAGTCTCTGCTTCCAGCCTGTGCCTTGGCATCACAGCAATCAGTATCTTTGGGTTTTCCCTTTTTGTTATTTTCTGCACAGCCAAAAGCAATTAAATACAGCTTGGTTTTACAGCAGCAAGGCAAGGGGATCAGGCAGAGTGGGGAAGGCTTGGAGGAGATGACAGTGCCTTCTGGATGAAGCACGGGACAAGGACCCAGCAACTCCCCACCCAGGCTAAGGCACTCATGCAGGGTGTGACTCTGTTTCCCCATCCAGAGCTTATGCTTAACTGGGGCTGTATTAGTTAACATTTGTACAGCTCTTTGAAAAAGTGAAGTGTTTGAGGCCTTTAAATCCTGCCAGTGGGAACAGATCAACAAGATTTCTAACCCTTCTGAAAAATTAAAGCTTTTGCCAATTAAGCTGGCAAACGCATGGATGTGAATCTAAAAACCTCTCGAGCTCAAGACCAAGACTGAAGCCTCCTGAGAACAGCCTCTCAGGCTGCTCCCTGCTCTCCTCCTGCTCTCCCATGTCAGAAATATATCAAGTAACCAAGCTCTAAGCCCTTTCAGCAGACACATACTTGAAACCCAACCAGGCTACAGGAAGAACTGTGGTGGGGCCACAACTCTGGACATTTAAAATGGACAATATGCTTGTACAGATAACATCTTCTCCCACATTGCCTGATCTGACATTACAAAAATGTCATAGTAAAGAATAATTGACTTTAATTTTGCAATTAGCCCTGTAATTGGAGTCGCAGTTTTGGTGCCACAAGCTATGGATGATCTCCATGCACACACACATTCTGTACCAGCACTGCCTGTGCCTGGGGATGTTCTGGGGGTCAAGTCACTGCTGGAAAGTTACATCCTCCTGGATGATTCTGAAATTTAAGTAGTACATTTTATGCCACATAAAGCAATTTTGCACACCCTGTCTGTACATCCTTTTTTGGGCAGATTTGCACCTTTGCAGGCAGAGCTGACGAGCAGCAGCACCAAGACAAAGACCTGGGGGAAACCCCAGCTCGTCAAAGGGAAGGGCACTGCCCATCATCACACACACACTTGGAGAGGGACATGGACTTACCCGGAGTCATGCAGGCCAAAGGAAAACCACGTAGGACAGTGGCAACACCACAGTGAGTGATGGTGAAGCAAACACTCAATAACTGAATGTGCCATTCCCTTCCAGGCTAGCTCCCAATGTGGCATGTCCCCACCAACACTGGTTCAGCTGGTGTTCACCAGCAGAAAGCAAACCCCTGTACTTGCTGTACCTGCCCAGTGTCCATGAGGATGGATGAATGGAACAGGCACATGGATTGCAATGCACGTGTGCCCAAGCAGGGGCACCTGAAGCAAAGTGAAGGAAAACTTGGGCAGCAGTTTTTGGTGAAGCCATTTATTTATTTATTATTTAGTGCCTGCCCAGCACTGTGCCATGCAAAAATACCTGGCAGAGCCCAGGGGAGGGTGGCTCTGAGTCCAAAGGAGCTTGGAGACACCAGCTCAGACTTCTGCTCTTTGACCAACCCATGCAACCTGAAATAAGTCACTCAGTGTCCCCATAGGGGTGGGAATAACCCTGACATTGCACCCTCTGAGCCAGGGCTGGGGTGCAGCCTGGGGGAGTGCCCTGTCCTGCCCCCTGTGCTCACCCCAGGAAAGGTCCAGCTCACAGAGCCAGGGGCCCCTTCTTCACCCTTCCCCAGTCCCCAGTGGAACAATTTACCTTTCGGAGCAAGTCCAAGATATTAATTAAGATAAATCTACCTCAATTTTGAGATTCTCTTATCATGTAATTTATCAAAATTATGTTAATTATTTCTGTAGGGCAGCAAAATTATTACCTCTTCCGTGTCTGATTTGTATTAATATTCATAATTTAATAATTCAGCATCCAAGCCATCTGGTTTGGGGAGCCACGCTCCTTCCCCTCCCTCTGCCAGAGCCAAAATGTTCCCCCTTCCCCACTCCAGCACCCATCCGGGCATCCCAACCAAAACTGCGCCACCGGCTCCTGTCGGCATCGGTGCTGGTGTCCCCCCGGTGTCGCTGAGGATGCCGTGGCAGGATCCTGGTCCCCCGGGGAGGGGCAGCAGCCCTTCCCCTGTGCCAGGCTGAGCCTCTGTCACCGGCGCTGTCTCAGCCCGGCAGGTGAGCGCAGCTGAATTGACATTTTCCACACTTTGTGATTTTTACACTGTAATTTGACATAATTAATGCCTACATTACTGCTGATAATTTAGCTAGTTAATTAAACTCGGAGGAGATAATTAAGGAGAGGCTACTGCTTGGACTGCTAATTGTTTTTGTCATTATTTTAGGGGCCCGACAGCTGCCGGCTGAGTCATCCTCCCCATCAGCTGATGGCTACACGTGACGGCGGTGCCGTGGGCACCGGGTGCCCGGTGAAGGCTGAGGGCAGCTCGACCCTCCGCGGCTGGCCCGGTGCCAGCGGCCGCCGGCCGGAGCCGCGCAGATGGCGAGCGCGGTCCCGCAAACGCGCGGCCCCGGCGCTGCTCCGGCCCAGGGTGAGAGCGCCCGGGTTGGGGCTGGAAGAGACGTGGAGAGATGCAAAGAGGTTTTTGTGGAGAAGTGGTGGGGAGGAAATCAGCCTCCAGCGTGCCGGGGAGGGCAGAGAGGGAGGATGCTCAGGGCAGTGGTCCATGAAGCGCCTCAGGTGCTGTCAGCTCATGCAGCAAAGGGGATCCCGGCACGCTTTGGGGCTCACGTAGAAGCAGAGACCCTGCCCACCCAGCCAGCTGGAGAGGAGAGCGAGACCTGCAATTCCCTGTGCAGCAGTGCCAAGTGCTCGTCCTGGCACTGGGGAAAGCCCATCTGCCTGCGATCCCCAGAGCAGGAGGGGAGGGAGGGAAGAGGAGGGTCTCCCCTCCCCATGTGAGTGGCTTTCCCCTTAACCCCCACCCCAGCTGCCCTGGGCTGTGCTGCTGCAGCATGTGCCTCCTCCCTCTCAGGTGCTTTGGCTTCATCTTTATCTGTGAATATAACCAAACACTAAACAGAAAAGCAGGTGGGCGAAAAACCCAGCTGGTCCCTGAAGAGAAAAGCGCATCACCGAGCCAAAGTTCCCGCTTCCCACTGTGATTCCCATCTCCTGGAGCCCTCTGCCAGCCTCGTCCCACACCACCCACCCTGCACCATTCCCTGCAAGACTCCAGACAAAGCCGCAGCTCCCCGCAGCACCTGACATGGGCACCAAGTTCAAAATGACTTGGTCAGTGTCTGTGTCTCTTCCACACCAGGCCTCTTGTTCCTCCATCCTGCTCAACCACAACCTGAACTGACAGGGGAGCAGGGAATCCCTCATCCTGTGGCCAGGAGCTCTGCACATCCCAACCATTCCCCCTTCCTCCCTGCAGGGAGGAAGGCAGCGTGGGGCAAAACCATCACCTTGTTCCTGTCCCATGACAGCCAGAGAAGCTTTGTCCAGCCTTCCTGACATGCAAAGTCCCCCAGCCTCCCCCAACCCACTGGGCTGCACCAGCCCATGGCCCCTGATGGCCAGTTTCCTTCCCCACCACGGGCAGCCCTGCCAGGCTCTTTGCTGTCAGAGATTTCTTTCCACCCTCTGCCTCCTGGCGAGCTCAGTGCTCCAAGCTGGAGGCCGGCTTGACATCTCAATCCAGAGATTAGGACAGAGACTGGTCACTGCCCAGTTCTGGCGAACGCCCTTCAAATAATTTGATTAATCATCTTAGCTTCACTCGGTGCAGTTGGCATCCTCCAGAATCAAAGCCTCTCCTGAAATGCTGTGCAGAAAAACCATAAAGCTGCTGTAAAGGTTCAACCAAGCATGGACCAAAGCAGAAACCAGGACTCCAGAGGCTGTGCACTGGGTTGGCTAAATACTCCCTCTAAATATCTCTACAGCTAGCAGTCAGAGACATATGAGATGTGTAACAAATTGCACAGGGGCTGCTTTTCCTTCTCTCACTCTTAGAGGAGATTTTTTTCCTCCCCTCCTGCATTTCTATTTATCACAACGCAAAACAGAAACGTGCCAAAAGGATTTTATATTTTCACTTGGAACAACAATATTTGGACAGCCCCAAGGATAGCAATTGCAGCAATCATGAAAAAGTAATACTTTGCGCTTCTGTGGTCTCTTTCATCCAAGCATCTCACAGCACTTTGCAAATGTTGGCCGTGATCCCACGGAGGCCCATGCACATGGATCATCCAATATAGGAATTCATTCCACTGGGTTCAGCAAATCAGGACTGTGGGGCTCTGTGGGGCTCTGGAGTTGCTCACCTCCGTGCTCGCCGAGTCAGCTGCTCCATCAGCACTCACACTGCATCCTGAGTTATTTGTTGATATTTAAGTCTGAGCTCCTGGAGTCAGAGGATTGTGTTTCCATTTTGAAAACTCTCTAGTTTGTCATCTTGGTGCAATCCCTGCAACAGGAATCCTAAAATCCCAGAAAGCAAAAGAAAAATAAGACAAACCAAACATACTCCCTTTCCAGCGTGGTGCTTTTTTTGCAGGCTCATCTCTCTTTGGAGTCGTGCTTCAGGATTTTTGTATTTATTTTCACCAGAAGACAGCAATTCCTGCACTCCAATACTCATAAAAGAATAAACCCAGCTGATCTCAAACTGCTCAGGGAAAACTATGGCAGGGAAAACGATTTGCCAAATTCTACAGCAGTGAAAATAATAAACCTCAAATGTCCTTGTTCCCAGTGCCTCCCCTGCCATACAGACAACCACAGTCCAAGAGCTTGAGGGTTTGGTTGGGGTTTCTACTGTCATTGTTTTCTTGCATAAAATCAAAAAAGGTTTCTCTCTTGGTATATCCAATGCTAGGGATTGGCGGCCAAGAGCTCCCATTGACATCCCTCCTTCTCCTAATCATGTTCCAGTGCCAAAGAACGGCCAATGTTCAAGATAAAGCTCAAGCCACAGCCCTCTTGCAGGGCTCTTGAGGATCATCCCCCCTCAAATGGAGACCTTGCACATCACCCCTTAGGCCTTGGGTTGACACCTCCATGAAGGACATGCTAATTGTCACTACTAATGAGTCCCTCTGCCCCAGTGAAGCAGTGGGAGAAGATCAGCCATTGCTGTGAGAGTAATTTCCTTTAAGCATGAAGAGGTGGCCCCTTCCCCTCTGCACCCCAATCCTTAGGTCACCAGATTCCTCACAAGAGTAAGGATGTTTTTGCAAAGATCCCTAGAGAAGCCACTGCCACTGCATCACTGGGACAGCTCAGCATTGTCCCATGGACATGCCAGGACATCACCCAGTGCTTCACTGGGCAGCGTGAAGGTTGTGAAGGTTATTGTAAACTGGAAGGTTATTATGGCTACCTTGGGAAGTGTGGCCCCAGCTGACCAGCTACCAACCAGAGGTGGGGGCCCTTCAGGGTTTTTTTCTGCTCCTGGGGGCACTCCCAGCAAACCACCCAACCTCTCTGTGTCCCAGCTCCTTCCCCTCCAAGGAAGGACACGTTTGGTGCACTGGGAGAAGTGCAGCTGAGCAGCACCACACCCTGTGGTTCAAACCCAGAAGAACTTCAAACCACCCTTCCACCTCTCTCACCTCTGTGCTATCTCCCAGTGAAATTAATCTCTCCCATCTGCCCAGTCCAGAGTTTTCATCCCAGCAGAGACAAGCTCAGCCTTGCCTCCCCTGACCCCCTTTCCCTGCGACGTGCTCGTGCAGGCACGTGTGGAGGGAAGAGCGCCCTGAGCACCGGAGGGGAGCGAGATGCAAAGGGAGAGCATTAGGTGGAATGAGAGATAGCAAAAGCACAGGCATATCAGACGTCTCCAGGCAAGATAACACGATAAATAATCAATCAATCCCTACAAAATCCTTAAGTGCTTGATGTATCCTCCTGCAAATTGAATCACTTCTTCTACCAGGAAGTTCTCTCTTGTAAATAAATGAGAGCAGAAATGGCCCATATTGAAAAATAATGTTGTTAAAACCACTGATTAAGTTTTACACAAGCATATGAGAGCAAACTAAAAGGTTTTAGCTTTTTAATTTAAGAAATGAGGAATATGATATAATTTCAATTTGTGATGAGATAAGATGTTCTCGATATTGTGGCTTCAATTGGATTATATCCTAATGTACTTTTATAAAGTGTCAGGCTAGCTGCAGATTAAGGTATGTGTGTAATATTCTTTATTAACAATTTAATGGACTTGCTTTCACTCTATCCATCTTAATCAGTGTTTCCAGTCCACCTGGGAGATCTAGTTAGTGCAGAACCTGAAACTCCAACCTGATGAAAGAGGGAACTCAGTGATCTGTCAGTGTCAAAAAACAAGAGGGAAGTACTGATAAAAGACTGTTGAGGATCATCTTTAACCTCCTGTCATCAGCACCACTCCAAAAGCTCTCAACAACCGCTCTTGGAGTCACTCAACGAGACATATGCCCTTCCTCAGATCTGCATCCTTCCCCTGCCAGAATAATAAAGGGGCTTTTGGCAACAGGCAGAACTTCCCAGATCACAAAACGTAGTTGCCTGATCTCGAGGGGCCTGCTCCTATAATCCTATTTTACAGTCAAACGCCAGTGCAAGAGCAGCCTGGTTGTGTGGACTCTCCAGTGCTCGTCCAGAGTCTCTGCTCTGGTGCTTAGACACTTCCATCTCATTTCCCTATGAAATTTATTCATGACTAGTTTGTATCTGCATGTTCTGGTATCAACATTGGCCTTTAGCTTAACTAGCTCCTCTCCCTCTCCTGTGTTTATCTGCCTGTGCAATCACATCTCTCAGCCTTCCTTTCATTAGGCCAAATAAGCTGTGCTTGTTTAGTCATCTCTCATAAAGGGGCTTCCCCACACCTTCCCCACTCTGCTGACCTGGCTCTGCACCTCTTCCAGTTTTCCACACTGCACATAAGCATGCAGTCCCCTGTGCAAATGCTTCCCCATCCCTTGGAAATGCCTTCTCTCCAGACAGCTCCAAGAACCAAGGTGCTACCCCAGCCAGCTCCTGCTCTCCAAGCACCCACCTCTCCCACCCTCAGGAGGGTTAAATCCTCCACCCCAACCGAGAGCTTTCATACTGCAGCTGTTTGGTGAGAAATTGCTATTTCACACACACACCCCAGCCTACCACAGGGTGACTGGGACAGCTCGTGATGTGCTGCATGAGGTCTCACCTCTGGCTGGTTCCCCATCTCCCCCTCCCCAGCACTCAGACTGCCATGTGCATGCACAAACAGGGACTTGATGCACGGAACCGGCAGCAGCAGTCTTGTAAATAACGGCCAATCAGGGGAGGGGGAAAAAAAAAAGAGTTTATACATCTAATCTCCTTTAACTCCCTTGCAATGTGATGATTCTGCAAGGGTGGGTCGGTCGTAGCTGCAGGTGCTCCCGGACGGGGGAGGAGCACAAAAATGAAGTTGTTTGCGGCTTTTGATTCCATCCCTGGAATTATTTACAGCTGCAGGCAATATTAAACTATGTAGAGCAAGTGTCCTCATTTACATGCTAATTCATTTATACCCTCTGGATTGATTTCTCCAATTCATTTTCAGCCCACTAACTCTTCTGATATGAATTATATTATCACCTCCAGAACAGCAGCAGGGAAATGTGACGAAGCCACCCCAGCTCTTCTGATCTCTAATTGCCCTCGCTGTTCGGAGCCGGCATGGCCAGCTGCAGCTTTGCCTCCTGGCTACCAGCACCCAGCTTCCTTCCATCTCCTGGAGAAAAACCAGCGGTGTGGCTCGGAGAGGGAATCATCCCACTGCCATGGCTCATCTTTTTCTGGGGAAGACCCAAGCAAGAGGAACTTGGGTTTGCTTTGGAAATCATTCCCTCTCTCTGCCCAGGAGGAGGAACCACCTCATTTCAGAGTCCATCTGTGTTCTGCAGAGGGAAGTCCTGGAGTAGTAAAGAAATTGAATTAATCCTCGATTTCCCAAGGGACTTTCTGAGGCTTCTCAGCTTTTCACAGCAGCCTCACACTACACTGGACAGACACATTCCTAGTTTTTCCTGCCTTGGGAATAAGATACTCACCAGTGGAAAGGACACAGTGCCCAGAGAATGGAGAAGGGCAGGGAAGTCTGTTCACAGGTAGAAGTAGGAGGAAGCAGTAGGGCTTTACTCCCATCACTGTCACTGGCAAGGTTTAAACTTCCTTTTCCAGGAGGCACATCCAAATGTGCAGATGCCTCTCTGGAATCCCTGGTTAAGGTCTGCCAAGGTAAGAGCAGAGAAAAGCCCCAACTCCTGCACTACAGCTAAGCAGAAGGGTGAGTCTGACAGACATGGCATTCAGTATTTCAAAGACTTCCAGAAGCCTTTCTACAGGCTGACTCATTCCTTGCCCATTCCCACTGTCTTGTTTGAACAGCATGGTCTGTCAGAGGGACTGGACGGTCCAGGACTGATGGAAGTTAAATGGGACCACTTCCCATCCAAAACTCTGAGCAAAATGAAAGCTATAGGGAAATAAACAGGCTTTGTGGTTGGTTTGGTGTTTTGTTTTGTTTTTTTCCTGGATAGCAGGGAAAGGGCAGCTCTTTGTTCCTGATTTACATCATCTGAAACAATTAATTTGTGAAATCCACAGTACCATTCCCCTTGACATCCAGTGTTTATTATGCTTCAGACCATTTCAAATGAGCACTTGAAAAGGAGAGAGAGCCCCTCTGCCTCCTGATCACTGGAGGGAAGCAGAAAGTTGTCCTAAACAGAACAACAGACTGTCCCTTCTTAATGGCACTTCAAAGCTCCTCGGACAGGAAAATTGATAATTGTGTCAAGTACAGTTTTTCTAAACTTCATCATTTAGCGCTGAAAACTGGGCTATTGAATTCATATAGTTCTTTGATCAAGACCAGTTAATTAAGTTATTCCCTTGATATGACTCTTATCACTTTAGTGCCAGACCTACATCACACTTACGCAATTTACATCCTGGCTTTGATATGCATCGTTTAAGCTTCCCAGACCAAAATCACTGGGTTTCTGTAGATTCCCTGCTACCTTGCCAGCTTCACCATTAGGGTGGGCTACAGGTCAGTTATTAATAGAGAGACTGTGCACACCAGGAGGCTCCTGGGTTTCTCTACTTTTGGTGACTCCTGTCCTTTCTGTTCCTTCCCACCTGATACCTCCTGAACTTTCATCTTCACAGCCATCCTCCCTCTGTTTCTGACCAACCATCCAGGGGCTCTTTCAGCAAATCATCCTCCTCCTCCACACTTCTGCTTTCCACAGGAGAGTGACAAGCTCCAATTTAGGTCTCCACAGTTTTTCTTGGGCTTATCCCCTTAAACCGGATTAGCTAACGTCTTAATGCCAGTGACACCAGTCACAGCTCACCATCTGATCCTGCCTTTCAGGATTTGCTGCATCTCTGCACTTTCCATTGCTAAACCAGATCCTCTGATCTTTCCTTCCAAGCCCCCCAACTCCCCGTCACCATCACCCTGCCACCGTGGCCTGCCCGTTTTACTCCTCATATCTAAGAGATGCCCAGATCTCCTCCTTTCTTCACCCAGCACCTGCAGGGTCTGAACTGTTCCAACTCACTGACAGCCTTTGCACTTACCCTGTTTTCATAACTAGGACTATCTCACCCAGACTGTTCCTTCACTTTGAGACACAGCCTTCCTGGAAAACTCACAGCACCCCTTCCTTGGGCCTGCCTTTTCTTCTGTATCAGATACAAGATCTCAAGGCTTTCTTCCCCACCACCATTTACACACAAACCAGCCCACATGGTGATCCCTCTTGTGTCTTTTAAACCTCCTTTACAGACCTACGTCCTTCCCAAGCATTCCTTCCTTCTCCACCCATCTTCACTGTGAGGTGGAGATGCTGCTGCTGCTGTAGCTCTCTCCATCAGCAACTGCATCAGGAAGTCCTTTTCCTCCCTCCTTCACCCCTTTGCCCTAAACCAGCTCATAAACATTTTAGGGTCAAACCAAGTATTTCATCAAGCTGTCTTGATCATCTCTGTGTTCCTGAATTTTAGCTAGTCCTCTGCTTTTTGGGTGGAGGTGAGGGACTCTGTGGCTCAGTAAAACAATTTTTACAGGGCAAGGACCGGCCTGCATCTCCTGAAGAGGTTCTGCAGCTGGCACCCACTTGTGACCAAGAGAGGAGATGGTGTCATCTGCAGCTTTCCATCATGGTTCTTCCCTTCTGGGGTGTGATGGATGAACACTGAGAGAAGTGTGAAGGGAACACAGGCAGTGGTGAGCCCTGGTGCTTGGCCTGCCCAGTCCCACCATGCCTCTGGGTGCTCCCCAGCATCCCCACCATGGCTCATTCTGGTTCCCAGCTCACGGAGCGATGTAAAAAGCAGTCACGTTCTCTGTATCGATCAGGCTGTCCCTCCGCACACATGTTCCCTTTGTCCCCCCGAAAATGAAACCCCAACTGAGAAGAGTCACCAGCTGGAGTTTAATTTCAGACTCCAAGGCATATCTGGAGCCAATTTGCAATGCGCTTACTCCGAAAATCGCCCTCCCCTGTGACGCTTGACAGCTCCAGACCACAGTCCTGCTCTCAGCTCCGAAGGAAAAATGTTTTAATTTGTCACAAACCAATTATAGCGTCTCATCTATCCCTGAATTACTCATCTTGGCTACAGTCTAGGACAAAGGGCCCCTCTGAGAGGAGATTAGACATGGATATTAACAAGAGAAAAAGTGTCCACTGTCTCACCTTGCTGGGGACGCGGCTTCCAACGAGACAGGAAAAGGAAACCCCTCCTGACTGACAGCCAGAGGGAGGGCTCCCATCCCACAGCAAATCCCTCGTTTCACGCGGAAGAATAGTCACGACAAACTCCGTATTCAAATAATATTCATGCATGGCAGATAACAGAGTCACGGCTGGCAGAGCTGCAGCATGAATATAAATAATCTCCGCTCCCTCGGCTGCTGCCACAGATGCTTTGCCACCGTGCTGGAGCGTGGGTGAAGGGGCTGTCAGAGCAGGGCAGGGGTAGGGATGCTCCAATGGAGGCACTGCCTCCTCTGGGCTCCATGTGCCACCCCTCAAATGAGGCCCCTTTCCCTTGAGCCCTGCACTGGGTTGGAATGCTCTCCCATGGACTCCCAGCTAAGCAGAACTCTCCAACCACCTCCTCCCACTGCCAGGTGTATTTGTGGCTCTCACAGGCCACACTGGCATCCCTGTGAGTTCTTGCTATGGACCAGACCTCGTTTCCCAGGCTCCAAGTTCTTCTGTGTCAGTGCTCCTTCCTTCCCTTCCCAACCCTGCACTCTCTCCGTATCAGTGCTCCTTCTTTCCCTCATTAAATCCACACTGGTCTCAGGTTTTACCCTGCAACCCAACAGCCACAACCAGGGTGTTACCTTCCAAGCTGAGACAAAGCCTTGAGGATGCTTTTGGACTGTCCCATCTCCTGAGCAGCTCATGTTCCAATTAATCCAGCTGGAAACAAGAGGTGAACACTCAAAGGCAGTACCCAAAGCTCCCATGGGCAGGAAGCACTTTGCATGTACAGTAGCAATGGTGACGAGTTCCAGCCACTTTGCTCAGCAGTGGGCACAAAAAGCTGTGGGCAGAACTGGCCTCAGTCAGCTGGAAAAGCTGGATGTGTTGCTGCTCTGTCTCAAATAGACTCAAAGCATCAGAGGGCAGCCACAACACTCTTCTTCCCCATGCTCACTGCAGCTTCTTACTTGGATGAAGAGGGAGACGATGAAAGTCGATTTCCCTTTGTGCTCATGGCAAATAATTTGGAGAATTCCCCTTGTTTACTCAGAACTGTTAATGATGCGTCAGAAATTACCTCGGAGATTGTAATTAAAGAAAACAGCAGAAGAGAGAGAGACACACACACACACACACACACACACAGAGCCTAATCACAGCTTCATCTGCAAGTCTGGAAGCGACAGAGACAGCAGCAGCTTCCCCATCACTCCAAACCTGCAGAAGAATCCCCAAGAGCCTCCTAAATGGCAGAGGCTCAGGGGTGCAGCCCCCAGGCCCTGTGCAGCCCCCACACTCCTCTTCAGCTACAAAGAAAGCAGTGGTGGCACTCCAGGTATCCAGGAGCTGGTGAGGCCACGAACCCAACTGGAGGCCATCAGGAAATGAGCAGGAAGCTCAGCCCCCTTAAAACCATTTTAGAAGTGGAGCAGCTGACCTAGAAGAGTAATTAAGCTCTCAGTCATCACCGAAATGCAGACACCCACATGCACACAGCAATGTATCTGTCAACCCCCTGCCAGCCTGACCTCGGGGCTCGGCGTCTGGTGGGGCTGGAGCAGAGCACAAACAGCCCTTTCTCATGGAGAAGGGAGAGGAATTTGATTCCTGTTCGGTTGTAGGAGGGTGCCTGGATTGCCTAATTACTCAGGAGCGACCACTGTGGAGAGGCAGTCGAGAGCTGGTTTCCCAACACCTCCCTTCCTGCTCAGTCCGAAGGCCAAATCCTCTTGCTTTGCCTTCTGGAGCACTTCCACGGGGTGAGCAAAGCTGCTCGTGCCAGGAGAGCAAACAGGGGTCAGGCAGGGGAATCAGCTCAGCTAAAAGCAGCCAGCTGGAGAAAAGCCATTCCCTTTCTCCACCTTAGCCAACGGCTTAGTTCTTCTAGGGCTTGTTTCAAGCATTGGATTAGGAGAATGGTGGAATTGCAAATCCTGTGAGTCCCAAATTCAAGGCAGAGGAAGGAGGAACAAGTCAGGTCATTCTCATGGTCACTATTGGCATTTGTCAGGTGTGCAGGAGCTGTGGGACGGGCTGTACTGAGCTTGGTTTTGGTATTCCCTGGCCACAGTCAGACAGCATTCCATCGACACGGACAAGAGTTTGGGACCCTGAGCAGGATGTGTTTGGATCACTACTCCACTATTTACCCTCCATCTTTGGTGTAGAAATAACTGAGTTTAGTCCTGCAGTCAGCCTCACACCAGCAGCATGGTGAGGCAGGCTGGATTCTGTCTCCCCTCCCGCTCTCAGTACTTTTCTACTTAGAGACCACTTAAACCTAAACCCACACAGCATCTCCAGGTAAACTCATATCCCCTAGACCATGGCTACCATCTCAAACAGACTCCAGATGGGAGAAGGAGCAGTTTTCCCTTCAAAACCTGTTTTTGGAGCATGTAGCTGGCAGGTGTACCCCTGCCTGCTGTCTGGAGCAGCCTGGCCTTCTCACAGAAGCAAACCCTACAGCAGGTCCAGCCATTGCCACCACAGGGCCCTGGGGTTGTTGTTTAAGCACTTTGTTACCACATTTCTGCAGAGATCCATTTCCTGCCTGTTTTCAAGGTGGGTGAAGGGTGGAGAGAGAAGGATTGGATGAGTTTGGATGATGCTGCCACCATCCTCCAAATCCACGCAGACTAAACTTCTTGAGGCTGGAGACTCAGAGCCTGAAAAGATGAAAGCCCAGCAATAATGACAGCCTGGGATAGCTCATCAGGAAAGGTATTTCTCTCCTTCAGCAGAGATGGTTTCAGCTCCCTTCCTTTTAGCTGGTAGTCCACAAAGGCAGGTTTAGTTCTGGGGATTTGCTGCCACTGCCCAGGTCTGGAAGAGGAGCCCCCCTCCCTCCCCTCACATTTACACACAGCCCCAAGAAAGAAAGACCTTCCTGACAAGCAGACCAGGATGGCAAGGCACAGCATGCCAGCCCCTGTGGTCAGCATGTCCCCACAAACCAGTTTGTGTTCCCCTCTGGGTGGCACAGGCCAATGTGGAGCAGAGTGGTGGCAGAGCCTCCATCAGCCTTTTACCCAGTGACACCGAGGTTCTGCCACTCGGGTCACCCATGCCACGGTTCAGCTCTGGCACAACAAGCTCTGCCTCCGGTCTCTCCCACATCTGCTGGCCAGGCTGAGACCCCACAGGCTTTGGGACGTGTGTGATGCTAAAGCAGCAAGGAGAGGAACTGCATTTACCTGAGAGCAGGGGTAAGTTTGACACCTAAACAAAGCCAGTGAAAAACCCCTTGGTGCCACTGCTCCCCCAGGACGGGCAGCTGCCCTGCAGGCTCTGAGCAAGGATTGCTACATCACAGGCACACCAAGCTCCAGAGAGGGACTATCAGTGCTCACGGTGACTGGGACAGCCATATCTATCCCAGTACCCCCAAATCACACTGGGATGCTGAGATTTGCGCCAGTAATTCTTTATTGGGCAAAAGCATATGCAGGTACGGGGTATCCCACCACTTGCACACAGCCCCCTGTGGGCTCCAGGAAGCCCCTCGGGCACTGGGTCCCACCCCGAGCACATCCCAGCCCGGGCCGGAGAGTCCCACTGCCACCTCGTGGGAAAGGGACGCATCGCCTCTGCTCTGCCGCCGGCACAGCGGGAGCAAACCTCCTCCAGCAAAATCCCTGCTCCTGCTGGGCAACAGCACCCGCAGAAACCTCGAGTACCTGGCGTGGAGGGAGGAGGTCCGCACAGACCAGAGGCAACAAGAATTGATCTGATCTTTCCATGGCTGTCTCCATCCCTGCTCCCCAGGGCTGACTGGGAAGAGAGGGTGCACCCAAGGCAGGTGTCTGGCTGCAGACTGAGGGAAGAGTGCAAAGGCTCCCTGCAACAGCCCAGAACCTGCTCCTACACTCCTGGTCTCACCAAGGTGACCCACAACACCCCTTGAGGGCACTGACTGTCCAGGGGTGGAGCTCAGGAATTGAAATACTGGTCCCATGCAGAAGACTCAGGGGTGAGGCAAACCCATGAATTCCCTTGTGCTCCCAATTAGCACCAGGTTATTAATATAATAGTTCTGTTCATTTTCATCAGGATAGGCCACAGACAACGAGAATGCTGCTTCACTGAGCAGTCAGAGAAATAAGGAGGCTACAAATCTCCCCCACAGAGGGAATGAAGTGGTGAGCAGCCTCTCATGGCTTTGAGAAATCAGCCTACAGCAACTTCCAAAAGAGGTCTGGAAAGAAATCAGTATTGCTGAAACTGCTGTGGGAAATCAGCCTACAGCAACTTCCAAAAGAGGTCTGGAAAGAAATCAGTATTGCTGAAACTGCTGTGGGTCAAGAGCATCCCACACCACAGACACAGAGTTGTTTCTGCTCTCTGCTCCCCCCAGACATGGAGCCTCCAGTTTGCACTGGTGTGATAAGAGGGAAACCATCAACCCCTCTTGCCCTGTAGCATCTCCCTCTCTGCATCTCTGATCCTGGCCAAAGAGCCACAGCACAGCAGAGAGGGAGGAAGGGAGGGACAATGGCCCTTCCACAGCCCAGTGCAGTGTCCTGGGTGCAGCTATGGGGCACTGGGGGTGCCATGCAGGGCTGTGCTCCTGCACTCAGGACTGTACTGACCCGAGCACTGGGTGTGCAAACTGAGCTCTGTCCTCCTGAGCTGCCAGCAAGGCTGAACCAGCTCTGACCCAGAGCCAAAGGAGGAAAACACTCTTAGTGTCCATGTGCTGGGAAAGGTATCCTTGGGCCCCATACCAGGGCCAGAGGGGATTCACACCATCCCTCTGGTCAGCAAACCTGCAGTCTCCATGTCAGGAGCAGAGGAGCCTCTCAGTCCAGGAGCTCTGGGAAAGCAGCACTCAGGAAGGACCACACCTTTGATGGGTCCCTCAGGGCCTCTCATAGTCCTGCACAGCTCCAAGAAAGCAGCACTGAGGAAGGACCACACCTTTGATGGGTCTCTCTGGGCCACTGGGAAAAGGAACATCAAGCTCCTGAGCTTTACTCTTGTTTTTTCTGCTTCCATATTTTGGACAAGCGGAACTTGTTCTTCTTCCTCTCTGGCTCCTGGCTCTCAAGAGATCCATCTGTGGGAGAGGGAGCAGACACAGAGCAGGTTGAGAGCCACAGCCTCAGTGGGCCCCAGTGCTGCTCTGTAAGAGAAAAAAGGGCCCTTACCCAACCTCTGTATCATGTCTGCCAACATCTGGTCTTCCTCCTTCTCTCTGTAACGGAGCAGCATGGTATTAGAAAACTGTGTTCATGACAAGCTGGTAGATACCAAAGTTCATGCAAATACTGCTCTTATTCCCCAGTAAGAAATTACCAACCTCCACAGCATACCATGAGAAGGCTGCAGGAAAAAAACCCCAACAGCTAGAGTCATAGATTAGCAAATTCCATCTGGTTCCCTTGAAAGCAAGGGCCTGTGTGGGGATTTCCAGACCTTCTCCCAGCTGGCTGATGAATCATCCGAGTTCACAGAGTGGTGAGATACCACCACACCCGAGGAGATGAATGAAGTTGAGACACAGTAGCCCGGGGTGCTACAGAGGTGCTCACTGCCATCAGGGACAAGCACACTGCTATCACCACCTTGTCCTGGGCAGTACCAGAAGCCACAAGCAGGAGCTGGTGCTCTGAGGTCAAGAAGTGGAGGCTGTTCTCAGCATCACGAGGCACAAATCCAGCTACTTGACACAGCAGTCTGCCTTTGGGAAGGATCCAGTTCTTGGCTAGTTTTTCTTTCACTTGCTGCAGCACATTCCTGACTTGATGTTCCCAGATTCCTCCTGCATCTCCCACACTGCCTCGACCTCGCCATCTCCAGCCTCTCCCTCTCTTCCCCCGCATTCACAGCCCTGTTCTCACAGCAGCTTTAGCTTGAGAGAGAACAGGGCTGTGGTCCTGATCTCTTTCCAACAGCTGCCAAGGATGCAAAGACAGCAGCATTTAGGACAAGACAGTTGATGACAGGTGACCACCCACCTCTCATGGAGCAGAAGACTGGACTAGAGCCACTCACCCACCCCTACAGCCAGGGCAGCAGTGGAAATACCATAGTGTTGGCTCATCTCTCACCATCTGAGCACCCTCACCTGAGCCTGTCCTCATCCAGACAATCCACAATATTATTCCGATCATTGACTGTGTTGAGGTATGACTCCAGCAGCTCCTTCTCTTTCTCCTTCTCCCTGGGGGTCTTCAGTTCCTCTGCACAAGACAAGGGAAGCCCAGCTACAGGCAGTACCTCCCCACTGTGGCTCCTGCCTCCACCCTGCTCCAGCAAGGCTAATTTTGCTATCCCCACACTCAGGGACACATCCACACAAAGCAGAGGTGTCACAGGGAGTCTGCACCTGACAGGGGACAGCCACAGTCAGGGGACACCTGCAGTGCACTCACAATCCCTGGCAGTGCCTTCAGATCTGAAGGACATCCCAGGGCTGGCACACAAACTGGAGGCTCCTGGGGCCAGCAGCACTCCCAGTGTAATAACCCAGTCATTACCTGGTTTATTCATGAGGCTTCGCAGCTCCATCTCAATATTCCACTGCTGCTCCTCCAGGTTCTGCTGCTTCATCCTGGAAGGAGTGGCAGAAGTGATGAGTTACTGCCCTGCCATGCCCTAGGGTTGGATCCTTCTCCTGTCATGCTAAAGCCTCATCTCTGTGTTGCCCACCACCTGGGCAGGGGCTGGTGGGTCAGGGGAAATCTTCCTCCATCACATTGCTGAAGTTTCCTTCCTCACAAGCTCTTCACAGACCCTGGGTGCTCAAAGGCCCACCAGCTAATACATCATGATGCTGGCAGTTCTCCCAGAGACACCCTCGACCCTTCTCATCCCACCAACTGGCACATCTTTTTTGGGGCTGCCACACTCCCTCTCCTTCACCGCTCACAGGGAGTGCACATGCAGACAGGTGAATTTCTGGTTGTACTCACTTGTACATCAGCTCTGATTCCTGTCTGAGCAGCAGCTGCTTCTCATGGATCAGTTTGAACCAATCCACCATAAGGGCATCCTCAGACTCATCTACAGAGGAGACAAAGGGCAAGAAGCTGCATCAGTTCAGCCCCCCTGGCTCAAACACACAGTCTCCTGAGGGAGAGCCTAGGATGACTTATGTGAGCCCTAGGCAACCTCAAGTGAAAATAGGTGATCTTTGGAGCTCCTGGGTACAAGGGATGCAGGTCACTCCCTGTGGATTCAAGGAAGCTCCTTATGGATACTCTACTACAGGACTCCCAAAACTCTCTGACCCTCAGCCAAATTAACACAGATCTTGCTCAAAAATAAAGTTACAGAACAGCCAGAGACCGCTCAAAATTCCCCAGGCTTTATCTTTGTATACCAGGTACCTCTGGCAACCTGGTGTCTCACTTGTAGCCTGAGCTCCTAAAAATGGGGCCAGGAGTTCCCAGGGGTTGGACATGAGCCCCAGATCTCCCCACCACAGCAGAGCTGGCACCAGGTCTCCTTTACCTCCCTCGCAGGCACGCAGCTGCTTCTCCAGATCCACTCCTTTCAACTCCAGCTCGTCCAGCTGCTTCTCGATGTCCCGAACCTTCTCCTGGATTTTCTCCTCAGGGAGGTAGTCTGGGTGCAGCTAGGGAAAAAAATGTTGGACCAAATACAGCTCAGCAACCCTCAGACTGCCTGCTGAGGTCACAACAGAGATGGGCAAGGGCATAAGGAGCCCAGCTAGAGTCACAGCCTGGGAGGGCCAGGTCAGCAGAGGTGCAGAGCTGCTGCTCACAACAGAGAGATGTCACTGCAAGGCTGTGACACTTCTGCTGCCAGTGGTAACTCCACCCACGCTTGTCAGTCTGCAGACACTCTCCCTCCTTCTGTGGGGAATGCAACATCTACCAAAGTTTTGTTTGGCTCTGTCTCACTCCAGCTCGGATTGTCTCCCTGCATGGAAGATAACCAGCAGCATCTCCACCTTGTCTCTGCCCCAGAGCCTTTCAGGGTTTCCCTGGGTATCCAAATAAACCCTCCCAATAAGACAAACTTAGATATATCTGGACAAGCACTCCAGAAGGATATTCAACAACCCCAGCCTGCTCCCCTTACACCTGGGTTCCAGCCATACCTTGGTTGGGGACACCACTTGAAGCTTGTCTTTGCTTTTGGGAACAGGGAGTTTAACTAGAAGGGAGAAAAAAAAATCAAAAAAACAATGTCACAACAACCTTTAAATAATTTTATGGTGTGGGACAGCGCCTACACCACCAGAGCACAACAGATCCCAGCTACCCAACAGAGGTCACAGATGATACACAAGCATCCACATGCTTGACCAAAGTGAGAGACATATCCTCACAGCCTGATTTACTCCTTGTGGCTTGTCACTCAGGTCACAGGTTGCTGCTTTTAACTCCAGGGTATAGAAAGTCACCTAATTCAGGTGTGACTTTGGAACTTCCACCCAATACTGACTTCCATGTTCATTCACTATCTTGTTAAAACCCAAAGATATTTGTTGTGGCAAAACCCATTCCTTATTAAGCTTCCAAAGGATAGCACAGAAAGACTGGTTACTGTTACAGGAAACACCAAGGCATACTAAAAATGTCCCTCTAGTGCTCTTTTACAAAGGAGTATCAGTAAATACTGATGAAACAAAGATGGTCTAGGGGACCTCAGTGTAGATCTCAGGAAACTAAGGTTCAATTCCTCCCACAAAACACTTCCTAGGTGAGAAGTCCCTTAGGCCCCACTACACTGCATTATTTAGGCCCTGGACACCTATTAAAATCAATCCTTAAGCAACGTGTATTTGTTCCACTGTGCCTCAGCTTCCTCTGCCCAACTGTGCTGCAAGGATAACTACAGAAGAGTGTGAGGTATTTGGATACCCGAGGGGCTGGGCTGGATAATTACCACAGAGAGAGAACAGAGGCGTGAGTGGATGATGTGATAAGGAAGGAAAACTCTACTATCAAAAGAGCAGGGCTGTAACAAAGGCAGCAGCGATGCAGGCTCAGCACACACAAGGAGAAAGACAGGACAGACAAACTAGGGGAGCCTCCTGAGAGTCTCTGGAGATTGAGGAAGAGCTCAAGGTCAACTCTACAGTTGCCCAGCCCTTGCTCTATTGTGCTTTCTAGGAAGAGTGCAAAAAGAGATGCTGGATGTGGCTGTGTTGTTCCTGCACTCCTGGCCTCCATCAGGGATCTCTTCCCTCTGGATGCAGCTGTTTTGCTGCCTGTGCACTGCCTGCAACTCACACTTCTCTTAAAGATTCTTAAAGAGGGACTTGTCTTGCCTCCAGCTGTCTGCCCAAACAACACCTCCCTCTCCCAGCTCAGTCCTGCTTCTCCAGGCTCCATCCTAGTGGCCTCTGCAGCATCTCCAAGCAAGGCAGAAAGCTGCACCACTGATGGAGAGAAGGGCACGGTCACTGGAGGGGAAGAGCCTGTAAAATGACACCCTGTGACCAGCTCAGGATCTGATATCCCCTGATACCCTCAGGTTTTGTCTTGACAGACACAGGATGGGTTGGCTGCTTGCCAGCAAGCTGGAAGTAGGACAGTTGGCAGGAAAACCCTGGAGTCTCCTTTCTCAACAGAAAACACCACCTACCACCAAAGAAAACGAATGATCTACAGAAATGCTCACCATCCACAGCTCAACACAACCCCAGGACTGAGGGCAGGAACAGCAGCTGACTGAGTGCTGAGGTAAAAATCTTCAATTTACACAGAGGAGCAACAGCTCTGTCCCTAACCCACAGCCTGCCCAGTGACAGCAGCAGGAACCAGCCTTTCAGGTGGGGAAAAGTGGGGGGAGACTGCCAGGAAAATTTCCAAACGGCCCTCCCCCATGGCAATCATTAACCTTTAGAAAGACAGATATAAACCCCGCCTCCCTTATCTTGACAGCTCACTTCCTGGGAGAGACTAATGCTGAACCCTGGGGCTGAGTCTGAGGAAAGAGGAGGTGAAGAATTTTGGGAAAATGTTGGCAAAGGAGGCACACCAAACTTTTAAAAAAGACTAAACAACTGGAGATTGAATGTTTGGTAGCTGTCAAAGGTGCTGGGTAAGGGCAATGCTAGAACCAGCTGACAAAAAATAAAGCACGAGGCCATTGAGCCATCGGGACCCATCCTGCTTGCTCCAAGACAAACATCAGAGGCAGGACTGAGCCCTGCTGTGAGAATCTTCTACTCCAGACAGGTAAGACACAGGAAGATGGGGTAAGGAAAGAGGAGACAAAGAAGCTGAGCAAACAGGACAGCAGCAAACATCAGGTTAGTTCCAGAAAATTTCCTTAGCACTGTGGTGGGATATGTCAGAGCAAGGATAACGGCATGGGAGGAGAGGTGCACAGTCGAGCTGTGGCTGAACAAACAGGAGTAAGAAATGGATTAACAGTAGGGACAAACTGGTCAGGACACCTTTGAAAATTAAAGAAACAGCTGCCTTGGCTCCTGCTCCTGTGAGTCTCTGGATGACTGTTCTCTGCATTCCTTTTATTTCCTAAAGCCACTCAACTGAAGAGGAACAGAGACATCAACTAGATCCCAGTTCCCCAAATTAGGAGATGGTCCTCTTCATAGCACTAAGTGTAAAGAATGACAGGGCAGTGACCTTGAAAAATTCCTATTTCAATTTATTCCTTTCCCACTGAATTCTCTGGCCTTGTTGCTTCCTGCTTAGGCCAAGCTGGCTAATAAAAATTAATTACACAGATCCTGCCCCCATGACAGCAGCCACAGGGTTAGCCACAGAAAACTCTGGGACACATATCCCATACTGACCACTGAGGCTGTTCCCTGACAGTGCAGAGGAGAGAGTGACTTTAGTAGGCAGAAGAGATCTTACACATAGCAGTACTTGATTTCAGCTGGTTGCCATCTTCCTCCTTCTTGGCAGACCCTCCAGGATCTTTCCAGTCTTGCTTTGAATTCTGACAGCTCCTGATAAGATCTGAGCTGGGAATCAACAACTTCTTAGTGAATCCAGCAGATGAAGCTAGATTAAGAAGCACAGACAGGTTTGGGTAAGAAATTTCAACCCTCATCTCATAAAAATCCCTTTATTGCCCAATGTCTCTGGCACTCACCGCTACCAAACTTCATTTCTAGTCCCAATCCCCCTCTCTTGATGATAATGAAGGCCATAAGCCCAAAGTAAACAGGGAAAAAGCATTCATTACAAGGCCAGAGTAAGAGGAGAATAAACATTTGGGAGGAAAATAAACAGTTGGGAACCATCACGAAGATTTCTCAACATTACACAATCCTGCAAGAGAGGGTAAGTGAAACCTTGCTGGCTGTCTTGCAGAAGAAGGGAACCCTATGGAGACTGAGTCCCTCTGCTTGGGGAAGGATGGGAGGCCACCCATCAAAGGCACAAAATAAAGGCACCACAAGGCTAAAGCAGGTGCATAGGGCAAAGATCCCTGAAAGCAAGGCACAGTCTCCACCAGCATGGAGACTGTGCAACATTCCTCACATGGGCCTTGCAGTAATGCCTGTCCCTTTCCTGATGAGCAAAATGAAGGTAAAGCTTTTATTCTTCATACCAGAGTCCTGCTTTGCTGGTGGAACAACTAATGGGCTTGGCTTTGGCTCCTTGTGTGCTGGGCTCCCTGTTCCCACCTGGGAGTTATCAGTAGGTTTCTTAGAGCCATCTTGGTCCCTGCAAAGAGAAAACACAAACCCTCTGAAGAATGGTCCACAGGAAAAGTTCTGGACATCCTGGTGTGGATCTCCACCTGGGATGGTCCCACCTGTCATGGAAACCCACCAGCTCCAAAGACACTCACTTGTTGGCTACAGGCTTCAACCGAGATCTCCACTCTTCTGGGCTCTCAGACTTGTTGTCAGCAACATTTGTGCTTCCTGAAGAAAAGGACATAGCAAGGTAAATAAAAATAAACAAGAACAAAAACATCCAATAAAAAGAAACAAGCCAGATTTGAGTCTCAGGAGAATCCTAGGAGATAAGGCCAAGCACTGGGGCAGGTACTATGATCTTATTACAGCAAACCAGCAGCAGCTCAACAAGTTTAACATGAACAGATTCAGATACAATAGGTGGTAAGTAATCTCAGTGGCATTTTGTCCCTTACAGATCAAATGCTTTAAAACCTACACAGTTACAGAAATTCAGCCACAGAGTATGTGAACAGGCACATTTAACAGCAATACAACACAAACAGCTCAGATCTCAGAGATCAAAGGCTGGGGCAGGAAGAGGGAGAGACAAGAAGCCCCACAAAGTCACAGCAAACTGCAAACAGACACTTCTGGCCCCAAAAAATACCAGACATCTAAAACTGACACACTGGGAACCCCCAGAATATCATCCCCTGGCCCACTGCTAAGTCACCATGATGGAAGCTTGGTTCAAAACAGACAAGGAGGCTGGGTGACCTGCAACTGCAATCAAAAAATCATCCCAAAGCTCTGGCAAGGTTTCCCTTCTCAGAAAACCTAAGCCTTTGAAAGCCACCATGATCCCAGTGTTTGATGACAGCAAGTACAACTTCAAACACCTGGAGATCCTCAGAGGAGTAGAACTCACCATGCTAGAGGGAGCAATTGCAAGGGGTAAGTGGAGGTGTGTTGAACCCCACAGCTCAGAACACCCTTACATGGTGGTACAGACACAAAGGACAGGAGTCATGGGCACATTTGCTGTACTGCTCCAAGAGGAAGGCATGAAGTTGGAGTGCTGTGTCCAGGCAGAACTGTGTGCATCATTCATCCTCACCTTTGATGCCTTTTGACTCTGGCTTGTGCAAGGAGTCAACAGGTTTGCTGGTGGCCTGGCTCTTGGGCACAGGGTCTGTAACCTTTTCCTGCTTTGGTGCTGTGTACACTGTTTTGCTGGACTGTGTTTTTGGAGCTGGACTCTGAGAACTGGCGGGAGAAAACTTGCCACTGCAAAAAAGAACAACTTAGTGAGTCTTTTTGAAAGGATGAACCTTTTTAATTGCCTCTGTTCCAATGACTTGTATGTGTCTTTCTACATGCCTTCAAAACTGAGCCACAAGAGCAGTCAGGACAAAGAAAAGAAAGATGCAGGGGCTTCTCCAAATTATCCCAAGGAACATCTTGGCAGTAAAAATGGAAAGAGAAATAGTGCTTACCTGCCAGGTGCTGAGGAGCCAGTGGAACTGAGTCCTCCTGGCCTGTTTGGAGAAGTGCTTGATGCAGACAGAGCCTGTATAATATGGTTACGTGCCTGATCCTTCCCAGCATTGACTCGATTGACCTCAGCAGTGGTTCTGGCAGGGGCAGTTTTATCAGGGCCATGAGGAGACTGGACTTGTTTTTGAGTGTCAGAAGATTTATTGCTGGAGGACTCCAACGAACGAAAAAAATTTTCTCGGGCTTGCTGTGTTTTTGCTGTGGAGGATGTCCAAGGAGGCTTTGATGGGGGGCCTTCATGGGGATCTGTTTTATTCCCCAACAAGGTACCTTTGCAGTCATTTGATTTATTTACAGTTGTGGAGGATGTCCAAGGAGGCTTTGATGGGGGGCCTTCATGGGGATCTGTTTTATTCCCCAATGAGGAACCTTTGCAGTCATTTGATTTATTTACAGTTGTGGAGAATGTCCAAGGAGGTTTTGATGGGGGGCCTTCATGGGGATCTGTTTTATTCCCCAATGAGGAACCTTTGCAGTCATCTGATTTATTTACAGCTGAGGAAGACCATGGAGTATTTACACTTTTGAAGCCAGAGCTTCCAGAAGATGAAACAGATGGCTTGGTTGAATTAGTGAGGCCTTCCTGGCTGGGTTTCTTCAACACCTGCTCTGGTTTCTTGGGTTCTGCTGCTTTCTGGAACGCCCTGGCAGCAGTAGGGGCTGGGGTACTGTCAGGTTTTTTCCCAGTACTGCGGAGACCAGAGATCTGGGCATTGTCTGGCTGCTGGTGGCTGGTACAGATGAACGTACCGGGCTCAGGCCCAGCTTTGTAGCTTCCAGGAAGAAGCAAGTTCCAACACTGCCTGCACCTGTGGATACAAAACTCTCAGGAAACATCCTCCAGACTGCTGGGAGACACACAGCTAGGAGTGCAGGCACAACTCCACCATCCACAGGAAGGTGAAGACACCACCCTGGCAGTGAGCAGACCCTGTGTACACATTCCTCAGGCTCCAGAACAAGAGCTGTTGATAGCACAGCCTGAAGCAGCAAAGGTGTAGATGAAAACAGACCTGTGGAGACAGTTTCCCTTACACACACATCAAGAGCAAGCCCAGGTTGCCTCCACTCTGAAAAAATTTGTGCCACACCACTCTCTCCAGCCCCAAAGGACCCCCAGGGCTGTGGCCCTGCTTTGAAGAGCTGCTGTACCTGAAGCAGTTCCTGTGATAGAGCTTCCCATCCACCAAGTAGCGCTGCACCAGGTGCACGTGTTTCCCACAGACCCCACAGCAGCTGCTGGGGACATTCCCACTCTCTGCCAGGACCCTTTTCTGTGGGGAGAAGCAGTGGGTGAGCAGACAAGACCATGGCCCTGGACACAGCTACAAATCTCCCAAGAAGGCTGTGCATGTGTTTGGCATGCACAGCCAGGACAGAGAAGTGACATCCAGGAAATCCCCTCTCCCTCTAATCCCTTTGTCATAGAAGTGGAACAGCCCTTGGAAGGACAGAGTATGGGGATATGTTCCCACAAAGCCAGAGGACCAGGGTGTCCTGTCTGCCTATAGGCAAAGGTCTCTGATTTAAATTAGCTGGGAAAGGGCTTCTACCCTGTCTTCATCCCTACTCTGCTTTGAAACTGTATCCAATAATTGGATCAATGTTTTCTAGCAAAAATAATACCACATCCTGTAAAAATCTCCATCCCCAATATCTAGGAACAGCACATCCACATCCTAAGACACCCACGTCCTGTTCATGATGTATCCAGGCTGACTGATGATTTTCCAGTGACTCCCACCTCAATATATGCCAGAATCAGACTCCTGGATTAAATCACTCATAGTGAACAGAAAATTTAGAGACTAAGTCCTTACCACCAGGAGCCTTGAACTAGCCCAGTACTCTCCACCTCACTGAACAGATTTAAGGAATAAAGAACACCCAAACCCACATTTCTTACCGTGGTAACTGGGGAGGTTTCCTTTGGCTTAGCTCTGGCGGGTGGGTGGGCTGGAGGCAGGTTTGGTGGCACTGGCTTAGGAGGCTCTGGAGCACTTTTCTTCCCAGGATGCTGCTCTGGAGATTCAGAGGAAGGACGCTTGATTCCAGCCATGCCTCCAACTGGGAGAATGGAAGACGGGAATTTTTTAAGAAAACATAAGGAAAACGCACAGGTTTAGGAATAATTTACAAAGTAAGAATATCCAGAGGTGCCTGATGGGTAACATGGAAAGCACACAAGGAGACACAGATTTCCTTTATAAGCAGTTCTGTACTGGACTGAAGGGCAAGAGGCAACCAGTGAATTGTAACAACATTCTGAAACTGCTGATTTTTCTCTTCTCAGAGAATTTCAGGAGGGGAAAAGCAGAAGTGAAGAAATGCAAATCACCATCCATCGATGGTGAGAAAATTATCTTGGGTTTTCAATTCCAGCCCAGGGCTTGGCTGGAACTGATCCTGACTGAAACAGGCCCTGCTGGAACAGGCAGAGGTGTCATGGCTAAGGAGCTGAAGCACAGAGGGTTTGCTTCATTCAAGTTGCTCTGCTCCAGACTTCCTACACAGCCTGAACAGCCACTGCTGCAAGTGTCCACCCCACATCCCAGCTGGGACTCCCACAGAGCAAACTGCCTTGTTGAATGTGGAAATGACCACTAAAAATGGGTAATTCTGCAAAGACTTGGAGATGCCACAGAGGTGCTGATGTGGAAACCAAGACTTGCCACAAGCAGCCTGAAATTGCCCAATTCTCTTTTCTTTGATGAAACAGAACACCTCAAAATTCACTACAAGGGGAGAAAAGAGAATCTCCAACACACTTCAGTCAAGCAGGGAATGGTGCCCTCTGCCCTGAGAAGTGCAGGGAAACTTCCCTGGGAAATAAGGCTTTGTGCAAAGTTTTACAGACACAAACCCCAAGTGTTTGTGTCTGTAAAACACAACTCACAGGGATGTTATTCTTGCACCACTTCCTATTCTGAATGAGATGTCTCTGTTTTCCTTGTGGGATATTTGAGCCACAGCTTCACTTTCCAAGTGACACTTAAATGGCCACTCGTCTGAAAAGAGATTATACCCTGCTCAGTAAACACAGAAAGGGCAGGGAGCAGAGAGGGAGCCCAGTTCCCAGCAGTCTGCCCTCAAAACAGCCAACTCTCCAAATAAACACCCAGGGCTCCTGCTGCAGAGACCAGGGGACAGCTGGCCCAGTAAACAGTTCAGGCTCACACTGCCCCCTCACTTCCCACTTGTGCCATTTACTGAATTCCCAAAGCCCAGCACAAAGATGGGTGGCTTCAACTCTACTCATCCACAAAAGCATGATCTCACTGAAACATTGTCTGCTCACCCTCTCTGTCCTCCTGTGTCCTGCTTTTTTCATGCTCCTGCTGGAACCCATCTGAAGGGCACGACTGTGATTCCGTGATTCTGTTTGGTGTCAGAGGGCACATTCCAGGCTGGGCTCATTTTCAGACATTTACATTCACTCCAGCAACAGGAATGCAACCAAAGTGTTTTGTGGGACACTAGAGAGTATAAAAATGTGCTGTGCTTGATGACGTGGTAGACAAGATGCAGGGGGGAGGGGGCAAAGACCCCAACCTGACCCAGTTTCTCACCACTTGGCACAAACACGATGGAATTTGTTTGATTTCAATCAGAACAGTTTTAAAACAAGAAATAAAAAATGAAAAGGGGAAGAAGTTGTGGAGGGAGAGAAAAAGAATGCTTAAATGTGTAAAGAGGTAGAGAAGTACGAAGAATTTAAACATTAAAGGCAGCCCTGAGTGAATTGTGCTTTCTTTCCAAGATGTAGGATATTTTCAATACACATCTCTCCATTTCAATTCACCTTAACCAGTTAAGTCATTCATGTCCCACTTTCTAAAGTTTCCTCTGGAGGAACCTGTAAAATTGGTTTATCATATTACTTCATTTTGTGTGAGCTTAAAGCCAAATATAAACCAGGACTACAATAATGCTCCTGTGAGCCCAGCTAAACTCTCCAGTACGTGAATATAATGCCTTGGCAGCTCTGTGGCCTGTTTTATGTTTGACAGAATTTCTATCACAATTATGTCAGTTAGGGTGATAATTTTCTTTTCCTTCCTTCTATCAGTGCTGCTGTGCTGTACAAGCCCTACCACTGATGCTGTCACATTGGCACAGCCTCACAGACAAGCTCAGCCTTGCTCTATTCCATGTTCTCACCAGCCCTCAGGCGTGGCAAAGACTGAACAGGGGTGGAGGTGCTCAAGAACAGAAAGCTGAGGTGGGGACCATGGAGAGGAACCTTCAGTGCTCCTCTCTGGCTGGACCATAAGTAATTTTAGACTGTACTTTAAATTTTAAGGCAGTAGTTTCAAAGGCAAGTCATGGCCTTATGCCCTTTCAAAAATACTGGTGCAACTGTAGGTTGATGTGCTAAGAGTTCACATCCCCCCAGTGAAATGGTACTAAAAAAGCCTCTGTGAAGTCTATTTTGCTTTTCCAAGCTCATCAGGAGGCAAGGGAAAGCATGAAATGCAGCCCTGATCCTTCCCACCCCTCCAGGGAATATGGTACTTACTAGGAGACCGTCCATGGAAGTAGTTATAATACTGGGAAACATAGGTGAGGATGCTCAGCCTGTCTGGTACCTTCAGAGCAACCATATCCTCTGCATCCAGCAAGGCTGGGATCCCCAGCTCCTCCTCTGCCACTCGAAATGCCTGGAGAAGGGGAAAAAAATAAAATAGAGGGGTCTTGTCCACACCAGGCAGCAGAGCTGCTCCTCATCGTAAGTAAGTAAGAAAGTGCAACAGCCCCACTCAAATAATAACTCTACTGGGGAACAGCTGCACCAGTTTAACTCCTACATCCTAGGAACCAACAGAGTCATGGCTTCCAGCCACTGCCTTGAGAAATCCAGGCAAGGAGCCAAAAATCTGGCCTGGCAAGCTGGCCATAGCTCACTGCACAGTAACTCACCTGGGCTTCCCTTGCTTTTCCTCCAGCCTGCCTGTGTGTGTGAGTGCACAGCTGCAGAGAGCCAGGCCTGGCAGAAGGGGATGTGTCAGTCCAGGCTGGCAGAGCTGTTTCCAGGCTCCCAGCCCAACCTGGAGCACTCCCCAATTAATGGTGGGCTGCAAGGTGCTCGCAGGCAGCTTTCATCTCTGAGTGCTGTGCAAATGTTAAAGCTTCCTGCCTCCTACTGCCTGCTCCTCTCCATCTGAAAATGGGAAATCTTGGGCTGCAGGAGGGACCCTGCTCTCCCAAACCAGAAAGGGGGAAAAGAGAGGTAATGCAGAAAAATTCCTGATATCTCCCTTCCAGTTTAACTGTTTCCATGCTGCCTGAAATGTATTTGGGGTAAATACTCCCCTTTGTGGTGTCCTCTGCTTTGAAACTGCAGGTAAAGGTGGCAAAATTTTCCATTGCTATTTTCTATTTCTATTTTCTCTTGCCTCTGAACAAAAGCCTTAAATAGAATACAAAAAAATTGCAACATCCAAACTTCACCCTTGCTCAGCTCAGTTTAGGGCTTTTACTAAGGACCTTTTCCAGCCTTGTTCTTCCCAGCTTATAGGAAAAAGTCCTTTTTCTCCCCCTTTAGAGCACCCCTGTTGAAATGCCAGTATAGCAAAGGAAAGCAGCACTTGCAGGACTAGAGGCACAAGGAAGGCTACTGCTGAAGTCCACAGTGAAAGGGTTAAAAAAACCCTTGAATATATTAAACCCCTCTGCATCTGACCTCTGGCACGGACACACACAGTGTTGGTGTACAAGCCAACCATCCCTGCTTAGAAGAAACAAACAGCCACTATTTTTCAGCGAGATAATTACCATTTTTTTCCATTGGGTATCCCAGTAAAAATGCAACAGAGTTGACATTAAAAATGCTTTCAGCCAGTTACCACCGGCTGTGTCATCCCAGCTGCCAGCCCAGCCTGGCACTTTCCTGTCTTATAAACTGGTACTTAATAAATTCTTTGGAGTGTTCCCCACTGCACTGGCTGCACAACTGGTCTGACCAGTCGAGTTTTCTTGCTGGACATTCCTGGTGTGAGGTTTAGTGGGAACACAGGTCATGCCACCTCCTGCCACACTGTGCCACGGGTGACACCAGGGCAAGGGGAACAGAACACGAGGGAGGGGCTGCCTGGGCCACAAGGAGGAGGATGCTCTGTGCACCCGCCTGGTTTGGCCAGAGCCAGGTGGGCAATGCAGAGAGCAGCATTAGGACATGGTGTCCCCTGTGCCTGCAGCATCCTCGTGTTCCTGGGAACTGCTCTTGCCTGGACACCCCACAGGATCATTACCTAATGGGACCCAGTCACCCTTCTCCTCTACCTGCCTGCCCAGGCTGGCCTTTAAAGGACCAACATGTTGGTTTTGCATCATGTTTTTCATCAGTGCAGCTCCAAGTGCTTTCCAGGGGAAGGAAGAGCCACTGCTGTCCATGCAAAATGGGAATGTGATATGCTCGAGGCCACCTGAGCTGGCCTGGCACAGGTTCCCTTTAGCTGAGGCTCTACCTGTTACACCACATCACCATCCACCAGTACTGACTCCAAGGCCTCTAGAGACTTTCCTCCACTTTATATATTCTTGAAATCTCTAGCAAAAAAATTGCCACCAACTGAAATTTTTCTAGGGTTGGTCTTGTGGCACTTGAGAAGTGATACATTCTTCCTTGAAAGATGACCTTATATGACAAATTACAGTTCAAACAAGGCTGTTTTGCATGCACAATACAGCCCTTGAAAAGAAGCCTCTGATGAGTAGGGCATCGAGATTGGTCTGGACAATAGCAGAGGAAAAATGCTGGGAGAAATCAGGCCCACTTGTACCCCAAGGACAGCCAGAGCAAGGAAGTGCAAGAGCTAGGATGGAGAGCAGCCCAAGGGGGAGGCCAGCCCAGGAGCAGAGAGGTGGAAGGTCAATCCCACAGACAGCACTGCCAAGGCAGCAGGACACCAGCAGTGAAAGGACAACACACACAAATCATCCCACAGCAGGTGGAGTAAGCAAGAGAGAGCAGAACAAAGGACATAAAAGAAACGAAGAAAGGAGGAGGAGGGAACACACAGACTGCAACAAAGGAGGGGAGCAACTCTTTATGAGAAGCACAAAGAAGCTTTTCATTAATAAAAGCAGCGGAGGCAGCTCACAGAGCTCATTTCCCAGACACAAGCAGACACTATCAGCCCAGCTGGACAAGGAGCAACACTCAGGGATCCTCAGCACTTCAGCCAAGATACGCTTCTGTGGCAAAGAGGCCCAACTCCTGCCAAATACCAAACCTCCAGGGCAAAACTTATGGTCTGAATCTCCCCTCGAGGAGAGGAACACACAGGCTGAACCCCAGAGTGTCACTGACTGCTCACAGGCTGCAGCTCCAGCCTGGGGACAGAGGGTCTGTCATGGGAGCTGCAGGCACGGACAAGGATGAAGGGGAGCAGAAGCCAAGGAGTCATGGGGGGACAAGTTTAACTCTGCCAGAGGCAAGCAGCACTTCAGCCAGCTCACTGCCTGGGAGTGTGTCACTCCTCCAGCCCAGACAAGGGTAAGCTGCCATGCTTCGTTCATATCCCAAGCTCCTGTCAAGCAGCCATGAAACTGTGTGGAGCAATGCCAAGGGAAGAGAAGTGTTGTAATTCACTGCCTCCTCCTTTGTGATAGACAGAGGGAGAGGAAAATCCTTCCTTGGATCACTAAGACCATGCTAGAATCCAGTGCAGGAGGGGCTTGGCCTGCCTAGCTTCTATTTTCGTTGTGGAAAGAACATGAGAAACTTCAATACTAGGCTGGAGTGAAGTGTCCAGGCAGCATCAGGTTTTAGGATGTATCCACCTTGATCCCCTGCACCAGGAAGGAACTGAGGTGGGAGGACACTCCCTGTGCTTCCCCTCTCACAACAGCTTCTTCCCAGCTCCTGCTCTATCCCTCAGGAGCATCACATACTCAACATGTCCATGTTTTGAGCTCTAGCACCTCTGTCTGAGCTCCTGCTTCCACAGGACACGCTGGGAACAGGCATCACTGTGTGGCCAGCTAAGAAATATGAACAGTCTGAAGGTGTTTTCAAGCAGCCAGCCAGGCTGGACATGGCTGCTCAAAGGAGAAGGTTGGAAGGTGCAGAATAAGGCAAAGGATTGAAACAGCACAATTGGCACAGTGTGTCTGCAGGGTTTCTCTTGCTAAATCACATGAGCAAAGTGCCAGGTCTAGTTTATTTTGGACTAGACCAAAAATAAACATTAAAAGTCACTTACCAACTTGTTGTTCTCGTACACATTTTCTTTTCTGAGGGAGTCAAAGTTTCTGAAATACAGAAAGAGAAAAATCTCAGGTTGGTGATGTAGAGTGAGCTGCTCCACTTGCAGCTCTCAAACCTCTCAGAGCCTCACTGGCTCAGGGGACAGAGCCCCTCTCACTCTTGGACAGCTCCAGAGAGGGCAATGTGGCAGACCCCACCCGAGAGTCACAGACCTGCTGTACCCAGGACAGAGATGTGCAGCAGGCACAGCATCTGCCCACAGGCAGCACAAGACAATTCTGGCACACCAACCTTTGCAGGGCTGACTCCCACAGCTGCCTGTGGACAGGACATGTTGCTGCAAAAACATCCCAGACAGATTGAAGGGTTCTGCTGAGACAGCCAGGAGCAACGTCCAATTCATGGGGTGGTTTCTTGGCCCTCAGAAAAGCCTTCCTTCTCTCCCATCTAAAAAGTACCTGCTGGCCAGGTATTAACACTCTCTCCCCAGTCCATGTTCTTCTCCTGTTCTGAAAGCCGTCTCCCCACAGAAAGAGCTCAGCTCCAAGGAGATCTCTCATGGATCCCTTACACACTGCATGTATCACACGCTTCTCCAACACACCCAAATCCTCTGATCTCAGAACTCCTGGGTCCAGCAGCACATGAGTTCTGGCTTCAAATCCTCTTTTTTTCCTCTGGCAGAACTCCACAAAACCAGCACCAGGGATCTGCCTGGGAAAACCTCTGCCCACACCATACTGCATCTGATAACACCAAAGTTGCCAGTAGAAATCTTACTCTGCTTTCCCTAGGGCTGTAACTTTTGATTTGTGATCATAACCAGTAACTGAAAAGGAAGTGACAATTACAGTTCACAAATCCAAGCCAAAGTCAACAACTCCTTTCTGCTGTCCCCAGCCATCACTTCCCTCTTCAGCTCTCCCCAGATTTGCCTTCCCTCTCCCTGGTCCAAGCCAGATGCCACTCTCTGTGCTGTGCTGGGAACTCAGAACCTGGGATGTGCTGGGACAGGGCTGAAAGCACAGGGCAGAATTTTTGCTACTGAAAGTAGAGCCACAGCACAGCGTGCTCCCTCACCCACAGCAGAGCGTGTCCCTTGCTTAGGAAACAGCCATCATCAGCTTTGTTTTAAACTGACTGGCACTTGCTAAACAGGGAATACAAAACTGGATGTTGGCTGGCAGCCTTGCTCTCCAACACTGCTTCCTTCTGCCCAGGCAAGTTGGCAGGGTCAATTCCTTTCTGATAACTCTGTTTCACCTTACAATCCTTGTGTCTGCTGGCACAGAGCTGAGCGAGAGGCTGATACCTGAGAGGGAATTCTCACTGATAAACAGAAAACAGCACCAACTTTGCATTTCTTGTCTGTAGCACCTTTACAGCTGGTGTGAACCCACCTTCTTAGCTCATCCCTCTCCTCTGGGATGAGCCAGGGTGACTCTGAGAGCCAGGGCAAAGCTGGCTTGCAGCAACCTATTCATGAGAGAAACACATGATCTGTATCGCAGCAGGGGAACTTTTTCCACTGCTTGTAACAGCAAGGAGCAAGCCAGGTCCTTTATCTACTCAGCACAGAAAGTGGAGCATTACATCATAAATAAGAGAGGCACCTTAAACAGGCTTGCTCATCGTGCCACAGCCTATGCCTCCTCCCTGCTTCCCACATCTGGTATTGCTATGTGGGATAAGGAGGAAAAATATGACAGATAAGACCCTGAGGTTAAACTCCCCCAAAGAGCACGTAAAGACAAGGCACATCCCACCTCTAAACCATAGACTCTTTCCTGTGCAAAATCAAAGGGAATTGAGGAGGTTTTTCTTCAAGCACTGCTCCTGCCCAAAGATTTCCCTTCCCTGAGACAATGGATTAAAAAGAGCAACAAAAATAATCACGTGCCAATAAAGTCTCAGCGAAACAATAGATACAACCATCATTGGTTTAAGTCAGGCCAGAAAATTGGCTTTTTTTAAGACCCAGCTGAAGGAGGTGATTTCAGCTCCTTGCCTCACTCCCAGGTCTGCTCCCAAATAGTCTCTGTAGCATGGAAATGCAGCAAAACTCTGCAAGAACAAAGAGGAGCTCCAGCTTCCTTGGTCATTCTGACATGTAAGACACTGGAATTACTATTTATTGTCGGTCAATGGCCTTCAGCCACACTCAATGCTGTTTGCTGTGGTGGTGTGTGCACTCCCTGGCATGCAGCAGAGACCTAAAACCCACAATCTTTTGATGCTGAATATCTCAAATCCCCTTCTGTTCCTCAAAAGAAAGTGCAAACAACCAGGTTATTTGGTCATTTCAAGAGTCTCCTGACCTCTCAGCATCATTCTTTCCCTGGCTAGTCAGGTGAACTGCTTACATCTAATATTTCTTTTGGAAATTCATCTTGCTGGTGCATCTCCTATCTTGGAATATCAAAGCTCTCTGGACCAATGTAATCCTAAGACAGCAAAGGTAATACAAACAGGGAAGTAGGAGTTCTCCACTGAGAAAACACAGGCAACTGAATTAATTGGAAAATGTGAGAAATATAAATGTGACCCAAGAGAGGCCTCCAGTGCTGGAAACAGATCAGAATGGAGTTCACTAGCACAGGAATAGCAGAGAAGTTTTTAGCTCTGAAAAAATCCCTTCCTTTAGCAAATAAGTGGCTGAGCATTTCTCATGCCCACAAATCTCCATGACCACCCCCTGCTCCAGCAGCACTCACAAACATGCCACAGTACTCTGCAAGCACATGTGCTTCCATAGGAGGAATCTCTGCTGCTGCAAGCATTAACTTGATTGGAAACTTGACCTTGGAACAGACTGAGCAAAAAAAAAATCCCAGAGCCTCGATGGCACCAAAAAAGTTTCTGCTTTTTGGCACTTTTGTGCTATTTTCTCTACAGACAATAAGATGTGCAGTCAAAAGCATCACTGTAAAAGAGTGAGGCACCCTTTGCCAGCTCACAGTCCTTGAATGGGGTGCTCAAATCCAGCATGCTCTGCTGGGAACAGGACCTTTCAGCTGGGCTCTTTCTGGAGATGCAAAGCTGGGGAGGTAAGACAAGGCTGGGAATTCCAGGCAGATGTTCTCCATGTGCTGATGCTCCTCTCAGGAATGCCTGCTCCACACTGCTATGCTCTGGCTGGCAAGTGACAGAATGCTGCCGAGATGAACTCTGAGCCGTCCTCCCCCTGCCTATGCCTGTCACACAAACCACAGACCCACCAAACCAAGCAGGCAGTTCTGCTTCACCCCAGCCTCCTGCTGAGCAGAGAGTCTCAACCCATCCCCAGCAGGGCCAGCGTGACCTCATCCTGCCCTGCTGAGCTGACAGTGACCTGGAAATGCTGCTGGAGGAAACGGCACTGCTGCTGCTCAGCTGCCAAGGGGGATTTCACCACCAGCCCATTCCCAGAACACCAAATTGCAGTCTGGGAAAGAGCAAGATTCTGGATGAGGAGAAGGATCTTAATCAAAACCTTTCCTTGACATCTGGCATTAATATCTGAGGGAGTGTGCACAGCTCCCCTGCCTCTTCTAACTCATTTATCAGGTCAAGGCCACTAAAATCGTGGCTGAAGCTTGCACAACCTTCACCATCACATGTGGCAGCTGCTGACCTCAGCCTCCTACCACACTGCCATGAAGCTTCATGTTCCTCTGACAAGAGATGTCCCCAGGCTCTACAACCATCCCAGAAAATGGGCTGGAGCCTGCCTGACACAGTGTGTGCCCAGCTGGGACTGACTCTGAAGCACTCTTAATCTGGGACAAAAAAGAAGTGGATTTCCATGGTAATTCAGCACGGATCTCCACTCCCTCTGTGCATCCTTGCGTGAGTGGGAAGTGAGTGGGAAATGCATTTCTAATTTTACACAGCTTGCCCAGTTCACTGGTAACACACAAGTCAACACTGGCTAAGTTTGAGAGGTTATCATATTTTCCATATGTTTTCCAGCAAGAAAGCAGGAAGGAGAGACCCACACGAGCCTGTCCTCTGAGCCACATACCTCACAGGAGAAGCCCGTGTTTATGTTCATGTTTTAAGCTTGAAGTTTTCCTGGTAATTTTTCAGGCTCCTGCAGGAGAAATCCCCTGAACTCAGCCCAAGAATGCCATTTGTGTAAACCAAGGCAGAAAACACACTGTTGCAAAACTGATTCTGTGACTGAATCATGTTCTGCAAGTGATCTATGCAGCAGAGCTGCTGCAAACACACCAAGCACTCCAAACACCAAATACCCCTTTCTAGTTTTACTTTCAGTCTGAGGTCTTTGAACTTTAACTAGGATCAGTGGTAGAAGCAAGGACAGGAGCCCAGGATGGACCCCTGGGAAGCAGAAGTCACAGTCTCATGTGCACCCAGCTGCACTTCTCCACCGTTGTACCCTGCACCAAGAACACTCAGAGAACCTTTCAGGGATATATGGAGAATCTGCACAAGTATTCTGCCCCAGGATCTGACACATGGCACATGGCAACCCTGGCCACCAACCACCTGAAAGCACCATCTCCTTCCAGCAGGACTTTGCCCAGCCCATGGTACACGTGGTGTTTTCCTGTATTACAGCACTGGCACTGATGAAGGAGGTCACAAAAAAGGTTTCTCTTACTTTAACCTTCAGGCAGCCCTTGCTGAACTGGTCTGAGCCAGAAAAAGCTTCTGTGATGTCCCAAATAAAGTCAGGCAGAACGTCCACCATAAAAGAAAATGAATGGGAACACAGAGATGCCTCAAGGAACATCTTCCCTCTTCAGCACAGGAAAATTTATTGAAGAGATGTCTACCCACAACCCTTTTTGCACAGTTCAAGGATTATAAGCAACTCACTAAACTGGCAACAGGATTATTCCAGCTCTCACATCACTGAGCCCCTGTGTACAGCCATGCTCCGGATGGGCCAGCTGCAGGAAGCAGTCACAGCCCCTCCACAAGAACACCTCAACCTTTCTGCCCCAGTGTTTTGTATTTTTGGGACTGTGAATCAAAGGAAGGAAAGGAAATATTTGGAGTCACATGGGCATGACAACATGTCAGGAAGTCATACACAGCAACTGCCCAAGCACTGGGACAATAAAGTGTGCCTGGAGCTCCTGAACTAACCTCCCACTGCCCAAGCCTGCTGCAGTTTCTGTCAAGTTTGAAGACAACAGAAGAGAGAAAACAAGATCTCCTCTTGAGCTCAACCAGAAGCAAGAGGGATGTCTGCACACAAACCCATGTGGCAGGCTGTCCTGGGAGCATGAAGAAGAAGGGAGAATCCATAGGACAGGAGGAAAACTGCAGCACAGACCACCCAATCTGTTCCTCACCCAGCTGGGCACACCTGCCCAGGAGAGACCTCACGCTTAAATCAATACTCCTGGGCACTCCTTCCAGAGCTCCCTTGCCTTCATCTCCTCTCTCAATCCTTCCATCTCAAAGAGCCCAGAAGAAAAAAAAAAAAAATCAAACTCAAAAAACCCCAACTATGAAGCAGGATCTATGACTCCCTTTGGCCATTCACTTTCCCAGACATTAACATTTGGGCAAGGACAGTTCAAAACCCACAGGGCACCAGCAATGGCACCAGCAAGGCATGGAAAGCACATAACCTCCCACAGACAGAGCTCCAGATGCGAAAAACAAGGATGTGCAGCAATCCAGTGGCTATGGGGCCCTGCCCTTTTACTGCATTTTGTTTAAACAGCCCTTGCCTTGCGACTTGTGAGCTCTGTGCTGCTGTTGGGCTGAGTAAGGAGAGCCCAGCCAGAGCAAACACAGCAGCAAAGAAGGAAATGCTGCCCCAAAGATCGGTGCCTGAACTTGTTTTGCAATGGAAAGGATGCATTTAGAACATTTATAATCCAGCTAGTGAGGGAAGAAAAGGGAAAAAGGAAAAACGTATGGAAAAAACCAGCACGTAGGCTGGGAGAGCGGAGCTTCTCTCTTGCAGATTCTCAGCGTGGGTGTGAGCAGAATGCTGCTGGTGATGTGCCCACAGGGAGGGCAAGAGCCCAGGGAAGGTGGAAGACCAGGGTCCACAGATCGATGGGTGGTGGGATGGCCACAGCCTGGAGAGGGTTCTTGGGTGGATGGAGGACATGGGGTCTGCAGCTCCATGGACAGCAGGATGGCCACAGTCCATCCACAGCTCAGAGAACATCGGGATGGCCACAGCCCATCCACAGCTCCATGGACAGCAGGATGGCCACAGCCCAGTGAGGGTTCTGTGGGGATGGAGGACACGAGGTCCTCAGCTCGATGGACAACGGGATGGCCAGAGCGCAGCGAGAGTTCTGTGGGGATGGAGGACATGAGGTCCTCAGCTCGATGGACAGAGTGATGCCCACAGCCCAGTGAGGGTTCTGTGGGGATGGAGGACACAGGGTCCACAGCTCGATGGACAGAGTGATGCCCACAGCCCAGCGAGGGTTCTGTGGGGATGGAGGACACGGGGTCCGCAGCTCAGTGGGCAGAGTGATGCCCACAGCCCAGGGAGGGTCCCGGGCCGCGAGCGGGGGCTCCCAGCCCCGCCGAGCCCCGCCGAGCCCCGCAGCCCTGGCGCGGCCCTGGCTGCCCGGCACGGTACTCACATGAGGTCGGGGCGGTGTCGGTGCAGGATGGCGCAGAAGGCGAGGCCGTCGCGGAACGAGGTGGTCATGTTGGTGATGCTGACATCGCGGTAGCCCTCGCACTGCTGCCGGCACCACAGCTGCAGGTTCTGGATGGCCGCCATGGCCCGCGGGGAGCCGGTGGGCGCCGCGCCCCGGGGCTGGGCCGGGCAGGGCCGGGCAGGGCCGGGGACCCTCCGAGCCGCGCCGTGCCCAGCCCGGGCCGAGCAGCGGGCGGGTGGCGGCCGGACCGGCGGCGGTAGGCGGGGAAAGAGGCGGGCGAGGGGCGGAGAAGCGGCGGAGAACGCGCGGCTGCGGGGCCGCCTCGCCTCGGCACCCGCGGCACTCGGGCCGCCAAAGGAGCCCGCACGTCCCGCGGCTACCAAGGGCAAGGGAAATTTCCTCTGCTCCCACACAAAAACGTCAAAACGTCCTGCCCGAAGGGGCGGCCACCGGGGGAGGCGTGGATTTAGTCACTGGGAGGGATGTTTTCGCCCCATTTGGAGGAGAAAAAGTTCAAAAGCGCCATAAATCCTAAATGTAACTGTCCGCTGGATAATGCTGAGCTGGGTGGGTGGGTTCATGCCCAGCATCACCAAGTGACACCAAATGTGAGCGGTGCCGGAGCCCAGCGCCCTAGCGAGAGACCGCAGGCAAGGAACGGGGAGGAGGAGGAGGGAGGACGAAGCTCGGCGGCCCAGAACCTGCCCAGAACCTGCCCCGAACTGCCCGGAGGTCTCGTTGTGGAGAGGGAGGGAGGGAGGCCAGCCGGGAGCAGGGGGTCTGTCCCTGCTGGGGCAGCGCATCAGGCATCGGCAGTGCCATGAAATCATGGAATTGTTCAGGCTGGAAAAGACCCGCAGGTTCCCCACAGCCCCGTCCCGTGGGGTGGCCGGGTGAGGGGGGCAGGAAGGCGGCCCCGCTGCCGCCCTGCCCCGCTGGGCTCGCTGCAGCGCTGTATTGGCCAGCTCGCAACACTGCCCCGCATCCCACGCATCCCATAAAATAACTCACCAGACCTCATGCAGCTGGCAAAACATAAGAAGAGACAAGGTAACGCTTAAACAACTGCCTATAAATTAGGTAAAAATAATCAATAATACATATGATATATTAACGGTATTTCTGTGACATGATATGGATAATATACATTAATATATAAATACCTCACAAATAATTCAGAGTGTTTCCATTTCATCAACAATCACTGGCCAATGTATTTACTTTATGGTAAGGATTATACATTTCATTATAAATGGCTTGCTGGGCATGTCAGCAACTTTTACATCTCCATTCACTTTATTATTAATGGTTTCCTGAACAGTAATGGCATAATAATGCACACAATGCAGCATGAATATTTGATGTGGCATCTATAGTCTCCCATTTATCATTTATAACAGGCTACAAAAACATTATAAAACATTTATTACAAATTTATAGATCACTTTATACTAAAACAAAGTTGTGTTATAAATACATTATTAATCCTTTATGCCATTTATAGGAATCCCTTGTAATAAGGCCTTAGCATATGTTGCTGCACAACCGTAACAAGAGTGGTGTGGTGAGGAGGAAATACGGCACTGTGAGGCTGCTCCCAGGTCCTGGGTGTATTCTGTGATGGAAAGCAGAAACATCTGCACTCAAAATTAATCAGACTACCAAGGGACCGACCAAAAGAAATGCTGGATTAACTCAAAGTTGGGTTTTTACCCCTCACTTCCCTCAAAAAAGATGCTTGCTGGAGCCCTGAAAGATGAGCTGTCCCACATTTCTACAACACTTTGATAAAATGGTATAATTTACAAAAAGTCTCAACAATGAGCAGCCCTTCCCATCCTCAGGTATCTTAGGCCTTGGTGAAAAATAAAGAGGAAGCACTGGATTTAGGAAATGTGTCTGTGGAGTTCCTGTTTAGCAGTGTGCATCCCCTGCTGCACTTCCAATCGACATAGTGCAGCACTGGGAAATGAGGAGAAGGAAATGAGGTTTGGAATTGGAGTGGTTGCCAGTTGCCAGTCATATAAACAGTGAAAATCAGCTCCTGAGTGCAGCTTTGACACAGCTGTACTTACCCCTTTCAGATTTAATGGCCCAGATGGGGCACGGCCCAGGGAATGAGACTTAGTTTTTTTAAAGTATATTTGTTTAACATGACAATCTGTCTTCTAACAAACCCAGCCTAATGAGTCAATGCAGTCAGTCCCTTCTCATTACCTCGTGCTTTGGGAAGGGGCAGCTGGGGCTGGGTGGCAGGGGACACAGACCCACAGAGTGGAAAGCCAGGCTGTGCTCAGAGCAGCTGTGGTTTCCTGTGTATCACAGGCCACCACCACGTTTCACCTCGTTCCTCCATGCACTGTGCCATTTTTCACCAGGATGGTCATACCACAAATCCAGGCTTGCAGACACCAGAAGAACAAACTATTAGTTTTTGGCTCCAAGCTGTGCATCCCAAGAGAGGGTTAGTCTGGAGGTACAGCCCTTGCTACACCAGAAGAATCAGGTCCATGTTTCCACTAAGGTGATTAAAATGACATTTCTGGAGGAGTTTGCTAATACAGTAAGAGTATTACTGCTGGCCCAATAATGGCTTTCCAAAGTACACGCAGCAGAGACTTGTGCAGTGTTAGCTGGTGAATTAAGGAGAGCTCTGTGGGAGTTTGCAGCTATGATGAGCCTTTAATGCACCAACAGGTAAACTAACACACACTGAGAGAGATATGGGGCAGGAAGGGAGCAGAGCTGCCTGTGCAGCTGCCTGTTACCCACAGCTGCTGTTCTCACAGGATGTTCCTCAGGGGATGATGTTTACACATCCTTACTCGGGGTTTTACCTCTCCTTTCTACATTTTTTCCTTTAAGAGGGCCTTGTAAGTCCTTATTCTGTTTTGCAGACCTTGCCTCTGCTCACTGAGCTTTTCCCAGAGCTGCTGGGTGAGGTTTCCCACCTGTGATGCACAGCTGGCTCATGGAGCAAAGGGTGTCCTGCAGCACAAGGCCTGCTCCCCTAGCTCCCTTCCCAAGGTGTGTTTGGAAGCTTGTTGGAGCAGCAATCCACAGACATGGACTGATTTATTCTTCTTTACTTATAGACACTCTTCTTTTTCTTCCTCATTTCTTTTCAGTTCTCTTCTTACATACCAGACTGCACCGGAGAAATGCTGAGTGCTTCCTGACAGTTGCTATGACTATGACTAGTGGGGATTACTCTGCCATCACCTCTTAAATTTATCCTGGTTCCCACATGCAGCAACCAGTGGATTTTACTATTAGTAGAGAAAAAACTTGAATATCTTTCTAGGCCACCCTAAAGCCCAAAAAAACCCAACTAGCATTTGTCAGCTTGAAGACTCCAGGGGAGGAAGGACCGATTCCTTGTATCAGGAAATGTGGGGGCTCATGGAGATGAGAATCAAGTGATGCAGTTTGGTTTTTTTTTCCTCGTAAGAGAGCGTAACAGCATAGGAAAAAATCACATCTTTTAACTATTGTGAGAAATCAGCTGATCAGATTGAGCTACTTCATAATTTTGCTGTAGGCTGTGTGCAGGGCTGTTCGCTCCCAACAATAGGAAGTGTGTGTCGTAGCCAAGAGCTCTCATACATTCCCCTGCCAATGGCTTGAATTAAATTGAGGGATTTAAAACAAGAAGGAAAAAGCATTTGTCTCATCAGTAACATGCCTCATCAGCTCTCTTCCCAGAAGGCAGCCAGGCTGACTCCACAGAGATGGAAAGGCCCCAAACAGGGAAAAGAAAGCCCCAACAATTTCACAGCTACTCACGCAGAAATGCTTCCACATGATACCTGCCTCCCCTCAAGAGTCTGACTAGTTTGACCTGCAAAAGTAGCAGAAAGAAAGTTATTATGAAATTCAAGTCTGAACAAGAATTTCCACTTCTTCCATTCTTTCAAGAAGATGAAAGAGAAACGTGATGTTACAGGGAAAGGCACTTTGGAAAATCTCTCTGCAACACATCCCCCCCGAGAAGCTCACAAATGGTAAACCCATTATCCTAAAATCTCAAAGGACCAAAATCAGTTAGTATCAGAACAAAGAGTGTCCTATCACCTAGGTATCATACAATATCATATCAAAACAGAAAGAAGTCTCTCTCCCTTGTCCCTCCTACCCACCAGCCAGATGTCCTGCTAGCTTTTCTGTCCCCCAATGCAGTGAAATGAGGGACAGGCTAGAGGGTGATTTCAGAAAGTTATTTCCAGGCAACAAAGATAAGAGATTGCTCACATCCTGCATCCTACACACCAGGTGATAGGAAAAATGAAAAAGGCATAAACAGCAGCTTGGTGGGTCACCAGTCCCAGGGAGCTGAAAGGAGCTCTCCAAGAGGGTTGCGGGTGGTATTTATTTCATAAGATGATCTCCCCTTGTCTTCCAAGGAGGGGAAACAGATGATAGTGATCCCCAGTCTTTGCACTGCTATGGCAGAACACTCTGGTCCTCCAGGAGCTGCAAACATCCCTGTTCTTATCAGAAAGCAAAAGCAAAGGTGTGTTTTGCAGACCAAAACCTGTTTGGATCATGCAACTGGGTGAAGTGACCCCAGGTATATCAAGGACACACCCTGGAGTAGGAACTGGCTTGGGCACTTCAAAATGTTGTGTCTTATCAGTAGAGCAGAGTTTAAAGCCTGTAAAACCAATAAAATTTGTTAGTGATTAACAGTGTGAACGTGCTGAAGCAAAAAAGCACTTTGTATTTTTCTGGCCCATTGCAGACATGAGTAAGTGAAGTTTCCTTTCCCTGGTAGTGAGGGTAAGTGAGGTCTTGTTCCTGTTTCAAGGAACACAAAAACACTTGCTCATCATTCAGATTATTTCTGAACCCTGAAATCCAGTTGAAACCTCACCTGGAAAAGAAGCCAGCTCTCACCTCTGGTTACAAACTTAATAGCACTAAAATCCTTGAGACAGAGTAACTCTAAAGGCCAGAACTTTCCACTTTTGCACTGAATTAACAGAAAAAACTACAAATTGCCTTGTTTTCACCCAGACCAAACCTGAAGCAATATGTGCTTTGTTAGGGGGAGAACAGGGACTCCCCTGGAACATCTGTGACAGTATAAAATTGGGATTCTCCAGTCCTGGCAGAGCAGCGTGGCCGCTCTGTGTCCTCCACAGCCACTGGCACCCTGTGTCCCTGTGTTGGTGCCATGGTGGGTGCAGAACCAGGGGATGGCCTGGTGTGGGGTACTACAAACTCTGCAAGAGAACATGGTAGATGTGTTTTGGGATGCCCCAAAAGGGCTGAGCACTCTTAGAGGTCTCACTCCTCTCCAAAGATATAATAAAATTGGATGCATCACTTTGGATTTTGAATATCATTATTGGTTAAAAAAAAAAGAGAGAGAGAAAGGGAGGCAATTTTATTACTCTTATGGTATGTTTTCCATTATTTGCATAATTGCTTAATGCTAATAAGACAATTAGCGATTCTTACAGCTTAATAATTACCCAGCAATGATTGGGCTACTGTAGCTTAATTAATTTTTGAATTGTTGCTGGGGGTCTTGACATTTTTTGCCAGTATCTTCTTGTGTTAGAAATGGAGTTCCTGCAGACAGGCTGATACCAAAACACCAGCAGCAGCACAGGACAGACAGAAATGTTATTATGGAGGTCTTCTGATTTTAAAATGATGGGAAATTTCAAGCTCTATATTCTGCTACTTTAGGGGCAAATTACCTAAATACAAGGACAGGCAACACAGGGAACAGGTCACCTCAGGCAAATGTTACCCCTATAGCAGCCGGGCTACTTAGCTGGCATGGGGCTGGCTTTGACACTCCTAAGTTAACAGTCTTACCATTTTTAGCTTTTAGCAACAAGTCCTGGAGTTAAGTGTGAACTGCACTGTCCTGAACTGTGGTATGGCCAGAAGGAAGTTAATTGAGGGCAGGCAGGGCCAGGATTGCATTTGCCACTGATGGAGGTCACAGATGAGGTTGGCTGGAGGAGGCGGATGGCAGGGCCCCAGGGAGCAGTCCTGGGAATAGACTCCACTCACAGACACGAGCTAATGGAGACAGAGTTTTCCTCTCCTTTTTTCATTTTGCACAAGACTTCCAGCCTGCTGCTGCTTGCAGGGTGAGGCTCCTCTTTACCCTTTCTCATCTCTCATGGCTGGCACAACATCAGCCTTTAGCCATGAAATCCCAGTTGGTGGCTGTTACCTGCACACCTCTCCCTGTTGGAAGGTTGGGCAGATTTTCCTCTGAGCTCAGTGTTGGGACTCATCCAGCTCCCCAGTGCCAGGCATGTCCCAGAAGCAGTGGCCACTGAGTCAGGAACAGGCAGGCACCTCCCTGGTTAGTCATGCCCTGCTCATGACCAAATTTACATGCTGCTCCAGGATACCCCTCACAGTTCCTGGGATGCACAACCTTGCCCAGAGCTGTGTCAAAAAGCCACAAACCTCCATGACATTGGCACATGTGAGGGGCCACAATTCCAGCCACACAGGGCCTGGCAGGTGCGTGGTATGGCCAAGTTAGAGATAACCACTTGTGCCCAGCCAAGCAGTGAAGGTCCATCATGTGCATGCTGGACAAGAGGCAGCCTTGCCCTGAGCTGGGTGCAGCTCATGCAGGATGAAAAACAAACTTCTGGCCAGTTTTTTCTTCTCCATCATGCCTCCCCCTACAGCTGGCAAGGGATTCCCAGTGTATCTGAGAAGACAAAAAGCCTCCTTAGGAGCCAGTGTTAAGCACGTTCCCCAGCCCCAGCCCCCAGTTCTCTTTAGAAAGCTCTTGACTACAGGAGATGATGGTAGAAAAGTGTCTAAACAAGCATTTTGCACCAGTTTGGGATGTGCTGCCTTGTGAGGCAGATGGGAGCAGTGACTTGCACTGGGTGAGTCATGGGGCCCCATGGGCTTGGCCAGGAAAGACCCTGCAAACCTTCTCACCACTCCTCTTCTGATCAAGGCACAAACTCTTGAAGACACAGTAGATGGCCTCAGCCCCAAGAGGAACCTGGCAGAGCTGTGAAGGGTAACACTGTCAGCTCAGCCAGGATGGGAGGAGAGGAGGTGCTCAGCCAGGCAGAGATGGAAGTTACAGAGCACAGATTACAGGCAGGCAAGTGTCAGGGCATCAGAACCACTGTCACCAACCCTTTGAGAGCTGTCACGGCTGCCTTCCCTGACAGCAGGGATGGGCTCCTGCCCTGAGCTGTCTCCACACAGCCAGACACCCTCTGACAGCCCTGTTTTCAGCACTGATCTGGTTTTGATGATGTGCTTCAAGCAAAGGCAACCTGCTTAGCTCCACTGGGTCCAAGCGGAGGATGGCAGCAGAGAAATGCAATGTGGGAACCTTCAACACAGCAAAAAGGAGAGATCAACAAATCACAGATGATGATTTTTGTACTGGGAGATCTATGGCAAATCTCAGTTCTGCAGAGTAACTTCCACTCACATCATCTCTATTTGACTTCATTTCCCAATCTCCCAAAAGGTGATTGCTGCTGCTGCTGCTAAAGGGATGCTCCTTCCACCTTCCCAGACACATCTCTTTCCACACAGCTCTGCAAAGCCTGTCTGCTCTGGACTCAGTTCTGCAAACATCCAAGCGTGCCCTGCTCCTGTGACCCAGGCATCCTGGAGCAGGTCTGCTCACTACAGGCATTGCAAAACAGACACAGGACAATTTGGGACCAACCACATTGTTTGGTTTTGCCTGTAAATGTTTCTAGTTGCAGCCTGGGTGGAATTTCTGGAAAGTCCCAGCTGCAGAGGGATCTTCAGCAAAGCATCACTATTGTGTTTGACTCACTGTCTTTGCACAATAACAGTCTTGAGACATCTTCCTTGCTCCTTGGCTCAAAGTCCTTAAAAGCCCTTTTCCAGGAAGTCCCACAATTTCCCAGCTGCTCTAGGTTCACAGCAGCACCACCAGAACTACCTCCCTGCTCTGACAAACTGAGCAGTGCCTTAATGATGTGTGATAAGGGACTAAGGTAAGGGTTCCCAGTGAGATTACTGGCTCCCCTTGGACTGGCGTTAATCCTGCTGTCACTGAGCCCCTCAGGAAACCCATTCCACTGGCTTGATCTCCTTCAGCTGTTCCTCCACATAATTTATATGGAGCTAATTGCCACCGTAGTGGCTCCGGATGTGAAGCAGATGCTGCTGAGGAAAAGAGCATGTTGCATCCATAACTGATGGCTCTAATCTCTATTTAAAGACAAGGCTACTTAGAGTTGATGGGAGGTTCAGTTCTCCCCCTTTTCTTCTCCATTTCTCTGCAAAGCCAGCTGGACATTCATTCATGTTTTGACACACCAGCTAAAGTGCTCAGCTGTGGTATTCCTCACGTGCAAGAACAGACAATATTTCCCCACCCAGCCACCTATGAGGTCACAACCGTTCCTGCCACCAGCAAGGAGACAGAGATAAAATTCCTCCAGGATGTTTGTCTTTTCTATACTGTTTCTCTACTAACAAGTGGAGCACCAGAGGAATAGAGACAAATGACATGAGAACAAACTGGTGATTACAGGCTGGAGAACAAGCACACGGAGCAGTAATTTCTCTGGAGCAGGGGAAAGGAAGATTTCCTGTCCTCAAATGAGAGCTGGCAAATAAACCATCACTCCTATCAGCAGGCAAGGACCAGAGAGCAGTGGTCAGAAGAGTCACAGGGAGGAACTGGCAGATTCCAAAGAGGAAACCCAGCTGCTTGTTCAAGGCCTCCATTGTGACAGTGGCCAGCTGCTGGGATGTTTGCAGATGGACCAAGAAGTTTGTTTTATTTGTTTTTAAACAAAAGTTTTCCAAGGAACCTCTCAAAAGTTGTCCGGTCAGCAGTTGATGCTGAACCAACTCATCCATGGTACCCCACTGACCCTTCCAAATTTGCTCCATTTCTTGCATATCCTGTAAAAGGCCAAGACAGCTCTGTGAGCACTTGGCCATGGAGACAGGTCTTTCAGAGATGCTTTGTCTAGAATAACAAGAGACTGAAGAACAGGGGGAGAGGGATGTCAAGCTACACTCAAGGGAGCAGAGAAAGGCACAATGGAAATAAAGAGAATTTTAATTATAAAATAAAAAACCACCCACCCCCAGAAACCAAAGTGGTCTCTTTCCCTGCACAAATCTGCATGTTCTCTCCAACACAGAGAGGGCAGACACTTCAAGTGCAAGGGCCATCACTCACTCCCTTCTGCTCTCCCAGCAGCTCTGCCTTCTTGGAGAGACAAAAAACCCCAAACAACAAACTGACAGCCACTGCCCCAAGACCCCATGAAGGAAGTGGTCCCTGTTTGGCACAATGTTCAGGAGATTTTTCTCCCACAGTAATGGTATCTTAGCCAGCCAGACTGATCCTTGCCCCTTTCTGATCTTCAGTCAGCATCTTCTTTTCCAGCACAGTCTGGCCTGCCACATCACCTCTTTGATCCTCCAGCACATGGGTTGCAATACACTGTTCTTCTTACTGGGCTGTAATGCAGCTGATGAATCCATTAAATTATTCCTCTGGAAGTGGAACTCCCAGAACCACGTGTTCATATCATGGCTTCCATGTGCAGGATCTTCAGGGCCTCTGAGATCTGAGAGCTGGTGTCAATCTGGCCGTACATGCCCACCAGGAAGGCCCTGTGCAGCAGCACTGCTGCATGCTCTGGGAAAGGAAAAGGCACAGTGAGAAGTGGCCCAAGGGCTCCATATGCAAGAGCAATCCACCAACAACCACTGGGTGAGCATTTGCAGCTGCACCAGAAATCTCTCCTTCCATAAGAACTGGGCACAGTTCCCCCTCTAACAGCTCTGTGGGTTTGTGATCATGTGAGAGGTCACAACTCAGAGAAAACTGTAAGGGAGCAAATCTACCTCAAGGAAGCTCCCCTTGTCTCTGTGACAAATCCCCCTTGTGAAGCTCAGCCCAAAATACTATTGGTATTGATGGCCTGGTCTAAGCAACAGCAATCCATGGTAACTTCCCAGGGGAGCTGTTCCCAGCACAGGACCCCAGCTTTGACCTTTGTGAGGCCAACCATGCCCCAAGGGTGGCTGATCTCCACTTACCTTGGCAGAGGAGGGTGTATTCAGGCAGGTTCCTCAGCGCCGTCTGCACCACCTCGAAGTCTCGGCTGCCCAGGCAGTACATGTAGGTGGGCAGGAAATCTGCAGCAATGCTGGGAGTGAAACATTGAAAAATGACAGTGTCAGTACAGTCCAGATCAGCCAGCACAGCCTCAGCTCCTGTGGTGCTCACCTGGGGTTGTTCTGGATGGAGCGCAGAGCCAGGCTGAAGGCCAGGTTTCGGCAGGAATCCTCTGATGAACTCATCAGCTTCTGTAGGTTTGTCTGAAAGATGGACAAATGTGGATCACAGGACCATTCAGGGAGCACAAACTCAGACTGGCATCACTCCCCCTCCACACCAATCCAGCCCAACACAAATCCAGCAGGTACTGGCTGACCCCAGAAATCCCTCTTTGTGAGACAGATTATCCTGGTTTTGAATACTTTAAAGTACCCTTCTGTAATCTTATTTCATGTGGGACAGCTGAATTTTCCCTAGTTTCCAGTTTATTTAACAGAGCTGTTCTGTTCTCTCCTTGCCCTGGGAAGAGGACAGAGGTATAATTCTTCCTCTGACATAAAGCTGAGCCAGTATGCAATGGAGGGAAATACTGTCTGCCCTCTGCAGGGCTAATTGAGGACACTTTTCTGCTAAGGTGCTGCAACAACCACCCAAAAAGCAGAGGAAGCGTAGTGTTTAAGCTGGCTGTGCAACAGACTCTGGTGAAAAGAACCTCTTCCTTCTAGTGGCAGTTTGAGACACCAATACTCACAGAAAAAAAAGCAAGAATTTCTGGCCTCCGTCTGGACATCTCATCGATGTCTGTCAGCACCTCCAGGATGTCTGGGAGAAGACACAAGTTGAAAAGGTGACTGAAATTCACTGATCCAGCAAAGAATCTTTTCTTTTTCCCCACAAAACCAATCTCCTAAGCCATCAAGTTTTCCCACTTGCCCACAGAGGCAGTGTAATCAAAGGCAGTTTTTCAGAAAGGAGGAGAGCTGGGATGTGCCAGATCAACACATCCCAACCTGCCCAGGCAGAGGAAGAAATGCAGTGGGGTGAGAGGTTTCAGTTCCAGAACACCTTCTTGTCTAACTAAAGACCTTCACAGAGTGTCTCTTTAAGAAACAGGGTACAGGCAGGACTTTTTTGTCCTATTCTGCCTTGGAAGGAAAACTCACAACTTTGGTTTGAACAGAGAACATCTGTAATTTCAGAAGACCTTTGGAGAAGATTATTGTTCCCATATGCCAGGTTAACATTGTTTTCTTTCATGAAGGCCATTTGAAGATTTCTAACAAATCCTGCCTCTCATCAGTTTGGTATTTCATTCCTATCAGCACTTCAGACCTGGCTCGAACTGCAGCACTCCTTGATTTACTCATACTATCTCCCAAAATGCTTAAAGATCCTTGAAGAGCCTCAAAGTAGAGGCCATTGAAGCACTGCTGAGCTAAATGATAACAGAATCATAGGAAGCCTCTGTCACAGAATCACAGGAGGTTATGGACAAGTTAATCCAAAAATGGAACAACATCCTAACTGCTGGTGACTTCCAAACACAAGATTGAAACAGGAAACCAGGCTGCTGCTGACAGATAAGCAACAAGGTTGACAAATGTCTGCATTTGCCCTGTGTCTTTGCACAGCTCTGCAGATCTTCACTCACCCTCCACTGTCTGGCCTCGGGAGAGCCTCTTCATATATGGGGCCATTTCAGCTGGCGTGAGGGGAGTGAAGAGGGACACGCTGACCAGGGGCAGAGAGCCAGCAGCTGCTTCATCTGTGGGGAGAGAGAGAGAGCAGGGCACTCCTGACAGCCTGTGGACTGGCCAGTATTCCCCACCAGTGCAGTGGTGTATCATGAGCCACCAGCAGTGCTGTGATACAATTCCTGGCTCTCACACTGCCTCTAATCTCACTGCACCTCCTGTAACCCCCTCAGCTGACACTGAGGAGGAAGCTTCACAAGCTCTTTTAATACTGAATAATTTTGTGCAAGCTGTAAACAGTAGAAGAATGGATATAACCTTAGAATCCCCCCAACAGGTCAATCCTTAAGTGTGGATTAAAAGGGTAAAATCCATGGCCAGGAAACTCACCCTTGTTAAGGGCTGTTCTGCTCCAGTAGTGATACCACTGGCAGGAAAACAAATTAACCCATCCCAGATACTGGTTCCCAACTGCTGAGCATACAAGTGCCATTCTCCACTCTAAACACTCTGAGCTGTTACAAGAACAAGCACAGTATACACCCCACAAAAACACCTATTCTCCAAAACAGACTGCAGGTTCACCAGCTGGAATAACTCTTCTTCCACCCAGACTCACCATCCTTCTCTTCATCAGAGCCCCTGTCCAAGATGCCACTCTTACTAGGCAGACTCAGCCCAGCCAGGAGGGACTTCAGCATGGCTAGGTCACTGTTGTCTGATGACAGGTCACTGGGAAAAAGAGGTGGCATGTTTGGCTTTCAATAGCAAAAAAGGCATGAGCATAGATATGTACACTGAAACAAAGAGCTTCTCAGAAGCAGAAACAAGATTTTTCTTTTTTTCATAACTGGAACTCAAATGCATTTTCCCCACATATCTGTAGGTGGAACCCTGCAGCCACTGCTCTGGGAAAAGACTCTCCAGCTGCCTCTCTGGAAAGGCTGCAGGGCACTATAATACCTCGATATAACATTTAGGCCATTATGTGAGTTAAAGTCATTATGTGACTTCCTTGGGCTCAGTTTTCACCTATAAAGAAGAGATATGCTGCTCATTTCAGTGGAGACTTAAAGGAGCCAAGGGTGAAAAAGTGCCATATTAGCAGCTACTCTGTCACATCCTCTTGCTGTCTTCTGTCTGATTAGCTCTTGGCAATCTGACTGTGCATGGGCTAACAGGCATAAGGAAGCTTACTGGAGTGGATCCGAGTGCTTCTGCAAGAAGGAGACAGCTGCCTGGGCATTGCATGTGATGTACTTGTGGATAAACTGGACAAACTTGCTGATGAAGGCAGCCAGGTGCCGTGAGGATTTTCTGTAGTTCTGGGAAAGGATCAAGAAGATGAGAATTAACAAAAAAAATAAAAGCAGCAATGCACTGCCCCATCCTGCACCTCTGGGTACCAGGGAGCAGTTTCTTGATCTCCTGCCTCCTCTTCAAGCTCTCCAAGGTACTTAATGCACTTTTTTGTTCTTAGGCATTTAGGAAGGCTTTCCCTTCAAACGAGAAGCACCAAGGTCGGCCCTGTGTTACACGAGCTTCCCCATCTAGTGGCCAGCAGCAGGCACACGGAGGGAAGCAGGGATTTTCCTACCAGCAGCAGACGGATGAAGGACAGCAGACAGTCCCAGAGTGCCGCCTGGTGCTCGTTCTGGAAGACCTGCGGCTGGAGCAGCTCCAGGATCCCCAGGACGTGGATGAAGAAGGTCAAGTGGTTCTGCTGCCTGAACTCCTGGAAATTGAGGTGAACGCGGCCATGCAGCAGTGCTGCGATCATTGGCAAGTGCCTGAAACACCAGACAAGAAAATCTAGGCCTAGATCTTTCAAGAAAGTTACATATTACCTCAGTTCCTGGAAGGCAAAATCCCTTATCCTCTCTCAGAGTTCTGAGTTCTTGATCCCTATATTGATAGACTCAGCAAGCCCCATTCCCCACCCATATTCTGTCCCCTAGTCTCCAATTCCAAGATTATTTCCTGACAGACACCAGGTGTTGCCTCATTGTAAAAGGTGTAACTTTGCTGCCTTTTCTCTTGACTTCTGTACATGAAGGTGAATTCTCTCACCACCGCTGTGATTTCTGCAAGTTTGTTCTCTTTCTAGGACAAGGGTGGATGCTTTTCAATAATCCCCAGCTACACACAGGGAGAGAGAGATACCTAAGGAGGAGGATGGGATGAGCCACAGCCAACTTCCTGCAGGCCATATTAGCATCCCACACGCGGCTTTCGGACGATTTGGAGTCACTGGTGTCTGCAAGGAGGTTAATGAATCTGTGAACCAGGGCATCAAGCTGGAAGAAAAATAATGAGCAAATGGTTAAGAAGTTTAATGTACAAACCAGCCCCTGGCTCTCCAGCAGTGTTTCCCAATTCCTTTCCAGCTACACAGCGGGGTTAACAGAAATTATTTTCAGGTAGAATCTGTGAGTAGATGCAGTGTTCCAGCTGGCATGGGATCTGAAGTCCACAGTCCCTACAGACATCAAAGCAGGATCAGATGCCTGCACACTTCTGCCTTACAGAAGCCTCTGGCACACAGAAGCTTGTGGAGCTTATATTATTTTAGAGAAGGACACTGCAAAATAAACTCACACCAGAACTCTCTGCTCTGCAGAGTGCAGGCAGGCATGGGGTAACAGAAAAGCAAAATAAAGAAATCAAAGTCACCCAGGAAGCTTTTGCCTGTCCTCACCTTCTAAACTGGGCATCAAGGTAGCATCCATTCTGCATACACAACTGGAAAGGGGCTTTCCTATGCCTCTAACTTTACCTTGCAAGTGCTGCTGTCTCTGGCTCCTTCACTGGTGAGAAGCATCTCAGGCATAGGCACAAGGAGCTCAGGTAGTTGCAGGTATATCTGCAGCAGAAGGTCCTGGCAGCATTTCCCCACTGAGCTAAAGGTAAAAGGGAGAGGTCAGCCTCTGGCTACTACATTAGCTCAACCAGCAAACATCCCAGACCCATGAGATTAGTCACAGCCTTCCTGCATGTGGCAAACAGAGCATGTGAAAACACAGACATCACTAATCTCAACCAGTGTTTTTTAAGTCTTTGCTTCTTTTGAACAACTCAAATCATTCACCTTCTACAGAGATCCATCACAGTCTATGGGGATCCATCATGAGGCCACTTGGAGTTAGAAAACTGCAGTTCCAAAGGGCACAGGACAAGAAAGCTCTGCTTACATCTCCAGTGCAGAGTTCCTGCATGTGGTACTCACAGTCAGCCCCATCCCAATTGGAAAAGAAGTCATAACCACAACTATTCAGACTAACCAACATGTTCTCTACACACCTGAAACCCCTGTAGATCACTGACACAGTCTGTACTGGGAGGCAGTAGAAAGCAACAGTTACTCAGAATCTTTCCTAATATCACCATAAGCAAGGTTGGAATTAGGTCAGTTCCTTTCACTGCCACAAAAACATCATCTTCCTGTTCTTTCCACACTCCTAAAATAGCTGTTAGGAAACAATTTGGTCTCCATTCAGCTTTGAAAGCAAGTCAGAAGCAGGATGTATTACAAGCAGTGACTCAAGGGATGAGTAGACAAGAAATCCCACGTTAGGAACTAGTAATTAAAAATAACTCTTGCCTTAAAGAACGAAAGAAAAAACCCAAGCACGTCAAGAATTTCATTCTGAAGTCCTGAAAGCGAAAGAGCCCTTAAATTTCACTTTTCAAGTCAGCTTCCTGGTCTGAGTACCACTTAAAACCACTTGCTATTCCCCCAAACCTCAGGGAGGATAGTGTGCACTTTTCATACAGGCTCTGGAACATGATATTCTTAATGAAGACATTCTGGCAAGTCTCATCATTACCAGCCTGCCTGTGCCCCAGAACTACAATTCCAGCAGACAATGCTCCTCATTTGCAGCCTCACCTGCTTCCCCACTGCTGGATGCAGCTGGTCAAATATTCTGTTACTTTTTTGATGTTCTCAAGGTCTCCATGAGAACAACTGAGCAACAACGGCAGGCGAGACTGGATCAGTGTGCAGGAGGCCTCATCAGTGTTCTGGTATCTGGTCTCTGCTTCAGCCAGGATCAGCTCCACCATGCTGATCAGTTCTGATGCCTTCAGGTGGAGCACAAATTCCTCACGGCGCTTCTGTAATGCAGGAGAACACCCCAAATGATTCCACACCAAATCCCAACATCCTTAGTTCCTTCTAGTCACACTGCTCCGACTGGAATGGAACATCTTAGAACCAGACTCAAGAATGGCCCCCTATCTAGAGCTCTGAAAGCATCACAGCCCCAAATAAGACCTCTTTACCCCTTCTCTACTTCTTCATTTACTTCCATCTCAGCATGTGTGATGGGTCAGAAAGCATAATTCATTCACCAAACCAAAGAAATTCTGTGGAGAAGAGACACAGCCTCCTTTTCTTTGTAAAATGGCAATTATCCCATGCTGGATTTTAGCTTGCTTGCCACTCTAGCCTTGTGCCTTTACCAGATATTGTGGCAATTGCTGCAGGGAAATGCCAAGTGGGCAAACTTTATGTGTTCCTATCAGCTTTTTGGACTGAAAATTGCCACTGTAATATGTAACAGCAGAGCAGCTAAGTAACCAGCTGAGGTACAGGCAGCAAACTTGGCACACTGCACCTGAATCACTCCAGCCACCTCTTGGCCATGGAAAAATCAGGCACTGTGAAAACATTGCCTCTCACTCCATCCAGAGAGGAATCTTGGAAGAACTGAACCAATACCTGAGGAGTTCTCTGGTCCCTTCCCTGCCAGATCCGAGGAATGTGAATACAGGCCCACAAGAAATCCAAGGAGGCAGTTGGGTCAAACCTGCCAGAAGACAAAAGAAGACAGATTTGCAATTAGAGTCAACACAACCCTCGGGCAGCACACAAACACATGGAAGCATCACTAAACATGATGAGTGCTGTGAAGAAAGAAACATCTGCAAATGTAAAAATAGGATCTATTAAGTCCCGAGAAGGGGGTTGGTTCTGTTCCCAGATTATGACTAAATAGTTGTTGCAATAAGCACAGCACAGGGTACAGAGCAGAACAAATGGCATTCAGCAAGTGTGGGGGCTACGTGGAGCCTTGCACCAAGGCCAGGAGTTGGTCATCAACACAAACGTTGGTACAATCAGACCAATGACCTTATTGTCCCTACCACAGCAGCTGCCTTGAACTGAGAAACTGATGTAATTTTGAGCAAGAAATTAAGAATAAAATTATAAACTGAAATGCTACCAGTTTTAGAAGTATTGTTGTTATTAGGTGTTAGCATTTCCTGGTCCATAACTGTAACAATACCACTACACTGGAACTTCAGTATTTGAAAGCTGTGTATAGAAGCTGAGAGCTAGGGCTGCTGCAGAGATCAAAACTGGGAGACTGATGTCATGAAAGAGTTAGAGAAAGACTGGAAATGCAGTTTAGTACCAAAAGATCCATCAGAGCCTGCCCAGGTACAGAGACAGCCCTCAGTATGCTATCCAAGCCATCCTGCAAACCCTGTGTTCATAAAGATTATCAACAAGGGCAATGCAAGATGGATTACTCACAATTAGCACTTCCTGTTTAGAACACAGCCAAAGCTTCATGTGCTGCTTCCATCAAAGAGTAGGTAATATTTATATCAGGGTACACAAATCAGCAGGACTGAAATCTACATCCTTCTCACAAAGTCTATTTTTGGCTGACTTACACCTCCTGGCAGACACATCATGAACATGGGAAGTCTTGTTCTCTCTCAGACAGACAGAGTTGCCCAACTCAATCCCTTGGCTAGGCCTGACAAACCAGACTCACCTTTGCTCCCTGTTCCTGCCAAGCAGAAGCCTGATGCACTGGTGCAGTGTGGTCCAGCTGGACTGGTGAGTCAGAAGAGCCAAGAGGTATGGGCGGAAGGAGGGCACCTGGGACCCTGCCTGGAAGCACCAAAAGAGGAGGAGATGTAATGAACAGACCCTGGTAGTGAGGGGGGTGTAGGAGATACCATGTGTACTGCAGAAGGATGACAATCCAGGAGGGCAGACAGTACAGACAGCAAGAGGATTTAGGGCAGCACTTCCTGACAGAACATGGCATCAGATGTGAAATTCAGTTTCAGCTTTAACTTTGGCATGGCACTTTGGGCAAGCCATTGATCTGTCTGCAAAAATACCAATGGAAACACAGCTGGCTGTGTTGTTATGGGACCGTGTTGTGCCTGTAAAGCACTCTGAAGTCCTTAAAAGAACACAGCTGAGGAAATATAAAGATAAGAGGAAACATAATCCCTGCACTGAGAAATGTGAGCCTTGCACAGCCTGTACTGCCTTGGAACTCACACAGTAACATGTGGCAAAACACAAAACTACCCTTTGCCCTGTTTCCAGGTGCAGGTCAGTACCCCAGAAAGTTACAGCACAGCCCAACAACTCTTACTTTGTTCCAGGAGAACAGTAGCTTCTGCTGTAGATCAGGACAGCTGCTGATGACCTCTGGGTCCAACATCTCCAGCCAGTCATTGAGAAGGCCAGAGGCAGGCCCTGGCCAAGCTGATTCAGCACTGTGGACAAAGCAAGGCCAGTGTCACTGGTGATACCATGCACCCAGACCTACCCAATTCCCATCATTGCCTTGGCTGACCTGCAACTCTCCACCTCCTTCTTTACTGCTGTTTCCTCTTTGTCCTGGAGCAACAAGGAGCACACCACAGCAATTGGTTTCATGGCAGGACACCTGGCAGTGGTCTCAACAGTAGCTGAGAAGAGGACAGTCAGGAGCTCCTCCAGGTACGGAGAGTGGGTTTCAATCAGACCTTGAAGGACTAGCAGAGGGAGAAAGATACCATTCATTAACTTCAGGATGTGGTGAAAGGTATGGAATCTTGCAAGTATTATTCCTGATAGCTACGCTCAGTGAGGAAGAGGGAAGCCATTTTTATCTGGGATAGTAGGCTTCCATTTCTCTTCTTGTTAGTGGAAACCAACAGTTTGCTCAGAGATTTAATTCCAGCCCCAGATCACAGTTTATAACCACACAGTGGGAGATAGGAGATGACAGAAGATAGGGCCAAGCTTAGATCAGTTCACATTTTCTGATCCAGGGAGAAGGCAGATTCCCACAGCCTACACAGTAATCACTGCCTTGCTGGGCTGGAAGTTTGAGCTGCTGCTGCAAAGAAGGAGAGCAGAAGGACATCCATACCTTTGCTGATGAGCTCTGGCTCCACATTACACTTCTCTCCTGATTTCAGGGTTGCAATGATGGCACAGACCGTGGAGCTGATCAAGTCAGGGTCACGACGGAAAGAAAGAGCTTCTGTGAGGTGCAAGAAGCCACCTCGAACTGTAAAGGAATCACAGCACTGGCGTCACAGGGACAAGCCAGCCCCCACATCAGACTTCCCTCCTACAGACTCCCCATGTGGCTCCAGGGCACAGCTACTCAAACATACAAATACACATTCTACTGCCATTTATGGCCACCACAACCCTTGACAGCTCTCCTGCATGTTACAGGGACATGCAGCTAAGAAAAACCTTTGTAACCACAAACTCATTTCCATGCCCAAGCTCTTGGTTAGACTCCAAGGGATGGCAGATGATACACAACTCTACAAGTCATGATGTGACCTTGTTCCAGAGGCATTCCTGCATGCTCATCTACCAGAACTACAGCTCACATAGAATTCCTGGCCTGAGAAATTATAAGTTTTCCCTGAGAGATCTGCTGTGCTTGCTGAGATGCTACCAGGTGTCTACTGCAAGCCCCCAGAGCTAAGGCACGTGTTCACAGCCTCAAAAAGTTTCTGCAGCACAGTGTGCTACTTTTGTAACTCCATATGACACCTGTCTAAAAGGCTGCCCAAAACACTTCCTGCTCCAGGTGCAGTTCTGTTTGTCTTTCTTGTCCCACTTTGTCCCCTCTGAGTCCCATAAGCTGCCCAGTGCCAGTACCATCACTGATCCTGTGCCTTGAGGAGTATTGCACAGCAAAGGCCTTCAGCTGAGCTCGCAGGGGACCATCCTCCACCGCGGGGTTCTCCAGCCACTGCAGCATCTGCATCAGCACTTTGAAGAAGAGCGAGGAGAAGGCAGTGTCCTGTGGCATGGAGCGCTGGGAAGAAATGCTTTACAGTGAGGGTGGTGAGGCATTGGCAGAGGTTGCCCAGAGGTTCTGGACTCCTCATCCCTGGAAGTGTTCAAGGCCAGGTTGAATGGGCTTGAAGCAACCTGGTCTAGTAAAAAGTGTCCCTGACCATGGCAGAGGAATTGGAGCCAGGTGGTCTTTAAGGTCCCTTCCAACCCAAACCATTTTATGACTGTATGAATTAGACTTCAGCTCTTAAACTGCCTGCAAATGCCCTGGCTTGCAAGACGTCCAACGCTACAGAACAGCACAGACTAGAGATCCCAAAACCAGCAGAGACCAACAGCTGCAAATCCAAAAAACAGTTACCAGGCTAGGTAAGGAACACTAACGCTGCAGGTAATCTCAGCAGTGCTAGGCTAATGTGGCCAGCCTGCATCCAGATGCCCATGGCCAGGCAACCTTGAGCTGAGCATTACAACGAGTGCACACAGCAGAGCAGATGCACTGCAGATTTCCCATCTCTCCCTCACCCCTCTTTATGAAATGCTCCCAAACAGATTTCCCATTTCCCCCTCACCCCTCTTTATGAAATGCTCCCAGATTTCCCATTTCTCCCTCACCCCTCTTTATGAAATGCTCCCAAACAGATCTCCCGTTTTTCCCTCACCCCTCTTTATGAAATGCTCCCAAAGCCACTCACGTGGTACTGGTAGAGCTGGCGCATGAGCGGGCAGGAGATGAAGTGGTGGCGGTGCATGGCCATGACCAGGGCGCCGCCGTGCGCGGAGTTGAGCAGCGCAGCCACAGCCTGCAGCAGCCGTGCCGTGATCCCGCTGGCCGTGACCCCGCTGGCCGTGACTCCGCTCGTTGTCACCCCACTCGTTGTCCCCCCGCTGGCTGTGACCCCGCTGGCCGGCGTGGCCCCTTGGCGGATGTGAGCCAGCTCCTGCCCCAGTGCCTGCTGCAGGGCCAGGGCCAGCGGCCGCAGGCTGGAGTTCTGCCACCGCGGGTCCGGGGTCAGTGGGAAAAGCTGGGGGGATACAACAGGGAAAACATTTATGACAGACAATGAAAGGATTGCTGTACCATGAACACCCTGAGGCACAGGAGTGATTTACCTTGGACAGTTATACTGACTGTAGGCTAACAGGAACCTTTTGATACAGCTTTTTCTATATTCTAGTGCCTGGCACATGAACATAAGAAGCATCTCTGCAACCCCAACATGACTATCAGCACTGACACTGCAGGGGAATCTACTACCCAAATACCAACAACTGACTTGGCCAATTAATTCCCTGTAGGCTCCTTCTGCAGTCAATGGAGGGAGGGAAGCTCTGTAAGCAGACAAGCCAGAGTACAAATGCTGTTTGCACACAGCTTTGCTGTCAGGGCCCTGTGAGCATTTCACAAATCCTACATCCACTGCTGAGAGGAAAGGCACTATGCACAGAACAAACAAGGTGCAGAGACAGCAACATGCTAGTAGGTACTGACAGTACTAGGCATGATCAAAAGCCACATCACGTTCCAACTACAAGAAGAAATTCCTGCCAGTATCAACTCCACCAAGCTGCAATGGCACAGCCTCATTGCATCAGGGCTTTCCTATTTATTGCCTGCAAACACTGCAGGATAAGGAGTCACAAGATGCAAGTATAAGAGAAATGGATTTTGTAAAGCTGCTGCAGGGAAGTAGCTACTCAGCTGGAGGTTGTAACAGTACCTGCAGAATGATGCCTGCCAGATCATCTTCTGGGCCCAGAACACGGACCTGGCTCAAGGCCCGGATCCGACTCTGACTTTGAGAGTTTTCAGGACTAGATTTTGACCTTGCAGTCTCAGCGCTGTCTGCAAGAGGAATGAAAGGAAAATGCTGTTATGGTAGATAGCATCTGGAGCCCCAACACCAGATCACCTTCAGCTTTACAGTCTCTGACTACTGAGGAATTCAGCAGCTTTTCTCTTAATTTCAAGCAAGACCTACTTTTCCATATGACTCAGAAAAACTCGCTGTAATAAACTCCAAAAATATTGGAATTTTGCTCTTTGCCAGAAGCAAAAAACTCTAGCAAGAACTGGTGTCTAACTGTAGCTTGCTGGTTTATTGCAACATGACTGCTTTTTAAGGAATCTCTGCCTGCTCCTCTCAGCAGCAACAAAGGAGGGAAGTTCAGAAGATGACTTTGATATTTAGGCTATCCTGGGCAGTACCTCGGCGGGCTGGTAAGGAGGCAGTAAGCAGGGAGTGGAAAGTCTGGCCTCCTGTTGCTCCTCTCTCATGTTGGACCTCCACAAGATGAGCCATGTAGTCTGAAAAAAAGGAGGAAATAAGAGCACATCATAGTCTTGTCCTCTTCAGGAAACCAGGACAGAACTGGCTGTTTGTACAGCTCCCACAGACAAGAGAATCTGCTGTTCCCACAGACTTTGTAAACATGAGGCCTTTAAAACTTTGTTTCTTTTGTGATGTACCTTCTAAAGTACTTTTTTTTACTCTGTACATTCCAATCCAAAAAATCCTCCTCTATTTTGGGAAATACAGCCAAGGGCCACCCAGGTGTTTACAGTGACAACAAGCTGCCAAAGCAGCCTGTGCATAAAGTTTGCTGAACTAGCTTGGATTTTTCCAAGGAAGTCGCAGGAGATCCTCATGGAAACTGTTCAAGAAAAAGTTAAATGCCTAGTCAGCCTCATCTGTAGCTCTTACTCTTGTCCATGATGTTCTGCTCCAGTGTCTGTGGGTCATGAGATACTGCCTGATCCAGGTACTGCAGAAGTTTGCTCATGCTGGAAACTGGGATTCCAAAGGACTGAACAAAGAGGAGCAGCTGCTGTGGCTCCAGGTCCTGCAGGGCTGAAATAGACAAACACAGAGTCCTCAGACTTCTGAACTTCCCATGGAGGGTCATCTTTATTACTTGATCTTTATGCTTTTGTCTGGGCCAACAGTGACACATTAATGACAGAGCTGCAGAGAGCCTAAAGCCAGAAGTCTGACAGCTGCCTACTATATTTTCTTTCCTCTGCAAATCATTGCTGCCTTATTGCATCTTCCAGTTAATTCACTCACTGGCTAATCTGATCTTCTGTTTAATTTTATTAGATCCTCAGTAATGCAATCATTCGTATTAAAAAATAACTTCCACCCTATCTCTTGATGGCTGCAGGCAGGAATTATTGAATAATTCAATCACTGGCTATAGACAGTTGTCATTTAATTAGTAAAACGGGATGAAAGCTCTGAATACCAAGAAGAAACAGAGCACTGATGAGTGGTATGAGGACCAGAGTAACCAGAGGTTTAACTTACAACCTTTAGGCACAGCTTTCCACAGTGCCTGTGCCTGTTGTCTGGTGATTGCATAGTTTAGTTCCATCTGAATTGCTGTAAAAGAGATGGGACCTCCATTCAGAGTCTCCCATTCCTTTAAAATACACAGAAAGGGGAATATCCATTCAGACTCACTCCCCTACTTAAAAAGTAACAGTGACATGGCTCTATCCAAATGCATCCAGGTAGGATGGCTGAGCACACCTGGGCAGGGAAGCCTCTCCCTTTCGCTTCAGCAGGGTTTGAAACACCAACAAACACACCACAGGCTCACCTGCATCCACGAGGCGTGGGACCTCGGAGCGGATCATCCGCAGCTTCAGCCAGTCGGGGAGCAGCAGAGCCTCCTCTGAGGTGTCAACCAGAAAAGCTGTAGGAAGGGGCTTTTTCTCTGGGAACCATATATCCAGCAAGGTGTAAAAGTCACCATCCCCTGCTTAAGAGTGGATAAAAAATTATTTCCCATGTTGACAAGCACCTAGAACACCCTGCCCTTTATCAGTACACCAGAACACATCATTGTTTTAATATTTCCTGCTGTCTACAGAAGGAAAAAAAAAATCAGCCTGCAAATCCTTCACTCTCTGCAGCAATATTCTGATAAATCTTACAGCTACAAACAAGTACTGCAAAGGTCAAGCTTGTGAGTAGAAGGATTAACACCAGCCTGACCTGTTAGGAGACAGCAGATAGAGAAAAACCACCCTGTATTGACCATCACCCCCTAAAAAAATCTGAGAATACTTCACCAACCTTGGGGTGGCCCCAGTGTCAGGAGAATAACCATGGCATGGACCACAAGGATGTGCATGGTGGCTGTTTCCCCACTAGTCCAACGAAGGAACACCTGATCCTGGGACTCTGACTGGAGAAAGGAAGGAAAAGACAGGATGAGCAAGGTGGGGAGAGAAAGGAGAACATGAGAACCGACAAATGTAGTCAGACCATAGTTCCCAATAGTGGCCACAAAAGATATTGTCTAAAAGTTAAAAAGGTTTTTTACAAACACATAGGCTTGACTCTGATACCATGTCACAATCTGATTATTTTCAGATCAGGGAATTCTTGCACTGGACTTGGTTTATTCAAATTGAGTACCCCATAAAGGGCTTCAGTTTTGTTAACCTGCCCAGTCTGTGTGACCTGCTGGGGCAAGGCAGGAGGCACTCACCCAGCTGTACACCTCCTCGCCCTCCTTGCTCTGCCGCATGCGCTTGATGTAGCGGGAGAAGATGGAGAGCAGAGCCACGAGCACTGCATCTGACTCAGCACTGTAGGAGAGCTTGGAGAACAGGTGGGACATGATGGTGGAGCGCTCCACGATCAGTCGGGCGACATCCTGCAGGGAAAAAAACATCCAGGAGGTCTTTACTGCAAAACACAGCCAGGTCCTCCTGTTTCATTGCATCATTTCCATCATCAGTCTAGTGCACACCACTCTGGAGATCAGCTTGTGGGGTCAAGAGTAGAACTGACACAGAAGGGAAAAGGCCAGTGCTTTGCATGCATCCTGCAGTGCCCCAGTGGAGCACAGATATGTCCTGATGCACCCCATTACAAAGTAAGCAATTACATAGCATTTCTCTGAAGAAAAAGATCTACTGATGCTTATCATTCAACCTCCTCCGTGTATCTAAACAGAGGCACTATCAGCACATGACTCATGTCACCAAAAGCTTTTCTAAAAAGAAAAAAACTCACACAAACAAATAAAGCCAGAAATCTAGTTTTGGTTACACAGAAGCACACCCCACCACTAAAGTTCCTGACTTCCCATTCTCTCCCCAAACATATGACTGCAGGTTTAGCACCTGCTTACTTATGAAACACTACCAGGTGGTGGAATTTCCATCAAACCATTATCCACTCTTGCATTCCCCATTCCAGCTGATGGGCTGCTGCGCTGGAGTTTATTGCTCTGATTACCATTTCATTATATAAAACAAAGACACAGGTTTGCCTTTCAATCCATACACAGAGACACAAACATGCAGTTATTGGAGTAACACACTCCCCAAAACTCATCCAGGTGTTACAGCAAGTCCCATGCCTACCACTGTCCTGGGACATGCCATGAGTCCCCCACACAATCCCTCCTCTCACCAGAGCAAGGTCGTTGTGCTGTCCCTGCTCCTCCACCGGGGCGTGCTGGGAGAGGTACACCAGGTAAGCACTGATGGTCTGGGGATCTGTCTCCATGTGGATGGCCTAGAATGGGAATTTCTTTCATTAGAAATCAGGATTTAATGAAAACAAGCACCAGCATATGCAAAATCCTTCTGCAAGCACATAACCATGTCAATATCACAGCCAGACCCAGTTTGTTTATATCTGTTTCAGCACTTGTAGAAAAAGAACAAGCTGGACACTCTTCCCTTTAGCTGCTTCCACTCACCTGCTGCAAGGCCAGAGCTGTGGTGGCTCTCACACTGTCAAACAGTGGCAGTCTTGGGAGGTCTCTCAGCAGCCACTGATATCCCTGCAGCAGTTCGGAATCACCAGAGTCTTCTTCCATGGGGTGATCTTTCTCCTCCCCATCACGCATTCCTCCTTCCGACAGCACCAAGGACAGGCCCTGCACAAGTCACACAGACACAGCTGTTGCATATGAAGCCACAGCTGGACTGCTAGTTTCATACTAGTGAATATAACAGAAACATGCTTCAAACACCACAGAACGATCCAAATGCAGCACACTACAGGTTTCAGCTCAAATAATGTGTGTTTTTGACAGATACCCTGCTGGAACTTTCAGTCTGAGCACGATCTTTCTGAGCTCCCTGCAATTCTTTTTGCCTTGTCTATGCTCCAGAGCACCAGGCACTCACTCACACCCCTCACAGACAACAGCCTCTGCCAATTACTCCACATGACACATAATCTCCTGATTCTACACCTGAACTTCACAGGAAACATAGTAAAATCCACCTCTATCTTAAGTACAACTTAATTGTTGAACAATAACTTCTGAGCAGCAGGGAGCAGAAGTGTATTTGATGGGGTTTGGAGACTGAGACAAGTCACTGAAAGAGGATGACATGGAACAATTTCACTGTGCTGGCTCTGGACTCAAGATAACCTAGGGCTCTGCCCCTGGGCTTCAGACAGACCCTAGTCAAGATGATTCTGCTCACCTTCATGGCCAGGACCCGGGAAGCCACCTGGGAGGAACTCAGGCGCCGCAGGAAGTAGTCAAGCACCTCACAGGTTGTCTGTTCATCTGCTTTGGGTCCCAACAGCAAGTCTTGCAAACGTCCAAGCAACTGCCTTTGTTTCTGTTGTCTCTGTGGAGTGATAAGTTGGTCTGTCCAGTGAAATCAAATCTGGGATGCACAGAAAGTAGGGAACAGAAGGGATCCCCAAGAGACTGCTCACCTGGCGTTTCTTGGCACGCTGGTCTTTACTCTCCCCCTCCTCTTCTTCTTCACCTGAGGTTGATTCATCAGCAGCATCATGAAGCAGAAACTCACAAAGACACTGCACAGGCAGGACGTCCAAGGAGCCCTCACTGGACTGAACCAGATCTGCCAGCCATGGCATTGACTGTGATGAGGCCTGGGAAGGATGACAGCAACAAGATCAGCAGAACATAGATACACCACACTGATCATTTAATTCCTGAGCAGCAAAGCACCTTCCCCTGAATCTCACTTAGCTTCCTTTTGCCCCTCACTCTGCTCAAGTTTCAGAAGTAAGGGATCCAGTCCCACCACAGCCCACCTGTCTTTGAATGATGTTGAGAAGAAAGTCAGGATGGCGACTGCGACACAGAAGGTGGCCCAAGCGGAGCGACTGGTTCAGGCTTTTCACCTGCTCCAGGACATGTGGTGGAGGTCTGCGAGGGGGGCCCCTGCCACAGAAACAGCAAGTTACCCACAGGCTGACAGACTCACTCTGATGTGATGAGGATCAGTCAGTTCTGTAGTGCATGAAGGGTTTATAGGAAGGTGGCAGGCAGGTTGGAACCAGATGATCTTCCAACCAAAACCATTCTATGAACCACAGGATTCTTCCTCCCCACATCAACCAGGGTTTCCTGACAAGTGTTGTTAACTACGATTTCATGTTGATACCACAATGCAGAAGGCTACTTACTGAGGGTCCAGACTTGTCAGCTGGGACAGCAAGAGGCTGCTGCTTTCTGTAATTGTTTGTTTTGTGGATGCAGCTGCCAGATGACCCTCAAATGCAAGAATCTCCTGTTTTTCTCTCTGGGAGATTTGAAGTTCACGATTAATCATCTCTGTGCGTGTCTCCTCATCCGTCAAGGTACATTGAGGATAGGAATAATTACTGAGAAAATAAGTTTAAAAAAAGGAAATGGTTATCTTGTTCTATTCAAAATTCATGAATCACAGTCAGAAAGAACAGGACCTCAGCTCTGATAGACAATGTAGAAAAAGCCAAGTAGTTTCTCAGTGGAGCCAGGAGACTGAGACCTCCTCAGCAATGCACAGCAGTCATCCCCCTCCCCCTTTTTCTCAGCTTTATTCCCTTGCTTATAATATTTTTGTCAAGGGAAGGCACTTTTCCCACTCCAACTGCAGTGCTGATGCCAGTTTATTTTACACAAGTCCCACTGGAAAGGAAGGAGTCGCATGGCACAAACTTAATTCAGAAATGTGTGTTTTCAGTGGTCTGTTTGATATATGTATGGATTTAACCATACTAACTTGGTCATGACCATTTCCATGAGCATCTTTAGCGAGGGATACTCCTCCCATGCAGCCAGACCTGCAGCAGAGAAGAACAATAAGGAATACAGGAAAAAGATAGAGCCTTTATATATACTCAAACACATTCCAAGGTGGGGAGACACAAACTCACTTGAGAACAGCACATAACACTTGGAGCACAAACAAGGCGATTCCAGCCACATGCTGGTCCAAATCCCACCCCCACACATTTTTCACCCACAGGGGATACACAGTTATTTCACTGCAGCTACCTCACCAAAACAGCACAGGCCTTGCACACAAGCAACCAGACTTCTACAGAAAGCACCTTGGTCAATTTTTGCAGTAGACCTGGTATTCTGAGAAATGCCCACACTCACCAATGTTTTCAGGATTGAATGCAGCCACTACAAGCAGGAGAGGCCAGGCTTTCCAGTAGAGAGTAGAAATAGCTAGATTTGGAGGTTGGTACCTGCAAAAGCCATCAATAGAGATAAGTGGTTAAGTTTGTTCCTAAAGCCCATCTCAAGTCTGCTTTTCTCCTTAATCATTCATTGTTTAGATTCAGTCATGCCAGTTCAGTGTTTTTTCCCAACAAACAGACACACACACACACAAATCCTTTCAGCAGGATTCAGCTGAAGATTTCTAGGGCAGAAAGGTCAGTGCTTGCAGACCAAAGTACATTCCATGACTCAGGTCTTGATTGCTCTAGAGAAATATCCACCTGAACATGACCCTGAAAAGTCTTCCTTGTCATTTTGTTATTACAAATTTTAACACAGAAAAGCATCTTAACTGGGAATGTTAGTCACAAGGTGAAAGTGAGCTAGATCACAGCAAGATTATCTGTGTGATAAGTCTTACCCTGGGGGTAGCTGGATATTCTCTGGATGGTGATAAGTGCACAGATTTAAGACTGCATCGATCAGCTGGATTCTTTCTACCCTCAGGACCTCAACATCTGGAGGAGAAGAAAAGACTGAACAAGTTATTGACCTGTCTACCTGCCTGAAAGTCCTTCAAGCATCACAGTACAAAAAAAAATTACTTCAAGCAAGTATGTTATTGTGGGCTTGCTCTCATGATATTACAGAAACAAAAAATCAACATTTAAAGAGCAACAACACTTAAAAAAATCCTATAAGTCAATATATAAAGATATGGAACTTTTCAGCAGCAATTCAGGTCTCAATTCTTAAGGGTACTTTTTTCTCTTAAGGGTACTTTTTTTCCCCAAATGCATCCAATATGATACTTGTAACTTTTTCAGAACTTGGATACATTCCTTCAGGTAAGCAACAAATCTGATCAGAACTTCTGGAGCTCAGAGGAAATAAAAATGCATTTCAACTTTGTTGCAAGTTTTCAGACTCACTCTAATTCTGAGTCTTCCAGTATATGAAATGGTGCAGGATTTAAAATCCTATGTGAGAGGCTGGACATATTTTGAGAGGATACTGAACAGCAAAGTCTAGATCCTTCCACAAGCACTGAGCAGTTCAAAATCACTCTTTGCCATTAACTAGTCAGCACTAAGAGCATGTAAAATTTACAATCAAACTCTGACAACACCCTCAATTCTGCCACAAACACATACAGCTCAGCTGAATGGACATATTTCCCAGCAATGCAGGAATTTAGACAAATGCTAACTGAATTCATAAAAGGGGTAAGAGTAAAGATTGCTTTTGTAACTGCTATTCTCTAAGTGTCCCAATAATGGACTTGAGAAGAGCACACAATTGGTTAATTAATTTAACTTCCAATCCTTCCATTTTTGCATAGCCTATAAATTTCATTTTACAGTATGTACAAAGGACTAAATTGAATTTAAAAACGCTGACTCAAAACTCTGGGTGGTTGTTCACAGTCCTTCACTCTCCACACGACCAATCATTTCCCAAACACTCCATGATACAAAATTAGTAACAGAGAGAAACAGTAAGAGAAAATAAGAAGCTTCTCTAGTGAGAAAGCAACAGCAGTTCATGTCTGGCTTTGAGCCAAATGCTTAGCCATCATGACTAAAATATGATGCAAAGGCTGTTTGGTAGGTGGTAGGAGCTGTCTCAGCCCTGGGTGGCAATAGGAGGACGTGGAGACAGAAGCAAGCACTTGGTGGGAGCTGTGTGCAGCCTCACCATCTGCTTGCACAGCTGCAGCCCTCTTCACCAAGTGGTCGGCGAGCTCCATGGCATCGGCGGGGCCCAGGGGCAGGTCCCGCGACAGCCCGATCACCAGGATGCGCATCAGGGTGTCCTCCAGGATGGGCACCTCGGAGCACAGGCGAAGGAAGAAGCTGCAGGACACACAAGACAACAATCACACATCTTTGGACAGCAACGTGAGGGCTTCTGGGACCCTCCACAAACCCTACAACTCATATGAGCGGAAGATACATCACAGCTTAGTTTACACCACCTTCCCTGATCTCCAGCTCCAAATGTAACTATTTGAAACAAATTATTATTTCAGTATCACTTGCATTGCCTTGTACCTCTGTGCTTCAGCCTCCTTGAGTCTGAGCTCCCCAAATTACCCCAGTTACCCACGCACTGCGGGGCTGCCCTCCTTACAACCACGGCGTCAAGATACAGAACAGCTTGGCACAGGGAACAGGAAAGAAGGAGGAAGAGGAACAGATGGAGAGTGGAACAACACCCCCCAGTTTTATGGCAGTGTAACAGATGAAGAAAATCTGAGCACAGTTCCAAGCCTTTCCAACACAGAGCTATATAAGGATCCCCAGAAAACACCCATGCCTCTGCCTCCCAGCTAGAGCAGCTCCCCACCTGCACAGGGGCACACACTCACTTGCGGTCACTCTCGGGGGGCCAGTTGTCCCATTTGTAGTAGGTTTCTGGCTGTTCTGTGAAGAGCACCTTGTGGAGGCTGCAGAGATGAAGAGGACAGTAAACACCATCTGTGAGGCTTAAGAACACATACAATAATCCACTCCCCCAAAATCCTGCTGAAACTTCCCATCCTACACATAATGGAGCCCTTTCAGGTAAGTGAGTCTAGCAACAGTAACAACATGACTCAGAACAGAGAGGACTATGCAACATGGGCTCTGGGCTTTTATATTTTCAGTAATTTATCTTGCTTACTATTAATTCTGGCTTGAGCTGCCTCAGTAATGCCTTGTGTCAAGACCCCAGGATACCACCTGTCCTCCAGAGGACAGAACTATCTGTGGAGCCCTCAGCCACAGAGCTTTAAAAAGGATGTCAAAGAAAAAACCAACAAGGAGTCCACAGGGCACTTGTTTGGTCAGATAGCTAAAAATCCCCTACTGAGTGGACCCAAATAATGTAAATCAGAAATATTTCCCATTATCATATGTTTCTGGTATGAAGATGCATCTGAAGGAATTTCAGAGACAGAGACAGTCCCAGCCTGAACCCTGCTAAAACTGTTTCTGTTCCCTGTCGGAAAATGGGAGAGAAATCTAACCAAATCCCGGTGTTTTTCATAATATATCAGTGTTGGGGAAGGGACTGTTTATGTACAGACATGACCAGGCTGACTCTCACCAGTGCACATAGTCCTTTGGAGCCAGCTTGCTGATAGATGGAACAACTGTATGCAGCCACCAGACAGCGTCACGTTGGATAGCAGCAATTTGGTTCTGGAAAGAGCGCAGCACTTCGAGGTCTGAAAAACAGTCAGGTCACAAAATACACACACGGGTCCCATCAGAAGCGTGGTGGTTTAAAGACAGTAGCCAGGACTCTGAGGCATCAACAGTAAATCATAGAATCACAGAATAGTTTGGGTTGGAAGGAGCCTTAAAGATCATATTGTTCCAATTCCTGCACCACAGGCAGGGACACCTTCCATTAGAGGAGGGGAACCAGAGGAGTATATGAGAAAGACTTGAGCCTCTCAGCTCTGACAGCATATGTTCTTTGCTTTCTGACATGTATTGAAGCAAAACCCCCAACACAAAGCACAGATGGATTAGTGTTGTGAGAAGAAGGCATGCGTCAGTGCCACACCAAAGCCCTATCTTCCAAGCCCCTTAATCCTTACAGCTGCCCCTTCAGGCCTGAGGTCCCTCCATCCATAGCTCCCTTTCCCAGCCTCTCAGCCACTGTTTCAACAGATACAAGAAGCACCCAGCCATGCAAATGCCACGTCTCCTATCTCTGTCAGTCCCAGGATGACAGCAGGCTCCCAGCCCTAACTGATGTTCTCCCAACATCAGAGGCAGATATCTACCAAGATACCCATCCTCAGAGAGAACCTAGGTTCTTCTGCTTACTCTTTTTCTCTCCTTTGTCCCAAGCAATTCCAGCCTCCTTCACCTGGGCTGTGATACCAAGCATCATGGAGACAGCTAGCAGGTCGGTTATGTGGATGACAAACCGCTCCTTAAAATAGAAAAGAAAAAGAGTTGAATAGCAACACCCAGAGCTGCCTTCTGGAAGTGTTTTGTCATCAAAAATGATGAATGTGGATGTTTGGAAATGAGATATGGGAGTGCTGCTATGAGACACACAAATAGTGACTCACTCAGACACCAAAGAGCGAAAGAAAGAACAGCCAGGAAAAAAAAGACACAGAAGGGCTCAGTCACCAGCACATCCAGCAGCACAAGGGTCAAACATGGTACCTTGAACTCCATCTCTGCATACAGGGCCTCCTTCCGTTCCTGCATGAGGCCCAGACAGAAGGCCTGAAAGTTGATCTCATGTTTTGTCTGTTTGATGATCTCTCTCAGCAGGGCCCGTGAAGCTCGCAGGTAATCGTCCTTGGTGGTCAACAGGTCCTGGAACACCATGGCCAGGTACTGGGGCCACACAGAGAGAAAACTTTCAGTGCACTGTAATGGGTCTGCATCCACAAAATAAAGAGACAAGGAAACCATGCTGGAGGTATCCTGTCCTTCAGACCCCTGGGGAGCTGTTCGTAATGTTTCTCTCATGAAATTGCACTATCACTCAGAATGTAGGAGTTAGAAAAATGCCCATTTATGTTTATTCCTACCAAGAATAATTATATAATTTCAAAACAGTATGATACAGATCAGACAGCTGTGAAAAGATTCATCTGAGCCTCAAAACAACTAATCTGTCATGTTCTGGGTTCTGGGGTTACCATCAGTCATCCAAGACACTGCACCTACCTTTGGAGCTTGCTCTGAGCTGTGCTGAAGCACAGTATACAGGATCTGCATGTTGTTGGGATTTCTTGCATTTGATAGTTCATTGAAAATCACAAACTTAATGGTGGTTCCCAGGTTATCCCTGTGTGCATTCAGCAGTTCTCTGCAAGGGAAGACCAAAGATACCTGAACTGACATTCCATTGCAGTTGGACACATTCTTTTCGTTTCTCCTTGAAGTATTTAGCACACAAAAGTGAAAAGGATGGAACAGCACATACCAAAGGACAGTATAAAAGGACTACTGAAATATTTCTACGACAATGAAATTCATTTAAACAAACACAAGACACTCCATGCCCCAAGCTGGCATGTAAAACCACGGTGCAGAGACACTGGGACTGTCAAGTCCCTGGGCATGGCTCCCACAGTGCTTTCTCTTCCTGTCACAGACCCAGTCACCCACCTGACACACAGCATGTAGTGGTTGAGAAGGACTTTTGGCTTGAGACGGATTTTGATCAGGTTGGAGATAACTTCCATGTCCTCTGCGCTGTGGGTGTTACAGTTCATACAGACAGACATCAGCAAGTCCTGAGCTGGCTTGGTCAACTGCAGAGAAAGAGCAAAAAGGTTCCAGCCACTCACCATCACAGACCAGAAATGTAACTGGCGTACAGTATGCAGCCCTCCTGGCTGGATTCCAGACCAGAGTTGTGCTCCAACAGCTCCTCTCCTTACCTTTGGATTCTGCAGCCACATCTCCAGCCTCTGCACAGCCATCTGACGCACCTCTTTGTAGCCACAGGTTGCTGTCAGCAGCCGGAGGAGGTTCCTGGACACATTGTCCATGGGCTGGCGCCGGTTCAGCTGGTCCCGAAGCATGTCCAGGACATATTCCTCCACACTCTCTGCAAGGTCTTCATACCTGGGCCACACAAATTGAACTTTACTCATTTCCACAAAAGCCAGTCCAGAGATCAGCACTCTTTCTGGTTTGTGGTATGACTGCAAACCAAGAAAATCTGCTCTTTTCTCCTGGAACCAGTTTTATCTGATGCTCAACGTCCCCCAGCAGGTGCCACAGGTGCACAGAGAAGGAGCTTCCTGCCACAGCTCTGCAGGGTGGGTGAGCACAGACACATCTACAGATACATCTGCCACACAGCTGTGTTAGGAGAGGGAGAGGCACTGTACCTGGGCATGAGCTGGCCTGCCTGCTCCGGGCTCATTTTCTCCTCTGCAATCAGCAGCTCACTCTGGCTGTCCTCCTCTTCTGTCATGGAAGGGTGGGGGCTACTCCCTAAGAGAGATCAGGACACAGCACACTCCGTGAGACAACTCCATTCTCTAGAAATCAATCATTTGTGCTCTGGTTTGTTCCACTTCTTGCAGGGATCCCTTTCAGCAAGACCACAGCCTCTCACACTGCATCCCATACAGGCCCATTTTTCACTACCCTCAAACATCCCCCGGACATGAAAGAGCCCCAAAAAAGAAGAAAAGCAATGCCTGGAATTCAAAGCCTGGCGTGTGTGACTCCATCCAGTACCAAACTATTCTCACAAGTCAATAAGCAGTGCAGGCTCCATCCCCTCCCTAAACTTTTATTCCTTGTTCCCAAACATCTTCTTACCAGCACTAAGGTCCCCTCCACTACGTCCAACTTCTCCATGCAAGAGCATGGTCTTGGGAGGCATCTTTGTGTTAAAAGCTGTCTGGATGTTATCCACAAACGTCTTGCAGTGAGGGCTGTCCACCCAGATGCGCTCCCCAAGGGAGTCCTCAATGTACACCTGCAGAAGGGAGCACAGTCCATTTTCATGGGGTTAATTACAGGAGTATTTGTAAGTTTTTATGGATTTATAGCCATAAAATATATACAGAGTATGAAACTAGCATAACCAGTGAGTGCATGGATGAAAATCAGATCATACAAGAGCAAAAATACACACCACCACATCCCAAGCTCTGCTGGGCACCTTCTCAAAACAGACTTTACAACAACTTCTACCATCAAAATACAGAAGCTGATCAGCTCAGCCTTTTTAAGTTAATGGGCTACACACCAAGTAGAAAGCAAGGAGTCTCTGCAACACTTACATCAATACAGACTCTCAAAGACATCTCAGAAAAGAGCAGAGATAATGCAACAAAAAGCAATGGAGGCTACATTCCAGAAATCCATGGAGATTTTTCTCTAAAAGAATGGGCCCAGACTCCAATTTCTGCCTACTCTAGCTGCATTCCCACAGTAGACAAGAGGACACTACCCACCCCCTTCCCTACAGCTGTAATAAATCTTATGCTGCTCTCCTACTCCAGCACATCCACATTTCCCAACCCAGTCTGCCCACCACTGCCTCAGTCCAGCAGAAGCCCCCTCAGTTCACCAACTTTGACAAAGATCTCTGGCCAGTTCTCATCCTCTTCATATGCTGCCATGAGAAGGTTGCACGCCAAGACAGACACAAGACTGTTCCCTTTGGCTTTGAAATTGATGGAGGCATCTCTTCGGAGTAGGCTGCACAGTGCCTGGAATAACATCCACAAAAAATAAAATAATAAACAAGTCATCTATTGAGAGAGCATGGAGAGAAGCTGCAGAAAGAGAAATACAAATTGCAGCAGCTTGCCACAGAGCTCTGGTATTTACAAAGCCATGCAGATCACGCTCTGGCCTGAGAGAAAGTGCAGCTCTGCTCCCAGTTTGGCAGGAATGATCCGCCACTAACTTCACAAGTCCTCACCTCAATAACCCCTTCGGTAGCAAATATGTTGGGTTTGATTTTTGCCAGGTACATAAGGCTCAGGTACAGAGTGGTGTCAGGTTTGGCTCTGTTCATCTTCAGTTGCTTCACAGCTCCACACAGCACCCCCTCAATACGGTCATCGTTGCCTTCTGCCTCTGCTGCCTCAATCTCATCCAGCAGCACCGTGGGGACGACTGCAACCACCAACACACAGGCATCAGCATTTATTCTTATGCCAAATAACCATACTGAGATGCTGCAGAACCAGTCACAAGGGACAGCAAAGCACAGACCAGCTCACTTTTAGCCCTGGAAATAGCTTTTCCCTACTCAATTGCCATTAAAAGTTCTGTTTCACAACTGATGATGCCCCTTCATTGTTTTTCTATGCTAGCACACTCCTCTGCAAATGTATCCAACATCAGAAATGGAATGACAATTCAAAAGGCAACATCCAGACCCAGAGTTTGCTAAAGAAGTACGTGACTAAAATACCACAACCAGCCTTTGAGATTTCTTCAAGGAAGTATTTCACATACAGCTACTGAACAGCTGTCAGACAGAATGAACACAACCCAATGCCAACAGAAAAGAAAATCTTGACTTCAGCCCTGTATCCAGGGAAGGAAACCCTGGAGGACAGCAGATAATTACTGTGTGAGCTTCAAGAAAGACTCCTGGGACGAGACTCCAGAGAAGGAGAAGTTTCCTTTCTCTGAGGCTTCCATGCGACAGCCAGAGCGCAGCGAGACCTCACCTTCGATGGGGATGACAGACGGCTCCTTGATGGAGGGCGAGATGGCTCTTTTCTCCGCCACGGCCGCCTCTGCCAGGCGTCCCAGGGCGCTGAGGGGCGGCGTGGAGGAGAGCTTGGGGCGCTTGGTCAGCCCGGGCAGCCCCGCCGGGCCCGCCAAGGCGGCGGCCGCGTCCCGCTTGCGCTCCGAGGGCAGCCCGGGCGGCGCCGGCTTCAGCAGCGTGACGGCGGCCTTGCCCTCGCCGCTCTGCCCCTTGGAGCCCAGAGCGATGAAGTCTCCGGGCGGCGGGTGAGCTGCGAGGGGAGACACAGCGACAGTGAGCGACAGCGACAGCGAGAGACACCGAGCGACAGCGCCCGCAGCCCCCCGCCCGCGGGACTCACCGGAGGGCTTGGGCACGGCGCTGGGCCGCCGCACGGCCGCCGCCTTCGGCCGGTTCATGGCGCCGCCGAGCACCGGCCCAGGGACGGACCGAGCGACACCCGGGACGGACAGACAGCCAGCGGGAACCCACAGCCGGCACCGACCGACGGCCGCGGCCACACGGAACCGGAACCGCCGCCACAGCCGCGCAGCCCGCCCCGTCCAGCCCCGCTGGGCAGCGCCGCCTGGCGGGCGGGAGGGGGAACTGCACCCCGGGGGGACCGGGGCGCTCCGGGGGGGCCCGAGGTCAGAGCCGGGCTGGGATTGCTGCAGGATGTGCAATATGTAAACATTTTCTTAAGAGAAGATGTTCTTGGATGTCTGATCTGTCTCTTCTCCCAGGCAACTTGCAGCAGGACGAGAGGATATAGTCTCAAGCAGCACCAGGGGGTGTTAAGTCAGACATCAGGAGGAATTTCCTCACGGAAAGGGGGATTACATACTGGAATGGGCTGCCCAGGGTGGTGATGGAGGCACTGTCGCTGGAGGTGTTCAAGAAATGACTGGATGTGGCACTCAGTGCCACGGTGTATTTGAAAAAGTGATTAGGCTGGTCTTGCTCTTGGATGTCTTTTCCAGCCTAAATGATTCTGTGATTGGGGGATCTGGGATCAAATAGGGGGATCAAAGAGGTGGGATTGGAGGCTAGAGTCAGGTGCTGAAACGGGGGAGCTGAAAGTAGTGGCTGAAATTGGATGGCTGGAATGTGGGGCTGGAATTGGGGGTGTTGGATTGGGGCTAGAATTGAGCATCTGAAATCAGGGTGATGGAGTCAGGGAGAACCAAGGTCAAGGACTAAAACTGGGGGGGCCCACAGTAACTGGCTGCCCACCCCCTCACCCCCATGCCACCCCTTCTGTCCCCATATCACGCTCCCAGTACAAGCTCTCCACATGCCTTTATTGCAGCAGGAACTGCGGGTACCCACACCTCCACCCACACCACCCACCCAGGACCATGCAGGGGGCACCCAGCAGCCAAGCCCCCATCCCACGCCCCCTGTCCCCAGCTGTGCTGGAGGGGGACGAGCAGCAGCAGGTGACAGTCCCTGATGCCCCCTCCATGGCTGCATCCCAGCTTCAGGGACTGGAGCATTGAGCATCTCCCAGGTGGGTGTCCTGGAGAGGTGAGGGTGACCCCACGGCCCCCTGCTCACAGCCACTGCAGGGAGAAGCCCTGGCTGAGGCTCATGCCAAGGTCACTCACGGTGAGAACCTGTGGGAGGAGAGGAGACATTTTGGGATACAGCCTTGACAGGGGGAAGCAGGAAATGCTTTCCCCTAAACCCTGGTATGGCAGGAGAGCCACACAGAGTCCTCAATCCCCTCTTTGGTTACAATGTGACCTGGGAGGAGGAGGGGTGTAGACCCTCAGGATGGGGACCCCCACCCAGCAAAGGGCACTCTGAAACAGGGCCATACCTGGTTGTCCAGGTAGGAAAAGGGCTTCTCCTGGCCGTTCAAAAGGACCTTGCTGGGTGACTTCTGCACACCAAAGATGCTCAGTGTGCCAATGGTGACCTTGGTGGCCTCAGTGCTGGCATGGAGGATGGTGGAGGTGAAGATGTTCTGTAGGAGGGGACAGCATGAGCTCAAAGTGACCAGGTAAAATGGGACCCCCCACTCCTGCCCTCCCCATCACATCCCACCTGTGTGACATTGAACACCACATAGGAGTAGTTGCCCTTCTCAAAGGTGTCCAGGCTCTCGCCATCGTCCCAGAAAAGGTCACCCCAGGCAGTGGCATTTGAGGACAAGGCCACGATGAGACGCAGGGGGTTCCCTCGGGTAGCCTCTGTGGTGGTTCCTGGTTTCTGGGTTCAAAGATATGAGTTCTGCAGGGCCATGACCACTGGGGATGGGGGTCCAGGTTCAGCAAGCACTCAGGGAGGTGCTGGGTGGGCACTCACCTGGGTGGGCAGGATGGAACCTTCCCGGATGTGCAGGTTGAGGTGCTCCAGAGGGGCTGACATCTTCAACATCTCCCCACTGCTGTTCACTGAGGAGCCCTAGGCAGGCAGTGAGAGACACGGGTGTGAGGGATCAGAGCTTTGGCACAGGTCTGCAGAGCAGCCATCCCCAACCCTCCTTCCATTAGGGCTCACTGGGCTCAGCCAGGGCTTCCCACCCACAGCCCTGAAGGGTCAGAGATCTCCTGGCCCCCAGCCAAATGCCATGATGCTCCTCACCGTGTAGAAGTCGTACCACGTGCCTTGGGGGACATAACCTGTGACTGAGTCCACCCCAGGCTCCAGCACTGGTGTTACCAGCAGGCTCCTGCCCCACAGGAACTGCCTGTCCAGCTCCCACGTGGCCACATCCCAAGGGAACCTGTGGCAGGACGGAGACGCCGCTCGATCGTGATTCAGCCCGAGCATCTCCCCAGCTCCCGGTGGGGATGGCCTTACTCAAAGAACAAGGGCCGGGCAACGGTGTCCCCTTGCAGATGGGCACGGTGGAAAAGGGTGTAGAGGAAGGGCAGGAGGGAATAGCGGGTCAGCAGCACGTCCTTCATGGCTGTCCTGGCTGCGGGGCTGAACACTGTTGGGTCCTGGGCCTGGGGGAGACGTGGGCAGTCAGCAGCTGTCTCACTCCCAAGCCCACCTCCTGCATCCCCCATTCCAAATCCCATATCCTGCATCCCACATCCCGCATCCCATATCCTGGGTCCCACACCCTGCATCCCACATCCCGCATCCCAAATCCTGCATCCCACCCCTAGGATGCCTCCCACTGGGCACACTGCCCTCGACCTTCTCGTTCTGGGTGTTGTGGTTGCGAGCGAAGGGGTAGAAGGCACCGAGCTGCATCCAGCGGGTGCACAGCTCCTCTGAGGTGCTGCCAGAGAAGCCGCAGATGTCTGCCCCGACCAGTGGGATGCCAAAGAGGCTGAAGCTCAGCAGCCCTGAGGGCAGGGACAGTCAACAAGGCACTGTTTCAGAGACATCTCCAGACAAGCAGAAAGCTCTAGGAGTGCTGGCAGGGGCTCTGTGACACCCACCTGGAATTGAGTAACACATGTCCTTCCACTGGCTCCGGTTGTCACCCAGCCAGTGCCCTGAGTACCGGCCCTGGCTGGGGAAGGTGGAGCGGGAGATGATGAAGGGGCGCTTCCCCCGGATCTTGATCAAGGCACTGGAAAACAACAGGAGAGCTGGGGGCAGAAGGTAAGAGCAGCCTGCCAGGTGTTTCCCTTATCCCACAACAGCTGAGGGAAAATTCCAGCTCCCTGGCAGAGGGGTGGAGAGTCAGTCCAAACAGTATGTCAAAGGCTTCCAGTAGAACCAGCCTCATTCACCCATTCCTCCCAGAGAAGTGTCAGCTCCCCTCTTCTCCTGGGTTATTCCCATCCCAGAGGCTGTGAGCAGCCAGAGCTTCTCCCCTTCAGATCACACTCAAATCCCCATCCTTTTCCTCCTCATCTCTGAGAAGGATTTTGCCCCAACCCATCCCCAGGCTGCCAGGAAGTGGGATGTTCAGGTACCTTGCTGTGGCTTTGGCTTCCATCAGGCCATAGAGGTTGTGGAGGTTGTAGTGCACTGAGATTTTCTGCTTTGCTGAGGCACACACCGTCTTTGCAGAGAGGGAATCGCCCAGAACAGCTGCCAGGAGGGAGAGCCCAGTTGGACCAGTGGTGGTGGGGTGCAGGGGATATGGACTCCCCACACTTGCTAGCTCTGTGTCAGCCCTCCCACAGGCAGCTGTCACTGCCAACCCAGTGCCATCACACAGGTGGCCCCATCCTGCACCCTGACACGGCCCTAACAAGTGTGCATGGCTTAGACATGGATACTGGCAGGTAGGGATGGAGGCATTCAGGGTGTAAAAGAGACACAATGTCTCTTAGAAATGGTTTTCCTCCACCACACTCAGCTGGCAGCAATCTCAAAGTGCACAGCACCTACCAGCACAGCCTTGTATCTCATCTCCCTCCTTACCTGGAGTGTAGGGTGGGCTGTCCAACTCTCCTGGAGGGCAGCCATCTTCAGACCCATCCATGAAATTGGATGGCTCATTCATGTCCTAAGCAGAGAAAATTGTGCAGCAATTTCAGGTGTGTGTTTTTGGGATTAGTGGTAGACCTGGAAAAGCTGCATTTGAGGGAGAGTCCTGCCAGGACACACACCAGGCCTGAGCTGAGCTGCTGGCAGGGAACGACCCATGGGCAAGGAGGGACTTACGATCCAGAGGCCATCGAAGGGCACGTGGGCATAGAAGTGCTGCAGGTTCTCCAGCCACCACTGGTGTGTGTCTGGGTTGGAGAAGTCTGCAAAGGCAGTGAAACCAGGCCATACCTGTGGGGACACCACAAATCCACAGGTTCAGCAAGCAGGTGATTTGTGAGGAGACACCTTGGGGAACAGGGTACCACAGCACGCCAGGGATTTCAACAGGGGGTGAAACAGACAGTGAGACAGAAGATGAACCCAGCCAATGCTTTGAGCTCCTGGATGCTACACACACAGCATCCCTCCTTCCTCCATGGTACCAGGAGTACCAGGTGCTGAGGGGTCCCCACACAGTCTGTGGGCAGTGACAGCTGATGGAGCTGATGGAGCTGATGGAGCTGATGGAGCTGCTCTGCCCCCACGTGCATGAGGCCTGATACCACCTCACCAAGAACATGTCAGGGAAAAGCCACGATATCCCTGTGCTTTGCCTCATTCCAGGAATTTTAGCCAATTAATTTTCCCCCATGTTTTCAGGCTACACCAAAAGCCCCCTCCTTGGAGATACGAGAGAGAACAGGTGGGAGAAAACAGCCAAAGGGGTCAAAGTGAGAGGGAAGAGCTGCAGAGCAGGTCTAGAGGCACACTGTCCATCACAGACAACCTCCCCTCACCCCAGAAACAGGAAGGGAGAGAAATCAGATGACCAGCCTTAGGCAGCACTGCTGACTCTGTTAAGCTCATATGACTTCCACAGGCTCCTCTGCTGAGCAGGGGCTGGCTCCCAGGGCTGGTGAAGACACCAGGAGGTGACACATGAAGAAAACAAGGGCTGATTCAAGCTCTGGCAATCATGCTGGAGAAGTCCCTCAGCCACTTGGTTTTCCCTCTCTTGTGATGAAATCCCAACCCTGGTATTTATTGCACAACCCACTGGGCTGGGATTTCTCCCTGGAGCTCCTCACCTGCCCGATGAGTGGCTGCCCTTGGGAGGTGTTGAGGAACAAGCCCCGTCTCAAGCCTTCATCAAAAGGCCAGTAAGAGCCGTGAGGGCTGGTGCTGCTGATGCCAGGATCCTGGGGATGGAGCAGAGGGTTAGTGCCATTCCAGGCAGACCACAGCTCCTTCCCCCAGCCAGACCAGTGTGATTCACAGAAGAGAACCCAGACAGGGTCAGCCAGAGCCCACACACAGCGGCTGTTTCCCCCCAACGGGAAGAGAAACTTGCTTCAACACTTCCAGGCATGTTTTCTAAAATGCCACTTCTGCAAGTCCCCAGGACTCGTTACGGCGTTTTGGGGAGGGGGGGACAAATACAAGAAATCTTGCTCTTATGCAAGAAATGTCAGGTCATGGACAGGCTTGGGTTACTACAGAGTTCAATGAGGAGGAAATTCAACCTTCCCCTGCAAGGACTTGCTGGTCCACACTGCCTCCAGCAAGCAGAACCCATGCCCCCACTCCTTGCAGAGGGAAGAAAGGACATCACAGCCAGGTCACAAGATCCCAGCATTTGTGGGGATGTGAGGGCACCTGAGCTGTGCACCCACAAGTTAAACTGCCTGACCCACAGTTCCTCCATTCCTTCTCTCACAGGAGTCAGGGCCATCCTTGTACCTGCAGAAGGACAGGAGCACAGCACAAGAACCTGGCTGTGTCTCCAAAGTCCCTGCATTAGGGGGATTTCCAGTCACAGTTTACAGCTGCCTGACCAGCACTGGGAACTGGCCTCCTACAAAAATCCCCAAGGCCAAGAATGACCAGCTGGGACCAGGAGCATCCATTTTATGCCCTTGCCTGACATCCCTGCAGCAAAGACAGCACAGCGGGAGAGGAGGGGGAATACCAAGATCATAACGTAGTGCTGCCCGTGTTTGTGGAGGTCTTCCACCAGGGAGGGGAGGGAGGCAAACTTCTGGGAATCCAAGGTGAAGTCCCGGTACCCATCCATGTAATCGATGTCATTCCACTGCCCATCCTGCAGGAAAGAGGCTCAGGAATGGGGGATGGAGACTGGACCCCCAGCCCCACAGGCCTGGGGGGTTACCTGGGGGATCTGGTAGTTCCTCATGGCTCTGACAGTCTGCCACGTCTCATTGCTGGATCCGTAGCCCCAGCGGCACAGGTGGAAGCCAAGAGCCCAGAGGGGTGGCATGGCTGGGAAACCTGCAGTGGGACAGTGGGAGCATGGATGGTGCTTCCCAAGATGACAGCAGCATCTCAGAAGGATGGGAAGGTAAGGGGAAAGGGAGGATAAAAGGTGATCACTGACCACAACATGCTGGAAGGGCTGGGGATGGGACGGCTGGGGGATGCTGATCCCTCCCCAGCTGAGAGGGTTGGGGGTGGTGGTGAAACCGGGGTGAGACAGGGATGTGGGCATGCAGAAGGTGCCTGCAGATAGCTGTGTAGGGTGTGGGCACTTACCTATCACCTGCTGGTACTGCTGGATGACCATGCTGGGATCGGGCCCCAGGAAGATGTAAAAATCCAGCACCCCTCCAATGGTCCTCCAGGTCAGGCCTGGAGCAGGCTGCAGAGCCACCTCTTGGAGAGGAAAGGTAGAAAGGGAAAGGAGGAGAGGAGAGGAGAGGAGAGGAGAGGAGAGGAGAGGAGAGGAGAGGAGAGGAGAGGAGAGGAGAGGAGAGGAGAGGAGAGGAGAGGAGAGGAGAGGAGAGGAGAGGAGAGGAGAGGAGAGGAGAGGAGAGGAGAGGAGAGGAGAGGAGAGGAGAGGAGAGGAGAGGAGAGGAGAGGAGAGGAGAGGAGAGGAGAGGAGAGGAGAGGAGAGGAGAGGAGAGGAGAGGAGAGGAGAGGAGAGGAGAGGAGAGGAGAGGAGAGGAGAGGAGAGGAGAGGAGAGGAGAGGAGAGGAGAGGAGAGGAGAGGAGAGGAGAGGAGAGGAGAGGAGAGGAGAGGAGAGGAGAGGAGAGGAGAGGAGAGGAGAGGAGAGGAGAGGAGAGGAGAGGAGAGGAGAGGAGAGGAGAGGAGAGGAGAGGAGAGGAGAGGAGAGGAGAGGAGAGGAGAGGAGAGGAGAGGAGAGGAGAGGAGAGGAGAAAAAGGTAGTGATAACTGGGGAGCAACCCCCAGACCTTAGCCCCTATGATGGGGCCCAGGCAGCACCACAGGCAATGCCCAGGGGAATAGAGAAATCCCTGCCTTGCACTCAGCAGATGCTAAATGGGTGTCTGGGAGCTTAAATCATCACAGCCCAGAGAGATCATGGGTTTATGCTATCTTGAAAATCTGCTCTTTAAGCTCAAATCTGTGCCAGCTTCCACTGCTGGACCAAGACTAAGCACTGAAGTGCAGTGCTTTCTTTCATGTCCTCCCCTGAAATCCCCTCCTCAGTGAATCCAGAGGTACTTGTACAAGCAAGCACATGGGAGACAGGCCTTTCCTGGAAAGGGCTCTTCACATGGAGGAGCCTTTTCACCCCAGCTCATGTGGCTGCATCTCTTGGGCAGCATCGCAGCAACAGAGCTGAGCACAGCTGGGGCTGCCGGAGGCCTGGTGCGAGCAGCATCATCCCAGCTGGCTGCAAGAGGCAGCTGCTGGGAGGGGTGGGTGGTCCTGGTGCCACCCCTGACATGGCAGGGGCCTGCAGGAGCTGCTGTGTTATCAGCTGGCACACACGGGCAGATGCCACGGCCGCAGCTGGCGCAGCACAGCCAGGAAGAGCGCAGGTAACAGATGGCATCCCCAGCTGTGCCCCAGCCCTGCCCTGCTGCTGGGCCTGGGGGCAAGGGCATTTTGGTGGAGGGGGAATGGGCACGGACCTGCAAGCAAGGGACTTGCTTTCCTGATGGCAACTCGGCAGCTGGGCGTGTGGTTAAACTGCTCAGCAGTTGCTAAAGAGCCTCGCCGTAGCCAGGAAACAGATGGCAGCACTCAATAACGGAGCCATCAAACCACATCTCTCACTTTTATGGCTTCCTTTCACCCCAAGTTCCCAAACTGGCCACTCCAGCAGCTCCCATCTGTCCCAGTCTGCCAGGTCCTCCACCATGGACAAACTGGCCTGGGGTCCCCTGGACACCTACCCATGGCGTTGCTGTTGAGTAGGAAAACACCGTGAGCATTTCCACCCTCCTCCATCAGCAGGTAGAAGGGGTGGGCACCGTACAGGTTGAATGATTCCTGCAACGAGAGGTGCCCAGTAAGACAGCAAAGAGAGCAAAGCAGGTGAGCCCCATGTCACTGAAGGTGAATAAATGACCCTGAGCAGCATATGCTGCCACCACCTAACCAGGCATCTGTCACTCCTCTGGAGCATAAGGCAAGGAATGAGGATAGGTTTGGAGCTTAAGGCCATGGGAGGCTGCTTCTTCCTCCAGCTCAGAGGCTGCTACTGAGCTGGGCTGGGTGAGGGGGAAACCTCCTGCCTCACCACAACACATTGCACGAGGAGCAGGGTGGAGCGGAAACACCCAGTGCCCTTGGAGTGCCAAGAGCATTTTGCAATTGCTCTGAAATGCTCCCTGGCACACACATACCTGCTCATCAGCCTCAACCATCCCCAGCCTCTCCCAGTGCTGCTGCCCACCCCTGCCATGCTTTCCCAGGCTTTGTCCAAAGCACAGGAGAGTGGCACTCCTGCCCTCACCCCCTCACCCCATGGGGAGAGGGCAGATGTACCGTGGGAGAGACGTCACGGGCCCACAGTGTGAGGGTGTTCCAGTCCAGGCTGTGCACGAGGCTGCCACGGTGCTCCCCCAGCCCATAGAGGAACTTGGATGGGAGTGATGTGGATATCTGGAGAAACTGGTCAGCAAAGATCAAGGGGGCCACGGTGGTGTTTAACCTGCCAAGGTGACACCAAGAAAGAAAGAGGGTCAAGAGAGGGTTCTGGGACTCATTAGGATCCATTTTCCCATTAATAATTGATCTCCTCCCTCTAAAAGCCTCTTTTGGGGCAGTCTAGCAGCACATCCCACCCTGTATCCACCCCAACACCTTGTCCCCAGAGCCAATTCAGGTCTGGCTGGACACAAGGCATAGCCCAAGTCAGCCTGACCCAGCCCAGCACAGCCTTCCCTTTGACACCAGAAGTTTCCACCCAGGTTATTATTAACCACTGAGGTGATATGGTCATGGGGTTTCTCAGCCTGCTGTCACTGATAAGCAGGTCCCAAGTACAGGATGGACCACAGCCACCAGCAAATGGGAAGGAGGAGGAAAGGATGGGATCCCAAAACACCCTGACCAGACATTGTGCAGCTGTTGGTGCTCACCACCAGCTTAGTGTGGGCAAAGCTGTGGAGGTGACAGAAGGGGTATGGCTAAGTCACCCACAGTCCTTTTCCACAAAAAGCCTGGAGCTGTAGTTATCCCAATATCTTGGACAGCCAGGGAAACCCAAAAAGCAGGGAGAGGGCAAAGCCACAACCGTTCTTTAGCATTTTTCCTGAGCCACCAGATCATTTATTTGTGATGTGCTGGGATCTTCACAATGTTTGGCTTCTGTAGGACCCTTGGAGGAATCAGAGCACTGGAAATTTTTTTGAGAGATGTTGATCCCACACAGCTTTGCCACAGCCAGAGCAAGTACGTGGCCTGTCCCTGGGTCCCTGCTGCCACATCCCCATGTGAGCACCACTCAAAAGATGCAAGACAAAGAGTAATAAGGCTGGGGACCTCACAGCATAGGTTTTCCTAATGAAAAACCTCTGGAAAGCATGCTGGAACCTGCCTAGGGTGGGATAAGCTTCTCTCCACCTGCCACAGTGTGAGCATGAGGTGGGCTCTTACAGCACTGTCCCTGTCGCCTTGCGCTGCAGCAGCACCCCAAAGGGGTCCCGGGAGAAGTTCAGACTGTAGATAGGATTTTCTGCTCTCTTCGTCACCCGGGGAACATCAAGGGGAACCTCATAGCGTGGGTTGCCTGCATCTGTTATCTGCAAAAAGGAGAAAAAGCGCTTTAAAGACCAGCAAAGGAAGAGGGCAAAGAGCTGGAGATGCTCACTGGCCCCACACAGCCACGCCTGGAGCACAGCAGACTCCAGACTTGGTCCAAGCAAGGGATGGTCATATGGGATGGCAGGTGCAAGGGTCAGGAGCACAGTCACAGGCGCTTGAGGGCAGCCAGCAGGAAGCTCACCTTGATGTGCAGCCGTGTGTCTGTCTCAAACTCCACATCCAGCCTCAGCTTCTCGATGTCCCGGGGGTAATAGGCCTTCTCCCTCCGCACCAGCAACCCCACCATGCCCAGCGTTGTCTGGTTGAGGCTCTCCAGGGTGTAGCTGGGGAAGTCAGGGGGATAGAAGCACCAGGGCACCCCCTGCTTGCCCTCTGCCAGCGGGGGACTCTGGATGAAGCAGCACCCTCGGCTTTCACAGAGCTCCTGCGTCACCACCACGCGCCGCTCTGGGTAGCAGTCGAAGCGATGGCTCTCGGGTACCAGGAGACATTTGGGGGGTGCCGTGGGTCCCAGCCAGCCCCCCGATACTTGCCGCAGCACCCAGACAGTGATGGTGCTCAGTAGAACAGCGGCCACCAGCAGCCCACTGCCCACCCACCACGGGGCCAGCTTCCCATGGCGGGAGGGCATCGGGGCAGCCCCTTCCTCTTCCACCTGGCATGCTGCTGGCTGTGTTGTTGTCAGCTTCTGGTATGACTTCATCGTCCTGGTGCTGGATGGAAGGGGAGACGGTGGCAGGTGTGAAGGAGACACAGAGAGAAAGCTTGCCCAGGCCTCAAGGACAGTTTCCCCTCTCCTGATGCCTGCCCACCTCAGCACCCTGCAGCATCACATCTGCACCTTCAGCCAAGATGCACCTGGCAAACTCAGCAAAGGAAGGCTTTGCCCAGGTCAGGTGGTCCTGACCCTGCTAAGTGTGGGGAGACACTGACACCCGACTGTCCACCAATCCCAAGGGACAAAGCACCTTTTGCTTTTGGGAGGTGGCAGAGGGGCCCCTCAAGGAGATTTTCCAAATCTGAATTAACGGGCTGCAGTGTTTCTGGAAGGTGCAAGCAAAACCGAGCCTTGCCCTTCCTGTGGGAACAGAGCTGTGATGCTGAGAGCTGCAGCTCCGAGGTGTGGAGCATTCTCTGCTCTGACCATTCTTCTGCTCTGAGCATCCTCTTCGAGCATCCTCTGTCATCGTCCAAAGCCCTGACTCAGAGGTTTTAGACCCGAGGAGGGCTGGGCAAGGGATGGCTGGGAATATGCCATTAGTCCTTGCTTTCCACTGATAAAAGCTGATTCTGACAACCTGTCAGGCAAACACCTCCCGGACTCTAAGCAAAGGAGACCCCCACGCTCCTGTTAAGTTTGCAGGGAGCAATCTCAGCATCTCAAAAAAGAGACACAACTTTCTTGTCTCCGTCTCCTCACTCTCACTCAGACCCTGCTCCCTGCAAAACGGCTTCACCCCCCACAAACAGGTTTTATTCCCCGGCAGAGCTCCCCTAGCTCGGGCCACCAGGACGGCTCAACCCGCCGGGGCCTGGCCGCGAACCTCCCCGAGCGGCAGCGCCTCCGCCCTTATGCAAGCGCCCGCCGCTTCCCCAAGGCGCGGCGGCTCCGGGCTGGCAGCGCCAACCGCGGGGACCTCTGCACGCCACCGCCACACGCACCCGGGGATTGTGCCCGGCCGGCCCGCAGCGGCGGCACTGCGGGGCGGGCACGCACAGCCGGGGCGTCCCCGGGCGGGCACGGCGAGCGGCGCGCCTGCCCCGGGAGCCCCTGCCCGCCTGCGGGCCCCGCTCCGGCCGTGCCGGCGCTTACATACACGTGTCTCCTCTTGACATTGTGGCTGCGGGCGGCGGGCGGCGGGCAGCGGGCGGGCAGCGGGCGGGCAGCGGGCGGGCAGCGCTCCCGGCGCTGCAGCTCCGCCGGCTCCGCCGTAAACACCCGACGAGCCGCTCCTACCGCGCCTCTCTAGTAGCAGCGCATCCCTACACGCCCCTCCTCCGCTGTCTCCTCCGCCTCGCGTGGTTTTTTTAGTTTTATTTTTGATATTTGTGTCTACGCTCGGTGCTGTTCAGGAGTGGAGAGTACGGGGAGATCAGCGGGCGGTTTTTTAGGTTGTTCCCCAGCCGATGCAGGCAGGGTGTCAAAACACAGAGAACGAACGCTTCTGTGCTCCTTCGCAGGGTGAGAGCACTTTATCCTTGCTCAGGGGCATAGCGGCTTCAGGGAATCGTGGTTTCAGGGAACCGTGATGCTGGGTGTGTTTTGTGCACACACCAGGTGGGCCAGACTCACAAAACCCCACATATCCCAGAACACCGCCCTTTTTCCATCCAAATTTCGCCAGAAGTCCTCTCTCCCGTGCACTCCTCTTCATTTGCTTAACAGGTGTGTGTACTGCACAGGCTTTCCCACTTTTCAAGGGACTGGAGAGCTGCTCCTTGTTTACTGTGGAAAGCCACCGCAGTCTAAAGTTCAGCAGTGAATGAAAACAGACCTTTGGAGCAGAGGTACTTCCCCCAGGGAATGAAAATGAAAAGTAACCTGTTGTGAATGGGGCAATTGATCCAGAAACAGAATTTCAGGTGACACAGCCGCTCCCCTCCTGCCATATGTGATCTGTGAAACCCCATGTTGTTGCAAAAACAAGAGGAAATACCTCAAATCTGATGAGCCCTATGTGTGGGGCAGTCATCACAGAGGGTGAAACCCCCATCCAGAATGCAGCCAGCCCATCCCTCCTGCCCTTGAGGACCACCATCTCATGGATGTCTCAGGGATAAACCCTGTCTGATTTAGGATGGCTCTGGCTACTCTTGGTTATCACCACTCATTGAGAGCACAAGCGCAGGTGGCTGTGTTGGGGACATCAGTGGCCCCAAGGGCATCCCACAACCAGCACCCCTCTCCTTGCTTGTCTTGGCTCTCTGAGCCACTACAACTTTCCTGGAAAGCAAGGAGATCAGTGGAGACCACAATGATGGCTAAAATCTGCCATGCCCCAGCACCTAGTGCAGGATTTCAACCAGTATCTGCAAATCTGGGAGAGGTGAAGGCCAAAGCTCTTGCAGCTACACTGGGCAGCAGCTTCATGCCACCACCTGGGAGCTTTAGCCAACCTCTTTAGCTCAGTTCCAATGACAAATAGAGATTTCTTAACATCAAGGAGGTGCATTCACCTCAACCTTGCTCTGGCTGCCCAGACCCATGGGGCTGTGCCAGATATGAGGCTCCCTGTGTTTTGCAGCTCGTGTTGTTCAAAGGGAGCAGGGAAAGATGGGATCTTACTCACAGCCTCAGCTATGGCTCTTAGAGCTGTAATATTTGGCCCCAAGGCTGGGGGAGGGGGTGTCAATATTTGGCCCCAAGGCTGGAAAGCACAAATTGTACAGGGCTTACACAGACTTTCCAACTCTGTTATGGACACAAAGAAATCAAAAGAAGCCCAATTGAGATGGAGGCAGTTTGGTTTAGTCAACTGCCTGTGTTATTACATTTTTTAATGCACTATCATCAGGGTTGGATGCCCTCAGGGTCCGAAACGCTGCTCACACCATTGGAGTTAGGGTGCTGTGTTTAGCAGCTCATGCAACTGCACGAGGAAAGTGCAAAGATTGGGTTGAGGATCCAGCCCTGGGCAGGATTTGGCCCTGCTGCAATGCTCAGGGGCCTGCAGGACAGGCAGTGCTGCGCAAAGGCTGGTCCACAGCTAGTGGAGGAGGACAAGGCTGGTCAGTGGCCACCTCAAGGAGCCCAGGGAACAAGAGAGTCCTTCCAAGAGTGTTGGGATGCCCAAGATATGTTTCCCCATCATCATTTACCCTGCAAGAAGGCCAAGTGCTGGTGCTGCACCTGGGTCAGGGTAACTCCTGGTATCAATCCAGACTGGGGAATGAATGGATCAAGAGCAGCTCTTCCAAGGACTTGGGGGTGCTGGTGGATGAGAGGCTGGATATGAGCCAACAAAGCACTTGCAGCCTAGAAAGCCAACTGTGTCCTGGGCTGCACCAAAAGCAGAGTGGCCAGCAGATCAAGAGAAGTGATTCTACCCCTCTGCTCTGCTCTGATGAGACCCCACCTGCAGTGTTGTGTCCAGCTCTGGGGTCCTCACCACAGGAAGGACACGGAGCTGTTGGAGTGAGTCCAGAGGAGGCCAACAAATTGATTAGAGGGATGGAACACCTCTCCTATGAGGAACAGAGGAGAGAATTTGGATTGCTGAGCCTGGACAAGAGAATGCTTCAGGGAGCTCTTATTGCCGTCTTTCCCTGTCTGAAGGGAGCCTTCAAGAAAGCTTAAGAGGGAGTTTTGACTGGGGCATGTGGGTGATAGAACAAGGGGTAATGGCTTTAAACTGACAAAGAGCAGGTTTAGATTAGACGTTAGGAAGAAATCTTTTCCATGAGGGTGGCCAGGCACTGGCACCGGTTGCACAGAGAAGTTGTGGATTCCACATCCCTAGAGGTGTTCACGGCCAGTTTAGATGGGGTTTGGAACAACCTCGTCTAGCAGAAGCAGAACCCTGCCCATCGCAGGGGGGTTGAAACGGGATGAGCTTTAAGGTCCTTCCCTAACCAACCATTCTAAGATTCTACAAAACACACCCGTGTATGAGCGTGCAACACCCCCGGCCACGCTGTGCCCTCTCCATCGGGACTGATCCGGGTGTTAGGGAGCTGTCGGAGGCGGGTGAGCCCCGCAGCGGGGCGATGGCACGGGGCGTGGTGCCGAGGAGACGGGGACGAGGATGAGGATGAAGGGGACATAAAAGAGGAACGAAGATCAAGGTGAGGATGCGAAGAAAGACGAAGACGAAAGAGAGCTGAGGATCAGGATGAGAACACGGATGGGGACGAGGACGAAGGGGGACGACTACGTGCCGGCAGCGGCGCCCCGCCCGTCCCGCGCCCTTCCCCATGAATGAACCGCGCGGGCGGTCCCGGGCGGTGACGCGGCGGCGGGGCGGGCCGGGCGGTGACGCGCGCGGTGACGCGCCATGCCGGAAGCGGCGGGGGCGCTGGTTGGTCGGCGGCGCGGCGGGGGGGAGGCGGCCGCCCCGCGCTTGTTGTTGTCCGCGGGACTCGCTGGCAGGGAGGGAGGAGGGAGCCGCGCAGCGCCCCCGCCGCCGCCCCCCGCGCCCCCGCCGTCCCGCCGCCGCCCCCGCCACGGGGCGCTCCCGCCGGCACGCAGGTGAGGAGCCGCCCGGGCGCGGCGCGGAGGGGGCGGGGGCGGGGGGGGTGGGTCGGAGCCGGGAAGGGGGGTTGGCCGCGCGTTGCCGCTCGATGGCGGGGGAAGGGGCGGCTCGGCCCGGGTCCGGCCCGGGTCGCGCTGGGTCCGGTCGGGTCCGGTTGGGCGCGGGCGGGCGGGGCGGCGGAGGTAAAAGTGCTGAGTCACCACCGCGCCGGGCACGTGGTGCCGCCGCCCCTCGCACCGGGCCGGGCCGGGCCGGGCGCGCACGTGGGGCCCGGCGGGGGGCGAGGGGCGGGCGGCGGCGGCCCCGCCGTGGGGGAGCGGGAGGGGGCTCGGGGAGCGCCGCCCGCCCCCGCCGGGCGGCCCCCGAAGCCCCCGGGGGGCGGGGGCGCGACGGCCCCGCCGTCACATCTTCCCTGTCACCTCGCACCAGCGCGGAGCCGGCAGCGCTCAACCCCCGTGGGACGGGGCTGGCAGCACCCCCGCACTCTCGGGGACGTGGGGCTCGGGTGTCCCCTGGGTGTTTGCCGGGGTGATGCTTTCCCTGTCTCTTGTTGTTATTTTTCTTCCCCCCGAGGATGAGCGCGCTGCCTGCCTCTGCCTTTGAATGGCTCTTAAAATACATGTGAGGAAACCTGTTGTGACGCCGCGCGCTCCGCCGACTAAAAATAGCAGCTTTTGTAGTACGGAGGGAGCCGGGGCGCAGCCGGGGCCGGGCAGCGTGGCCGCGGCGGTGGCCGGGCGTGGTGGCGGCTTCGTGATCCGCTGTCCGCCCCGGGTTATCGGGCAGCAGCAGCCGCCACCGGGAAATGCCAGGCGGGCGCGTCGCTGCCCGTCGGATGGGCTGGGGGTCAGGGCTGCGGCGGTGGGAGGTTTATCTCTGCCGAGCACAGCTGCTGGTTGGGCCGAAAGAGAGAGAGGTGCGTGGTGTGTTCGGGCTGGTCCCGGAGCCTGTGGGGAGGGAGGGATGCGTGTGCATGGGGCCGCCCTGGAAATGGGGTGCTCTGGGGCCGCCCAGGGACTGGCAGTGGGAGGAAAGGGGACGGTGACACTCCGGGAGCGGGCACTGCCGCGTGACTGTCTGGTGGGTGCGGGACGGTTCGGGGATTTAATCAGAAGTGAGGAGGTGGGTGGGGGGAACCTCTTCAGCCTCCCCGTGACGGCAGCGGCATAAGGTGGGGAACATCCAGGCCACCAGCGACGGGAACTGAGATCTCCCAACTCTCACAGTGTGTCAGGGTCTGTTTCCTTCCTCCTCCTCACCCTCCTCCTCTTCCTCGGGCAGAGAGCCCGCTCCCCTCCCTCGTGGGTTCCTCCGTGGAGGATTTATTTTACAGATTCTCCTGAAAGCAGGCCATGAGGTCTCAAATTAGGAACGAGCCCCCTTTGGGCAAAGTTGTTACAGAAAAGGGAAAGGCCTCCATTTTCACCTGGCCGCCCCCTCCTTTGCCAGCGTGCCTAAAGCTGAGCTGGGAGTGCGGAAGGTGGAGGGAGCCAGTGAGAGCAGAGTGTTTCCCTGAAAAGCTGCACGCCTTTTTCTTGCACTTTCAGTTTTTGTAAGCCCTGTGGCGGACGCAGCCCTGCGCCCCAGCCCAGCGCGTCGCGCCGTGGGCGCTGTCGGGGTTTTAGCAGCGAATGAGTTTACCTGGCGCTTTTCTCTCACTGATGAAAGGAGCTTGCGTCCCTCCGCTTTTTTTTTTTTTCCCCCTTGTCCTTCCGTGTGTGTCCGCGGTGCCGCCTGCGGAGAGCCCTTCCTCAAGCCTTGCTCGTGCAGTCACTTCCTCGGGGTGATGGACGCCGCGGCCGCCCAATGGCAGCGCGCAGGGTGCGGGCCCCGGAGTTAACTCCGCTCCCGCCCGGCCGAGCCGCCGGACCGGGGGCTGGCGGCGAGCAGCGACGGGGCGCTTGCCGCAAGGTTGGGCACACACGGTGACTTCTCGCCGTCAGGACACCCTGCCCGCTCTTGCAGGCTCTGAGCTTGACAGGGCTTTGAGTCCTGTTAAATGTTCCCGGCTGTATTACGCCAGGTTCTTGCCTTACTTCACAACTGTTTCTGAACCAGAGGCAGGAATTTGTTGGCTTTTTCTTTTTTTTCCCCTGCTTGCCTGTCAAGGACAGCGTGCTTTGTCATGTTTTATGTCATTTCTGCGCCGTCGCCTGTCTCAGCAATCTGTTGCGGCATGGAGTTCGGTACTGCTGTGTGCCTCCTGAAAGGGAAAAATACAGATCAGCTTGATACCCTCTGATTTCCATCAGCATTGGAAGATGATTAATGGCATGGAATGTGCTGCAGGACTTGGTATTGAAAATCTCTAGCTGTGTGAGATGTTTGGGAAGCGAAGAAAGGACAGCTGGGAGTGCTGGCCCCTGCGGCAGTCGGGGTTTGTGGGATAAGCTTGCTCGCTGATCATTTTTGTAAACATCCAGCTGTGAAATACTTGAGCAGTGCTAGCACTTTCAATTATCAGGAAGTTTCAGGCTCAGCACCCTGTAGAGATGAACAGGCAGTTTCCACTTCTGTCTCAGCTATTGTTTGAGGCTATCTTCAAACTTGGGCAGAGAGTCTTCCAAGCATGAAGTGAGCACAAGCGATGCAGTGCTCTGTGACCATCAGCACAAGGGCTGGGGGGAGGCAGTAATGAGAGCAATTACCCTGGCACCACGTTCCCGTGTGGAGGGACGGGCTGCATAGTGGATCCCACAGCTTTGCAATATTGCAGGATGCCAAATAGTGATGCCACTGTGTTCCATTATTAGCAGTTAGTGAGGATCTCTGACTTGATGGCTGGCACTTAGGGTCAGGAGCAGCAAAGTCAGGAATCCCAATCCCAGCTCTGCCTCAGGATCTGGCTGTGTGTCCGAGCAAGTTATTTGTTGCTTGGTGGCTCAGCTTGTCCAGCTGGGGAGCTGCATCTCTGGGCTGGTGATGCTGAGGTGTAATTCCAGTATATCTCTGTCACCGCTTTTTACAAGCACGTGATGGAAAAAGTGCTGTAAGCTTGTCAGTAGCAGGGCTGGCTGTCGCATACCTTTCCCCTTCAGCCTCCTCCTCCTCCATGAAGTTTCAGAGGTGACACACAGGCGTACCAGCCTGGTACTCCATATCCCTGCTCCCTAACCACAGGCTCTCTGCAGCTTCTGACTAGGTTGTTTACCAAACCACTGAAGACTGTCTGATCCATGTCCAGGCTTCCCCAGAGAGCGCCTCAGAGAGCTGTGTCCTGGCAGCTCTCAAATGTGCTCTGAAGGTTCCTGAATCTCCTCTTTGCTGCTGGATGCTGGTTCCGATCCATAAGGGAAATGGAAAGCTGGCCAGCTGGGCGAGGGCTGCGTGGAGCTCCTCTAGAACAGTAAACAGTGACTCACCCCCTCCTTGTGTCTTCTCTCTCTTCATGTCAAATATATTGCCTCGCATATGCTTCTCTACTCTCTGATTCACACCACCAGCCCATCCCTCCCCGCTCTCATTACAAATGAGTGACAAGTGTCAGTCTGCCTTACAGGATGTGTGAAGGTTGTCAGAGCAGGAGAATGGCTTTTTGAATGATGGGGAGAGGGATGGTGCTCTGCCTACCATGCTGCAATGTGCTGGAAATCCGTGTCGTGCCTCCGAGCGGCAGAGGCACGGCGATGAGGATTTAAGCATCTGTAGTTGCCTTCACCTGTCAGCTCAGATGTTACCCGTGGTAGGCACATCCGTTTGGCTAGCGCTCTGGAGCTGGGAGCAACTTGCGGATAAACGAGAAATTTAAACAGCTGCCTAGGAATTAAATGGCTGCATTTGGGAATGAGTAGAGTATTCCCTGCGTAGCTGAGACGTGATGGCAGAGATCCCTGTCACCGCTTGAACCTTGTGCTGTTTTCCTGCCCTGGGGAAGTCGTCGCTGGCCTGGCGGAAGGTGAGGGTTGCGTGTTTTCAGTCTGTGTGTGTGAGGATGGAAGCTAAACACCAGCAGAGCTGTCTGCCAGGCACTCATGTTGTGGCCGGGGTTGTCTTTCAGTGAGAAAGAGTTTTAAAATTCAAGTTCATCTGCAGTTGTCGGGTGTCGGCAGTGATTTTATAGTAATTCCTTAATGTGTAATGTGCTTGGAAAGCCCTGTAGCGTGGAAAGTCTGAAATCTCACTCTGGCATGTTTTCTTTCTTAATTGCAAGCCTTGTGTGGAAAGCTCTGTCCTACCTCTGTCTGAGTCAGGCTTTCTGCTGCCTTTCCCTTTCGGAGCAAAGGAACTGGGATCTCTAGATGCTCTAAGCTGAGACTGTCAGGCTTCGGATGTCAGCTGGAGCCTTCCAGGTTTTTGGGAGGATGCTGCAGGATGCATAGGAGCTGTCTGAGAGAAGGAGAGGGCGTTGGCAAGGCTGTCAATGGGTAACTTTATTGCAGAATTACAAGGGCTCTTTATGTAACCCACAGTCAAAACACTTGCTGTAAATATGAGCGTGGAGCTGCTCTGGAAAAGCTTTTTCCCCTCACAGTTGGTGTAATACTACTTGCTGCTTTATTGATGTGGCGTTCGAAGTGTGTCGTACTGCTTACAGAGCAGGGATGTAGCGCGGTCCTCGTTCCAAAAAGCTGAGCTCCTAATTTTAGACATGATGCAGCAAATGCAATTAAGGAAAGAAGGGCAGGAGTAGGGTAAAGACTAAAAGGGTTCTAATAATCAAATCGCAGTCAGGGTCCCAGAAGACCCCTGTGAAGCATGTTTAGGGAGCGGTGCTGGGTATGACTTGTTTGCAGAGTGGTTTATGATTTCATTGCAGGGTTTTGCTGTGTAAGTTTGGGAGATGACATGCTGATTTTTAGTGTCTTCTTGCTGGTAGCTGAATAGTCGGGAAGGATTGAGGAGATGAGGCCCAAGGCCCTGGAGGACTGCTGGTGAGGATTGCAAGTGTTGTTGTATCGGTTTCGAGCAGAGCCCGGGCCACACCTGTGCCTTCACCTAGTGCAGAGATAAGACTCTCCCTGGCACTTATATCCGAGTGTGAGACTTGAGCCTGTTTGAGTGTTTCTACTTGCTCTATGAAATCTTGCCCTTTGGGTCAGGCCAGCCCACAATCTCCCACCCTTGTTTTAAGAGGGTCTGGCATCACAATTCCTGATGGTGCCTTGAACCTCCTCACTAATCTGTGTCAGCAGTAGCTCTGGCCCATGGCCCCTGGTGCAGTAGGGTGGATCCCAGCCTATCTCTGGGGGATGCTGGCTCATCCAGGGTGCTTTGGTGTGTAGGGGGAGACAGGTGTGCTGCAGAAGGTGCTGAGCCAAGCGCCTGTGCTGTCCGCTGAGGAATGTGCAGGGTAAAGAGCTGTTGCTTTGGTGACATGGAGCAACAGGTGACCAGAAGGGTTTCATCACTCAGAGCTCGAGCATTGCTCAGGGTGGCAGATGAACCCTAACGCTGACCCCCACTGGAGGCAGCCTCACCCCTCGGCTCCTGTTTTCCATGATACTTTACATTTCTTTCCATCTCCGCTCGGCCAAGCGGCCGCGTTCAGTTTTTCCATCGGCTGGCGCAGAAAACGCTTTGAAGACGCGCTGGGTGAGGATCAAAAGGCTTTTTGTACACTTGGTGGGTGTGACGGGGCTGTCGTTGGCCTCCCCCTCCTTTTTGCCTTTCCTTTTCCGGCGTTCGCAGCGCGGCGAGCGGCCAGCGCGCCCAGCGCGCCCCTTCCCTTGTAGGGATGGGGGCGGCGAGGGAGGGGGGATGCCGCCGAGGGAAGGAAGAGTTTCTGATGCTGTGGGAATGTGAGCGCTCAAACTCTGTAAACAGCTGGTGACTCACTGCATAACTATGGCACCAACTGCCTGCGGCCCGGCTGCGCCTCTGCAGGGAGGGGGCTGCCGGCCCTTTCCTCTACGCACTGGCAGCGCCTCTGCGCTCCTCAACTCCGAGACCTGCTGGCCAAGACAAGGAGCTTTTTTCCTTCCCCCCAGCTGCCAGTGCCTACGTCTGCGCCTCCGGCCGGGAGGTAGGGCTGGGCAGCAAGTGCCTGGTGCGGAGGGGAAGCTTGGTGGATGGTGAAAGGGCAGTGCTGGGGTCTGGTTAGGTGCCTGTGCTCGCAGGAGAGGAGCACGCAGGCAGAGGCTGGGCACATCCCCGTCTGTCCAAGGCAGCTGAGGGGGGCTGGGAGTTGCCCCCCTGCCCTGCCCACTCCCGCTGTTCTGGCGAGACAAGGGGCTGTGGCTGGAGGTGTGCCCGGGGTGGGGCTCAGTGCTGGAGGAGAGCAGGGAAGGACTCGGTGATGCTCTAGAAAATGCAGCGCACACCAGTTGCTGTAAGTGGTCCATTCATCACGGAGCATCTTGGCTTGTGTGCTGTGCGGCTGTCCTTGTCCCTCCTCCAGACATGGAGAGCTGTGCTGTCTCGGGCTTAAAAATAGAGGAGGCGCCTAAATACACTCCCTAATATCTAGGATAGTATCTTGCAGCTCTGCAATTACAGGATTATTTTTTTCCCCTCCTGCACTTCATCTTGATTTTTATGTAAGTCGTGTGATGATGAGGTGCCTTGACTGATAAAATTCAAGTGACAGCAGCACGGGCTGAGCCAGCACCTTCACCCACCCTACTCCCACTGGTCCCCACGCCCCACCTTTGCACCCCCCCAAATCCCGCCACCCCAGTTTGCAGATATGAATGAGTTTGTTTACTCTCCGACGACCTCGTGATGTCTTTGCACAGACATGACCTGAAGTCATTATTGCTTTTGGGCTTCTCTGTTTCCATGGTGACTGTCTCTGGGTTGGCTACTTTCCCAAGGTCACCATGGCAACTATCAGAAGGGAATCATGCTTGGGATGCTTTGGCTGGATTTTTCATGAATGATTAGGATGTGTGACACGATGCAGACGTGGAAATGGGGAGGGTTTGGGCTGGGCTGGAGAGAAGGTGGGGGGAGAGAGAGGACTCCCGCCAGACAGGCAGCGCTCTGCGGTGCCGCGGGTGTGCAGCCCTCGAAGCCGCCCTGTGTCGGGGGCACCGGCGCTCACTCCCTCCCCGCTGGGGAGCCAGAGCAGATGCTGTGATGGTGGCACGGCTGCTGGTGCCTCTCCCAGGGTAGGTACCGTCGTGCTGCCGTCATCATGGGGTGAAGGGGTTGGGTGGAGGTGCAGGCAGGTGGATTTTCTGCAAGGCGCTGGTTGGAGGGGTGTAGTCGCTGGCTAAGGTGAGAGTGAAGGGCAGTGTCGCGGCAGGGGACAGGCTGGCTGTCGATGGACATGCCTACACGTCACTAGAAATATCAAGCAGGTTTGCTCTCGCAGTCTGGGGCTGGAGGATTGGGAAGCAACAGTCTTGGTGTGTTGGGAGAGGTGAACTCCTTGCTGGCTTTGTTGTCGGGGGCTTTTGTTTCTGTTGTTTGGGTTTTCTGGTAGCGTCTCCTTTGGGTGGGGACAGTGCTGGAAGCAGGTTACAAACCAGGCAGCTTCTCGCTGGGTTGCTGGCTCAATTTCGAGCCAGGCTAATAATCATCAAAATGAGAATGAAGGGAGTTGTTGTCTTGTGGCTTTTCAGTGCCTTTTATGAGCAGAGGTAACTCTTAATTCAGTCTCTAATAGGCCATTTGAAGCGTCTGGGATGCCACCAGAGGGAGGTGAGCCAGTGACAGGGCCTTGGAGGCCACGCTCCATTCTCCCCTTGGGAAGGGGTGGCACATGGCAAGGTGGTGCATGATGCTTACTGTGACTCTTGTTTACAGATGAATGTGGGTGTCCTTCTTTCCTCCCTGCCCTGTCTTCTCAGCTGGATCTTAGCGTGGTTAACAGCAAAATACGAGGTCTTGGTGTGAAAAAGCAATGCACTTGTCAACACAAATTTCTCTTTCTATTATCTGAATAGGGTAAATGATATCTGAATCTATCCTAGTGCTTCAAACAACTGTGTGTTTATTTCTTTTAATGGTGGTTGATTTGGGGGTTTGGGTATCTTCTTCCTGCTCTCATCTCCGAGATTAACCTGGAACCTTTGTTTTGTTTTTCCAGTTGCAATTTCTGAGCAGTTTTGTCCGGAAGACTGTGCTCAGGTTATGACGACTAATCCCAAACCGAACAAGGCATTAAAGGTAGGGAAGAAGCTGAGTGGGTGGTGCTGGGTGGCTGGGGAGGCTGTCGCAGAGCTGTGCGATGTTGGTCGTACGTGACTGTTCTTTTTCATTCCGAGAGAATCCTAGAAATAGGTGCTGATACAATTTCCCACTGTCTACAGGAAAAGTTAGGGTAGAAGAATACTTGCATTACCCAGAAAGAGGCCTGAAGTCTCTGGGATGGTGTGGAGGCTGGCATATCCCAGCAGCTATCCAAGAGACTTCTGACTGTAGGGGGTATTGGCAGCATCCTGAAACCAGTGCTCCCAGTCTTGGCAGTGGAGTACTTTACTGTCAGGACTGGGAGGCACTGGGGAAGGCACTTGTTCAGCTGGTGTCTCCCAAATGCATGAAACAGTAAATGCCTCGGTCGTACCGGCTTAATGGTGGTCTGTGCCTGGGCTGTTCATGCAGTGTTGAAATTTCTTTCTAATGTTTTGGCTCTTCATTCCATATGTCCTGCAGTCTCTGAAAAGACAAAAGGATGGTGTCCTAAAAGTTCTTAAAAGTGTTCAGTGGTATTGAAGGTCTTTTCAGCCTAAACAATTCTGTGATTCTGAAAATAGTGGTGGTGGCAAATGTGCTTGAGGAAAGGGCAAGGCCTTGGTGGTTTTCTCATGTAACTTCAGTTACTATATGCTGTGCCCCAGCAAAACCAAATCAGGCTGTCCTTGAAGCCAAGCATGGTTGGTTTTCTTCACTACTGAAATGAGCAATCTTCAACGAAAAACCACAAGATGCTGAATTAAGCCCTGCACAGAAGCAGCTATTCTGCTTTTGAGATGCTGCACTGGTGTCCCAGCATAATGCTGGGAGAAGGTGTCATCTTTAGCATTCATTATGAATTCCAGGTCCTGACAAAGGACTTCACAAAAAAGGGCTTCAGCTGACTTTACATTTATCCCCTTGAAAATCTTGCTGTTGGGTTCACTTTGAATCACTGCTTTCTCTGACCCAAGAGGGTGACCCAAACCCAGACAACTAAAGTACTCAGCTGTCTGCCATGTTTAACCCAGATGTTTTAGTGGAGCTTGTGCTCTCACAGCACATTGGGGTAGTTTTCCAGCTAGGGATGTCACACTGCTGAGGGATGGCCTTTTTTCCTTCTGCTGCCCGGAGCATCCGCTCACATCGGGTTGCTGCTACCCCTGTGCTGTTGGTATTTGCAGGTAAAGGAGGAGTCAGGAGAGAATGCCCCAGTGCTGAGTGATGATGAACTCGTGTCAATGTCCGTACGGGAGCTGAACCAGCACCTGAGGGGTCTCACCAAAGAGGAGGTCATCCGTCTGAAGCAGCGGAGGCGCACGCTGAAGAACCGGGGCTACGCTGCCAGCTGCCGCATCAAGCGTGTGACTCAGAAAGAGGAGCTCGAGAGGCAGCGGGTTGAGCTGCAGCAAGAGGTGGAGAAGCTGGCCAGAGAAAACAGCAGCATGAAGCTAGAGCTGGATGCCTTGCGCTCCAAGTACGAAGCACTCCAGACCTTTGCTCGTACTGTGGCGCGAGGGCCTATTACCCCGACCAAAGTTGCCACCACCAGTGTCATCACCATCGTGAAATCAGCCGAAATCTCATCCAGTTCTGTGCCGTTTTCAGCAGCCTCCTAGTGCCCTCGGTGGGGGGAACTAGCAGCCTTTCAGAGGGGAGGGGATAAGGCTCTTATGCATTGTTCCGGAGTCCTTGGTCACGTCAAGAATTGGCATTTTAAGAAGTCTCTTCCAAAAGGGCAAAAAACAGAAGAAAATAAAAAAAAGAAAAGAGAAAAACAAACAAACCCAAAGGGTTCCTCCAAAGGGAACTTAACTGGCTGCTTCTGTCTGGACTCAGTGGCTCCATCAACCTCTCGTGTCCAGGATTTGAGCTCTGTATGCAGTACAAATTGCAAGATCTGCTTCCTCCTTCCCTCTGCCTCCACAAACCCCTCTCAGCTGTGGGCAGCTTTCCAGCTGGGAGAAGATACCTGAGGAGCCTCCGGAGTCTTCGTGAATGATGCTCAAGAGCCAGGAAACATACGGACCGTAGAAATCATCATGTGAGATGAATGTATGGGAAAAAGTTTCCTTTAGTGGCCTCCTACTCCTTGTAAGAAGGATCTCCCCTACCTTCCCCACTTCCATTTGATGTTATGAGGGCAGGAATATAGGCTTTTTGGGTTTGATTCAGCCTGCTAAGAGTGGATGGGAGTGGGAGGATGATGGAGATAAATGCTTGGGTCTGACCACACCCATTCAGAATAACCTTTTGTTTTCAATCCATGCTGTTAAAATATGGAAAAATATATATTTTACATATTTTAATATGCCCCATTACCTGTGTGGCCTGTAAAAAAACTACATTGCAGCCTCCTTTATTCCAAGCCCAAGTTTCCTGATAGCTCCTTCCCAAAGGTGTGCCTGTGAATTGGGTATATTTATGCAGTTTATTTCTTCCAAATGATCCACAGTCTTGAAGTAGCAGCTTTTTTGTCCTGGGTTACCTGAAGCTGAAGGGAGGGAGGCACAGTAAATGCTGTGAAGAGCAGTGTGATGGAGGGGAGAAGGGAAGATGAGGAGGAAAAATGCTGCACGTATTACTGGTGGAGGCAGAATTGGCTGTGAGAGAAGGTGGGACAGTTCTGCTGGGATCAGCACTACGAGAAGGGGTTTGTGCAGAGTATTTCAGAAGGATGTTTTTAAAGCACTGAAGTGTAACTAGAGGGCAATAGCATTCAGCCAGGAGGAGAGAGGTTTAGAGTCTTCTCTTTGACAAAAGCATTGGTATGTTAGCAATGAGCATCCTCAGCTGGAGAGCTGCGCTCACCAGTCCTTGGTGATCAGAGAAGGGCTATGGGGAGGTCGGATGCGAGCTTGGAAGAGTCTTTCCCTCTCCATAGCCCATCAGATGCTGAATTTGGGATCCAAAGAGTACAGTGAACAACCCTCAGTGTTCAGACAACCTGTGTGAATGTGACCCTGAAACTTGATGCTTTCTCTTGCGAGTGGGTGAGTTATCCCGAGAGGCGCACGGAGGGCAGGATGGAAAATCAATGTGCGTGTAGGGGACAGAAGATTTGGGATTGAGAAGTCGTTTGTTTGGCTCTGAGCAGTGGTTTGGGAGAGGGATTTCTGGCTTGGCAGTGGGCAGGATTTGGGAAGCTGAAAGGAGAGATTCTGCTGTCGCACAGCAGTGATGAAACGATGAATGTTTCCAGGTCACTGTAAAAAAAAAAAAAAATAGCTATGTTGGTGTTTGTGTGTTTTGTTGTTGTTTTTTTTTCTTCTTGAAGTAGGAAAGAAAAGGGACTGTGTGTTTTGTAGGGCAGGTCAGAGACTTGTGGAATGGACGATGCCTGTTGTCATGCAGGTGAGAAGAGAATGAGATTGCTGAGGTTTGAGATGAGGAGAAGAGCTCAGAGAATTTGGGCTCCAGAACAGAAAACAAAGATCACGGAGAATTCCTAAGTGGTTTGGACTGAAAGAGAATAATCAAGTGCTACCGTTGTTGGAAAGAGGACAGTGAACTGGCATCTGACACCCAGTATAATTTGTTGTTTGAGGCTTTGTCTTGCCTTGAATGGCAGTAAGTTGGTAGAAATTTAGTGAAGCCCTACTTGTCTTTGGAAGAAGTTGTTAGCTTGCTTTTTCTTTTTTTTTTCACCTTGTCATCGGAGTCTCTGGATTTCCCAGAAGGATCCTTTGTGAAATAGGTTAATGAAAAGAGAAACCTCAGACTTGGTTCTCATTCAGTCCCCAACATCGACATCCGTGACCTTACTGAGCCAGAAAGGGTGTCAGTGAAATGCTTCCTGAAGGCTCGTTCCCCCTGCCAGATCCACATGTTTTGGAGGGGAGCAGGGAGTTTCCTTCAAGTGATTTTCCAACACGTAGAGTTTGGATGACACTTAGTGTTACCTCATTTCTCCTCCATTCCCTCCCTATCTCCAAACAGGCAGATCGATGTCCTGTGTATCAGTACCAGTTATTGACTCCCACAGCAGAAGCTGAGGAAGAGAAAGATGTTACGGTCATTTCCTGGTCCTCTCATGTTCTCCAGCTCACAGACATTGGACACTTTCCCAGACCTTACAGGTGCCTCCAAAAACAGGCAAAATGGAGACTCCTGGCACTGTTGGGGCTTTAAATGAAAACTTTAATGAAAAAGGCCAGTTGACTTGAAAATGCCCAAATGCTTCCAGTCTTTAAAACAGCTCCAGAGCTCCGTAACATTCCTGGCTAGATAGGAACACCCTCTGGCTGCCCTTGACACCCCTCCGGGGAAATCAGACCTGTCTCACTGAAGGGGACGGAGGTCAAACTTTGTTCCTGGGGTCTTCTTGCTGTTGGAATGAGTTGAGAAACATATCTTTATGTGGCACTTCCCTTGTGGCCAAGTATTTCTTTTTTTTCCAGTTCTTGGAAGGGTGCCAAAGGCTTGTCCAAGTGATTGCTAGTTTAGTGCTGGTAGGCACTTAAATCTCTGGTCACTCGATAAAGAACAAGAGGCCTGGGTGTTGTTAAAGCTGTTGATACCATAGCCATGGTAGGTAATCCATATTGGATATCCATAAGGACCACGTGGAAATATTTAAAGAGAGAGAAATATATATATAAATATATAATTATATACATTTTATCGTACAGATTTTTCGTAAAAAAGAAAAAAAAATAATTTTTTTTCCAAGTTTGATACTGTAAATCTTTATTAAAAGAAATTGCCAGTCCAGGGCTCCCTGGGTGGTGACCTGGAGGGGAATGAAATGTCCTGGCTAAACTTCCACAGAGGGATCAGAATTGCAAGGTAACGTGGAGGGAGGAATGACCCGAAAGCTGTTGATCGCGTTGGAGACCCAGCTCCTCCACCCTCCTCCCTGGAGGGCCCTCCAGCTTGGGGTTGTCGCGTTGCATTCCTCTGGGGTTCGGTTTGTTTCTGTTGTGTTTTATTTTGTTTTGTTTTGTTGTTGTTTTTTTTTTTCTCTCCGTCCTGCACTTGCCAGCCTGACACCCAGGGCGAGCGCGGCGTGGGGAGCTGGTGGCGTGGGACGCGTCCCCACGGCCGCGCCTCCCGCGCGTCTCTCTGCTGCAGTACTTCGGATGCCGGGGCTCCCTTCTCTGCCCCTCTTAGTTTGTCCCCCCGACCCCACTGAGGAGGAGCGGGGGCTCTCATTTTTGGGTGCTGGGATCCTCTCCCCTGGGCCTGGCCTTTCTTTGGTTGCTCCCCATTCGCAGTGTGAACTGAGGGCAGGAGAAGCGTCGCGCAGGGACCGGGAAGGGACATCTCTGTTCTCATAGACATGTTTGCTGTGCTCTCTGTCGGGAGTGGGGAACCTTTCCCTCCAGGGCAGCTCCAGATCCCTTTGAAACAAGGCAGCGTCTCTGCTCCTGCCCAACTCTGCCAGGAGGAGACCACAAAGTGCAGAGACCTGGGTGCCACAGCAGCTCTGGGATGGCGGGGAGGGACGAGGTGCTGGCACTGGGCCGGGGGTGGAGGTGAGCTGTGCCATGGGATAGCTCAGACCCGGGGAGGAGGAGAAGGTGGCAGTTTTTTTTCTCTCTCGAATCATTTAAACTTCATTGTCATGATTGTTTTTATTTAAAAAAAAAAAAAAAAGAAAAAAAGAAAAAAAAAGGGGGGGGAAGGAAAAAAAAAAGAAACAAAACAAAACTGAAAAACTTTTGTAATGTGGATTTGTTTTCCTTCGTCTGTATTTCAGTCTGCTGGGGTGTTTCTGTAGATGGTGGATACTTGCTTTCATTTTTTTAATGATAGAAGTCTTCTGTTTTAAGTTGTTTTTTATCACCAGCTCATTCTATCCTCTGTGGTTACTCAGTAATTTCATTTCAATATTTATTTTTGTGCTGCTTTTTTATTATAAAATAAATTATTGATATACCAAGCAATGTGGATTCCTGTTTGTAAGGCGAATAGCCCTGTGTATGTGTCCATTACTTCTCTTGACAGCCACAACGTAATTTATTGCTGTAAATTTAGCTGCAGTGACTGGTTTTTTTGTACCTTTCCAATAAAGCATTTTCTGGTTTCAGACTTGCCCTGGTCTATGGTCAGCATTTTGGAGCCTGAATTGATCTTCAGTGGAGTGTTTTCCTCGGGTTTTTTTGCTGCCTGTCCCCAGTGCAGCACCCGGCTGGCTGTGGTGCTGCGGTGAGCGATGTGTTTTTTGGAGCCAGGCTGGGTTAAGGCGAGTGGGATGGCAGCTTGGGCTTTTGCAATCATCTCACCCAGCCTCCTGGAGCCCATCTCAGCCTTGCTGTGGGTGCTTTCTTGGGACACTTGGAATGTGCTCCAGGGATAGCTCTTGTCCGAGCTGTTTGTCAGGTCCATCCCGTGCTCAGACACGTGTGTCTGTCCCTAACGCAGTGGCTCTGTCTTTGTGCACTATCAGTGGTGTCTGTGTTAGCACAGGCAGAACTGACAGCTCACCTGCCTGCAGTCGTGATGCTGAGCAAAGCCACTTGTGGCTTGGAGACACTGTCACCTGTCTTGAAGTGCTGGAGAGAGACACTCCTCTCTCTTCCTCTGGGTTGTGAAATATCCCTTCACGGTTTCCCTGTGTGACTGCTTGTGAATAAACTGCTTTAACCCCTTACATCAATACTTCATCTTTTTGCTTTTCCCTGTTGGGGCTTTTCTGAAGGTGGTACCTTGTGCCAGTGAGCTTGCAGGGGTTGTGTTGGCTTTAGTTCCCTATTTCAAGTGATCGAGTTTCTTGAGGGAACAGCTGAAGGGGGTAAAACACTTGGCCTGTGTTGAGGCAGTAGGTTGGAGACAGATGGGTGTGTTGGCCAAAGCTGGAATTAAGAGGTAGGGCAAAGTGGAGAGGAGCAGGGCTGAAAGGCTTTGTGTGTCAGCAGGTAATGGATGGTCATTAGGTGGGGCCAGGCAGGCTTGGCTGAGCAGGCATGTGCATGAAGCCTGGGGCTGATGGCAGTCTCTGTGCTGAGCAAAAAAAAAGCATCATCAGCTCCTTTGGCTCCTGCCTGGAGTCACTGCAGCAGGGAGCTGGTGACAATGGAGGGGACAGGGAGGTGGGCCAGTTGTGACTGTTGGAGGGATGGAAGAGCATTACTTTAGGTGGAAAAGGGCATCAGGAATGGGCCAGGTGAAGGTTCAGAAGTGAAAGGAAACTCCATGTTCACCATGCAAAGGGGAGGAGTGTAGAAGGTCTCTGTGAACACGGTGGTGAAAGCACAAATCCTGCTCTCTGGCACAGGTCTGGCAGTCTGGTGCCTGTCAGCAGCTGGGCCCAGGGACTTGGTGAGTGCTAGCACCCAAAAAAAGAAGTGTCTGTCTCTGACTAGGTGCTCTGCAGCAAGCAGCCATGCGTGACAGCTGTCTCTGCTGTGGTGCCAGTGGCTGCCTTCCTTCCCCTCTGCTTTTAGGGAGGTCAGCCTGAGCTCCTGCAGGTGTAGTGGCAGGGCGTGCCCCATGACAACCATCCCTGCCATGAGTGGGGTGTAAACCTGCCTGATCCAAGCCCAAAAAGCACCAGGAGCTGCGATAGCTGCAGCTCAGCCTTGTCCTTGGGGAAAGCCCGAGGACAAGTGACAATGGGAAAACAAATCTGCCGACCACCGGAGCCTGCTGCTGGCAGTGAGAGACGCCTGTTCCTCCCGGGCTGCCTGCTGGCGTGGCTCCAGGCACAGCAGGCTCCCGTGTAGGTCACCCGTGTGCTCGCCGCCAGCTTTCCCCGTGTCCTTGTTGAGGAGGTGGAGGAGACGCGTTAGCAGAGGAGACCGCGTCCAGCCTACACCACCGCTGGCATTTCTATTCCCCGTGGATGCCTTTTGACAGCTTAAGGGTTTGAGGGCCGTGACAGCGCCCAGCCTGAGCCATCAGCTCTTGCCTCTGTCCCCTCTCCAAGAAAAAGGACGAGCAGGAGGCCCAGCTCGCGCCGGCTGGAGCAGGGAGGGTGCCTGCTGTTGCCGTCGCGGCAGCCAGCTGGTGTCCAGCCCAGCACGGCTCCTTCAGGCTGGTATCACACTGCTGACTTGCATGAGTCACAGCTGACTTTTTTTTTTTGTCTTCTCCCCCCTTGTTTGCCTTGCAAGAAAGATCTGTTTTACATATAATACAGTAATCAGGGCTTGACATAAATAGGCAAATGTTATTGTCTGCAGTGGGAATTGCACCTGCTGGCAGAGCAGTGGAGGCAGCCCATTATGCACCGGAGTCGATCATTTGTGCAATGAAGTACAACCACAGTTCTTGCTGTGTTCTTGTGCAAGTCTTTATCTCAGTGGCTGCGAGTGCGCCAGCAGATGTGCCATCATCACCTTTGCAGTCTGTCCTCGCCCCAGGAGCCAGAGCAGCCTCTGTTCCTGCAGCTGTGGCCGCCTGCTCCCAGAGGGGTGAAGACCAAGATGTTCAGCTGAGATGTCCCTGCTTCAGTGCTGGCTGTGTTACAAAGCCGAGCAGCCTTGTCCCTGAGTACTGAGGCTGCACTTTCTATGCAGGACAGTCTTGCTCCCAGGATGTGCAGGATCCTGGATGAATGCCTGGATGTGCAGAGCATCTGGTCCTTGTTTATGGACCTTATTGCAGGAAAAGTGGCAGCAGTCACACCTGCTGAGCAGGTATGAGCAGTGCTCCTTCGGACCAGAGGGACTTGCAGGACTGGCTGAACTATAGGTTGCTCATGTGGAGTCTGGGTTATAGCATGGTAAGATTTCTCCAATAATAATAATAAACAGAGCTTGTCTTGTTGGTGCTGGAGTCTGGGCTTAGCTTACTTAAACCAGATCCAGCACCTCTGAACCACTGCATCCACAGCTTAGGCAAGGGTTGGAAGAGGTGCTGTGCAAGGAGAGGAAGCGGGAGACACGCACGTTCTTTGTGGAGTCAAAAAGATGAGCACAAATCCTGTAGGAATGCCAAAATGTGCAGGATGCTGCGTGTGCAGGTATTTCTGCTGGGCCAGCATTGAGGGGCAGGGAGGACGTTAAGCTTAAGAGCATCAGCATTATAGCAGGAACAGGCAGATCGTGGGCTTTGCTTGCTGAGCTCAGTGAAAATGCTTGCTAGCTCTGTGCTAGAAATTGCTGTTTATTAGAAAAAGAAATAAATAATTTTGTGTTGTGATTTACATTTTGCAGCTTAAGAGCAGGGAATAAAAAGATCCAAATTCTACGAGTTGTGTTTAAAAGGGCTACAAGCCTTATCCATTGGTTTGTTTGCCACATGACTGCAAATCTGAGGCTATAGATTTGCCTTCATCCTTCCACTAGCCAGCTATCATCCCAGACAACAGCCCAACCAGTGCCTAAATTCATTCCCAGGAATCATCTCATTAACAGGAGAATAGAAATTAGACTAAAAATTGGGGAAGAAAGGAGAAGCCTTAACAGAAGGATGTGAGCTCACCATCACTGATACAAGGAGCATCCCTCCATACAGTCTTCCCTTGCCTGTGGTCTTGCCCCAGCCAAGACGTGGCAAAATCCCTCAGCACCTCTCTATCTTCACCATGGTCACCCAGCTGGGCTCAGCTCCTGCTTGCCTTCCCGCAGGTCAGGCAAAGCTCAGGGATGGGGAATAGTGAAGAGTTAGGAGGAACAGACAGTTCTCAGTAAGTGAATTCCTACCACCACCAGTCACAGTCTGGTTCCATAATAAAGATTCTGATAAGGAAGCTGGAATCCCTTTTAACTTCTGATCCATTCAGAGATAAACTGGTTTAGACATAAACAAGCACTTCTGTCACTGGCAGCTCTCAGAAATGCAGCTGCAGACCTCTGGTTAGTCCCAGTGAGGTCCTGCCACACTCCCGGGGGAGTTACTTGGACAGCTGCATCCACATCTGGAGAGAGGATGACTTACTCTTTCTCCATGGTAAAGGTATTTTGCACATCTCTCTAAGCTTTGCTGTGAGAAGGAGAGGGGGGAAAGATGTAAAAATAAGGAATGACGTCTTTCAACCTTTACCGGGTTTTGAGGTGAAATGAAGTCACCTTCCTGGGCTGTTTTCTCCACGGAGCCCTTGGAGATCATTTTTTACTCAAATTGGGAGAAACTAGAGCAGAACTGTGCTGAGAAAAGCATTTCTCTCAGACCTCAGCACTGCTTGGAGGTAAGAGGAGGGTGAGGGCGGCTGGTCTCTCCTGCACCCCGGCTCCCCTCGCTGCCTGGCATCCCCCAGCATTGGCACAGGGCTGGCAGAGAGACAGCAGCAGTGGGGCAGCAAAGCCCAGGCTGCAACACAGGGTCCAACACAGCTCCATCCATGACAGCAAAAGCTGGCACTGTTTGACTTAACCTTTTCTGGGTTATTGCATCTTCCCTTTGAGAGACTGGCTTTTTGGGTAGAGTTCCTGGCTTCTCAGTACTCTGATTACCCCAGGCTGTCTCAGGGTTTAACCCCCTTTGCATGGGTTAAAACCTCTTCAGTGTCAGTGTCTCTTCTGATGCCTCCTACAGCTCCTCATCTGACAGGATTAGCATTCTCTTTTCGATGTTTTTGCTCTTCCTGCTGCTCTGTCCATCTATCTTGGAGGCCACGTGCCCGTTCTCCCCCGGTGCTTTGCGCTCTGCCTCCTGCATCGACTGCTGGGTGTACTGCTGGTATGCGGGTGAGAAGTTGTGGATGGCATCCTGCACGATGTCCTGGGGGCTGATGGTCTCCTTCAGCCCACTCGAGATGCTCTGCATCGGGGCGAGGTTTGCTGCAAAACAGGGAGAGCAGGAGGGGGATGGGACAGCAGACAATCAATGAGCCCAAGTGATCCAAGACACTTTTCCTTAGAAATTCAACATCAGGGGCTCCTTGTGGGCCATGTCAGCTTGCAGTTCCAAGGAGAAGGAAGGCAATCCCAGCTCCACATTCCAAAGAGGATAGATCCTCCCCAACAGCATGTGGGTAATACCACCATCCCCTAATCCTGCCCAACCACACCAAGGTCTCCTTACCTGCCCCCTTGTTTAGCTTGTGGGTGTCATGAGGGAAGAAGGAGAAGAAATGCATGGAGCACAGGATAAAGAAATTCCTCTTGTAGCTTTTAGCATCCCTTTGTGGTAATGTGGTACTAATAAAATAAGGGAGATTTCCTCTTTCCTTAATCATTGAAGACAGGAAGAAGTGAGGAAGAGTTACCTGTTGAGTTTTCTTTCTTGTCCCTGTACACCTGGCAGGTGAATGCGTAGCGCAGGGCAATGGAAGCAAAGAACATTTCAATGCAGATGATGAAGTTCTGGTAGCCAGCAGCCACTGTCCCAGCTCCCACCTCCTTCCCATCAATGATCTGAACTTCAGGGATCACCCCACATTTCTCCAGGATTGCCAGCAGTGTCCCTGTGCAGGGGAAGGGAGAGGGATCAGTTCTGCTCCTGCATGCCTGATCCACATGGGGCTGTGGGAGGAGAGGTGCTGGGTGTCCATGGTGGGACCCACCTTGCCAGAAGGAGAGGAAGATGACGGCCTTGATGGTGATGAACTTGAGGACTGGATCAAACGGGCGCAGCAGGTCCATGGTGGCAAAGTAGAAGAGGAAAAGGGCATAAAGGGCCAGGCTGACAGAGAAGTTGTAGATGATGGTGATGTAGAGGTATCCACTGTGGACACTGTGGGCAGAGAGAGAGAGAAAGAGCTGCTGCCTGGGGCTGTGGGGAGCAAAGCAAGTGCAGCTGGGGGCAAAGAAAGGTCAAATGGGAAAGGGGAGAGTGCATAGCTTTTCTGTGGGGGAGAACACAGCCCAGGAGGGGCAGGATGGCAGAGGTAGCAGCTTTTCCTCTGTTGGTGGGACCTCTTATTTATTATTTTATTTATTATGGCTCACAGGAGTTTTGTCCCTTTTTTGTTTGGGGGCAGTGAGTCTCCGTTCCCTGGCACTTTGGGCTCACAGTGCTCTCACTACCCATGGAGCAGCTTCTTGGAGAGACTGGCAGGACACACTGGTGATGGAGCAGGGATCCATCCTCTCCCATTCACCCCCCCAGCCCCACCCAGCATCCTCACTTGAAGTCTCCATCGTGGTACTTCCCAAACGCCTGCAGGATGATGGTGATGATTGCCATGAGGGGTTTCACAATGCAGAACTGCAGTGTGGCCTGCACAGGGGAGAGACACGGTGTGCCACGGGCAGCAGGACATCCCACTCCCCACATCCCACCCCTCTGCTCCAGGGACACACACACAGAGGAGAGAGCAGTGCTGTGGGGTGAAATATGAACCAGCACAATATATGTGAGGGAGTGGGGCTTCCAGAAGGCAGCATAGCCAGACCAAGGTGGGGGACCAGAGGGCTTAGGGACAGATGGGTGACAGGATTCAGCCCACAGTGCAGTCCTGGAGAGTGAGACAGCGTCCAGGCTAACCTGGGACTGGACAGAGATGGCAATCTGAGCTCTGCAGTGGGAGGAGACCCTGACTCAGCAGTGAGTCAGAGGCAAGGACAGCAAGCAGCCTTGCTGCTGGCCAGCTGCCAGCGGACTGGTGACCTGCCTCCCTCAGAGGAAAAAAAGCCTCCAAATCCAGCATCTTAAGAGAATAATGAAGCTAAGGCCCCTTGGCAGGGCAGTGGGGAAGGAACCTGCCACCCAGAGAGCCCTCACCTGAGGGAAGTGGGGTCGGTGCTCCCCATCGGGTACCCACCTGCTTGCAGAAGCGCAGGAACCCGATGGAGTAGGACATACCCTGAAGGCAGCAGGTCCCGTAAAAGCAGCTGGACCTGGAAGCAGAAGGTGAGGGGAGATGTCATTGGGGGTGCTGGGTGGGGAAAGTGGGTGGAGAAGGAACTGAGAGGATGCTGGGACTTACGCAATGGGCTTCCCTCGGATCTCTGTCATGATGGTGCTCTCCCCTCCCAGGTACTCGAAGCACAGGCTCAGGAAGCTGTAAATCACGAAAGCTGCCAAGGCAAGGGCAGACATGATCAGCAGGACTGATGGAAGTCCAGGAGGGGGTTGTTTCATCTCGTATTCCTTCCTGCTCAGGTGTTTCCTTATCCAACCTGGCACTGCATCAAGATTTGGGATGCTGGTGGGTGGGAGTCCAGTGCTGGGAGAGGAGCAGCAGGTCAAATCCATCTGACTTCCAAGTGGAGTCAGACACATCGCACTATGTGAACAGCGTTCATTACAGACACAGCAGCTCCTCTGGGCACACACAGTCTATCCAGGGACCACCTATGTGGAAGTACCTCAAAATTGCCCAGGGGCAGCACAAATGGCTGGTGGCCAGCAAGGAGTGGGTCCTGAATAGTTTGCTTGGACATCCCCACCACTCATTGTTCATATACTCCAAACCTGAAGTAATGCAAATGCCCAAACAACTTATTTCCTGAGGAAGGGAGAAACAAGTTAGAAAAACAGCCATAGTCCTGACAAGTTTCCCTTGCACTTCAAGACACCCCAACTCCCCAGTTTCTTGGGTACATCTGCCTTGTGTTTTAGAGAAGCTGCACTTCTACCCAACAGGCAGCCAGGAAACCTCTTTCCCAGGACTGTGGTGCTGGGGTCCCTCCAAGCCTGTGTCTGAAAGGCACCAGCTCGTGGGGCATCCATCCCCTCCCTGCTGCTGACAGAGAAGGAAAGGGAAAACTTCTGCATGGAGGAAGGGAGAGTGGGAAGCGAAAGCGATGGAGATTTGCCACTTCACAATCCGAGATGCTCCAGAGACAGGTCAGCAGGATGAGAGCCCCGCTTTGCCTTCAGCCTCCCTGCTGAGCAGATGCTGTGCTCACCTTCATAGCAGTCACGCACTGAGTCGAAGTAGACGTAGTACTGGTGGCTGCCGAGGAGGAGGAGGCTGAGCCACGAGTCAAAGGCATAGACAGGCACGATGAAGAGGATGCGGATGATGTAGCGCTGCTCCTTGGGGATGGTGTAATTCCTCAGGTGTGTGTAGATCTGCAAAGTGCCCAGCATGCAGAGTTGTGGCTGCCACAGGTCAGGATGGGGACTAGAGGTGCCCCCCAGCCCACAGGAGTGCTGTGTTAACCCTCCTCTCTGGGGTGAGAGCTCTGCCAGCTTTCCACCACAGACCCATCACAGTGAACACACACAACAGGTGTTTGTGATTGGTCCCTGGCCAATCCCTTGCATGAAAACACATGGAAATCAGGTTCCTTCTCTGGGCTGTGTGAGAAATGTGTCCTCCCCTGTGCAGCCCCATCCCAGTGCTTGGAGACAGCAGCTTGCCCCAGGGCTGCCTTCAGCATCACAGACCTGCACAGCCCCCTAAACCATGCCCACTCGGGGAATGCCTCAAGGCAGCTGGTGCTGTGCACCCCAAACACCCCAAATGCCCCACTGGGTGTTGCCTCTGGGCAGTGCCAATGCCCTGCTGCCTCTCCTGGCTCTGGCAAACACCTGGGGAGAGTGTGGGCAAAGTCCATCCTTACAAGCTGCCAGCACCACGCTCCTGACAGCAGGGATATCTGGGCAACAAAAGGAGGAAATACTTATCTGGAGCTGAGTGATTTGCAATGGACTTGGGGGCAATCAATAGTTTCGTTCTGTCAGCCACTGTGCTGAGCCCCATCTCTGCTGCACCCCATACCTGGTGGAAGGTGATGATGAGTGCTGACCACACGAAGATGCCAGAGATGATGTGCGCTGCTGTCGTGGTCAGGAAAAGCTGCTGGCCATCCTGGGAGTTGTTGTGGGCAGCCGTAAGCAGGGCAACAGCTGAGAATGGGGGGGCTGAGGCCAGCCTGGCTGCTGTGCCAGGCCCCGGTGTGCCAGGTGCCATGGGAGAGGGCACAGCATGTGTGGCATTACTCATCTGCAGGGAGAGAGAGGAAAGGGGAGTGGTGCAGGAAGGCAGGAGCAAGGTAAGCTGGTGACAGGAAAGGTCCCAGCAGATTTCCCAGCCCACACTGCATGTACAAACCTCCTGTGAGGTTTATCTCCTCCTCAGGGTTTTTCCAGGGTGTCCCTTACCCTAACCAGCCACTTTGCCATGATTGGGTCTGCTTCTCCCAGCAGGAATATGCAAATATCCTTGAAGAGCAGGCCCTCTTTTCCCTGAGGAGGTCCATGCAGTTCCCATGTCTCCCAAAAGTCACACTTCTCCTTCTGAGGCTTGCTCCTTGCTTTTTCAGGAATCACTCCTGCTTGAAAGGGAATGATCTGCCCCTGTGAGTTCATACTTGTGGCTCAGGACCCTTTTCCATCAGAAACCAGAGACTTAAAGGTTAAACCACTCCCTCACCCAGGATAATAAAGAGTCCCTTACCAAAAAGCCATCAGGACAATTGTGTCATCTTCCTTGGGAGCCCAGAAAACACCAGGCCCACCCCCCCCATTTTGGCTCCTTTCATCATGTGTGGCCTGCTGGGAGCAAAGCCTGGGGCTGCCCAAGAAACCAGACATCTGGTGTCACCCACATTCTTCACCCAGCTATTTCGGGATTGTGGGGGTGTCAGTGTGCCAGTAGTGCCAACCCCAAGACCTGAAGGACAGCCAGCGGTCCCTCCTGCACCCAAATTAAGCACAAGGGAGCAAGCCTGCCATGCCAGAGGCAGAGCTGCTGCCCTTTGGGGATCCTGGAGTGCTCTGGCATCTCCCTGCTCGGTGTGTACTCCTGGAAGCCCCAAGGCAGTGAGCATTCCTGGTGCAGAGGGTGGCCGGGCACACGGACACCGTGTACCCTGCGGCTCCAGACAGCAAGGACCTAATAATAAGCAATTATTTATAGGGCAGCTCTGTATCTCAAGGCCAACAGATGCATAAACTGCCATGTTTGGGTTCTTTCTCTGCTAATCTGTGGAAAGCTGCTTTTCCCCAAATATAACAATAGTGGTTTAAAAACCCAACAACCTGCAAGCTGAACTCTAACAATATAGATAGTGCATTGTTAATAAACAAATATTTTAGCTGCTGGGTAACTATCACCTGGGGTAGTTGTAAGCATGAACTGAAGAGAAGCACAAAAATATCTGCCGTAGATAGGAGTGGTAGGGAATGACCTCGGTCCAGTTAAACACTGACAACAAACCAAAGCAAGAGCTGACCCCGCGGCTCCCTGTTCTGCCCTCTCACCGAACCCCAACCTCACAGGAGAGGAAACTCAGCTGGTGTCAGATCAACAGCCCTAAAAATACCTTTGCCCGGCTCCGCCTGGCAGGAGTCGCGTGTAAGCGGAGATGGCCGGGCGGCAGCTGGCGGGGCCCCAGCAGCTCACCCCGAGTACCCGCACAGCGAGCGGGGAAGCGGAGCTGGAGCTGCCTGCAGGGACAGCGGGGCCGATAGTGTTACACGGGCACCAGGGAGCCGTGCTCTTCCTCCCCGCCACCGTCCTGCGGTCCTGCCCCGGCCAGCAGGAAAAAGGATCCCGGGAAAGCCGGGGCGGGATCTGGTCTTTGGACAGACTTGGATGCTGCCGGACCTGCCTTGTAAACATTAACAGGAGGACGGAGATAGCTCGTGGCATAGGGAGGGAGATGAGAGCCCGGCTGCGCCCGGTTCCCCAGTCACTCCTCACCATTTCTAGGGGCTGCCCTGCTGCTGGCTGGGGCTAAATGGCTGGAGTTGGCTTTGCCTCTGCCAGAGCATCATGACAGAACAGGGTGAAAGCTCACTTTTTCTCATCACTTTTCCAGTGATCCAGCTTACTCCCCAAGACATGGCAAAGAGCTGTGCTCTTCACTAGATCCATTTATTCTGTTTTCAACCCAGTGCTGTGCCACAGATGCTTGGCCCAAGATATCCCATCTCCTATTAACTTTCCCAGCCATCGCGGTGTGAGCACGGTGGCACCAAGGGCCAGTCCTGGCAGCCTCCCCGACATTGTCACACTCTGAACATGGCAGAACAAGTCATTAAAAGCAAAAGCCTCGGTGCCGCTCGGAGACAGGGCTCCCAGCTCCGTAATTAGATCCCGGCCGTGCAAGGTAGTCAGGCAATTCAATGCAGTTGGAGAGCCATTTGCTTCCAAAACAAAGGCAGCAAGGGGACACCGGGGATAATATCAGCTGCAAAATTCAGCTCCTCGATGGGACTGAGCCATATCCAATCTGTCTGTTTTCAGACACCTTGCAGGTACCTGCCATACTGTGTCTACCTGTTACACACACTCCCTGGGATATTAGATGCTAAGTGAGAACTGAGAAGATAAACTGAGAAGTGAAGCTTGCGTTCAGGCAGGCCACCTGCAAATGGGGCTTTTCACCTTGCCAGGGATTCCCCTCCATCTGCAGGCTGCCAGAGCCCAGGCTCCCAGCTCGGATCCCTCCCTGTGTCCTGCAGCACCTAGGACAAATCCCCATCTCGGCGGCAGCCCCCTGTGGGGTGAAGCAAGTCAGCAGGGAAAGGTGAGCCCACGCAGCCCCCCAGTAATGCCTCTGAGATCCCTGACCCACATCCCGGGGAGGGGAGCATCCAAACTTAGCCTCACCAGAGCAAGAGACGTGCCTTTCCTCCTGATTGCTTTCAGGTAAAGCCAGGACACTCGGGTTATTTACGGGACCAGCCTCTCCACACCACCATCAGGCCACTCAGGAGGAAGGACCTACAGCACGCAGCCACAAATCGCGGCAGGGCAGCATCGAGCCCTCCCTGAAGCCCATCTGGACGAGTGGATGACGCAGGCACAGGGCTCTTAGAGGGCTCTTAGAGGAGGCTCTGCCCTCCCAGCGACTCCCACAGGTGCTCAGAGCCAATGGCTGGATCAACCCTGATTTGTGGGGTTTCCTCCACCTGCTGTGAACCCCCAGTGCCCCACTCACCCTTTGGGGCTCCTCCGGGAGGGAGTCTGGCTGCCGTGCACCTGCCTCTGCATCCCCCGTGCCCTCCTCCACCTGCACGGCTGGAGACTCCTCCTCCGGACACCGTCCCAGCCCTGCCCGCCTGCTGGCCGCGGGCCCTGCCACTGCCCCACTTACCCTCGCTGCTCCCCGGGTCCCACCGGTGCCGCACTCGCCTTGGGCCCCGTCAGCGCCCCACTCTCCCTGCCAGCACCTTGCCCTCGCTGCTCCCCGGGTCCCACCAGCGCCCCTTGCTGTGCCCCGGGCCCCGCCGGCGCCCCGCTTACCTTACCAGCACCCCCTGGCTGTGCCCGGCTCAGTGCCCTCCCTGCGCCCCGGGCCCCGCGGGAGCTGGAGCAGCAGGTCGGGTTTTGTCTCCCGCAGAAAAGCGACCCAACTTACCTTTCCAGTCCGCCGCGCTCGGCACCCACGCCCGCAAAACAAACACGGATGGAAAGCCGCGGTGCGGCCCGACGGCGCTGCCCCCCACCCAGCACACGTCCTGCGGCCGAGGGCAAGAGCTCTGCCTGGGTGGCAGAGGCAGCTTTCCCAGCAATTGGCAATTAATCTCCCCCTGGATGACAGCGATGACTAAAAGGCAGGCAGCTGATGGCACCTTGCGCCTGTTGTTTGGGCAAGCCTTCCCCTTGGTTTACTGTGCAGCTGAGAGGTGCAAAGTCGAAGGACCAATTGCTCGTGCTCTAATTTATCGCACGTAGAAAGGCAGCAAGGTAAGTCTGTCCTGGCTCCGAGCATCAAATCAGAGAGGTTTCAACATCCTTTCCTTACCCACCGTCCTGTGCAGACCTGGTGGCACAGACACAGCCAGGAAATGAAAGTTCCTAACTTGTGCCTGGCATTTAGGTAGTAACAGCTCTTTGGGGCACAGCAGTGGTAATGCCACTGTATCACCACAGTGGAAGATGCAATTCCCATCCAATTTTCTAATTCAAGTATGTTTTCTACAAGCTGCTGGAGCTGTGGACACAGGAAGAGCACCAGTTTTGTGTCAGGAGAGAATCCCTACTACCAAACCAAGACTGACAATAACTAATTCCACATGCCTCTCTCAGCCTTCCTAGACAAAAAAAAAGGAAGTGTAAAAGAGGAAAAATTTATAGTTCTGGCAGATGCGAATCTTTGATTCTTGGAAGCACAGTTTTGAAAATTATTTTTAGATGAAGTTTCTTGTCAAGGGCAGCTGGAAGCCTGCAGTGTTTGAATTTATTTTAAAAAAGGAGTTTCATTTCTCATAATCCTTTAAATGCTGTAAATAACCCTTACTTCAGAGAAGAGTCCTTTCAAAATCCATTTTCTGCTTTTCTACTTCTAGGGGATTTTTTAGCTACGGAAGTGACCTGGCAGCTGGATCACTATGGGGTGGGCACAGGCTCTGTGCTGATTCTGCTGTACCAACCGGTCTTAGCACAACTCCTCCCTGCCCAGAATCCAAGACCTGGCCTCCGTTTGTGCTGTCAAGTTCATAAGTGACAAAAGTGTGTAACAGCTCACTTAAAAATTTACTACTTGTTGTTGTTTATTACAAGAGGTAAAAACAAATGTGCTTTCCAAGCAAAAGGCAAAAGTTTGGCTATTAATCTTTCCATCAGCTCATACAACTTAATCTGACACTTTTTGTAAATGACTTGGCAGAAACAACCCTGTGTAACCCCTCGAATCCTCTGTCCCCATGTCTCCTAAGACCGATGCTCATTGCAGGTGATCAGCATATGGATTTTCTGTTTCTCTGATGTGTTGGTACCATGTACTCCATTGGCAGAAATTATTTTCTTACCACTATTTTGGGTTCCTGTCTTCCTCCCTGACATTAGCTTTCATGAAATTTGCAGAGCATCATTATCTGCCTCTCTTTAAAAATCACAGTGAAAGTAGAAAATGAATTCAGATGACATCCAAAAAGGAATGGACATAAGGACAAAGCAGCCATCTAGGACTCATTTCCTTAATAAAGGCAAGAAAATCTTTCCCATTATACTATTGTTGATTTTTTTTACCAAGGCTTGTATTTCAATTGAAGTGATACTCACAGAGCAAAAAAGAAAACAGGTAAAAATTGATTTGTCAATGTTTTTTTTATTCCCTCTGCACTGGGTGTTCCCCCTCTGCGGTATGGCACAGCCACAGAGCTTGGCATCTGCTGCTCCTCAGGACACATGTGCACAGCAGAGCCCTTTCCCAATAAATGATCCACCCAACATGATAAAAGCAGCATTTCTCTCCTATGTTGAGACAATTGCAAACCTGTCCCAATAACAAAACCCACAAAAGTTCTACACAGTAGAGAAAAATTCATGAAATTCCTCAGGACGTCCAAAACCACCACAAAGACATTCCATCATTTTCATTTCTAGTCCTTTTTAAATAGGTGGTGATGAGTCACGGACTCAACATCATTTCCTTGAATCCAGATGGCACAACTTCACCACACTTGGCAACTTCGGATCACTTCTCGTAGAGCCTGTATTCCTTCCATGGTCTTGTCCTTTAAAGCCATGGCCAGGAGAACAGGTTTGTTCCCAGCTTCCTGCGACACGAATGCCACCAGGTTTTTGGCACAAACATGAACGAGGGGCTGAAAAGCAAAGGGATACAGGTGTACATTCCTACAGATGGGAGAGCCCTCCTGCAGGAGTTAGGAGAGGAAGAGTCCTGGAGTGACGTGGAGAAGCTGTTGATCCTGGACTCAGACTGAGCTCGATGTTTACTGAGCAGTTCCAACAGGGTCAGCAAAGGCAAGCCATGGGACAGGAAACCTTCTCAACCAGTTTAAAAGGGAGGAGTTTGGTCCCATGAGTGTGCCAGCCACCCACACCACCCTGAAACAACTTTACTGGAGCTGCACTTGAATTGAGTTCAGCACTGTCTGGGAAACTTGGAAACTCAGTATGGAGAATCTTCCTTCTATAATCCTCCCACCTGAACTATGGCATCAGTGTTAAATTATATGAAATGCTGTGGATCCAAATGCCTTTACTTCCTTCACAGCCAGGTTTCTAAAGAAGTTTGCAAGTACGTTTTTTTTGTTTAAAACTTGTTCTGAAGAGGGGATATTGAGATATTCCACTAACAAGCCTTGAAAAAAAGCTGTTATTTCTGTAATTCCTAGAGACCCCCAAATGGTGTTATATGTATGGTGTTTTTGTATGCCTGGTGTTACAGCCTGGTGTTGCTTTTTATTTTAATACACTAATGAAAAACAGAAGTAAATAGCAAGGCTGCAGGAGGCAAAACAAGAGATATAATCTTTTCCATGAGGCTTCTTTAACAAGAATAGATCAAAACAGCATTGACTATTTCACTTGGAAGGCACCTACAACAACATCTAGTCCAACTGTCTGACAACTCAGAGCTGACCAGGTTAAAACATTATTCAGGGGATTATCCAAACAGCTCTTAAACACTGACAGGCTCAGAGCATCAACCACCTCAAGCCTATTCCAGTGTCTGACCACCCTCTTGGTGAAGAGGTGTTTTCTAATGTCCAGTCTCAACCTCATCCAGCACAGCTTCAAACCACCCGGCTTGTCTAGGTTTTGTTTACACCCATATTTGTGTATCTGCCAGAAGGATGAGTTTGCTTGATTTTAGCTGCTGTTTGGAAGTGTGCAACATCCCAAAGAAGGATGCTAATGGCAACAAGCAGGAAAGCAGCAAACTAGTGAAAGTCTTTTCTTGAAGTTTAGATCAGTTAAGTTAGTTAAAATTATTTAAAAATAGAATGGAACAAAGTAAACATGACACTTCCCATTTCCAAATAAAACATAAAATAAGCTTGGGGGTGGAGATGGTCAGCATTAGCAGATATCAAACCAGAAAAGCAAAATATCTCCCATCCAAAAAGGGAAGGCTATTGCTCAAGAGAAAGAACTCCACAAGGGGAAGTCTTGGATAGAATCAGGAACTTGTCTTGCTACAGCTTTTCTAGTTAAAGCTAGCAAGTAATATATGATAGCTTCAACCCTGATGGAAAGCCTCATAATCTTGTAGCTCTGTAACTTTCTGTTTTAATGTTTGACCAGTTGATGCTTTGTGAAACACATTTGCTTCTAGTTTCTCTCTAGGTTTGTGAAATGCTCAATAAAAACCTCATTTTTTTGAAGCAAAACAAATTAAACTTTTCAAGGGAAGGTGCTGGCAGGCACACTTGGGAGTGGGCAACTGAAATCCATTATGGGATTGGCATAGACAGGGGAGGATGGGGGTGGGAAAACAGACCTGAAAAGGAAAACAAACTCACTGGAACAGAAACCCAAAAAGGTTATCAATGGCTACATATTTAATCTTGCAACCCTTAAATCAACAGAGCTTTATCAAACTTTCCATAAACATGCAGAAGCGATCCATATCCTGTAGGACACAAAACAACAGATCGCCAAACCACTCACGGTTAGTTAAACTTTTATGTCCAAGAGCAGGCGAGCGCACATACTTTTCTGATGAGCCCCTCTTTCCTCATTTTAAAATTAATCTTATCACAGTTCAAACACTGCTTAACTGCTGTGATTCATCAACTCCCTGGCAACTCGCACAGCCCCACCTACCACATTTCCCCCTTATCCTCGCTGCCTCTGCGCTTCGCATCCGCTCTCACCTCATCCTTGCCCAGCAGCACCTTCGTGGTGAGCGAGGGCCTGCCCACGTTGTCGCCGATGGTGTTGGGGTCCACGTAGACGATGGTCCCCAACTTGCCGTACTGTGTGACCACCACGAGCACCGAGTTGGAGAAGGCCGTGCACACCACCTCGGTCGGCACCCCGTGCACCACCTCCTCTCGCTGCTTGGACGTCACGATGGGACTCGCTTCCATCGCTTCCGAAAAAGAGCAAAACGACAACTATGACAACATCAGATTAAAAACATGCGCTACGGGCTACAAAAAGACCGAATCCTTCCCCTAATTTGAAATACCCACGCTTAAGTTAATTTCAGTGCAAACCCGCACCCCTGACTGTGGAGGACATCGCAGCCCCGCAGCGACGGCATCACTGCCCCTGCATAGCCCCGCTGCCTCTGACAGGGGCCCCGCTAACGAGGGGAGCTGGTAGCGAGGGGGAAACCTCCAGCCCTGCTTTCCACCCCGGCTCCACCATGCTTTTCCTGAGAGAGTGAGATGGAGACAGGACATAGGGAAAGAGCCACCCCCCCATCCCGCCGGGCCGCGGCCCTCACCGCCCCTACCCTTGCCAGCCCCGCCGCGCCGCCGCTCTCCGCCCAGGCCCGCCCCGCCGTGGCGGAAGCGGCGCCTTTCTTTTCCTTTCCCTTCCTTCCTTCCTTCCCTCCCTCCCTCCCGCAGCCGGCGGGGGGCGATGGCGCAGGGCAGCCGCTGCCCTCACGGCCTGTCCCCTCCCCTTCCCTCAGCGCCGCCGCCATTACCCGCCGCGCTCGCGGGCGGGAGGCGCCATCTCCGCCTCCGCCGTGCTCTCCTCTCGGTCCCTCGCCGGCCCCGGGCAGAGCTGCCACGCTCGGTCCCTTCTCTCTGGGATGATCCCCTTCTCCCGGGGATGAACCCTTTGCCCGGGTCCGGTCTCCACGCCCGGTTTCTCCCCGTTTCACGCCGGAGGTGGGGAGGAGTCACAGGGCAGGACTCCCCCTGCGCCATGAGGGGGAGGCCTGTGAGGGGACAGGTGACCCTGGGGGCCCTAGAAGGGCTGTAAATGTTTTTTCTTTTTCCTCCGTTTCCCCATGGGTTACGATCGCTCCCACTACTGGGTGATGTTAGGCCACACTCTTAAGATCCCGAGTGTGCTTTCCCATCTAAATAAAAGTGACTTATAAAGGAGGCTTGTGTAAGAGAAGCTGCTTCTTACACAGGCAGACAGAGATAGGACAAGGTGAATGGCTTTAAACTCAAAGGGAAGAAATTTATTTTGGCTATTAGGAAGAACTTCACTGTGAGGGTAGGGTTGCTACACGTTGTCCAAAGAGGCTGTGACTGCCCCATCCCTGAAGTGTCTAAGGCCACGTTGGATGGGGCTTGGAGCAACCTGCGATAGTGGAAGGTGTCCCTGCCCACCGCAGGGTGAAACAAGATATCTTTTAAGGTCCTTTCCAACCCAAACCATTCTGTGATTCTATGAAAACAAGGCTGGTTTTGGTCATGGAAGTGGCCTTGCCATTAGCTGAGCAAGCACTTGCAGATGCCCGATGGAGCTGTACTGGGGGATAAAATAAAGACATCTGTGAGGAGAGTGAAACCAAATGTGTCCATCCCAGGTACAAACATTACTTTCTATTAATTATACCCAGTTAATACAGTGCTATTTTTTTCCTTTGAAATACTGGTACTTATGAATAAAAATTTTGTATTCTAATTTATACAAAGCCCTGAAAATTGGCATTTCCCAGAAGTTTGCAACCTCTCAGACTCCTACAATTGCTGCATCTAAAATACAGTCAAAACCTGCCATTCCCATGTTTTAGCTCTCCTTTACCAGCATCCTCACCACATCCCTAATATCCTGGCCATGGGTACAGCAATAGCTACCTGACCTGTGGGTTATCTGTTCAGGCAACATCTCTGAAGGACCTCGTGAATACTTATTTTGTTTGTTTTGCATGAAAAGTTTTACCAAAACTTGATTACAGGAGGACCGCATAGACTTTGTGCTGAGAATTCTTTAAGGCACCGTTAGAGAGCAGCAGAGGTCCATGGAAAAGCTTTTAATTCAGCAGGTTATTTTTGTGGTTAATTCAAACAGAGAGACTCTGTACCTTTTCGGTACTCTTTGCAGTCTGGCAAATAGTCTGTTTTCCAGCACTGAATAAACAGCATTCCTCTTTCTTGCTTACCACAATCACTCGAGGCTTTGCCTGTTTGACAGAGATAATAGCAGCTATTGTCAGTAAAACCTCCTGACTCATAAAGAAGTTTATTTCTGCTCTGCCTTTTCCAGAGAGTAACTTTACTTTGGGACACAAAGGACTGGATTCTTCCTGCCATCCTTTCCAGACTTCATTTTATTTTTTACATGACAGGAGAACAAAGGGAGTCCACTTTAGTTCAGATTTACATGGAAACACCATTCTTTGCTGTTTTGCATTAGTTTGGGACAAAAAAAAAGTTGTCTTTCACAGTTTCAGTTAATTGGATGTCTCCTTTTGGCATGTAGCTGAGGTGGGATATAGCAAGCTGAAGTAACTGAGGACTGAATCCTCATCACTGAAAGTGAATACATTAAAGAAATTAACTAAGGAGAAGACTCTGTTGTCTTTTTGACTGAGACAGGGAATGGGGATTTGAGGATACACACCAGGACAGGTAATGAGACCTTTCCTGAGGGGGTCTGTCTGGCTGTCATCTGCTTCCCAGCATTTCTGGCTGAGAAGGATCTGTATCCATACTCACACTCTTGGTTTCTATAACACTTTTCCTCCATAGATCTCTGATCACACTGCAAACATTATTACATTTAGCTTCATAAACTGTCTTTCATCATAACTGATTGTTAATATAACCCATTTTACGGTTCAAGGGAAATAAAGAATCAAGACCAACAGCAGTTTCAGAGCCATCAAATCCTCAGCTGGAGATTTCACAGAATTTCAAGATCCCTTCTTCCATTCCCATGCACTCGCTGCCAAAGAAACGTAAGTTGTGCATGTCACTATCTCAATTATAAGAGAAAATCAATGACTGTGCAGCCCCATACTTTGACAAGCAAAACTACTCTTAATATTGCAGCTTAACACCTTTATTATTATTTATTTGAGCAGTTTTGTACTGCTTATCTTTTTAAACTGCTTAAGTGCCTCTATGTGTGTAGACTGGAAGAAGGCTGCTTTTATATTAGTCTTTGCATTTATCTGAACTGATTTTATAAGAACAAATATGTAAGATCCACAGAGCATCAGAAATCTTTCCCACTACTCTCAAACATAGACGCACAGTGTTTCAGGACGCACGTTAATAATCCCTGCTCTGGGGAGCACCTCACTATCAAAGTGCTGGGCTGGTTTATTAGTTTACAGGTTATTACTTCTCTAGTTTAGATTTCTCTCTTGTATCTTTTATGATGCAGAATATAGACTGTGAGCTGGAACCTTGGGTGCAGCTGGACTCTGGGCTGCACAGCCAAGGAGAGAGGAAAGGAATTAGTTTGCTCCCTGATGCAGGAGCTGCTTGGGAATTATTCTGACCCTTGTTATAAATCAGGTACATGGAGTGCGTACATTCCTCAGGCCAGACAATATTAGAACACTCCTCTTCCCCTTATTACTGTCACAGCAAGGTCGGGGGTGTGGGTGGTGTGGGGTTGTGTGAGGGCTCTCTCTATGGGGCCATTGTAAAAGGAGTAGAAGGAACGGCAGGAATTCACCTCCTGGATTTCTAGTTTCAAGCCGTCCTCACTGCATTTAATTAGTCTGGAGAAGACTGTGTTCAGAAAATAATAGTGAATCCAGGCCCTGGGGGAGGCAGGGAGAGGAGCACACCTGGGGCTATTTAGCCCCAGCAGCCGGGTCTCCCTGGCTGGCTCTCTGAGGTCAGCAGAGAGAGGCTCTGGCCTTTGGTGCAGAGTGGAAACACGACTTTGAACCCGACTGTCCGCAGTCAGGAGTCATCCCTGAGAGAAGTCAGCTGCACCTGAAGCTAGTTGGTTTATCTCTGGGTTTCTAGAGCTCCTCCTGATAAAAGTATGAGCCTGCCAATCATGACCACAGCCCAGATATTTCTGCATGTGAGCAGAAATGGGACATCAGGTGTGCAGGGGAGCCTGAGGTTGGAGTGTGAGCCCCTGAGGAGTTCAGATGTGTCCGGGACTAGGTGATACTTGAACAGCATCTCAGAGTTAAAGCTCTGAGGCTCTCAGTTTATGTGCTCATATTTTGAAAGAAGATGAGGAGATTCTGGCTCTTTTGTGCCTTGGTCCCTTTTCTGTGCTCCCTAGGATAACAAGATTATCAGTTCTTATTCTGAGACAATTCTAAGATGTTTGCTTTGTTCTGAAGTTGTCCCCATGGCTCTTATTGTACGGAACACCTCTCATTTCATTGATTGTGTGAGAGGAAGGCTCAGCCAATCCATCAGGCATTGCAGAACCACTCCAACCTATTCTGTTGTTGATGAAACATTTTTTTTCCCAGTGTAGAATTCAGCCAGCCAAAAACATAGTCTTAGAAGAAAAAACAAACATAACACTTAAACCCAAATTGTTCCTGTTCTGAGTGAGCTGCACTCAGCTGCACATCTTAAATAGAAGTGCTGGATGTGTTTATGTGCCCGAGACTGTCAGGTCATGCTATTGTTTTGGTTTCTTGCACTTGCAGCTTAGTAAGGAAGCAACATGGGAATGTTCATTAATGTTTGTGTCAATAGTAACAGCCCACATATGAGTACTAGCAGATTTTCCTGAGAAAGCTCAATGCACAGGGTAGGATTTAAAAACATGGCAGTAAGCCAGCATGCCCTGGCTGGGCCTGGAAACATCTAGGGTAGCAATTTGACTGGTGCTCTGTGGAAGATTTTTTTAGTCAGATTTAGCGACCTATAAATAGAGGAGTACTCCAGCCCTTGTAGGACTTTTTTATGCTGTGTCATTGGTGTTTTCTGAGCTGCTCTGCAGGCTGGGGGAGGAGGATTATAGATGCATGGGGCTGAGAGGAGAAAGGAGCTACCTCGATGCTGGGGGAGAATTTCGGGAAGGGGCTCCTGCTGAGATTGCAGAGCCTGGCTAGAGTGAAGTAAGTCACACCTGCAAGGAAGGACTTTGCTGAAAACAGTTTCTGGGGTGCTTGATCTCAAACAGCAGTAGTTTTCATATACTCAGTACCCTTAAACCCAGCACATCTTAAATTTCCTTGCAAAAATTTCTCCAGAAATTATTTCAACAAGCACTGAAATGAAAATGACATTCTTGAAATGTGTGACATACACCTCCAGAAACACTCCAGACTACCTAAGAGAGCTAAAAGAGCTCCAGCTACCTAAAAGAGTCAGGATTACATCATGCAGTCAACCTGGTGCTGTCTGATGATAATTTTATCCTGGATATTTATCATGAGATAACAGCTGGCTGTTCAGGGCACTGTAGGCAGGGGGTATGGAACAGACAGAGTCATCATGAGGCAAGATTGAGTTTGAGTACTGTTTACATAATTTTCATTTGTCAAATAACAGCCCTTCATAGATCACAGCCATGACAGCGCCTGTGGATGGTATCATCCATCAGCAGATCTACTCTGTGAGCAGCAGAAGCTTTGTATTGCTGCAATGGCCAAAGGAATTATTTCCATGGATCAGTAAAGACAGCAGTAATTGCCTTAAAGCTTGCTGTAGTTTATGTAGGCGATTTTCAGGTGCTTGTGGTGGTCTGTCAGATGGAAGACAACATGCAAATGGAGTGGATTGTAAAAATTACTGTGGCGTAGCTTCTAAGGGTAAAATTCATACCCCTCTGTTCCTGAGAAGTGTGAAAGCACAGAAAATAACTCCATGGCTCTTGCAGAAGTAACGAGAATGTCAGAGTATTAGTATGATGCTAATAGTACAGTCAGTCCTATAAATCACTTAATTGTGACAGCAAATTAAATAGTGTTGTTGTCTAGAATTCACCCACAGTTAAAATGATATATCTTGATGAGACAAATGCCTTCTGTGCTGCCAGTAATAAATTAGCTCCTCTTTCAAGTGAGAAAACAATTAAAAACTTGGTTGAAAAGGGCATACTTTCTCTGTGGCCACTGATCCCTCAAACTCTGGAAATAATAAAGTGGTTCTAATAGTTGTTCATTGTTACACAGTTGAAAGAGGAAAAATCCATTGCCTCATTATGTTCGAGACAGTTACGAAATTACATTGGGAATATTTGAAAATGTAAGAGGCATCTAACCAAATGGTTTCAACTTTGACAATGTGTCATCATTTGCAGTTCATAATGCTGCTGTTAACTTTTGTAGATATCAGTCAGTGCACACAGTGGAAAATGAGAATAAATATTTACCTTGCATTTATATACTGCATAAATAACAGCAAAACACACAGTAGACAAGTCATGATTCCATTTTGAGGGTTGTGTAACAAAAGTTTCAGAACTACAGGAGGTATTCATTTTGCAACACACAAATATGGGGAAGCATTCAGGCAAGTTCTCAACAAAATGGTAAATAATGCCTTGCCAATGAAACAATACCAAAATGATTTCTGGGTATTATGAATGAGTTCTGAATATTAGGTGAAGATTGGCCTCATCTGATTTTTAAGTTCTTTATAGGTGTTGAAGATCTTGAAGATGGTGGAAATGCCTTGTGTCTGAATGTCTCTTTTGTGATACATTGAATTTGTTTGCCATCTAGTCAAAATTATCATCCTCTCTGGTGCTGAAGTTTAGCACATAAACTGAAGTTATGCTGTAAGCCACAGTAAGGAACCCAAGTCAGACTTGCAAAAGACTTTCCATGGCAAGGCAGGAGAGTGCAGGCAGTTGTCCTTTACTGGGCTATAGGGACTCTCAGATTTCTCTCTTCATCTGCCTATACTAAGCAGACTCACTGCTGTGTCTGATTGGTGAAGGTGTGAGATTTTAGGAAACTGGGAACTCTATTGAAGGACTTACTTATGACAGAAGATTGCAAATACTTTTATGAAGAATATTGCGATTTGAAGGATTTTGTGAGGCATGTGCATGTACTGCTGGAATTTGTTTTTAGAAGAGTTTCTAATCCTGGTTATCTCCATTTTAGAAAACTTGTAAAGTATCTCCTCCTGTGTCTAGAAAATAATCAAATAAATATTTCCTCTTGGAAGCAGATTTAATATTTCAGAGCCCTGCAAAATATTGAGTCTGATAAAGTTGAAGTTCAAAGTTAATTTTAACTGACCACATAAATTCTTTTATGAATAAACATAAAAAGAAACATGTACTGAAATTGTTTGTTAGTGCCATTCTAAGTAATGAACTGAAGTTTGTGATAATTTAATTGTGCTTTTGATGGACTGTACAAATGTACTCTTAGAAGAAAATACAATTATATACCGGGGAAAATGGCATTAAAATGGAGTATTGTCCCTTATTTCATAGGTGCTTATCTCCTGTTTCTGCACAAGAAACATGATAATTAAGAAAAGCAGATATGCTATCAACTTTTTAAGTTTCATCCTGGAAATGAGGTTGGAATATTCCATGAGGAAACCAATGTCATTTTCCTATTCTCTTCTTTCTCAGTAAGAATGCTCCGCCTAAATCCTTCTTTGCTCTGCATTTGCAATTCTTCTTCTGTATCTTTCAGTGACTCTAGGCTGAGCTCATGTTTTTGTTCTCAACTTCATGTGAGCCTCTTTTTCTAACCCTTCCAAGAGCATTTTGGAACTAGTTTGCCCTGAAACCCTGAGATCTGAGAACACTGGAGGATTAGGTTTAAACTTGTTAAACTGAATTAACACTCCTGCCACATGATTATGGCCTGTGCCAGTCCTTCTAATCTTGTTCAGAGTTTAGGATAATTTGTTTAGTAGGGCTGATCAGCTGGAGGTTAATTCAATTGGACTTTGGTTATTTATTCATGCCCGGATTTGCTAAGTGTCACAGCAGATACATGAGGTCTCTGTTACAGTTATGAGATGGCTTCATTAGTGTGACGGAGAGTCCATCTGGGTGACTTCGTTTCCTCAGTGCAATAACTGGCTGTCAGGGCTCTCTCCAGTGGAAAAAACTCCTTATGTAACATCTCCCTTTCATTTGTGTCACAAGTGTATTGATTACAACTTAAAAGGCACCTCTGTTCTGATTGCTGGGATTGCCAATAAACTTTGTCTCAGAGATGTCAGTAGTATTCCAGCTCTACATTTTCAACTGATATTAGAATTTAAAAGAAAAGCACCAAAGTGTTTTAAAAGCCATTCATTATTAATTATGTGTTTTCATGCAGGATTTTGGTCCTTCTCACTTCAAGGTCCATTTTCCTCCTGATAGAGGTGCTGCCAGTGCTGGGTTGGAAGGTGGTCAGTCTTTTGCACTGTCCAGAATTAACTACCTAGAAATGGAAGACAAAAAGGAAGAAGAAAATTCCATCCTACTGAAACCTCTGGGGGAATTTAGGTTGGCAGAATGTTGTTACTTGGACTGGAATGTGGCCAGGACACCAGGATTAATGTTAGCACAGAATGCCATTTGATTGCAAGTGTTCGGATAACCTTGGATGAAAGTCTTAACTGAAAAGAGGCTCTTCTAACAGAAAAGAGCTCCTTGATGTTGGCTGGGACTTTGGTTCAGGGTTGACTCAGAGAATTTTTGCTCTTTGCTTCAGCAGATTTTGAATGGACAGCTCTTGAATGGTAACAGATCTCCCCTACACAGCCTGCAGCAAAGCAGATTATTTCCCAGAGAGAATTCCATGTCATGGACTGATGTCTCTTTTTAGAGATGTTTCCTGATATATCATGCAAACAAGACAAATAGGAGCTTGACAGGAGGCTTGCTAGGGGAAGGTCCTGAAGATTAGAAGGCAGGACAAATGTTCAGTGTTGGGAAGGCACTGGGACAAGCTGATCTTCTGCAGCCACGTAAATGTGGAGTAGCTGTTTATGTCATGGAGTTGCTCCTGAGCAAGTGAGACCATAATTTGCCCCATTTTTGTTTTATTCTCCTGTTTCTACTGTCAGTCCTCAAATACATATTATGTATTGGGCTGGCAAAACCAGGTAGTTTCCAGCTAAAGCTTTGATGATTAAGAGCAGTGTTCATCAAAATTTCTTCTCTTTATCTCATTTTTTTTTTCAGTTAAATTGTAAATCTGTGCTGAGAAACAACCATTAGCTTCCAGGGAGTGAGAAGTGTTCCCACATGCGTGGCCATCTTCAGAAAACCCTGTCACAGTTACAGACCATAAAATATGGTTTCCAACAGAACAGTGTTCCCCAAACCAGTTGGGACAGCATTACAACTCAGCATTCTTTGCTGAAGTTTATTTGCTGTTGACTTGGAAGCCATGTCAGAACTTTGCAGAGGAGTTTCTGCTTTTCTACACAACAATGCAACATGGATCCCACAGCATCAGCTCCCACAGAGAAGCTGGAGACAGCAGGGCTGATGTGTCTGTAGCCATGCTTGTCCCCAAAGCTGCTGTGGGAAGAGATGGCCCTTGCACTGTTCCTGGGTCCCACATGTCTGCACAGGGGAAAGGAAAGCATCCAGGGAGGATGTTGAGGCAACTTGCCATAAACTATCAGGGGGTTGTATCTGCAAAAGCCACTGTGTGTTCCCAAGGGTCTGTATCCCTGTCTGGAGGAGAAAGAGAAGTGTGCAGCTCCAACTCTGGGAGCTCTCCTGGCACTACAATTCCTTTACAATAAGGCAGGAGCTCCATGCAATGGGAACAATCCTTACAGGGCTGTGTGTCAGCTCCATGCATGGATAAGCTGTATGTGAGCCTGAGACTTGCTTTGCTATTTGTTTTTGAGGGCAAAACACATTACTGCTGTTATGTGGTATGAATGTGACCTAAACTTTTTTTAAGTGGAGCTATTTTCCATTCTACCCAAGCTCCACTGATGTTTTCCCTTGTTTTCCATGAGAAGACACTGATTTTCCCTTTTCCTCCAGCTCAGTCTTCCCATTCCTTTCCTGCAGCACTGAGGACTTGTATATGAGCCAAGATCTGATTCCTCTAAGAATATACTTAATTTAATATTCCTTTTTCCAGCCTTCATTATTTTTCATTTATAGGTTAACCAGCACCTGAGATGCTTAGTGCTTTCCCTAACTTTGTTTTGACTAGTTAAACTTTTAAATTAAACATTTTTATTCCTCTCTCCTTCAGTTTGAGGGTTATTGTATAATTCTGCATTTAAAAAAACCCAGCAAACGGAGAAGTAGTCACAGATACATTTTGCTGAGAAGGGATAGATGACATAAAGGATTGAACATACTATTCCACAGATATCCCTGCATCTGACAAAATAGGCCAAACTCATTCTTTACGTGGCTCCACGAGGGGTGAACAAGCCTCAGGGGCTGTAAGGAAGATCACGTGCTGACTTTTTGTATATCGAGTCCCTGGAACATCGAATATGTGCTTGATATGCAAGAGTAGGCTGAAATCTGCAATCAGCTCCACGAGTGCAATTGAATCTGAGTCAGGAGAAGTGACACCTGCATGATGAAGAAGGGCATTCATTCTGCTCTGTTCAGGTCTGTACCAGCCTACTTGTGGGGACAGAGTTCAGCATGTACTATCCTGGGCAGAAGGATCACACAATCATGCTCCAATGATCATCTCCTATATATATTTCTCCTACGTGCTGGACATCTCAAATTCTCTGCTGACAAGTGCATGAGCACACCCCCTCTTATCTATATATCTGCTCTGTACATGCACAGCAGCAAACAGCAGCACATTGGACTTACCAATGTGAATGGGGCAAAATGTGTCGTGTGACCTTCATGTGAGGCTGCCTTTCCTTCTGGAAGATCACTGCTGTCTTGGGGACATCAGTGCCAGCCCAATGAGAACCTGTTATTGCAGGCAAATGTGATACAGCTGTGCAGGGTCTGTAGTGCTGTGTGTCTCACACACCTGCTCCCGATGCCCAACATTAATAACAAGACTTGGTACAAAAGATTAGAAGTCTCAAAGTCTCTTCAAAGAGGTCCTGAAGAGAGAAGGAGAGACCAATGCACGTCAGCACTGCCTTAAAAGGAAGCATGAGAGGAGAAAATTCTTAGGTGATCTCTTCATGTTATCACCAGGAATGGTCCTTTTGGGAATGGTGCGATGAAGAGCTTTTGAGAAAATGTTGTTAAAGGAATTTTTGTTGGAAATGTTATTTCGACACATCAGGCCGTATTGTTTTGATCACTCCCTTCTCAGAAGTAACTTTTAGGTTACAGTGTTCTGCTTTGATGATTTTTCAAACAACGTTGCAATCATTTCACTTCATGTTGATTTTTTTATCCACATTTTATCTTACATGGGAGAAAAGTGAGCAAAAGAAAACATTTGATTGACCCAAACTACCTGCAGGACATGCTGTTTGTGTGAAAACCTCTAAAATATTTCTTTCTTTTCCCTATTTGGGTGAAAATATTAGGATGTCTCACATTTTGAAGAAAGGACAACACACTCCAATGAGGGCATGTGGTACCTACACCAAGGTGCTAAACCAGGACTGGTACTGAATCACTCTCCGGTGCATCTGAATGCAGAAGGATTTTGTATTTTTCTACACAGTGATTCCATGTTTCAGTCGTGCCACCATGTGAGCACCGCCCCTGGGCAAAGCTGAGCTCAGTGCTTGGCAGGAAGGCTTTTGGGACCATGTGCTGCAGACTTACACCCTCTGAAACATGACCCAGGCCTCTCTGGGGGGGATCACCAGTGGGACTAGCCCTCAAAGAGGGCACTTGGGTGCCCTTGATGGGTGACTTAAGTGAAGGAAGCTGCACGTCTTGCTGGGGCAAAAAACCAGCCTTGGCAGGAGACCTTTGTGCAAGACAAGTGCATGGTAGTCCTCCCTTAGAGGAGGGAAATGTGATGTGGTGACAGGTAGAAGGGTTAGACCCACTCCAGCCCCTCTGGACTTCCAGTCAAGGCTGGAGTTCCATGTTCCTTCTCTATAAAAAGTAGGAAACGCCCAGTGTTTCTCCATACTTTGAGGAATTCTTACCCAAATCCCCTGTGTATACATACATGTATAAAATCAGTTACTGAAAACAAGAGAACAAAACTACTATGAAAGTAAGCAAGATCCTCCAGAGAGAGGGATGCAAAATATGTATCCAATAAAACTTTTCTGATGATATCCATAAATACAGAACTGAAGTGCTGGCCCTGCTGTCCTCTCCAGTACCATTCCACCAGAAATGTGTAGCTCACATCCTGAGTCATCCCCAAGGAGAGCAATAGATGTTATACACTGGAAATAGTTTCATTTCTAACTGGCCCAAGCACACTTCATCCCTCTTTCATCAGGCGAGAGGAAGATGAAGAATTTTAATATCTCCCGGTGAGATCATGGGACCTCTGAGTCCCTAGGCTTATTCAATGCAGTCAGTGCATTTTGCCAGTTCCATGCAGGAAACTGCAGGTGTGGGAGAAGTTGGACTCCCAGACTCCCCTGCAAGAGTAGGAGACTGATGATGCTTGTGTAGAAGGCTGGACTTTTCTGTTTGCTCTGTGCAGTAACACGAGATCTCAATTTTCAGATGAGAGAGACTCTTTTTTAGGCTCATGAGTTTATAGCAAGGTACTCTAATGGCTTTATTTCCAGAGGCAGGGATGATGGATTCCCACTTGAATAAACAGGTCTCTAGGCAGATGTGTTTGGTGGGATCACTTCATTTACCCTGGGAGGCTGTACCTTGCTATGCCCATTTCTAGCTTTGTCCCTGTAAGCTGAGGTAGGGAGCTCACAGCCTCTACTGCCCCCTCCAAAATAGTTGTCCCAGCATACAGAGAAGGTTGGCTCCCAGGAACCTGCCCTCACCCCACTGTGATGCCCTAAAAATAAGTTTCCCTGGGGAAAAGTGACTGATGGCTGCAATTACAGGATGAGATCTTTGGAACAGATCCAGTCCCCTCTATAGTAGAGTAGAATGGCAAGCAAGATCTTTCAGACATCCTACAGCTGTGAGGTGGCTTTTCTTTGAACGTAAACAAGAAATACATTTTCAGAGCACTTAGAATCCACAAGTGAAAAGGGGAAAAAAAAAGAGGAAATCAAATGGCTGAATTACTAACTCATCAGAGGCCAGTAGGGATTGTGATAATACAAGCTACATTATATTGTCAATTTGTATTGTACATTGGGAACAACAACAATCACGTTATTTTGAAATTAAGAGTAACCTGGAGGGGGAAAATAAACAAACAGAGTACCACATAGTTTAGAGGAAGAGAGAATTTGTACTTGGCAATAATCAATACTCATGTATGTCTTCTAATTGAGTCAGCCCAGTCTTCCTCCAGGATGTGACAGTGACAACTGAACTCCTCTTCCCGTTTGATGGATTTGGTTGTGCTGCAACTGTAAATAGAGAGTGCACCAAAAATGGCTTTGGTTTGTCCTCAGCATCTGAGCACCAGCTCTGCTGGGTCCCAAGTATCAATCAGCCAGGCAGGACAGGGGCACTGATGCTGTCTTGCCTGGGACAATTGGGTGTCACAACTAAGAATGTATCACTCATCTATCTCCTCATGTCCTCAACATTCAGCTGCAACCATATAGAACAAGCATTTTCTAAAGAGTCAAATGATCAGTTCTGGTGGCTTTCTCAATTTGATCCTTGTCCTGTCTCCTGAAATATTTTAAAAATACTCTGTTGCCAGAGGCACTGCGTGGGTTGGTTGATCAGCACGGCCCAGTGCTCGGGGATCCACAGCTGAAATGTGTTTTGTTCCTTTGGAATCTGAGGTCCTTGCTTATGTGTGCCAATCTGCAGTGGTTGTTGGATTCATGATGGAAATAATTGCGAGGACCCAGGGCTGTCATCTGGCATGTGGCCAGGGCAGACCCCAGGCGCCCTTTTCTCACGTCTCCGTGCCTTGGCACTTCCTAGCTTGTATTACTTCCTCTGTCCCTCTGCAGTGGCTGGAGGCACATCCAGTTCAAATGAAAGGCTTCCCTTTTCCCTCTTGAAATTGCTGCTTGTGTTGCCAACTCAAGCTCTTCACTTGGTTTGCACTGGGGGATGAGTCAAAGCCCTGGCCTATTCATATTTCACATCATGTGCACGTTAATTGGTGCTTTACAACCCAGGAATGTCCTAAGGAAGCACGGATTTGGTCTCTTAACAATTTTACTACAAACACATTTCGCCCCCTTCCTTTTCCCTCTTTGTCATAGATAAGATTCATTTTTTTCTGGACATGAATCCATTGCCTGAGGTTTCTCAAATCTCTGCTCTGGGACAGTGAATTCTTATCTCTGAGGCAGAGTGGGAAAGGAAAAGTAGTACATGAGGGGAACTGTGACTCATGCAGAAATTGAAATGATGAAGCAGATGCTGCTATTACAAAGACCCAGAGGTGTTCAAAGACCTACTGGTGGAAAGGCAAAAGCCAGGGCTTTTCAGTCTTGAAAGCTTGTGCATTTTGAAGCTTTGAGCACCAGATGAGGGTTGCAGACTCGGGAGCTCTCTGCTTGCCTGCTAAGTCCTTTCCATGTCACCAGCAGTGCAGCGGAGCTGAGAGCTCGACTGCAGGCAGAGTGCGGCCGATTTAAGATCTTATTTAAGCCTGATCAATAGAAGATCTGTTCAAACTTGAAATGATGCTGCCTTCTTCTCTGCAACAGGAACTTTAATTTACTTTTTTTTTCCTCTGAAGGGGCTGAATCTGAATGAAAGGAAATAAGGAGAAAGCATGCCTGATTTTTCTATTTCAATGAATGAGCTGAAGGAGGCACCTATGTGTCTGTCATCCTGAAAAGCTCCTTGTTTTGATGGAGCCTTAATGGATTTTTCAAAAGACTCTTTGAGTGCCTCACCCAGCTCTATTGGAAACAGTTCTGTTTTGAAGCTGGCACCTTGCCATGTCTATTTATATTCAATATTGCCTTCAAAAATAGCATCACTTCTATCTTTTCCCAATATTCAGGGCAGTGTTAGTACATAGGATGATGAGCTGGCCTTGCCTCCCCTGTGCTAGGGAAAATGCTTTAGGGGAACCCGGACAAGCTCCTCTCCTCAAGGATGGGTAAAATTCTCAAATTCCTTTGCCACACAGATAGCATTTTACACATCACAGAAAGGAGAAGAGACCCTTAGACTAACAGGAAAGAAAAGTTTACAGCTCTTGACATGGAGACTCCCCAGCATCCCAAAGTTATCCACTCCAGACCCTGTAAACAGTTCTCCGTGTCTAACCTGATTTGGTCTCACTGCAATTTAAACCCGTGTCATCTTGTCCTGTCTGCTGCAGCTGTGCAGGACAGACTGTTCCCTTCCTCAGAAGGTTATCTTTTAAAGGCCTTAAGGACTGAATAGTTAAGCTGAGGGGGAGACAAGGTTAACATCTTTCCTCTGCTACTTGTTAAGTTATGCAAGGAGAGGAACCATTCCTCATTCGGAACTGCAGGAGAGACCATTACCCTTAACTGCCATTATCCCGGTTCCTTTCTGGAAGAAAAGCCATGCCTCTGTTCATTCCCACCCTGGATGTGAGCAGTTTGTGCCTCCTGCTGAAATACAGCCCCTGGCTGTTGTCCCCATTTGCATTTCACCTCAGTGTTTGGGGCCGTTTCATCCAACTTGTCTAAATCATTTTGAATTCTAACCTTGTCCCCAAAGTGTCCTTGCCATCCCTCCCCAATCACTCTTGTCTGCATGCATAATAACCTGCTCTTTCATTCCTCACTGTGTCTTCCATGCAAACAAAATGGAGCAAACAGAGGAGAACCTGCAGCCCAGCTGTCCATACAGTCTGGGAGCCATTGGATGCAGCAGATCTGCAGGGATCTGCCATCCCATATTGTGCATGCCTGGGGTCACTGTCCTTTCACTGCATGCTCGGTGATTTCAGGGGCACTAAAACAACAGGGCAGAGTCTTGTCACCTCACAAGCTGGTTGTGATGCAGCACCATTACATCACGTGGCTGTGGAGGTGGCAAGGCAAGCAGAGGACCTTTTCCCAGGAAGACCTTCCCTCCTCTCTAGCAGTTGGCTGCAGGATGAGTAAGGTGCCCAGTCATGTTGTGACTCCCAAGAAATCCATTATCAAAAGCCTTTTTCCCCTTTGAAGTATCTTCAACTTGGTGAGCGTGCAGCCTTATCACTCCCTGTGCCAAATTCTCCTTAATGAGGTTTATCCAGCTTTGCCAGCATGGCTTAACATTGTCCATCCAGTCCGGCCAGAAAGGATCCTTTATTTTGCTAACATAATTAAAAGCAATAAGCGGCCCATGGTGTGCAGCGATAATGGTATTGATGCTGTAATGCCCCGCAGACAGAGCTTGGGATTTAGAGAAAGTTTCATTCTGTGTGCAACATTAGCAATTTCCCCAGCTCCCTTCCTGGACAATTTCTCTTTCACATCCTATGCTGGAATTTTGCCTCATGCCGTTTACATTAAAAATGCATTGTACATGTGTTGAAAACACTGAGTTCTGTGTCTGGCAAGGAAGGATGCTGTTGTGTTTAAGAAATACTCTCTTATATTATTATCACTTTTGTTTAATTTAGTAGGATTATTTTCTCTAATTCCAAAGCTGGGAAAAGACTCCTGTAAATATTTTTCCCACTAGCCAATTTTTGTATCATCCAAATCCATGTATAAGCTGACTTGCTTATGAAATGCCACATCACCAATGCTGATTAAAATGCTGATTTCCCTCCGTTAGCTTTCTCCTGTGCTTTGGATCAAAAATATACAAAGAAAAGGTAATGTCATTTAAAAGAGCTCTAAAGGGCTTGCTGCAGCACAGGGGAGCTGGGATTTATGCTAGCAACAGAGCAGTGCTAGGCTGGGGAGATACTGAGGTTTCTAAACTCCACAGAAGAGTCACATGGACTAGGAAAAGTGAGATTGAGCAACTCTGCACCTGTAGGGACTGGATATTTAAATGCACTTTACCATCCTCCACAAATAAGCCTCGGAGGGATTTTCAGTGGGTCTCACTGCTGTCATATCTAAGCACCTTACTGTACAAACAGAGTGTGTCAGGGAGGGGAGTTAAACCCCTGTCTCTCGGCCCCAGAGCTTTAACTACATGGACATTTCTAGTCTTTGTGATGTAACTCGATCCTGGTAAAGTAGAGGCCTAAAATGAGATGTAGTGAGGGGGAATATGACAGAAATGGTGAATGTGAAATCAGAGCACTCAAAGGAAATAAGGGGAGAGGGGAGGGGAGGGGAGAGGAGGGGAGAGGAGGGGAGAGGAGAGGAGACGAGAGGAGAGGAGACGAGAGAGAAGAGAAGAGAAGAGAAGAGAAGAGAAGAGAAGAGAAGAGAAGAGAAGAGAAGAGAAGAGAAGAGAAGAGAAGAGAAGAGAAGAGAAGAGAAGAGAAGAGAAGAGAAGAGAAGAGAAGAGAAGAGAAGAGAAAAGAGAAGAGAAGATCCTGTGGCAGGTGATGTACCACTTGGATGTTTTGTAAGATCAAGGATCTGTTTGCATTGTCCAGCACAGGGGACACCACAGAGGAATCCCTGATTGGGGCATGTCAATAAGGGATCAGCATGGAAAGTTGCAAGGAGGAGTTACAGGACAAAAAATTAAGGAAATTAAATCTGTAGAGGAAAGTAGGGGATATTCAGGCTAAGATATAAGGGTGTAAGGAGCCCTGCCTGAAGGAAGGAAATACATGGTTTTGCTTAATTAGTGACTGACAAAACTGTACCTTGTGGCCATGAGCTGCAATACACAAAAAAAGTATTCCATTTACATAACTGAAACCCACTTTTCAGCAGTGAGACTGGCTGGGGCTTGGGCCCTGCAGTGGAGTTGGGCAGCAGATCACTCAGTGCACAGTACACGTGTCCCCAGTGCAGGCAGGAGGGGCCGTGGCAGTAACTGGAGGATGCTGTGGGCAGGATGTGTATTTGTTCCCACATTTTGTGAGGCAGTGGAGGATTGGATGCTGGCTTGAGGAAACCTCTAAGGGGGCCAAAGTGGCAGCTGTTCAATAGCAGCTGGCAGGAGCGCATTGGGAAGCCCAGCAGAGCCACGTGTCTGCACAGGTGAGCTGGGACAGAAGTGCCACATGTCTGAGGCTGGCTGGGGAATGGGGTCCCTTCCTCTCTGGGACTAAAGGCAGAGCTTGGGATGTCTCTTAGCTGAGACATCCAGTTTGTCTCATTCCAAACCCATCATGCCCAGCAGCATGAGGCCATCAGAGACCAGCACAAGCTATTGGTGATCTCTCAGCCTTCAGGAACACAATAACATGTCTGTCAGATCTTCTTAAGCATTCACCAGGTCACTGCTTTATACTTGAGGGAAATAACCTTGTGCTGAACAGTTTGATTGTCTAGTGCTAATATAATAGGAGAAAAAACCTGTTAGATGTTGGCCTGGAAGGGTCCTTTGGGTTTGGAATAGCTTCTCTTTTTCTTTCCTTTTCCCCTTTCCCTTTCCTTTGTTTCTTTTTTTTTTTTTTTCCCCTCTCTCTTTTCATCCTTCTTTTCCATTTCTTTTCCCTTTTTGCCTTTCACCCCAGACCAGAAATGAGCAACAGCAATTAGATTAGCTCTGGTGGTCAGAGCATGGTGCTAATAACACCAAGGTTATGGGTTTGATCCCTATATGGGCTATTCACTTAGGAGCTGGACTCAATGATCCTTGTGAGTTCCTTCCAACCCCATCACTTCTGTGATTCTGCAATGAAAGCAGGCAAGGCAGACATGTTTTGTGTTTCCCTGCTCTCCCAAAGCAGGCTGTCCCTCATGTCTCCCTCAGAAAAAATCCCTACCAAACATTTGAGGAGTTTTCCTGCATTTGTGCAACGATCTCTTTCTTCTGCTCCTTACCTGAGAAACCTACACAGCAGGACTGTCCTGGATTGCTTCCCACTCTCTGTGCACCAGCAGCTGGCCAAGAAGAGCTGGCTGAGACTGCCAGGCTCCTGAGGCCAGGCTCTGCAGACAAAGACATCCCATCCAGACAATGGCATTGGCCAAGGTAACACCTGGACCAGCTGTGGCTGATCTCTCCCTCACTTCAGCAGAGGTTTCCCTGTCACAGTAGCACATGGCACTTCAAGGGGAGAGCCTCAGGGCTTCTCCTCTCCTGGCACTGCTGAGACACTGGTGGCCTGTCAGAAACAGCAGGAGAGGGACATGGTGGACTCTATCATGCATCTCCCATGCAGATGTGGCTCTAAGCATTTGCTATTAATTTTAAAAGGAGAAAAGAACCAGAAGCCTGTTCATTCATCACCTGGGTGAAACATCCCATGGAGAAGCATTGTGTTGGCAAAGTCCCTTTCCCCTGGGAGCTGGAGACAGGCAGTTTTGAGGCCCGTACCGCTGTTAAAGCCAGCACTTGCTCTGCTAATAGCAATGCCAGGAGGCACTTTCCTCCTGCAGTTGTGTTTGGGTGTTGGGCACATGGAGTAATTCTCTTCAAAGAGTGAGGAATGTGAGCAAGGCCCTCACAGCACTGGAATGAAGGTGTCTGTGAGCTTAAAGGCTGTGATAGAAGCTGGTGCAATCCATGCTGGGAAAATGTCGCTGCAGAGAGCACAGATCATTCTATAAGGTGATGGCCTTACTGTTAAAGTGGCTTTGTGAAGAGATGGTTCCCCAAATCAAGTAATCTTCTGTGTCTCTGATTGTTCATGGGTCTTTGCACATCTTCCAGGGCAGTGAAAGATGCCTATTGACCCTCTGCAATTAGTACCCTGGCTTAATTGACTTTAGCATCCTCCCAGGTTCCTCAGAGATGAATGGCTCCATCTGCTCATCCAGGACAAAGGTGGCTCTCCCCGAGATGCAGTTATAGATGAGAAGCAGATGTGGAGCAAACCTCACACTCTTAGCACATGTGAGGGAGAGCTTTAAGGCTGCTGTCAAGCCTGCTGTCAAGGGATGAGAGTCTTCTGGGACCGTGCCATGGCCATGGCCCACACCTGCATTGATCCCAATCATCCTGTCTGCTCTGGCAGGGATGTGGAGGGATGCTGTGCCAGCCCCTCTGCCAGCTCAGCCCATTTTTGAGCTTCAGGGGCAGAGGCACTGGAGCTCACTCTCCGCTTGCATAACTGCATCCTTCACGTCTCAGTGGCTTGGTTGGGGTCTGGGCAGGCGCACGTGAGCTGAGCTGCGTTTGCTGCTGGAGCCTTGAGGGGAACTGGGAACATCCATGCATGTAAAGCCATCAGCTCCGGAGTGAAACCTCTGCCTGACCCAGTAATCATTGGCAGGGATGAGCAGAGAAACCACTCCTGACAGGCTTTGCCAACCTGGCTTTTTGCAAGGGATGTGTTCAGAGACCTTAAAAACCCAATGTCTGGGCTCTGGCTTCACATAAATCATTCTCCTGCCTTTGCTGTCATTAGGGGATGTGATGAAGCCACCCTCCAGGTGCCGAGTCTCATTTAATCCCATGTAAATCTGCTAATATTCTATGCCTCAGATCCCCAGATTTTGCTGTCCCAGTCCCTGGTTTGGGCAACAGGGACACAACTCTGCATCTTGCCCAAGGCCCTGAGATGCTGCTTGGTTTTTTATGGTTGGCTTTGTGCCTGCTTGGGAGCCTGACCTTGCAGGAGGAGGTCTGCCAAGAGGATCTTCAGCTGCTGCTTCTTCAAATGCCACACACAGAGCCTGGCTGGGAAGAGATAACTGACTCCAGACCATCTGCCTCACACCAAGGAAATGTGCTCCTGCCCACCATGCAGACAAAAGGGTTTCTCCTATGCAGAGGCTGCCATGTGCCCCAGGCCTTGGCCCCTTCCTCATGGTGCCTGGGGAACCCTTTCAGGATAATTGCTGAGAAAGCTGTGGGGCACAGCAATCAGTGTCACCCTTGGCATGGGCACAGTGACATCCAATGGAATTGCTCTGTCTTGGTATCCTGTGGCCCATGTAACCTGTCATGGTGTCCCAGTGTTTCCCTGGTTTCTGTGCCCAGGGTTCCCTGAGCACAGGAACTGCTCAGCTTGGCCCCAGATGTCTCAGCTCTTGTCACTCAATTCCACAAACCATGTCAGCATTCAGTGCCCATGCTGCTGACTGGCTGCTGGAGGTTGGTGCTCATCCTACATGCTTCTCCAGCAAGCCCAGGGTAGCCAGAAACAGCAGAGTTCTTGGCTCTCATTCTGCTCTCTCCCTGAAACCAGGAGACTTAACTTCAAAAGAAGCATGACTGGGGAGGATGCAGCAGGAGCATGTCCTGGGAGCAGGTTCTTTAGCTGCTGGAGCACTTGTCCTAGTGCTGCTCCTTCCAGATGCAAGCAGAGCATGGAGTGACCTGCAAACAGCCCCGTCTGCTCCAGCCTGTCTCTCTCTAACTCCCTTGAGCAGCAACAGGGCGGGGGATGCTCATGCACAATTCCCCCTGAGAGCTAAGCTAACCAGCCACTGGATGTCATTATTGCTCCAAACCAATACATTGAAGAATCTATTCCAGACCTCCAAAAAAATGTGAGTTTTCAGTACTTAAAATGCTTAAAATGTGCTTCCCGAGGACACAAATCTGTTCACCTCTTCTCCTGCAGCTCTTGTGTTTGCCGGCACACCTTTGCATGCCCGGGGACAGAGTGCCTGGGGTTTGGCACAGGGAGGACGCAATCCTGGGTGACCTCTCTGCCCTTCCCGGGAGCTCCTGCGCTTCCTCCTCATCTGCGGGGATGACATCATGGCTGTTTCTGTAGCAACAGAAAGGGGCACCGCAATTCCTCAGCGGAGTTGAGCAGGAGGGAGACCTTCCCCCAGCAGTGTCCTGTGGGTGTCCCTGCCATGGCCCTGGGCTGGAGAGCAGAGCTGGCAAGTCAGAGGGCTTCTGGCTGGTACCTGATCCAATAAATCAGGGGGAAAAAATTTGGTCAGTTTCTCCCTGCTTCGTCTTTCAGCTGGGAACCCCAGCTGTCTCACTAGACCTGAATTGAAATATTTTGCTTTACGTTATTTGACCTGACACACACTTTCCTTCCTTCTCCCTGCTTCACTTTAAAAATGAGGCCTGGTCTTAAAGAAAACTGTCCTTCGAAACCACAGTTAGAAATTGCATTTATAGAGGGCAACATCTTTCTTCTGCCTTCTTCCCCCAGGGATTTTCATTGCAGTTTTCCCAAATTCAGCCTGATTTCACCAACGATTTTGAATTCTTGGATTGTCCATTTCCTGGCTGGTTTGATATTTACTGAAAACATTTTACATGTGCCAGGTTCAATGTGAGAGCTGATGGAAGTATCAGGGGTTCAGTTGGTGCCTGACCCTCCTCTCCCCAAGCTACTCACAAGTCCTCTCCCAGAACTCCCAGTGTAGCTGTGCCATCACAGCCTCCCATCAGCTCTGGGACAGACTTTTCCTGATGGACTGGGAAGTTTTAGGCATCCTGTTTGTTGTGTGTATGGTCAAGACTTTATGGGGGAGTGGAGAACAAGTGCAGGGGAGAGCCGGTGTTTGCACCGCAGTGCAGTACAGAGAGGAGTGGACAATCCCTGGGGAAATCCTGGCATGATGCTTGCTGGGGAGAGCTTCCATAGAGCCTCACTGATCTGTACTCTTTCATCTTTATGAGCCTGCTTCTAAGTTGCCCTATTTCAGTTATATCCCTTTCATTGGCTTTTCTTCTTCCGCCACAGCTGTAAAACAAGCCAGGGAAACATCAACTGCTGCAAGCCTGATGTGAAGAAATAATCCTGAAACAGCAGAGCAGGATATACGTGGGCTGTGCCTCATCTCTAGCACTACCTCGGGTCCCACAAACAGCTCTGGCCAGCGGCAGCATCATCTGCTCCCACTGCAAACCATTGCAAGGAGCTGCAGCCCAGGGGAAAGAAAAGCTCTCTGCTCAGCCTTGCTCTTAAACTGTTGCAGAGAGAAGAGCTTGGGACAGGCCTTGGGTGTGTGTGAGCAGAAAGGAAGTAATCTCAGCCTCATAAGAGCTCTCAGCATATGCCTGTACACCCTGCTTGTTTTGACTTGTGTGGGAATCTTTGCAATCAAAATGATATGACAATTCCAATCACTGCTGATCGCTTTAGGCAGGTGTAATTCAAGCTCTGGCTGCAGACGGCTGTCATTTAATTAACAGGGAAAGAGCCAAAATTCTGTGTAAGGCTGGGGAAGGCAAAGAGAAGAGCCTGAGGGGGACTTGTGATAATAGAGAGCAGAGGATGCCAGCAGACTTACTCAGAGTTTTATCTGTTCCCACAACCAGGTAACGCTGCCATTCCCTGCATCGCAGGCAGCAAGTGTGCAAGGCGAGCTGTGGTACTCAACACAGCTATGCACTTACTTCAGTCCAAGTTGTAAGGAATGACTTGAGGACAACACCAAGGGTAACAAGTCTCGGTATTGTTACCAGCTCTAGGAACTCACAGGCTCTGAACACTTTTTTCTCTTGCTGTTTCACCACTTTGATTTCATTCCTGGCTCAAGCAGTACTTGCTCTCAGCATTCTGGGGCCAAGCTCAGCTGGGTACAAATTGCTGCAGTTCTCTTTGGCCACTGGGCTGGTGCTGGCCCTCAAACAGTATAGAATTTGTCCCTGCCCTGCTCCCTTTGTAGCTGCTGACTTGCCAGGGGTGGTATTTCTTTGCAGCAGCTGTGTACCTTGTGTGCTTCTGCTTTCCACGCTTCCGACCCAGATTTCAATTTTCTACACCTAAAATGAAATTAATAGGTCCTGTTACTGCAGCAGGCAAGTACTGGGCAGTGGAGGAAGAGCTTCAGTTCTGCTTATCTTGAGCAAATTGAGCGTGTTTTGAACGGTTTTCAACAACTGATGTCCTGATGATGCAATGCTTCACCTTCTGCAGCACCTGGAGCAGGTGGAGCTGTGGGATGGGGTCACACATCCACCCCCATCCCTGCAGTGGGGGGATGCTGGTCCCACGTTCAGCCAGGAGCACTGGATCACTGGAGCAGTGACCTCCCTTTGGGAGCCTCAAGTGAGGGACCCAGGGAAAGACCTCCTATGCTGGGAATGTTGAGCTGATGGAGGGATTTCCAGTTGGAGAGATGGCAGGAAATGTCACTCAGTTGTCCCTTGGCCCATGGGAGTGCCTGTGTGCATTGGTACAACCTTGATTTGCATGGCCCAGAGAATGCATCACGCTGGACCTAATCCAGCTCAACAAAACCACCCTTGTTGTCCCACTCAGTGTTGTGGCTTCTGGTTTGACATCCTTGAGCTATGGAGATGGCAGTCTTGTAGTCTTTTAATTTACTTCTGTCTCATCAAATGGCTGTGATGCTAAGAACCAAGTTTTGGAGAGGAGGGAGATGAAAATCCAGAGGAAATTGCTGGCTTCCTGCAGTGCTGACTCTGAGCTGTTTGATATTCTCTCTTTTTTAAGGTTTGCTTGTTTTAAAGCAACATTAATTGGAAAGATGCTGGAGTGTCAAATAGAAACCACTCCCTGAATAACCTTGCTAATGAGCATGTTATTAAAGCAGGGTTAGGAGCTCCCTAGAGGGCTCTCTCTGGATAGGATTAAATTAAAAAAAAAATCATCTAAACTAGAGAGAAAATCTCTGTTAGTCTGCAGTGATGAATATAGAAAAGTCCAATGAAAAATGGCTTTGAAAGGTTTAAGTGTATGTCTTCCTATCTAGGACTAGACTTCTCCATCCCTCAGGGCTCAGTCAGGCAGGGAAGAAGTTTTTAATGAAGCAGAGAGTGGAGGAGTTGCAGCTCAGAGCCTGACAAGCCCACTTTCCATGTGGCCACTTCCCCACGCCCCTGGCACTTGCCCATGTAGATCAGCAAGGGCAGTCCCTGCAGGCCACCAGGGTGGACAGTGTCTCTGCCCAAACAATGTGGCTGCTGGGAGGCAAGGGCCAGCAGAGATGGGGATGCTGAGAGCCTGTGCCAGGAGATGAGAGAGTGCCTGTCCTCTCTGCAAAGTGTGGCTTTTATCTACTCCACTGGAGCAGTTTCCCAATACAGCCTCATGGTGCTGACCACTGTGATCCTTCAAAGTGCAGCATCTCCAACTTCCTCTTCATCTGCCTCTCCCATAGGTCTGGAGCCATCTCTGAGAGCAAGGACACCGCAGCAGCTCTGGAGCAGATGGGGCTGTGGGATGGGATCACACATCCCCCTCTGGCAGCAGTGTGGGGATGCTGGTCCCACATTCAGCCAGGAGCTCTGGTCACCAGAGCAGTGACCTCCCTCCGGGGAGGGATAGTGAAGGAGTGGTTTCATGGTTCCCAGTCCCTTTCCTTCTGCAGGAAAGGATGTGGGAGGATTTAGGGCAGGAAAACTGTTCTCATACCATCTGAAGACAGGCATGAAATGCTTTAGCAAAGCTTCCCTGCAGGCAACAGCGACTTCCAGAGCAATTCCAGCTTTTTTGTGGCTTGCCCTTCCCGTGAATGGTGGGCAGGCCGGCCCTGCCCCAGCCGCAGCAGGGGACTGGCTGGGGAGCTGATTTACTGCACCTGCAGACAAGGAGCTTCATAGCTTAAGGCCATTCTTCGCCTGCATTACCATGGAGCACATTTTCAGGGAAGCTTGGGTGCCTGGGCTGCTCCTGCCCAGATATTTGGGCTTTGCAGGCAGGAGCATCCCTTCGGAGAGGATTTTGTCCGTGTGCAGAAGGAAATGTATTGCCTTTGCAAAGCACTGTCTGACAGGCTAATGCAAAACATGCCAGCACCAAGCTGTGACTCGAAACAAAGAGAGGGAAAACACAGTATTTTTATTTTCTCTGCTGCTGCACTCAGTTGGAGTTTTTTCTTTCTTCTTGTTTTTGCTTTTGTTTTTTGGTTTTTTTTTTTTCTTTGCCTGAGACAGGTATTTGGATTCTCTGTGCTCCCCAAACTCTTCCCCGGGCTGTCTCCAGCAATCAGACAGAGTGACAGCTCTGAAACTCTCCAAGTTAACAAGTTCAAGTGCTGATGATTAACTAGATTCACAAAGTTGATTGGAAAAAAATAGGGATATAAATAAATATTCCTGGAGATATTCCACCCCCTGTAGTCATGAACTTTGAATAATTGGAGGGAATTATGCTGAGTACTAATCAAAAGGGTTGTTTTTTTTTTTAATTTGCTAATTACTGCTGGGTTTCATCAGTGTCAGACTCTAATCATCTCAAGACATGTTAATTGACCCTTGGGAGTTGTTTATCTGATGCAGAAAGTTTTAGATGGGGTCATACAAAGAAATGCAATCACTGAGGTTACTTCTTGCCTGCCACTCAGCTGGAGAGAAGAGTTAAAAAGTCTTTGGGCCATGAGGACGTGTGCACTGACCTTCCCATGGGCGGAGCTCTGGAATGGCTCCTTGTGGATACTGTGGCATCCTCCATCCACTGGGGACATTCTCTTTCCTGTCCCCTGTCTTCAGTGTCCTCTCTGCAGGCCTCCTGGTTTTTCACACACAGACACACACACACACAGAGTAACTTTGGTGATCCACACGCAGTGAATGCTAACAGTGGTGTCCCTCTGGGAGGTGTGATGCTGTAAGGCTGTTCTTTTCCATGGCAAGTTCTGCTGGGACAGGTTTGTGGTGCTCCAGAGCGGACTGAGGTTCCTGCTGAGGAGTGCAGGCATCACTGAGGAAGGATGTATGCAAAGAAGAAGGCTTTGGGGTGTTTTGTAACTGAAGTCAGATACAGACTTTTAAATCCCCACACTGCTTCCACCTCCTGAGAAGGCAGTGAGCAGCAGCAGGCTGTCACTGTGACCGCAGAGGGCCTCAGTCTGTCCCTAAGAGCACCTGTGTGGTCCCCTCCTCCCTCAGAGGCAAGGCTGCTGAGGTGCACACTTCAGGGTTGGGTCACCTTTGCAAGCTGTGTGAGTGCAGACCTGTCTCCTCCCTAAGCTGTGTCCTTCATTCCATCATTACCCCAAAAATGACTTCCTGGGCAGTTTCACAGCCTGGCTACCTCACCTGTCTCATGTCCTATTAATTAAATCAGAGCAGGTGGGAATTAGTGGGATAAAAGGTTTGGGCAGTGAGGAGCAGGAAGGCACTGCTGCAAAGGGCTGACCAAGTTTCTCAAGGGCAGGTTTCAGGAATGCCAATATTTTCATCATGTAATGTTTTAATTAATGACCTTGGTATAAAAATTAGTCTTATGCTAATGAAATGCTCTAGAGATGCAAAGCTGTGAAATATCCTCAATACAGAGGCACATAATGTCACACCAGAAGACCTGGGCGATCTCAACATGAGTAGAAGTGATTAAATCTAAGAGTGCCAGCAGTGCAAGGTCGCTCACATAAGGGCAGATGAGGAGAACTTCTGCTACCAGCTGGGAACTGAGCAGCAGCTCGGGAAAAATGCCTGAGTCACGTAGTTAATGGTGGGTGACCACACTGCAGAGATGCAACCCAGCCCCAGGACGGGCCTAGTGTGTCCATCTCAGCATCACAGCAAAACATTGATGTAGGTCAAATAAAGGAGGAGTATTCCCAGGTAGTTTGTGACCCCCATGGCACACAGGGGCACCACCAGGAGCTGCACCAGGCTCTGTGCCTCTGCTGGCATCACAATTGATGGTGACAGTGATGGAAGGACCTGTGTTCCCATTACTGACTGATAATATTTCACCACCTCTTTTGTACCCATTTTCATTTTGATTCCAGGATAATTTGTATCAGTTTATGAAATGTGGCCTTTCTTTCATTGCAGAAGAACACAAACACAACTATAATGTCTCAGTATTATTGACTTAAGGCATATATAGGCGTGCAGTTTTATTTGATCACCTTCATTTTTCTAATTTTCCCCTTCCCATATTCTTTTTCCTTTTTATTACATTGCTGGCTGTTGGAGGCCCCTAAATAGAAATAAAATTTCTAGGTAATATTTCTTCATAAAAAACATCATTTATTATTGTTATTCCCTACCAGTAAATACTGAGCTCCTTCTCTCATTTGTTATAAGTCTAGATTAACATCTTTTGTGGCAAGGCTGGAATAGATACCTGAATATGACTGCAGCTGTACCCAGTTGTAGGTGTGCTAGCAGAGGTCAGCTCTGAGCCACTGGCAGTGTGTCACATGTGGCAATTCCTTGCTGCCACAGCTGGACACTGAGTATGGAAGAGATTTTGTTTCAGGCTCCTGCATTTACCCTGTAGTGCTGAGAGGTGAGAGGCTCCTGACATCAGTGCCTGATCCTGCACCTCTTGTTGTCCTCAAGTCAAGGTGCTGCTCGTTGAATCTCAGCTCAGATCCTTCCCTTCCTGTTTCCTTCAACAGTTCATCAGAAAGTAGGGGTAGAGATGTCTCTGGAAAACACCTGAGCTGTTATTTACTGTATTGCCATTTCAAGGAAAAGCCTGTTGTGTAAAAAACACAAAAATAACTAATGGCATTAATATAAACATATACTTTAACTACCATTTAAGGCTGTCACTGGGTTAAAATAATCCCTGGTGCTGCATCCCAAGTGCACAGTAATTATGTGGCGAATCTCTTTATTACAGGGTGTCAATCAAGCCACGACGTAGCTGCGAGTGAAATCTCTTTGTGTCTCCACTGATATTCCCAGCACGGAGCTGCATGCTCCACGATGCTTCTGGAGCTCTGCGTGCCTGTGCCCAGGATGTCTCATTAAAACGTGGCTCTAGGAAGGAGAATTGGGCACAGCAACTGTTCTTGGCTTTCAGGGAAGGAAATGCTTCTGCAAAGTATCTGTCCAGCTCCCTGTGTCAAAGCAAAGCACACAGAAAAATTGTGTGCGTGGCCAGGTGATGCTCACAGGCCACTGCACTGCAGTCTCCAACCTGGATGGCTAGGTGGCTGGGCAGAAGCTGCTCCTGCCTTTGCTGGTCCTGGCAAGCTCTGAGCTGTACATGCAGCCACACTCAGCACAGCCCCGGGCAGAGCCTCAGTGATGCTCCCAGGACACTGCCTGCACCACGGGCTGTGGTGTGCAGCCTCCCCTGTGCTTGCACAGGGGGTTCTGGAACCATCTCTTGCCATTCCTGCTGCTGGGACAAATGCATGGTGGCCGGGGACAGTTACATGGAGCTGGAGGTCTACCAGACCTTTAGTGCAGCTGCCCTGTGGTTCCTGGCATCCCCACACAAAGGCAGGGCACAGGTCAGGGCAGCCAGGTTAATCCTGCATCCAGGATCTCTGGGCCCCAGTGGGTGAGGTGGATTATTTGGTTTTGGCCTGGAGATGTTCTCAGCTGTTGGGATCTCATCTGCAACTTCTGCAGAGACAGAAGTCCTTGGGGAGAGGCATGGCACGCATGCTGTGGGACTGCACAGCACCAGGGACTGCATGGCTGCAACGAGCCTCTCCCTCTCCCACCCTTCCTGGCCATTGCTCATCGAGGATAAATCTTCCCTTTGCTTTTCCACTTCCAGTTGCACTCCTTATCTCCTCCCATTCCCCTGCCCCTCCACATTTCATTTCTCCACCTTTCCTTCTAATGCTGCCTTCCCCTTGTCCATGCTCTAGTCTTGGTGGGTCAGACAGTTGTTGAGCAGAGGTTACAGAAATAACCCCAGGTTTTGCTCTGTGACAATCTATCCAAAAGGAGGGCAGGAGAAATGCATTTCCATGTGTTCTTGAGTGAGAACCAGGGATGGTGGCTCAGGCCTGGCAGCTGAGATGAACACAGGCTGTGTTCCCTCAGGGGAACTTGTGTCCAGTGTGGAGCAGCAAGGCATGAGTTCGGCTTGAGGCTGGAGCCACTGCTTTTCCCAGGAGCAGTGTCCCAGCCTGGCCAAGGTCAGAGTTTGCTCTGCCATCCCACCTGTCTATCCTCACATAGACAGAGTAAACTGTCTACTACACAGATCTTTTGGGCAGGACCAAAAATCCCACATCCCTGCTGGTTTGTGAGGGTCTGAGGAGCCAAGGATGTGGGTTTCTTGGTACCACATTCCCCCTTCCTCTCCCCTGTAAACAGGGTAGTGGCTGCTTTGCTGCTGCTGCTTCCCACCAGGGCCTGTGTTTCAGCAGCTCTCAGAGGACATGACAGAAAATCACTTTGGGGACTGTTTATGATAAAAAGTGCAGTACAAACAGATAATATCATCGTACTCCACTATTAACAGGCTTAAATCCCAAGGATGGGGAGAAGCTCCTGTGGAGAGCAGAGCTGTCAAACACTTCTGCTGCAATTTAAAATCACTCCCTAGCCTGGCAAGGCTAATTTCACATCTTTTTTCTCCAGGGAGTATATTTGGGGCTCTCTCTGCTTGAGGCAGGAGCCCTCCATGCTGGTTAGATTCAGACAGGGGTTTTGGTGATTGCTCTCCTTGAGTTCTGATGGAACATGATGGAGAAGAACAGGTTACATGGTTGTGTCACCCCCACTGAGGCCAAATCAGCTGTGAGCTGGGCAGGACATGCTTATTGAGTTGTGTCCCAGTGAATGTGCCACCTGGGGCAGGCAATGGGGACAGCTGGGCAAAATTCCCTTTATTTTATTGCTGCCACTGTGGTCCTTGGCTGGTCTGTGTGGGAGGGTCTCAGAAGTGAGGCAAGAGAGTCAGTAAAAGTAAAATAGAAAAGGAGAAGAGCATGAAAGGCAAAAATCCTTTTCATAATTAGGGCAGATGTCCCACCCTCTCAGTTTGTACTGAGGGATGGAAATTGCTTTTTCAGATTATTTCTCTGTCTGGAAAGGTATTTGTATTCAAATGTTGCTGGTGTGGTTGGTGTCTTGACTGGGCCTTTTCATTTCAATGGACCTTCTGGAGGAGCCACATTTTTGTGCATTAGGTTTGGTTTCTGCTTTGAACAGTGACTGAGCCTTAACCTGGTCATCCCTGGTGATGCACACGAGGGCAGTGGGAGTGCCAGGGATGAAGAGTGGGTGAAGGAATGTCTTCAGCAGGAGGAAAAGGGTCAGTAAAGATTGAGTTGTGCTACAGCTCCATAGTGCCTTCAGGAGAGCCTCTTCAGTTCCTGCTGCTCACCCTCCTGCCAGCACCTGCTCAACGCACGGCTGGGCCCCAGCTCAGCTCACCTCTTAGTTCTGACTGGTTTTAAATCACTGCGCTTCCCTTCTCCATTTCTTTTGCAGTGGGGGCTTTACCCCACTCAGCATCATTTCCCTGCTCATCTCCGGCTCAGACAAGGCAGGAAACGTATTTTCAATGTATTAATTAAAATGTCTTTGCAGCAGAACATCTGCATGGAGAGCGATAGATCACCGAAGTGTGCGTGTGCGCGTGTGCCTGTGCGTTGCAGCCCTCCAGATAACGCATTGCTTTGCATAATTTATTCCAGCCAGCACAGCAATAATTTTCATAGCCTGTGATCTTCAAGTATGCGATTATCAATCTGCGACCCGGCTCCACGTGACCCAGACATTAGATTATTCCCAGATAAAGGAGATGCAGGATGTTGGGTGCTCCATCACCTCTGGCCAAATGGTTGTATGGGATAAGATCAAGCATTGTTTTGTTAGATCCCACCATGCTGAAACGATGGATCTTCTCAGGTATTCATCACTGTCAGCTATTTTGGGAGAGGATGGTCTTTGCCAATGATGCTCTTCAATTTCCTGATTGTTCAGCTCATATCAGTTTAGCTTGAAAGATAATAAGATAGAAACCAGAGACTTCCCAGTCAATAAAAGGGAACCTCAGAGGCTTTTTCAGTCTTGCATCTGTCATACTTTGTTGATATTTTAGCTGCCGAGCATTTGACAGCTCGTTGTAAAACTCTTATTTCCTCCTTTGAGAGAATTAAATGAAGAACATTTAATTTATTCCATGGAGGTTTCCCCAAGTGACCCATGGAGCAGGTCTCTTTCTGGCAGCTGGACCAAATCTGGAGGGATTTGGAGCTTTCTTCACCCACGGGAGAAAAAAGTTCCCTTCTTTTTTTTTCTATCATGAAACCAGTTCTGTGTTTTCCAGCATTGGTCCTACTTCCCATGCGTACTACAAACCATCACTGGCATCTGTGGTGCCAACCTGGCCCTGCCAGTGGCAACCAGCATCTCCTGAGTGGAGATCTTGATGCAGGATTGCACTGGGGTCCAACCTCCAGGCACTGGTGCAACTGGGAATGGCAACTGGGAGCATTTCTCCTGCAACAGGCACAGGATGCTCCTGCATCAGCATGGGCAGACACACAGTGGGCACCCAGCACCATCACTGGGACATCCCAGCCCCTTCAGCAGGTCAGCACTTTAATGGGCTCATGGTTAATGTCACTCATCAGTAGCAGGGGAAGGCTTCCTTAACTGTGCCAAGGGCAGGCAGCTGCTCAAAGCAGCACAATAATTATGTATAGCCCAAGTAATTATTTTTGTCACATCTTCCTGGCAGGAGAAGACCATTTGTGGGCTGGGTTTAGCTACCTTCCACAACACGCCTGTGTCTTATTTATCCAGAACAATACACTCAGTGTGATTTTTCTGTCGACTTTTTCCTTTTAACGTCGTTTCCAGCCCACACTGCTTTTAATTTGGTGAGGTAAATTGAGACTGGGAGGGGAAGCTGCAGAAAATCTCCAAACTCCCATTCTCTGAGCAAAACATTCCCCTGGGATCTGACGGCACTGCTGAATAGCTGGTCCTTCCCTTCCCAAGGGGCTGGTGAGTCTCAGTGAAGACAAATGCTATTTTGGATGGCTGTAGTCACTGCACGGCCAGGGCTCGTCGTGGGATCTGCTCACAGCTTTGGAGCCTTCCCAGCAGCTCCTTCCTCACCTGGGGACCTCTGAGTCAGCAGCCCCAGCTGCCCTATTTTGAACATCGTGTCAATAAAAGGGACATTACCCGAGTGCTGCCCTCAGAGTCCCGGTGCTGGGTTGGTGTGGATGGAGGAGAATTGCTCCCCACACTCTTGTTTCAAGGATGCACTCAGCCTGCCTGAGCCTAGCTAAAGAAGGTGATGGATTTGAAGGTGTCTGCTCCTGGAATCCTGGGGAAAGGAGATGCACCACATGACTCATTCTGAGCCCATTTCCATTCCCTTCCTGAAAGCGCTCGTGTTCTCCTGGATCTCCAGTCAGCCTTAAAATAGGAGAAGAAACTGAGATGGTGTCATTAATCCCAGATTTGGAGGATTGAATAGCTGGATTCCCATCTGAATTTCTAATTTGTCCACTGCTTTCAGCCATCTTAATTTTTTTCTGCTTTTCAGAGCCAAAGAGTTTAAATGTTTACAGTCCTGTCCTGTAGCTTCACCTACACATCTCAGCTATTCTCTCCTTTCTCTCTGTCTCACTTTGGCCCAAAATACAAATGACCCTTAAACAGCCTTAAATTTTGCAGGTGGCCATGCACAGGAACCAGTAGCCATCCTCCATGGTGGCAGTCAGACATGGTACTGCCATTTCCCCTTGTCAGGGACATCTTGAAGGTCCTGATGAGGTTTCCCTGTCTGGATTTTGCACCCCTCACTGTTGTATCCGCTGTGGAGTTACACAGCTTTGAAAGGCACATTCTGTTTTGCATGGGGACAACCTCCAAGTCTGCTTAATACATGAGTGCTCACTCAGAGGTGTCCTTTCATTTACTGCTTTCACCACCAGCAATCTATAGTTTAGGGCGCCTTAGGGAATTCCTGGCTTTAGCATCTTTTCCTTGGTAACAGTGCAGCTGCTCCTGGTGCAAATGGGCTTCTCCCAGCCCCCTCCCCACCACGTTGCAGTATCGCCCATCCTCTCTTTCTTGGCTTTCTCCCTCCTCCTTCCTCTTCCTCTGAGTGTACTTGCAAAGTGTTTGCTATGACTATTGAAATGGATATAGTGGCAATTTGGGGAGAAGATGCTGTTTAAAGCTCTTTAATTTAAAGGATGCTAATTCGCTCCACTCCATCCTCGGGTGAGTTATCCAGCTATGTGCAAACCTCCTTTTCTCCAGGTGTCAAATAGGAGGATGATTTTCTTCAGTCTATATTTAGAGACTTTGCTGAGCCCATGGCCCACAGGGCATCCCACAAGGACAGCTGGGGGAGCAGGGAGCTTGCAGAAGGCAGAGATGCTTTGGGGTACCATCCCCAGGAGCTGGGATGCTGCTGGGTGCTGAAGCCCATGCTGGGGCTCCCTGGGGCCAGCCCCTTCTGAAACTCTGCTTTGCCTCTCCTGCTTGGGACCACAGAAAGGGGGAAGCCTGAGGCAGGGTGTATTTGGCAGCCAGGGATCAGGGTTGGGATCAGTTGCTGGGAATATTAATAAGAAACTTGGCTACAGAGCTCCATCCCAGGAGCTCCAAGGGCTGTAGTTAACCCATGTGAAAAATTGGCTGGAGACCTCCCTGCAAACCAGGTTCTGCCCCCAAGGCAAGCTGGATAAATAGCTCTTTAAGCCACGGGGGCAGCTCCAGAGAGAAACCACAGGGCAATTCCCTGTGTTTAACAGATCCCTGCAGTTCCCATCCCAAATGATTCCCGTCCTGGGCCCCGTGTGTGCTCCATTATCTCCCAGGCTGATCCACGTGTCCCCACACAATTGCTCTGCAATCTCCCCCCGTGTGATATTGCGGGATATTCCACTGCATTAGCAAGTCGAACATGTTTTTACTGCCCACTGTCTCTCCATGCAATATTTCACTGTCTCCCTGGCTATTATCCTGGCGGCACAGAGTCCCATTGAAATTCATGGTGCAAGTCGCCCATTTGTTTCCTTTGAGCTTTGCAGGGCTGTTCTATGCAGCTTTATGCATATCATTTTTTGCTATGCAAAGTGAGGGTAATGACTTTACCTGCTCTCTTTCAAAGCACTGAACAAAGCCTGTCCCCATGCCGTAGACTGATTTTGGAATATTTGTTCTAGGGTTTGAGAGGGATGAATCAGAGCTCTTAGGGAATGTGCAATCTGATGCTCTGTAAATAAAAAGAAAGTCATGCTGCATCTACATGTCTCCAAGGCAGGCGTGTGCTCCCTGTCAACCTTTCTTGCTGGAATCAGCTTCAGGGATGGCTTTGGCAAAACTGAATAGCTTCATTTTAATGACAGCCCCGGAACAGCATCACTTGGCTTGGCCAATGCCACTGACAAGCCTTGAGCTGGCTCTGCCTTTTGAGGAACAGATGATGCCCCTCATGCATGACAAGGTGAGACTCCTCAAGCAAAGGGTCACTGGAGATATCCTCACAGACATCAGGAGTGTGGGAGAACCAAATGCACAGCAACAAAGGAAAGGTTTTGCTGTGAAGACCTTCAGACTCAGGCTGACTTTCCTCCATCACCACCCCAAATGAGACTGAACCTCGGGTACTCACAGCATGGCTTTGATATCTTGAATGAAGTCCCCAAATCAGTGGCCCCTTGTGAAAATGGGGCTCATGATGTCTGTGCTTGGATCTGTGCAGTGCCAGGAGGGCAGAGACAGGGCTTCCCTCTCCCTGCACTGGTGTTTGGAGATGGCTAAGCATGCAGGGTGGATTCTGGACATTGCCCTGGCATACATGGTTTGAAATGTGTGTTTGGCTGGGCCATGACCCAAATTGCAACTTGAAGATTTGGTGACAGCCTCCTTGGTTTGAAAGCACCCACAAGTTGAGAGTTATTCTCCAAAGAGGCTTGTGAGTAGCACCTAAGAAGTGCACTGGACAATTTCTCATTTTCTTCATGGACAATGCATGTATGACAGAGAGAAAAAAAAAAAGACAAAATATCATTAAAGAATTTGCTCATTTTGAATTATTTACTCTGTCTACTTTCTTGGAGTCCCCAAGAGGAAGATGCTTTGCAATCTGCATTACAATAGCATGCCAGGGTATCCAGAAGGTCCAAAAGAAACCATCAACAGTGGGATGAGTCCCCTGGGGCCTTGGTGAAGGACATCCAACCGTGCTGCACTGAATCCAGGGTTTCAGATGCAGGCTCCACAGGGATGCAAGCACAGCAGGGAGACAGTGATCAGCATCAACAAGGATGAAGAGGACCAAATGAAACCCATTTTCAGACTTAGTGGTCAATACAAGCAGCACACAGGATCGGGAAGTGTCTCTGCTTTGGGAGGGGGTGAGAAGAAATGTCTACATGGGAACTGCACTGCCCTCATGGACATCCCCTCAGCTGCCTGGCCCAGCAAGTAAAGGTAGAACTAGAGACCAAGCCAGTCCTGGATGTCCCCACCATGTCCAGGTGGTGAGCAGAGCAACTCCTGATGCACAATCACTCTGCACCTGGGCTGTGGGCTGGCAGGAGTCCCCTGTTCTCACTGCTGTCACCTCTCACTGACTTTCATTGACTTCTTCAGACTTTCAAAGTCAAAACTGAGAGAGAAACTCAGAACAAATGGGGACCTATAAAAACACATCCGAGCTGCCAAGTCTACAGCAGATGTGATTTGCAATGGATGAGGTATTAATGCCCTGAAAAATTGGAGTAATGATGTGCAGTAATATTTGTCATCACCAAGGCTGAGTATGTTAAACAAAAATGTTTTGAAATGCAGCTTCTGCCTGGGCCTGGTAACTTTCCCAGATGTAAATATTGCAGTTGTTTTCCAAACATTCTCTAAATACCATAAGGCCTTAGTCCACTTACAGCACTAACAGCCCATAAAATGTCATTTTTTGTTTTCTAATTAATCTGATGATTTTTAGATAGGATTTGACAACAACAGTGAAAAAGCATTTCAGGCTGAAAAAAAATTATCCCTTGGATGTCAAGTCACCCATAGCCAAGCTGGTGCATCGCTGGGAACTGCAGAGCAGCATCCCCTCATCCTACTGGATGGTGACTCATGGTTGGGCACATCTACTCACCCTCCAAGCCAGGGGACACCAGCCAGTCTTGCAGGGATGCAAAGGGGGAGATCACACCCTTCCTGCAAGGATCATCCTCCCTTTTTTCTGGTAAGAGCTCCCCGTTGTGGGGAGCATTTTTCAGATGCCCACAGCAGAGAGGGGAGCTGGAGGCAGAGGCCTTGTGGGGGTCCCAGGTGGAGCAAGGCTGGTTGGATTTTCACCCTCTGACACTGATTTTCACCCAAAGACAGGCTGGTCATTGCTGGTAAGGGTCTCACTGTGGGGCTTCAGGGATTTTAAAGACAATTGAAGCCAGTGCTTTTGGGGAGAGATGGAGAGTATAACCAAGCAAAGTAGACCAGACCTACACCCCTTGCCCACATGGGGTCCCGTGGAGGTGTGGTGAGGACTTCTGACTCTCCCCCAGGCTCTGCACAGAGGCAGTCACACAGCTGTGACATTGCCACCTTTCCCTCCAGACTCCCCTGCTTTGGTGAGCGCTTCCCTCTGTACAAGGACACCAGGTTGTCACACTCACTGTGACACAATGAGAATCCAGAGTCTTCCCCTGCTGCTGTGGGCACTGCAGGGGAACAACTCAGTCCCTACCCTGAGCAAGGACAGAAGAGATTTCGCCTACCCAAGGTCACACTTTGTTTCCTTATCTTACTCAACACCTCCCCGTTCTGCATGGGCAAATGGAGCAGTGCCCAGCCAACATTTGTCCCTTGGCCAGCATTTCTTTCCAGGTGATTCTCAACAAGGCAGCAGAAGAGCTCTCGTCCCCATACCCCCTCCACACCATCGTGGGAAGCAGCCAGGGTTTTATTAACCACCTCTCCTTCCTGTACCACTTGTTAAACTGGGTTAGGACTGCTTGAGCCTGCTGTGTTAGACATCTTCTGCTGGTGGAGGGGAAGGGCTCACAGGAGCTCTCCTGACCCCAGACACCTTTCTCACAGCACTCCTCCCGCCACCTCGCAGAAATAGATCAGTCATCCCAGCATGGCTACGTCTTCTTTTACTCCTTCCTGTCTTTAATAATATTATCAATGTCTGGTTTAGATTTTTACTAAATATAGGGGCCAGAGTCTGGACTGGCGTCACTTCCTCCCAGAAGAACTGGAACAGCTTGCTCAGAAGTACTTACTCCTTTTATTAATTTATCTTGGTTTGCAAAGTTGTTTGATTGCCACAAAGTCTTTCCACCCCCTGTTGACCTGGCAGCTGGAAGAAATGATGCTGCTTAAAGCCTGTTCTTGATCCATGAGTGAGGCTTGAGGTTGTTGGGGCTGCCTCTCCCAAAGCTACCCTGAGGAGCAGGGACAATGTGTACCAGCAGGCAGCAAATTTGCAAAGAGCCCTTTGGCAAACCTTCCCTTTCCTCACTGCTGATCTCCATGGGTGAAGATCTTTAATGGAGTGCCAGTGGCATCCATGTCCCCTCTGGGTGACTCTTCTTCCAGCTGCCAGCTGTCAGTTGCAGCTCCAGGGCTGGCATGAGCCCTCAGTGTTTGTGGCTGGCTCAGGGTTTGTGTGGCCCAGATGTGGGGGCTGAACCCTAGAACACCAGGAGAGACCTGGTGCTCCTGGAACCAGGAGAGACCTGGCAGTGTCTGTTCCCTGCCCAGGGAAACCAGTCTGTTCCTTCTCCAGCAAAGGCAGAGGAGGGATGGGATCTCTTATCTGTCATCTCCCTGGGAAGATATTTGACCCCAGAGCCACCCTCATGGTGGCCCCTGCTATTTCATGTCATTGCCTGTGCATTTATTAGCCCAGAACAATTTCAGTGGGAATTCCTTGCCTTTAGGGCATCCCATGGGACATGGGAGAATGGGATAGCCCTGCTCCAGGCAGGAAAGGGTCTTCCATGCTTCAGGGGCATGAGCACAGGTGGTGATGGTAGGAGAATGAAAAAACCTCAGATCAACCTACTCACCCAGAGACCAAGACCCTGGGGACTGGGTCACAGCTGTGGAAGAGAGGCTGCTGGATCCATTCTCCATGCCCATCCTCTCCATCATGCAGGGTATCTCCTGCATTCCCATGGGCACTTTTCCTGGGACGTGTGTCTAATGCAGCTGAGTGCTGTGCCAGGTTGCCAGCTGCCACTTGGAGAGAGGCCATTGCTTGCCTGTTCCCAGGCTGTCTCCCAGCTCTATTACTCCACGCTTCAGGTTTTTTGGCTGTGGTGGTGTTGGTGTTGTTGCTATTAAATTGAAAGGAGTAAATTTTCTTTCCTGCACCCATCCTTTTCTGTCTCCCCTGCCACCTTCTTGCACGGCTGCAAAAGGAAATTGCTGGCTAGGAGGTGATTTTGGAGATGGTTTCAGACACCTCAAACCATCACAAAAAAATACACGGGCCAGTCCTTACCTCAAATGACAGTGCCTGGGGAGAGAGAAGTGCACTTCTGTTCCAAGGGCCGGCTCAGTGCCAGCCACACTTTAATCATCCTGATTAAAGGTGTGTTGTGTTGCTAAAACAGCATAAAAAAACCTGCCCAAAATGGGGAGGCAGGATGGCAGTCTCTGGGACAGGTGAAGGGAGGTCTGAGGCAGGAGAATGCCTGGGAAGGGCTGAGCACAGGAGCTGGGGGCTCCTTGGAGCTGTGGGTGGGGGTCGTGGTCCAGCCCCATCAGTGTCATGGCCAGTCCCAGCCCTCGTGCTCCCAGCATCACCTGGTGCAGCCCAGCTGGGACCAGTTTGGCCCACGGAGGTTCAGATTCGGTGTGAATTTGGGGTGGGGTGGCTGTCACGCACTCATGGGGACACAGATGTTCGCACAGGCTCACAGAGACACAGACCCGTGTGTGTAAAGACAGACACACAGACACACAGACAGACACACCCCGGACCCTGCACCCTCCCACTGCACAGGTACACCCCAAAATACAGACATGAACACCCCCCAACATATCATCCCTGCACCCCCTCAGGGTGTCACCACACACACACAACAAACACAGTGGCACACCCACACACAGAGGCAGATGTCCCCGACACGGACACTCACACCTTCACAAGCCCTGCACACTCACAGCCCCATTCTGGCAAAGTGTCACACACATGGGCAGTGTCACACACACACGCAAGTGTCACAAATACGGTGTCGTGTATGCTCGGTGCCGCGCAGTGTCACACACCCGGTGTCACAGTGTCACACACCCTGTGTCACACTCAGTGTCACCCACACACAGCCCCCATCCCCCGGTACCAGCCCAACTCTGCCGGCCAAACCGTTTATCGCTCCGGACCGTCACCGAGCCCCGGAGAGCTCTACCGAACCGTGCCGTGCCGAGCCGGAACGGAGCCGAACCGGCCGTGCCGAGCCGTACCGGACCGTGCTAGGCCGTACCGAGCCGAACCGTGCCGTGCCCCATCGCACCCCTCCACCCGGCCCCAAGCGAGCAGAACCGCGCCGTGCCCATCCCATCCCACCCGAGCCGCGTCGAGCCGAGCCGTGCCGAGCCGTGCCGGTGGAGCCCCCCGGGCCTGGCAGCGCTGCCCGGCGCCGCCTGCACGGGCAGGGCTCTCCGCCTGACGCAGTGAGGAGCTGCAGCCCTTCTCTTCTCGGAGGCCGGGCTCCAGCGCTGGGATTTGCTCGGCTCCGGCTGCGTTTCCCTGCCCGCCTCCTGCCCCCGGCCCGCCCGCTTGGAAGGGCGCGGGGAGCCGCAGCCGCGGGTGCGTCCGCCGCCCATCACCGCGCTTCGGGGCTGGGCGCGCCGCCGAGCGCCGGGAGCCGCCTCCGGAGCAGGTAGGTGCGCCCGCATCCCCCGCCGCAGCCTGCCCGGTTCCCCCCCGCCGCCCCCGACCCCGAGCGGAGCCCCCCGCTCTGCTCCGCTCCGGCCCCGCGCCCGGTGTCGCCCCGCCGCGGCGCCCCGCTCTGCCCGCCAGCCCCGCGCAGCCCCCGGTGGCCGTTCCGTGTCGCCAAACTTTTGGCGGCTGCAGCCCAGCTTGGGGCTCCGGCGGGAGGGGACCGCGGGGCCGGCGGCGGGGGGAGCGGGGCGCCCTCCCCTCCGCGGGCGGGGAGTCCCCAGACTCGGCGGGGGCTGCTCCCGCTGTCCTTATCCCCAGGGCGGGCCGGAGATCGGGACCGGAGCAGCTTCCCATGGCCCGGTCGGGACCACGGAGCCGCGAACCCCTCCGGCCGCTCGGGCCGTGTTCCCTCCCCCGCCCATGGGGGATCCCCACTTCGGGGTCCCCCCCCGCCGGCGGGGTGTGCCCGAGCCGGAGCATCCCCCCTGCAACTGTTGCCTGCGGGAAGCCCCGGTGCTCCGGGGGAAGAGCCGGTGCCGCGGGCAGCAGCATCGCCCCGGGGGCAGGGGTCTTTCGCACGGAGCGCTCGGACAGGGGAGACCGCCGCCCTCGCCCCAAATAACCCTGGAGGCTGCGAGCCTTGGGGTGGGAGCTGTGGCAGAGCCGCTCTCCGGCTCTGCTCCCCCCGCCCCCCCGATCCCTTCTGCATTCCCACGCCGGCAGTTGGGACCTGCCTCCCCCCACACGCGCTCCTTCAGCGGCTATTTCTGTCCTCGCCAAACGCGCCGCACATAGAGCTTTAATTAAAGAAAATTAGTGGAGGAGGGCGAGGGGGGTGTCCGTGCTCCGGGGAGGGGGACGGTCCCCGGGACTTCGCCGGGTGCCGTCGGTGATGGCTCGGGGGAGTCGGGGGGCAGGTGCCCGCCTGAGAGTTTGAGCCACTTTCGCTTGGTTGGTTGGTTGGGGTTTTTTTTGTTGTTGTTGTTGGGTGGTTTGGTTTTTTTTTTTTAGAAAAGGGCGGCGGTGGGGGGGTGGTACGGACACACGACGACGCGGGAACGTGTTCCTTCCCGGAGGGTGTGTTGCAGTTTTAATTATAATGACAGATGTTGCCGTAAAGTTCCGCCTCGGTAACTGAATACAGGCAGAGCACGAAGCACCGGCAAACTCGGACCGGGGTACTCGCCCGTCGGACCGGGCACTCGCCCGTCGGCGCAGCGAAGTTGCCAAAGAATTTTCTTGGTCGCGTTTTCAGTGAGGCTCGGCCGGGTCTGGGGGTCCTCAGGGCGGTGCGTGGAACCCGGGGATGACAGGGAAGTGGGGGCAGCCCCCGCTCAAACCAACCCAAAGCCCCGGCGGTCCTCAGTCCTCGTCCCGCTCCATGAGGAGCGTGGTTACTCATCCCGTGCCCGGCGGGACCCGACGGGCAGCCGCGCCCGGTGCTGGGGAGATGCCGGGATGCCCCCCCGCAGCCCTTTCCTCCTCTAGCTCTCCCTGGACAGAATCCTCCGCACCTCCGCACATCCCTGCCTTTCCGGCTCGGGCAGCCCGGGGGACCTGCGGTGCTGCCCACGTCTAGGCTGTGATTTGCAGCCCCGGGAAAGCCCCGCGGAGGGAGGGGACGGGGGGACTGCCATCACCGGGCTCCCCCGGGGCAGAGCCGCCGCTCCCGCCTCCCCGGCCGGGAACTCGCCTCCTCCCGTCAGCTTCGCGCGTTCCGCCGCCGGTTCGGGCTGGATTAAATATTTAGAAGTTTGCAGCGGTGAATAAAGCGATCGTTAATAGAAATTGATGGCACCGATGCAAAGGGGGTGGCACCGGCGGCAGGAACGGCGCGGCTCAACGGGAGCGGGCGGGGCGCTCCTGGGAGGGTTTTTAAGGGGTTTCACCCCAGCTGAAGCGTTTAGCGCTCCGAATGCTGTGGCAGAGCCAAAGCCCAGGAGCTGCTCTTCACATTTCCGACGATGTCTTTAAAAAGCATGTTCTTTCCGCCCTGCCTGCTTGGAAAGAATAACCCCGTGCCTTCGCAGAGACGAGGCAATCCGCTCGAATTTAGCACCTAAAATCCCCCGTCAGCACCTCCCGCCGTGCCGCCTGACACCGCGCAGGGCTCACACTCCCCCAGACCCTCCGGGTTTGCCATGGCAGAGGGGGGCAGCGGGCAGCGGGTGCTGTCGGTAGGGACCGGGAGCGTGTCCCCAGCCCCCCGAAGTGCAGCGCTGGGCAGTGGGGGGACCCCCGTCCTGGGGAAGGCTGGAGCAGAGATGAAGTTTGCGCGATGACCTGGAGGAGCGAGCGGCCCCCGGGGTGGGGTGGGAAGGACACGGGACTGGCTCGGTGGCCGGTGAGCCCCGGCCCCCCACGCCAGGCTCCGCCGCCCCGCTCCGAGCTTGAGTCAGCGCTTCTGCCAGCGGCGGGGCTGGGGCAGCGCTCGGCGGAGCGGGATGCGGTCCTGGCGCGGGTGCGGAGGCAGCGGGAGAGGGGGAGGAAAGACGAGCAGGAAAAGGATGGAGGGACGAAGAGAGAGGGAAAGAAAGGGCGAGGGTTGCTTGGGGAGCGGCCGGGGGAGCGGGCCCACGCGTGCAGAGCCGCCGCTCGGTGGGAGCCAGCGGCGATGGGCAGCGGCTTGGCGTGGGGATGGGGAAAGCGGAGGGCAGAGCGGAAAGCCCTGGGGCCGACACGACGCCCGAGCTACCGGTGCCAGAGACGGTCTGTACCCCCCGGGGCGGGTCGGTGCCGTGCCCACGCCCGCCCACGCCCCTCACCCCGCGCTGGGGGACGCTCCCCCGGCCCGGCGCTGCCCACGCGTGTCCCAGCCCGGCCGCCGCTCCGGGCTGGGGCAGCGCCGCTCTGTGACAACAGAAAGTGGCTGGAAAGGGGCGAGGCGTCACACGCTCTGCCTCCGGGAGGCAGGGAAAGGCTGAGGGACCGATGGGAAGGCATGAATGAATGAATCTCCATAAAGAGCCCCAAGCAGCAGGGAGAGGGAGAGAGGAGGAGGAAGGAGAGGAGGAGGAAGAGCCGGAGCAGGGCAGGCAGCAGCAGACGTGATGCCGGCAGGTAAGGGGGTGCCGGTGCCGCACGGCCCCGCGGTGCCGGGGATGGCAGCTTGGGGGGCACAGCCAAAGGGGGACAGGAGCTACCGGAACCCTGCATGGGTTTGGGGCTTTTTCTTAGGAAGCATGTTTTCCTCCTGACTCCTTGCAAAATGTGGAGTCCCTAAACTTCCCAGGACTCCTTTCCTCCCCCGGTACTGCCGCCCCGAGCCCCCCGGCTTTGGAGGGTTCCGGGCTGAGCCCGGCGGCAGCTCCCGGCGGGGACCGGCCCCGGCGGCTGGAGCTGCTCCGCACCGGGGCAGCCCCGAGCCGGGCCAGCCTGCCCGGGGGCAACGCCACTCGGCCGGGCGTCTAGAGTTACATTGCGAGGTGTATCTGCCGCGGCCCCCTTGCTTTCGGGGCTCTGTGGGGAGCTCCTCTGCCCCCAGTCTCCATCCCCCTTCGGCGCTCCGTCCCTGCCGTGGTTACATAAGGCAGAGGAGCCCGTAGCCAGCGCTGACGCGGGCCGGATCATCGGGATCGCACCCGGGGATGCCCAGAGCTGAGCTCAGCCTTGTCCGCCTGCTCCCCATCCCCGGTCGCCCCTGCCCCGCTGCCCGCGCTGAGCCACCCGCTGCCTGTCCCTGCTTGCTGCTCGTGCAGCACAGGTGCCCCTACACACACGGACACCCTGCCCTGCCCCTGCCCTGACCCTGCCCTTGGCTCTCCCGCACAGCTGCCCCGCACTAACGCCGCTGGAACGCGCGTAGCCCTTGGGGCGCACAAACGCACGCACACCCCGGCCCATGGAGCAGCCTGGCTCCCGCCGATGGATGGGCCCAGGCGATGCACAGTGGAGGTGTTTGCACACAAACACAGCGCTGCAGGCAGCACACGGGCCACGCTCCTGCACACACGTGGGCTGGTGCTGGCCAGGGGCTGGTGCTGGCCAGGGGCTGGTGCTGGGCATGAGCTGGTACTGGCCCGAGGCTGGTGCTGGCCAAGGGCAGCACGGGGATGGTGGGTGCTCTCTTCGTGCCGGACGGGGCCGGCTCTCAGGCCGGGCGGGCACTGGGAGCTCTGCTGGGAACGCTGCAGGCCTGGCAGGGCAGCCCCGGCTGGCTGCGGTGGGCAGCTCTGCGGCTGCCCGCAGCTTCCCCCCTCCCTGACCGAGGTGCTCCGAGCAGGGATCAATAATGCCTTTCTGATTGGCTTCAGTTCCCCATTCAAAGTAGTCACTGCATTAGGACTTGATTTTTCTCCCCTTTGACTCCTGGCCAGATTAGATTGTGAATTTGGCTGATTTCAAGCTACTGGGGGAGGGAAGAATCATACAGCGAGCGAGAGAGAACTGAAATATCCTACAGGATCCCCTGGAGGGGAGAGAAATCAGGTCTAGATAAGAGCTTGTTCTCCCTGTCTGGCTAATGCTTCCCTGTTTGATGATCAGAAAACACAAGATCTACCCTCTCACCAGGATGCTTAACTGTGAAAGGTCAGCCTTTTGGCTTGTTCTAGGTGCAAGGTTTGTTACTGTGAGCTGTGGATTACGTATTCCAGTTGGTTTATGCTAAACACAGGAGTGCTCCATGCATGCAAACAGGGACGTGGTCAGTGCTTCTGAGGTTTATCAGTTGAGCTCTGGATGTAATGCTGAGGCTGGAGGAACTGTGATGAGGACAGGACTCGAGGTCCGTATCCTGGAGAGCCCAGAGCTGTCCCATCTGTTTGTCAAGTCTCAGCCCCATCCTTGGGCAATTTTTTCCAATATTTATTTCTCCATGTATGTGCTTTGGTAAGTGAGTGGGTTATGTCAGTGAAGCCCTGTGTTTCAGAGGGACACAGAAAGCAGCATCCAGGAGTATCCCAGCCATGCTGGTCAGGATGCTTTTCCCTGCTGGCTGCTCCAGGGCCAGGATTTCATGCTGAGAAAAGCCACAGCATCGCCTGCAGCATCCTGGCTGCCAGCACTTGCTGTGAATTGGTGTTAGCTCCAGGTGAAGCAAAAGCCTGGGCTTATGTGGTTTTTCAGCAAAGGGCACTGGGAAGTCTGGTGGAGCAGAGGGACTTGTGGAGGAGCTGCTGCAGGGCAGTGAGGAGCCTGAGGAGGAGAGGATGTGGGGCTGGGGGCTTGCTGCAGGTAAGCTGTGCTGCTCTGGGCAGTGGGGAGGCAGCTGTGGAGTCACCAACAAGGCTGTGAGGTGCGGGGTTGAGGAGATGGGAAGCTGCTGTGGAGGCTGTAAAGGGGGTTTGAGCAGGGAGCACAGCCTGGAGCAGTGTTTGACACGATTTCGTGCAGCTGCTGCATTTTCTTGGTGTTGCAAACCCAGGGCTTGGGGAGGGCTGGAGTTTGGGGTGGAGTATCTGGGAGTGGGGAGATGGAGATCTGATGGCCAGCAGTTACCTGGGCCCAGAGGAGGCTGGTGGGGAGGAGAGGAGCTGTGTGGAGCTCGATGGGACAGCTGTGGAGTCATACACTGCCCAAACTGTGGGTGAGGAGGGAGGCAGAGCTGTGCAAGCAGTAGGTCTGTGAGGACCTTGGGTGAAGGGACTGGGTACCCTAAGCCTTGGTCCCATGTCTGCTAAACCCCCAGCAGAGCGGTGCCAGGGGCTCAGTGTAGGAAAAGAGGACAAAGAGTATGAAATGATTTGTGTGGTGTTATTTGGCTGCTGGAGTGGGGAGTGTATGTACCCAGCACAAGGATTATCTTGGTCCCTGAGACATGTCTGTAATTGGAGCAAATAAAAATAAATATCAAAGAAAGGAGTTGTTGGAGTTAGCTCCAAGTGAGGAGGACCTGGAGCCTCCATGCACCCTGAGGAGCTGGGGCAGGAGGGTCTGGGGGAGGTGGCCCTGAGGGTGCAGGGGGTTTGTGAGCCTGGGTAAGGAACCTGGGGGGACACAGCAGGAAGCTGGGGAGGTGGAGATGGGAGCTGGTGTGGTTACGGCAGCAGCCCGTGAGAAAGCTGCGTGTGTTTAAAGAAACACCTCAACAAACAAACCCCAAACACCAGTCAGTCAGGGCAGGCTCAAATCTGTTGTTTGGGCTTGGCCTCTGCACTGCCTGGTCTGGTCCCCCATGCAATGTGAGGTTCAGGGTGCAGTTAAGGATGGCCTGGTGGCTTTAGATGCTCATGAGGAAAGCTCTCTGCTAATGGAAGTGCAGACAGCTCCCTCAGGGAGTAGAGCATCCCACATCTGTGCCCTGAGAGCTCCTTGTCCTCCCTGGGGACTGATGAGGGAGAAGTGGGGTCCCAAAGCTGTGATCTCTGCTCTGCTGGGTGGGGTCCTGCCCCGTTTGGGGACCAAACCAGCAGGGTTTTGTTGTAACTCACACATCGTATGTGCTCAGGGCTCTCAGAAAAACCAAATGACCACAACTCTGCTGGCTTCCCCTACCCCTCTCTCCTTTGTGCTTAGAGGGAATCAGTGGGAAAACCTCCAAGATCTGGGTTTTTTTTTTTCTTTCTTATTCCAGCATTTCTTTATGAGCTGGACAAGGGCAATCTCTGAAGCTCCTTCGTATTTTTAAATCTGCAGGAGTAAGTGTATGGAAATGTATGTGTTCTACTGTATCAGCTGCTATCAGCTTTTAACTTTATTACAGTAAGTGCAGAGTTTTCGTGGGCCAAACTCATTCATTGGATTTAATGGAGTTAAACTGCGGGCAGATTTGGCTACTTGTTTGTGTATATCTTTGTGAAATGGACAGGCAGAGATCATAAAATTTTATACTCTCTATGGCATCTTTTAGGGAAAAGTCTTCCAATATGTTTTATAAACAGCATGCATATTTTGCTACAGTGTGTGCTCATACCTAACACAAGGCACTTTAGTGCTGCTTCTTTTTTCCCTTTCCCAGAGCTGCATGTACGTATGTGAACTTGGATTTGCCTGCATTATTTTCTCGTGCTGCTTTCCTTAAAAGTGTCTTTAGCAGTTTTAAACAATTTAACTGGATTTCTTTTTTCTTTCTTTCTTTTTTTTTTTGTGTGTATTTGTATTTTCCTAGAAGTGGTAGTAGCAACCCTAACCCTTGCAGTGAAGGGCTCAAAATGAGGGGAGAATAATGTTTGTAAAACCTCTTGCTAAATACCCAAAGCACTTCTAAACCATCCCAGCTGCAAGTGCACGATCTCAGGACCTTTCACAGGTACAAACATCTGCTGTGATACCTTTGAGGGGCTGACTTTCCCCCCTCCTTTTTCCTGAGATTCTGTTTTCTTCTATTTTCACGATGTGATGCTGTCAGTTCTTGCCCTACTCTGGGCTGGGTTTAGATCCTGCTTGTGCAGGGCCTTTCCCAGTGTAACATGGAGCAAACTGACACTTGAAGCTGTAGAAAAAAAGTATTTCTAGGAGATGGATTTATTTTCTAATGAAGTATTTGATGTTTTTCCAGGCTCTAAACAAATTAGATCTGTGGCTGCAGGGCATTGGGAGGGGAAGTGGTTGATGAGCTGAGCTAATTAATTACACTTACTTATGACTTATCAAATGGTCATCACCACTTCATATGGAGAACTTGAATGTGTGGAATTGAGGGGAGAGGATATTGATATGTGGGATAAATGTAAAGCTGTGGTCAATGGCAAGGACATAAATAAATCTGGAGGTTCTGGTGACGTTAAAATAAATCGTGGGTCGTGAGGTATGAGAGAGACTTGATGTCAAAGCAACCCTATAATGTATTTATATTCCCACTCAGGATTTGCTGGGGTTTCTAAATAATGCATTAATTCAATTACACATTCCTAATTAGTGTTTTCTCAAATTGGAGCAACATCATTAATTTACTGCGTCATATTTTTATTTTGCTGGTGTGGTGAGTTTCATTTTTGACTCTTTCCCCTCTCTGCTTTGTGAGACTCGTAACACTCAGCTGTGATGCTCACGCCACAAGCTGCAGCTTCTTTGGGAATACCAGTTTTCTGTATTATGTTTTTTTTCAATTTTTTTTTTATGCTGACAGGCTGCACAACACTGACCTGACCCTGTAATAGGAGGAAGAGGGAGAAAAAGAGCCCAGAACTGAAGCAACTCCTTTTGAATGCTGAGCAGCATCTGTTCTCCATAGAGCAGGGCAATCTGCAGCATGCTGGGGCAGGATTAGGCCCTTTGGGCTCCCCCAAATGGGGTTATTTGATTTTTTTCCCTCTCTGGAAACTCATGGTACTTGCAGGGATGGGTGTCTCTCCGGGGTGAGTGCGACACACTCACCGGGGGCCGCTCCTCCCGGCACCTGGCGCTGCTCAGGGATGGGGAGGCACAGGGAGCTGTGTGGCACCCCGTGGGGTTTGTCTGCCTGCTTCTGCATGAGAAAGGTGGAGGGAGAGCACCTTTGCTCCTGTGCCCTCCACTGCTCTGTCTGCAGGGAAGATGTGCACCCCAGAGCTGCTCTCGGGCATTTGCTCTCTGGCAGCTCCTGGAAAGCAGAGCTGGGTCAGTGGCACATGGGCAGGGTGGCTGCTGGTGCCAAGGTTTTCTTCCCCTCCATAAGCCAGGCTTGGGGTTAGCGCTTGCTTGAAACAAGTGCATTACCTGGTTTATTCAAGTTATAAGGTGGTAACTGATCAGGGAGACCAACGCACACCAAGACTGCTCCCTCCCAGCGATGTCCTCCAGACCAACACTTGTCCCAGCTGTGCAGAGAGCAGCTTGGGCTTTTCTACCCCCTACCTCATTTCTTCCTTTTAATTTTTGTTCCTGGCTTTGCTTCCCTTCCCCACCCTGTGCCCACGCTCTGCTGTGGCTCGGAGGCGAGCGGTGCAGCCTCCAAAGCCCCATTCATCACCGCCCGCTCGCCAGGCACCGGCAGCCGCCGCTCCATTGATTGACTGCGGCAGGGAGTGAATTTAAAATCATTACGCTCCCGAGACAGCTTTTAAACATGAGGAAAATCAAGTCTGTTAAGAAGCCTTGTGGAAGAGGTGTGGAATTCCAGCCAGGGAATTCCATGTAGCACCGGGTGCTGTTTGGATCCAGAGGAGACTCCACTTCCCTGGACCTCACGGGTGTCCCTGTGTGAGCCTGGACTGCTCCGTGCTGGTGTGATGAGAGTGGGCAGGCAGCTGCTGGTGGAGAATTAAGTAGAAATATTTCACTGTAGAAAACACTATTGTGTAAAGCCATCCATCTGCTGCCTGTCTAATGCTTTGCATGAATTAATGAGCTGATTGATTAGGAGAACCTTGCAGCAGTCGGGTGAGGGAAATGATTCTTGTCCTCATGTTACAGGTGGGGGGAACTCAGAGGAGCACAGGTTAAGATTAGGGTTTCCAAGTTGGGTTGGGTTTTTTTGCCATTAGTGAAGGCCACAGCTGAGACATTTGTCCATCTTGTTTTACTGATTGGTCAGTCTGATATTTTGGATGTGTTTTGCCTTCAAGAGCAGTTGTGAGAGCTTGCTGTGGCTGCGACTCAGCCCTGGAGTCTCTCTCAGGATCTGATCTTCCAGCGTGTTTGTGGCAAAACAGCAAAATCTGCTGCAGCTCTTGGCTGTGGTGTTTGCAACCAACAGTCTCTTTTCTTTCTACTGAGAAAGACAAACTGTCACCATTTCTTACAGTGTTGGCTGTTTAACACACCTTCCTCTCGCTCCACAGCCTTTACCAGTCAAGGCTTTCTGTAAGCATCCCCCAGTTCCTCACAGTATCTCTCCTGGCCACCTGCAGCTGGCAGAGGCAGGTTACTGATGGCTGATGCATGGAGCATCCCTCTCCTCCACGCTACGATGAGTGCAGCTTTTCAGGAATGGTGCATTGAGCAAATGTCACTCCACAGCCCCAAAAATCTATCAAAGGAAATGACAGTGGCTGTAAGCATTAATCATCCCGTATCATCAAAATGAAGTTGTTGCAATGGAGTATTGTCAAAGGATAAATGTCTTAACTTCAGCTCAGTGCTGCTTCCTGTGATGCTGGTGGTTCGCCAAGCAGGAGATGGTAGCTGTGTGGCCCAGGGGCTCATCTTGTGACATTATTAATTAACCCTTTCCTCTCCAGGCTAAGCAGTTGGTCAGTCTGGTTACCAGGAAAAAGCCTGGGACACTTGAGAAGTTGAAGTTTTTGTTTTCATCATTGTGCTGAAAAAATTGTGCCTGGCCTGAATAAAAGCAGGGGTGTGTGGAGCAGCACTGTAGGGGCACTTCCTACTCACCTTTCTGAGCTTTCACTGCCCACCCCCCCCTCTGCACCAAGAAAAAAAAAAGGGGGATAGATTTATTAAAGCAATGCAAAAAAGGCAATGATTTAAAAAAGGTATGGAACATCTGATTTGCAGTGTAAAGATACCTGTTTCTGCTTTACTCCTGCCAAAGGACAGGCCTGGAAAGCAAACCCTGTAACCCTCGTGGTGGTCTGCACCTGCTCAGGGTGAAGCAGGTACGAAGGCTGATGTGGGCAGACATCAGGAGTGTCACAGACACGGCATCCATCGGGACCAGGGGGATGAGGGCTGGGACTGCTGGTGGCACCGAGCTGATTGACTCCTGGGGCTGGGGGGAGGCACTGCAGTAATGTCACTTCCAGTCTCCTGGGGAAGGTGGTGCTGAGCAATGAATTGCAAAGTCTGGTGTGCGGCCCAAGGGGGATGGAGAGCTGCTGGAAATGTCTTTGTGTTTAAAATCTGGGCGTTCAAGCCAGTCTCTTGTGTTTTCTGGCACCATTGAACTCCTGCACTGCCTGGGCTTGAGCCCGTGTCCTTAGGGGCTGCAGGACCTGGCCCGTGCTAGGAACAGGCTGTGCTTTGCCAGCTGTGCAGTGAGCAGGACACTGAGGGGGAATGGAGGGAGCTCTGCCTCTGCCCAGCCCTGCTGAGCACACAGGTGGGGCTGGAATGCCCCAGAGCAGAGGGGTGCACATAGGGTGGATGGAGATTCACACTTCGCTGAGCCCCTCTGGTGCTGCTCACCTGTCCTGGCTCCTTTTTCACATTGTCTGCAGAAATGCTGGAGCCTGGCCTCAGGAATAATGCAACTGCTTCTGGAGAACATCTACCACAGAGGAGTAAGGGGAAAACTTCAACAAATCAACACGTTTCACTGTCCCCGTTCACAAAGGAGCAGAAATCGGTCTGTGGAGTTTGTATAACTGCTTCATGTATAAAGAAAAAAGGGGAAATAAATCTGTGGGATGAGACTCTTAAAGCTTCATTACAAAATATTGCCATTTAAGTTGGAAAACACCCTACAAGATAAAGTTCAGCCATAATGCTTACAAGCTCAGTGAACATCATGGCTCCATCCAAGTTCAGAGGAGTTTGTCTCATTGTTTACTGTGTGAGTTTGTTAATCTTGAGCTTCACTAAAGGGCTTGATGATCCTGGAGGTATTTTCCAATATAAATGATTCTATGATTCTCCAACAGTTTTGCAGAAAAGTCCTCTTCTATATTAAAATCCTTTCCAGTTGTGAACCAGCTTGTAGATTCTCTAATACCACATTGGCTTTAAGAAAAAGCCCCAAACTTTCTGCATGGCTTTTCCCTCTTTCTGTCAATAAAAAATAGATGATTCATGTTATGATTTTTTTTTGTCTGTTCCAGTCTCAGTCTTAACAAAACAGTCATAAAACAGCATCAGCTTGTATAGCCCTTAGGACAGCACACTCTCTTTTGCCCTGGAACTCTTATTTGTGGGGGTAAACAGAATAACACACTTCATTTTAATGAGGCTGGCTTGGGAGTTAAGTGTGTGTCACTTATTGATCTTGCTTTTTCTCCCTATTTATTCTGAAAAGCTGTTGTCTTTATTTTCAGCAGGTGAAATCTGAAGTGTTGTTGCAAATGCTGGCTTACTTCTGTGGTTTAGGTTGCAAGCAGCTCCTCAGAGCCAGGGCTTGTGGGGTCCTTGGAGGTGCTGAGTTACAGGTAACCTGTCCTGCACATAGCGTGTAAAGAGCCAGGCATGGGGACCAGATGGGAAATAACCTCCTGAGCTGGTCAGGTTTTCAGTGACCATCTGAGAGCCTCTTATCTGTCATCAGAATGATATCCAGAGAACTGGCAGCTGCATTCAGTGGGTAAACCTGGAGGTGAAGTGACATGCCCAGGGTTATCTGGGGTGGCAGTAGCAGAGCCTTGCTGAGGCCAGGTCCTTTGACACCTGCTTCTGCACTACCCACAAGACTTCCTCGCTTTCTTTGTCCTTAGTTTTGCAGTGCAAGGAAATTTTTGTTTAATTTTAAATGTTCTCCTAAATCTTGGTGACGGCAGATTGACGTAAGCGTGTGCTGGATCAGGGCCTGCTCTCTTATGCATATGGATGCGGACACAGCTGTAAGCATTCTCCATCTCCAGGCTTCTGCAGGGAAGGGAGAGATCTTCCCTCCCTGCCCATGGGTGTGTCCCCTCTCCCCTTGCACCAGGGGCAGCGGGGCTGGGTGCCCTGGCCTCCAGTGTGAGAACATGGGGGTGGATTTGGGTAGAATTGCTGGTTGCTTGGCTCAGTCATCGTCCATCAGGATTCCTGGTGAAGCCTCTGTGTGTGTGTGCAGCCTCCTGGGACACTTGGGAGCTGGGCATGGCAGTGGTTGGAAAGCCTCTGTGTTGTGGTTACATCTTCCTTGGGCCACACAATCTGGGAAGTTCCTTCAAGCCTGATGCTCTTGAAGGTTTTGGGTGGTGTGTTACATGGTGGTGTGTTACAGCATTACATGTTGGCCGTGTCTTGTCTGCCAGCTTGCCCAGGGTTTTGCTTTTGCTGGTGTCACCAGCAGCCAAAATGTGGCTGCTGCCTTGGGCTGGGAGCAGCAGCTCCTGGAAAGGGTAGCACAAACAGGCTGGGTCAGATGGCAGGGCAGGTTGTGTGCATCCCAGCTGGTCAAACACAGACTGCAAAGTCCAGGCTCTGCATCTCTCTTCATGTGTGACATCCCCTCAGTCACACCACAGCCCATGTGCTTGCTCCAGAGAGCACAAACTGTTTCCTCATCCCTCTGCAATATCTGCAACATCCAAGGGGTCTCCATCCATTTACCAGCATGGGCTGTGCCCATGAAGCTCCTGAATCAACCTGGATGCAGCCTGATGAAACTGCAGGGAGAGTATTAAAAGAAAAAAAGGTGGTGGAGAGAGCAAATCAGCCCAAGTCTGTTTATGGTGATTCCATCTTATTTAAAAAGGATAGCAAAGTATAAACCACTTAAATATTTCATCTGCAGAAGAGCCCTGAATGAGTTTGTACTGCGTGTTGGATGTGTGATGAATGAGTGGGGATGGCAGCAGAAGCAGCAGTGAACACCAGCCCTGCTCAGGCCCATGTGCATGTGGGGGAAGTGGTTGTGTTGGTTGAAGTGTTTTATTTAAAAAGGGAATTCATATTTTATTCTTTTGTTGGTGAAAATTATAGCTGTCTTAACAGGTTGGCTCTGACTATCTGAAGACAAGGGCCTTATCCTGCTCCTCGGTGCCTTCTGCCTGCTGGGTGCCTGGTGACTCTGGAGGCTGCTCAAAATAGCCCCAAATCAGAGCTGTGCCTGCCCAACCTTGTGGAGAGTCACGAGGTCACTGGTGTAACTGGGAGGAGAATTTGTCCTTCTAGCTTTAAAAATAGCTGTATTTTCTTTAATGGCATTTTCCTTGGGGCAGCCAGGAGCTTGCCGGAGTGCACAGCCCAATTGAGGTGCTGCTGAGTGGGAAGGGGTGCCAGGATACCCCAGTTAATCCCATTTCTAAACCACATTTCTCTCTAAAAATGAACCAGATCAAGCTGGGTTTCTTCTTCCTTCCAAAATTTTTAATTTGACTGCCTTCCTAGAGCCAGGTTGATGATGTTTCCTCTGTGGAAAATGCTCTCTGGTATAACTAAATAGGATTCTGTAATCTCCAGCAGCTGAACTGTTTAGTTAGGGTCTAAGGGTGGGATTTTTTTTATCCCAACTCTGTCTGTCCTTACCAAATTTCGGGGTTTCTAGCGATGAGCGATTTGGGGCTTATCTCTGGGAAGTGCCGTGAATGCCAGACCCATGCTTACACAAGGAGAGAAATGCATGAATTTTTCCACATCAGTAGGAGCTGGAGATTTTGCTAAAGGTGTCTCCAGCTGCAAGGAGCAAGATACGACTCTGCTGGAGAGCTCTGAAGAGGCAGAACCGAGCAGAAAATTTAAATGTGGATTTAATGCCTCAGAAAGCCATCTCTAAGGGAAGGTGCAGGTGCTGGCTGGCTCTTGGCCATGCAACAGGTCACTCGGGCTGGCTGATTGTGAGGCTGCTGAAGCACAGGCATGGTGTTTAATCTGACTTGGGAGATGTTCATTAGGGAGCCCTGGGCTGTGGCACAGCCCAAGGCCAGTGATGTCCCTGTGAGTGCTCTCCATGCACCGCTTGCACAGGTCTGGCTGGATCAGCTGCTTGTGTCCCCATTTTTAAATGGAGAAGCTGCACTGAAGGTTGTCAGGGCCTGGGATGCAGGTGGACAGACTGACCAGAGCCAGGGCAGGGTGGCTGGGGTGCAGGTGCCTTCCAAATTCCAGCCTCTCCCTGTGCATGCTGAAGGAAAAAGAAAAGCAGTTAAGTAAAATCTGATGGTGATGGTGATGCAATGGCTGAACCTCCTAGATGATACTACACAGCACTTTTGCAGTTATAGGGTGACTTGGTTAAACCCAGCTCTGTATGGACACGGGGCTGAGACCTGCACTGTGCTGCTGCTCACTCTGTTTTGGCACTGAGGCTGTGCTGGGCATTCTGGTGTCCAGGGCAGGTCTGTGCCTCAGAGAGCAGTGCAGAGCTGGGAGGGAGCATCACCTCTGCCCTGCTCTGTCCCTCAGGGCTGAGAACCATCTGTGCCCACCCCACCACAGCAGTGGCCAAACATCTGCTGTGCCCCTGGGTGCAGCAGTGCCCTGTTTGTGGGTCCCTGCAGCCCCCTGTGCCTTGCTGCTGCTGGCTGCTCCCCTGGTCATCACATCAGCCTTGCCCCTGGCCGTGCCCTCTCCTCACACCCCACCCTGGGGTTTTGTTGCCCAGCACGTAGCTGATGTCAACTTGTAAAACAATACTTCAGCATTACCCAGTGAAAACACAGACGGCATTGTACAGCTGGGAGCGACATTGATTGAAGTGATATTTAATCCAAGGAAAATACATGATACATAGGCTAGGATTCCTCGCTTATCCATCATATAATGCAGTTCGTGGGGATTAAATATCCCTCCTGTAAAGTTGGTTGAGATCGGTGTTGTTATTTGTTTTGCAAATGATACTGACAGTGATGCTGAGAGCTATTGATTACCAATGGTTCTTTAAAAATTACTATTATACTGCAAATTACAAACCTTGGGGGTATCCAGTTATATGATAATGGAAAGGCATTGGTGTGTAATGACACATGCATCATAACAAATTTGCTCTGGCTCCATAATGGAGATTGAAAGGGACATGATTTATGACCAGCAGGATTAGCTGCCTGCCATGATACATCTAAGGTAACATGACAACTGTCTAGTTGTTCATTGTGGCAAGAAGTACTGATGATTAGAACAATTTAGAAATAAATGAAAGCAAAAAAAAGAGCAAAATCTCCTCCACTTTTTCATTTAAAATAAGTAAACCACTCTTCTAATTAATAAATAGCAAAAACTCCCTCCATCACTCTCCCAGGAGCATCCACAAAGCACTGCACGGGTGCAAACCAAGGCTGCCAGTCCTAGTGGAACTCCTGGGTTTGCCTGGAAAGCCTTCAGAGCTTCTGGCCGTGGCTGTGATGGAAGTGCAAACAAGAGCCCTGAATCTGCTGGGAATTTCAATGCATGTGTGCCCTTGAAGCCAGTGGAGGACACTCGTGTTGAGTTGTGTGCTCTCATTCCTGATGATGAATGCCTGATAACACAACTGCTCGTCTTCCAGGCTCTCCTGGTGTTTCCCAGCTCCGTAGCTGAGGACTGAATACTTGATGTGTTTGAGTGGAGCCTGAGGGCTGCTTCTGTGGTGGCTTTTGGCAGTGTCACAGGAGCCTTGCCTGCTTTGGGGGCAGAGCTGGGTGCTGTGACCTTGCCCTGCCATCCTGGGATGGCACAGGGGGCTGGTAGGAGGATTTTGCATTCAGGAATGTGTGTGGTATGAAGGTTAATTCCTGTGCCTGTCCTGTGCTCAGAAAATACCTGCAAATCCTGTGCTGCAAATACCAAATGCCAGCAATGCAAACAAACCTTTTCCTCATCACCCAGCTGATCCACAGTGGGGCTCACAGACAGCAGTGCCTGCGTCTGTGCCTCTGTGTTAACATGCTCAGCTGGGCATGGTGAAATGCATGTCCAGGAACCAGTGCCAGCAGGAGGACTTGTAAAACAAAAAGGAGGGAAAAACAGTTTCCCTTCTTCACCAGCATCTTTTGTCCTGAAGTTGTGTATTGCACTGAGAGTCACTAGGCTGGCAGTGTGGAGAAACATCCAAAAACCATGGGCAGGAGTCTTCCTCCACAGACACTGATTTACTTTTGCCCTCTGCTCCTTTATTCTGTGGTGCTGCAATAGTAGGGACACTTGCCCAGTGATTTCTTTAAAGAATTTTAGCACTTGGTAACATGGCACTTCAGATGGGGGAAGAAAGAGGTGTGTACTTGTTTAGGTATTGTTCTGTGTGACATCTGAAGATCCAGCTCCAGCCTCCCATGAATCCCACTAGCTCACTTGGAAGTGGGATGATGAAGTTTGAAATAATAAGTGGTAACTTGGAGCCCACACGCACTAGTGGTTGGTGGGAGGTGAGTGCATCCCTGAGCAGAGCAGCACTGTGCTGTTACCCACCTTATCCAGAGGAATCATTCCCTCTGCCTGAAGTGTCAGCAGTGTCCTGGGATAAGGCTGCCAGGCTTCCTGCCAGAGTGAGGGGAAGCAAGGGCTCCTTGAGACTGCACCATAGAAGCAGCCTGTGGTACAAAAATCAGTGCAGAGTTAAATTCTCCTCCCTGTGGAAGTGCTGGCCCTTGACTTGCAATAAAGCATTTATTGTGCTGTTTTCTCAGCCCAAGTCCCCTGCAGGTCACCATGTGGTGTACCCTGTCCTGTGGCCTGTTCCTGTGTGTGCTGTGCTTCAGGGGCAATCAACAACTGCAGAGATGCTGTTTGTAATCAGGGAAGGGGCATTGCAGAGGGGGCTTTGTTTTTCCAGTAAAAATGAAATCCCTGCACTTTGTCAGTACTTCATAGATGAGAGTTTCTGCTTGTGGAGGCAGAGAGCTTTCCAGAGGAGCTGCAGTTTCAAGACTGTGGAGGAGGGTGAACCAGGAGGGGAGGTCACAAGGTGGGGCTCAGAAATGCTGGCACAAGGGACTCTGCAGCTCAGTTTCTTTTTTGAAGCAGGACTTTTGCCAGTGGTGACTCAGGTTGGTGTTGACTTTGTCTAAACAAGTCTTAAGAACTCCTCCCAGGGTGGATATAGGTGGTGGGCTGACTGCTCAGGTTCCTGCCTTCCGGGGGGAGCAGAGCAGAGGTGTTTGGGGGTACAGGTCACGGGTTTCATCCTGTGACTGCAGACCCAGTGTGAGATCCTTTGGCACTTCAGAAAGACAGGGGAGGACCTGAGCTGGAGATGTTATAGGGGGTGGAGGAAAAGGCTGGTTTTGGCTGTTTGTTCACCTTCTTTACCATTCCCAGCTGAAGCTGGGTCAGGGTACAGAACTGGACAGGAGATGCCCTTACCCAGAGCATGCCTGACCTCTGCAGAGATGTGCACAGACATGAATGTGCTTGGGAATAATGTTTTTCCCCCCTTACCTTTGTAGATGACCTGACCTGATGTCTCTGATGCAGGCCCTCCCAGGTGAGAGAGCTCTCTTGCAGGAGCTCTTTGACTAGCAAACACTTCACAGTGGCTCAGGGGAGGCTGGAGTGGGAGGAAGAGAGCCCTTGTTCCTCTCAGCTGCTCTGGGTTGGGTGGACCTAAAAGTAGCAGGTATGAATGCAGCTGTCATTACCTTAATGCTTTTTATCACAGCTGGAGAGGGACATTGTCACATGTATGGATTCTGGGAGGTCTTTTGATTCAGCATTGTATCACATTTTATGACAAGAATCAGTGTAAAATGGTTGTGGTTGGAGCTGTGTCCTTCAGCCCAGTAAGTGGCTGCACAAGTCAGTGTGCACAGCAGCAAAGCAATGCATAATTCAGCAGGGACCTCTGGGTGACACAGGGGACAGAAGGGCCACACAGCTGTCACTGCACTGGGTGAATCAAGTGGGTTGGGTGAAGGTAGGGAGTGCCTCCTGTCCCCAGAACACTCTGGGCAGAACCTGCTGTCCTTAGACCAGCATTAATGGGGTTGTTTGGTGAGACACACATTGGGGCAGGATTTGCTTCTCCTTGGAAGAGTTTATCCAGAAAATGTGGGTATACAAGCCTTTCTGGGGTACCCCACCCTGGGCCATTGCCTGTCCTTATGTGTGTGCCAAGCAGCCCCTTCCTGCACTGATGGACCTCCCTTGCTGGGACAGAGTGAGGCAAAGGGGACCTCAGGGATGATGTGGCCATGGTTTAGAGAAGTTTGTAAGGGATTTGATCACAGCTTAGGAAAACTTTCTGCCTCTTCTGTATGCTAGTGATGACCTTCCATTTATTTCTCTGCCGTTGTAATGAAAGTCCAAGTGCTCCACAACTGCAGAGATCCTGACACTGGAGCAGGCAGCATGCACCATTTCTCAGGGAAAAAAGGATCCATCCAAATGGTTCCTTTATTTCATGCTCTAATTTTGCTGCTGTTCATTTATTTTTGTTTTTGGCTTCTTTTATTCACGGTATTCTTAAAACTTCCCTTTCAGGGCTTAACAGCTTAACCATTTCAAAATCATGCCAAGCGGAAATGTAGCATACGATTTTCTCACTAAACATTGTGCTGATCGCTCAAATGTATTCTGGATTTGTGGAAAAGCTGCAAAAAACTGGGATGAAAGAGAGCGAGAATTAGCGCTCAGATGAAGAGCCAGGTCTTTGCATGATTGGGAAAGGTCTGTGGCAGCAAACAGAGTGCTCCTTGTCACCTTCTTGCCCTGCAGCATCCCACACTGGCATGGCTCGCAGCAGGATTGGTGGGCAGGCAGGTGGTGAAGCACAGGTCTCAGTCCTGAGGCTGCTACAGTCTTTAAACATGGCTCTTAGTCCTGGGTGTTGGTCCCTGATATTTGAATTATGCCCTGGGCTCTGCTACCAGATTCCTCTCTGGGTTTCAGCAGCTCCTTCAGTCTCTTGGGCCTCCCTCTCTTCTTCACAGGAAAGGGATTATAGTGCCAAAAATAGCCTATTTTCCTAGGTGGGCCTCTCTGTGACTCTCTTCTGTGAAATACGTCTTTCTCCCTGTTCCTCCAAGTGAAATACAAAGGAGATGTGATTCACCACCAGCACTGATGTGCCAAGGCAGCAGGAAAGCTTCTGGTGTGCAAAGGATGCTTTGTACCTGCACATGTGCCCTTCTGACACACAGATCCCTTGCTGGGGCTGGTGGCTTCCTGCTCTGCTTGTGCTACTGAGTAGCTGGAGGATTCAGGGCAGAAATGGCCCTGCTGCTCCTGATGGAGCAAATGCCACTTTTGGGAGGTCAGGTGGGTGTTATGTGATCATAAGGACAGTCCTGCCCTATGAGAACTGATTTGGGATGGGTCTGCTGTGACTTTTGTTTGGCTCTTGCTCCTGTGAGGAGCTGCATATTCCCAAGGAGGAGGAGGGCAAGGGACAGACACATTTGGGAATGCAGGTTTTCTCCTGGAACTAAAGTGGGTTATCAGCATCTAATGACTGCTGCGACTGCTGCTGAGCAGAGCTGGGCTCCTGGGATGATCACAGGGGTGCAGACTGGCACGAGAGAAGTCAGACTGGTGTTGCAGAGCTGGGAGGCTTGTTTTAGTCCTGACTTTCAAAGACAAGGATAACAGAGTTATTTTTTTGCCATTTCTGGCTTTTTATGGTTGCTCACATTAGAAAATCTTTGAGGGTCCTCACTACTTGCAGAAAATGCCTGTGGGACCTTGAGCTGCAGATCACAGCTTACAGATGCTCTGAGCTGGAATTTGCTCTTTCGTTACAGCTCTCAGGCTTGTGAGGTGAAGTGAGGGACAGCTGATGATTATTAGTAGCTTTAAAATTAATATTGCTCTTTAGAACATTTAATCTTTCATTAACAATGAATACAATACACGCTGGGGTGCCTGTAGCCCAAGAAATGGTTGGGTTCCTGCAGTGCTACAGCTCAGGCAGGTGTGAATTCCTTGAGCAAGGGATTCTCCACATCAGCAGAGAATGTGGGGAAGGGTTCAGTTTGATTTCCAGAAGTCTGATCTGTGTAAATCCTGGACAGGGAATAGGCAAGACTCTGTGCCCTGCCAGTGCCGTGTGTCTTTGAAGCAGTTCCACATCCCTGCTTGCATCCCAGACCAAGAGCTGAACATGGCCCCTGATTTATTTATAATAAATAAATTATTCTCCATTCCTGGGAGAACAGGGGGACACATGGAGGTCTCTGGACTGCAAGCAGAGGGTGAAGAGCATGGCCTAGGTACAAACCACACTGAGGGTGCAGATTGTGGACATGAAGTGAGAAGACTGAGTGAGCAAACCCGCTGTTTGAAAAACCTTGGGATGCAGGAGAAGGGAGTAGAGCAATTCCTGAATTTGTCTCCTTGCCTCTCCCAAGTAAATCCTTTCTGGCTGATGTGGTTGGCATATGCAGAGCGTCTTGGCTTGGTGCTTCAGCGGATGGTCTCCAGTTGGGCTGATAGCTCAGAGCTGGGAGGGGGGAAGCATTAGGGAGCCCAGGGGGCAAAATGTCTTGCCATGATCTTCAAAGAACAGGAAGGAAGAGCATTTTTTCTGTTATTGTTCATATTACAGGAAATTTCCCCACTCTCTTTTCAGTTAATAACCACTGGGGCTAGAGACTTTCCTAGCTCATAGGGGAGCAAATCTGAATAAACCAGTAACAGTCATGTTGTTGGAGAGTGGCTCCACTTGAGTTGTTTTTCCTCTGTTTGGATAAATAAGACAGTAAGAAGAGCTGCTGAGATGTTTGGCAGAGAAATGAATCCCCCGGGAGATCGAGGCAATGTTGTTTATTTGTGGGAGCTGCCTGTGCATGAGGGGTCAGTCCTGCAGTTCTGTAGAGAGAAGGGAAACAAACGTTCTCTGTTCTAGCACTGGATTCATTGCGAGGGGGTATGCCAGGGATCATTAGTGCCACAGCCACCATGATCTTTTGCTCAGATTAGTTTTCTCTTTTTAAGGCAAAAAAAAAAAAAAAAAAATAATGGCAGGTTCCCGTTAGATCAGATATGGACAAAGTAATAGCGGTATCACAGAGATTGAGGTCTGCAAGATTAAAATGTGAAAGGGAGGAGAAATGATAGCTTTGGCCCTGCTTGCTGTTACAGCAGCCGTGTGAATAAATGACTCTATGCAGATAAGCAGGGCAAAAATAAAAGGGATGCTTAGGACGAGATGGGGAAAAAAAAAGGGAACTAATCAGCAGATTCAACCACTGTAATAATGCAGTAAACATGGAAAATTACATTATATTAACTCCTCTGCTTCCCCTTGTACACATTAGCCACAAAGTCATCGATAGGTGATTCCCTGTGAAGGTGCAGTGCTGCAGAATCTGGAGCTCCCTGCTCCTGGGGGAAGGTGTGAGTGATGCTAAAGGGGAAAGTTGACTTTTGAACTGCCTGAGGAAGAGGTGGCTCAAGTGGAGCTGCAGAAAAGCTCGCAGCTCACCGAGTTAAAAATCTGCTCCCAGGAAGAGGACGGCCGGTGTGTTTGTCCTCAGTGCTCAGGCAGCTGTAGGGTTCGTGCTGAGCCACAGCTTAATTGCAGTCCTGGGATGTTCCCCTGATGCGGGAGAAATTGGTCTGCTGCAGATTTTTTTTGATATATATATATATTTCTTTTTTAACTAGTGAACTGATTTCCATTTTGTTCAATTTCTCACAAAGAATGACAAGTAGCCACTGCAGCTTTTCCCCGAGTTCAAGCAAAACCAGCATGTAACATTATTTGCAAATTAGCTTCATCCCTCTGGCTCCCAGTTAAAGCAGGAACTGCTTGGTCCAGAGTTGCTCCCAAAATATCCATTTAAACCATGTAATGATTCTGACTCTCTCATGCATAGTAGATGAAAGACGATCCGCGATTTATTTTTAAAGCTTTGAACCCCAAACATGGTCAATCATAGAAAAAAAGATTAAAAAAGGAGGAAGTCATGATAATGCAAAGCTGTGAGAAAAGCAGCCCTACACTTCACAGTAAAACCCGTTTTCTTTGCACTTTTTTATTAACAGCTTCAACTATGATCAGTGCATAAATCTACCTGCAACACAGGATGTTGGAAAATTACCGAGAGACAGCAACGTCCTCCCTGCTGCTTGGTGAGAAAAGAAGGATGCACCTTCAGGTATGGGCTGGAAAATTGTTTCATCCTCTGTTCTCTATTTGTGTTGCACTAAGCTTCCTCGTTGCATTGATTAGAAGGGGGAAATAAGGTGTTTGCAAGAGGGAAACTTCAGAAGGGATTCTTTAAACTTGTCTCAAGCCACAGATAAGTGTCTGCCTGGGACCTGCTCTGCATCCAAGCAGTGCAAGACTCCTCGGGCTGTACTGGGGGTTAATGGTGGCGTTTTGTCCTGCGTTTGCTGCTGTTCTTTCCCTGCCTCAGTGGAGGTTTTTGATCCTGCTCCTCTTGGTGAGAACCACATCAGCTCCGCTCTGGGCGCTCCCGCAGCATCCCAGGAGGAGCAGCTCCGCTCTGGGTGCTCCTGCAGCATCGGGAAGCAGGGCACGGGCCCTGCCATTCCCTGCTCCCGGTTCAGGGAGGATCAGCTCCCCTCCGGGTGCTCCTGCAGCGTTGGGAAGCTGAGCACATTCCCTGCCATTCCCTGCTCCTGGATCACGTCGAATCGCGCATACGAAATCGCCGCTTCCCCAGCACTTGGAGGGGATCACATGAAGGGCTGAGCAGGATGAAGCTGCCTTGGCTGCTGCTGCTGAGCAGCCTTTTTAGAGCAGGAGCAGAGCTAAGCACTCCTCCTGGGTTTTCTTAATCCAGCCTCAATCCGTGCACTTCAAACAGGAGCCTTGTTTTAGGGCTGTGCTGAGCACTCGAGTCTCCCAGCAAGCTGCTCTCGTGCCTGGAAGGGCCAGCCAGGAGCCGAAAAGCCGGTTTTACTCTCTTTTGAAGAGGATGGAAATTGCTCCCCCTGAGCAGGGGAGTAGGGAGGGGAGTCGTGGTTCCTAGGACAAGAAAAGGGAGGGTTGGTGACTTCCTGAACGTGGATTTTTCTGACAGTTGTCTGATGCTCTGGGCTCAACATGGACAAGCCACTGTCCCTGAAATCCAGCATAGCAACTGGATTATAGCTGTCACATCCATCTCCCTAGGGAGAAAAAAGGGGTTTCCAGCCACAGAGGCCAGTTTAAAACATGCCAGCCTTCTCCAGCATGCTTTCCTAAATATATGTTTGGTAGCAAACAAGGACCTAAGGGCTACTTAAATCTTGGCAACTGGTCAGCACTGTCATGTTGCAGGTTGGGGTTTCTCATTTATCTGCATGGGTTGGTTGCTTGTTTTGCCACCTGTGCAAGTGGTTTGAGGGAGTAAAGGGCATTAGCTCATCTGTCATCTCAGTGTTTATAGATGCCTGTCCAGTGGGAGTTGTTGCTTCTGGTAAAGCTCTTTCTCGTCATTGTGTCCATCAGTCCTGTTTGCATTTCCCTTATTGCCATGTTTACTCCCTGCAGTGACCACTGGGGACTTGAAGTGGACAAATTGCTGTCGCTGGGGCTGGCTTTCACCTGGGGCCTCTTAGAAGGTGGCAGTATTGTGAGCACTGGGGTCACCAGCATGTGACATGGGCTCCAGAGGAAGCCTGTGGTGGGACCTGATGTCCTGACATTTCTGTTGGAGTGTGTCTGTGCCAGTGGGTAAATGGGGTGGAGCGAGATGTGCTGGGGTCAGAAAGGAGCTGCAGATTTTGGGACACGAGTAGGTCTTTGTTTCACTGATGTGTTTCACGGATGTCTTGGCCAGCACCAAGATTTCCTCATCTGTGGGAAATGCTGGCAGTCTGAGGGTGGCAGCCTAGATTGAGTTGTGACTGCTGAGGGCTCTTGGAGTGGTGCTGGGTCCTGTCTGGATCTGGATTAGTTAAACAGGTAGTTCTGTATGTATTTTCCAAAGGTGAGGAGACAAAAAGGAGGATAGGTGTTATAAGGGGGGGCAGGTGAGAGCTGCCCTCCTGCTGCAGGGTGACCATTGTGCTGAGCTTCCAGCTGGATTTCCAGCTTTCTGCCACTTCTGCCTTGGCTGTGGTGCTCTGTCAGTACTTTGCACCACACTGATCTCTGCCCAGTTTTTCCTTTAGCCTCCCCTGCATGACACGTGATGCACAAGGGCCTGACATCACATGCCAGGAGACACCATGAAGGTGAGGTTTGCTCCCTGCAATCTACTGTACCCACCCTGCATTTCTTGGGACAACTCTGGCATCCTGTCAGCCATGGGGGAGATGTTTTTCACCCCTTCCCACATCCATGCATGCCTTCCTTCCTGCAGGGAAACCCACGTTGGCACAGGACAATGTCGGATGACGCTGCACATTCAATATAAAGATGCTCCTCTAAAGCAGGATGAAGGCTGAGAGTAACGCCTTTTAATGTTCCTTCTCATAATTATCCTCTTAATTACTCAATGAAATGCCCAATAAAACAAATCACTATAATTTCTATTTTATTCCCTGCCTTTTGCGGGTTATTTAAGAGCTCAGGATACATTAAGGAGGCGCTTTGTCACGAGGGAATGCTTTCCAATAGATGATACTTGCAAAATGGTTTTATGTCCCTATCCTGTGTGTTTCATCCTCATTTTCCATGCCAGTTTGCTAATTACCAGAGGCACTGGTGGCTGGGAAGCACTGCCTCCCTTGCTGCCCATCTCTGCTGCGATGAAGTCACAGCTCTGAGTTTGTGACATCCCCATGGCAACAGCCCGTGATGTCACTAGCGGGGATTACAACTTTGCAAAGCATCCAGGCACAGGCAGCCGGGCTGGAACTCTTGGGCTCTCACATGCCTTTAAATAGCAAGGAACTAAAACGCAGGGAAGTCTTTAAGAAGGCTTTAGATTTCCCTTTTTCCACCCTGAAGGAGGGGCGGCTGTTGACTGCAGGGCTGCCAGCAGCAGTCCTGTCCTCTTGTCCTGCAGCAAGCCCAGCTCTCTCGTGCAAACTTGGGGTTTGTTTGGGGGAGCTCAGCCCTGCAGTGACCCTGGTGCAGGATTCTGTGGCCAAGGGTTGATGTGTTGGTCATCTCCCCAATGTCCCTGGGGGCTGCAGGTGTCCCCAGCCCCATGAAACTCCCTCTTGCTCTGTACTTCTTGCTGATAAAGTGAACATAAAGCAAACCTGGGGACCATTGACCCCCACAGCCCCATCCCCCCATGCTTCACTCCATCTAAACTGCTGGCTCCACTGCCTTTCTTCCGTGCTTTTTGTCTAATGCTCATAGTTTTTGCATAATAACACATTGTTCATGCACAGGCAGTGAGGGAGGAAGATTCATGTGTGTGCTTTTCTAGCAACAGGAAAATTGTGTAATAACCACACTTTATTTTGCACCTGGGGAGGAAATTCAGCTCCCGTGGCCGGTACCACAAACTGTGCAGGTTGTTTAAACACACAGCTCCAAAACTTACACAGGGCAGCCACCTGACTGATATTTATGCACCCTGTTTAATCAGCAGAAGCAAATCAAGCAGATGGAAGAGCCAATCTCTTTATTTTAGTTTTTCTAAGGTAGGAATAAAAACGATATTTCAAAGGCCAGCGTGTCTCAGCTGAGCGGTGGTGGGGAAAAGCTGGTGCTGTGGAACATACTGTCCTGTCTCCTGCTTCCTCAGATCACAACTTCTAAGCTGGATTCAATAGAAATAAATGTTCAGTAGTTCCAGTGGTGGCCTTTGGAAACGGAGCTAATGGAACAAGGCAAAAAAATAGTTACAACATTTTGACAGGCGCTTGAATGTTTAATGCTATGCACGGCTGTGGGGAGGTGGTGGGTGCACCTGCAGGGAGCTGTGCCCCTCGTTAGCACGACAAGTCCTCCCACAGACACAGGAAATTAGGCAAATGCTGTCTGAGATGGGTGGTAGCAAACAGGCCAAGGGCAGCTGTGGCTTTGGCAGCCCCACACCGTGCAGCAGGTGAAGGGCTTGGTGGCCTCATGCTGGGGATCCCCGGAGGGAGAGGAGGGTGGCCGGTTCTTGGAGGTGGAGGAGAATGCATAACATTACCCTGAGCTGAGACAGGGGAGATGAAGAGGCTGCAGTGATTAAATTGGATCTACTGAAATCCTTCCAAAGCAGGCTTAGGAATTAAGAGCCATCAATGTCACATTGAGGGTCACTCGCTGCAGGACATCTCCGGCCGGTCCCCGGCCTCCCTCCCCCCCATCTGAGCCTGAGGAAACTCAGCCTTTGTTTCAGAGCCCAGTTGGACATTCCCCTCTGCCACACAACAGTGATTCTCAGCGAGGAGGGCCTCTGAGAAGCCAATTTGTCTGGAGAGGAAGGATTAGACTGTGTATGGCCAGATTTGTTTTGAATTCAGGTGTCATCAGGAATTTAATAACAGGGGAAGGTGGTGGGCACAGAAGGCATTGAAGGGCCTGGGTTGAGATTGCCTTCGTGCAGAGATGTGCTGGCTGGTCCCCTGGCAGCAGCAGTGATGGAGACCAAGCTCAGGAGGTGTCAGCTGCTGTCCCCTGTGCATCAGGGATAGTGTGGTTTGCTCACTGAGACGATTCTTATTATGCTCGTGGGACTCAGCTGAAGCCACCGTGCTGTGCTGCAGGCTGGTCATGCCTGCCTGCCCCTGGGGCTGGATCCAGCTCACCACAGTCTCATCCAGAGGAGTCACAGCTCAGAGCAATGCTCCAGCAGCACAGCTGTGCCATGGCAGCCTGCACACACCAGCAGCACCTCAATCTTGGAAAATACCCCCCAACACCAGCATTGGAATATTGGTGGGACAAACTAGAGCCAGGATGGAGCCCACCCATGAAACTGGCAGGCATTCCTTGCCTCGGAGTGAGCTTCCAGTGTGGCTCAGATGCCTTGGTCACGCTGACCTGCACTAGACCAGGTCCTCAGTTCATCTGCTGCCACCGGTGGCACATTTACACACATCCCCATCGTTCTGTGTTCTGTGAAGCAGGGCCACCTCTCCCAGCCACATTCAGGCACTGAGCAGAGCCCCAGAGGGACTGTCCTGAGTGACAAACCTCCGTCTGATCTGGGACTCCCACTGAAGGGGTTTTTTATGCCCCTCCTCCGCCTTTCTCCTTATTTTCCACAGCTGGAACGACGGGTCACAGCAGGGAGATTTTCACACATCATTAGAGCCAAGTGTCCAATTCCACACAGCCGTCAACTCCAATCAGAGCGATTTAAAAGGCAGCGCTTCCTTTAATCATCCGGGGACGCTCAGATCTGTTAGTGTGAACTGAGTGCTCCCATAAGCACGGGAGAAGAAGAGGGATGGAGCAACTGGGAAACGATGCTGAGATGGGACTTGTGGTATTCAAAAGCAGCGGCTCCTCACATGTAGATCAGCCCCAGGGCAGACCTGGAGGGTGAGATCCTTCCTCCGTGTCTGTCTCTTCTGGTTTTTCTCCATGGATGATTGAGGTGGCCGTGGGTCCGTGTGTGCATGAGCAGGGCCCATGGAAGGGCTGTCTGCAGCTGAGACCTGAGCCAGGGGTGATGTATCACAATGTTCCTAAGCAGGACAGAGCCTCAGCAGCAGCATTTCTGACCCACGAGGTGGAAGCATCCTGCTGTGGGAAGCCCTGAGCACTGGAGGTGCCCTGGAGACCTGCGGCTCCACAAATTCCCACGGCACAAAGGAGTAACCCAAAATCTCGGAGCTGTGCTTCACCTCTTGCTGTCCCAGCCAGCATCCCTGACCCCGGGGCTAATGTAAAAATGTGTGCTGGGCTCTGTGAAGTGATGTGCAGCTCCATGTCTGTGCCAGCAGCAGGAGACACACAGGCACAAAGTCCCTCCTTTCCAAGCAGCACCTGGAGCCCGCAGAGCGGTGCGTGCGCAGCCCTGCCAGGGGCGCGCTGCATTTTCCCTGTGTGCAACCACACGACCTTCCCTTGGCCTTCTCACAGCCCTGCCACAGCCCCCGTGCAAGGCACATTGCACGTGGATATGGGAAGGACAAACACATGAGAAAAATCAGGGAATTACCAACACACCTGACTGCAGGAAGATGAATGTCCTTCCCAAACGCTCCGGCATGCGCAGAGTCACTTTCCACAGTGTCCCTGTCTCAGAGCTTTCAGTGCTCATGATTTGTCCAAGGGCAACTTTGCAAAATGTCAATGTTTTAATCAAAATTCCCTGTGACAGGCTTCAAGTTTTAATTAAAGGAACTTGGGGGTGTATGTTTGTTTGTTTCTTTGTTTCCATGAAATTAGGTGGGTTTTTTTTTTCTAGGAAAGCAAATGTTTTTCCAAAGGAAAAATGACAGCCCTTATTTTTTTGCTACTCTGCCATGTCTTTCTGGCTAACCTGCTTTCTAAAACAACCTGTGAGCCTCTCCAGCAGGAAACTCAGCAACCTGGTGGTCCTGTGTCACAGGTTCCTCTGAGAGAGTAGCACTGCCAGGACTGCCCAAGGCAGCATGTTCACACCACTGGCCAGATCCACACGTGCCAAGACACCTACAGCCCTGAAAACACAACCAACTGATGCCGTAGATAAAATCAGCAGCTTGCAGACAGGGCTCTGCCTTAAAATCCCAGCAGCAGCCCAGGCAAAGGCAAGGAGAAATTTTGCCATTAGCCTCTGAAAACCCAAAAATTTCTGCTAAAGAAGCAATCAGATTGGTGTTTGTTCTGCCCTTGCTGCTGCAAATTGATTGGATTGATAGGAATGAAGGCAGTGGTGTAAGGGAGAGTCAGAGCAGCCTTCTGGACTTTGATTTGATCTCTGCCTTTCATGGTCTTCCCTTTTGTACTTGTTTATCGCTTTTAAAGGCAACCCTTTGATGAGAGGTGGCAAAATCTCACTTAGGCAGAGCTTTTTTGGCAACAAACATTTGACTCTTGGAGCTGCCCTCATCTGTTGGGTAAACATGAAATGATCATCTTTGACTGGAACTGATCCTCTAGAGCCATGTCATTCCACTGGGGAGAGGTATTTTCACTGATTTTCAGTGTGGATTATTTTTGTAACTGACTGTAATAGTTTCTTTGGCGGTATTAGGGCTTATTATGTCAGGATTTATTTTGGCGTGAGGTGATTCGACATGCTGTAGTCCTGTAACTTCCCTTTGCATGCTGAAATCCAGGGGCCCATCTCCTGCTCCCACCATGGACACAATGGGGCAGCTCTTTGCAGCTGGACTTGTCTCCCAAGCTCAGCTTTCCCCCAGTTGCTTCACAAATGATGAAGGAGGAAGTTTAAGAGAACAAATTCCCTGTGAAGGACAGGTAAAACTCACTTAGGTGAAACATCTATATAGAAAAGCCTCCTAGAAAGAGGAGGAGAGGGCAGCAGGGAAGGGATTGCAGCTTCAGAGGAGCAGTGCAGGCACTGGGAGCTCCCTGGCATTAGCAGAGGGGTTAGCAGCAGAAAACACAATTGAGGATTAAATGTGGATTATGCCGCAGCGATCCTGAAACATCGGCAGTGCTGAGGCAACTAACAAAGGACTTTATTTCCTTAGGAGAAAAACTGCTGGGCCCAAAGCAGTTGTAGATAAAACTCTTCAGGAGCTGCTCGTGATGAAGTGGTGAGGCAGTGAGCCAAGGCAGCGTGTTTTGGTATCTGGTACCTCCTGGAGAATTTGGCAGTGCAAACTGGTGGATCTGCTCCTCAAAGCCCCCTGTAATGTGGGATTTTGGACATCACTTCACCATCAAACACTGCCCAGGCTCCACCAAGTATCAGCAGAAAAGGGGTTCACATAAACTCCTTCAGTGCTGTTCAGTAGAAATGAACAGGCAAGACTGGCTGCTGTTCTCTCTCCATCAGCATCATTAAAATCATTCAGGACCTTGGGTTTATGGTGCACCTGTCTCGCTGGGATTGGCAAAGGATTGGGCTCATTATTTTTGGTCTTCCCTCAGCCAAAACAAAAGCTTGTGTGTAGCAACTCCTCTGGGCTGTGCAATCAGCCAGGCTTGAGGCTTCCTTGGTTTGGTGATCCCCAGCTGAACCATCAGCTCAGTGGAGCTCTGAGATGTAGAGACGTAGAGATGGATGATTGGAATGGGTGGACTAGGTTGAGGTGGCAGAGGCCAGAAAACTGGGGCTTCACTTGCCTGCAAACCCTGCTGTGCTCAACAAATGACATTGGGTGACACTGACCTCCTCAAGCTGGAGTTTGGATCATGCTCTGCTTGGGCAAAAGGAGGCACTTTCAGCCTGCTGAGCAGGCCCCTCAGGCTCCCTTCACAGGCTGAGGCCCAGCAGGGCTGTGTGCAGGCAGGGGGATGGACCCTCTGCTCCATGACAATGAGCAAGGCAATGCTTACACCTTGTCTGCAGCAACAGGGCATCTGCAGGTCCCCTGGCATGATCTCGGGGCTGGGAGGAGCAGGGGGCTGTCCGTCTGTCCATCCTCTCCCACCACACCATCCAGAGTTAGCCACAGCTCCTTTTGGCAGCCTGATTCCCTACTCCAGCAAGTGCTGGGCTAATGGGGAGGCGGCCGTAAGAGGAACACTCTGTTCAGCAGCTGCACATTCCATTAATTTAATGAGGATTTTTTTCTCCTTTTTTTTTTTTTTTTTTACGAGGCAGATGGTAAAATAGCTATTTTCTGTTGTCTAATAAATACCATCAGCAAGGCAGAAAATGTGCAATCTCGCCAAGTCCTCTCCGATTCCTCGCCCTCCCGTACCGACACGTTTCCCCGTTCTCTGCTGGCAGCTGGTGGGGCTGGGAGGTGGGATGGGAGGGAGAGGTGGGACACCAAAGGCAAGTCCAAAATTGCTGGTGGGACCTGCACATTGAGACTGCAGCTTCCCCTGATTGGGCAGAGCCTCGGTGTCCTGCTGGGAGAGCTGTGCTCTGGCAGCCTCCGCCGATCCAATTCTCACTTCATCTGATTGCAGTAATAACAACTCACACAAATTTCCTGCCTCAACCTGAAATCTTCCAGCTCTGCAATGCAAATAATATAATGTGTGATGAGGAGCCCAGTGACGGGGATAATAATAATAATAGTGATGAAGCCTTTATTCAATGAATGAGTGAATCAAGCAAGCAAAAATAAATGGTATTCAGGGCTTGGAAATCAATAGGAAGAGAAATCAGGAGGAAATGCAGGGGGACTCACATCTCTGGGGGAGCACTGTCCTTAGGAATGGCGTGAAGGAGAGATGAGCAAAGTCCTCTGAGCTGGGCACTCCTTGTCTGCCCATGTTGCTCCTGGGCTGGCTCCTCTCCTGTGGTTATATTGCCTCTACTGAGCTCACTGCTGTGCCTGGTCCCAGCCTCCCTTGATCTCTTTGGCCCCCTTGATTTACAGCTCTCCTGGGCCCTCTGAATGTGTCTAGGCAGCTGGCAGGCTGCAGACCTGACCTGGGGTTGGGTAATAACTTGTCTTTTGTCCCATGCCCAGGAGGTTGGCCATAAAAAAGCTCCAGACATCAATTTTCCTCTCCACCGGGGTGGAATTGCAAAATGATGAGTTGGTCTTTGCCCTCATTTATCTCTTTTTTCCTTCCTCCTCCTCTTTTTATCTTTCTCTATTCTTCCAACACTACTGCTCATTGCTCTCTTCTTCATCCCCTTTCCACTGTCTCCTCCATCATTTACCATCCTCCCTCCCCTCTGCACATCACTGCTTCTCCTCTCTCCCCCTTTTGCCCTCTTCTGCCTCATTTTTTCTGCGTGTTTCCTTCGCATCTCAAAACTTTTATGATTTTTCTTGCTGTGCATAGCAGTTTGATATCTATACCTGTAATAGCCTGCTAATACAGTAATTCCACAAGAGACCCTTTAAAAACCCCAAGCCTTGGCAGGTAGCAAAACTCACCTTTTAACTTGGCTTCCTCTTTATCAGGGATTCATTTCAGACAGGATTTCTGTGTGCACAGCTCTGCCACTCTCTGTTAGTAAAAAAAAAAAAAAAAAGGATTAATTCCTGCAACAGGTGAATATGTTTCACAGCTCTGGTGAGCAGGATCTATTCTCCACTTCCTGCAGGTACATGGGGGATTTAATCATCTAACATGGTCCTTCTCTTTGTCCAGTGTGTGTTCAAACTGTGCCTTCCCTGTTCCTGTGCAGAGGCCTCCTGGGGGATGCACCAGTGGGGCATTCCCATGAAACTTTTGCATTATCCAAGGGATTTTTCCACTTTCTGGAGAGATGCCATGTAGCAAATTCCATCTTGCTCTCTCAGGTGATACTGGCGTGGGTTGAGGTTACTGAATGCTCTGTCCCAGCACCAGCAGTGCCAATCCCTTCCCTGAACCCACCTGCTGAAGTCTCCTTTGGCTCCTGCCTGTCTCTCCAAGCAGTGCTTGCTCAGGTGAGGGACTGGCACAGCTCCAGCTTGGCAATGCCCCTTCTCCAACCTCTGAGAACAGAATCTTCCATAAGCCTAAAGAAAAAGGTAAAGCTTCTCCTACCCTTTCCCCTCTGGCCTCTTTTGGTGGTGTCTGCAGCTTTGTATTGTATTTAAATCTATGCAAATATGTTAGTGGATAAAATATGCAGAAGGCAAACCTGGGAAATTTAATCTGACTTGCAAATGTGCTGAGAAGAGGCACTTGGTGAATTGAAACCAGACTTTTACTCCTTTTGCCCCAACACCTCCAGCAGGACTTGCCCTAGAGCAGTAGGGAAATAGCTGTGTCACAGAATCACAGAATTTCTAGGTTGGAAGAGACCTCCAAGATCATCGAGTCCAACCCATGCCCTAACATCTCAACTAAACCATGGCACTGAGTGCCACATCCAGGCTTTTTTTAAACACATCCAGGGATGGTGACTCCACCACCTCCCTGGGCAGATGATTCCAACACTTTATTAATCTTTCCGTGAAAAACTTTATCTTAATATCCAACCTATATTTCCCTTGGCTGAGCTTGAGACTGTGTCCTCTTGTTCTGTCAGTGCCTGGAGAAAGAGACCAACCCCCAGGTGACCACAACCACCCTTCAGGAAATTACAGAGAGTGATGAGGTCACCTCTGAGTCTCCTTTTCTCCAGCCTAAACAACCCCAGCTCCCTCAGTTGTTCTTCATAGGGCTTGTGTCCTAACACCCTCTCCCATCTTCACTGCTAAATGGGCTTGGGAGTAATGAAGAAATCAGAATATTCTCCTGTATTGTAAATATTGCAGCAGGGCTGACCTCTCTTGGGCTGCCCAGTGTCATCCAGTTTCCCTGCTGGTCCCTAAGTGTGGGTGGAAAGGGCAGCATTTGGTTTCTCTGCAGTGGTGGCTGAGGTGGTGGTGTCTTGGTGGGAACACTGAGAGTGATGGGAACAGGCAGTGAGCAGCCCTTGGAGCTGGCAGCAGGCAGTGAGCACTGCCTGCCAGTTCCTGCTTTGGGGCTGCCAACCCTCTCCCAGGGTGGAGAGCCCAAATTTCATCATCTCCAATGGGTTCCCGAGCAATGGGGCAAGAGATGGCACTGAGCAGGGAGACGTGACTTGCAAATCTTCCTGTCAGGATGTTTTCTGGACAGCAGAAATCTGGAATAATTCCCCTGACCAGGCTGCCAGCTTTATACACAGGAGATGAGGTAGGAGATAATACAGCATGTCTTGTGCCAGATATTCAAGAATTTCTAAGTACATTGCAAACAGGGAGCTACAGGGCAGCATTGCTCTTTCCATTTCACACGCAGGAAGGTCCTTGAAAATGGTGAAGTTTCCTGCCAAGTCACCCCAGGGACCATAATCTCCGTTTTATATTTACAAAATTTTGGAACAATGGCTCTCTGTGCTTCCCTGACAAGACAGGAGAAAGTATTCATCTTTTCTAAGATAAAAGAACCTGATCTAACAGAGGTTCCGCTCTGGACTAGTCAAACATGGTATTTTTCAATAGCAAAAGCTGGCTAGCTCCAAGCAAAATGGGATTTTCAGCAAGCAAGGTGACCAGAGTTTGGGGAGAGGGCCTGCAGGTAGAAAGACAGATACCAACAAATTATGGTGATTTGTATTTCCTTGGTAACAGAGTTGTGAGATGCCCCTCATGCATTGCTGAGCAGAGCAGTGGTTGCCATCTGGTCCTCCTTCCTCACCCTACTGACCCTCACCAGTGCAGTTGTGAGGGGCCCAGGAGCTCTGTTTGGAGGCACAAGTGCCTGGCTAGAGCTGACCCAAGGAAATCTGTGGCTTACTTGATCTGGTTTGATGTGATCTGCTGGTTCCCTTCACCAGCACTGTCAGACCAACGTTTCAGGGCATCCAAGGACTCCTCGTCCTGTCAGACAGCAGGATCCAGGTTGGGGAAAGGCAGCATTAAATAACTACAGCTGCTTGGACAGAGGTCATGGAGCCAAACTCTCCCCAAGGGCAGCAGGCAGCCTCAGAGGGACACACAGGCAGCTCGGGAGGCTCAGGCTGGGCACCTGGAAGGAGATGTGCACCAAGAGTGTGGCACAGCTCCACAACAAATGGCTGGAAAAGGCCGTGAGATCTCCATCCTTGGAGGTCTCCAGGACACAGCCACACCAAGCCATGGCTGGTCCAGCACTGAAGGTAATCTTGGGGATAACTCAGGAGGAAGCTCTCTCCTGCATCCAAAGGACAGCAGACTGTCACCTGCCCTTCTCCTCAGTGACACGCCACCCCAAACTGTTGTGTGCTTGTGTGCTGAGAGAAGAGCCAGGCTTGAAATGTCACCTCATTAGAGCTGATAGGTGAGATTTGTTGCAGAAAAGGAGAGCTATCAGTCTTCTGGTTCCTGAGGGGATGAGCTCTTCAGCCAGAATGACTGGGGGATTGTAATGGAGTTAACTGAGATTGCCACCAGGGAGCTCAGATGTTGGCATTTAGCTGAAGAGGAGAAAACATCTCGATTTCTTCGTGGAGAAAATCGCTCAAACCCCAAGGAAACAGCATTTTCTCAAAGCAGAAGGAGGGAGCTCCTGGCACGTTGGATTCCTGCCTGGAGGCTGCATGTTTGGGGCTGTGAGTGTGGTCAGTCGAGGTTACAGCAGGTGGATCAGCCCTTTCCTTTTGTGAAGGGTGGTCCAGTTGTCCAAGGTTACTCCGAGTCTGCCCAGAGAGCTGATGAGTTTCCATGGAGCCAGGACTGGCATGCAGCCATCAGTCTTCCCCTTCTCTCGCCCAGGTGTGAAACCCTTCTTCCAAATCAGCCTCTATCATCTTGGCTGCAGTGGGAAGCTGATGGAGAGAAATCCTTTCCTGGGGGCAGATTCAGGTGCAGGGGAGGTTTCAGCAAACAGCTCTGAACTTCTGTGTTAAACAGCATCCCCCAAAGGGGTGGTTTTGCTGCAGATGCTGCTGCAGAGGTGCCCACCTGAGCCCCGACCCAGCCCTGGCCTGGCAGCTGCTCTGCCCTGAGGGTCCCCTCTCCAGGGGCTTTGCTTCATTAACTTCCTGATAAGTTGAGAGTTCAGTGCTGAGTCTTAAGAAATTGGCAATAACGCCAAGCCCTCATACAAGGGTAAAAATAGCCCTAATAATTTAGGCAATTAGTTAATTAGCCTCATTTACTTGAAAGCACAGAGTGGCGTGGGAAGATTTTTCTGCTGGGTTTGTTATGCTTTTCTCATTCACTTTGTTTGCTTTTCCCTTGCCATTTTCTCTGCTCCCTGACATAGATACAGGGACCCACAGCATTCCAAAGCAGTGGAATGCCAGCAGGAGAGTGAATGCCAGCCAGGACAGGATGCAGGGCAGTGTTGCAGGGAAGCAGGACTGGTTCTGGTACCTGGTTCTGGTTCTATGGACACCTTATAGGCTTATCTATAGGCTTAATGTGTCCTATGGGGAAGTGCTTCTTTGTGATAGAGTCTAGTGGTCATGGTGGTCTGTGCTGGTTTGAAAGCAAAACCAGTGAAAGACTCCAAGTCAGAAACACAATTTAATAAGAGGAAAAGAAAAGGAATAATAGAAAGTAAAATAAAATAAAAGTAATAGTACAAAAAAACCCCACTGACAGAGTCAGAATACAACCTGACACCCTGTTAGGGTGGTAGTGGCAGTCCAGATGAGATGGTCTTGTCAAAGCAGTGATCCTGTAGAAATGTCTGGTAGCTCTTGTCTCCTCTAGGAGTCCAATGGGTAAGGCTGCCTATGCTGTCCCAAACCCTGGATTTATCCAGGTGGGAATGCTTGGCTCCTCCCCCTGGGCGGAGCATCTCACAACAGGATGATCTCATTCTATGAGTCCTGCAGTGGGTCCTTGATGGCCCATTAACCAGAGATAACTCTGAGGGAGTTATTTGTGAGTCATGTGGCAAGGCATTGTTGGGCTCATTAACAGAAGATAAGAGAAACACTGCCCCACCTGGCTCCAACAGCTCATGAAATTGGGGATAGAATACATACCTTGGGCACAATTTACATTGTAACCTAGGACACGGTCTTTGATAATGACCTTAATGATCCTGTGATTTTTTTCTATGTTGCTCCTTCCTCATCCCACCAGTGACCTTTCATTGCAGGTAGAGGCTATGGCACATTCAGGGTGTCTCACAGCTCTTTGTCAAATACCTGAGGGGCAATACCCCACCGTTCATAGCATTGCTTGTTTGTTCCCAGTTACAGAATTCCTGCCTAGTCCTTAGACTAGAACTGACTGAGAGGTGAAAGGGCACAAGATAAAACAGGCATTTACTGGGGGGAACTGGGGTGCTGAAGAAGCAAAAGGCTCAAAACTATGTTGGTCCTTAAAATTCTTGGCAGAGCAGCCTCCTGCTGTTGGCCTGTACCTGCCAGCCCCAGGGCTGCTGCATCCCTTGGTCCTCACTGCTGCCACCCAGCCCCTCTGGAGCACGTGTGGCCTCCAGTCCCAGCTCCTCAAAGCCTTCAGTGCCCCTTGCATGACTGCACGAGCTCACCTGGTTTTGGAGAGCTGCTGGTCAGGTCCCCTCTGTCCTCCTCTGACTCACACGGGTCCCATTCATTACTGACCTGGGGACCTGAATGAATTCTGTCTTCCTGAATTATTTCTGAAGACATTAGATCTTCTCAAATTGTTCATCTTCCCCAGAAATGACAGCTTGCAGGCACCTGGGAATAAATGGTGCCTTGGAACAATTTCATTGTTTCTATTCCGGGCAACAGGAATTCCTCAGATCTCAACATCAGTCCCCAAACCCCGGTGTGTTAGCATAACCTCCAGACAGCTATGAGTTTCTTGACCCAGAAAAAGGATAGGATTTATTATGAACCCTGGGAGACCAGTGTCCTTGCAGCTTGTGTACCCTAATGGTGTGCAGCATATTGTGTGCTCCTCTGGCTGGAATTTTCTTGCTGGAGCAGCTCTCTGTCAGCAAATGCCACTTCCACAAAACAGGCTTATGTGTGTGAAATCAAATCAATGTTGATTAATTTTCAGTTTGGAAAAGAGGGGGTAAAAAAAACCCGTTAAAAATGTCAAGATGCCTTCTCCTTTCATTCTTGCAAGAAGAGCTTCAATTCTTTATCTCTTAATGACCTTTTGTTTAAAGCCTTTGTGTTTTGTAAGAAGTATTCCAAAAAGGACGAAGCAAAATGAAGTGTTAAATATCTTTTGAAGGAAAATGTGTCCGTTTCCATGAGCTCCTTTTTGTAATTATTATTTGAAGGGAGGCAGGACTCACACTTCTTTTCTCTCTGATTTTTTTGCCATTTTGTCCTAAACCAAGTATACTCCCCAAGGCTCCCTGCTCTGCCCTGGCTGACACGTGCCCTCTGTGCACTGTGGCACAGCAAATAAATGTTTTAGCTGGGTCAGTAGTGATAGGACAAGGGGTGGTGGTTTTAAACTAAAAGAGGGTCAATTTGGATTAGATAAAGGGAAGTTTTTTAGAATGAGGGCGATGAAAGTCTGGCCCAGGTTGCCCAGAGCAGCTGTGGCTGCCCCATTGTTGGAAGTGTTCAAAGCCAGGTTGGGTGGGGAGTTGGGCAACCTGGAATAGGGGAAGGTGTCCCTGCCCATGACAGGGGGTTTGGACTAGGTGACCTTTAAAGGTCCCTTCCAACCCAAACTATTCTATGATTTTTTAATTCTATGATTTTTTTGCACAGGCAATTGTGGCAAAGCTTTTATATGGAGCTCGTCCACATTGTTTCACCCACTTAAAGGGTTTTTGTTTAGGCTTTTTTTTTAATCCTGGGAAGAAGTTTTTTTGACCTACATAAAAAAGTTTGCTTAAAGCTCTTGCATCCTTCAAAATCGCTCATGAAGCTTAAAAAAATTTTTTTTTCAAGTTATTTGAAACTCATGTAAGAAATTTCGTTCTGGTTTTGTTAGTTTTCCTTTCCTCATCTTTTTTTTTAAGACTCCAAGTAAAAAGCAGAGTAGTGGGGGAGAAAGGAGTCATTAAAGAAAACTGAACATTTCTACTTGAAAGAACAAGAGTTGAACTGGAAAATGTTCTTTCAACTTAAAGGAAAAAATCAGGAAAAAGTTTTTTTCTGAAGGGTAAATATAAACGTTTCCAGTGAAAATGTTCTGAGGGGAGAATGGTTATTTTGGAGCATTTCTTTTCCCCAGCCCCATGGGATGCCCTTAGTTGTACACTTAAAAATGCGAGCTGCACAGATCAGAGCCAGTGAGTGCCTGGGCTCCTCCTTGGGACTGTGACTTTCCTGCTGTTGCTTGGGGGGACAAACTGGGTGGGGGGGTCAGGGTGAGCAGGGGTTTGCTCCCAGACTAAGGAACAGTTTTAACCTCTGGAGCTGGGATTTCACCCATGAACAGGGCACGAGCACTCCCTCTTATGGTTGATGAACCCTCCACTCTTTACTGATGCTCTGAGGGGCAGTTTCCAAGTCATGGAGCCTTTTATTCAGTCTTTCTCTTTCCTGTTGCACAGAGCTGAGCTCTCCGTGTGTGCATCACTTTTCTCTTTCCTGGCACCACATCCCTCTCAGCGTTCCGACACATATGTCTCTTGCTGGAATTTTTTCTCCCAGCCTCCAGCACTCAAGCAGCATTTGTGTGTCTCCAACAAGTAGCCACTGAGCCTGAGAAACGCATTAGCTGCCTGACCTGGTTCCATCCAGGTGTGAAAAGATGCAGTGGCTCTGGCTCCACTCCACCTTTTCTGACCATGTGAGGAGAGGCAGAAGGCTTCTCCTCTCTCCACCAGTTTGCATCATTCAAGTCTATAAAAAAAACAAAACAAAACAAACCCAAACAACCAAAACAACAGGATAGGAGTGGTGAGCGGATAGACAGAGCCAGTCATGGGGAAAGCTGGGCAGATTAAAAGGCATTTAGTGGGTTTTCTGTACCAGAAATGAAAGAAAAGCCCTTCAATTAGCTGGCTGCTCGAGGAGCTGAGCAGAAAGGGTTGAAAGCTGAGATGCTTTTGCAGGAGCAAAGGGAAATCACCAGCCAGGAGATGGTCTGTGGGCTCTGAGTCAGGCATCATCATCAGAAGGGTGTTCAGCAAGGTGGGGACCCTCCCTCTGTCCAGCTTTTGTGCCTTCCCCTGCTGTCTTCCACAGCTCTCCTTCTTGGTAATGTTCCTGAAGTCCTCAATTCATGCTCAGAGCATTGGAGCTCCACCTCATCAAGTGCTGGTGCTCAGTCCAGAGCACTGAGCTCGTCTGTGAGCCCAGGAGGGTGATGTGGGTGCTGAGCAGCAGGAATACAGCTCATGGTCCTCCTCACCATGGGCCTCCTGCCCCACGCCTCTGTGCTCCCTATATCAGCACATCCAGCCCCCCCAGCCAGAGCTTTGGGTCACTTGTCACCATTTTGTAAAGCAAACAGGTCACCTGGGAAGGGAAGCAGCAGCTGTTCTGCATCCCGGAGTTTCAGGCATCTGCTCCTTGCACACACACACAGACACACACACAGGCTGCCTTTACCTAACAAACAATTATTTAACAAAGTATGCAAATAGTATAATTACTGTTATTTGTTTAGCTGTTATAAGTGTTTGAAATGTAAATGTCAACTTTGGGATTTTTTTTGCAGGGTACGTGTGTGTTGTTGGCTTTCTCTCTCTCTCTCTGGTGTGTGCTCTCCCCGGATTGCAATTTGATGAATTTCTCCTTGTCCTAGAAAAAAAAAAAGCTAATGTGATTTCTCTGCGATTACAGCCGAAGACGCCGAAGTGGGGATTACTCACAGTAACTCCTCTTACTTAGCAGATCTGAGTGGGAGGCAGGATTCATTTCACCGAGCAGAGAAACAAAGAGGAAATGTCTTTCAGCCGACTGCTTGTGTCTGCCGAGGCAGCATCCTCACCACTGACAGGGCTTCCCTCCCTGGAAGGCAGAGGTCAGGCAGGGCAGTGACAGAGATGTCAGGATTTTGGCAGCAGGCTCACAGGAACCTGTTCTGGCCTGCCACAGCTCCCTCCATGCACGGGAGGTGCAGCAAGCCTGAACTCTGGTTTTCTAAGTGGTGTTTTTCCTTCTGGAGGAGACTGAAGAAATAGGAATAACATTACAGCCACCAGCATTGCTCAAAGTAGAGCCCTGGTACTCAGTGCAGTGACATTTTCCAAGGATGTGTCCCACCATCACCGTCCTGGCTGGCATTCACTACAAAGGGAGCTCTGGGGAGGTGGTCAGCAGTAGCTCAGCCTGTGGGTTCAGGCAATCAGTCCAAGGCTTGTTACCACTGCCTCAGTCTGTACTGTTGCTCCTGACTGGCTTTGCTGCCCAGTCTCAGCAGCTGGTCCGTGCTGGGAAGGCTGAGCAGTGCCTCTGGAGCTGCAGCACCTCTCTGATATTTCACAGCATCCCATACCTGCTGGGCAGAACCCAGCCGTGCTTTGGAGCTTTCTCAGATGCACAGATCCAAGATGAATCCAATTGGATTCATCAGCTGGCAGCAAGCCTGGCACCAGCTTTTCCTTCAGTTGGCTCAAAAGCCAGCCCAGGAGATGGAGTGAAAGTGGAAAGGCTGCAGTGCTGCCATATCCCACCCTCCATCCTCTCTGTGACCCCTGTTCGTGTAGAGTGCTGGGATGAGGAGCTCATGGTTTTTATGGGAATCCCTGGGCTGTGAGAGGGTTGAGGGTTTTCACCTCCAATGTGTACCAGAGGGACTGGAAAGGGTGAGGCAGTAAACACAACAATCGGCTGGGCTCCTGGAGGAGCAGGGAGAGCTTTTTGCCCAGCTCAGCACCAAGGGCTGAGCCCCAGAGCGTGGTGCACAGCCAGGGCACTCCCTGCTTGTGGCAGATCAGGATTTCTCCCTGTGTAGATGCTGCCACTGTACCAGCTGTGTCTGTGCCCAGCAGGGATCCACGTCTGCTGGGATCAGTGGCTGAGGGTGTGTTGGGGCATATAAACCTGCACAGGGTGGTGGTGGAGCACAAGCTGGGCTCTGTGGCGTGGAACCAGGCTTTGCTGCTGCTTCAGGTTTCCCCCTGCTCTCGGGCAGGGCTTGAGTAGCTGGCACAGGAGCACTTTGGTGTGCTGGCAGAGTGGTGGGAGCTGGTGCATGGCTCTGACACGTCCATCTCCTAACTGGGGCTGTCTGTGCTCTCCAGACCAGCTTGTTAGTGCCCTGTGCAGGTACACCAGCCATCAGCAAGGCTGCTGCTCCCTGGGCACTCCCACCAGACAGTCGGGCCGTGGGGTGGAACCAGCAAAGCCACTTGGTTTTTAGTTGCAAAGACAGGAATCCAGTGACCTTTGGCAGATTTCATAGCCCAGCAGGCTCGTGTAATGGAAGCTGGTGATGATTTGTCATGGCTCTAAGCTTTCCCTATCTATTTCATTCCTCGCTCCCTCAGTCTCTCTTGTTGCCTCTTTCTCTTTCCTTCTTTGTGATCTCATTATCTCCGTGCCTTTCTCTTTTTCTCTCTTCAACCATAACATTTCTCAGCATGGAGAGGTACCTCAGGATCTATTCGTCTTCGAGGGATTTAGCTTTTGCCTGTCACAGTATTTTCTCCACTTCACATCCATTATCCAAGAAAACCTCTTTCTACCCATGACCAGGAGACCTGCACTGCCAGAAATATCCAGTCCATTCCATCATAAATAATGCATTGCTGTGGTCAGTACCCCAAGCAGCCATGAGCTCCAAATCCCAACTTTCCTCCCCCTGTCAGGTGAAGGTTGAAGTGACATTATCACTTTTATTGAAATTCCCTGATAGAAGGCAGGTTCAATGCTATTAACATATTTCAATTCAAGCCATTCTTATTTTAATTAGCCTTAAGTAATTAGTTCTAATTCATTGCCATTTTTTGCTCTGCATATTTTGGGTTATTTACTTCCCTTGCTAAGTAACAATTTGATGTAATTATGTGCTACTCATTCTTTCTATTTACATATGCTCACTCACTCAGATTTCCTCGTTGAAATTTCAACAGATCCTTTGAATTCCCTCTTGAATTGTTTTCTGAGTTGTCAGCGGTGTGGAAATTGTGGGGTGGAGAGAGAATTGATCCTCTTCTTTGGACATCCCTGGCGCCAAAGGCAGTGACAGTGCATGTGAGCACCTGGGCTGGCAATGGGCTGCTCTTGGAAGGGAAGCTCCATGCATTGCCAGGCTTTGTTCCTGGGAGTCTGGATTCCCATATGAAAGGAGTTTGGGGACTGTATCCAACTCCCTCTGTCCTCCTCTTGGGTTGCTTTAGCCCAGATGCCAAAGGGACCAGTCAGTGTTGCCACTTCCTTTCATTTCCTTTGTGCAGCCAAAGATGCTTTGGCTTTCCAGAATGGAAATGCCCTGGCTTCCCAGAAGTGCAGTGCCTCCATTGCTCAAAAATCTTGCACCCTTTCAAGTCCTGAATTTTTTTAGACATTTTGAGTACTTTGAGCAAGTTGTTATGTTTAGATGTGTCAGTTTCTTATCTAGAACGTACTTTTATCTCAGCAACCATTTTTCTAATTCCTCTGAAGGACCATATTGTTGTCTTCTTCTTTCCTCAAGCGTTGCCCTTTTCTTAGCACCCTCTCCATAGCTGAGATTCTCAGAGGGTTGTGCCTCATCCATCTGAGGCTGTTTGCTCTTCAACTGCTCTGAACCTCTCGTTTGCATTGCCTCAAAACTTGATTCTGAGCAGTCCTAGCATCTGCCTTCCTGCAGATCCTGCAAAAACGTGGATTTCATGCTCACATGGAGTGTGTTTATACCTGTGTGTATATGCCTCACAACTTTTAAGTGCATTATCCAACTCCAGCCGAATTTGATAGAGGGTAGCAGTCTCAAAAATAGCAAGTTCCCTCAAGGTTTGAGCAGACAGGCAGAGGTAGAAGAGAGATGCCCTACTTCTACTGAGGAAAAAGCTGCCATGTTGTGCTGAGCCTTTATTTGATGCCGGTGAATCCATTTGGGAGAGAGCACAAATCTCAGCACCCACCCACAGGAAGGACTTCAATCAGCACATGCCTCTTCTCAGTGCCCAAGTCAATCAAGCTCAAAGAAAGCAGGATTTCATAGTTCTGGTGCTCATGGAACTACTTGGGATTTTTTTTTTTTTTTCAAGTAGCTTTTTCACTTAAAATCTTATCAGCCGTTGGAATCCATGTTCCATTAGCAAATCCTACTTGCTTCATGAATATGCACGTTCACAATGTGTAGCATTGGCTTAACTGCTCCCATTGAAGTTGGTAATAAAACTCCTGCTGACTTCAAAGAGAATAGAGTCAGGCCGATGCTGAGTGCTTTGGAAAATCCCACCCCTTGTTGTTATTTTATTCTTAACACATCCACTCAGGAGCTGTGGGATGAGACTAAATACTCCAGAATGAGTAAAGAGGAAAGAAAAAAAAACAACAAAAAAAGAGAAAAGATCAAAGAGCCAAAAATGAAAATCCAAAATCTGAGGTAAGTATTTAAGGACCTGTCTTTCAAGATTGGAAGTGAGAGCAGTTCTGCTTTTGTTTGAGGAAGGGTCACAAACTGCAGTCTTGAGGCAGGAGAGGCTCTTCACACCTCACGCTGAGGCCATGGGTGGAAGTTCAGAGCTCAACGGCACAAGTGTGGTTTTGTGACACAAACCTCCAAACTGTGTCAAGGTTACACATGACCATGAGCTGGAGTGGAACTGATTGAATTCTGTCTTTACACTTCAGCTTTCCACGTCTAGGAGGGTCCAAAGAGGTCCTGGTCAGCTCTGCTGGCACCAGGACAAGGCAAAACCCCAAAACATCTCATGGGTTATCAACATCTGCAAGTGAGCAGATCCATCTGAAACGATCTATTCCTCTGCTCCTCTCTTGTTGTGAAATATGCAGGGAAAAGGTGTTGAGAGCTTTACAGCTCTTCACTTTGATTTTTTTTTTTCCAGATGAACCAAGTTCTCAGGTCTTTGTTTTCCCTGTACTTGATGCCACAGCTCCCAAACTGCCATGGGAAGGGGAAGGTTCCCTACTACCACCCAGTTTTGGGGAGCATTATGCATCCAGCTGACTTCAAGGGGACATAAACATACTTAAAATTGTCATACACAAATGGTTTCCACTGGGCAGAACTCCCTTGGCATCAACACATTCTTCTTACCTGTTTTGCTGAATCAGGGCACGTTCTTCTTGCAGGGACTTTGTGTTTTAGTGTGGGCTATTTTGGTATTTTCTTCTCCTAAGATTATTTCCACTGGAAAAAAACACAGTATTTTTCATTCCAGGAGTATTTTTGGTAACAGTTACTATTTCCTGACAATATGTCTGTATTTTAGGATGAAACCAAATTACACGTTGGAAGTGCCTTTCCCCACTGCAGTTTCTCCAGCACTACTCACAAGCCAGTTACATCAGGAGCATAATCTGGAAGAGGCACAATAGAGGCTATATTAAGTTTTATACAGACTTGCCATCAAATTACATGCAATAGCTACTTGATCATGTTATATCAATCCGTTTTTGCCTGGCCATTTGGAAAGCAATTGCTTTTATCTTGATGGTTTGTTTTTTAATTCAGACCTTGCAAGGATTTTATGAAGAGTTTTTGTCTAATGGCTGCAGAATTCTCCTGGTCACATGGTTTAGTACAATATGACTGTTAGTGCACAGTTGCATGTTAAGGGGTATTGGCAAAAAGAACCCTCTCACTGTAGTTCATTTTAATAGTTTTTCTGATTTTCTTTTGTCTTTTACTATCTATTCCTTGACGTCTATAAAAATTTTGACAGCAGTTAGAACTTAATGCTGTAAAACAGGCTAGAAACAACTGTGACAAATATTTTTTTTTTTGCTCTCCTGCCTGCCACTGTGCTCCAGAAGACTGTGAATTTACCATCAAACTTCTGCAGAGTTAGAACCTCTCTTTGAAGCTTTGTAATAATAGGTAAAATCCTACTCCCTGGCTGTACCATATAATCATTATTATCTTACAAATCCTAAGTGCTTTGTATAATCTTCAAGGCTGTGTTCCTAGTACTGTGCTTTAGGAGAAAATAGAAGGATCATAATTATGAAAAATTGCATTTTGTTGCATCTTTTGCCAATTCCCTGAGATCAAAAGGGTTAATTTCCCCATGCTCTATGCCTTGTACAAACTTTCTATCAGTACAATTAACTCTGGTGAGCCAGAACAGGGCTGCAGATTTATACTGCAGATTTTGTTGGTTGACGTCTTTAGCTTGGTCATGGAAAGACCTAAAGAGTCTCCAGTTTGGATTAGATACAAATTATTCCTAATTTATTTCCCAAATATCTGTTGTTTTTCTCGTTAGTACTTCAACTTGAAGCTTAATATTAGTTTTCTCTAAAGAGTTTTGAGGTTGATTTTTACTAAATTTTATTATTTTAAAAGGCCTGTATAGCTGTGGTTGCACTTTTTTTTTTTGAAGTTCCAAAGAAATCTTGAACAACTGCAGAAGTAACCCCAAGAATGAGGGGAAATGATGAGGGAAGAAGTTCACACAAATGCTGCCTAGTTGGAACCCGTGTGCTTTGTTCTACATTGCAGTCTCATTCTGAAACTTATGTAAAAGCGCCGTATGGGATGAAACTTCCAGGTGTATTAAACCCATCCCATAATGTTTATTTTTGTACATGGACAGGAGATTACAGCTTTTCCATTGAACTTCCAAAGTCATCATCAAAAGCAATCGTTACTTTGTGAGCACTTTGTAGTCTGGTATCTGTCCTACACTAGTTAATTCATGTAAATCTAAAGAAGTGGTTGCAGGCAGGATGGCATCAGAAATATGGAAATAGAGCATCTGGGTAGAAAGGGTAGGTTTTTGCAATGTTTCCATTGAAATTATTTTTTCCTGCCAAGTGAACAGATGCAGTGAAAACAGACTGTCTTATCGGCAGCCTTTCTTTTGGGGAGAATAAATGAGTGAATGATCTATCAAAATATTTTTTTTCCATTTGATTAAACAGACGGTATTTATAGCATTTCTAAATATAAACCGAGCTGAGGTGAAAGAGAGGAAGGTTCACAAAGAATGGCCACTCTACAAAGTCAGCTGCTGTTCTTGTACTCAAAAGTATTTTTAAATTCCTATTTCTTCACCTAAGCTGAGTGAATGCAGTTCACTGCACTCCAAGGGTGTTTAGCAGACTTACAGTCCTGATGCTCATATTTTGGTCTGATGCTGTGGGCTGCAGGTATGTTTGCTCATGGATTTCCTTTTGTTTCACATTGGAATAACAACAACATACCTAAGGGTTTAAAGAGTCTGCCTTTTTCTTATGTTACAGTACAGGTTCTGGAATAAATAGCTGGAAAGGCTGAAAATTTAGCAATGAGATAATAGAAAAATTTGTACCTTGCAGGAAAATACAAGATTTTGACACTTGGTTGCATTCTGAATAGAATATTATTATTAAAATATACTTCAGGTTAATTTTAATGTCACTTAGATATGAATGTTTAAAGATTTTGTTATGTGATAAAAATAGAAACGAAAAATTCTCCTGAATCTTGCAAATGAAATGTTTGATTTATCAAAACATTCGTAATTCTTTTAAAATGTGATTTTGCCAGAACTAATTCATGTCATGAGAAATTTCAGCTTTGTTGGAATGCAACTTTCTGCTGGGGAAGAGAACTAATACACTTGGGCTGGCTAGATCAAGGCTGCTTGGCTGGTCACATTTAATTCCTTTGCCAGAATTTACGTGGTTATTAACCCTTTGACCATTGGTATGATACTGTAATGTTGGGCTTTTTTGTTTTTGCCTTTTTCCAAGCTGAGCTACATCTTCTTATTAAAATAATTTTGCATTTGTTCTGAAAAATTTCCATATTTTTGTACATTTATATAAACTCCCTTGTAATAAGGCAAGGCAAACCCTTTTATCTTGCTGCCCCTTTCATGGAAGTCTCCTCTGGCCACTTTTATTTGTGATTTTGCCTTTTCCCTTGATTATATGTGTTGAGATTTCTGTTAGACTCTTTAGCATTCTGTCCTGATTTTGGGTTACAGTGTTCATCTTTGGAGCTTGTTGTCTCTGTGTTTCTTTATCAAGGGAGGCAGCTTTTTCACAAACGCATTTCCTTTACATTGCTAGCAATCCTAAAAATTGTCCTGAAATAAGAGTTTTCACTGCTTAATGTAAAATTTCATCCTGAGTAATCCTGAGTCATTTAATTTCATATCTTTTAAAATGTCTTTTCTAAGATGGTCAAACTGACATTTGTGTTCTCTGTCAACATAGTATTGAGACTAATACTGTGTGTTCCCTTCTTTCCAGTGAACCATCTGAACCCAAAAGATATCATTATTTGAGTGTTTTTGCTCAGATATTTAAATGCTGATATGGAAGATGATTATTGACTTTTCACTTAAATAATGTAGTCTTCTGCAAAAATCAATTTTCCTTATATATTCACCAGCTGTATTTAAGAACTAGCATTTGGCTAGCACTTTTCACAATTTAAAATAGAAAAATCTCTCATGCGGTGGCTTTCCTTAAGAGATCTCCAACACTTCCCTGTCACATTAATCTCTTTTTAAACAGAGGAAAATTGAGCTAGAGATGTAGAAATCCCTCCCAGGAAGCTCAGTGGTTGAAGCAGGAAGGAAAAGAGCAAACAAGTCAAAAAGGAGAAACCAAGCATTGGTATCTGTCCCTCCTGACTGTCATGTTGTTAGGTGAATCTGTTCAGCTCACAGGAGGGTAATTTATATCACTTAGGCTCTAAGAATCGTGTGTGTTCCATGCTTTTGGATAGACAGATGGATGCTCCCTTCACATGTCTGCGTTACTTTTGGTGTCACACTGTGAACTGAAGGTCCTGCTCTGCCTTGTCTTGAACACGTTCCCATGAGCGCTGTGAATAGCCTGTTAAATATGGATGATCCATCTTGATTTTCCAGATGAGTCAGGAAAAAATACTGGGAAAATTTTTTTCGACAGGTGTAAGCCAATTGGTGTAGAGAACTGAAGTCTCCAAGGCATTTCCCTGGCCCCCAAGGAACCCTTTGGCTTCCAGCCATGGGCTTTTTGTCATCAGCTGCATCCTGTTCCTGGCAGGAGCACGCCCCAGGAAAGAGCACAAATCTCTCTCCTGGTGAAGTAGCACTCACAGCTCTTTGCCTCATTAATTTTATCCCCACTCTTCCTCCACATTTGTTGGCTCTGGAGAAGGGTCCTGACATACTTTTTGCAATTAGTGTGCCCTGCTCAGAACCAGTTGCAAACATTTCCTTTGGAAAGCTGTGTATGGATGGCAGCCTGGCCTTCCTCTGGTGACTTCTCCTGACATTTAGTTCCCTATTTGATTTTCTCTTGTTGATCTTTGAAATGGCGAGGTCTGGTTTTCCTGTAGAGTTCCCAAATCCTTGGTTTTACACAAGTAACTGTCATAGCAGGAGTGGAATCTGGGGAGATTTTGGCAAGATGGCTCCAAGAGGTGGTTTAGATGGCTCTAAGATCTAAAACCTGAACTTGGTCTTCTGAGAGGACTAAAACTGGCTCCCAGTGAAGTCATGGAATTAATAATCTCATTTATTTATGGAAGACTTATAGCAAGAAGCCTCCTAGAACACAGTAAGATTATTTTTGCAGTGTGGGTTATTAGCATTGACTGTGGACTATGGCAGAACAGAGACATGAAGCCTTCTGTCTGCAAAATGACTCTCAAGGTTGTAACCAAACCCTTAAAATTGCAAGACGTGGCTGTTCGAGACTGGGAAGATGGGTAGAAGAATACAGGTGGTGTCTCAGAAATAAATTGGTGGTTTGTAGAAGTTCAGAATTGGTAATCTCAGGAAAACCCAAGCTCAGTAAAAGGCTTGGTCTTCTAGGAAGGCTGCTCTCAGTTGAGAGACCAGTCCCTGCTTTCCTCCTAGGACTGCAAAATTACAACTTGCAGGTCACACTTAGAAAGTAATTGGATGTAATCTGTCCCTTTTGCATGACATAAAAGAACTAGATGGGATAATCAGGCACCAGCGTGTCCTCAGGTCTTTTTTAAATACTGAGATCACTCCAGGGTGTGCTTATGATGACTTCCCCTCCTCCATCTCCTGTCTGCTGAGGGAACTGCTTCTCTTGTGTCTGTTCACTGTAGGTGTTGGCCAGGTGCTCCCAACCCATCACCATTATTGGCACAACTTGAGTTGTCTCCTCTGGTGGAGCACTCCCTGTTTCAGCACTAGAAAGGTGAAGTGTCTAGGCCAAGTTCATCATCCAGACTCCACAGTCAGTGGAGAAAGTTGAACACCTCCAGAGTGTAATTCATCCCATCCAAAAATAGATGTTTAAGACAGGAAGAATGAATCACTCTCTGGGGGTTGGTGCACGTCTCTCTGTTCACTGATGATAAAAGAAGTCTAGACAATTACCTTAACCTAGACATCCAGCTGTAAGACACCTTCAGCTGCGTGAGATCGAGCTGTGCTTTCAGGTCCCTAAGGACCGATTTCCACCCCCCTGTTCAAATGGGAAGTAGTTTTCTGATTTCACAGCAGCTTTCAAGCTGAAGTCACTGACAATCAGAATCTCAGTGAGCCACATATGGCAGTTTTACCATAACTGAATAGCTTTTTAATGAAAGGGTTTTTTACCCTCGGTCCCATCTGGGAGTTATCCATGAGAAGTTGATGGTGTTTTGAGGAAAATTTCTTTATTTTACTTGCTGAACCATTGCCACCATTAAATATTGCTGCATAATTTCCTCCCAAGGAGTCTGTTGTGCGAAGATAATATTCAAAATGTGGTCCCCATTGATTACTTTGATTGAACACATGCCACACATGATGTTCTCCATGAGCAGGAGTACAGCTCTTCAGATGGTGCTTGCAGACACTCTCATTTGTGAGTTCATTTCTCGGGGTCTGAAATTCATCTCTCATCTTCTCTCTTGCCTTCCTATGAGCTCATTTGCTAAAGCATTTGGGGAAAGGCAGACAGGGAAAGGCAAAGGATGACTGCAGAAGGCAACAGAGCCTTCTCCATGCTGATGAACCAAGATTATAAGGAGCATCCACAGAGCCCTGGAGAAGGAAACCCCATGGAGGCAGCTGAGAGGAGGGAAAGCTTCTAGCACTGGACAACCAAAGAGTTGGAGTAGCCAGTTCAGTCCACCACTGCATTTCCTCACTGCCCACCTTGCCCCATGGAGGTGACCAGTGCAGGAGCAAAGCTGGCAGAGCAATCCAAGGTTCTTCTGCTCCCCTTTCCAGCCCACCACTTAGAGCAAAGCCACCTTCAGCTGGTGCTCCCATGCAGAGACCAGGGAGCAGGGGCCAGCACAGCCCAGCTCCAGCCCTACGTGGTTGTCCTTGCTTCCAAGACAGTGGTTTGTGTTCCCATTGATTGCAGAGCAGATAGGTGAGGATGATGATGTCTCCAAGGGGACAGAGGGTTCTCTGGCAGATGTGGGCAGATGTGTTACTCCGTGGGCAGGGTGAACTGGTGCAGAGGAGACTTCAGGATGCCAATCTGTGATCCTAAAGCTTCCATTCCAGACAGGTTAAAAGGTTTGGAAACTACAGTTTTGGCATCTCTGCAGATAAGAACATCTCAGATGGCCTTGAAATATGTGAAGATTTATTTCCTCTGACTTTCGCTTTTAGATCATTTTTTGCCCTTGCTCTTTTAAAAGTCCAATTCAACATGGAAGTGCAGTCTTCAAGGAAAATACTTGGAAAACATATTGACCAATATGGTTAATGGAAAATATCCCTTTTTTCAAGATGTCTTTTGTCTCTCTCTTTTGGAAGATGGCAAGGAGTTTGGATGAAGCCTGAAATGTTTGGGGGTGTTTGTTTGTTTTGTTTCTTTGTTTATTTGTTGTGGTTTTGGTTTGGTTTTTTGTTGTTTGCATGTGTATGTGAATTTTCTAGTTGCCAGAAAAAATAATTTGCCCAGTGATGTTACAGGTGCCTCTTTGCTTCCCCTGCCAAGACATCTGCCCACTGCTGCCTGCAGGAGCCCTCAGTGGAGTCCAAAGCCACGGATGTGTTTCTCTCAGGGAGTTCCCTGCTTCATCCCTCGCTGTGTCAGAGCTGAACACATCCTGCCAAGATCCTTGCAAAATATTCCAGAAAAGGTTGAGATATTCACCGAGCTCAAACTATTGTACAAGAAGTACCCTGGAGCAAAAACAGAGCTGTGAGACACCATCACAGCGAGTCGCTTCCCCCACCCCGGCAGGCACCACGCCGTACCAGACAAACTCCTCCAGATAGGATCCAGGCAGGGATGTTTGCTTAACACAGCAGCTCTTTGAAAAGGCAAATAAATGGACAGTGAAGCTACACAGACGTGTCACTGTGCAGCGATTTCCGTTTAGCATTTACGTTTAGTGCCAGGAAACCCTGACTCATGAATATGAAATCAGAAGGAAAGGAAGAAAGCAGTTGTTCATTATTAGAGCTTCGAATTGGGCATGTGGTGGAAATTAGTATTAAAAAACATGCAGGTTAAAAAGAGAGGGGGCTGGCTCTGATGGGCCAGGAGGCTTGAAGAGTCTGGCTCTTCAGCCAGGGGATGTGCTTTTGTGGGGGCCTCTCTGCTCTTGGGCTTTGCCCACGAGAAGTTGCTGCTAGAGAAGGGCCCTGGAGCTCAGGGTTACCATGATGAGGCTCTTGCTCATCTTGAAGTGGGGGAAAGCAGGTCCTGAATATTCTTGGAAATCCTCCAAATTTACCTTGAGGTAATGGTGAGGCAAGGCAGGGAAGAGAAGCCACTTAATTACCAGAAATAAGAGTATTACCAAAAATAACTGAGAGGAACTTCCAAGAAAACAGATCAACCTTAGATAGAAATCCTGAGGTCCCTAAAGGAAGCTCACCTTTGATTGAGACTCAGTGGGGTAAAAATGAAGGAACCCACAGCCCTGATGCTTCTGCAGGTGGGGTGCCTGTCTCTGCCCCTCAGCTGCACTCTAGAGCTGAGAAAGCCTCTGTGAGCCTGGGGTGAAGCTGGCTCCCTTCAACACAATCTTCCTTCCAGCCATGAGCATGGGACGCCATCCTTCTTTCTGCACGTTTCACCTCGAGAAAGTTGAGCTTGTTCTGCCAAGGAGGGATGTGGGTCAGAATCACAGAATCATAGAATATCCTGAGTTGGAAGGGGTCCAGAAGGGTCATTGGGTCCAGCTCCTGGCTCTGCAGAAGACAGCCAGCCCCAAGAATTGCACCAGGCACCTGAGAGTTGTCCAAACTTTTCTTGAACTCTGGTAGGCTTGGTGCTGCAACCACTAACACCCTCTGGGTAAAGAGCTTTTTCCTATGTCTCTAAGAAGAGTGATGCTGTTGCAGCAAATATTTTTGGTGGTACTGGGAAGGAAGAAGCAAATAAATACATTGCTGCAGGGTGGCAAGGGCTTGTTTTCCAAATCAGCTCCTTGCATCAAACCCTGGGAGCAGCTCAAGGCAGCAAGGAAGTGTGTCATCCCCTCCAGTGCCTTCATCTGAAGCCGCCCAGCTGTGCTGTATAAGTACCCCTCTGTTTCCTTGCATTTTGGTAATTCCAGTGCCCTTAAAATAAGAGCTAATTTGTCAGTGTGGGGCACAGCAGCTCGCAGTTCACAGCAAAACATTTGGCTGATACCCCTGGTCTGAAGGATGCAAGGTGCCAGGCAGGAGGTTGGACAATAGGCTGGGTGGGCAAATCCCCATGGGACTGGACAGATCTGCCAGGGTGCCCCTCACCCAAGTGTCCCCATGCCACCTCTGCCCTGAGTGACAGCACAGGATCGTGGTTGTTTTGCAGAGCCAGGCTGTGCCCCAAGGCCAGGCCATGGGAAGCTGCTGGCAGGGCTCTGCTCCACCCCATGCAGCTATGACAGCTTCAGAGAGTCGTTAGCAAGCAAGGCGCGCTTGATGTGAATAATTAAAATACCTGCTGTGCTTTTAAATAGTTCAGAGCCAGCCTTGGAGCTGCATGTGTGAGCGATGGCTGCTGTCTATGGAGGAGGCCAGAGGAAAGAGGAGGGCTGATATCCAGTGGAAAATTCAGGGCTTGATGCTGCTTCTGGCAGGAGGAGGGATGATGCTGGCAGCCTCCAGAGGGATGCAGGCAGTCCCTACTCCTGAGGGAGGCTGGAGGCTGACACAGCTCTCCATGCTGATGAACAGACATGATGGCACAGAACTCTCCAAAGTCTCCTATCTGCCAAAAATTTGAGCAGCAGTGGAGCTCAGCACCCACCATTCCAGCTGCCCTGGGGCTCTCACGCTGGTTTAACTCTCCAAACCTGTGGGATGAGGCTGTGGAGCAGGGGAACAAGGACAGCCCCACAGCCTTGGGGCTCTGTCAGCACTGGCAGCATGGGGCCCTCAACCGAGCACACACAGGTGGGGTCTGGGGAGGACGCGTTGTCTTTTGCAAAGATTTCCCCAAGATATCAATTAGACACTGAAATCAAAACAGTTTCTGCATGAACAACTAACAAAGAGTTCCCTGCAGGCTCTCAGCAGCCGGACTCCCTCTGTTCCTACCCCCAGCTGCCTCAGAGTTTATATCAGAAAAGCACTGAAGGGCCCCGTGCCCCAGCACGGAGGAATTTCATGGAGCAGGGGAAGATATCAAACACTGTGGCTGTGTCAGTGCTGCTGGAGCGTGGAGCTGTAAATCATCTCTTCTCATGAAAAAATGGGTTTCTGGGCAGGGGATGGAGGGGAAAATGACATTCCCCATGAGTTAGTTTCAGATTGAATTAAACTGTTGTTTGACCACAGATATATATCTTTTATATATATATTTATATATATATTGCTGTGGAGAGCGTGGACAATTCCAGTTTGGGGTCACTGTGCAGTGATTTTTTTCCTCTATTTTTTTTTTTTTTGTGCAGCCAATGAACCAAAAAAATTGGTTATTTTCACAGCTTTGCCATGATTACCTCCAGGGCAGGCAAAAGCAAAGTTTTTAGTAGAGACAGGAAAAAAAAATCTGTTTGGGGGCTGGCATGGTGAGGAGAGAGACAGAGAGCTGTGTGCTGACAGCTTTTCAACAGTTCAGTGTGTGAACATCATCCTGATGATGAACATCATTCTCTGGTCCCACGTGGGGAGTGGGAGCTGCCTCCTGCACCCCCTTTGCCCGTGAAAGGCCATGGCTCTTGAGCTGAAGATCAACAAATTAATCTTCTTCTCCCCCACTGCAGAACGTTATCCATCTAAATATTTCCTTTAATTTAGAGCCATGTAGAGTTTGAAAAGCCCTTCAAGTTCACTTGGGCTGATGAATTGGTAATTGAGTGTACCTGGATGTTGGTGCCGGCTCTGCCTCTCTCTGCATTTGTATCAGTCCGTGTTTGTTTTCTCCAGCTGTAAATCACTCAGAACTTGGAGAGGCTTTTATCAAATCCTGCTAGGAGTCAGTCGTTTTCCCTTTCACAAACACATTGCTAATGCCACGTGGAACCCAACGGCTTTGCTGTTCACTTAAAAACAATGAGGATGGTATTAAATGGGAAGAAAAAATCCTTAGCAACGAGGGAGAAGGAGGAGGAAAAAAATTGCTCCTGTCTCTCTGGAGTTTGCTCCTTTGGTCTAATGTCTGTCCCATTGATCTCCTAATCTGCTGTGCTTTGAGAGCCTGATTTATTGCCCCATACTCCCTTATCCCACAGCACACACTGTTCTCAGCTTCTTCAGCCACCAGCAGGTCTGCCAGCCTTGGTCCAGCCTCACCAGTGCTTCCACCTCCTGGGCTGCTCACCTGTGCCCTTTTCTTCACAGCCCTGGCCAGCACTGGGCATGGAGAGTTAAGCAGGTGGTTTTAAGGGTTTAAGGGAGTCAGGGTAATCATCTTGAGGTCTCCAGGTTCTCCAGTGCATCCTTGGTGTCAACCCTTCCAGTGGCTCTCTCCATCAGTTACAGAGGAACCACAGCTGGCTCCCTTCCCACACTGCCCATATCCATGGCTCAGTCTGGTCACTGTGCTCCAGCACTGACAGATTTGGGAAAAAGGAATTTCAAACAAGAGAGGTAGCAGTCCTGATTCGCATTTCTTGGAGCTGCTCTGATCCCTCACCCAATGGAAGAACTGGAGGAACAGCACCACATGTCTGGCATAACCCATCCACCCAGCCTGTGCTCAAATGTAGATTTTTCAGTGAACTGTTACGTTGCTATTTGCTCAGTGGAAAAAACCGGCAAGTTATATCCATTGGCAAAGAAATGTGAGGACTTTGCAATCCGTGTGTGAATGTTCTGTGAGCATAAAATGAGGTGAAGTTTGCTAAACGATTATTCATTAGGAATTGTTCATTCAGCTCTAATTGCTTGGGTCTAACTGTTCATAAAAGGACGTTATGACATCTTTGTAATATGCGGTTAAGGTCAGAAAAATGTTGGTAGAAATTACTTCATGTTAAGCTTTTCTTTGGGTGTAACAGGGCTATTCCCACTTAGCTTAGAAAGAGAAGTAAATGATGCTGCCTGGTTTCTTGTTGGGCCTGGGCAGCCCAGTTAGCTAATGGAGGGTGAGTGGTGCCTTATTGACTCCCACTTTCTCCGTGGAAGGAGTAATTAAATTCACCTGCAGAATCCCCATCTTCTCATGCGTGGCAGTGTGCAACTTCCCTGCATCTCAGCTAACTAGATTAGAGATTACGCATGCTGATGAGAAAGCACCAGCTAGAAAGGGTCTGGCCTGGCTTTCAGATCCCAGCTGTTATTTGCAGGACTTACGTTTAGGAAAAACATCGCTTTATTTTCTTTTGTTTTGTTTTGTTTTGCTTCTAACCTGACAAACTTTGTCTGGAAACCCAGAGGAACAAGCACCAGGGAGCCCCAATGTCTGTCTTCCAGCAGCATTTTCTGAAATGGAACAACACTTTAAAGTCTCGCCAGCTCAGTCTTTCACTTCACAGAATATGTGCCTGTCTCTAAAATACCAGGTTATTTTTCCTTACCCCCATAATATTCCCATCCAACATTCACTCTCCTGGAAATCACCAATCCAACGTTCGCCTACCTGCATTCAAACACCTGTCTTCTGCTACTGCCCTTCTCCTTCCAATTTAGAGATTATATTTCATAACTGACCTCCAACTACCTATTGCCTCGCCATGACACTTCACCCCTGTCTGCCTGATTGATTAGTCTATTATGCTCTGCACTCTTCCTGATGACTTACAGATTGCCTGGTATCTGTCACAGGCTTCCTTTTGTTCTCTAATATTCTGGAGTTTTGGAACACCCTCCGGCTGCCATTCTCTCTCCATACTCCCTGGCCTTTCTTATGAATGTCTAGTTTGGAAAAAGGAGAAGAAATCTTTTGCAAAATAACCCCCTCCCTGCTGTGAGTTCACACATATGCTGGTAAAACACACTTCTAAGACACCATCATTTTCAATGGGGCTCTTCATTTCCTTTGCACCATTTGGAGGTATAAAAATGTCACTAGATCAGGCTGTGATCAGTGACATGGCTTGGAAGGCAGCTTTCCACAGCAAATTTCCTCACCTGCATAAGTCAATGAAGCAGTGACAGAGAGGGAGCAATGTTGTGTTCAAAGATGTGTGTGGGTAGGAGGGTTGTGTGTCTGCTGGGGGAGAGGTCTGGGACGTGTCCCAGATCCATCCATCTCCCTGTGCTTGTCAGAGGCTGTCCAGCTCTCTGATATTGTTCCAGGCTTGTCCCAGCTCTGTCCATCACTCTGACATTTAATTAAGTGCCCCATTCTCCTGGATCTTGCACCGGATTTGTGTTGTCTTTCTGATATACCTCTTAGGTCATGTCTGAATATTACTAACGGGAGGAGTAACAAAATGGTTGTCACTAATATTGCTATTATTGTTACTGTGTAGATGATAATAAAACAAGACATTGAATATCACAAAGATGAGTACTGTTACACTCAGTGACACTTCTTCTTGCTGTATTGGTTGTTTGGCATCACAGGTGAGCAGGAACTGACAGCAGTGGGAAGCAGAGAGAGCCCTGGCCAGCCAGGCATCCAAAAGTCGTAGAAAAACAATGAAGGTGTGGGAACTGACCACTGAGAGCAATAAAATCACACTTAAGATTTAAAAAGACATTTATGGGACCCATCTTCAGGTGTAACAAGGATTATTAAACTTACTAAAATCTGCACATGCTGGGTGGCTGGTGCTGGTGGTGGCAGTGGCTCCTCACTCCTCCAGGAGCTCTGCATTGATGTTTTGTACCATCTGCCCTGGGCATGCCCACAGCAATCCATCTTCCTTGCATCTTTTTCCATCTTTGTCTGGCATTTGTCCCATTCTTTTTACTTCAGTCCCAGCTCCCCTTCCAGCATTCCTCACAGTCCCAAATCCACTGGTAAGTGGATTTCTTTTCCCTTTTAGTTACTCTGTTGAGCAGCTGCTCTCATTTGGACCTCCCTGTGGTCTTCTTCACCTCTGGTCCTTGTGTCTCTGTGTTTGATCTGTGGCTTAAGCAGCTGTTCTGTCTCTGGGATGGCTTGGCATTAATCAAGCCATCAATCAATCTTTTATCCCCTTTGTTGAAACTCCCTCTTATGCTTTCTCTTTTATCCTTACAGTTTAAATACTGGGCTTGGTGACGACCTCGTGGGACCCTGAATGCCGTGTCCAGTGTGCCTCCCAGCCCCTGAGGACAACAACTAGGAGCCCTTCAGGAGTGTGGCTGGAGCCAGCAGTGACACACAGGCTCACAGGTGAGGGGTGGCCTTGTCTGTGACATCTCTGGGGTGAGAGGAGTAGCTGGTGTGATCCAGCTGCCTGTGGGAGAGAGCCAGCAGGGATGGAGCAAGACTTTCTGGAGAGGGCTCCAGGGCTGGGAAATCCTCCCCAGGAGTGGATGGTGGAGGGGAGGCTCCTGGCGTTCATTCCCAGTAGGGAGGAGTGTGATGCAGACACGGACAGAGAGCCAGGGTTGTGTTTCTCACATTGCTGATCACGGGGTGGTTCCTAGGGGGGCTCTTCTCCGAGTGCTGACCTTCCTGGGGAATCCCTGAGCAGCTGAGCTGTGGCTGCTGCACTCCTGAAAGCATGACAGCAGTGCAAGTTATCATGGTTGCCTATTTAATTTTTATTTTTTTTAAGACTGAATTCACATTCTTCTTTTGAAATCTAAGGAATAAAGAAAAAGCACATTATTTTTCCCCTGCAGATGAGAAGTGCAGTGCATCCCTCCATCCCAACTTCTACAGAAATTCTGTTTTACAAAGCAGAAAAAGAACATTGGGTTCATGTTGGAGTTGTAGCTCAGTTTTCTAAGACCAGATTTTGCCCCATGTTCCCTGTTCAAATGACTAGCTGTGCTGGGCACTTTGAAATTTTCTCCCTCTTCCTCATCTCCACCTTGACATTATGAAAAGGGTTTTCATCAATCCATTGTAAGAAGGAGATAACTTTTGTATTAAAGTGCACGGTTGACAGGCTTGAGTTTTTTGGGTAGTGTGTAATTTTTTTTTTACACTGTTATTATTTAAAATATGCTTTCTAAGAGGACAAAGGGGAATAGCTTAATGGAAACAAATTTCTGTAGCAAAATGTGCAGCTGGATAAAAAAAGATTATTTCTGTTATTGCTTGGTTAGACAGGTGAATTTCGAATTTGAGTACAAAAGGTGCTAAAAAGTGTGCCTTAACTTCTCTTCAGTGTGCTGTTGAGATTGAAAAGAATAATTTTTGGAGAAAAACTTTTCTCTGAGCCTCTATTTCCAGCATTGTCAAATCTTTAGCGGCGGCCTTTTCCCACAGCTATTATCATGTTTTCACCTTTTCTTCTTCCACCTCATTTGTCCTTTTTTGAAGAAAATGTAGTGCTGGTGAAAAGCAGGCAGGTCTGTGGGCTGGCGCTGATCTGGAAGGGAGGGACATGGGCATCTGTGGAAGCCAGACCAGACCAGGGATGCAGTCCCAGGGAAAGATGGACAGCCTGGCCTGGGGGAAGTAATTTTGAAAGCATCTACAAGCCTACAGCCCTTAAGACCACCTCTCCAAAGTGACTTTTAACCAATTAGGAACCTAAGCATCAATGAAGATAAGGTGCTCAGGTCCCTTGGGGCAGACACAAATATCTCAGCAATGCAGACAGATAGACAGTTTGCCTGTCCAGATGGATCCAGACCCAGAGCCAGGCAATGAATTACAAATAAAAGTGCCAAAACGGCAGGCTTGGGACACAAGGGATAAAAGACAGTTGTGTTATTTGAGCTGATAAGCTCTGCATCTCGTCTGGAAGATGCCGGCATCAAAGGCTCCTGCAGGGATTTCACAATGGAGTGTTACACCATCCAGCACTGAGTTACCTAAGATGTAAAATGGGCCTTGCAGAGAAAGCTTCATGCCTGCCACAAAGGAGCAGAATGAGAGTTTGTTTCGAGAACTATTTGGCTGAATAATTTGCGATTGATCTGCATGGACACTGTGAGATATTGCTCCCAACAGAGCAATGATTGCCATTAGTGTCTCTGCTCCCTGCCTTCTTCCTCCTTTTTCTCCCCAGCCTTTGCAAGGGCTGGGTCAAATGCTACCCAGGCAGCATGAACAATATTTCCTCCTTTTTTGGTAATCATTGTCCCTTCTATTCATTCCTCAGAAGCCTTTTCACAAGCAAGAGGTATTTTCAAGGGTTGCAAGCATTCATCTCAATGTACGTTTTTATGCCTATTCTCCTTGGAAGAGCTGGAGAACTAATTTGCTTCATTAGACCAAATGAAAGGAGCTTATGGAGGTAGCCTTGTGCAGGAGGTCAGGGAGCTAGAGAGGAGAGACCTCTTGAGACTGCTATGGAATTTCTTACAAGAGCTGAAAAGTAGCTTTTGCTGTTTAGATTGGTGCTGTTCTCCCTTACTTGTGCTGGCTCCGTTTCCAGCACTGAGTGCTGAGATCTCTGTGGTCCCATCACTGGTCCAGCCACGAAGGCTTAGGAGCAATAACAACTGTAAGTACCTTGGATTGGCAAGCCTGGAGGTAGCCAGGCTCACAGCACTGGGTTGCTGTGCCAGGCAGGAGGTGCCCAGGGGGCTCTGGTGAAGGTTCCCACCGTGGGGAGCCCCAGCCAGCCCATCCCACGCGACACCCGACTGTGCAAACCCTTCTCCAAGCAGCTTCATGCAGTGAGCAGATGTCTAAAACCCGTCTCCTGGGCAATTCACTTCATTCATCAATTAAATTGTTTGCTGTGAACGGTTTGGCCCCATCCAGCTCCAGGATTTCAGCCTTGTAATTTTGCTGGCAGAGGACAGCGGTGCCATGTCCGTGAAATCTGCCTGCCAACTGCTTCCCCTGCTAAGCATTTTCTAGGCTAACGATCCCGAAAACCTTGCCAGCAGCCCCAGCTCTGTCCCTTTCAGGGCAAGCCACTCATTTAAACGTGAGCACATCTAAATGACTCCATCTGCTAAGTGACGTTGGTGAAGAAAAGATTATAGCAGGAGTGAGTGCTGTGTCCTCGGGTTGTAACCCTGTTATAAAATGGGCTGGGAGAACAAGGGGACTGTGAGGAGCTGAGGCTCAAAACCACCTGGGTGACTGTCAGCTTGATTTATTTTCTTGCTCATTAGATAAATTAGAAAACTGGCAAAAGAAATCATCTCCCGCTCTCAGCTGCTTGGTAACCTGCCACGTGGCACGAGATGCCAGCTGCAGGGAGATGCAACTCCCTCCCACCCCCCTGTCCCCTCTCCCCAGGGACACGGGATGGGACTTGGGTCTGCTGGTGCCACACATCTCAATCGTCCTGCCACCCTAAACCACCTCATTAACCCATCTGGCTAATTGCCGGCAACCACTAGAGTTTCACTTTTTTCTGATACCGCTGACTTTTGAACAGCAGCTATTTTCTAGGTGAAAACAGCAGCACCAAATATTGCTTTTGAACACTGGATTTGACCTCAGAATTGCTTGTTACCCTCATTTCACAAGTCAGACAAGCTAAAGCAGAATAACCTGGTTTGTGGCTGTATCATCAGGCAGGACCTGCTGCCCTTCAGAGATGTTGTTCAACACTTTGATCTTGTGGCTTGTGACCAGTCTGCTTTCAGCAGCTGTCCCCCTTGCTTATGAACCAGACTCATTTTTGTTTGTCAGAAGGATGAAGCTTAATGGTCAGACTTGATTTAAATCCCTGGGTGAAATTCACTGTCTAGGAGGTCAGGCTGCATTTAGAGCGCCTTCTAACCTAAAAACTCACTGAAATATTCAGCCTACATAACCAAATGTTAAATTTGGATCATTTAAGCCATCCTCAGTACCTTCAGCTGCGTCTGATGCACTCCTATAGTGCGAAATGAGGCCACTGTTATACACATTGTATTTACACACGAGGAAAAGCTTCCAGACAGGATGAGCTATTAAGAGACTGCAATGCATTTCTCAGCCAATGTGGAGGAATCCCCGCTGCAAACAGAGGCTGAAACTGGGGGAGAACCAGGGCAGGACCTCCTGGGAAGGAAGCCCGGGGGTTCCCAGCAGTGCAAGGAGGTGAGGGGGCAATACCTGTCCTGTGAATGATGGTTGGAGCAGATTTCCTCTGCTGTCCATGTCCTTTCTTCTGCCCGTGGGACTCGTGCACTGCCTGCGCAGGATCCCTGTCACCCTGTCCCTGGCAAGCATGGGGACACACGTGTCCCGGTGGCTCAGCCCCCTGCCAGGTGTGTGCCCATGTGTACAAACGCTGCCGGGAGGCACGGGGCGGAGAGACGGGGCTAATTCCTTCCTGTCATATGCAAGGAATCGGCTTACGGCCGGGAGCTCCGATTACTCTTAGCTTGCATGATGCTAGCCACATCCTGAAATTACCCGGATTTTTTCAAAATCCAGGGTTTGGCTTGGGCTCACCCGACCGATGTGAGCAAACTCCAGCCCTGCTTTCAGCCCCGGCAGGTTTGATGGGCTGTGAGTCAGTGCAGAAGTTAGGGCACGTGGTTTGAACCTCTGAATGCACCTGATGGGAAGTGCCTGGGTGTGATGCCCAACCCACCTGAAATACCTGATGGAGTCCCACATGGAGCAACACCAACAGCCCCTCCCCAGCCTCTGTGCAGAGCTGGCTGCTCGGGCAGACTCACCTGCTGGGATCCTGGCAGATAACATGCCTCTGAAATGGCCAGCCAGGGAGAGAGGCTGTCAAGCAAAACATGGAGTGAAATGTTTGGCTGTCAGGATTAAACTGTGAGTCCCACCTGTCTGCTGTGGGACGTGTGGCCCCGCACCCTCCACCCGCCACTGCTCCCATTCCCTATCACTGCCTGCCAAACCCACCCTGCTTGGAAATTAGAGTGGGGAAATCAAAGCCCTTCTCCACCCACTCCTGCTGTGCCTCTCAGCCACTGACATTAACACCGAACTGGCTGACATTAGCTTTGAATGGATTTTAATAACCCCCTTGCGAGCCTGAATTACCCACACAGCGTGAGGGCCACTGAGAGTTTGGAGATCTGGGGATGAGCAGGGCATCGGGGCCAGACCTGCTCCCCAGGCTGAGAACATGGGGCCAGACCTGCTCCCCAGGCTGTGGATACAGGGCCAGACCAGCTCCCAGGATGTGGACACAGGGCCAGACCAGCTCCCAGGCTGTGGATACAGGGCCAGATCTGCTCCCCAGGCTGAGAACATGGGGCCAGACCAGCTCCCAAGGCTGTGGATACAGGGCCAGATCTGCTCCCCAGGCTGTGGATATAGGGCCAGACCGGCTCCCAAGGCTGTGGACACAGGGCCAGACCAGTTCCCCAGGCTGTGGACACGGGGCCAGACCAGTTCCCCAGGCTGTGGACACGGGGCCAGACCAGTTCCCCAGGCTGTGGATACAGGGCCAGACCAGCTCCCCAGGCTATGGACACAGTGTCAGACCAGCTCCCCAGGCTGTGGACAGAGGGCCAGACCCACTCCAGGAGCTGCAGTGGCTTTTGCCAGTGGCAGCTGCTGGTGTGGAACCCTGGCTGTTTCCTGGTCCCTGGAGAGCTGCTGCTCTGGCACCTGCTGCCCACAAACGTCCTGCCCCCAGCAGCTCTGCAAGGGGCTGATGAGCTTCCTAGCACTAGGGATGCTGGTCCAGGTGTCTACCTCCATGGGATGTTCTCCCCTCTGGGGTAAGGTATGGCTGCTGCAGGGTGGTGAGAACCCCCAGTACCATCAGTGAGAGCATCCCCAGCCTCTACCAGTGCATGACATAAAATATCAGCCTTGGTTTAGCCACCTCTGTGCATGGGATGCTAAAAGAGATCATGCCTGGCCCAGCTGGGAGTCTGGACTAGTGTATGAAAATCTAGCAAGAAGATTAAAAGGTGTCCCCAGGCAGAAGAGGGTATTTATCCCTTTCTTTGTGGCTGAGATGCACATGGTGTGGGAGTCACAGGGACAGTGACCTCCCCTGAGCACCTGCACATGGGCAGCACCGTGTCCCCACGGGGACTGGTCTTGGGGACAAGACACTGAGCAGAAAAGCTCCTTCTGAGATACAGGTGGACACATCCAATCTCCCCTCCTGCACAGGAAAGAGCTTCTTGCCCTGCATCTTCATGGCCAGCCCTGCAGCTCCTCCAGAAAGGGAAAATCCCTCGTTTTTCTCTTCTTTTACAAGAGGGAAAGCTAAAAGAGATGGTCAGGTGGTTCTCACTTCTTCTGGAATATGCAGGGCCTGGAAACATGCTCTGAAGTTACTTTTCCTCAGTTAAAGCTTACAAGATCTGAGAAAGTGATGGCCAGTCACAAAGTCACATCACCATTTGGGTGGAGAGTGAGGATTTCTAGCTGCCATTGAAATCCACAGGTGTTTCCAGTATGGAAACAGGAACATCCATAGGGATATGGACAGGAGATCCCAACTGGGGTGGGCCAGCAGCTTCTCCAAGTCAGGGGCTGTGAAATCATCAGGCACTTGCAAGAACTGAGTACTGATAACAGCCCCTGCAAAAAAGTCCATGATAATGATTGAGTTATATTTAAGAGGCTCCTTCATACTAAGTAAATGCAAATAGTTTACTCAGAAAATATTTCCCACTAAGATCTTTTCTACATAAAATGCTAACAGATTGAGATTATGACTCTAATGATTATTTTTATTGCGGGTTTACATTTAAATGGCATATATTTCCCCCTACTGTTCTCTCTCTTTGGGTTAAATCAATAAAACCTATTAAGAAGATTCTTCTTCCTCTAAGATTCCTCCCTCTCTTCTTTCTGTCTCATCTCCACTGGTGCCCTTTTTATCCACCCACCACCAGAGATTTTTCAGAGCTGCCTGCACGGTGTTGGTGCCAAGGATTTGAACATCCCCTTTGACAGAGTGGAGTGAATCCGGTCTTTGCTGAGATGAGGGAATACAGAGGAACTCCAGTGCTGTTCCTTTTCCTCATCTTGGGCTGCATTGCAAGGAGATGAAGTTGGAGCCTCTTCCCACCCCTTTTTAACATAGAAAGAAACGTATTTTTATACCTGTCTGTAGTCCTGTACCTCCTCAGCTATGGATGCTCTTGTGCTCCTTCAAACAGTGGCTGTGGCTCACCATGGAGGTGCTGGATTTCTGTTTGGAGAGGAATTATCCTGGTATATACGCAGCAAAAACCATTAAGATGCTGACCTTTAAATTGGGCTTCTTCCTGCTCGTGTAGGGAGGAGGTGGGTTGAGTGCCCAAATCTTATTCATTTTAATGACAAATCCCTCACACAGAGGCTTTGAAATGCTCAGCATTAATGCAATTCGCCTCCCTCTGCTGCAGCCTGGCTTTGCTGTGCAGGGGATGTCTCTGCTTCCCTCTGACAGTGACAGACCCTATAGATTTGCTCTGTAACTACCATGCCCAGGTATCATTGTGTATGGATTTGTCAGCTTAAGGCAGTGCTAACACAGGGATCTCCATGCTCCTTAATCAGTATCACTGACCTTTCTTTCCTCCATTACTCTCAGCATCACTTTTTTTTTTTTCCCCCCCAGCTTAATTTGCATAGGTCTCATGTTATCCATGTTTTTGCTTTGTCCCTGTTATCCCATTACCCTGGATAATCAAAGTTGGCTGTAATGGAAACAGCAGAAACAATTTGCTTACCCTTCTATTACAAGATATTCCCTCTACTAAGTCTGAGAATACCTGCAGTTCTGTGGCAATGCTAATTAACTGTGCATGCATATAGAGAGTAAAGCAAACGGAACCAGGATCCTTTGGGATGGTGGGGATTTAAGAAAGATGAGATATGCTCCTCTTTCTCTGTGCTTCACTGTCCCTACCCTCCATGGAAATTGCTTTGCACTTATAGAATAAAATGCAATACATGGTGGAGGAGTCACTGACTCTGCAGAGATGGAGTTAGAAGGAGCAGAGTTCTCCCTGCTAGTAAACCCACGATGGAAACAGTGATCCTCCCTTGATGTCTTACTTCTTGTCTATTCCCAGAGTGGGATCTTTTCCCCATGCAGGTCCCCGTGCCTTGGAGCCCAGTGCTGATTCCTTGGGGCCACAGTTTTCCCCCAGAGCAGAGCTCCAGCAAAATATGGGGTAGAAAACCTCCTGTCCAGCCTCCAGGATTGTCTGTAAATGAATGCCCGTGGCAGTGCAGGGTACCTGCTGTTGGAAGTGGCTGTTGTGCCCATCAAGATGCTCCTGTATCCTTCACTCATCTTGGGTGGCTGAGGCAGCAGCAGCTCCAGAGCAGGTGAAAGGCCTGGGGAGAAAAGGAAAGATGGCAATGAAATAAGAAAGAGAGAATGGGAGAATGTCCCAGCCATCCCTCTTCATTCTGCACTGCACTGTGCCTCGGGTTCTGCCCATCCTTGATGGCACGTGGGGCAATCTCCCACATTAGAGAGCAGCATCCTCACAAAGTCTCACATGAGGCTCTCCAGCTAAACCAAGAGTGACTGACACAGCCAGGCAGGCGTGGAGGGCTGCTGAGCTCTCCATGCAGGAGAAATCCCACTCAAGTCCACCCACCAGCTCCTTGCTGATTTCCCCAGCTCCTCTGCCAGCAGCATGGACAGACCACCTCACTGCAGCCCCGTGGAGCATCTCAGACTGTCCCTGACACACCAGGCCCCTGGGTATGGACCCTGTGCTCCAGGAGGGTGGTTAGACAGCCCTTGCACTACTCTTGGCCCTGAAGTTGGGAGGGAGATGTTATTTGTGCTCTGATAACCACAGAACCTTTGATGCAATACTCGTGTTTGGGATTTTACCACATCTCTCATCCTCCAGGTCTGTCAAGGAGCTTTACGCAGCCGTGACTCAGAGAGAGGCATCAGTGGAGAGAGTCTGTAGATAGAGCCAGCAGCTGTCATGTGGAGGGCATTAATAATGTATAGGAGGGATATATGCATGACCTACGAGCTCAGGACCCTCCCTGCCTGAATGGCACCAACTCCTTTAAAAGATCCCTGCACCACGCCCTGGCTGTGGCCATGCCAGAGGGCTGGGATTACACAGGCATCACACACATCTGTGCGAGGTAAAGTGGCAATAAAAGGGCTGAAAGGGGCAAGGGCTGGGTGCTGCATGTCTCTTGCAATGTAATAACTCCTTGCCTGTCACTGAGGCCTTCAGAGCTTGCTGCTCACCAACACCCTGTGAGTGTTTTTAGGACTGTGGGTACAGCAGTCCCTTGCTCTGCTCACAAACCTGATGATGTTTAAGGTGCTTTGAAACTGCCCCCACGGTATTCATCATTTAAAGCAACCCAGTGCAGGTTGTTGGTACAAAGGGCTTTTGAGGTGCTTGGGTGAGGCCAAAGGGATTTTCAGGAGCAGTCAGGGCCCAAACAGCTCCACACCAAGGGCCTGAACAGAGCCATGCTGTGCCTTGCAGGTGCATTATCCCAGCAGAGAACTTGGTCCTGGAACTCTTGAACCTCAGCAGAAGTGAGGAGACTCAGATTTGAGTGCTGGCTGAGTCCCAAAATCCAGTCCAGCCATCTGAGACATTTTGGTTCTGATCAGGCAGCACAAGCTCTAAGTGTAAAAATGGGTTTATAAATGAAAATGTGACTTCGACTTGTAGGAAGGGATGCTTGGGATTGGAGATGGAACCATGTATCACTATGATCAGTTGGGAATTTCTTGTTGATTTTACATAGCTGAGTCAAAGGTAAACTTCCTATTAACTTCCCTGAGTGGGTCTATAAGGATTTGACCCTTAAAATGAAAGATTTGCAGTCTCCAACTCCAGCACAGCTGCGCTGGTGGAGTTCAAGCAGCACACTGAAACAGCCAGCAGCTCTCAACAGCAATTGCACTCAGCACTGTTCTGTCTCCTCAACTCCTGACATCATTTGGGGAAAAAAAAGGGCAAAGTTTGAATTCGCAGGTTTTGTTTCTCTGCAGTTCAAAGGATACAAGAGCCTGGTTTTTAATTGGCACTGAGCTCTCACAGCTGGTACATAGGGCAGCCCTGAGACTGACACCCAGCCAGGCAGGAGGAGCAGCAGCAGAGGGGGGAGGCTGTTTGAAGTCCTGGGTGCCTGCCACCCATCTGCAGGGACTCAGAACTCTCCTTGCTAGATCTGGGGGCAGAGGAGTGTTGCTTCCTTTCTGATCATTAATGCATTGGTCTCTTCTCTGTTTTCTTTCCCACTGATCTTCTCTGTGCACAGTCCAGGGAGAGCCACGTGTTGAGTGGTTTGTGCTGGAGATCACAGTGCAGGGATAACGAAGCTGTTTCCTTACCCTCTGTGTTTCCTCACAGTTTGGCTCAGCCTGGCCCCACGTCTGTGCAGATGCCCTGCAGGAGTGGGCTGCACGTCCCTGCAGAGAGAGGCAGGAGTATCTCAGGCTGTGCACACCCTCACCTTAGCCCCAACACCTTGGCCAAGTGGAATTCAGCAGTGCTGATGTGCAGAGTCTGTGGAGTGCAGGAGCTGCTGGGATGGAGGGGGTGGAATTCAGCCAGGAATGAAGGGGTTTGCTTTGTTAGGGAAGCCCAGGGGTGCCAGGTGTCAGCGAGAGTCACAAGCCCTCTGACAAGGGTCACAGGGTGTCTGTGGCACTGTGCAGTGACACACGGAGCACAGACTTACTTCAGGGGTGGAGTGACCTGCTTCAACAGGCACTGTTATCTTCCACCCCAATATGACTTGAAAGTCCCTTGTTGACTGAGATCTAACCAAAGCATCTTTCCAGGCTTTTTTCTCCTCTGTCCAGGAGCAGGAGGGCTCTGTGGCTTCTACAGCCTCTCTGAGCAGTGCAGCTCCCACTGATGATTTCCTTAATGCTTAGGATGGGGTCCCTGCTTGTCTCCGCAGGTCCAGCATCACTCCCACCTTCCTGGCTGCCTGCTTTTCTTGACCTCACCTCTCCTTGGTGAGCTGGCTCACAGCTTTGCATCCTGCAGACTTCCTCACCCCTCTGTCTTTTCTGCTCATTTGTGATTTGACCTCAGGAAAGCACCATTACAGGTGCCCTCTGCTCTGTGCTCATTGTGCTCCATGCCCAAACCTGCTTTGCCCCAGGTGCCTTTATCATTTCCACCAGCACAGTCTCAGTAAATCCTGTGCAAGACAAAAACCTCTGCAAAGCATTGTCACTTCACCTGGCCCACGCCAAGCTGGAGCTGTCAGTCCCAAAAGCTCAGTGGGGTGGATATACTTATTGCTAGAAAGCTTTATATTTACCATGGCCTTTCTGACATTACAGTAAATGCATTTCAGAGCCCAAGAAGTATAAAAATAAACTGCAAGAAAATCAAGACAGCTAATTAGCCAAAGGTTACTGCTGGGCTCTGTGACTGTCAGCCCTTTTGAAGTTCTCCTTTACACAGGCAGATGTGTGTGCAATGCTGCTGCTCCTTTGAATAAATGTCTTGGTTTCCGGAGTGGCTTCATATCTGGATGTGACTGAACACATGTGAGGCCTGTCACAGCGAGCCTGGGCAGGATAATCAGAATCCTTTAACCCTGCACTTCTCCAGTGCTGAAGAGCACCTCATCTTGTGGAGTGGCTGATCAGTGCTTGCTGCCTCCCAGCCCCTCGTGAGCAGGGGTGAGCTAGGAGGGGCAAGAGCTGCCTGTCTGTACAGACAACCCTCTGTCCTGGAGATGCTCCTTCCCCTCTGTGTCCCTGCCCTCTGCACTGTGGTCACAGGCTGCTGAGGGTTGCTCTGGTTATCAAGGGTTTGGGTGGTGCCACTGGGTGCAGCTCTGTGGGGATGAGGAGCCTGGGAAGTGCTGAAGCACATGCCCCAGCATGCCATGGTCTCACCTCACATGTCCATCATTCCTCAGTATCCAGCATTTTCCTGAGGATGAGCATCTCGTATGGAGCTGCAGGTACACCAGAAGGGACAGGAAGAAGGAGACTGGGGGTCCTGGCTGAGCTGAGAGCTGGGGGAGGAATGCCATTGCCACGCAGAGGAGAGAGGCTGAGCTGGTCATGGCAGTGGCTCTGGTGGACTTGGATACTGGGTCCAGAGGAGTGTTCTGCTCATATTTGGGCAGGGGAGCCCTGGAGCAGTGATGGAGTTTGAGCCATGTCCCTTGAGCCCAGCCATCCCCTGGCCACAAGCTGTGTGAGCTTTCTCTCCCTGTGCTCTGAACTGCTCCACACAGGGATCACTGAGAGTTTGGGCACAGTGACACAGGAGGCACCAGCATCATCTGTGCTGTCCTCTCACTTCTCCTCTCAGGTTTTCCCTTGTTCTGCTTTCTTTGGGCTCCATTTCCCCTAGGAAAATCCTTTTTGCAGCTCCCTCTTCCCTCCCTGCCAGTTTCTTGCTCTTGCTCACAGCTCGTGCGAGCGTCATGTGTTTGCTCAGCATCGCTCCTCCTGGAACATTAATTTGCTGCTCATTTCCTCACAGACTTTACACCACGAGCTGGGGCTTTATGTGCATGTGTGTGTGTGATTCAATTAAACAAAACACAATAAAATCAGGGAAAACAGAGGGAGACACAGACAGATAGCAATTCCCTGCTCTCTGAGGGCTAAGCTTGTCTGCCTGTGAGCTCGGCCCCAGCATGGCTTTCTGATGTTGCCACATGGATTTGCTTGTAGCAGCTCTCTGGATCTCATGCTTGGGGTTTCCATCCCTCTGCCGGGACCCTGGGACAGCAGCTGCCTCTTCTCTGCTGTCAGAAGTTGGGGCTGCTTCGTCACATGAGGTGAACCTTGAAGGAGCTGAGTGTTCATTTAAAATAAGCCCTGAAATGCTGAGGCATCTCCAAATACTCAGCCTCCTCCAGCCCTCCTTTCCCTCTCTACCACTCAGTCCCAGCAGCCCCTCAAGATTCTCCAAGCCAGCAACTTCCCTACCCCCAGTCCTGCTCTACCCCTCTGGGTTGGCAGATTCCCCCTGTGCTAGGACCAAGCTTTCCCCCATATCACACCTTTCCCTTGCAGTGCAACCTAAAAAGCAGCAGCTGAGCTGTGCAGGGCTTTGCCTGGCTGGTGAGCTTCCCCTCCACTGCTCTGTGCCCCTCTCTGTCTTACCCTTCCCTCTCTCACCTTCCTGCCTGGTTTTCTCTCCCTTTTTCCCCTCTAATCCATTTATACTGTGAACGTAATGCTTTCTTAGCATCCTTTGCTCCCAGGCTTCTCCCTGGCGGGTTTCTCACCTCTCCACGTGCTCACAGCCGTGGGTGTCTCTGTCTCTCCTGGAGAGCCTGTTCCTGCTCACCCAGCCCTGGCTGGCTCCCTGGCTCTGCAAATTTGTTCTGTGAATCCAGCCTGTCCCCATGGCTGCGCCGCTGGGCTGCAAATCTGACACCTAAAGTGGGTCAGCGCAAGGGGAAGGAGATGGTCCCGGGAAGGGCAGAGAGGCAGGCGTGAGATTAGAGGGCAGCTGGGAGGGGAGCAGGTGATCTTAAAAAGTGAAGATTTCAGGGGGTTTTAAAAAGCACATAAAATGTGATTAATGAAATCCTGGCATCTAACTCCCTCCCTTTAGGAAAAAAAACAGACAGCAGAAGGGACCCCCCTTTTCCTGATAGCAGCCACACAGAGCCCTCCTGGGGTGTGAAAGGTCCCACAGTGCCATCACCCCTGGGTTTAACACCCCTCTGAAGTGCTGGGAGGGGCCTTGTGCTGCTGAAAGGGAAAGATCCCGAGGAGGTCATCCCTGATCAATGCATTAGGCTTTGTGCTTGTTCAACAGAGTGATTGCATCTTGCCCAGACACCCACCAGCCACCCTCAGGGTGAGCTCCAGAAACATTGCAGAGAGATTCTCCGTGCTTGGAGCCTCTGCCCTCTGTTCCTTCCACGTCACCTCAGAGCTCCTTTCACAACAGAGGGCTCCTTCTAGCCCCAAAGGGTGATCCTTACCTCTGCTTGATCCAAAGCTTCATGGAGCAGCAGGAAGAGGTGCTGCTCCCCATGCTCTGTGTCCTGGCAGTGGTGGTGGCTGTGACTCCTGTCTCTGGTGACTGCATGCCCAGCAGAGGCAGGATGGATGTAATGGCACGTCCCACTTCAGTTTTGGCTCTTGGCTTCCACAGGCTGAGGCTGTCCCATCACTTAGACTGTGTGGACCCTCTTGCTGAGCAAAGTCAAAGGATGGGGCCAACGTTCCTGGTGTGCAAGAGAAGGGAAGGAGCTGCCTTGTGGAGCAGAGAACCAAGGGAATGTCCACCTTGCTCCTAAGTTTGACCAACACCTCCTCATGGGGACCCATGGTTCCCAAGCTATTGTCCTCATGGACCACACGTGTCCACAGCACAGGAATAATTTTTAGCTGACAGCAGTACTGCAGCATTTCCTGTGCATGCAGCCAATGCACCTGGAGCCATTCCCAGATGTCTGTCCTCATTAATGCCCCCTTAGCAATTTTCTGAGGACCAGCATCCATCTCCAGCATTAAAAACAGTTCCTTCCTCTTTGATTTATGGATATTAATCCATGCCAGCAGGCAAGAGCCATGACATGTCTACATAATATATTCATTATTAAATTGTTCCTTTCCTTTCCTTTCTCCTCCACCTTCCAAGGCTATACCTTTCTTATTTCCCTGCAACATTTGAACCTGCATGCTGCACTCAGAGACAACTTTCAATGTGGAACAGTTGTCATCACTTGGGAGATCAGCCTTACAAGTCTGTGCTTCCACACCAGTGGCCACAGTCAGGCTCCAGCAGAGAGAAAAGCCCATTTAGCCCCATCTCCCAGGGCATGGCTGCTCCAGGGCTCTGCTCAGGGTAGCTGCTGCTGTGGCCAGGGCTGTGGAACGCTGTCAGTCCCACATCACTTGTGCTGATCATTACACAGGACAGTCCAACTGCATGAGCCTGCTGGCAGCCGTGCCTGAAACAGTGCCCAGGCAGGGCTGCAGCCAGGGTGAGTTTCTTCTGCAGTCATTCAGATGCTGGCTCCAGATCAGTGGTGGCTCATGCTGTCCAGCCCTCTGATTCAGGGACCAAAACCCAGATGAAGGAGTGTTACCTCCACCAGCTCCAGTCCTCCTCCTGCTTGAGCCATGCTCCTGGCTCTGGGTTGGCAGGAACCTTTGCAGCTTGTTGATGACTTCTGTGGTACCTTGCTGTTCCCAAAGTACAGGACAGATCAGATTTAGCAGCCAGCTTGTAGTGATCTCACTGTACTATGGCCTGGGAAAAAAGGAAAGGAAGATCTCAGGACTTTGGCATGGGGTTGCTTTAATTTTCCTTTCCCATGTTTGTGCTTTATGAGAACTCAGCCTGCTCTGCACCCTCAGGACAGCCCTGAGGCCTGGCAGCAATTCCCTTTATCCCACTGAGCTGCACCCTGCTCCCCATGACAGTTTCTGCAAGCCCATCTCCCTGCCGTGGTCACTTGTTCTGGTAAAGAGGTGGAGGACAGGCAGATTTGGGGATCCCATCCCTGCACTTCCCTCAGGGCATTTATTGCCTGTGTCCTGACCTTGCTATCAGCAGTGTGACAGCTGTGATGGGAAAGTGAGGTGGTTATCTCTGTTATCCCCCTTGATAATCCAAATCCAAGAAGTCCCTGCAGCTCATACCCCTGCCTACCCAGCTGTCCTGGACCATTCCTTCACCTCTCAGCAGTTCCTTCACAGGGACAGCTGCCCACTGTGTGCTGGTGGGCTCTGTGCACACCATGTCCTCTAAAAGTTGTGCCTTTCTCTGTTCCTTAAAGGAATGGAAAGACAGCCTTGCCTGAATGGCTGTGCCCCTTGAAACACAGCCTGTCCCATGCCTGCCCCTCGTCTCCACCCAGGCGTAGCCAGGTTCCTCCACCCACCTTTCTCCAGGCCTACCATAAAACAGCAGTTAGAGGAAAAGACTGCAGCTAAAAAAAACCCCTGATGGCATCTCTCTTTGCAGCTTGGCATAGCTGAGCCTGCTCCAAATCACCTTCCTCTCTCTGGCCAACAGCTGAAAGGATTGCCCCCACTTTGCACTACCCACGCGTCCCTGCCGTGGCTCTGGGTCACCACTCCCAGGGACCTCCATGAGGGGAAGCAGCAAGGCATTAGCAACTTAGGGAGCTCAACAGCAGCTTAAAAATACTTGTGTTCTTTTGGTAAATATGAATTTGTCCCAGTGGTAATAAGGCTGGTTTTGTTCAGCAGGCTCTTAGCAGTGATTATTGCTGTTTTTCAATTTAAAAACCAGACGGTCTATTTATAATGTATAGTATGTGGACTGAGATTTTTTTTGCTTCTCTTTAACCCAGCCTTTAAAACGTGCTGTCATTTCCACTACTACAATCCAAGGAAGCAGAGGGGTATCTGTCACCTGCAGTCCCCATGGGTGGAATGATAAGTAAAACATAGTTAACAGAGCAAGGCTGCAGTGATGATTTGGGGAACTGGTGAAATGTGCCGGGAGGGGAAGGTGTGAGGATGTGTTTTTGGTGGGGTTGGAAGGGCTCTGGACACAGGTGCTGAGTATTCGGACTATCCATGGCCACACTGCTGTCCATCTTTTTCTCCCTTGCCCAGAGCATGGCAATGAGTGCTCACATCAGCACCATCCACAGCACTGAGACAGAAAAACCAAGCTCCAGTCTTGGCCTGGCACTGGCTCCAAGCTGGCAAAGACCCCTGAGAAGCAGCCAAAGCCCATGGGTGCTGGGGTGATCCTGAGAAGGATGGTGGTCCCAGGGGGGCATTAAGGGATCCAGCAGAGCCCTGCTGTGGGCTCTGCCCTGGGCTGACAAGCTGCCTGCAGACATTACATGAACATCTCCACATGCTTTGGGCATTGGCCCAGCATTGGGCTGGCATGGCCCCTTCCAGGCTAGCAGCTCTCCAGCCCTGTGTGCTGCTCTGCTGCAGGGCTGGCTTGGATTTGCCAGTGCCAGACATGAGGAGACCCTGGACACTGGGCACAGAAACACTGTCAGGCAGTTCTGTTGTGGCAGCGTTGATGGCTCTTCTGAATTCTCCTATGCAGGATGTGAGGGCTGCTTTGGCTCCTCTGTGCCTTGCTCTCTGTGCACAGTCCAGCATCACTGAACAGCAGGAAATCTCCCACTTGCATGTGAATGACTGAGTCCCTCATGGCCAACTGCAGCTCACCTGTTGACCCCAGAAGCTTCCTGAGGCAGACCTTGCTGCAGACAGGTGTTCTGAAGGCCAGGTTACCTTGTGTGTGCAGCCAAGCTGGAGAGAAGGCTCTCCTGCCTTTGCCATGCTGAGGCTGCTGTTTGTTGCCTTTCTCACTGCAGCTGATCTGACACTGTTCCTCTCTCCATTTCCCCACACAGCCCCTTTTACTGCCACCGTTTAGTTATTTTCTTAATTAAATATAGATTATGGCTCTGGGAATAAGGGATTATTACTTATTCATAAGCTACTTAGATTTTAACGTGTGTGCAGAGTAGGGCTTATCACATGTCTGTGTCTGCATCATTACCATGGCAAGAGCCAAGGTGAGCTCCTGTGGCTGCCAGGGCTTCACCCAAACCTTGCTCCTCTTCTCTCCTTGCGACCTCTGCACCCAGAGGAGCTCTGCTATCTCTTCCTTGCTATCCTTTTTCCAGTTGAGGCTTGCCAGCCTTTCCCCAAGGAAACCATTTCCACTGCCCTCTCCCAAGCTGTTCCAGCCCCTCCATTACGCCTCTGCTTTGCCCCCTCCCCAGGGCTGTTGGCAGCTCTCTCCCGATGCTTTCCCAGCCTCCCCGCTGTGCCAGCAGCTGTTTCACCTGCCCTCCACAGGAGAATGGGGACTTAGCAGGAAGCAGCTCTGCAGGAGGCGCTTTTCTGCAAAGTTTCCTAGGAAATTCCTCCCAGTATGTGGGTAATTGTTGACTGAACTGTAGCCCTCCTGAGGGGCAGGAGGAGGAGGAGGCAGAGGAAGGGGCTGTTGGAAAGCTGGTGGGAGAAGCAGAGAGAGGAAAGTGTGGTGGGAAGGTGGATGCTGTTGTATATCCATAATGTTTGTCCAAAGCCTTGTCCTCCTGCAGTGTGCCCAAGCAGAAGGGTTGGGAGCTGCTCCCTCCACCTCAGGACAAGGAGCAGCTTCCCAAGACTCTTTCTCTGCCTTGAAGAGTGGAGCACTTCAACCTCTGAGTAATAATAATAATAATAATAATAATAATAGCAACAATAAAACCGTCTGACCTGGTTTGTGCACACCAGGGTGGACTTCTGTCTCCATCTTACTCCAGTTTTTCTGTCCCCAAATAGTGCCATTAATGCCTGATGCTGCAGGGCTTCTCCCAGTCTGCTGGCGAGCCCTCAGGTGGGAGCAGGGCAGCTCATCACTTCCCTGCAAGGAAAGAGGGACCATTAAACCCCAGAGCTCCTCTCCCCTCCATCCTCCTGCTCCAGGGCTGTCCCCAGGGCTGCAGCAGGGGCCCAGCATCTCTCAGCAGGTATCTCTGCTCTCACCCTTGGGGACCCATTAGCATTTTCATCTTGCTCCTTCTGTCTTCTCCTCTTGCTTCTGCTCCTTGCCTGGCTGAGGTGGCAGCGTGGGGCTGTTTCTGTGTGAGCCATTCTGTCACTTCCACCCGTCCCCATCCCTCCCATGTGGTTCCTTCTGACTATTTTCAGGGCTAATGCAAAGCTCTGGCCTGATAGCCCTGAGGTCTAAAGACCTTTTGTCAACAGAGCAGATATAAGACAAGCTGCTGCCAGATTCCTCAGAGCAAAATGATCTTGATAAATTGGAGAAATGGCCTGAAATCAATACAGTGAAATTCAATAAAGTCAAGTGCAAAGTGTTGCACTTAGGAAGGCAATATCAAAATCGCAGATAAAAGATGGGGAAGGACTGGTAAACCAGCAGGAGAGTGGCTCAAGCGATGGAGTAGCCCTCAAACTGAGCAGCAGACAATAACCTGGTGCTTGGGAAAGGGAGAGCAAAGGCATGTCTTGCCCACAGATGTATTAATAGTTTCAGATAGAAGGCAGCGAGGTAATTTATTTGGCTCTGTTTAGTGCTAGTGATGCATCAGCTGGAGACATATATCTCCAGGCCTTGGCATCACAACTCTGAGAAAGATTCAGACAAATTGAGTGAGTTCCCAGAGTTTTGAAAACATGCCCCAGGGAAGATGGACTGAGAGTTGGTTTGTGCTGCAGGACTGAGACAACTGGAGGTAGGATGTGTAACATTCATCAGTGCGGAAAAAAAGCAGTTATAAAAATGCTGCTTATCAATTGGTCAAGGGTTGGACAAGCTGTAATAGGCTTAAACTGCAGCCAAGAGGTCTTGGGTTAGATGCTCAGGAAAAGCTTCCTAAGGACAAGGTTGGCTGAGAGCCTGTGCAGGCTGCAAAGGGGTGTGTGGGAGTCCTGTCCCCAGGAGAGCTTCAACAACCAACTGAGGAAGCATCTGCACGGAGGTCACCTCCATAGCAGGGATGAAGTTTCACCCCAAGCAGGATTAGCCACGTCCTTGGGATTACCAGGTTGAGACAAGCAATTTGCTTTCTCTCATGTCCTCTTAGCAGCCATACCAGGGACACCTGGATATACCTACAAACACATTACATTTATCCACTTCTCAGTTTGCCTTACGCCACAAGCTGGAAGAGCCAATAAAAGAAAGCAGAGACTGAGGTGGTCAAGCCATGTGTCACTAAGGATGCTTTGCTGTCTGGACCAGCCCCACTGATTTGATGTTTAATAATTTGGTGGCTAGCTGCCACCCTCCTCCAGATCAATCCCTCTCAGTTGCATTTTCTGATCATAATTAATGTTTGCTGTGTAATTACATTGATTTTTTTTTAATGTGCTCTGAGAGATGAGGGGAATTAGCCCGAGCACAAGAGGGAGGAGGGGGCATGACGCTGATGCTGTGCTGAAGGGGAGAACAGCTCCCAGGATGTGCAAGGGGGAATCTGCTCAAAAAGCCCATGTCACACGGGGGTGGTGCCAAACTGCAGTGACAAGGGGCAGGACACGGAAATGTTTGCACTGCTGCTCCTTTATTCCCTGCCCAAATCTCTCAGCTGGCCCCTGCTTCCTACCTGCCAGCCCTGGTTGTCTGCTGCCCTGGCAGCCCTGTTGCCATTACTGAGCTCAGCAGGGAACAGGGTTTTATTTATTTACCAAGTCACAGTGGGAAGAGGGATTTCAGGGCAGCCTGATCTTCCCAGAGCTGTGAGTAGTGGATAAAACCTCCTCCAGCTTTGTACAGGGAGGCTCCTGCAAGGAAGAAACCTCAGCCTGTGCACAGCCGGAGCTGTGCCCCTGCTGCTCCTCGCTCACTCATGCTACCAGGCAGCTTTGTCATGAGCATGTAGAAATGTAAGAGGCACCTGTAAACCTCCCAGGCTGCTCTCTGCTTCCTGAGCAGCCAAACTATTACAGCCAGCACCTGCACAGCAAGCCCTGGGAGATGCTGTGAGGAGGCAGCTTGCAGTAGGCAGCACTCGAGGCTGTCAAAATCATGAGGATTTGAGTGGCAACATCACCAGTGAGCTTCAGGATCCTTTTACTCGTGATAAAAACTACCTGGGCGGTGCTGGGCCTCCAGACCTAACAAGGAAGGAGAAGGATTCTGGGCTTTCAGCCATCTGGGGGTGTCTGCTGCCTTCTGGGTTCACTGTCCACAGCTGGCAAGGCCAGGGCTGCAGCAGCTCCTCGTGCCACAGCACCGGTGGTGGCATTTCCCAGCCACATCTGGGGTGCTGCAAATGTGCAAATGTTTGTCAGAGCAGCAATGAGCAGGACAGGTCCCCACAGCAGCTGTGTAAATGGCAGAGGGGCAGTTTGTGTTCCTGCTGCCAACAGCCCCCTTGGGCTCAGCAAAGCCCAGAGCAGGAGGTCACTGCTGTGGCACACTCTGCTGTAAAGGGCTGCTGCAAGAGAAGGACCAGCCTTGCCCCTGCCCTCCTCAGGGAGCAGGCAGCTCCTGGGCTAGAGCTGGAGGCAACCACAAGGTGGATGCCCAGCAAGAACTGGGGTGCAAATGCTGCCCAAAATGCTGATGGAAAGGCCAAATCCCCTCTGCCACCTCCTCTTACCATAGCACCACAGCTAGGTTGGCAGCCCAGCTCTCCGAGTGCCAGCAGCATTTATTCAGGTGAACCATTGCAAACTCACCACCGGGTGAGCAGTGAGTTTGCAACGGTTCACCTGAACAAATGCTTTCCCCTTTAAAAAAGGATTCTTTCATATTTTTTCCTCAGCACCTTGTTTTCCATCACATGTTAATTACGTGCCCTCCAAGGATTGTTCTTGCCTGAGCAGTTCAGAGGAAGCCACACAGCACTGACTCAGCATTGCCCAGACGAGAATGTTGTGACAATCACTGCTGAAAATCAGCCTTGTCGCGCACAGGTGTTATGAAGCAGCCACAGATGTTGCACAATTTTTTCAATTAAAGCCTCATAAATTAGAAAAAAATAATGAGGCAGGCACTGTGCTCAGCAGAGACAAAGGAACAAGCTGTCAGTGGCATTGTGCTGGGCACACTCGCCACTCTGGGCAAAGAATGCTTAGCTGGTCACACAGTGCAGTGGCCAAACACCTGTGGGGACTTGGTGTTACAGAGGTGGCACAAGGAACATTTGATTTCTCTGCTGGCAAAGGCCATCCAGCCCTGCTGCTAGCCCCCCTTCCTGGCTGGAGCTGTGGAGAGGCAGGACCAGTCCTGGAGCTGCAGTCATTGGTGACCACTCCTAGCTTTGAGTGGATATGTCAGGAATTGGGAATTAGCCCTTTAAGTAGGCTGAGAGCCCATTGGTACAACAGAAGTTTTGTCTTCGGGGTTTGAGAGCCGTGGTGAATGGAGGTGGCTCTCCCTTTTGTGTTGTGTGCGTGCCCTAAATGCAATTATTTGGCTCCTACCATGTCTGATATTATTGTTCTTGCTATCTTTGGTACTTTTATGGCCCCATCACCATAGTAACTGAGCATCTCAAACCCTGTGAGGAGGGAATAATATTATTCCCCTTGTAGAGCTGAAGGAAGAGAACAACAGCAAGGCTCATAGCTGGAGACACAGGAGGACTTGAGGCCATCCATGGCCAGGGAGTTTGGTGTCATACTCCTGCTACTTCCAGTTTTAAGCAGTCACACAAAGTTTTCCTAGTCAACCCCAGGCCACATTTCCATCCCACTTCTCTTCCTCCTTCCCTGAGCTAGTCCAATACCAGCCTCCCACCTGGAGCTGCTGCCTCCTGCTGCCCCCCTTGCCCCGTGCACCATCAGCTGATGGGCACTGCCCAAGGCAGGGGAAGTGTTGGTTTGCTCTGCTGAAAACCTTTCCTTTGCACAGACTATTTGAATATGTCTCAGGCCAACCCCTGCTCAAACCCATCTTTAAATATTGAATGAAAACCAGAGTAACGTCAGAGCCAGACATGTCAGATTTTCTTTGTCCCTGACCTATTCCAGACTAATTTCCACCCCAGGGATTTAGCTGTTAAGAGACAGCTGACAGAGAGTCAGAAAGAGGGAATTGAAACCAAGTCCTCAGCAGCACAAACTAAAGATTCAACAGGTAAAGGCAGGCCAGTGTGGTGGCCAGAAGGTTGATGTGGATTTCCACCTACCTGCCTCTGGCTGTTCTCCCCTTCCTTGGGCATCTCCTCCCAGTGTGATGAGGCTGCTCCTCCCCTGGCTTCCTCTGCCACCGGTTCATGGCTTGTGGTGCTGCCATCACACTCCCCAACATGTCATCTTTTACTGCCTTCCCTGCCTCAGGTTGTTCTGGAATAAAACAATCTTCAATTATTTCTCTCCTTTTTTTCCCCCCATTTTGTGCAATATATCATTTTTTAATTAAAAAAATGCCTGGTGGAAGTGAAACGGGCTATTAAATGTTTTGGTCCATAATTAACATCAAACCCTTGACTTAAAATCTTTATGGGTTGAGTGATCTTCATTAGCTGCTGCACGGATAACACTGCACAACTCTGGGCAGCCCAGGGGCTTCAAATCATCCATATTTCCCTTCAAAGGGGAAAAAAAAAAAAAAAAAACAGAAAGTCCTTACCAGGGACTCTGTTCCACTCCCAGCACTGTGACCCACCTTGGGGCAAGCAAGCCATCCCTGCATCCATCAATTCCCTGGGGGAAGGATACCAAAAGTGACAGCAGGATTCCCACCCCTTTGCCCAGGGGAAGGCAGGATGTGATCCTGGGTGCTGGAGGGAATTTATCTCCCTGCACAAATCACTGCCTGGCAAATACAGCAGCAGATAACACCGCGCTCGCTCCCCCAGGCTTGTCACAGTGGCGGCGAACCCCATCGCGGTGACAGGAGGCTCAGGGGGAGCAGACAGGAGCGGGCACGAGTTACTGGGGACTCTCAGCACGTTTCTCACCCTCCTCCCCAGCTCCCAGGGGAAGGGTGTCAGCTGGCAGGCTGCCTCGCGGATTTGCGCTCGTGTTGCGGGTTGGAGACAAACGCTGTCACCGGGGCCAGCAGGGTCCTGTGTGTTGTCCCTGCAGCACAAGCTCAGCAGGCACACTTCAGCTTGTGCTGGAGGTGTTTCCAAATCACTGCCCAGGGCAGGCTGCTCCCCACCTCCAGCCTGGGTGTTGGGTGCTCAGCTTCAGCAGGACATTGATGCACGTCCTGGACATACGCTTGCTGCCTTCTCCAAAGGACTTGGAGGTTGAGTTTTGTATGCCCTGGTGATTCTCAGCATTTGCTGTAATAAACTAATAGCATTTCATAGCCTGGATCACCATCCAGCATTGGCTCTCAGCAGAAGTGACACATCTGTTGGGGCTGCTGGCAAATTTCAAGCATATTTCCACCCACACTCTAAAGGTGGAAATAACATTGGAGTTGAAGAACTGGTCTTTGATCCTGCCGGATTTTATGGATGACCAGCTCTTGTTAGAGCTGATGAATGCAGCTGCCACCTTGCCAATTTATGGTATTATTCTTTCTGGGCACCTCCACTGGCACATTCGTTATGGCCATTGGACACTAAGTGACAACTTGCATATTCTTGGCTTTCTGAATGGAGCTGGAGTTAGGAGATACTGGTGTTCTCATTAGGTCTCTGCTGTGTACTTAGCTATTAGCCTGCTCTTGCTAAGCAGCTCTGGAATGTCTTTCAGGCTTTGCTTGTACACGAAATGAGCTGTCAATTCAAAAACCCTTGGCTATATTTCATAGCCTGGCTGTCACTCAGGCACCTCATAACAGCGAGGACATCAGAAGCAGGCACTCTCCAAGGTATGAGAAGATGGTTGACTTTCAGCACCTCTTTATTTTTCTTTTGAGCCTAAAATGAGTTTTTCCTTGAAGGAGTCCTGGTTCACCTGGGACAGGATCCAGTTGCAGTCCCCAGTGCTACATTGACACGGCAGCTTGGCCATCCTCTGTAATCCATCTTCTCTTCCCAGCTCCAGCTCTTGAATGAGGAGAATCTGAGAAAAAGGTCAGGCTGTGGAGGGGACACTCACCCAAGCAAGACCTGCTTGGGACAGCACTGCCCCACCAACATCAACAAGCAGGGTGTGCTGCCATTGTGTCCAGAAGTCAGACTGTGCCACAGGCACAACTCAGGATTCACAGCATGGGAAAAGGAAGGCAGAAGCAGGCTTGGCTCCATGGCCTATGTTAAAATGAATCCAAGTCCCAGTTTGCTGCTGTTGTAGTGTAGAAAAGAACTGGCACCATGTTCTCCATGGCAGGGCTTGCCTATAGCAAAGCATCCTGGGGGGATCTGGAAAGATATATTAATAATCTAAGTGTTAGTTGTATCCCCAGTCCCCTCCTTGAGACTGATGCTGGGCAGTGAGGCTGAAAATTAATTGCTTACAGGGTTTTAATTTTTTTCATTATTTCTTCCTTTTTCTTCTTTTTATTTGATTCTCATCTCAACTGTATTAAACTTTAAATCAATAGAATATGGGATATACAGCAGGGATTCTGCCAGCTCTCTTCTGCTCTCCTCCACTTCAATCCCAGCCCTGTGGGTCTGCAACAACATTCGCTGCACACAGCCAAGAGCCTGTGGAGAAAACAAAGCTGGGAAGAGTCCATTTTCTGCTGCTTTGTTTCCAATCCTGCCCAGGAATGGAATAAACTCAAACAGGCACTGTTTCAATCAAGTTAGCTTCTGCTGAGTCAGCTCCATTTAAAACTTGGCCTTTCCAAAAACCCGCAACTCTCAGAAACCCTGGCCAAGATTCTATGGGTAAATATAAAATGAATTAGGAGGCAGGTTTTTAAAATGAAGGATTGCTCTTGGAAGCCAGGGGTAATAATAATTCCTCAGGAGAACACAGAATCTCTTAATCAGTAGCCCCAAGGTGCATGCTCAGCAGCACAGTGGGGGTGCCACTGAGTGGACGTGGATGGAGCTGCTCTGGGACACCCTGGTGGATCCCCCATCCCAGCCAGTGGCATAGTGGGGGCACAGCTGGGTTGGAACGGGCCCCGTTTTTATTTTCTTTTTGTCTCTCTGGTTGCAACAATCCCGTGAGCTGGCTGAAAAACAGCTCCAGGCAAGTCTGTGTGCTCAGAACTGGTGATTCAGCCCCACCCGACTGTGTGGAGGATGGAGATTGGTTTCATTGTTGTTTTCAGCGAGGACATTATCAAACAGGTTTCATTTGGATGGTGTCATTTCAGCTTGACTGTGTGGCATGGCTGGGATGCTCCGCTTGTTTGTGTTACAATCGAGTGACTGAAAGAGATGAAAGGGAAAAAGGAAAATCAATTTTGAAGTATTTCTTTACTGCAAGAAAAATAACCCAAAACGTTGACTTGTGCCCCCGGTCTGCTACCAGATCAAGTTTTGCTATCTTGAATCTTCTCACAAGCCAGAATGTCTGGGATTTGTCCAGCCAGCTGAAGTGATTGCTGCAGGATGATCTCACTTTGGACAATCCAGGAGCTCCAGACTCATGCTGAAGGCAGCACTGGGGCGTGGAGAGGGTGCAGCCCTGCCCCAGGCCAGCCCCCTCTCCCCATAGATGTTTGCCAGCCTGTCCCCAAACAGCATTTGTGTTTGTAGTGACAGAGCCCCTCCACCTCCCAGGTAACCACCGCCTTGCTCCTCGAGCCTTTTTTGTCCCCAAGTCTAACCTGATTTCTCTTGCTGTAATTTAAGCTGATTATTTTTTGTCCTGTCCACCATGGTCATAAAGAACAGATTATTCTCTTCCCCTTAGAAGCAGCCTTCTAAGCACTTGAAAACTGTTATCACATCTCTTCTTCCATCATCTCTTTTAGGCAAAATAACCCAGTTCTTTCAATCTTTCTTTGTAGGTCATGTCTCACAGACCTCTGATCATCCTGTTTGCTCTGTGCTGCCTACAGCAGTGCCACCTCCTTTCTGATACGAGCTGCCAATACCAGAATCCACTCCAGTGTAGACCTCACCAGCCCTGAACAGATAAGAAAGATGATTTTGTGAGGCTCCTAGGCCACGCTGCAGCTCGTATATCCCAGGGCTCTGTCTGCCTCTTGATGCTACATGGATATTTTGTGTTTAGCTTGTGACCCATGATAATTCCTAGACCTTTTTCTGGGGAGCTATTGCTTGTGGGCTTGGTGTTTCCCATGAGGTTTTGAGGTGAATGGCAAAAGGCAGGAATGAAGCATCTCGAGCGAATGTTGTGTTCTCTTGTGTTTGTCAGTCTCTTGCAGGTCCTGATTTTGGTGTGTTCTTGCATTCAAAGCACACTTTTGGTCAGACTTTAGGCTGTGTGGTACCTGGGTTAGATGTAACTCTGTCCATGCTGAAAGAGCTTTATTGATGATCCTTTCAGCTGCTGACTTTCATTACCTCATAATTCCTAGTGTTTTATCTCTTTTGTGCATGCCCTTTTACTGTCTAAGACATGCTTGTGTTTAGCACTGGTTAATCAGCATTTTATGCAAAAAATATGAGATTTTCAATTTTCTGCAGCCAACAGAGCATTGAAAATCCTGTCTCCATCCCTCAGGAGCTGTTTTTAGAGTGAGCTGAGCCTTTTTCCATGACTTGACTTTTTTCCTTGGGAACTGGAGGTTTCTGTTCAGAAAGGCTCCGTAGCGGAGAGCTGAAGGCTGGTCCCTGGGGCTCAAACCTAAAGGGACTCAGTGCAAGGACTCCAGATGATCCCAGGAGAAGCACTGCCACCACCCAGCCACGGAGTCAGTCTCCAGTGAATATTTAAATCATTTATGCCATGTGGAAAAGCCCATGCCCCGGAGATGGGGCAGCACTGATGGCACTGCCCAGCGAGGGGCGAAGGAGGGGAAGGAACCCCCCGTGCTGCAGGTGAGCCTGGGCCAGAGCCAACCTGTCAGCAGAGCTGCCTGGTTACCTGTTCTCCTCCCCGGGGGCTATCCCAGCAGCAGCTTTGTTCTCCCGCAGGCGGCAGCGCTGGAAATCCCAGTCATGCGAAAGGTCCCGAGGGGAGGGAAATGCAGGTCACTGCTGGGACAGGCGCTCCAGCCCGGGGAGCGTGTGCCAAGGTACTCGGGCTGTGATGGTAATTAGTGTGGACATCGCTGGAAATGGCAGAGCTGGTGCTTCGAGTAAGTGCAGGGAGGCAGGAAATGAACCCCATCGGTTTTAAGGTGTCAGCTGTTTCACGGGGCAGCTGCAGAGACCGGAACGGCTGGACCTCGTTTGTTAGGCAGGTCCTGCCCACAGCCGGCAGCTGGATGCAAACACACTCCTGCAAACACACTCATGCAAACACACCTGCCATGTGCCATGGGGTGGGTCTGCCTTGCTGCCTGCAGGGAGATGGCCCCGGAGAGCTGGAAATGGTCCCAGCTCAGTGAGTGTGTTAGCAGGACTGTGGGGTGACAGTGGATATTCAAGCATTCAACCAAAAGGTGAATTTGCAGAGTGATGATTTAGATGAGGGTCTTTCTGTTGCTGTCCATGCTTCCAGTGCATCCCAATTGAGCAAAGCATGTTTGACTGCAGGTGAGGGCATTTCCACACCAAACCCTTCTCTTGCAGTGGAAAAACCCCTTTTTGTGCAGGACCTGAGTGGTACTTCTAGCATTTGGGAAACCACCCTGTTCCCACTGAAAACTGGGTGTCTCTTGTCCCCAGTTCCCACAGAATCAGCACAGAGATTGTCGCAGAGTGGGTGTTTTATGGACTGGCTGCTCTCTCCCTTCACAGTTCTAATTAAGTTGTATATTTCGGAAGTAAAAACGTCCTTTTTGATGATATCGGTCAGGAAAGCTCTCCAGCATCTCCAAGTAAAAAGCAGGGGAGAGGCAAGGGATCAAAGGCAGGCTGTAATGAGCTATCAGATTCAAGCCCAAGGTCAGTGGGGGTAAAAGGGCCATTGTCACACTGGCTGGTGATGCTCAGCTGGTTCCCTGCTCCTGCACACTCCCATCCCCATCACTGTAGCTGAGGATTTGGGTCTGCACTCCCTAAGCACACACTGGTGTGGATAGACAGCCCCTGCCACGTGGGCAGCATGCTTTAAATCCACACGGTGGAGAGGAGGGATGCTCGCCTCCCTTTAGGGAGGGGACAGACTCATACCAAGACCAACGCCCTTCTCCCCCCAGGGTAAGAGTATCTGGTTGCTCTGGATGTGCTGGAAGCACTGCGGGAGCTGTCTGCTGGGAGAGGCACGGTCTTGGCAGCAGGCAGAGATCTGGGGCACTGATGAGAAGAAATCTAGGGCATCAAAGAGCAGAGATTGGCATAATCAAGGAGAAGAGATCTAGGGCATGGAGGAGCAGAGATGTAGGTAATCAAGGAGCAGAGATCTGGGGCATCAAAGAGCAGAGATGTGGATAATCAAGGAGAAGAGATCCAGGGCAGGGAGGAGAAGGGGTGTAGGTAATCAAGGAGTAACAATGTAAGGCATCAAGTGGGGTTGCTGTAGGACATGAAGGAGAGGGGATCTGAGGCACTGAGGAGGGCTGTGCAGGAAAGTAGAGACAGGGCTAATGGCCAGCCCTGACCAGCATTTCATAGTCTGGGGTAGAGGGGAACAAACTTCCACAAGAAACACTGTGCAGCATAGTAAACTCCCAGGGTTGTTCAGAACAGCTGAGCACCAACTCGCAGCCCCAGGCTCCTCCAAGGAGGAACCCTGGAGTTGCCTCAGCCAGCGGGAGGGAGCCTGCCTCCCCATCAGCAGGCAGCAGCAAACATGATCTGTCTGAAAAACAGAGCCACGTTAACAGTTATTGATCTATAACTTTTAACCAATTTCTTTTTTACAATATTGGATTGCGTGCTAATATTAGCTTTTTATGGTTGGCACTAGGCAAACTCCACTCCATCAGCGAAAAACAGCTCCTGTGGGCCAATCTGCACCTCCCATTGAGCTGGATGATAGAGGACTGGAACAATATTTTTTGACAGATCAGTTCCTGTTCAGGGTAGCGGTGGCCATTATGCAAATTGAGCTATAAGAAGTTTAAAAGTCTGGAACCATTATATTTCTTTATTTCATTAACATCAATGCAAGCAGGCGAGTTAATACAACAGAGTGATCCCATTCCAGGGCTTGCACAAAACGGTCCCCCCATCATTTAACAGGACTGGTCATTTCCCCTACCGGTGCCCCCAGCAGCTGTACTGGGGCACTGAGGCATTTTTTTGCATCATGCAGCTGGGAGAGGGGTGGGTGACAAATGTCTGTGAACAGATTAGTGCACAGGAATCCTCTGCCTGAGCTGGCAGATGGCTGGGAGGGCCCTGCTCCTGGCAGCAGGCAGACATCCAGGAGGATGGGGGACAAGCAGGGGATCCATTACAAGGGCCTGATTTCCCACTGGTCCTTCGGGATTTGCTCCCCCACCTCGGAGAGGTGGGCAGGGAGGGCAGGGCTTGGCCACCTCCCTCTAGCCCTGCCCCAGCACCTGATAGGTCATTTACCTCCTCCTGGGCTGTGTTTCCCATCTGTAAAATGGGTTTCACAGAGAACCTGCACAAAATCTCTTTTGTGGTTTCCCCACCCCTAATTCTCTGAATGGGCCAGGAGAAGCTGCTTGGGCAGAGCTGCCCTGGAGTCACAGGGTGCACAGAGGCATAAGGACTTAGGATTCAGGTTTACAGGGCAAGGCAGCACGAGAGCACGGTGTTAAACTCATTTCCTCCAGTTCTGGTGCTGGACACACACATTTCCCCAGCACCACAGTAATATGAGGAGCTAAGTATTGATATAATACTGGCATGATGCTGTAAAGAGCAGAGATCAGTGCTCCAGCACATGCCCTGACACCCAGGTGGTGGCCACCCTCCTCTTCCTCCATCATATCAGCATCATATCAGCAAGCCACGTGCACACTCACACTTATTTGCATAAATCTGGAAAATAAAGATCACGGCGTGCCACACTTAATGGATCCCAGCACTACAATAACTCCATTATAAGTGGCAATGTCTTGGAGAATTACTTCTAAAGACTCTACCTTTTAGTGTTGAAACTTTTAATTGATTTTAAAATACACAATCAATCACAGTTAATCAAGGAATCATGAAGAAGCTATCGTAGACAAATACACAAAGACAGCATATAAACTACAATTAATGATCACTTAAACAATGGAGGGAATGAGAATAGGATTATTTATTAGTGTTTATGGACAATAATGGATAAAGTAATGAAGCAGTAGCACGCTGGTGTGTTAGAAGCCAAAGTTGGTGATACTTAACACCAAGTGGCCGTAAGTGACTTCAGTGAATGGGTCAATGCCACAGTTTAGAACAATCTTTTCCAAGGAAGGAGATGCCTTTTGCCCCTCCTCTAAACACTGCCATGGCCCTGAAGCTGCTGGTGGAGGTCATCCATATTGAAGAAAGGATGTAAAACATAATTCTGTGTTCTCACCACAAACCCCATCTGTGACCTAGGGGCAGGGGGACCTGTAGCCCCCCCAACAAAAACACTTCAGCCAAATGCCCATCTATCACCTGCCAGGGAGCTGTCTAATGCAGCTGGACAGCTCTGGCCTCAGTGTTAGGTGGAGTGGTTAAAAACCCAGCTGAGTGCCCTGTCCCATGTCAGAGAGCCAATTCTTTGTGTCTCAGGGTGGCAAGCAGCCTGATGGGCCAGAGAAGGGTGAGCAAAGCAATGGCTGGGGGTTATTTAAGCCTGAGCCGAGGACAGTGAGCTTGGGCAGGGCAAAGGAGGTAAATTCCATGGAGGCATCTTGAGGCCCCTGAGCTCTGTCCTTGCTCCAGGTGGTCTGTCCAGGATTTAGTACGAAAGGCTATTTTGTCTAAGCTGGCTTTATTCCCACCCACGTAGCAGGAGCCTTGCAAGCCCAGAGCTGGGCACTGCTGAGGCACACACTGACACACTCCCACCTGGCCTGCCTGCAGACACAGTTTGCTCTTTGCTGTGCTGGATCAAGACCTTTCTGTGCCTCCAAGCAATGCCTGCAGTCCCCAAGGACAGTCAGAGGCACAGGGGTGTGGCATCCACACAGGGAGCAGTGGCAAACCCCATGATGCAGCCCTTGCCTTCCTGCTGTGCAGTTTGCAGCTTTGCAACCACAGCTCTTTAGTTCTCTAAATTAACAAGCAGCACCCAGATCCCCACTCCTCCCTGCCTGGCACATATTGCAGTGGGGAGGCAGTGATGAAACAGCTCCTGGTAAGGAGAAGGGGAGAGTCCAAAGGAAAGTTTGTCCTGTTGCAGCATTCTCTGGAAGGCCAGTGCCAACAAACTCCAAAAGACACCACCAGCACAATCCACGTGCTGGTGTCCCTGTAGAAGGGTGGGGACTGTCCCTCCTTCCTTCCTGGGGCAGGCGTGTGGGGATATTCTTGTGCTCAGATCTTCCTGCAGTGAGATGGAGGTCTCATGCTTGGCCAAGGGCTGCTTTTAGCACTGGACTTAAACTGCTATTAGTCATCTCAGATCTCTGGAAAGGAGCTGACAGCAGGTCAGCCCCCATAACCACATCTTCCCTGGGGCTTTGGTGGGGGCAGAGGATGCTGCAGCCCCTCTCTTGCAGGCCTGCCTGCCAGCAGCCTCCCTTCCCACAGTGCTTGTGCTCGCTGGCATGGATCAATGTCTTCCTCTCCTCCACCGTCTCTTTTATTGCCTTGCAAGTTGGCCCCAGGATGTTTTATCACACCACAGCACATAATACAAATGAAAAACAAAGGGGGAAAGTTTGAATCATTTTTTTAATATATTCATCCCTGTGCTGGGGAACAATGATCCATCTGATTAAATCCGCATGCTAGAGTTTATTAAACCAGGTTGGCCTCTCGCTTTCTCTCTCCTTTAGGCAGGGACAGGCTCATTAAAATGAACATGCTCTGCTCCCTCCCCAGTGCAATCCTGCTTCACACAGCCCCTGTGCTGCTGCTATCTCAGAGACATCGCCAGGAGCTGATGAATAGGGCTCTGCAGCTCAGCTTTCCCTGGCAGAGCTGGGCAGCCGAGCCCTGGCGTGGCTTTTTTGGCAAAGGGCAGGAGATGCCTTCAGCCTCACAGCTGATGGGAACACACATCCAAGGAAAAGCCCCTTAAAATTGGAAGGAGGCAGGGGGGGCAGGGCTTGGCCACCTCCCTCTAGCCCTGCCCCAGCACCTGATAGGTCATTTACCTCCTCCTGGGCTGTGTTTCCCATCTGTAAAATGGGTTTCACGGGCACCGCTTCCCCATTAGGATAATTAATGGCTATAAAGCACTTTGGATCCTGCACTAAGAATAAACCCATCAGCAACGACAAGGTGACAAGTGGGCATCTAAGACATTCTCTCCCTGGGACCAGGTCTCTGTGTAGGTTCCTAAATCTGCCAGCAGCTGCTGTCCCTGCAGCTCCAGCTCCCCTTGGGCTGCCTCAGGAGGGTCCCCAGCTCACCCAGGCAGGAGGAATTTCCAGCAGGCTGGAATTTGCTGCAGCTCCTCCTCTTCCTCGGGAGCCCTTCAGAGGCAACCTAAGTCTGTTCCACCCCGGCAATAACAGTGGCTTAGGCCCTGTAATCCCTCCTTTACTTGACTTTGGGTTATTTTGAGCAGGAGATTAAAGGAGATTATCTGCATCACCTGAGATGCTGCACTTTCCATCTCTACCCCCTTTCCTCCATCCCCAGGGGCTCTCCCAGGCCCAGGCAAATGAACCCCTCCCTCCTTCCCATATCCTCTGCCACACTTTTGTCTCAGGACAGCTGTCTGTCCCCAGGGTGCTGCCATGTGGTGGTCCATCATCAGCCTTGCTTCCTGGATCCAGCTCTCACCTGGCTACCCATGTGTCCTGCCTCCTGAGCCAAGTCCAGAGATGCTCCACAGGAGGGGAAGACAAAGGAGGGCACTCCAGCACACTGTAGCACTAATTGGGATTAGTTCTGTAGGCTTCTTGAGGAGGAGATGGTAGCAGAGAGGATAAAGAAAGGCCTCCTTTGGGCACTAGGAGCGTGGCAGGCTGTGCTGGGTTCAACAGCAGACATTTACTGCCACATCCAGAGGATGGAGAAGGATTGTTTGTTGGGACATCCCACACTATTTAAAAAAAATCCAAATAACACAGGAAAAGCACTGAAAAATGTTTGTTTCATGCCCAAGGAGGGATGCCCATCACCTGGCAGCATCCAGCCATGGGCAGGGAGCAACTTTCCGTATTCTGGGGATCACGTGCTCCTCTCCAGCTTGGATTTAGCAAAGCACTTTGTGCTGGTGTGAATTCCTCCCGAACCCTTGCTGAAATCAGCAGCTTTATTAAATGAAGGTGCAAACAGGCAGAGCTAGCAGTGACCACAAACATTAGCTTACCTTCCTTTATAACTGAGAGATGCTCAAACATCCCAGTGGGGAGGAGCAGGTACCTAGAAGCAATTGTTCCCCTGGGAAGCAAACTCCCACACGTGGCATCACCCCAGCATGTGTGACCTGTGCACACATTCACGGCAAGCTCGCACCTTCACGGGCTGTTTTTCCTCATTTCAGACTACACCAGCCTGGAATCCATCTGCCATCCTGGAAATTAATAGCAATCATTAAACAAAAAGAGCTGGCAAAAAGAAGCCTGAGGTGAAAAGCAGCTATTTCTGCCAGAAAAAAAATTAAAACTATTTAGACATACAGAAAGTCATTTATTACTGTGAAGTCCTCCCTCCACCTGGGGTTTAAATCTCATTACAGTTTGTCCAAAACAGATGTTACCCTTTTAGCAGTAGATTATTAACAATAAACTCCAATCCTCCAAAGAGGGTAGGTGTTTTGGGTTCACTTGCTTTTTCGGCTTGGGTAACCTCCACAGGAAATGTTTATGAAAAGGACGGGCAATCCAAACATTGGCATAGCTCCCTGCTTCTGTCGTCTTGGACTCCAAAGTTTCTTCCCACTCTCCAAATCTTCTGGTCAAGCAGTGAAACAGAGGCCCAGAGAGTGGCCACAGACCTGGCTGAGGAGCAGACAGGATGCTGAGGAAGGGCTTTGTGTGCTGCAAGCCCACACCAGCACACCAGTAGCTCCTACTGCTGCTTTTCCACCATCAGTTTGGCTCTGACCAAGTGCCCAGACAAAAAACAGTTTCTTTTAGAGTCTAGCATGTGCACAACCCATTTTTTACAAGCTTCTCTGCATCTGGCCACACACTTTTAGGTAGAAGGCTGTTTGGTTGAGCTTTAGGCATGCTGGCACCATAAAGGAAAGCCAGTGGTCCCTCATATCTGTAGCTGAGTATCCTCTATGGGCAAAGATGGGCTTGGCTTGTTCCCACCAATGCTTGGGAAACTCCAGTGGGAAATCAGGTAGTCTTGAGGGAAACATTGTCTGGCACCATGTTTAACCAGCCAAGCCCACAGTGGAATGTCCTTGTTCTGTTTAGATTTAGCATAATAAAGATACCTGCTCAGGAATCTTGGAGCCCTTTAATCATGCTGTAGACATAATCAAATGAGACATTAATATCAGCTCCGAGCACATATGGCCATCTGGCTGCCCAGCCATCTCCCTGACCATCTCAGGTAGCAGGAAGCACATTCCCAGTGTTCTCCAGAGGCACTGCTAAATGGATGTTCTCACAGTGCCTCCCAGCAGACCTGGGAAGGCAGTGAGAACCAGATATTTTGGGACTGTTGATGGTGAAGCCAGTACCAGCATCTCAGGGCTGCCTCAGAAAACACCTTTTGCTGTCAGTACAATTTTCCCTGCACCCCGAGGGAAGCATCAAGAGCTCTCCTGAGCCATGTATGTCTGTGAGTGCTTAGTGCTGGGAGAGAATCTTTCCCTCAGCACAGCACATCTCAGGCCTTCAGGCTCTACAGGTTATACCCAATCCCTTCATGGAGCCCTGGGGGGCCCAAGGGGAGCCCAAAGAAAGCAGTGTGCTCATCTCCCTACAGGTGCAGGGTGTTCTTGGGATGTATCTGTTGCACATCCTTTCACCTTGCGCCAAAGACACGATGGAGTAACTGCAGGGGCTGTGCTGGTGGGAAGAAAAGGCTGTAATTCATGGTTGAATTTAAGCCATTAAAGAGCAGCTGAGGTGAATAAATGCACACAGCCATCTTGTGGGCCCTGCCCTCTGCCAGAGGGTACAGTCACTGCTGCCTCACATCCCTGTGCCTCCTCATGTGCTAATCTGCACCAGCCCTTCATCCTCTCACTTCCATCCCAGACCCAGCTGGAGCACAGACCTGCAACATCCAGGCCACCACCACCAGGCTGAGACCACTGACCCAGCTCCCAAATATCCAAAGAAATGGGTATTTGTTTGTAGCCTGGGTATCTGACCCATGAGGAGTGTCCTATTAAAAAAAAAAAAAGAAAAATATGGGTGAGTGGGTATTTCCACTGCTGAAACAACTGACCCACAGCCTGGTCAACTGCTTTTCTGTAGAAACACAGCATCTGTTTGGGTTAAGAGAGCAGGGTTGGAAATGTTGATGAGGACCTGGGCTGACCTAGGGAAGGGTCTCCTGCAAGAGTGGAGGAATGTGAGCTGCTCCAGCAGAGCCACCTGCAGGAGCAGGGCCACGATGGGTGAGCTGTACGTGCAAGGTGGTCACACTTGGTTTCCTCTGCAATGCTGTTGTCCTGAATAAACATTAGATTGGTTTTGGAGAGCTGCCCAGATGATCATTAACCTTCTCCTGGCCCGTGACAAGAAGCCAGCCTGCAGCACTGAGCTAAAATTAGGCTTGTAGGGCACTGGGCCTTGCAGATGTAGCAAGATCTGGGCAGAAACCCCCTTCAGAAAGTGCATAGCCAGGGGGTCCAGCCTTAAGCTGGGATCCCCAGCTCCAGAGGACAAGAGCTACATCATTAAAATCACAGCATAACCTGGATTGGAGGAGATATCTGAAAGTCTCCAACCAGAAAGGCAGGACCAGCTTCCAAGGCAAGCAAGTCAGTGAGAGGTTAGCAGAGGCATTTGCTTACAGCACAGACATAACAATTCCTGTGTGCATGATGACACATGCTGATGGAAGGGTGAATTCTGTTCTGCCTACCCAGAAATCACAGATCATTACCAAGAAGTCCTTCATGAGCTGTGTATTTTCTTGTGCATCTCTCAACACTCAGCATTACAGCCTACCTAGAAACTGTGATGTTGGTGTGGCCAGAGACCCCTTCACAGGGGAAGGACAGAGGGGGAAGATGTTCTTCTGCAAATACAACCATAAAAAACAGATCGAAAAGGACACTTGCACCTCTAAAAATAATTTCTAACAACTCACCGTTTCACAGATCCATCACCAGATTTTCCCCTGTGTAAAACTGGGTTTTCCCATCTGGGAGGCAAAGGGTTATGCAGGCTTCCTGCAAAAATAAATTAATGAATGGAAGCGGTAAAGCTTTTTTCCAAACAGCAGCAAAGATCTGAGCGAGGATGACAATGCAGGGGAGACAAGGCTCAGCTCAGATTGTCACTGCTGAGGAACACCAGCAGCTCCACTTCCCAGCGTGGGGCTGGCTCCCTCCATTGCATCCGTGCTGGAAAAACATCCTTTGATCTTCAGCACTGTTTACAGGGGAAAGCAGGACTCTTGCTTCCACACCAGACCTCTGCTTTTCCCCAGCCTACCATCAGCATAACCATCCCATAATGAAGCTGTGATTCAGAGTGGTTATTTCTAAGGAAAAAATCCCATCAAGAAAGTATTAGAGAGGCTTTCTCCCATGGAAACACATCTTTCTTATTCCTAGAGTCGTACCTGACCAGAGCTCTTACTTCTCTACATGCCCTAAAACCTTTTTCCTCTTCACCTTCCCCTCGCTCAGTCCCTCTCATCCCATTTCTCAGCTCCTTGGGGGTTCAGCTGCACTGTCAGGGGCTGGAGCTGATGTTCCACTGCCACTCGTGCCGATGTTTTGGAAGGTTGGTTTAATGCACAGGTACCCCAGCTGGGCTTAAGAGGTTGCTCACTAAGAAGATCATTTATGCATTTACTTAAACTCAGCAGAGGCTTCTGCTCAGCAGCCCACAGCAGCGTGAGATAGGGTTGTCATCTCAACAGACCCTGGAAACCAAGCAGCATGAGATGGATGTAAATGACTTCAGACTGCAGCTGAGTAACAGCAGAATAGTCTTATTTTCTGAAATCCCAACAGTTTGTCTTAAAAATATTGTCGTTTTAAACCAGAATTTATCTTGCGATAAAAAGAAGGGTTCTAAAAACATCTGTGCAAACAGGTCTGTTCTGGCCATTCCCAGGCTGCAGCTCTGGCCTCATCCTGGCTTTTGGAGGCACAGTGACTTTGAACCAGGGCTCCCCTCAGACACTACAGCACCCAAGTTTACTGCTAAATTAAATGGGATTGAGTATCAGCTTCCAGTAAAAATCAGAACTTCTTCAATCAAGGTTCAAATAGGAATAACCCAAGGAGAGATTGATCCCAGCTCCATACAGAGCCCATGAGTGTTGGTAATATTGGTAATATTGATTGCAATATGGTAATATTAATGTCCCTGTATAGATACCAAGCCTGTCATTTCTCTTTGTTTCTCCCAGTGTCTCCCAGAAAAGTTATCTCTTTGCCATCCCTTCCACCTGGATACTTGTCATACAGTCTGTGACCTCCCAGAGTCCCAGTAAAAGCTATCCTGGATGCAATGCTGGGCACTTCTCTCTCAGCCTCCCCTTCACCTCTCTGCTTCATTCCTCCTTAATCTCTCCTCAAACCTCAGTGGAAAATATATCTCTTCTCCCTTGCCTGTTTTTCTTAAATAATAAATAATAGCAGGAGAGAGAGTAGAATTGACTGGAGAACTCTATTATCTAACACTGTGAGGCGTTTGGGAATAAGGTTGGGATGCACAAAATGCTGCCTAAATCCTGTCCGTGAAGGATATTAGGACCAGGATGTCTGGATATAGAATGAAATTGAATTTTACAGCATCTTTATTATCCAGAGAGGTTGTGATTCTGACCAACATCACCCAGCAGGAATCATGGAGCAAAGACCAGGAGTATAAATGAGGGAAAAACCTGCCTGGAAGCCTCCTTTCCCCACCTGACATATACAGGATGGACATTAGCTATTTACGGGTGATTTCATCACTATTAAAGGTTTTATCTGCCATCTTGGAGCTGCCTCTCCAGATTATCTTACGCATAATGAAGAACCAAGGTTTACTTTAAAATCTGGTTCCTGTTAGTCAAATTTTCCCTCCCCTCGTGTTTGGGTGACCAAACACTCATGTTTGTAATGTACCTCTCCCATTTTTGTCTGGCTCTCTTTGTAGTGGGGATAATTTTTTTGATAGAACAGCCCAAGTGGCTGTGAAAGGGGATCTAAGAGAAGTTGGAGATGGAGGAGCTAGGGAAAAGGAAGTTATGGAGATGCAGAAATGCCAAGGAGAGGAGCACTGCTGTGTGTATACACACACACCCCCCTGCGTAATCTTGCGTTCTCAGTAAATGTAATCCACAGTTTGAAATAACTCATTCAGTAGAATAACAAAATTAGGAACTGAGTGCCAGCTCCCTTCCCAGCCCCCATGGCTGCTTTGTTTGCTTCCTTGCAGCTGCTGCTCTGGTTTTATTTTCCAAGATGCCATTAGTTGGGAAATGGAAGCAGAAACTTCCCAGCCAGCTTGCACTGGTTTTGGAAGCTCCAGCTTTGCCTTTTCCTTTCCACCTCCCTTGCTATGGCTTTTCAGCCAGGATAAAGGATGCTGCTGCTCATCCAGTGCAGGCTGCAGCCTTGAAATTCCAGCCATCCCTCTTTGCTGCTGGGTTGTTGACAGGGACCAGGGCCGGAGAAGTAGAGATGGGAAGGAGGGGAGCATATCCCAGTCAGGGCTGAGAATTAACAGGGAGAAACACGGATCTGGGCTCCAGCAGAGATACTGGGTATCAGAGGCAATGTGCAGGAGGAGCAAGGAGGGAGAGAGTTGTCCTTGCCCCTTTGCTGGCCTGTTAGCCACAAAAACCCAACATCACCTCAGCTGTTGTTGATGAGATGATCAAACCTTCTGGCTCCTGAGAGCAGAGGGAAAGGGAATTACAGCAGTGTCTGCAGGGCCCAGGTAACTGTGCAGAAATGCTGTTTCCTGGGTGGCTGTCATGGCCTTGTCATGGATGTGGCCTGTTGTCATTGTCACCATGGTGCCACACTTCTCTCTGACTGAGATTAAACCCATCATCCCAAAACATTTCTATTGTTTTCCACGCTGTCTTCATTCCTACCTTTTGCTTCGTTCTCCAACAGCAAAGGAGACCACCAAATTGCCACTTTCCTGGTTGTTTTTCATGTGAGAGTTTTGCTGGTTTATTCCCAGGTTTTCTCAGCTCTGTGGGGGTTCAGAGGACTGGAACAAGCGATGTGCAATTGTGCTACAAGGAGAATAAACTCAGGATGACTGGGCAAAGATGAATCAGGCAGGCAGGAGAGTTAAACCTCTAGATCCTTGAGGGATGCTTGGCACTGGTGTTGCTTGGGCACACCCCCACACCCACCACAAGCTGGGATGGAGGCTCTCAGAAGCCAAAGAGATGAACAATTATGCCTTTTGTGCAAAGAAACAAGACCCACTTCTCCACTCACCAGTCATGTCCCAAGAATCTAATAAAAAGGGAGATTAGCCCCTCTTTCCTCTTTCACATCTCCTTAATGCTGTCATTTTATTCACACTTTGTAAAGCAAATAAACCAGCAAATTGGTTGCTTTAATGAGCTGAAATTAAACTCGGGCTGCTGATAAAATGCCATTTCTCCTTTCTGTTGTTGGGAAGGACTTGGCTGATAGGCAATGTATGGGAAAGAAGAGAAAACATACAATGGGAGCCTTACTGAATGTCTTTGAGTAATTTACTGCTGCTCTTCTTCATCCCCAACACCTCCAGTTAGATGGGGGAAGCACCAGGGTGCTGTAGGGGAAGGCTGTAGGGGGTCAGCCTGGCAAGATCTGTGGGGAGCTCTTTGCCCATGAATGGTCCCACTCCTTTAATTCCCTCTGCCCACAGCCAGGGAGGAGTGACAAGAACATTCCTCTGTGAGGAACAGGCTGGTTTGGCTCTGCAGAGCCTTCCCAAACACAGGTGTGCACAGACAGGGTGGTTGGGTCACAATGGGAGATAGAGGAGACAGAATAAGTGCTTGCTGAAGAGAATATGCCAAGTGCATCCCTCAGTTTGGGCTTCCCTTGCCTGCAGGAATCCACAACTCCATGGAGGAGGACAGGCAGATGCTGGAATCAAGTGTCACCTCAAAGGGACAACTGAGGCAAGCCATTGCTTATGGCTCTGCAGGCCAGGAATACCCACATCCCACACCCACAGGGCAGAACACATCCCCACAGGACGCAGGAGGAGCTGGACATCTGCTCCCTGTGACAGAGGAGAGCCTGCACACCCAGAGGGAAAATCTTCACCTGCAACACAATGCGTGTGCTGGGATTTTCACCCCAACAAGAGGAGCTCAGGGCACTTTGCTTCAGTCTCCCACCACCCCGTGAAGTTCTGTCATTATCTCACGGTACCAGGGAGGAGGCTGGAGTGCAGAGAGGTTAATTGAGTTGTCTAACACCAGAGGGATGTAGCAGCAGACGTGTTTCAGTCTGGCACTGCAGCCCGTGTCTCGCTGTGGGGGTGGCAGGGAGGGGGGACACCCACCTGCAATCTCCCAGGGAGCACAGTCCCTCCTCCCCTCCTCACTGCTCCAAGGACTCAGCTGTGTTGAAATGGACTCCCAAGTGCTGGCAGAGCACCCTAGGACAGTGACAGCACACAGAGGACAAGGTGGCTGGAAAGTCTCATGTGCAAAGAGCTGATGTGAGAGAAGGTCTTGTTATTCATGTAATGGAAACCTACCTGTCACCAGGGAACAGACTCATTGTTCACAATCCAACCAAATAAACTGTTTTACTGCTTATTACTATTGGCCTGTTTACCAAGGTATAACTGAATGGTAAACAGGGATCTCTGCAGTGAAATATGGTCTCTTTCCCTGCCTGGTGTTGTGGCTGGAAAGGAACCTGGTTTCTTTGGGACAAGGGTCAGAGTATAGTATCTGCCTCTGAACAATCAGCCCCACATGATTTTCAGGTGTGTAGTACCAAGAACAGTCCACCCTGGGCACTGTGAAATGGTTTAGAAAACTGTTTCTGGGTTTATACTATTTTTCAGATTTATTGAAAGACAATTTGGATGTAAAACGTGGCCCTATCTCCTTCATAACTTCCCAAGAAACCTTCAGCTCTTACCAGCTATGTTTCCAAGGAGTATTGGTGGTGTCTTCCCTGCCTTCTACAGTCTGCCCTTGACAAGGGAGACAGTGTTCCCATTCCCAAAAAAATGTTCAAAGAAGGATTTTTCCAGATAGGCCATGATGATTTCTCTCCATTTGTGGGCAACTCCTTTTTTCCACATCTCACTGCATTCATAGTACCAGCCCAGAGTTCTGTTTGGTAGTAGAGATATTCACAGATGATGTTTTCAATATCTTGTGGAAAAACATGACCCAGGAGATGTTGGTGCTCATGCATTTCCCACCTCTCCACTTTTGCCTTCCTGTTTCCCTAAAAAATCAGAAAAAGAAGAGCTGTCCATGGAAATACAAGCTTAGTCAAAAATTTAGAGGAAAAAAATGGATAATGTGAGGCAGAAATGAATGTCTCTTTGGGGAGTGAGGCTGCTGGCAGCCCCACAGGTGTCTAGTGAAGACTTTTCCTAGTCATCAAAAAGCTGTTTCTGGCTGGGGAGAGAAGGTCTTGTCCTATCCTCTGCAAATGCTCTTGTTATGCCACTGAATGTTTGCTGGTTTTCCACACCTCTGCATCATTTCACCTGGGAGGGAGGAAGGCAGAAAGCCCCCAGCAGGGACAAGGACACTGGGTGCTTCACAATCACACCAGTGGGTTTTGCAGAGAGTGCCCTGAAACAAACAGGACAAGTGTTTGATGCTGGGCTGTATCCCAGATGCCACATGGCAGTGCAAGCAGGGAGACACGGTGTCCTCGACCAGCACCCCTTGTGTGGGCACTGCTGCTGCGCACACCAGCACACGAGACAGTCAGGATTCCCCTCAGCAAAACGCTGCAGCATCAAATCTACATCAGAGCGAGTTGTCTAGACTTCATCTGCTCTCAGCGGAGAGGAACAGACACTTCTGGGGCATCACTCCTCTCCTCCTCAGGTAGACACCTAAATAGGTCAGACAAACGGTGCACCGGATGTGCATTGGTCTCTCAGCTGCCAAATGAGTGATGCTGGACAAGGGCTCAGAGGGTGACCTCTGGTCAGTGACCACCTCCCCTTGTGCTGCCAAATAGTGCTGGTGGCGGCCAAATGAACCAAAAGGTCCTTGAAAGGTGGTTGTCAGAATGAGAAGGCGAGTGCCTCACTAAGAGGGGAGTTGGATGGACCTCCAACACCTCTGACTGCATTTCCTTTGTGCTTAGTTTGTGCTTGTGTTTTGTTTTGAGCAGGTGAGCCGAGGGACCGAGCGGGGACAGCCGAACACACGGAGGCACAGGGAGATGGGGACCAGCGCCACGATGTGCAGCAAAAAGAGAACGAGGAGAAGTACTATAAAAAATGAGAGGAAGGCTTGTCTCTAAGCCTGAACAACTCCTCTGCACGGGCGCTTAACTTCATGACTCCTTCCTCAAGATGCCAGAGGCCTGGTGATGTGGGACCAGCCTCAGCCACCCAGGCCTTGGTAGCAGCCCTTGGCTGCTGGCTGCCAAGTACCGTGGGCACCGAGGTCCGCTTTCTCCACGGACGCTTCCCTCCCGTCTCCGAGCCATGAGGAGAAGGGAGAGGCAAGAAAAGCTGCCGAAGGAGCACTAGCCCACACCTTCCCGGCCCCTGTCCTGTACCCCGCTTCCAGCAGACCAGGAACCCCTTTCCGTGCTGCCCTTCCAGATGGCAGGTCGCCGGTGGGCCGCGACGTCAGCCCTCTGCATGTGCGTGGCGGCCGTGTCTCTCCTGCACGCCGGCGGGGTGCGAGCAGACTGCTGGCTCATCGAGGGGGACAAGGGCTTCGTCTGGTTGGCCATCTGCAGCCAAAACCAGCCCCCCTACGAGTCCATCCCCCAGCAGATCAACAGCACCATCGTGGACTTGCGGCTGAACGACAACAAGATCAAGAGCGTGCAGTATGCCTCGCTCAGCCGCTTCGGCAACCTGACATACCTCAACCTGACAAAGAACGAGATCTCCTACATCGAGGATGGTGCCTTTTCAGGACAGTTCAACCTCCAGGTGCTGCAGCTGGGTTACAACCGACTGAGGAACCTCACCGAGGGCATCCTCCGGGGCCTGGGGAAGCTGGAGTACCTCTATCTCCAGGCCAACCTCATCGAGACCGTCACCCCCAATGCCTTCTGGGAGTGCCCCAACATAGTGAACATTGACCTGTCCATGAACAGGATCCAGAGACTGGACAGCAACACTTTTCGGGGCCTAAACAAGCTCTCTGTCTGTGAACTCTACAGTAACCCCTTCTACTGCTCCTGCGAGCTCCTCGGCTTCCTGCAATGGCTGGAGGCTTTCACCAACATGACACGCACCTACGACCGGATGCAGTGCGACTCCCCACCCGACTACATGGGCTACTACTTGTTAGGCCAAGGCCGGACTGGCTACCGCAATGCTCTGAGCATGCTCTCTTCCCTTTGCACTGGTGGCTCCTACACTGTGATCCCTCGTTTTATCCCTCCCAGGTACCAGGTGACCACGGTGCCCTCTGAAAGCCCCTGCTCCGAGGAGGAGTGCTCCTCCGGTGACGGCACCACACCGCAGTTCTCCCTGTTCACGCCCATTGGTGAGACGGAGGTGCGCCCCAACATCCAGGTGAAGCACCTCAACCACAACTCGGCTGTCCTCACCGTGCAGATCCCCTACCCCTTCAGCAAGATGTACATCCTCTCCCAGTTCGAAAACGGCTTCTCCTCCATGATCACCAAGCTCAGGAAGAAGGAGGAGAACATCACCGTGAGCAACCTAGTAGCACAAAGAGATTACACCTACTGTGTAGTCTCTGTTCACCAGTACTCCAAGTACAACCACACCTGCGTCACCATCACCCCCACCAGACCCAACCGCAAGGAGCCGGTGCCCACCCCTTCCACTGCCACCCATTATATCATGACAATCCTGGGCTGTCTCTTTGGCATGGTGATTGTCCTGGGCGTGGTGTATTACTGCCTCCGGAAGAGGCGCCAGCAGGAGGAGAAGCACAAAAAGGCTGCCGGCAGCATGAAGAAGACCATCATTGAGCTGAAATACGGGCCAGAAATGGAGACCACCAGCATCACCCAGCTGTCCCAGGGACAGATACTGGGTGGGGAGACAGTGACCCGCATCCCCTACCTACCTTCTGCTGGTGAGGTCGAGCAGTACAAGCTGATTGAGAGCAGCGAGACTCCCAAGGCCACCAAGGGCAACTACATGGAGGTGAGGACGGGTGAGCAGCCTGAGAGGCGAGACTGTGAGCTGTCCCTGCCGCCGGACACCCAGGGCTCTGTGGCTGAGATCTCCACCATTGCCAAGGAGGTGGACAAGGTGAACCAGATCATCAACAACTGCATCGATGCCTTGAAATCCGAGTCCACCTCCTTCCAAGGGGTGAAGTCGGGGGCAGTCTCCACAGTGGAGCCTCAGCTGGTGCTCTTATCAGAGCAGATCCCCAGCAAGCACGGATTCCTTTCCCCCGTCTACAAGGAAAGCTACAACCACCCTCTCCAGCGACACCACAGCATGGAGGCAGCCCCCAAACGCTCCAGCACCTCTTCCAGCGGCTCCATACGGAGCCCCAGGTCCTACCGCTCCGAGGGATCGGGCCACAAATCCGAAGCCAAATACATTGAGAAGACATCCCCCACCACCGACACCATCCTCACTGTGACGCCGGCCGCGGCCATCCTGCGGGCGGAGGCGGAGAAGATCCGCCAGTACAGCGAACACCGGCACTCGTACCCCAGCTCGCACCCAGGGGAGCAGCACGACAGCATGGGCGGGAGGAAACCCTCCATCCTGGAGCCTCTGACCCGTCCTCGCCCCAGAGACCTGGCCTACTCCCAGCTCTCGCCTCAGTACCACAACCTGAGCTACACCTCCAGCCCAGAGTACACCTGCAAACCATCGCACAGCATCTGGGAGCGCTTCAAACTCAACCGCAAGCGGCACAAAGACGAGGAGGAGTACATGGCAGCCGGCCATGCCCTACGCAAAAAGGTCCAGTTTGCCAAAGACGAGGATCTTCACGACATCTTAGACTACTGGAAGGGCGTCTCTGCCCAGCAAAAGTCCTGAGTCCTCACACAACTCGTGACTTAACACACTAACTGGACCAAAAAGAAATCCGCAGCAGCTATTTTTATTCAGACTGTCTTTGAAACAAAATAAAATTTAAAAAAAAAAAAAAGAGAGAGAGAATAAATAAAAAAATAAAAGAGAGAACAAATAATGAAAAAAATCTATAAATATTCTATATAATATATAAAGTGAGAATATTAAAATGTCCTCACATTGGGTGAGACATGCACCAAATTTGAACACAAACTTTACAAAACAAACAAACTGTGGAGTGGGAAAAAAAAAAGTTTTGTTTCATTTTGATTTTTTAAAAAAATATAAGAAAAAAAGAAAAAATTGAATATAAAATGAAAATGAAAGAGCGGGCAGAGAGCTGAGGTCTGGCGTTTTCCAATATTGCATTGCATGAGTCCCTATTCCGTGATTTTGTGGATTCTTTGTGAACAGTTTGTGTTCTTCCTTCCTTCCCTTCCAAAATCAACAGCGACAAAAACAGCAACAAAAACCAAAAAGAGACCAGAAGGAGCTCCATCTTTTGGGCTGTTTTTGCAAACGGAGTCTTCCAGTTTAGACTTTTACCCGGTTGAAGGCCCGTTCACATTTTCACTCACTAAGAGGTTTTACCACACATTGCATTGTAAACCGAAGTCGTTAATTGTACAGAGAAAATTTCTATATTTGCAATGTTTGCTGTATAATGAGAAAGAGAGAGGAGAAAAAAAACAATACTACATCTACTAAAAAAAAAAAAATATATATATATATATATCTATATTCACCTGTTTGTACCAGGTTTTAATCATGGATTTTAGAGAAAGAGATGGAGTTTTATTTGAAGGACTTTTTTGTTGGTTGGCTGGTTGATGGGATATCATTTGGAGGGGGAGTGTTTGGATTTCTAAGTGTTTTGTTTCGATTTCTTCGACCAATTGTCTGTGTCCAAGTTCTCATCACTTCCAAGTGCATTGAAGAAAAATGGCTCATACCCAGGAAAATAGAATCCCTCACCTTATTCCAGGTGGGAGACCATCACCACCAGGGACTGGGAAGGGGATGAGAAGGGAAAGACTCTTGGCTGAGCAGGTGCTACCATGCAGTGGAATTTCTCCTGCAAATCAAAAAGTTTTGGTCTCTGCCCCTAAACAGATGTGGCTGGGCCATGGTGGCCCTTGGGACCAGCCACTGAGGGGTGGATTCTCCCCCCACTCTCAAGGCAGGGAGCCCGCGGTGAGTTAGAGCACAAAGCCTCTTGCTGCTCTGCAGAGAAGGAGAGAATGGAGGGGTGATTTTGCTTTTGAGGTAGAAGACACCCAGCATTTACAGCTTGCCCATATTGAGACACCCTGGGGAGCCCCTTGGCACTCAGAGACTGGAAGGGAAAGTGAAGGCTCTGTGTCCATGGGTCCACCCAAGCAGCCATGTGCCCCTCAACCATTGCTGTCCAACACTGCCCCATCTCTAAAATACTCACAGGAGGTGAGAGTGGAGGTGTTGAGGCCATGAAGGCACTCCCAGACCGCACTGGTGTACACTACTTTGTCCTGATCAGCTCCAGCTGAGTCACAAGTCCCTGTGTTTCACTCACCCCATATCCAGCCAAAAGTGAGGGCTTCATGAGGGTCTGAGAGCTGCTCCCAGCTGAGTGTGTGGGAATGCAGGGAGCCAGCACGGTGAGGAGAGGTGCTAAGCTCCCCAAATGCAGCCCTGTGGGGCCCTGCTGCTTGCCAGAGTTTTTTCCCTTGCATCCTGCTCACAAGTCGCTTTGGATGGACATCCTGAGTCCTGATGGATGAGCACTAGGGCCCAGGAGCAAACCATATCCCATCCTGTTATTTCAATGTTTCAAAGCGATTTTGACAGGTATTCTTGCGAAAGGTTATGTTTGTTCAGAAAGGAGCTGAGCCACGAAGACACAGAGCAGGCTGGGAAGTGCACAAGTTCATTCCCCGTGGTTATTTGTGTAGACAACAAACCATTAGCAGGATTTCATAATAAAAGGCAGGTAATTTCTCCAGGAATGCATTCAGTCTGCCTGAGCAAGGGCACATCCCTCCACCTCCTCCAGGTGCCCCAGATCCTGCCCACAGCATGCAGCTTCCCAGGGCTCTGTCTTGCTCACCAGGCAGTGAACAGGACCTGGAGGGGGGAGCTGAGGGTCACCCCTCTCTTGTTTAGTGCCATCGTGGCAGGTCCCTCCCCAGATCTCAGCTCTAGAACCTGGACCAAAGCAAACCCTTCAGCTGAAACAGCCTTTCCTTGCAAACCCTGAGTGCCTCCTCATAGGAATGGTTTGGGTTGGAAGAGACCTTAAAAATCATCTAGGATTATAAAATAAAATATTCAGTCATTTAGTTCCAACTCCCTGGCCATGGGCGGGGATGCCACCCACTAAATCAGGTTGCTCAAGGTCCCATCCAGGAGAAATAAGAGTTGGTCAGCAAGGATGGAAGATGGAAACAGTAGTGGGGCCTCCTGACACTGTTTCATGGTCTCACAGGATTCCTTATCGAGAGGCTGGGGTGGCCCAAAGTGATGGCAGCTCATGAGCTAATTTGGCCTCAGATGCTCCAGTGCTGACAGTCACTGACAGACACCCACAGACCTTCCTCAGCTGATCCCTGCATTGAGGCCATTCCCACACCAGTTTGGAAATGGCATCAGGACCATCCACGGGACTGGGAGCAATGGCCCAGCCAGTGCAGGGAGAGGCCTCACTGTGGAGGCAGCAGCCAGCTCAGCTCTTCAGCTGGGGCCACTCATTTTGTTCCTCTGCCTCTGTTTCCTCCTCTGCAAATGCTTCCTTGTGGCACTGAGGGCACAGGCTGGCTGGAGAGGCTCAATTAATTAATTGGCTGTCTGTGAAACCCATTTAGCTCCTAGAATAAAAGCTGCTATCGAAATGCAAAGCTGTTAGTGGTGTAAAACAGCAGGGGCAGATGAAATCAAAGCCTGATTCTGTTTTCACACCAGGATTTCGCTGGTCATAAACCAACAGAGACTGACACAGGAATGTGATACAGCAGTGCTGGTCTTTCTAAATTAAACACTTCCCACATGCAAGCTGTCTGCAACTGGAAAAAAGGAGAATTAGAAAAAGGCATCACCCAGTACCCCGTTGTTGGTGGGGCCTCACCACAGGTCTCCAGATGGCTCCTAGGCTGCTGAGCACCTTCCAGCCCCTTGCCTTCCCTCCAGAACAAGGTGCAGTCCTGGCAGCCATGGTCCACATCCCTTAGCAGGAGATGCCATAAAATGAGCTGTGAAAAAAGCCAGACAAGAAAAGGGAAGAGGTCCCACTGTCCCCAGGGCCACCACTCCATGGATGAGCCCCAGGGCTGGCTCTGCACAGGGCCTGGAGAGCTCTGCCCACAGCACCTTCCATCCCTCCAAGGCAGCTGCTTTACAGACTTCTCCAAAGACAGAATGGGGATTTCATCACCTGTGACCTGCTGGGTGTTTTTGTTCTTTGTTTTGTCTCCTGTTCAACCACCAAAGCTCTCAAGCTGCTTCTGCAAAGAGAAGTGATACCTTGTCCAGCCAGGCTGCTTCTGCTGCTCCAAACTCATCCAGAGAAAAAGGGCTCCCCACCAAGCAGAAAGGAGAGGGCACAGGAGAGGCCTGTTGGAGTGAGGAGAAGGGGAGGCTAGGGGAAAAAATAATACACTTCCCTGCAGTAGAGTCATAGCCGTGGGGCCAGGTGGCAATGCATTCTGCTGATGCCCCTTCTGTGTCCACAAAACTGCCACTGTCTCAACAACCTGCCTTCAAGGGCAAAACCAAGGCAGCACTAAATCCTTCCTTGGATTGTTTTCCTTCCCCAGCAAGGACAGCTTCTAGCTGGAGAGTAAATCCAAGCCCACATTACCCATGGCTCAATCTTCACCCCGCCCAGGGTCAGCAAAGGACCCTGCCGTGTGTTAGTTACAAAGCCTGCGTGGCATCTAGAGCCTGGATATTATTTAAAAGCCTGTAAATTAGGACAGAACCATCCCTTTATATAGACATGCACCATTTAAGCCCAGGATTCCTGAGGGCACCTGCCAGCCCTGGTGTGCACACCGGGTGTGTCCATCTGTTCCAAAGCATGGCCTGTGGGCAGGGCCCCGTTCACAGACAGGAATGTGGAGCAGCACAGGCTGGCAGTGGTGACAGTGGTGACAGTGCCCAGCCACCTCCCTGATGCAGCAAAGCACTCAGAGGGGAGCTGGGGGCTGCCTCCTTCTTCAAAGCTGCTGGGTATTGGAGGTGTGAACTGCCACCCTCCCTGCCCACTTTTCAGCCTCCTGATGGCTTCAGCTGAGTTTGCCGTGAACCCAGGTGGAGATCCCACGGGAGGGTCTGGTGTTCCTTCCACAGGAGGGGTGTGGGAGGGGGCACGGGGGCCCTAAGGAGGGAAGGTGCTCCCATACACTGCCCTGACCAGACAACAGCCACACTTCACTGGCTCTGCTCACATCAAACCGGTGACCTGCAGTGCCTCCTGGGTGCTGGCACCTTTCCTAGGGCTGCCCTTGAGCTGTCCCTCTCCCAGCCCCTCGGTGCTTGTGCATCAAAACCTGGGCGATGCCCAGGGCCGCTGGAGAGCCAGAGCCGGAGCAGAGCCCTGGCTCCAGCAGCCCAGCCGGCTCCTGCACGTTCCCTCACTCCCAGCAACCTCAGCCAGCTCCCCCCTGCCCATTTTTGAGGTCAGTCCTTCCCTGAACCAGGGCTGGGTCTTGGCAAACCCAAAAATGCCCGAGAGCCCCAAACTCCCGGCGGTGTTGGATGTGGCTCTGCAGAAACCGGGAGCCGCGGCACAGCGGCAGCCTGACGGGCTGTGGAGCCATAAATCAACTCGTCTGCGGGACAAGGGGGTCAGCAGGGCTGCGGGACAGTGCGGTGGAGGCGGCCTGATCGCACAAACCCTGAGGGCGAGGAGGCTCCGGGGCGGCAGCGGGGGATGCGCTGCGGCGCGGCTGGAGCGGCCCCAGGAGCGCGGATCGATGGGGTGATTGAAGCCAGCACGCACTGCGTTGGGCTATTTTTAGCACAGCCAGCAGAGCAGGAATTTGGGAGCCCAAGTCAGAATTTATTTGCATCTGTGAGTGTTCGTCAGGGGGAGAGGACCAATAACAACACCACCACCCAGCGCGGGTGCAGCAGCGCCCTGCTGCGCGTTTTGGGACCTGTTCACCTTGGCTTCAGCTCCTCTTCGGTGCACATCGTGTCCCTCTCCTCTGCAGTGCCCTTTGGGGACAGTGTCACCCCCTCCACCCCAAAGCTTGGAGCTGTGAGCACGTGGATGCACATGGACACAGGGCGGGGACAGAGCAGGGGAGAGGGGATGGACTTCAGGGGATGAAGGGTTTATTTGGGAAAAGCACTGATCCTACCTTAAATGCCATGGGCGTGTGAACAGCTCTTGTAGCATGGCTGCAACACTGCCGTGGCCAGGCAGGTGTGAACTTCAGAGGTGCCCCAGCCTCTCCTCCAGCTCCTCTCTCCCTTTTACCTCACCACAGGCCATCCATCATGGGCCCGGGTCAGGTTTTCTGGGTAAGCGTTCTGAGATTAAATTGTTCTCCAGAGAGGGGAATTTAGCACATTTCATTTCCTTCACCTCCAACCCCGATGCCAGCAGTGCCCAAGGCACTGAAGGTGGTGAATGTGCTGGTGGGCACGGCCAGTGCTGCTGGAGAAACCAACCCAACTCCTTGGCTTGGAGCAGTGACTTTGGCTTCACCTGAATTTACTTAGGCTCCAAGTTCTCATATCTCCTGTGTGTCACAGCTTCTGTTTTACCCCTCTCAGCCAGCTCACCAGCACCACCAGAAGGGTGGTAGAGGTTATACAAATGCTGCCTTGAGAGTTTTGCTCAGTCCTCAGTCCTACCTTCCCCCCCACCCAGAATTTAATGGAGAGAAACCATCTGATCCAGAGTGCAGCCAGTTTTCTGGACTCAGTTTCCTTTGTGCAAGGGATGAGAAGACACAGAAGTACCAGGGATGTGGATTTTCATCACGTGGGGAGTAGCCAAGCAGGAGGCCAGTTTTTAGTTTAGTTTTGCTGCCCTTTCTTTTGGTTCAAATTGGATGTGAACACACCTGTATCCATCCCTCTGCAACCTCTCAGTCCCTGCAGAGCAACCAGAGGAGCCTGCCAAGTCTCCAAGTTTGTGTGTGTGCCTTTTCAATAATTCAGTGGGAATGTTAATCACAGGGTTGTGCTGTTGTTCCTGTACGAGCCTGATCGCTTCTCACATCCCACCTACATCAGTTTTTTCACACTCAGCTCAGCTGTCTGGCAGTAGCCATTTGCTGCTCACCTTTACTTGCCTTGCCATTAAAGAGCTCATTAATGTACTCCATCCTGGCTCTCTTTGGGACGAAAAGATTTCCATTCCTGTCTTTTATCAGCTTTCACACGGCTTACATCCTGTCCTCCCTTCACCATGCAATGCCCTTTTCTAATGAGCTCTTCTCTCCTGGTCCGTCTCATCCATTAAGATCTGTGAGTGTTGTCCCCTGCATTGTCTTTCTCATCTCCTGGGCTCTGCTCTGGCTCTGTCACATTCCTCAGTGTTTTCAGCTGTGAGAGGAAGCAATCAGCCCCACACACAACATCCACATTTCCTCCCACCTCACTGGCTTTCCCAGCAGCCCTCCAGTCTGGCTCATCCCAGCCTTGACAGACTCCTCCATCCTTGCAGAAGCCCCTGGCCGGCTTGACCTGATCAGCAGAAATGTGATGGAAAGCCTCAGTCTGTGTGTGGTGCTTGTAGCTTGTCTCTGCTGGGGGCCTCTTAAAGCTGCTCCTCTCTCTCTGCTTTCCTGCAGCAGAGCTCTCCTTGGGCATCTCCTGCCTTGCAATCAAGAGCTCCCAGCCCATCCAGACACAGGAGGCCTCTCTGGGTACTGCAAAAGCTCCTCTGTGGTCTCACAAGTAAACACTGGCACTCGTCATGCGATGCAGCTAAATTAATTAATCTTGTTCCACCACATTTGGAGCCAAGACACAAAGGTTTCCATTCCCTGAAGCTGGAGCTTAAAGCCTGCTTGTCCCTAAAGTGCACTCCTGCCCCACCTGGGATTTGTGTTGCGGTGAGATTTGGAAGAGTGGCAGCAGAACAACTCTTGGGAGTGGCTCCAAGGGGCTGGCAGAGCCAACAACCCCCTGGAAAAGTGGCCATGGGCACAAACCATCTGCCACCATCCAGCTGAAACATCCCTGATGTGTCCAGCTCAGCTTAGGCTGTGTACACAGAACCAGTTGTGCTTTGGGTTTTTTTTCCCCAGCCATCTCAGGTGCTGCAGTTTATTAGCTCTCCATACAAACCTTACCTCAATTATATCCTCAGATCATTCTGGCTGTAACAACACTCCCACCCACCACAGGGGTTGCACACACACACACACCTCTGCCTGGGAAATCCCAGGCAGAAGCACGGCAGTCCCAAGAATGACAAACCCTTAGTGAGCTGACAGCTGACAAGCCCTGAGCTGCTCCACAGCTGCCTCCAGCCTTGCAGGGTGATCACAGCTCTAAAGGACAGATGCAGACACCAGGGCACTGGGTATGATATGCCAGGAGGCTGGCAGCAGAGGCTGGGGATGGCAGGTCTCTGGTATGGCCACTCCAAATGTATTTCCCTGGCAGAGCTCGCAGCCAGGGAGGACAGCGAGGTGAGGGGTGGGCTGGCTTCTGACTTCCCACTGCCTCACACTTGAGTCCTGAAGAGCAGATGTGTCCCAGCACAGCTGTCAGGAGTGGAGAAGCAGAGATGGAGGTGCTGGAGCAGAGCTGGGAGCTCCAGAAACCACCTGAGATGGTGAAACACTTCTGGGTGACTGAGAAGTCCTTGCCCCAGGCTGGCTTTGGAGAACAGCACACCCAGAAGAGTCCAGCTGTGGCTGTGAAGAACTGATCCATCCATCACTGCTCTGAAGCTGCCAGGAGATGGATTCACTCACTGGTGTGAGGTCTGAGCCAGTCCCACTTTCCTGCAAGGCCACAGACAGGTGGAGATCCCCGGTCTGATGGGAGAGATTGGTTGGAAGCACAGCACAAAGCCCTCACAAAGAAGAAGAATAAACCAAAACATCACAAGATGCCAGCAAGTGGGAGGAGACAGCTTATCCAGGGAGCTAATTTAGCTGGAAGGAAAGGGAAAGGATGCAAGATGTTCCCCCATTAAGAAAGAAAAACAACATGCAAGAGCAAGGAACCAGAGGTTGCAGTGCCTGACAGAAAGTGATGTGGATGAATTCGAGTTTAAGAAGCCAGAGCAGAGCCAGGGCAGATTCTGGACCCAGAACAAAGGCTGTTTCTAGCCAAGCTTGAGAGGCAAAGGTTAGGATGAGACTTGCTGAGACCTGGAAGCCACTGAGGTGGGTGAATTGTAAGTGGCACCGCGTTTAATCTGAGCAGAATGCATGAAACCAGATAATGTAATTGAAAGGGTTATTTAAACTGAGTATTCAGAGGGAAAAATAAAGCATTGCAGGGAAAATAATAATACTTAGCACTTGTAATGTGCTTAGCATCTTCAAAAACTGGTCAGCCATTAACTGATTGCTCCTCTGCTCAGTCCAAAGGCTAATAAAAAGGGACGGTTCATTTAGTTATTTCACAGCTGAGCTTCTCGATAAGGCATGAGGAAGTGATTGCTGCTCTCCAGCACGTTGGTAAATAAACAGTTGGAAGTAGGAAAATACAAAATCTTCTCAGCACTTGGTCACAGTTTCATGCTCAGCTCGCTCCTTCCTCACCTCAGCTTTGTCCAGACCAGACCTGTGACAGGGAGTTTGGCTGGAAGGCTGGCTGGGGAGTGTGCCATGGATGAGGATGTGGCAGGCTTCCAACAGCTCCAGCACTTGGTGTCTCCTGCCCAGGAACTGCCCTGTGCTCATGTCCACATGAGCAGGGATTTGGAATCTACAGGACCCTTGTCCGTGGGTGGATGGGGTGGGAGATTGGGGCTCAGAGAGACCCTGCCTGTGAAGCCCAGTGGCCTTCAAGCACAGAGGCTGAGGGAACCAGGCAGCCTTTTGGACAGCAACGAAGAGGAAAGCATTTTATATTTGTTTTACTTAAAAAGCAAACAGTTCCTTTTGTGTTTGATGAGCAAGCGATTTCATAAACTCGGCAGAGAAAACATGACACACTCGGTGATTTCCAGCCTCTTTTCTTGGCAGCAGCACTGGAGGAGCAGAGAAGTGCCCAAGCAGCTGCCCCACACACACTCCCCCAGCTGTCTGGGGGTGGCCAAGGGTCTGGAGGCTGCTCCTGGTCAGGCCTAAAGGGAAGCAGCCAAGAAGAGGAAGAGCTTGTCAGGATGAAGCCATTCAGCCTGACAGATGTTCAGTCCCAGAATGGGTGAACAGCAAACCCACTGCATGTCAGGTACTGCCAAAGCTCCACATCGTGCCCCAGGTACAGACACTCACTCAAAACAAGCAGCCACTGGTTTTGCCACCCACTTTGTGATGGTTTCTGGCCTTATCAGCTTAGACACCCATTGCAACACTGGCCTTATCACTCCAGGGAAAAGGACCTGCACAGATGCTCAGCTGCCCCCACACAAGTGCCCTGGTTTTGGTGCAGTTGGTGCAGTTATGTAGACTCTGCTCTGCTGGGGCACAGATCTGTCAGACACCCTGCTCCAGGTGTCCCAGCCCCAGGCCAGAGGGATTTCTCCATAGGGTTCCACTGGCCTGTGCAAGGTCTCCAGCCCACTCTGGGCTGCTGGGACAGCAACCAGGAGAAGGAAATGGTTCACCCATGACCTGCCCAAGCCCAATCCCAATCCCAGCAGCAGAGAAAAACTCCTAGAAGATGTTAGGGAACTATTTTTCCACCTCACTGTTGGGTGATCCAAGAGGGGTCTTGGTTTATAGAGGAGATGCACAAGAATTTAACCCTGAAAGCATTTCTTGGGATAAAATACATCCCCCCAGGACATAGGGCTGAACTTGGCTTTTCTGGAACATGTCCAGCAGTGGAAGGGCCATCATCAAAAGCCTTTGGTGGGGACAGGGGTTGAGAGATCTTACATCCCTCTGGCTTTTTGCCCCATGCACTGCCTCCTGCTCTCTCAGCTGTGCTCGTGGGCTTTGTGCTTTCTTTCTCTTTCTTTAGGTTTTCTTCCTCTTAAATGAAACATTTCTTAACTCAGCTGTGAGCACAGCTCTGTGGACCCTGTGCTGAGACGATGAGCCAGGTGAGAGCAGGAGGAGGTGACAGGGACCCCTCACCCCAGTGTTACCCCTGAGTGCCTCTGCCCCGAGGCAGGTTTTACTTGAGGGAGGCATTCAGGTCAGGACCTCAATGATTTACAGTGCAGGACGTGTCCTCCTCATCATCTGGGGGAGCCAGGGAAAGCACTGAGCACTGCAGCAGCCTTGATGGGTTGCTTAAACACCTTTCTGACGGGAGGAAATTTGGGATGCACTGATGCCTTGTTAACTCCTGTGAAACGCTCACGTACAGCCGGGCAGCAGCTCTGCGGTCTGTGAAGGCTCCGCCGAGCCTCCTCTGCCTGCTCCTGCCATAACGAGGCCCAATGGGTGTGTGTAAACAAAGCGAGCATCTCTCTCACTGGACCTCATGCATCATTTATAGCCAGCTTTTCCGTGGCACAAGAAACATTTACATATGCCAGCATTAATTCCGAACGCCACTTCAAAGCCATCTCTGTCTAATGAAGCCCGTGCGCTGCGCACAGCAAATTCCACCCCAAAAATAATTAGCAACACACGCCACCAAAGCGTTACAAGGGGAACGCAGCACACCACCTGCTGAAGCAAAATGAATGCCTGATTTATTTATTTTTTTGCCACTTTTTTAGCAATATTCAGGCGCTGACTCAAAGCTGTGCTCTGTTCTTTGTAGGGCCCTGGGAAGCGTAACGTTCCCACTCCGCTTTCCATTCTTAGAAGAGATTGATTTGGGAGGGTTATATAGAACCATGGAAAGGTTTGGGTTGTAAGGAACCTCAAATATCATCTAGCTCCAACCCCCCCACCATGGACATGGGCAGGGCTTATGTTTTTCTTACATCATAACTGGACAGAGCTGTTGTGCAAGGCCCTGCTGATTTCTCCACGCCAGAGGTGCCAGCTGGGAGTCAGGGTGCAGGCAGCTCTATGGCCTTTTCTCTGAAGCTGCACAAGTCCCAGACTTTTGGGATGCTGTCACCAGCTGACCAGTCACAGGCTGGTGGCTGGGAGCAGGACAGGACTCACTGAGTGTCCCCCTGGTCTGACATTCCCACAGAGCCTTTAACCCCTGAGTGGGACCAGTCTCACTGAGAAAAAAAAGGAAATTGGAAATGAGATCAGGAGTCAAAGGTTTTGGTGCCCCTACCAGCCATGGTGCTCCCACCCTGTGCAGGCAGCCCTGCTGTGAACAGCTCAGGGGGCAGAGCTGGCTGCACTGAAATGATTTCTTTAATCTCTGTCAGAGCTGCCCAGCCCAGCTCACAACAGGAGGAGCAGCAGGTTTAGCTCAAAGCCTGATGTGGTGGCATTGCCATGAGAGACCCAGGTCACAAACCACCATGGTAGAGAGATGGAGACCAAACCTGGAGGTGGCTGTGGGCACAGCGGGACCAGCTGTGCCAGGATGATGATGGGATCCTGTATTCTCCTAGTTCCATCCTCCTGGATTGGAAGGAAGGTGCTTTGCAGGGCACTGCTCTCAGCCTGTGTGTCTCTCCAGCATCAAACCATGGAATTCAAATTGTCAGTCTCTGCCTTGTTAGGATGCAAGGGGTTAAACTGTTCTTCCTATGCAAATTAAGCTTAATTAATCCTTTTCATCAGTTGCAAATATACCTTCTGAACCCTATTAAAAACATGAATATGCAAATTCAGACCTTTTTTAATACTCATTTTCAAGGACTTGGAGTCAGGCTTGATTATTCGATTCCCGTTAACAGCCTGTAAAACCTGGTGCAAAATTTAATTTCCATTTTAAGTTACAAAAAAAAAAAAAAAGAATCTGTTGGTAATTAAGCTAATTACAGTGTTACACTAAAGAGGAGACAAACAAGGAGGACAAGATCATTCATTACATATAACACTGGTTACAGGACCTGGGGACTGTCCCGAGTTAACTGTGAAGCCAGGAAACAGCGGTGATATAAACAGGGTGTGTGTGAGGAGGCTGTGGCTTTTGGGGGGCCTGGTGCTTTGCTTACCTTGGGAACAGACCTGCTTCAGTCCCATGAGCCATTCTCCTCCTTCTGTTAAGAACAGAAGTGAGGAAGAGGAGGTGCAGCCAGGCTGGAGGTGTCCTGTCGGTGTCATGGCACCGACACCGTGGGGTCTCTGCATGGATCAGGAACACGCTTGAGGTTGGAGTTTCAAAGCAACCTACAGAGCCACCTTATCTGCCAGAGCTGAGCATCCTGTGCAGGTGAGATTTCCATCTTCCCTGAGCATTTTCTCTGTGTGTGTGGAGTGCAGAGGGGACGTTTGCTGACAACTCCCTTTGCACTGGCAAAGGCATCAGGGAAGAGACATAACAAGACTCTGCAGAGACATCTACAGACTTCTGCTCCACAGCCATACTGGGGAGAAAATAATGACCAGGGTGTGATCCTCTATTGCTCCTGCCTGTGGCCAGCACACGTTGGGAGGTGCCAGCCAAACCAGCTCAGCCCACACCACCCAAACCTCCCTTGTGGTCACCCATCAGAGCTGGGCAGCCAGTGCTGGTAGCTCTCAACTTGCCCATCAACCATCCCGTGCCTCCAGGCTCTGCCTGCATGTAATTTTTAAAAAACCAATGCTATAAACTGTTAATTATGTTTTACCACCACAGTGATCCCTTAAAACCAGTCCTTAGATTACCCAGCATCTATTCTGCACTCGGTACTTTCTAGTAAGTTTGCAAAGTTAATTTGTGCATTCCCAGAGCTGCAATCCTCACCTCGGGACGGCAGCACAGCCAGGTGAGCTCAGGTGAGGGATCCCATGGCTGGGGTGGCACACAGCACACAGGGGATGCTCTGCCCACAGGAGATCAAGGCTCAGTGCCCAGGATAGCAGTGCAGGACACTCCAGCACTGAATCTGAATGTTGGCATTACCTACAGACACCCAAAGACATTGGACACCGGCAGGACAGACCCGCCCAGGGCATTAGTGCTGGCTGGGGAGCTTTTCTCTCCTCCTCATCTCAGCGCAGCTGCCAGGATGAGCAGCTCGGCTCCCCGTGGATTTGGTTCATTCCTCTCCATCGCCTCCTCTCCAGGGCTGTTCCTTCCCCTGGCAGGACTCAGGCAGGAGGAGCTGTCACTTCAGAGCACGCCACTGCCGGGCGGCTCTGCCTCTCACAGCGGCACCGGAGCTGGAGCCCATCACGTACACACCAGGGGATGCAGCGTGACCCCAAAACCGAGCTGGGGAAAGGCTCGGGCACACGGAGGAGCTGGGAAAGCCCAAAAGTAGCTGGGGAAAGGCTCGGGCACACGGAGGAGCCGGGAGAGCCCAAAAGGAGCTGAGGAAAGGCTCAGGCACACGGAGGAGTCGGGAGAGCCCAAAAGGAGCTGAGGAAAGGCTCAGGCACACGGAGGAGCTGGGAAAGCCCAAAAGGAGCTGAGGAAAGGCCCAGGCACAGAGAGGAGCCTGGAGAGCTGCACTGAGGACAAGGGTGAAAGAGGGACCGTGTGACTGCCCATCACCCCATTGTGTTTGAAGCTGTGCAGTTAATGGGGAGTGGGAGGCACCTCCAAGTGACATCCGTGGTCTGGGTTTCTTTTAGGAAGGCCTCTCCCTGTCGGTGGTTATGGAGCAGCCTGGCAGATGAACCAGTCACTACCAGCAAAGTGAAGTGTCTGCCATCATACAGCACAAATGTCACTCAGCAGTTGCTCCTGAAGAGGAAAGGTTCATCTGCCAAACTTCAGAGCCTTTCATCTGCCTGGAGAACATTTCCCACCACGCTGATAGCAGAAGTTTCTGATCACACCAGTGGAGAGTGACACCAGAGATGATAAGGGAAATGCTCTCACCCTCTAGTCAAGCCCTTTGACCTGCCTGGTGCATCTTGTCAACTGTATCATATTTTGGGGGGAGTCAGGGATGCAGAATTACCTTCTCAGTCCCTGCAAGCAATCAACTTGCTCCCCGAACCATGAGATATGATTGCCCTTATTACTTTGGCTTGCATAGCAGTGAGCCTTGTTAATGGTCATAAAATTATCCAGTCCTTATTTAAATCCTACAGCCGTCTGTGTTTCAATGACCTCCCGATGATCTCTGGCTTTGCTCCAGGCTGAAGAAGCATTAGAAGGACCAGGGAGGGAAAAGAGACAGTGGGAGGATTAAAGAAAAAAAAAAAAACAGAGCCACAACAAGCAACAGTCAACAAAGAGAATTCAAAGTGAAACAGGGAATATTAAAGAGAGCTCAATCAATCAGCTGGAGAGTTCAAAAAAACCTAACCTGTCATGAAGAGAAGGAAGCGGCATCAGGTAAAATTAGCAACACTAATAAACTCATCAGCACTGGAGCCTGGGCCAGGAAACAGCACAGGGAAGATGAAGGGGTTGGTAGAGGCTTGATCCCATGTTGGGGGAGAAGAAGAAAACTGACACAACCCAAGGGAATGTGCTTTGGTGGAGGAATGTGGTTTGGGTGGAGACCAAAACATGGGCTGCTTCTGAGACCTCCAGCAGCAAGAAGCTGCCTTTCTGCTCCTTAAATTGCATGGCAGCATTTTCCTTAAAGTGTGGTTTTCTTCTGTTTTATTTGTTGTACTTGCTCTGAGGGAAAACACGCACAGAAGGAAGGCTGGAGACACAGACACCGTGGGTGGAAGGAACAGGAGGGGCCACTGGGATGGCCTGTGCAGGGCTGGGCTCTGGCAGTGAACTTTCTGGACCAAAAATCTCTTCCTTTTGGATAAAAAACTGTTTCCCTGTCCTTTCAAATAACATCTGTAAGCCCCCAGAGTACCAAAAGATTTTACAATAATAATCCCCCAAAAGGGAAACAAGAACTGGAAAACCCCCAAGCAGCCGAGAACTGTTTTAATGTAACCAAGCTCTAACACAGATTTCCATCAATTTTGCAGCAAACCTGAGTCATGAAATTAAAAGTAGCATCAGCATATTCCCTATTAGCTATGGTTTCTTTTTCAGAACAGATCATACATTCCTACCCTATTTTTCTAGACACTTGTGTCAATGCGATATCATCAGATGCCGTTCAGTCTTTCCTCTTAGCCTGAAAAAAGCTTTTCTGTTGGGAAGGATGGGATTTTAATATTTAAAAAAGACTTCGTGAAAAAGCTTTGCTGATTTTTTATTTATTTATTTATTTAATATCCCTCCCCTGATCAGAGTGGGTGCATTTTGTAGCTTTTAAATATCATGCAAGTTTCAGCAACGCTGCTATTAAATCTGAATCTGCTGTCACAGCAGGCAGCAGGAATGTGATTCACACCAGCACAGAGAGCCTGTTCTGTCCTCCCCTGCTCCTGTCCTTAGCTACAGTCACCTGGCATCACACAGTACCATTGTTTTCCCAACAGCTGAAAGCTCCAACAGAACCAATCCTGCCCTGGCTGTGCCCTCTCCCACCTCCAGCAGCAGAGCCCAACAGGGTCTGGCATCAGCTCAGAGATGTCTGAGGGACCATCTTGCCTGTCACCCCCGGGGTTTATTTTGACACGTCTGCCCATCAGCCCAACTCACACCACTCTCAGCTGCCTCTGAGCCCACTGCTGGGTTAGGAAATGAAAAGGACAGGTGCTGCTCAGTGTTTGTTTGGAGCAAGCAGAGGGGATCAGTGTAGAGCCAACAGCAAGGCTGGCCCTGCAGCTGTTCAGAAATGGAGGTGGCTTCTCCTTCCATCCATGCATGCCCTGTTTCTTCCATCCATCCCCTGCTCTGCTCCTGCCCTTCACTCTCTAGGTTCCCACCTCCATCATGGCTCCAATGCTCTTCCCCCTTCTCCTTCCCTTGCTCCTATAGAGTTACATGGAGAAGATCCAAAACTTAACATCTACAAACTCCAAACTTCTCATGGCTCATGCTGAAAGGGTTTCCCTGGTTCCTTCTCAGGCATCACACACTTCCAGGACAACACAAACAGCACATGGCGACACCAAGAGCCAGGGGACACAAGGCGGGAGCAAAAGGCTCCAGGTTCAGAGATGTGCCCTTAGGAGAGGCACAACTCTGGTGAAACCTGCCTTAGCCCAGAGCTCTGCTGCTTTTTTGACTGTATGGCAGTGCCCAACAGCTCCGTGCCTGTTTGATGTTTGTACATGCACACAGATGGACAGGGCTGATTGTAGCAGAGCAGGGACTCACAAGGAGTTTGAGTGAAGTGAAGCTCCAGGCAACACTGCAAACAAGATGGTGCTCTCACACACACACAGACTCCTGCAGCCATGCACCAATAAATCATATTTTACAGCCTACAGCACATAAACCCAGCTAGCGTGCACGGAGACCCAGCGAGCACACGCACACTTGTGAGCACTCCCGCCTCTCCCCTCCAAACAACTGCAAATTTATTATCCAGCTCCCAAGATTTTCTAAAAGGATTTTCCACAAACAGGGCTGGAGCTTTGCAAGTGATGAGCCAAACCCAGATGGGTCTTGTGCCTTACCTGGAGTGGTGGCAACTGGGATCGCTTTGCACTGCCCCAGGGGGCTGCACTCCTGGAGGGGGGATGCAGGGGTGATGAACACAGTGGCAGCACCTTTGATGGGCTGCTGAGCCCATGCAGCTCATAAAGGAAGGAGCAATCACTGTGAAATTCAGCGTCACAGTTATTCCTTGCAGCTCCCTCATGGCTCAGACAAGTGGGACAATGACAGTGGCAGAGACTGGAGCTGCCATGGTATCAGGTACAGCCATAGGTTTGTGGCTTCACCCTCAATTCAGTGTTGGAACTAGAAACTGGGGAGTCTCAGCTCCTCTTCTCCACAGCCCACAGGTGGCCCAAGTGGCTTTGCAATGGTCACACCTCCACCTGAACAACTCCCAGGATTCCATGTGTCAGCCTTAGAGTTGTCAAGCTTCCCAAAAGTCCCAGTTTCATGTGAGCCCTGTGACCTCACTGTGCAGCAGCACAATGCTATGAGCAGGGCAGGGATGCTGCTGGCCAAAGCAGGAGAGTCACCCAGCAGCTCCCCAAGGCATGGACCAATGCTGCACCACACCAGCACATCCAGCCAAGCACCCATCCTCCCCACAAACCTCTTACCAGCCATGCTGCCATATTAAACTTAGTTGAACAGATCAGTCTTGCTGGGAGAACAGGGAGCAGAGCAGTAATTCATGTCTCCTCCCCACCGGAGGCATCTCGGAAGCCTACTGTGTGTTCTCTCCCAACTTATTATCCTTTCCCTCTCGGGAGCCAACTTTCCAACGGGCAGAGCGTGTTTTCCCTTGTCGCTCTCCAGCATCGCTTCTCACCTCACCTGTGTTTTGCTAAGATAGAGGGTTTATTGTGAACTTATTAATTACTTCATTTCTCCTGCAAGGAGCCAGAAGAAAAATTTTCCGCGGCAGCCGGGATCTGCTATTGTGTCGGTGGCGGAGCTGAGCGTGGCTGACGTCATGATTCATTTTCCCCATGACTGGGGAAGGCGACTCTCCGTGCCACGCTGTGCATATGAATCAGGCAGCCTTCCCCTGGCACAGCATGCCCAGCAATTCATCTTCCATCGGGACTTCTTCAAGCAGAAGAGAAAATGACAAACTTTTGCTATTGCGCTTCCCTGCAGAGGGGAGAGTTGGGGAGATGTGGGCTGCAGCCTCCTCAGACCTCATGCTTGTCCCTCCACCTCTGATCAACAGCAGATGGGGGTCAACAGCAGATGTTTTCCATGCCTGTAGATGCATCAACAGGTCTCCAAGTGACTCCAGCAAGCCTGGCCAACCCTGCAGTCACTGCAAGTATCTCAGCTAACTTTCTAGCCTGCTCACTGCTGCCTTTTCTCCAAGGCTGGGGAGTGTGCTCCTGCTGAAATCAGGGGGAAACCAATATACACAGAAGTTTATAGCAAACTGATTTGGTTTAAGGCAGCAGGGGTTGGGACTAGATGATCTCTAAGGTCCCTTCCAACCCTCTGTAACTCTATGAACGAGACTTGCCTGGAAAAACAGAGATAATGATGTCCTCCCTTTTGCAAAGCACATCAGACCATTGATGTGCTCATCCTCTACATGTGGGAGAGCACAGCGAGGCACAGAGTGCATCTCAAATAAGAGTCATACTCCCAGTTTGGGCAGTGACACTTTATTGTTATGACAGAAGAGCTACATCCATTATAATACAAAATGTCAGACTTCCGGGGATGCTCCACCCTCCACAGAGGGGAGGAGGAAGGAGACCTCCCAGAACAGATACCCACAGGGTGATGGCAAGCAGCAGGCTAAAGCCACGAGCATTGAACACAGCCCAAACTGCTCATTTTCACTTTCTACAGTCCTGAGATAACCAAGAGCCCTAAAGCCTTGGTGAGGAACCAAAAGCACGGCAGTGACTGAGCCACAGAGGTGTCAACACAGGTATAGGGGCTTCAGATGGCCATTTATGCTTGTGCTTGTCTGCTGAATGCTGGCAGACCCACGTCACTGATATCTTAAAAATAATTTCAGGCTTGCTGAGTGATGTTTGCAAGAGCAAGAGACTTTTCCTGAGTCTCTGTCCTCAGGTACCAAGCCCTTGGCTCCCATTAGAAGAGGACAACCATGCAGCAGGAAGCACCAGCCTCATGCAGGTTTGTCTTTGTTAGAACCCAGATTTAGGGAATCTTTTTGGGAAAAGCTGTGAATGGTGATGCTGGGGCTCCTCAAACCAGCAGTTCCCACCATATTTCCAGACAGATCCTGAGAATCTGGGTAGTGATGAACACGTGGCCCAGTTCAAAGGCAGGGATTGGATCTTGGCACAGGAGAGCCCTGGGATGGAGCTAGACTTGCCCTCCCACAAGAGGAAAATTATGCTTTTTAGAGGAACCGGTGGAATTTGTGACTCAACATGAAAGAAAGGGGAAGAAGGAGTTCCCTGCAAAACAGAAGCAACCCAATACCACAAATAAAGGGTGATGGACATGAGAATTTTCCCTCGCTACCTCAAGTGTCCTGCCCAGGGGGGCCAAACCCTGGCTGGCAGCTGGCAGTGGGACACTAGGCAATGGTCTGGCGGCTGAAGAGGTCGAGGGTGAGGGCGCTGAGGAAGGCTGGGATGCTGTCCTGGTGTAGCAGGTGGAGCTCGATGAGCTCCCTGATGGTGCGTGAGAACTCCGTCTCCAGAAGCTGCATTTTGCCACCGGAGGAGCTGGAGGCCTGATGGGAAAGAAGAACAAACCCATTAATACCAGAAGGTCTCAATTCACCTCCTGTGGCACAGGAGCAGGGTCACCCTGAAGCCCCCTTTGTCACGGATCTCCCTGTCACCAAGGACATGCCATCTGTTTGGCATTCCTGAGTCCTGCATTCCAATGTCTCCATGCAGGACTGTCATGATAGGACATGAAATGACAACACAGATACTGGAGTTTTTTAATAAGGAGCAGGAGAAGCTTGAAGAAGGGTGGTTTATTTTGAAACTTTATAATTTATAGATTTAGAAAAATGACTGCGGATTGGAAGGTGGAATCGCCACCTCTCAACTGTGTAGGTTAAACAGACTATCAATCAAGGTTTTCTTCTTTCTACAAAGTATGTAAACAATGATAGTTGTAAAAACAAAGGATTGTTTATGGAAAAGAAGGGTGAGAAAGTGAGAACTCTGACTCTAATAAAAGAACAATCAGAAGGCTAGAAAAATTAGAGCAACATAGGACCCCTGTGAGCTTTTCCTGGTGACAAATGTGGTGTTGGGGAGATGAGGGGTTTGACCAGGCTGTGCTGCCAGCACAGAACAGGGGTGGCCACATCAGGGTCACTGTCACCAACACCACCCAGGGTGGCAGGAGCTCTGCACAGGGATTTTCTCTCCATGAAAACACTTATTCCTTAAGTCACACCACTTCTGTAGGAGGGAGCAGACCTGTTCCTAATTAACATAACTCCTTCCCAATGACTGCTTATCCACCCTACATCCCTAAAGTGTTTAAATCAGCCTGGCAGCACACACACAGCCAAAACCTCCAGAGGAATTATTCCACAGATGCTCTCAAGAAAATAAGGAAACTCAACATGTGGGAAGACATTACAAATCTCCTGTAACATATAAAACAAGCAAAAAAAGCTAAATGCAAGAGAAATAAGGAATGCTTGAAGCCTCTCCTGCCCCCGGAGGCACGAAAGAGGCTTGTTTATTAATAAACAGCAAAAACATCACAGTGCATATGCTAATTTTTTTTCCCCTGCCATTTTCCTCTTCAAAATACTCCCATTTCTAATTGCTTTGCAGCTCTGCTTCCTGTTGGAGCCGAGGTGGGACAGCATGGGTGGTGCCAGGCACGGCTGGCAGCCCCCTCCTCAATCAAAGGATGCCAAGATCCAAATGGAGGATTGCCATGTGAGGGGAAAACGTGGCTTTACCTGCTGAGAGCCCCAGGAAACCTGCTTCCTTCTGATTTCATGTTCTCAGGAGCCTGGACACATTTGATTATGAACTTTCCATGTTTGGGTCACTTTGGATTGTGAGGAGTGCAAGGTACAGAGGATGCTCCTGTCATCCCCGAGCCAGGCAGGGAATCCAAACAAGGTTTCCACGTGGAAAAGCGAATTAGCTTTTGTTTAGATCTTTGTTTTGGCTGGGCTGTTTTTCAGCAAATCCCATGCTTTGATCTGCTGCTTACTGGAGCTACCTGATGCCTCCTGAGCACCTGAGGTAGCCCTGGACCAGATCAAAGAGGGAAGCGACGGCAGATGAAGGAGCCAGTTGGAGGCAGGCTGTAAATTCCCAGCCCACGTAAAGCCAGAGCAGCAAGCACAGGAGCTGGGTGCTGTGGCAGCAGCACAGGTTTTATTTTGCAAATCCCCCCTGGATTCAGCTGATGAGAAGTGCCAGTTTTGGAGGAAGGTCCGAGTATTATGAATGCATCGCTTGTGTCTCCAACTCTCTCAGCGCAGAGTTGGATTCATCTGAAATGGGAATTCAAGCTCCGTATGAAATACACAGCCTCCCTCGCAGATTTAAAACACTCATTGGGCACAGAATTAATTTTCTAAGAATTTACAAGCAAATCCATTAATTGGTTTACTAGTTTAATTAATTAAAGTAAATTCCTTAAGAAATTTAGCATCCAGCGCCAGACCATTTGCTTGTGTTTTACGACCTCAGAAACAGAGCAACATAAATGTTTTAAATTTCCTTTACTTTGAGCTCACTGGCGTCGTGGGTGAAGGCTACATTTGAATATCTTCTCTTTTTTTTATGAGATTAATGGTAGTTTCTCTCTACTATTCTTCATAAACAAAGTTTCCTCCTGCAGCAGAGGCAGAAGAATAATGTTCAGAGAAAGTTATGTGGACAAATACGTGCTTCTGAGAAGATTGCTATTTCCCACTGAGTTTTCTCAGCTGTCAAGGGAGGCACCATCCTTCCCTCTCACCCCCATGGCCTCTGTCTCCCCAGGAACTCCAAAAAATCAAAGAAAACCCCCAAATGCTTCCAAACCCCAGACATCTCACCCAGGTTTCTTATGATTGCTTCTGTAACAGGCACAGGCAGCCACTTGGAAAAAAAGCAATTCTTCCTCTGCTGGGAGATGTTTACATGTGAACTTAGAGGATGGATGCACTTGCAGTGCAGCTCATTCAATCTCACACTGCTTTTAAAAAAATGGAGAAACTTTTTTTTTCCCTAGGAGTGTTTTAAAATTGCTATCATTGTTACTTTTCTTATTATTTGTTTTTATTGCTTTTTTTTTCTTCACCCATCTGTTCATAATGTAGTATAGACTGGTATATATAGATAGATTTGCTGCTTTGGGTTCAACAGCGGGAGTACCTCTGCAGCCTGTGCTTTACAAATAAAGTGATTATATGAAATAATAGCAATATGTTCCCATTAGTTCACAGGATTTCTTTTCAAAAGCCAGCCTGCACCCTGCCTGGTGCACTTGCTGGCAGAGAGGGAAGTGCCCAAGGCAGGAACAGGAGCAAGCAGGGGATCAGAGGAAGGCAGGGGGATGCACAGGGGTGTGCAGGAACTGAGGGGGAGGGCATGGGGGGGATGCTCTGCTGAGTGAACGCTGCAGGGTCTGGTGTTCCACACCATTCTGGATCAACGCAGAGCATGAATGTGGTTCCAGCTCTAAAAACTGTTTCTGAAAATAAGAAATATGAAATCTCCAGCAGTTCAAAGCTGCAAGGGCACTTGACTCCTCCTCTTCACTGTTTGTAGATAGGATTCCCTCCACCCACTTTTAATCAATTTTTTTTTTATTTATAAAAAGTCTCAACCCTCAAAGGCAAACTCCTGGACACAACTCCTGCTGACAAGAACTTGCAGGTGCCAGCACAGATCAGCTATTCACAGCACACTCCATGTAACGCAATCCCCATTCACTCTGCTGATGCATTCCCTAAAATTCTAAGTTTAGATGAAGCCAAAAGCCACCCCAGCCCATCTAGGAATAAAATGCAAAGCTAAGAGCATAAACAAGTGTCACTGATCCATGGGGACAGTCCATGAGTGGGAATGGGGTGAGAGAGACCAGAGCACATTCAAACCCAGCCCCAACTGCTCTGTGCCCACTGCTATAGTGTGTTCTTGCTCTTAAAGAGAAGGGTAAAAAAAAAAAGAAAAAAAGAAAGAAGGAAAAAAAGCATCAACATTTAGGTCAAACTGAATACACAGGTTCAAAGGAAAAGTTGGATCTGTGAGTATCCCCATCCAGAGTCAATGCAAGAGGACACTTTGGGGATCACTATCATGTTTCACTCTCCCTTTTCCCTCTGTGCTGGGCCACACAAGTGCAGTGCTAACTAGAGATGTAAATATTCCCTCCTAAACCTCCGTTTCCCTGAGCACAGAGCAGCAGCTAATCACTATGAGAATACCATCTCTCAGGTACTCTGTACATAGCCCTGTATTGGTTTCTTTTAATTCATGGGAAAAGTCTGTCTGGCTCACTAAACTACCGAGATTCAGGTCTCTGTTATGTTTTATTCAGATCTCAAATACTTGCAAAAGGAAAGATTTCAGCTTTCGCTAAGCTCTGTTGCCAGTTTAGTCTGATTTAGGGACTATGGGGACCTTTTCTGGAAAAGCAAAGGAAATCACTCTTTGCCCAGTGTTAATGCACACCCAGCTCTGCTGGGGTGGGTGGGATGTGGCTCTGGCTGTAGGTTTGAAGGGTGACAGCCTGTTTGTCTCCTCACAGGCTGTGCTACCCCACAGCAACCAGATCAGGGGGCAGACCTCTCTGTATTGTAAACCACAACAACACTGGTCTGTTTAGAACAGAACAACATGAATTTGGAATGGCTGCTCCAAGAAAGGAGCTATTAGCACAACTGTTTCTTCAGGGGAATCAACATCAGCAGCCACCTGCCAGAAGGAAACATCATAAATCTTCCTCTTAACCCTGGAAACAAATAAATTATTCAAGGCTTTATAGTTCAGATATCCATGTAAAAATCTCTCCCATAACCACCAACGTGGCAGAAAAGCAGGTTCTTCTCTCCACGCAGTAAGGATCAGACAATGCAGATGATGTGGAGGAGCAATAGGCATTCCCAAATATCCCTGCTGGAGGATGGACCTGCAGCTGGATGAACTGGGCTTGTAAAACTGCAGCATATGGACTGTAACAGGCTCTCCTAACTACTGCCACTTCAGTGTAACCTGTACAGGACTTCTGTCTGCACCGGTCCTGCTGAGATGGCTCTTTGCACCCATGCTGCTGTTGCACACAAGCCTTCCCTTGAAAGCCAAGAGCCAGCATTTCCTTTTCTGCTTCTTCCAGCAGCTGAGGGGCATCTGTGTGAAAAGTGTGACAGTGTCTTCTTTAGTCACTCACAAGCTACCACACGGTTCAGAAGTGCATTCTCACCTAGATACACTCAGGTTTAATTTCTTGTACACCTGTTTTCTCTTCTCTCTGACATATTTTGGTAGCTAAAAACCATGGCTCCCAAAGTGCCATTGGCTATAAATCGGCACGCAGCATGACTTTAATCACAAAGGATGCTTCTTGAAAAATACAGGTTGAGCGTAAGACCCAAGGTCATGCAGACCTTCAGACACTGGAATAAGACTGAAAAGAGGGTGGCTGCACACCCCAGGGAGAGACCTGACATGGGGACTTGGTATCATGAGAAAGTATGGAGTAGAAATGCAGAAACAGGGAAAGGAGGGCTTCAGCATTCTGTACAACTTGAGATTTCAAAATGAAGTGAGGATTTTCTACCTCTGATTTCCACACTGAGAAAGCACAACTGCCTTTGGGGATGCAATCCACACAGGACATGTGTTCCTGCAACTTCAAACACACACTTCCAGTGTCGCAGGTGGAGCTCCTGAATGGGTTTTGGCATGCTGACAACAGGGATGGTGGAGCTTTGTGCCAGGCACAGCAGGCAAGCCAGTTGTGTCTCAGCTTGGGAACAAAGGAGGTTCAAACACCTCCAGAGCACGCAGAAGGATGAAGTCCAGGGCTTTGGCAGGGCTGTCAGAGCCACCCCTTGGCGTGGTGACAAACCTTTGCTTTGCAGATGCCGCTTGGCCACGCTCTATGGTAGACGGCGCTTTCCAGGGCTAAGATGTATTAGGGGTCAAAAGGAGCAAACGAATCATTGCCCAGTGACATTTACCCAGTGAATGTATCTCAAAGGCCCCATCTCATCTGCTCTGCTCCTTCCATAAATCACTGTCTGTGCTGTGTCCCCATGGACACTGAGCACACAGAGCTACCAGCCCCGTGTGTGCTGAGGGAAGGGGCACCACGGCTTCACACCCAACACTCTGCTGCTTCTCCCTGCTCTGTGCAGGCCCACAGGCTGCTCCAGCACTGTGGGCCACGTTGTGCCCTCTGTGCTGTGTCCCCACGGACACTGAGCACACAGAGCTACCAGCCCCATGAGCACTGAGGGAAGGGGCACTATGGCTTCACACCCAACACTCTGCTGTTTCTCCCTGCTCTGTGCAGGCTGCTCCAGCACTGTGGGCCATGCTGTGCCCTCTGTGCTTGAGTTCTTACTGCCCCTTTCTCTTCTCCTTGTGGTGCTCCCCACCCTGCCCTGAGGAGTGCTGTGCTGTCCACACCAATGTGGGTTATGCACATCTCCCCACCAGATCGATTTTCCCTTTGGCAATTTGCCTTCATCACATGAATCCCTCACGCCTCTTCTTCACGTGGGGCAGTCACCCCCTCTTCCCAAAGCCTTCACGTGTCAGCAGAAGCCCTCAGGGTTGGCTGTTCCATGTGATCACCTCCTGAAAGCTCCACAGCTCCATGGCCATGTGGCTCCTGGGAGCCTTGGGCACAGTGCTGGTCCTGAAACCCCCTCACCTCCCTGACACCTTCCCCACAGCACCCACAGCCTCCCTCAGCACCCACTAACACACACAAACCCTGCCACAGCCCAACAACAAACCTATCTGAAAATTTCCTTTAAGAAGCTGCTGGCTCTGACCTTTAAATGAGAAAATCCTTTTGTTTCTGCCTCTTGCTTCAGATGCCAAGATTTTTCTAAATGTCAAAGGCCGCCTTGTCCACGTGCAGATGTTGAGGGGGGGAAGCAGCCATGCTGAGTGGGCTGGCACCCTCCCTCTGGGTCTGCACAGCTGATAAATCACCACTTCAGATCACCCCAGACAGACAGACAGACAGACAGATGTGGGGCAGCCAAAAAACTGGAGTGCCCAGAAAAAAACCCAAGGAAAATACATGTGTGTGTGTGTGTGTGCACATGCAGAAACTGCCTGCTGAAGTTATAACAACCCAAACACGAGGTTTTGAGATTTAATTGCTCAAACTTGGCTCTCTCGGGTGATGATATCATTATCAAAATACCCCAATTGAGTTATGCCTCACCAATCAATCTCTCCTAAGCATCATGCACTGCTCAAATACCAGGTCCCCAGGTAGCCTCTAAATCACTTTAATTACAGGCCGTTCATTTAAAATTAGGGAAATATTAAGGAAAGAAAAAAAAAAAAAACACCACAAAATTGAACCACAGGATGTGCTTATGGCTGGAAATATTTATGAGGTTATTTAGCAAACTGTTTACTGGTTTCCTTCTTTTTTTCGTGGTAACTGGCAGGTTCCAGCTGGTCTGACAGGACGCCTGCCCATGGTGGCTCCCACAGGATGTGCAGCACAGATCAATCAGGTCACCTCCCTTTCCCAAATGACCATTCCTTGTCTGCAGCAAAATATCTCACCCCCCACTTTAATATCCTCATTGTAACCCAAAGAAGAAGAGCACTTCTTTATAATAATTGTTTCTTGCCAAGACCTCTGACCTCTGTGTCACCAGCTTGGTATATAAAATGAATTTATGAGGCAGACAGGGATGGATGCCTGTAAAAAGCCTTCCAGGAAATGTAATGAAAAAGCTGCTTTTAGCTGCTGAGCAAAGAAAAGCAAATGCCTGGCAATGCCAAGAAGAAAATTGAATGCTGGGATGGGGAAAGTGAGAAACAGCCCTGTGTGCACTGAGATTTATAGCAAACATTTCCTTTCTCTTTCTTATTATTCAACACTGAGATGAACCACAACCCCAGAATGTCTTTGGAACAAGAGGTCAGCTCATATACTTCCATCTTAATCAGAAACACAACCCAGGCACTGTGGACACGAGTGGCAGCAGTGATGGGGTCCTGGATGCTGCTCCAGCTCAGCAGCAAAGGAAGGCAGAGCGGGGTGTGCTGCACCAGCTTCTCCCCACAGCTCCCTGTTTTGATCCAGGCAAAGCTCTCCTGCACCTCACGTCAGAAATGAAACATAAAAAAGAGCAGGGACACGTGCTGGAAGGGCTGCACCCCTCTCCATGGGGGAAACCTGCTGGTGTTCATCCTGGGGGACAGGGCTCTGTGCAGCAGAGGGCGAGTCAGCACCTCCTTTCAAAAGGTTTCTCCTACAGGTTAATGCCCTTTAGACTGTCAAATGCGATGCCATAAAAATAAGATCAAAGCTTTTAAAATAAGGGAAGCGTATTTTTTGATTCATACTATTACTATTTTATATCTGAATATTCCTATAGAGCTTTTCATCCTGGAAGACAGGTCTTTGAACTGCTGTGATTTCACCTATCACTGAGGAACAACCCCCGGGGTAAAATGTGACAGCTATTATCAGGGTGCATTAATGTTACTGAACAGTTCAGGACAGACAGAGACAAATATATCCAATTTAAATCATAGGATTGAAGAACTACTGCTCAGTGTGGATTAATACCCATGCATTTTCCAAAAGTGCTTTGAGAGTTTTTAGAGAACAAGTGCTGAAACTAAAATTCCCTTTCTCATCTGTAGGATTCATTCAGGCTCCCGTCATTATGCTGCAAATTGAACATTGTCAAAGAGGGAAGATGGCAACGTAAATGATTCACCCACAGCATCTACTTTTGCATCCATGGATTCTGATGGGATGTCCAAACCAGCCACCAAGGAGACTCACCCTGTGGAGATTTGCTGAGGTGATACCTAAAAATGGTTCCACTGAACACATGGCTGGTGAGAGTAAATCACAGCAGACTACTCACATCACAGAGAACAGAAAATCACATGGGATGTCACTCTAAGCTAATACTGGCAGCCGGCCGTAGTCAGAGCTTGAGCTCATAAAGTATAAGTTTTTAACAGACTTCAGGTCTGCTAAATAGTGTTCACCAGCCAAATATGCTTATAAACATCAAGCATGAAGGAATAGAGATTGAAACAAGGCACAGATCTGACAGAATTTTTCCAGCCCCATTCCATTAACAACCCAAACTATGGCATTAAGCCTTTAAAGCCAATACCTCCATAAAATCTCAGGATCTGTACCAATCAGAGTCTCTCCTCGATACACAGGGAAGCTGTGCTGATCCCACAGCCACGGCTATCTCTGACCTACAACAAATCCCTTTGGAAAGAGCAGCCAAACGTGCGTTATCCCAACTGCTGTCACACCAGGCACAGCAGGGCTGGACCACTCCAGCCATCTGCGAGGTGACTGTGTTGGACTGGTCAAGCTGCAGAGTGAGTAGCTAACAAGCATTAACAACATCTAGCCCATGTGTTCTGTCTAGTAAAATGCCAACCCATCTGTCTGTAACATCAGCGACTCCGTAGAAGCCATATGCAGGAGAGACATAAATTAGGGAGAGAAAAATCTCCCGTTACTTTCCCTGCAGTGACTCTGCAGTTGTCGCTGGGAATGCGAGGGACTGGGTGTTTTGCAAGTTCTGTTTTCCCAGCCAAATCTCAGGCTCACGTAGCTCTCCAGCCCTGCCATCCAGAGGCAGTTTCTGGTCTGCACCTGACCCTGTGGAACGTGGCTTGGGACAAAGTAAAAAGTAGCTGCAACTCAAACCGGGCTCCAAACTGCTCCCCTAGGAGAGCCAGAAGAAGGCAGAGAACTTGAGGGAGATACCAGGGACTGGGAAGTGAATCCAGGATACAAGAATTCCTCAGTTAGACAGGGAGCTCATTAACCAGCCAAGCTGCTTATCACATTCCTCTCCATCTCCCTTGCTGGAAGCTCTCCCAGCTGGAAGGAACAGAGGAGCACTAAACCAAGAACATAGAGTTTCTGGAACATGAGAAAGAAGCACCTATGGGAGAAATGCAAAAAAAAAAATCATCTGTGTGGGTTGTAATTAAGACTGCCTGTTCCCAAGGTAGGGAGATACTCCACTTGTGAACTGCAGCTGGGGGCATGAGGTGTGTAAGAGAACATAAGCAGCAAAGTTTGCCAAACCCAGCATCAGTGAGAGACGTCTGGAGCCACAGAGAATTTTGACAGCAACTTTTGAGGCTGCAGCATTGCCTGGGAGAGAGGCACCCCATCCCCAAAGCAAACCACTGCTTCCCAAGAGACAGAGCTTGCTGGAGCCTTCCTCCCTCCCTGAGTCACATCAGGCATGCACCATTTCACTGTTTGGCTGCCCGTGCATCATGGTCCTGCTCAGAAGCCTCTGCTTTCCTGTCTCTGGATTAGAGCAAATCAGCAGGAAAACCCAAGACTCCCCTCTGAAGTGCCTGCACATGACACAGAGTGAAAATAGGTCATACAGACTTCAGGACTCACCAGCTGCCAGCTGGAAATGAACCCCTGAGTTTGGGAGCTGGGCATCTCACCTTGCATGAGATGCAGGGAGAGTGCCTGGGGCTGGGAATGGTTAAATGAGCAGAGGACACACACCTGGGAGGCACATCTGGAGTGACTGCTACTGTGCCACGCTGCAGATGCCATCATGTGATTAACATATTCATCCTCATCATCTTTTTGGTATCCTCCTGGAAGTCTTGCCATAAGCACGGTGGATGGAAGGCTAAAGAACTGAACAAGGTCCTGTGACCAGTAATGGCTCAAGGGACTGTAAGTGATAAACTTAATGACAAGCAGACAATTAGACCTCAGCTCTGTGGCTGAGGGATGGGACAGTATATGGAGCATGCCCGTTCCCGGCTCATTGAGTTTGCAAGGCTTGTGGGGGAAGGAGTAACAGATGGACCTGATGGCAGATTACAGCTGAAATTCTCACCATGTTTATTCATTACCCTCTTCTAGCTCTTGTTTGTCATAGTCTGGCACCCCGGGCTAAAATGCAGGTTCAAGCCTTACATCAAGGCAATTGGTGACACATATTAGTCACCTTTGCGCAGAGCCACCGCTCTTCTGAGAGCAAGAAGAATTGGTCAATAATTACCCCTTCCTGTGGCACCGTGTGACTTGCTTACAGTTATGACCTACCAAAGTGGAATTTAAGTGTTGGCTCTGGGAATACCATTAGTTGCTGTTGCAACATCAATAACCGAATGTCACCATGTTAGCCTGAGTTGGGGAAGGTGCTTTTGCTGCTCTCGCATTTTTGCTGGCTCACATTTTCTTCGTTTTTCTTCATCTGAAATCGCTGTCATCAGCACGGCTGTCAGCAGGACCAAAGTAAGCCTGAGTTGTCAGTACCCAGCAAGTCAAAGAAGGAAGTTGATTCTGAACATGTAAAATGATTTTCTTGTGTCCTCGAGAATGAGTTTTAACCCTTAACAGCTCACGGCCCTGCTGTGGGGAAGCACATTTCTCAGGCTGCATCTATAGCCACAAGTGGAAGTTTATACTGAGAAGATGTTATTACTTTTATCATGGAGCTGATCGATACCAGTAATTCTATTTGTGGAGTTACTCAACTAGACTTGTACTCCACAGGCAGGAAATCTTGAAGAACAAGATAGTAAGGAAATACCCAGTCAACTGGCTTGTGCAGGTTGGGTATATCCAGCTTTCTTGAAATGGGCTTTTAATGGTAAAACCTAATGTGAAACAAAGACACACAGGACTCCTTTCCCCTTAAGCAGGTCTGATCTCTCTGTAAAAAGAAAGCCTACAGCTCAAGAGACAGGTAAGGAGTGAATAAATAGGAAGATTTCAGTATTCACTGTAACAGTAGGAGAAATTCTCCTGTATCCCTCGAGGGAACACTCAGCCCTTTGGGCTACGACGCATTTCCTGAAAGCTCCTGCTGTTGCTGCCTGTGCTGTCATTTGGCACTAACCTCCTGAAGAACGTGGCAAGACAGCACTGCTGGTTCTCATGTCTGGATGAACATGCTCCTCTCCCCGAAGGGAAAAGGAGAGGTTTTGTGTTTAGCGAGTGCACCATGTTCGAGCAACCTCCGAGGAATCTGCCTGGGGCCCCGGGCCTCCCCATCTGACACACATCTGACTGGTTGTCTCTTCCTGCTGGTGTTCTCCCACTGATGTGCTGCCATCCCCCAGTCAGCTCCTTTTGCTGCAAGTGCAGGGTGGGGGAAGAGATTTATGCAGACACCATGTATGCAATTATGAAAACAGAAGACAAGACACCCGGATATCACACAAATTGATGCATTTTTGCTGGCAGGCTTTTTGCATGATCCGGTAACAGCTGTCATGCTCCAGCTTCTCTCATCTGAGCTCTGCTACCACTTCAGCATCCTTCCACATCCTTTAAGAGGGCTTCCTTCCCTTCCTGGTGCAGCCTGCTCCAGATGCCACAGCGATGCGGGCAGTAGCGTGGGATGCAAAGGGGAGACAGCACGGCTGCTTTTCATAGCAGCACTAAAATGAAATGTTCACTTCTTTAGGCAAGATACTGCTCATTAGCAATGACCTCGAGGCATGCAAGCTGCTCAACCAGCAATCTCTCCCACTCTGGAGCTCTTTAAAATTTGCCCTTTTCCTGTGCCAAGTCTTTGGGCAAGCTTCACTAAAGCCCAGTAGTGATCTGCAGAGATACACACACGTTGTCCAGTGCTTTCTGGAGAAAGGTGGTGATGGGGAGCTGGTATGGAGCTTGGACTTCGTACCTTGTCCCTACTCAGCACAGCATTAAGGGAAGGAAAGGACAAGCCTACAAGTTTCCCTGCCAAGTCAGCTCCTGCTGTGAACTCTAAAGCCTGGGAGCCTGTTAGTGCCCACATCCTCCTGGTTTTCAGCACTCCATGCTATGTCTGCTTTTGTAAATAGATTTAACCTTTCTAAAATTAAGAACAGAAAAGAACTTCTGTTGGCAGAACACCAGTTTCAGAAAGATGGAGGAACACAACATTTTCCAAACACTTCAAAACTGCAAAGACTGAAGATATGTGTTAGTCTCTGCAGTGCATGCTGGTTTTGCTCATTACTCTGAATGTTAATACATTAATAGATCCTCTCCTGATTAACGGCTGCACTAGGCTCTCTTTCTAGGAACACATATGGCTCCTTCTTGCCACAATATTGGAATAGAGAGCCAAAATATTTAAACACTGACACTAATAAAAGATTTTATCACCCCCATCCTGATGTAAATAACTCAGGCTGGAGCCAGCTCTTAGCTCTATATGCCCATCTTTGAAAAAGTCCTTAATCAAATATGAATGAACTGGCTGAGGCCCATTTTAGGTAATTGGGCTGTTTGTGGTTACAATGCTGCAGCAACAAAGTCACTGTGAGATCCTCTCATCCTACAGGATGCTGTGGGTGTGGCTGAAAGGAGCACGTAACAGTTGGGGTTTTAGAACCAGGTGTGTGTGCAGGGGCTGGTTCTGCCTGCAAGAAAAGGAAATGCATTTTTTCTTTCCCCACACCTGCAAGGTTAAAACATTGTCCTGAATTAAGATGACTTTCAGGGGACTCCAAATGCTTCTCTCCCAGATGTCTACACTCAGCAGCATTTATCCCACCTGCTGAAGGACATGGGAATTACCCAGCACACAGCCCAGAGGGTATGGTAAAAATTCTGGTAGTGTATGTCAGGCTTGTTTGGAGTTGTAGGTCAATTGCCAATACAGAATTGCCTAAAAGATCTGTTCCTCCCTCATTTTTTCCCATGCTGTGCCATTACCTTTCCTCTCTGCCATATGTCCAGCACTAATCCTACCTGTCTAGTGCCATCAGCTGCTAAAATAAACAGCAGTTCCCACTTTGTGCTACTTGCCATGCTGCTGATCAGACCTGTCACTGGCTAAGAGTGACACAACACGACGGCTAAGAAAACCCTGAAATTAAAAAAACCTCTTTCTACATTTCAATGAGTGAGACCTGCAAGGGGAGGGACTTCAGGTTTGTACTCCAGAAAACATTTATCACTACAGAGATGAAGCATGGTGTGAAAATAAAAGCCCTCCAAACCTGCTTTCACACATTCCCCAGCGAGCCCAGAGGTGTTCCTGCTATGACCCACCTAACAATGCTCTTGAGAATTGTTTTCACAAGCAAAAAATACAAACACAACAGCAAAAGAGTCAAGAAGTATTTCTTCAAATGCCTCAGATCTAGGCTATGCTCTAAATACATTGTATAAAAGCACTAATATATATTCAGATGTTACAGAAGGCCACAGGAAAAGACCTCAGCAAACACTGAACTGTGATACAGAGCAGGTCCTGGCTAAGGTGTTGGGATTATTTGAGATCACTGACCTTGTCCTGTTCAACCAGACTATTTTACAACTCAATTACATTTATTTCTGTATATACAGATGTACATGAGATACTTAACATTCTTTCTTGTGCAAGAACCAGACAGAAAGCAGAAGATGCAGATGAGAAAATGAGTGGATGAGCTCCCTCGGAGGTTTCACGGACAAAGATGTTTAAACGAAGTAATTTAAAACCAGAAAGAACCTCACAAACACAGTGCTTCTAAGCATCTCATTTCACTTGCTTGTTTTCAACTACATTTGAAAAAAAAATCTCAGAGGGAACCAAACCACTTTAGCTGCTGCTTCCTCATTCCTGAAGTCCTCTGGAGAACATCACCAACCTTTTTTTTCCTACCAGTTACACATCAAAATTTCTAGAACAAAACTCTACAGCAGCGAGGAGAATTGAAAAACATTATGCAGTCATTGTTTGTCGCACCTCTGAAGGGCAGGGAAGCACCAGCACGGCCTGAGACTGACAGACAAGGAGAAATGGGCTTCCTACAGCAGCAGGGCAGCACAGAGCCACACAAAGGACTGGGTGCTCAAGGCTCGTTTGCCTCCTTTGCTGCAGAAACCAAAGCTCTCCCAAAACACAGGGCTGAGGGGAATGTATGAGATGTGGGATTCAATTCTGCAATAATCAATCCCAAACTCAGTGGCACTCTGCAGGGAGGGAATGCCCACAATAAAGCTGGCAGTGATGCCCAGGCACCTGCAGCATCCCCTGGGCACAATCCCAGCCAGGGCTCAGCCTGCCTCGGGAAGGGCCCTTCAGTGTGCACAGGGCTGCTCCAGCCCAACAACCAACCCATTCATCCCCATGACTGCTCCTTTCAGGACAAGCTGACACATCCTTCCCACAACAGAACCCTGCAAATGACTTTATTTAACCAGGAAAACAGATTTGTGTTGTTTCTGAAGACAAATGAATGTAGCTTTGGGTGCAGAGGGCCGAGCTGGGTCATCTCTGTGCCAGTAAAAGCATTGGGATTGTGGAGGAGACTTAAGAGACTGTGTTTACTTTCAGTCTCCCATGGATCACAACTGAACAGAAAAAAAGGGCTCACACAGCACAACAGATCAGGCTGTAACTGTAAAGGAGTTCAACACTTTGCAGGCTCTTTCTCTCAAGCTTTCAATGAATTTTTTTGAATTTAGCAAAAGACTTCCCACAGTTTACTGATCTGCAGTGAGAGTGGGGCATTTTGGGGAGAGGATGGTGAAACAGAAGATTTCATAGAATCACAGAATAGTTTGGGCTGCAAGGGAGCTGGAAGATCATCTAGTTCCAACTCAAGTGGGATACTGCCCACTGGATCAGGCTGGTGAAGGAAGATGCTTTTCTTTATTATTTTGTCACTTTTCAGTACATACATAGTACCAAATGTGGCTGAGCTCTGCCCAAAGATGCAAATATTTCTGTGCTGCAGGTTCCTGCCTGTGTGCTCCAGACAAAAGGGGAATGGGGAAAAGAGTCCCCAGAGAAGCAATGAAATGTGCCCAGGGTCACAAAGCAGGTCAGCACAGAGGCAGGAGCCATGGACAGATCCTGCAAGTCCCCACAAAACACCCAGGCTGTGGGGAAATCTCTGCTCTCTGGTGCAAAGGCAGAGGCAGATGTAATAACACGGATTTATCCTTAAGTTGCTATGCAGGGAGGTACAATTCTTTATTTCTTAGTGCCCTGTTATTTAACCTTAATGCTCCACTGACATTATTTTCTGTATGGAATGTTATATATGTGTCTGTGTACAAATTTGCAATGTATAAATAGCACAGATCAGAGGTGACCTTTTAAGTTTGTGCATGTGGAGATTCATACAGCGTGAGGGCTAGCTGGGAGGACGAAGTCATTAAGATGTGTTCTCATCTAAAGTCACTTATGAATTATTTGTAAGATATTTTCTCACTTATTTTGTTATAATACCTCCACACACTCACTCACCAACCAGTAAAAATAGCTTACCAGTGAATACATGTTTCGGAAGTCTGTTTGCCTATTTTTCCTTTGTGCTGCAGCTGCTGTTGCCATGCTGTCGTTGCTATGTTTTCCTTTTTCTTTCTTTTTCTTAAGAAGGGAAAAGGAAAAAAAAAAAAATCTATTCCCTAAACATGCTAGAGTCAGTTCATGGAACAAAATACCTGAGGTAGTGCCTAGAGGAATATAACATAATATGGCTGAAAGAGCATCATAGTGTAGAAGAAAGCCTTTTTGGCACTAATATACAGATTATTCTCTGAAAGAGTTAATGAAACTACAAATATAATTCACATCAGGTAAAGATCACTAAAAAAGAGTATTAATATAGAAGATGGTCAGGGAAAGGTAAAACTCCATGCTGAATAGGTTGATAAGAAGGGAGAGGGAAAAATAGATTTTGAAGAGTTGATATAGCCAAGTTTTATCTAGAAGACAAGACAATGAAGTTGCTCAATAAGCTTGTTAAAACAGTTCCTAAAGCTTGAAAGCTGAAGTTTGTCTCTGTGGGACAGCCCTGAGAAATACAAATGCTCTTTCCAAAGACTGCAAGTCCAAGGTGGAAAATTTGGTTCTGGGTTGTGGGTCCCAGGCTGTCACCTTCTGCCTCTGGTCATTGTATAAAGAGCAGGCAAAGCTCGCCAGACTGGGGTTGGGGCTCAGCAATTAAGTTCTGAAAAGACAATTTGGGCTGCCCATTCCTTCTTTGTCTCTCAGCCCCAAAGGAACCTGGATGATTCTTCCATCCTCAGTCGCCTGCCAGTCTCCGTGGAAGACCGTGGAGCAGAGTTGGCAACATGATCACAAGAATTGATGGTTTCAGCCCAGTGACTGATGATTAAGAGCACAAAACCCCCTGTGAGACGGCAAAATGACTTAGGTGGCTTAGGAGTGTGGAGAATTGTGAGGGACCATGAGGACCTGTGAAATTTGGGTCACTGGGCAATGCTACAGCAGAAGAAATTCGATACAGACAAGTGCAATGTTGTTCTGCCAATTTAAAGGACTCTTAACATGCTGCTGTGTTGGAAATGATGTAACCTCTCAGAAAAATAAAAAGCCAAGTGCCAGCGTGGCCAGCTTCTAGACAATTTCTCAGTGTACAGTGTCACTCAAAACATCAAGTAAAATGTTAGAATAAAATGTGTTATGAAAATACGGCTGGGAATACCATGTCACGGTTTTATACAAGTTGAGAGCATGTCCTCCTGAGCAGTGAGTCAGCCTTGGTGAGTTCAGTACAACATGAGGGCAAAAAGATAAATTAGGTTTTCCTTGTTTGAGGCACGCGCTGTTTAACCTGCCCTTCTTCTCATCACTGACTTGCATCCTGGGATCACTGAGAGAAACATTAAGGACTGCAACAATTTACTGCAGAATTAAGACAGGCAACAGTAAACAGAGGATGGGGAGGGTGGTGAATGCTGGGTCAGATGCTACTCTAGAAAAGAGACTTCCAGTATTTCAGGTACTCTTCAGCCATTACCCTCCTTGACTGAGGTGGGTGAGAGTTACAAAGTGCAGCTGGCTTCGAGATGCCCCTTTCTCTTTGTGGAGTCTGGCTGCATTAGCTGCCATTTTTTTCCATAGAAAAACATGTTTCCATAGGTCAAAAACCCTCCAGTCCTGACCTGTGTGGGGCAGGGGTGCTAATCCTGACTGTAAGCCTAAAGCACAGCACGATCAAGACCAGTTCTGCCATCCACTGTGTATTAATTATTCCTGCCTTTACTCACATGCCATCAGCCCCAGACTTCGGGGTCTGACAGAAACCTCTTTCCATGAGCACTGCCACTTCCAGTCAAGCCAAATAAATCACACAGAGCTACGTAGTCCCATGATTAAGAGCTGTGAGTCAGGAGCTTCCAAGTTTATTCCTCACTTTGGATCCCAGCATGAACTACACAAGTAGCAGCATTTCTCTGCATCTCAATATCCTCACCCTCCACTAAAACTAATAACAACTCCTCCACTGAGCAGGCCTGCTGTGAGAATCAATTGGTATTTGTAAAGGCCTTTGAGAAATGTAAGGCACAGTCTGTATGTGAAAATTATTGATATGATTCATTACCAGGCATTCATACTCTATTTATGCAACTCCCAGTCTATTACTAAATATATTGTCCATTTGAATATTGAAATCACTGCTGCTAGTAATTTCTGCTAATGTTACACTGGTCTTTCAGAGGTAGCTTTTTTGACTTGAATGGGAGAATTGTGGAGGCAGTGAAAAGGGGAACAAATGCCAGAAGAAGAATTTAAAAGAGGACAACAGCTCTGTGCAGACTTCATGGAAAACAATAAAAAATCCATTTAACAAATAACTTTGAGCTAACACTTTCCTGATTCCTCCTCCCGTTCTCTTTTTTCCTCAGCAGAATTTGTGTGGAAATCTGATCTCCATTAGCCTTTTTCTGCAAGATGAAAATGAGCAAACCTGAGTGCATTGTGTCTCTCCAGACAGACCACTTGCTCCTCACACACTGTCTCGGGTGCTGCCTGAAATCTTCTTTGTGACCAGTCTCTTTTCAAAAAGTGAGGATGCTCCATGCAAAACCCCCAATCCCCAGCTCCAACTTTCCCCTGCTTTTTACTTTGCCATAATACTGAAAGCAGCAAAATCTGGGACTAGTCTGAGAGTTTCTGAGAAGCGAGAGCATATGTCTATACATTATATATTTATTCACACACTGAGACATGTTCTCACTCCCAAGACACACACGGTATGTTCCGACTTTCTCACTCCAGCATGTTTTGCAAATTTCTTCTCCACCCCCTCTATTCCCTTGTTTCACTTTATCAGTATCTTGTTTAGGGGAAATGCTGCTTACTGTAAATTTGAAACGTAACATCAGGTCAGCAGACCATTTACTAAGACACAGCTGTGGGGCAGGGAGTGATGGGGCACAGCTGTTTTCCTGGTTCAGCTTCTTTTCCTTCCAGTTGGAAAATTTGTTTTCTTGCTGTGATCCTTCTACTCACTCTTGGTGCTGACAAAATGTTGCCAATATCCATTGGTGTGGGAACTCAAGGACAATTGATATTTCGTTTGAATCAAATGCAATGATTTTTGTTTGTTTGTTTTGTTTTCAAAGCTCAATGTTTTGTAATTAAACACATCAAGACATGGGGAAAGTTGAGGTACGAGTTCTTTTGTGCAAGGCAGAAGAGAGAAGCACAGAAGTAGAAACCAGAGCAAACCAGCAATGAAGCAAATAGAAATCTGCTGCGTTATTTCTCCTTCTTCTTAATACATTTTTTACAAGAAGTGAGATCTTTGATTACATTTTTGATTGGGAGAGACAGGCATTGCCCTGCCCAGTGCACAGTTAGAAGGAAAGGAGCCTTTCATGTTCACAGATATCAGACATCAAAACAGCCATTCCCAACTCTTAAAAGGATCAGACAAAACTGCAGCTCAAACTGTGCCAGGGTACTTTGGTGCAGGCAGGTTCCTGGTGGAAGGCATTCTCAGAGCTGTAAGAAATCCTGTGGATGCTGACACTCCTGTTGAGTGTGGGGAGAAATATGGGAAATTTCTTCCAGAGATGCCCAGGACCATTGTAAGGGCATTTCAAAATGAGCAGACAGAGAGCCATGATGGCCAGACTGCAAAGAGAGCTGCCAAAAAGGAGCTCCTGGCTGTAAAGAATGGGTAGGTGCTCCATCAGAGGGCCCAGGTAGGACAGCTCAGTGGGGAAAGCAGCCAGCAGAGCACAGCCAAGAGCAGGATTGTGCAGATAAATTACATCTCTCCTTCCTGAAGGCTCGTGGGCTCACTGAAACTCCCAAATATGCTAATGCCCAGTTGCACAAGAGCACTGACAACCAGCTCCATCATGCAACACAACTGGTCTCTGTCCTCAGAGCTGCAGAGCCTCAGTGGCCTCCCTGGTTTAGAGGTCACCTTGATGCCCTGACAACTTACAACAGCTGAATTGTGTGAGCAAGAGATCAGAGCTCTGATCCTGCAAGACTTCAGGTGAACACTTACAAAGACAACATGGTGTCCTGGCTTATCCCTCACCACCACTGCAAAAGGCCTTTCCACCTGGCTGTGGGATCTGCAAAAACTCAAAGGCTGAAATGAGGCAGGATAGCAAATCAGCACACGGATTCATTCAGAGTTCAGTTCAGCCTGGATTCAAGCACCTTCTCCTGCCACAGCTTGCCAGCATGCATTACAGAAGAAAAAACCCAAATCCTTGACAATTTTTCAAGGTCCAAGGCAGGGTTTGTCTAGGTTGGTGGCAAACATGATGCCCATCTTCCCAGAATTTGGCTCAGCTGCACAAACAGATGTCCTGAAAGCATCGGCTGCACCTAAAACTAACTTGGAAGCTAATTCAGACACCTGAACCATCTCCATGTGTCCCCAGTGCTGAATACTGACCTTCAGCCATTAAATGGACTTGCTGGTGCAGAAGCAGTCCTATCTCATTAGGCCTCCAGCCTGTTTCTAATCCTTCTTTACAGAGAAGAGTCTTTTAAAGCCTTGCAGCATCACCTCACCTCCACCATCATCTTCTGTGCTCCCTCTAAGTCAGGATATCATACAGAGAGAGCATTGGGACTGCACAGCCACCAACACCAGGACACCACCCAGTCCAGCCTGTCTCTGTCTGTGGCCTCCATGCCTGGCAGCAATGACCCAAATGGCATTAGGCTGACTCCAGGCCCAGACTGATAACAAACATGTTGCAATGGACAATTTTTTCCTTCTACCAAGGCTGCCACAGATTTTTCCCCTTCTAATATAACAATAATGTCAGACCAATGGAGTCTGGGGATTCCCACAACTCACCCTCAGTGGTGCACTGACACCAGCCCTACATCTACATTAGGGACGAGCAGAGCCATCCCTCAAACGCTGAGCACCGGGGTAAGGTAAGCACATGGATGACAAAGAGCTGCCTCCAGCTTAGGACAGACACTGCAGAGGTACTGCTGGGAAATTCAACCCCATCTTCATTGAAGTGCCATATCTATCTGGGAGATAAATAGCCCTGATTTCCTTCTGCACACACATCTGCTACAGATGTGCACCAGCAGAGGCTTTGAACACCTCTTCTGCTGCTCCAACCAGCAGCTGCTCTGAGGTCACAGCCTTTTCACTCTGAGGCAGGCTTAGCTCGTGGGATCCCAGCCTCTCTTGCAGAGGGTGTAATTCCCCAGCACACTTCCCAGCTGGATCAGCTCGCAGCAGCTTGTCCACTTAGCACAGAGGCAGGTGAGAACACGCTGTACTCCGGTGCCGCCTCGTATCGGCTTGTCATTAAACAGCAGATACGCTGCTATTGATTTCTGTTAGACTTCTGTTCCCAGCAAACTCTCTAGAAACACTTATCCCAAAGCCTGAAGTGTTCCTGAACACACGCCCTCCTTGTTTTCTACTGTTTATTGATGCACTCCGGATCTCTCAGTGTGGAAGGCAGACCGGAGGAATGCTGCAATCGGATTTCCTCCCCAGTGTCAGCATTGGGATCAAAGCAGCAGTGGCAGCACAGCCATTCTGTTGCTCTTGTGGCTTTTTGCTCTGTGAGACATGTAGACCTTTGATGGTGTTTGAGGCTTTGATTTCACTGGCTGCACTGATTTGATGACACCACCAATTGTTATTTTTTAATCTTTACCGAACAACAGTGAGCTGCTGAAGCTTGAGCACAGCCTCATGCAGTGATTAGCTGCATGGTGCAAGAAAAGTAAGATTCCCCCAACACTGAGGCCTGAATAACAATGAGCTAGATTAATTTTTCTAGGAACACTTCCCTGCAAAGCAGCCTTTAGAAAAATCCAAGGGATATTTGGTCCTCTGGATGATGAGAAGAAACCACGGAATAGTTCATCCTGCAACCAGAAGAAACATTCCTGTTGATCTCAGAGGATGAACTCGAGATATGGAAACAACACGTGCCATGGACTTGTGCAGAAATCTCCTCCCAAGTACAGCTGCCTCCTGTTGATGTCACCCACGTGCCATGAGAGCACACTACAGCCAGGACCCCAAGGTCTGTGCACAGCACAGCTGTCGAAGCAGGCTGCTCTGTATTCTCATGCTGCAAAGAGGGGAGGGTGAGGAAAAACAAGGAGCAAATGCACATATCTAGATATCCATGATATCTCAAGGGAACCTGTGTTGGTGAACAAAGGAGAGAGGCAGGGATGGATGCAGAACCAGGGAGTTAACAGGCACTGGCTGGGCATGTTCAGCTCAAGCAAACATTATCCCAACCAATTTGTATGTAACTACCTTAGCTGAAATGCCACTTAATTTAAAACATCCAGGAAACAAAATAATGTCTCAAGGTCAGGTGAGGCCAGCTTGTTAAGGGCAGGACAATTTTATTTCCTGCTGACTTGCCACCCATACTAATGGTCCCACCACAAGAGCACTGTCAAGGTGAAAGGAGCAGTCCACAATTCCAGACTAGAAACAGCCCATGATATGCAACCAGACCACTGGCAGCTTCCCTCTCATGGCTGGTACAATCAAACAGCCCAGCTCCCAGTCCCAAATGCCCACCTGCCTGCAGGGGCTCCTGTTGAGTTGGAAATGAGAACAGGAGCCTTAGAGAAGCACTTCAAAAGATGAGCCTGTGGTTCCTCTGCTCTTCAGCCATGTGGGTGGCACCAGAGGAGGAGACATCCCCTGGCAGCACAATGACACTCTAGACACAGGGATTTACAAACCACACGGGATGCAAATGGCTTAGGAGCCCCTCTGCCCTGGGTTCCTGAGGTGCTGCTGGCACACACAAACAGCTAAGGGGTAACAGAACTCAATCCACTAGTGTCAAGGGACACCTGGGATCTCAGAGCAGCGTGAGCCATCAGTGGCTGTGTGGCCACCTTCCAGAGCTCTCCTTCCTGTTCACCAATGACCATTTCCATAAAGGCTGAGGGATCAGGGAGAGGAAGGTGCCGAATGAAAAACTCCACAGCGCCATCAGCAGACAGGTTCTGGGCTGCCACAGGACTGTACCTGGTGAGCAAGCAAAGCCCTGAGGCAATGCCCAACCTGATTAAAATAAAGACATACTCCTCCACATGCTGTGCTGCCTTGTACTCACGCTGTTCCTCAGTTTTTCAGTTTGTAAAATAGAGGAATATTTGCTGTACCTCGCAACAGTCCTGGAAGGCTTAATTCATGTTTGTGAAGTGCTTTCAGATCTTGAATTGGAAGGCATGAGAAAGCACAAGTTGTTATTATAATTGCATTATTAAGTGCTGTTAAAAAAAAAATCAGCTTATGTTTTGTAGAATTCAGGTCCTTCTTTAGACTAGCTTTATGTCCCTTGACACATGTATTTGACAATAACCCAAATAGCCTTGATCTTTTATTCCCAGCAGGGTTTTCTTTATACCTTAATGAGGTCTCTTTTTAATCTTTTTTTCCAAAGGATAAACACCTCATCTCAGTATAACCAAGCTCTCTGAGCTGCTGCGTGTGAGCCTGGTTTCCCTCTGCCAGATTGGATCTGCTTCTGTAACACCAGTCCAGAGAGGGCTCCAGACTGGTCAGGAGGAATATCAGTGAGATGTCACATACCCCTCACAAGATGCCACAATACACTTGCAGATTTGCATAAGGCATCTCTAATTTTTCTGCCACTTAAGACATTCCTGCAATACTCAACTGCTCCTGAGAGCCATGTCAGCTTCAGCCCCATATACAGCAGTATTTTTAGCCCTCTTGTCCACAGCTCCTGATATTCAACCTTATTTCTGTTCCATAGCAGAAGAGGCTTCCAGGATATATTCCTGACTGTATTTCTGTCTTGAGATTCCAATATTTCACTTCCCTTACCCTTACCATTACCAAATCACTCAGAGATCTACAGCCTTGTTGATATTGACTTTATTCTCTCCTCAATCCTTCTCTCAGGTTTCCTTTTTTCCTCTCCTATCATCTGCAAATTGCATCATTTTTATCTTTCGCTATGCTGGAAATCTTATCATGAAAGAGAGACTTTTCTTTTTTCTTTTTTTAATTAGTACTTGGTAATATTACCAAGCTGTGAGTTTATGGCTTTGTAGATCTTATATTTTTGACACTAATTACTCACAAAGGCTTTTAAAGCAGCATTTCAACATAGCAACTGGCAGGACTGTAATTAAGTAAGAAGCAGCAAATTTTTTTTTACATTTCAGAGAAAGTCTCTAGCATTCCTGCCCTGTATCACACCTCAGCCCCTGATATTGCTCCAATGAATGAGACCAGATGTTGAAAACATATTACTCCCAACGCACACACAGCTCTCCCACCCTCACCCAAGCCCTTGGCTGATGTATTAATAGTGCTGTCAGCACACAGCATCCACAGGGATCCACCACTTGCCCATTGCCAATCTGAAGGGCTTGGCTAATTTTAGATTTGTGGTTTCTGCTACTTGTGGGAGAGTGTTTTGCCTCTGTTCAAACCTCAAAGACTCATGTTGTACCGACCACATGATTTATTTTATCCTCACTAGGACCCAGAAGGAAGATGGAGGGATGAACTAGTTTCCATACTGATGCTGGATGTGCTGCCTGGAAGGTGCCAGGGCAGCAAGTGCTCTCAGGATATGTTTGTAAACTAGCTGCTACGGAGATGATCAATTAAAGGCGTCTCAGAGGGGAGAGTTTCATTCCACTGGCCTAATTCATTTTCAAATTACTCCAGGATGCTGCCTTTTACTATTACATTATTTGTTCTGAAACTCCAAATTAAGATTTTATAGTGCCATTAATTTTTATGCAGAAATTACCATTAAAATCAATGTTTTCTGCTTAAAAGTTGACAGTTGGAGATGACTGATTGCCCAGCCTGTTTCCTACTGCTTTACTGCCTTGGAAGTGGATAGGTCCATTTTTGTGTGCTGATAACTCTGAGCAATGTTTTCACTGCCCCTGAGCACATTCATCTGAGGGAGCTGTGACATCTCATCAACATGTGTGTCTCCAACATCACAGGTTGTTTCCAACACCCCCTGGAGGATGCAGATCCTCCTTCTGCTCACGAGCCAAGGGTAATGATGGAGCCAATGCAGGTTGGAGCTCTGCCCTTCCTTCTGCTCTGGCAGGGAGAGCTCAGGGCAAAGAGCATCCCTGGCCATGCCAGCTCCTCTTGCTGCACCAGAACAGCCACCCAAGCAAGGTCTGCACCCGGGGTACCCCCCTGGCCAGGCTGCTGAGGTCACTGCCCCCTGCTCTGTGCAGTCCCTTAGCTGCCTGTCCCCATCTGTGGCCTCTTGTCCTGTGAACAGCCTGAACACTGAATTGTTGAGTGGTTTGTACAAGCCCCCTGACCCAGGGCAGAGACCCCCATGCCCAGCAGTAACACCAATCCCAAGTGGTGCTGGCAGTGACAAGGACTATTCAGGTTTTACATTTTATACTACATCAGGAGCACTTGATACTGATGCTGGCAGGGTGAACAGTACCACTCCAGGAATCACTCCCAGGAATTTTGTTTTCTAATTCTGAGGGAGCCTTCAGGCAGCTGGGCAGCAGATAGGGGGCAGAGGAGAACATATAATGACAAAAACATAGAATGGTTTGTGTTGGAAGGGACCTTAAAGATCATCCATTTCCATGGGCAGGGACACCTTCCCCTATCCCAGGTTGCTCCAAGCCCCATCCAGCCTGGCCTTGGACACTTCCATGGGGCAGCCACAGCCTCTTTGGGCAACCTGTCCCAAAGCCTCATCACCCTCACAGGGAAGAATTTCTTCCCTATATCCCATCTAGCCCTGCCCTCTGTCAGTTTGAAGCCATTCCCCCTTGTCCTATCACCCCATGCCCTTGTAAGTCCTCCTCCTGCTCTCCTGAAATTCCCTGTTAGGTACTGCAAGCCTGCTATAATGTCTCCCTAGAGCCTTCTCTTCTCCAGACATTTTATTTATTCCAAGACATCTTTTGAAATAAACAAAAACCATTATTATTATTATTAAACACCTTATGGCAGCCAGAGGAAAACAAAAGAATAAAACAGAGGGAAAAAAGTTTGATCCTCTAAATATGAGGCATATTAAGCAAAACTGAGTGTGATACATAGTGAGTATCTGTGACAAGAGCAAACCGATCCTGCTGTTGGAATATTCATGCAAATAGGAGCAATTTCACTATGATTAAAAAGGCAATTAACTGAAAAAAACGCCAGCAATTTCAGAAGCAGCCTGTGTGTCAGTGAGGCCTCCACGCAGTGCTGAACTGACATTTTGCTCACTTTCATATTCCATCAACGAGATACTCACTACTACAGCTTGAGAGTACTGATTACCCCAACTGGAGGCAGATGCTCTTAAAAAGACTCCAACAAAGTCCCCACGAGGCACTTGATAGGCCCTGCACAGAGAGGGGCTGTGCCAGCATCCTGCCTGTCCCACCCCTGCTCGCTGCACCGCTCGGATGAAAGGCACCAGCATAAAGAGCATCCACTGAAAGAACGGGCACAACCTGAACATTTTCAGCCTGCAACACAAAAGAGTGCTCAGGGAACGGAGCACAGGCACAATTGGAGCTGCTGCCTCCTCCACTGTCTGCTGGTGGGGTTGAAAGCACTTTCACCTCTGTGGTCAGATCCAGAATAGGGAGATACTGATGAAAAATCTTCAATTATCCATGTGATAATTGATAGGATGCATAGGATGAGTGCAATAGCTAATTGTCACACTACAGCTAATCTGTAGCTGGACAGATAAATCTGGCTATAATAAGAAACCCAATTTGGCTCTCCCAGTTCAATAAACAAGTCCCTAGGTGAACAATCATAGGACAGATTTAAACTCAGAGACCTCAACCAATCCCTTCCAACCCTAAATCCAGATGTATCATTGGCCAGGGAGCTGGGCTGTGTTAAAACCCAGACCAATCCATTGTCTAGATCCAAGAGTTTTGAACTCCCTATATAAGAATGTTCTGAACAATAAAACAGCTTGTTTGTCTTATGATCAGGAGGACTCAAGTCATGATTTCTGTCTCCAACCTACGACTGCATATAACAGCCAATAATCCCTCACAAAGCAGAGGGATTTAGAAGTAGCATCTGCTGTTGACACCTGAATGCCCAAACAACTTGTCCCTCCTCCAGAAGAAAGCTGAGACCAACACATTGGGCAAAAGCACAGAACAGCCCATGTTCAGAGCTCCTCAAATCCCAGACCACCAAAGATCTCCATGTGATGACCATGTACCCCAAGCAGCTGGTGAAATAAGTGTTCAGTGTGCTGCTGTCACCTTCCAGAAGCAGGCAATCCATCCCCACCAGCACAGCCTGCACACACCAAGAAGCATCAGCAAATTCTTCCCCAGTGGCTGCTGCTCCATCAGCGCTCCAGCACCGCACAGGCAGAGCCACTGCAATATGCATGAGGTGGCTTCAGACTTGATCCCTGTGCAAGCTGAGTGTCCTCTGCTTGTCTTTGATGATTAACTGAGCACCAGGCTCACCCTCTGCTCAGGACTTTCTGTGGCTGAGGTATTTTGCAGCAAGTCAGAAACTCAAATATATTTCCTGTCCAGCAGATACTGTCTACTCTTGAGAGCAATTTTTATTGGATTTGTAATCCCCTTTTCAGTTTTTTCTCTCCTCTTTTTATATTGTCTTTTAAGCCCTTTACCAGGAGTTCACTTTCTGAAGGCCAGCAAGAACAGTGGACAGAACCTTCGGGTTTAAAAAGGAATATGCACAGAATGTTAATGCAAGGGAAACACGCAGCACTCTGACCCCTTTCAATTAAGGTGTCATCTCCATCACCTTTAGCTGTCCTGAAAACTTGGATGTGCCCTGAAACAAACAAAGAAAAGACCCAAGAAATCAGTGCTATGAGCTGAACTTGAGACATTTAACCATTTATCTCCCCAAATGACACATGCTGTGACTGCCTTCACTTATACAACTTCTCTAGACCAATGTCAGTGCCAAGTGCTGATCAAGGGCAAGCAAGAAATGGAACTGGAACTGTTAAACAGAAGAAAGGTGCTTATGCAGGGGTGGGTCTCACCACAGAAAACTGCAGCCATTGGTAGCTGGAGAAGCACTGGCATTTACAGCTGAAATGTGGCACTGAATGAGGACGGGCTACACCTGCCTGGATACACAGGAAAGGCAAATCCCAACCATCCAAGGAAATTTGGTATATGCCCACATCTCTCCTCCTAGGACAATGAATCCGAGCTGCAGAGAAGATGGGTAGGGAAAGAAAATGTTCCTTTTAATCCATCAGAGTAGGCTGAGAGGTCATATAGACACAGGAGGGTAACAGCAAACCCCTCACTTTTCTCCAAAGGAGATGAGGCCCCTGCAGAGAGGAGGATTGCAGATGCCTTGGAGAGGTTCTCCAGCCATGTGGGACTTCATGAAAACCAGGAGAGGCAAGAGGGAGCAGCAGCACATGCCCAAGTCAAAAGGCAAAGGAGCAGACTTGGTGTGGAGCTCTTGGGAAGTACCCCTGTGGTCTCCTACTACACCATGTCCTCTTTGCATTCAGATGAACAAGACAAGACTTGAGGTTCATTAGAAGGAAAAAAAAAAAAGTCGTTTTTAGACCACTCTAGCAGGTGGAAATACAGGATTAAAATTCCTTTGTACCTCCAGAGTTTGGATGAACCAGACTTCCCTTCCGTAATCAAGGGATTTGTGGACCTTTGGGGCTCCTGGTGAAACATGTCTCCACCCTGCAGTTCATTTCAGTGCTGAAAAGCTCTCTGCAAATTGAGAGGTACCTGAGGTTCACCAGGGTGCCTCAGCCCTGCCTTAATTAACAGCAACGACGAAGGGAACAGCAATTCCCTGGCAATTCCCTGGCTTGTCAGTCTCTGGAGAAAAGAAACCACATGAAGTGATGTGTGGAAATCAGTTTGTCAAAAAAGGAAATGGAAGAAGCTCTTTTCTCTTAATTAGCACCACTGGAGATTGGGCTGGTGAGGTCTTTGTGGCTGCACTGCTGATTGTGGCTCTGTGGCCCAAAGCCTGCCCTGAGCACAGCAAAATAACCCAGCATGGACAACACAAACTCCATTCATTCACACACATTCTCTTTCCACCTCTCCTTTGATGACCATTCCAGCATGATCTCCTCCGCAGGTCAACAAAAGCTCCTTACGTTTATTTTTCATGCTGTCCTTCTAATTCCTCATTTTGGCACCGTCTCCCTGTACGGAACAGCGAGCAGGATGCTATAGCCTCCCTGCATCATTTTGCTTTATGTCTGCAAACATCTGTACATGCAATTAGAGGGCCAACTCCTTTTATGTCCCTAAATGAGTAGTCTTAATCACCGCCATAAGAAATTAAGCCCTGGCTGGGCAGCATAACTCAGCAATGCAATCCTGAGCTGGGCTGGCACTACCTGCCTGCAGGATCAGCCCTTGGGAGAAATCTCCCACCCAGGAGCAAGTTCTTCAGGCTTTTCTTCTCCATGGAAGCATTTTCACAAGTCTAATTACAGGGAAGCAGTGAGATGCTTCCCTGCTGTGCCCAATACTTTTTAGAGGCTTTCCATGGTGCTGAGAGACCGAGCTCCAGGCGCTGGTGCTGCCTCACAGAGATGTTGGTTGGGAGCAAATGGCTGCAAGCTGAGGTTTGGCTGCCACGCTGCAGCTTCCTCTGGCACGGCTGAGGGAGCTGTAAAGGGAATTGTGTGATGATATCACAGAAGATGGTATAAGCAATGGATGCCTGCATTCCTCCAGAAACACATCTCTTTTCTCCTCTCTCTTCACCTTTGGCCTCTCCACCAGCCTTTGATGTGTTGCCCTCTTTTTTCTCCACCTTTCTCTGCCATTTTTCCATCACCACAATCAAAGCGCAGACCCCCACAAGAAGCCCACTTCCCCCCAGTGAAACCACCCATGTTCCACAGCTCCCACCAAAGCAAACAGGCCCCAGAGACTTGCTGGCACCTCCCTGAGACTGAGGAATCATAGAATATCCTGACTTGGAATGGACCCACAGGGATCACTGAGTCCAGCTCCTGGCCCTATACAGAACAACCCCAAGAATTCCACCTGAGAGCAATGTCCAAACTCTTCAGAATTCCACCTGAGAGCAATGTCCAAACTCCTCTTGAACTCTGGCAGCCTTGGGGCAGTGACCATTGCCCTGTGGAGGAGAACTGGTCCCATGTCCAACCCAGCCCTGGTGCTGCACCATCACTGGCTTTCTACCACCTCCTCTTCCCACCTTTGCCTGTTTCTGCCTTTCTTCCTCCCTTCCTAAAGTGATCTCTTCCTTCCACACCTACTTTCCAAGCAAGATTCCTCCCTGAGCAACCTTCGAAGTCCACAAGGCCAGAAAAAGTTATGGCAATATAGTGCATCTAGACCAACAGTAGGAAGCATTTTGTCCCCTGGAAAGGAGCACAGTTGGTTTGATTTGTGTATGTGCAAAATATTAACTCAATTTTCCACTTCATCGGCCCTGGTGCCTGCATGAAGCCTCTGCCTGTTTTCAGCACTTGGGTCTCGAGGAGTATTTTGTTCACCTTGCCATTAGATTTTATGGCATGCATTCCAGTGACCATTTTGGATTCCAAAGGAGTGCTCAAAATACACACAGTCCTGATTTTTCTCCTTTAGATTTATGGTCTGCTCTTCCACTATGTAGCTTTAAGTCATTTTATTTCAAGCAGGAATATTTTAAAGGAGTAATCTGTATGTGCATGTCAGGGAAAAGAATTAATTATTGTTCTAATTAAAAGGGCACTGTTGAAAATAATCCCTCTTTTCCTGCTGATTTTGCCCTTTTTCTGTAAGCTTTACATTTTTGTGTGTATATGTTTCTCAAGTAGTTTAAAATTAACAGGGCTTATTTTATTTATGCAACAGTATCAACCAGGAGTTGTGCATCAGCAAAATGCACATTAAGCTGATGGCAAAGGCAAACATCAATGATTTTGTGTAGGTCCTAGCTAAGTAGTTGTTGTTATTATTATTATTGCTGTTGTTGTTATTATTACATAAAATCCTGGATCCTTTAAAGAAGCCTAAAAGGCATTCCCTCTTCCCGTGGCTGCACTTCAGGTTTAAGACTCTGAAATGTGTCAATTAAATTTTGTGACTGCAATGTGCTTTAAAAGGCACATCCCTGGAGAGCCTCCTCCTCCCCGAGCAGCACGGGCTGGATGGACCCAACCACGGCTCAGTTCCCAGCCTGGGGGGACACCACTGGCTCGGGGTCCCCCTGCACTGCCTGTTTTCCTCCCCGTGTGGCTGGAGAGGTGGCTCTCATCCTTGTCCCCAGCCCCCCCCACGTCACGGGGTCCCCAGGCAGGGCTGCTCAGCCATATGGGAATGTTGGCTCAGTGGAGCACTGCTTCCACTGGGGATGGGGACAGCTGGATGGAGCCACCTGGCCCTGGGAGCTGCCAAGCTCGAGCACAGCTATCAAAGATAATGTCAGCACAGCCTACATGCATCTCCTCCTGTTTTGCCTTAAGGGAGAAAAGGTTTCTTTAAGCACAGCTTTATGGTAGTGATAGACAGGGAGAGATGGGAACTGCACAAACCAGCACACCAGTCCCAGACATAGTCCCAGACATTTCCTCCATAAATTAAGGAGGAAAAAAACAGATTAATCCTAGGAAAGGTGTCATTACACAAAAGTATCTGCCCATCAGAAAGCCAATTAAGTCAGTCATTTGAAACTAAAAAGACTTGGGAACACAAAGCGGGGAACAATCAGGAGTTCATGGTTGGATGTGTGGAGTGATCCACAGAAACCCAGGATTATATCACAGAATGGGTAAGGTTGGAAAGGACCACAGTGGATCACCTGGTCCAACCTTGCTGCTCAAGCAGGTTCCCTAGAGCACCACACTCTGGATTGTGTATCCAGACAGCTTTCGAATGTCCCCAGAGAGGGAGATTCCACAATGCTCCATACCAGCACTATGGAAAGCCTTGACACACTGAAAGACTTGCCAAGGTTTCCGTTTTAAATCATACAAAATCCAAAGTGTTCCACCCAATCTGAAAGGAAATGCTGACCTCCCAATCGATCACTGCAACTCTTCTTCCAACAATACTTAAAGGAGGCAGAGAGAGAAGAAAAGGAATACTGGACCGCTGCATAATTCAGAGTGTTTTGACAGTCACCTTCGGGGCATGTCACACTCGACTGCTCATCATTCTCAAAGATGGATATGAAAGAGGCTGGAGAAAGGGATGCTGGATGATGTAATGAAGAGGCAATTAAAGAGCACAGAAAACGAAAAGACAAACCAGCTGCATCTTCCTCTAATTTACAGGACACGGAGCAGGCAGTGTGACTGATTCATACGTTTCTCATGCTGCGGGAGGAGAGTGTGTCCGGGTAAGAAATGATGCACAGTGTGAGGAGCACAAACTACACGGCCTCTGTTGACATGTCACTTTGTGACACCTCTCCCTCTTCCCAGGCAGTTGCTTGTGGAAAACCCATCAGGCTTTAGCACTTTCTCCAAGCACTGATGGTTTAATGAGACACCACGACACTCGCTGTAAATGCAGACTCAATTTTTGCACAGAGCTCACAGTACCAGGGGAATGCCTGCACTAAAGGGTGGAGGGACTTTAACACAATGACCTCTACACATAGGTTCAAACTTAAACAAAAGTAATTTATAGTTCAGAACTGGGAAAATACTGCCTGCTGTTAATTTGCAGTAGATCGTCCTCAGGTGATGCCTTGGAAGAACAGAGCTTTCTCTCATTTTCTCTTTTCTGAATGTTCTTCAGGCAACTCTTCCTTATCTTATCCACTATCACCCCCTAGATGCTGACAGTTCACAGTCAAGTATGTCAAATACATCTGTCTTTCCAGGGTATTGTAGCTGTATCCTGACTGGCTTGATCTTCTGTAAAAATGTTAAAAATATCATAAACACAATGTTATACTTAACAAGGAAACAGAAAACATGGTGAAAGCCAGAGATTGGTGTGAAATAACTTGTACTCGAATATCTTTAGAGTGTTGTCTGCAAAAATACAGATGATGGAGAAGAGAAACCATGCTGGAGAGATCTGGATGGCTGCCCATAAATCCAGAAGAAAATTAAGTCCCCAAAGCTCTGAAAGTTGCCATTCCTCTCCCTGAAATGAGCAATTGGGTAATCAGCGTTAATATTAAACAGCTTGTTATGGAAAAAATAAAAAAGCAGACAGGTTGAGGGATGCTGCCTTCCAGCACCAAGAGACAGTCAGAAAACCTTGGACTAGGAAATGGGACATTTTGCTTGTTCCTGAACTCACATATGTAGCTATGTTAACCATGATAATGAAACACCAAAAAATGGGGGTCATGCCAGCATTGCCTGCCCCCCTTTCCTGGCAATGTCTCAGCTCTGTATTGGGAGGATTTACTGGCTGGGGAAGCAAAGGGCTGGGTGACCCATGGCAGCATTGTCTCCTGCCTGATGCCCACCTTGAGCCAGGCTCCTCCATTTCTGAGTGTGAAACATCAATACGAGACTGGATATTCCAAAACCTGAGCTTACAAATGCTATTGACATTGGACAATTTTTATTCCATAGCCATATATACACAAAAATAGATAAAATATGTACATACATACATACATACATATATATATACACACATATATATGCTTGCTATCTCAAGTTTCCCTTGCTAACCTAAGTCCTAAGCCCTTTAGAGACCATCAGCAAGTAGAGTTTGTTTAGATAAACATGTCACTAAACTGCAGTGCATTAAGTTGAGGACTTTCTGGGCTAGATGCAAGTTCTGTGGCCTCTGGAAAGCAAAGCATCTTTTCCCAGCAGGATGAATATTTATTTCCTGACCACTTGACACTAAAGGGAAGATTTAAAATCGGTCTGAAACAGTAAGATTGTCTATTCTGAGACTTACACAGTCAAAATTATTTTGGGGGCCAGAGCTGGAGGCATGGATGAAGCAGAATATGTTAAGAGCAATTTTTCTTTTTAAAGTGGCATCTGCATGCCATGGCTGGAGCAATCAGGGTATTAGCATGAGGCCCTGGGGGAAATCATCAGGTAGAGCCACTGTATCTCTCAACAGACACAACACTCAGTCCTACACCCCCATGAATGCTCAGGCATGTCCCAGCTATCTCTGGCAAACCAGGTGCTTCAATGTATTTACCCTCAGATGGGTGTGACTCTGGCATGTGGGTAAACACCATCACACACAGGGTTCCCACAACTGGCAAACACGGAGATGGATTCATTCCCTGCCTTTCCAATGGCTTCCTGCTGGAACCAGTGAAGGGCAGAGACACGGTTCCTGGTGAAATAGCATTTTGTGCCATTGATATTTATAGGAAACCTGGAACTAAACTAAATCTGCCTTTATCAGCAGATTACAGCCTTTATCAGCAGATTATGGCTTCAGGGGCTGGACACTCCTGAACGAGAAATAAAAATATACTGACTTCTCTGTCCCTTCCTTGCTCCAGTGGCCGTGCAGTAGGTGCACTTATCCCACTCAGCTTTCTTGGAGGCTATTAATTTTTGGCTGCATGCACGGGTCTATCACAGGCCCATTCATAACCAGCCTGCAGAGCACTTGTGACACCACCAGCCATGTCCTTGAAAACGAATGTCAGCTGCATCAGGACCTCTGAGCTCCCTGTGTGCCACCATAACACAGCATAACACCGTGCCAGGGACAACAGCACTGCCCCATCGGCCCCCTGGTCCATGGATAGAACCAGAGGAGCAAATGCTCCCTTCCCTCTCTGCCTCTTGCATCCTGCTCCCTCCCTGCAGCCCTGAGCTCTGGGAAGGAGCGCATGTGCAGGCCGGTTCCCAGCTCCTGCCTGCCCAGTTTCACATTCACAGGCGCATGTCTGCCGCTCCTGAGGAGCCACAGCTCCTGCAAACGCAGCACTACCTGCCTGGAATTGAAAAGCTGGACATTACCACCCCGTCCAGCTCTGCTGACTTATCATTTTGCTATCACCTGTGCTTCATTATCATGCAGTTTCTCGCCGGGTCTTGGCTTTCCTAATGCATTCCTCCGCTTCCTGGCTCTGCACCTCTCTCTCCCCTTCTTATTAAACATGGGTTAGATGCTATCTCTCAGCCTCGCTTGCTCGTCCCCCACCTTCCCTCTATTGATTATTTCCTGGGAGCTCCTGCCCGCTGCTCCCCCAGCACCACGTTTGACCTTCCCCAGGAGGAAACAAAGCCCCAATGTCAGGCGGCTCTCAGCAATATGAAACGGCCACTTCAGCTCGCTCCCATTTCACAGACAGACAGAAAAAGATGGAAAACTTGGTCAGAAAAGCTGCAGAGGAAAGAGATCAAAATACAGCATTACAACTTAACAGCTCCTCCCTTGCTCAGAGCTGCCTGTGCATCACTGAAGCACAGCTCACTCCAAGTGTTTGACATGCCCCAACCCACCTCCTTCCCTATTTTATGGAAATGGTGGAGCTCTTTAACTTGCACATTGACTGGCAGAGAGAAATCCTGGCAGCTTAATGGCATCCTGCAAATTCATCATCACTTGAGCTGCCAAGGGCCTTGTAATGACCACCCCACATACTCCTGCAAGGATGAGCTTGGCACTACACACTAATGGTCTCGGGAATCTTTGGCTTGACTTGCATTTACGCAGCCTTCCCATTTTTAATGCATTCAGAGCAGAGCACAGGAAGAAAAAGGAAAAAAAAGAAAAACCAAACACAAAAAAAGCTTAAGAATCACTTGGGTTTCTGCAAATCAGATGAGCTGGAGGGAAATATCCGGGACGTACCATCAAAGGAGGGGCAGGAGCACAGCGGGAAGGTACAGAGCTGACGGCAGCCCAGCTCACTCACACTGCTGAGGTTGTGCAGAGAGCTCACACACAAAAGGAGGAACTTTAAATAAAGATGAAGCAGATGCAGTGACATTGTTGCACGGCCAATCAATTCCACCTCCACCTCAGGGGTCACCTGAGAGAGAGAGACCTTTCTAGTGGCCTTTTCCAACCCTTCCACTTCTCACCAGCAGGTCTTTTCATACTCTTATCTGGTCTATTAACCCTTAAAACTTCCTATTGCTCTCCTCCCATTTGTTGTGTCCATGCACTCCTTTAACTCAATGATGACTTCTGTTTCTTGCTCCACAAACCCTCTTGGTCACATCTGTGCTGAGAGCAGTCCTTGCTCTTCTCTTCTTTTACTGATTTCCCCCTTTCTTACACTCAGCCATCGTAATTTCTATGTAATTAATTGCCAGGTTTACTTCTCACCTCATCTGTTTTATCTCTTGGCTCTCTTGCTTACGCATCTCAAAGGCATCTCTCAACCATTTCCTTAAATGTGGACTCTACTTAGTGCTTTTAGGCTAGTTTGAACGTGGAAGTGCTCAGAAAATCCAAGCACCCTCATCTTTTTGCTTCCTAATCTTTCTGTGCTCCTCTTCTCCACCAGTACTAAAAACTTCATTATTTGGTTTGGGTTTGTTCTCCTGGAATAATGAACATCCTAAAGCATTAGCCTTAACAGTTAATGTATGACTCCTCTGAGATTCAGCTTCCTATGCACAGGATGGACTAAGCCTGGCTGTGAGACACAGACCCCATGGATTGCTCCCTCCTTAGGGCTGATGAAGAGACCAGACAATCCTATGTTTTAGCTCCTTCCCCTGTCATTCTGCTCTAAATGCCTACAAAATGATGGATGATGGATGGATGGATGGATGGATGGATGGATGGATGGATGGATGGATGGAACCATAAACATTTACTGGGTCTGACACTGGGAAAATGCACATCTGGCATCTTCTTAGGGTTGGAGAATTGCCAGTACAAAGGCAACTTGTATCAGAAAAGAGCAAAAATTAATAATAAAGACTTCCCTGCCAAGCAGCTTTAAGCACCATGGGACACATTTTGTCTCCTCCTAATGCATTCCTCTGCCTGTCACTTGCTGGGTAAGACCATCTCATGACCAAGAGCATGAACTGCTGTGTGGATACAGAGCCTGTGAAACCATCTGTGTAAAGTTATCCTGGACACCAGAGAGCTGCTTCACTGACCCAAACTCTCAAAGATACTGCCCAACATTAACTCAACAGCACATATTTTCAAGCCCTTAAGCTACAAGTCACTTGGCTCCAGCCTATGCTCTTTGAAGGAGAGAACATCTGTAAGGGAGGAAAGGGCAGAGGGGAACCCTGCAGCCTCCAGAAGGTGATTTTATCAAAGGTGGGAATGGAATAAAACAGCAGTTATTGCTGTCTCATGGGCTCGTAGAATTCAGAAAGAAATTCAGGTGACATCATATGATTTAAAAGTTAATTAAACTGAGTGATATAGTATAACAGCCCCAGGTGTTTATTTCAAAAGCTGCCTGTTTCCGCTGCACTTAGAAGGAATAAATGGGGCAGGGGGAAATCTAATAAAAAAACCTTCTGCGTGTTGCATTAAGAAGTAATCACACTGCTAAATCACTCTGGTTCTGGAGCACTTCTAATACCTTAAAATCCTGGCAATTCTCTCCAGCTCAGGCTTGTTTCCATCGTTGTGCTGTCCTCCTTCCCAGAGCTGGCACGTTTTTCCTTTTAAGAACCCCAGGAGGGAGCTGCACAAGCCAGCAGCCAGGGCCTCGTGCACCGGCTGTGCCGGAGGCTCCACCTTGGCTGGGAGGCACATCAGATCCCTCCTGAGCACTAATGGACTGCCTGGGCTGGCACCATCCCTCTCACACGGCTGCTGGGATGGAAGGGAAGCAGCCTGGACACAGCACTGGGCACGTGGCAAATGCTGACAAACCTTGGGAAAATCAGGAGAGTGGCTGGAATGTGAGTAGGGAGGGGCAGAAGGATCCATAGGAAAAGACCTTTCATAAACCGAACGTTTGGGAGAGACTACTTTTCTTCCTCAAAGATATTTTATATGGAAAATGTAATTGTAAGAAATTGCCCACTGAAGACTGAGGTACAACAGCTTCTGCTGCTTCTTGGGAAGTCTCAAGCATGGGCATTTCTCTTTCTCAGGCAGAGATCTTTCCCCACGACCACGCTGATGGAGAATCCTGTTTTGCAGGACATTTGTCCCACATGCCTCATAATCATCTGACACCAACAGCTGATCCTCTTCAGAGTTCATCACCTTTTCTTCTACAGGCTCAAAAATCCTCTAAAACTTTTGAACTTCAAACCTCAAGATGTGTGAATTCCCAGCCAAACAGCATCTCTGTGTAGTGTAAATTCAAGTGACACAGTATTTGAACAAGAGCAGGGAGATGGAAGTCTCAAGAGTCTGAGGTGAGGTAAAAAGAAAGAAAAGAGGTTTCAGTACCATCGGTGTCACCAAAGGCCCTGAGTTATCTCAGAGGCATCATGTCTAGGAAAGTTCCTCTGCATTCTGAGGAAAGTCCACTTTTCCATAATTCGTCAGGTTAATAAATGGCTCCCTCTTCTCCCTACAGCCTCGCTTGTTACCAGTTCTCATGCAGCATTGCCAGAGCCTCCTTTCACTATTAATACCACTCACTGTGAAGTGTAATTACCAGCTCTATCACAAAGCGTCAGGCACATTTATCCACTGTACACCCTCGCTGACTCCAGATCACATCACTCACTGCTTGGCTTGTTCTGACAATGCTGTCCAAAGGAAAAAGTGTCTGCACAGGCTCCCAGCTACCTTGGGCCGCTTAAGTGGAGCATGAAACTTGTTCTGAGGGCCCGAAGTGGGTTCAATAGGCAAACACAAAAACAAGAAGCAAAAAGAGATACTTCAATTAATACAGACTCGTAATTTAAATCCAAAAGAATGAAGGATGATAGGCAGAGAGAAGTGTTTGGCTGGAGAAGATGGATTAGTAAGCTCTAGAAAAGCAATTCAAAATGATAAAGTGAAATTAACGGCTCCCTCCTCTAGGCTGACACAAGCAAAATCCCTCCTTCCTTTATGTTTTAGCTCTCCTCATTATGTTTTGATTAAAACCGATACAAAAGAGCTCACTGACTGCCCCTTGCTCATGGCTCTCCTCTCCTGCCTCCCTCTTTACACCTCCTTGCAGCTGTTTCCACCAAGCACACAGGATACCCAGAATTCACATTGCTCAGCCCTTTGTCATTTAGTGAAGCTGCAACTCACACAAAGGGCAGGGACTCAGCCAGACGTATCAGCTTTAGCTTTACTTAAAAATCCTATTAGTTAGAAGAGAAAATAACATAAATTCTTACTGATATCCAGCTGACTCTTCTAGTAAGTGCTTCTAATTCCATGGGGCTAGAGGCAGCTTTTCCTGTCCTGTCTGAATATCAAGTATGTGCTTTGAAGATGGGACCTTCCCTGCACTCAGTATTCCTGGAGCTGTTTAAAAGCACACAGCCTATGCCTATAATGGGGAACAGATAAAAGGTGAATTTTATTTACTGGTCGAGTGTTACCATGGGGCTATGAATACTGACAGAGAACCCGAGAAATGCAATTCAAAGTATTGCTGACAAAATAAAATAAGAATTATCAGTGCACTCGAAGAGGAAAGAAGTGGAACTGAAAGAGGATTAGTTATGTTAACTGCTTATCTGTCCCTGAGTCTCCAGTGTTTACACTGTGTTGTCCAAAGCCAGCTAATGATCTGCACACCTAGGCAGAGACAGGGAAGAGATGTCTGTGAGAAACCAAAGTATTTTAGAGTTTTCTTTGTGAGAAAAAAACAGGAAAAGAGAGCTTGCAAAAACTTTCTGTTTCTAAAAAACCTGAGGATTAAACCGCTGCAGATGAGGAAGGAAATGAGGTAGGCGTCTTTCAATTAAAATAAAGCACAACAGTGTGACCTGCTACGGTGTGTTTGTGCTAGGTACACATCCCAGCAACACCCCCAGCAAATCTCCGTGCTCCCAGGACCATCACAGAGCTTCCTGGAGCCTGGCTGAATCCAAGGAGCCTCTTTCCACCTGGATGGGCTCCTCAATTTCAACCAAATGCAACTGGTGGGGGAGAGGAGAAGGAAACAGCTGAACTTCAAACCTTTCCCACGCTCTCACCATTCTGGTGTTGCTTTCAATAATGATGAATTTGTGGATCATCTTCTAATCTCACACAATAATGATGTTTCCTGCTTTGATTCAAGCCCTTTTAAGTGTGATGGTGGCAGATGGCAGGCTATTACACAGCATGGCCACACAGCAATGGGAGCAGGAAGGATTATCCACAGAAATAGTGACTCTTCAAAATCAAAAAGGTGAGGGCCCATGGAAGAGCTGCAGTTTTATTTTTACACCTCAAATCAGTTATTTGAATGCATTATGAATGCTGTAAATACACCCAATGGATATAATGAAAATACATTATTAATTGACACTCATTATTAATGAAGTTATAAATTCACAAGTGATGGAGCCATGACGGTGTGAGGGAAAGGTCATGAATAATAACTGGAGATGAATAATATATGCACAGTTAGCTCACAGGATACTATGTTCATATGACTGTAGTGCCTCATGTTTATTTAACTCAGCAGTGCATTGACTTTTTATTCTCTGCTAGATAATAAGAGAAAGAATTACAGGGACTATAATCTCTATTAATTCAACATAACAGATCACAATGGACAGCTGATACTTCTGCAGGGATGCTCCTGCATCTTAACTAATATTAAAATGCTGGAATCCTCCTCTTCTCCATTGTGCTCTTCCTCTATGACATCATGCTTTGCCTCATTCATCCACTGCCAGCACATGGAGAATGTGACATCTAGAAAGGCACAGCAGACCCAGAGATAAGCTCATGACCAGCCCAAGTGGCACATGGGGGTGAAATCAGTGGAGAAATGCCAAAATCTCTGGGTCACGTCCCAGTGTGACAAACAGCGGAAGGCAAGCCGTGTGCTGTGTGCACATACAGACAAATTTGTTTTGGTTCCATCTGTTAGGACTAATTTGTTAATTATTAAATAGATAATTTATCATCTCTGCTTGCTTGATCGGTGTTTATTACCCACGGTCTGAGGCAGAGAGTGCTGCGTGAATAAAGATGGGATTAATTAATTACGAAAAGTTCAGGCGACTGCAAACTTGCAGTGACTGCCTCCAGTCCCTCTCTACTCCTGAACAGAAAGGAGGCTGGGGGATGGAAAAATCATCAGGAATTCAAGCCTTTGAATGTCAAATTTCCTCCTTTCCTCACAAATTAACCGCTCCTGGATGATGAAAAGCAAACTCTATCTCTTAAGACTTCATCTCAGCACTTTCCAATCAAATTCTCTTGAAAATCTCTGGATCCAGCTACCCTGTGATGACAAAGTGGCTCTCCAGGTCACTGGGTCATCCCTGGCCCCATACAAAACAATGTTCCTGCCCCTTGGCCACTGCCATCCAGGAGGTCCATAAACCACAACCAGAGCAAAGCAGGTCACCCACCTGGGGCTTGGGGACCCTGGCTCTGCCTGTCCTCTCTCAGCTGTTGATCCACTGGTACCATCCTCCTCTCCAGATTCCCCCCTACTGTAAAATTCATGGTTTTGAGAGGTTCCTTCAGCAGTCACTCTCTCCTCACTGCTTCAGCATTAGAAATCTGCACTTGTCATCCCTTGAACGGAGTCTCAAGACTGGCAGAAGAACCAAAGCCATACTAAGAGGTTGAAACAAGTAGGAAGCAGGAAGCTTTCAGGAACATCCTGATACATTGAACCTTGCAGCCCTCAGCTCATATGGTATAATGTGAAAGGAAAAACACACCTGAAATCCACCTACTCTCACTACTGAAAGGTGTTCACCAAGGTTCAAACAACATTTCATGAGGAATATCAAGACAGAAAAAAAAATTCTTCCGAAATATGCCGGCCTATGCAACAGGCTAGAGGTGAAATAAACACCAACCTGCCTAAAGATACAGGAAAGATCCTGAAGTTCAAGGATGCTGAGCTGCAGGAAACAAGGGAACATAATTCACATGCTATCAAGTGATGCTACAAACACACAGGTAAGGGATAACTTCCAAGGAGCCCAGCATTCAACTCGCCAGCTATTCAGTCTTCTGAAGGGAGACATCAAGGGAAATCAAAGGCAAGAGATGGTAAGTTATTTGATCAAAGACACTTTTAAGGTTAATGGACAGGCCAGAAACAGCAATCATGCCTCCAGTCATGCAGTCAGAAAAATAGATACATCATGTTTGGTTTGTGGTAGGAAAAGATCTTCCCCATAGAACTCATTCAGCCAGCTCTTCAGGGATTTTCAGGTGAGTTTTTGGGTAACTGTTGCCCTGCTATGCCTCTGTGTTGCTGCATATTTGTTCCCTCAGTGCCCATGACCAATTTAACAAGTATTTTGTACCAACTAAAGTTTTCTTGCTAAATAAATTAATTATGACAGAGTAAACAAAAACTTTTTTAAAATGCATGTTTTGATGTGATTACATCTTTAATTGGCTGGTTTAACATTTGAAATTTGATTTAATTTTAAACTTGATTATCCTCACGACAGGGTCATGCTGCCAGAGACACAAATGAGCACTGAAGCCTTTGGCACTCCCTATTTAGCTCCCAATGGAGCCCACTCTGTACTGCAGCATTCCTCCAGCCCCTTCCCTCTTTTATTATTCTTATTTAAGAAAGGAAGATCAAATTCAGGCCAACAGCACACATACGTTTCCTAGCACTCCATTAGTAATTTTAAAATGAGATGGTGGCTCTGGAGCCCTGAGTATTAATCCCAGCTCTGACAGCTCCTTGCCCTAATTGTCTGAATTAAATCTCCACCCCACCCCAACTGTCCTTACCCATAAAATGAGCAAGGATAACAAGAAGCCAGAAAGGTATGCCAGGGAGTGGGTAAATTATGTTTGGGAATTGCTTGAAAGATGGATGCTATGAGCTGGGACAAAGCAAGCCACTGCACTGTCAGTCTTGTGACAGAACCCACATGCCATGATGAGTCTGATGAAGTGACAACATCTCCACCTGCCTCTGGAAAAACCAGCCTAAGGTGGGTTTGCAGCCTGATCCCTACTGAAACACAGGAAAGCCATTTTCCTTCCAGCAGAATTACCGAGTTGTTAGTAAATGTTGACACAGATTTCTCTTTCCTGCTTCAAAAGAGCCTTTTGCACTATTCTGCTACTTCCCAGTACCAGTATTTGTACTCTCAGGTGCTCTGCTCATCAGCACTATCCCTGATTTCTCATAGGTTCCCAAATTGTGGAGCTCAAAAGAACCGTAAGAATCAGCCAATCTAAAAACTGATGAAAGGCACAAGCTGGTGAATTAAGCAAAGCAGTTCCTGCATCAGGCTCATAATTACCAGCTGACTTAGAACATTTCTTGTACGAGAATATCCCATCTTCATTTAGACACTTCAAAGTGATGGCAAATCCCCTACGTACTGAGATAAATAGTTCCAATGGCTAATTACCCCCGTTGTAACAAAAGCATTTCCTTATTTCTAATCTTTCCTGGTTTCTACTTCCAGCATTTGATCTTGTTATGTTTTTGTCCGATAGATTAAAGAGCTCTTCACTAGCCACAATCTCCTTCCCATATAGGAACTCACACTACGATCAAGCTGCTTATTAACCTAGCCTTTGTTAAGTTAATTAGAAGGAAATTCTCCAGCCTCTCACTGGTTTTAGATCTTGAGGTGAGGCAGAAGAATTAGAGACTGCCCACCAAGGATTTCCCCTATTTTTAGAGAAAACAGGTTAAGATAATGTCCTGATAAAATAAAGGCCTATGTACCACGTGCTTTATGCTGCCCATCCCATCTCTATGTCACCTTTCCTGCCTCCTCTTGTCCTGGTATAGGTCGATGCAGGAGGTGATGCTGGAAGCTGATTTCAAGCTGAATTTGCACATGTTGAAATCACTGACCCCACCTCAAAGAGACAGAAAAGGAGGGAAGCAAAGACTGAGATTCCAGGAGATTCGGCTGGAAGACCCAAAGGAAGCACTCTGCTATTTTGTCAGGCTGCTTGCTAAGTTGGCCCCTGTCACCTTTGAAGGCCCTTTACCAGCTTTTCTCTCTTCCCAAGGCTCCTTTGCTCTCTCCTGCCTGCATGGCAAATGACCTACACAGTCATCTCTTCCCCTAATGCCAAGGGGAACTCTTGGACTACTTCTCCCCTCTCCTCCTACTTCTCTCACACACGTTGTCTTCTCTTCACTGTCTTCTTTGCCAAACTGCCTCAAAGAGTGCTTTCTCCCTTCCCTCCCTCCTTTTGCTTCACTTCTTCTCTGTGGGAGGACTCACAGGGCTGGTGCACCTCTCTGCATCCATACAATCATGGATTCTCAATTCTCAAACCCTGCTCTGAACAGGAGCTGTTTTTCTGCTCCCTCAATGAAGCTTTTTTGGTTCCCAGCACTGGGAGCTTACACGAGCACAGCTTCTGTGTGAAATACTCCAAACCCAGACACACCCAGCACACCCTCTTCTCCTCTCCAGCCCTTTGCAACGCTCCTGTCCAACTGCTCAGCCCTGCTGTGCTGATACCCTCCGAGCATCACTGTAACCACCAACACTCCAGGGAAAAACTGCTTTGCTACCAGTAGGATCTCCAAACAACATCATCTTTCTGTGACTCACTTGCTGGGCAAGGAAGATGGGAACAGCTGTGCTGTTGCCTCGAGATTGATTCTTCCATCCCCGTGCTGCTTCACAGTCACAGAAATATTCCTCCTCAAGAAGTATCTCATTCTGACTTATGCTAACCACTGGCTGACTTCATTCATCATTGATTGTCTCCTCTCTGAGAACCAGAGTGCTGCTGCAGATGCATTTTGATTTGCTTTAAATTGAGTGGTGATGGGGGTTTCATTATGCTCGTGTTAGTGCTAAGCAGCAGCGTGCCAGTGGTGAGGGAGCACAGTGCCACGGAGGAGATCTGGTGGGAGAACAGTGAGCACCGTGGTGGATATCTGGGGGCAGGCAGGGATAGAAATCCACTAACAAACCTAAAACTGGAACTGCAAACCAAGACGTGTTGGGTCATTAAACAGCGTTGTGCCCCCATGAATGAGGTCAAAGTGGAGAGGAGGAGGATCCACCTTGCTACACGAAAAGAGAAAACAGGAGGGAAACAGCAATTAAGCTGAGGGAGTTGGAAAGAGCTCACACTATTCCCCTGTTATCCCAGATTCGAACAAGGCAGACTTGGGAAAAAAGGTTGGGGCCACCTTGGTGTAAAGAAAAACAGATGGAAAACTGAGGAAAAATTGTCAGTGGACAATAGAGGATGAATGCAGAAAACATAATTCCTGCCCTTTATTTTCCCCAGTGTCTTTAGCACCTTCTCCTGCAAGGAGAAGGCAATAGTCAGGAAACTGTGGGATTCAAACACTGCTCAGCCCATCTGTGGGGCAGGATCCAAGGGTACTCTCCGTGGCTTTCTCTCCCTACAAGCAGTACCAACCCAACACACTGCTTCCTCCTGATCTACTCAGGTGGTTTAATTAGAAGTTAATCTAGTGAGGTGGGAAGGAACTAATGGCAAGCAGCAAGAATGAAATGAGCCATGCCAGGAGAAGGGTGGTGAGACAGAAGAGCTGGGCACAGCCATGACATGAGGGGTGACATGCCCCAGTGTCCCCTAGACAGGGAAGACTCAAGCCCTCTCCTCCTCAGAACAAAGATTAGCATGGTGGATCCTGGGCTGCAGGCAGCAGGACACAGAGCTGGGATGGTTTCTGTGTTTTTTATGTATCTGCTCTTTAATGGGAACTAGATAAAGTGATAAAACCCTTCCTGTTGAGAAAAACTACTGCTCAGTGTCAATGATTTTCTGTCACTTCTTGCCAGAACTCTGGGTGACAAAGTCTGGCCTGGGGACCTCTGGGTGAAAAAGTCAGGTCTCAATTGACTTGTATTCTGGCAGTGAATGCTGTCTAGTGGTCTTCTGCCCACTGGCAAAAGACAACTTTTCCCATCATTGAGGCTGTGATTTATTAGTACAGGGGTTGAAATTCAATAAAATGAGCTCCCCCATCATCACCTCCCAGTAATTGTCTTGCTGCTCTGCTAATTTCACCAAGACAACCTGAGAAGACACCCACAGCCCAGCCCCAGTGAGGCAGGAGGCTCTCAAGTCCCTGTGTCTGTGTCACCACAGTTTGTAAATGGCTGTTGTGGCATTTGGAAAGGTGGCTGAAGAGACAGAGACTGTCCCAGGTGCAGAACAAACTTGAAATCTGTGCTGGTGGCACAGCCAAGGCTCCACTGTGTCAAAAACTCCTGGATCCAGAGCAAATGCAGGAGGGTGTTAAAAGAGTCAGCACATCTCCCACTGAGGGCTTTAGGCAATAGCAGCACAGGGAGAAGAGAGAAATCAGCTCCTAGGAGTTGGTTTGGACCAGCTGTGAGGGTAGTCTGGACATAAATTTTGATATATTAATGAGTCACGGCGGTCACATAACCGGCCGTCCCATCATTTCTTCCTCTCTAACAGCCCCTTCTGGAGATCTAATCTCAGTAAAATGCTGAAGGAGCCTCTCAAATGGCCACGTTTTACTGCTGTCAGTCTATCACTGGTTCCTAACGCCAAAGGGCCATGGGGAATAACCTCTTATCTCAGAGATCAAAGTCCTGTATTAATGACCAGGAGCTGCCACTCACCCTGTGCTCAGACTACCCGAGGAAGCTGCTGCTCTCCCCAGCTCAAAGCCTGGTTAGTTTAAAGCAGCAGCATTAGTTTGGAGGATGGCTTTTCAGTATGGACAGTTTTTATTCTTTATTTAGTACCCAATATTTATTATTTATTTAATGCCCAAAACGCAACAGGTCTTTGTGGCAACATGACAGAGGCAGAGTCCATTCCTTGAAAAGCCTTCAGGCTGATAAAGAGAAAAACCCTAAAAGAAGATGAATGGTGCTGAATGGACAAGAATGGGCTTGAAGAGATAAAGAACTCAATTGCTCCTCACTACTCATGCTCACAAAGGTATTTTATACAGCTTTCTATATTCATGGAGCATGTGCAATGGGATGGCTCTTTTATTTGGATGCAAAATGGGGAATTGAAGGAAAAAAAGGAACAAGTGGCTGTATGGATTCCAAAGAGAACAAATAGGTGGAGAGATGGGAAGGATAAGGAGCCTGAAGTCTCTTCCAGGCTCTCCTTGAGGCACTTGGCCATATTAACAATGTCCAATCTTCCACTGGATCCAAGGCTCCCCATGCAAAGCCCACCCTGCTGCTGCAATTCATGTTGGACTGGTTGATACAAACATTTGGCAGCTCTTATCCAGCTTCTGTGGAGCCACGTTATCTTTCTTTCCCATATCTCAAAGATAAAATATCAGGGAAGACCAACTAGAGAATTACTGATCTGGCACAGCCTTCCTCAGAGAGCAATCAATGCTCTTGGACTCCATGGAAAGCGGGACTTAGTCTGAAGCTCTCAAGACTTTTACATTAATGTGCTGAAAATAAGAAATTCCTGAGTATCTTTCTCTATTTAACATGGGGTGACTGTCTTCAATCTGTAGATAAACAGACAATGTACAAAGATTTAAGGTAAGGAGCACGAGGAAACATCATTAAGATGTGATGTGGCATGTTAGAAAAGGCTAGGAAACAGAGGTAGAAAAACCTGAAGGGTTTTGGCTTGACAATGATCAGAATTATTATTGCTTTTTTTGCCAAGGAAATCTCCTCTTCTCAGTGTTAACTTGGTGCTCCCCTATATCACTTCCCAGCAGGATTCCCATCACAGATGCATCTTCCAGATGAGAAGCTGGGGGGAATTGAGATGCTTTTGACATCAGGAGAAGCTGCTCAGTGCAGCCACACTGGAGCCAGAGGCTGCTCTACCTCTGCCCCAGGTGTGTGCCAGGGCACTGACTCTCCACAAAGCACAAATCCAGCCCAAAGAGAGGCTGCTGTACAAGAGCAGGAGCAGGAGCCCATCCAGAGAAGGTGTTACTTCTGCTGGCGTTAGCAATGGTGCATGGAAACCCATCAGCTGGGAAGGAGCACGTGCCTGGCCTTGCGAGGATGCTCCCTCCTCTTTGATCTCATCACTGCTGGGGTGGTTTCAGGCAAGTGCCTGGCACTGGCTGCTGCTCTACAGGAGCATCAACACCCCATCACTGCCAGTCCCTGTCCCAGTGATCCTCATTCCTTCATTTGTTCAGGTTGCCAAATGTCTGCTGACTGTGCTGTCCTTCACCCTCCCAGCTGCCTCCCACCCTGCCCTCTCCAGCCTCTCCTGACTCTGGGGACAAGCCCAAGATCAATGATGTGAAGAGATCTGTGAACATGCTGTCACTGTCACCTCTCTGCCTCTCAGCTTGCAGATGGAAAGAGGCAGAGGAGGAAGAATAATGAAACAGAAAAGAGAGGCATTGCTTGCAGAAATTGTATTGCTTCTGCTCCAAACATTAAATACAACGGCCTACAGCACTCCCCTGGGGACCTACTCCAAATCCATGCACACAGACTTGGACATTTCCTGGATAAAAGCTTCCCTGCCTGGGTTCATTTCAACTCTAACAAGTCCATTTCTTAAGAGAGAGACTGAGCTAACAGAAGGCAGGGTTGGAGGCTGCAAGCCTTAATGGATTTGGGAAGAGCTGGGGGACTGACAGCCTCCCTGGTCCTCTCTACCAGCACAGCACCCTCTGCTCCCACAAAACAGCCAGTCTGCTTTGAAAAGCCTTCTCCAGCATGAGAGAAAGGGAGTTGTGGCTGGGCATACACCTCTCAACCCTACAGAAGAGGGAGCAGAACCAGCACCGATGGTAGCACTTAATTGAGGATACTGCAATGCCAGGCAAAACTGAGTGTTCAGCTCTCCATGAGAGCTGCATGACCTTTCCTGTGTGCCTGGAGATATTTAGCACTGCACAGTTTGGGTAAAGAGGGTTTGTAAAAAGGGAAAACAACAACAGAAATCCCGGTTGTCTACACTGACAAAAACACACACAGAAGGCAGAAGTGCAGCAGAAGATTTTCATGCCTTGATGGAAAGACTGCATTTAAATAACACAGAGCACCACATTTCTCCCTGGCGCCACAACGTTGCTTGTTGAAGGAAATCCGTGTGGTTAACCTGGCAGGGAGAACACATCTCTCTGATTTTCACTGAGCTAATGGGAGCCAACCACCTTACCTGCAACTTGGAGGACAGCATTCCCACCCATCCCCATATTTTCCTAATAAAAGGTCAGCCCATTATACGGGCACCTATTTGCAAAATTAAGAGCCTCTCTCCAGCAGCTAAATGCTTGCTTTAGATTTGGAATTACTGTAATTAAAGTTACATTGTGCTCGGATTGGTGCCAATCACTGGGGAGCTCCAGGCGTGACCCGCCGTTCCCGGCGCCATGCGCCTGGGCGTCCCACTCCATTAGCTCCAGGGAATTAGCTGTCATTAGCGAAGAGATGCACACTCCTTCGTGTTGTCAAACCGCAATCAAGCGGGTCACAGGTGAAGAATAAATACTTTCAGAACAAGCCCAATTACACCATTTACATTTCATTACAGAACCTGTTTAATCCACTGATGGGCTCCCAAAGTTCTTCTGCCTAATAAACAGCATTTCAGAGGAATTAATAGGCCCTGCAAAACATGCTAATTACACTCTTTTGCATCGCATTTGCAATATTGATTTTAAAGTTGCCACTTCCCCCTCCTCCACTCTCCTTTCCCAGCCCCAAAGCCTTAACTTTCAGCAAAGTACACTCAAACCAACCTAATTACTTGTGAGCTTGGAAGGTAATGCATCTCTCTTGTCAAAGGCTCAGCTCCAGCAAAGGCCAACATACAGGGAGGGATTTTCATGTCCATAACTTGTGCAAGTTCCTCCAGACAACCGCTGGAAACAGCTGCTGAATAGCAATTACAGGCAGAGAGAGCAGGCATCAGCGGAGACTTTGCCATAGCAACGAGCCTGGCTGGGCCCGCTCCCCAAAGACGCCTCCTCCTCCCAAAGACCAGAGCAGCGGAACAGGTACAATGACAACACAACCACCGCAATCTCATTTTGATTTGAAACCCGAGCTGTTTGATGCTCTCCTAAGCGCTGAAGTGTTTAAAAAACAAAAGGAAAGTTTATTTTCAAATTGCGGGTTTCAGCTAAACCGTTTGGAAGAGAGGAACAAATCAGCCATGCTGGTGGAACAGGCTGGTTGTTTATTCACCCTGCCTGTTCTGCCCAGCTCCTGCCATGGGCTTTTAGTTCTCTTCCTCCTCTATGTGCTCACTGTGCTTTCCTCTCCACTTCTCTGAAATCCATTTTCTTTAATCACTGGGTTTACTTCCCAACCTCTGCCTTTTTGCACTGGCTTGGTGGCTGTCACATTTGGGGTTTTATTCCAAGCTTATTGACAGCTAAAAGCTTTTGGAGGAGATGGGAGAGGGACAGAGTGCTTGTAGTGTTTCTCTACAGCACCAGCAATAAAGGGCAGCAGCCTGCTGTGTTTAATTAATTCCTTTGCTAACAACAAAGCAAGAAAGGAAAGCCACAGGAAGGTCTATCAGAAGATGGTGAGATACAGAGCAGTCATCATAAGGGCTGACACCTACTCCTGCTCCTCAGAAACTCTCACCCGCAGCAGCTTTCAAAGGGAAGGGATATAGAAGCAGATACTGCAAAAATGGACATAAGGAACAGTCAGAGTTTGCTGAAGACAACACAAACTGCTCAGCCCTACGGTCCCCTCACTAGGAATTTGGGCATGTCCTCAGCTGCACTGAGGAGCAACACAAACACAACCCATCTCCAAGTGTTTAATCTCCTGGTATCCAGTCCGTGTGAATATTCGTGCAGGAGCAAGTCACTGCACGAGTCAGAACCGTTTGTGTTTGCCCAGCCATGCATGTAACCCTCTTTGTGAAGTCAGGACCAGGTGCTGCTCAGGGCCCCAGGTGATGCGGGGAGCGCTGTGCCCTTCCACCGTCTGGCCAAAGAGCAGCCCAGGAGCTGCCTCCTGCCCAGCAGGAGGAGCCTCCACCCCTGCACGCCCACCGTCCTCTCCTCTAATGAGAACATCTGCCTCACAGGAGGCAAGAGGCATCCAAGCCACTTGGGAAGGCTGGCTGTAATCTTGTACCGTTTTATACCATTTATTTCCTGCATGTATGGAATGTCTTTTGCCTCTCAGAGATTCTGTAGGGATTTACAAACAGGAAATGCTACAAATAATACCTTGGGATCTCTTCCCCCTCACAGGCACCAAACTGGATTAGTTAGTTATTGTCTGGAAAACACTTTGAAGTATCACTTAATGCTACTAATCACACAGCACCTCTTTAACACCATCTACCAATGTTAGCACAGGCTGGAAAGGAGATATAAATATCAACCAAGCTTTGTAATTACACTGCAAATACATCAATATTTGTCAAGGGCTACTCTTAATCTCATAAAAGTGCCACAAGAAATCAAGACCTACGAGCAGTTCTGTATCTTTTCCACAGGGCAGACCCTTAGGCAATGCAATATCTCTTGACTGCATGCTGTACCCATGGCTGCCTCAGACAAGGGTGTTTTTTACTGAAAAACCTTCTGACAAACCTTTACTGCAGGTTTTCCACAGCAGGGCTAACCCAGACCAGCCCTGTGCAGTTTGCAACAGCAAAGATCACAGGATAAGGAGAGTTTGCAACAGAATGGCTAAGACCATCTCTAATTTAAGCTGACAGAAAAGCAAATTGAGAAAAAGATATAGTCAACTATTTGATGCTTGGCCCTTCTTAATCATCCACAGAGAGCAAGAGCTCAGTTGCCATCTCATTGCACAGGTAAGATTAAAGACAGGCAGAAGATTTTTACCCCATAGTTACAATGATTAATGTTCCTAAACAGACATATAGTTTGAAAGCACTATTACTGGAAAAAGAAAAGTTGTTGCCTCATATTCTCAACCCACTATTTTCCCTGGGCAGTGAGCCAGCAGCTGAAGAATAAGGAAAGTTTCTATTTTAAGAGTTTTCTTGAATTGCAAGGTTTGGTAATGAACACAACTTGTTACCGTCCCTTTGCTGAAATCAGGGGCAAATGAAAAAGGTGTGGATGAGTGCTCTGCTGAGCACTCTGTCCTCACTCAGACTTGGAGGAGGGAGACTGGTGCTATGCTCCTGACAGCTGTCCCTCCATCCCAGCTTCCCCGGTGGCATCAGAACCAACTTCACTCCCTCACTGCCCGCAAAGAACCAGGAGCTGCCCTGCACAAGTTTGTCTGCTGCTGTCAAGAAAGATGCAAGAAAATTATTCATAGAGAATGGTTTGGGTTGGAAGGAACCTTAAAGATCATCTAGTTCCAACCCCCCTGCTATGGGCCACTGAATTCAAAGAGCAAGACACAGCAGCTTTGACTTTTTTATACAAGATAGGACACTATATAAAGCTACCGATCTCATAATGATGACATAATACACATTCTACAGGTGATCACGCTGGGAAAAAAAAAGATGTGAGCTTCCATGAAGCCAATGTTCCTCATTAGTTGCTGCAATACTTCTGAGAACAACTCCTGCCAGACCTGGGGTGCAACATGTGTGCTGGCACCTTGCTAGGAGACACAGGAAATAAGTTGGAATAAGTTCCTGCAAACCCAGCTTGTGGTCTGGCTGGGCATGGTGTGCTGTTCTCAGTTCCTATTGTACCTCATCATGCCCCAATGTAATTTAAATAGTTCACTGTGGGAAGTGAGAGGAGAATGTATTCCATAGGTTTTGTTTCCTGCTTGGTCTCGGGAACACTGATGTTGTGAGTTGTTGTTCTAAAACCTCTGCAAAAAAAGCCCAACATGACCTCCTGCATCCAGGGCTTCCTGCTATTATAAACTCAGCAAAACAGCATGCTGTGTCCTGCCCATGAGGCAGACAGACAACAGACTGTGGTCTAATTAGAAAAGACATCCTTCCCACATTATCCATAAAGCTGCCTCAGCCTACAACTAAGGACAAATAAATAACTGTCAGGGCTAATAAGCCCAGAATCATAAGAGGAGGGAAAAAACTGAAATTGGATCCACTCAGATCTCAGTTATGTGATCACAGAAAACATGTGGTAACAACTGTGAAGACAAACAAAACCAGCTATGGTCGAGCCAGCTCCTCTTCAGCAGACTCAGACATGCTCCACCTCAACAGATTGTGCCAAGCCCTCGGCATTTCTCTGAATTTCCAAACTAATAAGAGACAAAAACTGCCATAGGTGATTAATTGGAGCACTTGAGCATCACGAAAAGACCTTCTCCATTTTGGCATGCCAGAACACAATAGGAGGACATGAGGAGATATCCAGTGTGGGGAACTGGAGAGAACAGCCCTGAATGATGAAGACTGTGAGGTTGGCACAAGCTCTGAGGGCTGGCTATATCAGGAAGCTGTTTAGGTCATTCTCGGGATGAAAGATGTTAAAGGGGTGATATCTAGAAGCTTTGTGTGCATTACCCATTTGGATCACAGCCTGCCATTACGCAAGTCCTGAACCTAGAGCCCTTCCATTTTGCATTTCCTCTCCCCACATCTCCACAGGAAGGGACAGACCAACTCCAGGCACTCTTCTGAACTTCCCTGGGAGCCAGTTGTGTTGTTGGCACCCTACACCTACAATTTTACAAAGCAAGCTCCTCAGCTTGTTGCTGTGGTTGAAAAAATTTAAGAATCCATAGAAAGGATTAACTCCAAGTGACAGTTTCCAACAGAACACATGAAGAATAAGTTGGAGTTACCCAAATTGCCTCAGTTTAGTCTCTCCATTCTTTCCTCAGCCACTGAATGACAGCTCAGGAATCTCTTCCGAATTAATTTTCATCCATCTGTTTCACCTTTATGCTCACAGATCTGAGGCAGGGCATGGGCCCTGGACATCTGCAGGGTGTTGGAGCAGTTCCCACTGGGAGCCTGTCCCTGCCAAGTGACAGGGGAGCATCCACTGGGATGAAGCAGTGCCAGCTCCCAGCTCTCAGTAGCACCGTGAGTCAAACGTCACCGCTCGGGTGCATCCATGCTTGACAGAAACACTGGTGCTTCCAGTGCTCTCTCCTCTTTGGTGAGGGGAAATCAAGGGCTGGACTCAAGACCAGGAGGCTGCTCAGAGCTTTTCCCACAAGTACAGTGACAGCAGGAGCCACCATATGGGATGAGACAGGGAGCAACTTTGCCTTGGCCTTGTTGATTGAACAGCACTAATCAGGCTGAACTTGGGGCCCATCTGCTGACCACTGATCACAGGCTACAGAACCAGGACGCTGCCCATGAGCTGGCAGGACTACAGGCATGGACAGGGGGGAGGGAGCAGCATCCACACGCTCACACGCTCCTCAGTTCCTCCAACTCAGCTCTTTAGCTCTGTCCTGGAGGGATCTGTCTCTGCAAACAGCAAGGCAGTGCCATGTGCTGCTGCTACCTCAGATCACTGATCAGCCTGGAATATGCATCTTTTGAACCAGAGAGCTATTTCTTCTAAAAGAAACATCTCCACGTTGCAGAGACTCAATCCTCACAAGGTATTTTTCAGCTCTTGGAGGCCACCAGAGTTCTCCTGCTCTCATGGCTGCCGTGTTTGACAGAAGAAAACACTTTGTGAGGGTCTGGAGTCTTGGCTGAGCAGAGGTCAAGGACAGAACTCCAGGCCATGGAGCTTCTGCCCTGCCTCAGCTTCTTCTGCCCTGGAAAAAGGACTGAGCTGGGCCCAGAGCCATTCTGGTGGGGTATGAGGAGGCAGCCCTGGGGCAGTAAGGGGCCATGACCTCAAGGGACACAATCCCTGTTATCAGGCACCTCATTTCACCACAAAGGCAAGCTCAGCATGACACCAAGGACTCAAAACCCTCCAGCTTTTGTCCCTTCTAATTTCTGAGTGCATCAAAGCACCAGCCAGAAGCTTGGAAGCTGATAATGTGGACACCCATAATGGAGAAGGTGCAAGATGCACCAAGGTAGCAGATTACAGCAAAAGCCCTAACCCAGACTTTGTGTAACTGCATTTTGGCCTCCAGGACACATTTGCAGCCTTGGCCCGTGCTGAGGTGGCTGGTTGGGGTGCCTGTCCATGCCAGATACGTTGATTGCTTTCTGCAAACAGCTTATCCGCAGAGAACTGGACTAAACCCAAACTCATTTCACATAGGTCACTGATCAAGAGGGCAGCATGTAATGACTTCTCATCTCTATCTGCACGGACTGGATCTAAGCCACTGATCTACAGCACCATTGAAACTTCCCAGTTTCACCCCCTCTCCTCAGTTAAAGGACATCTCCTTGCCACCACCACTCCCCTGGCACCTGTCAGAGCCAGCAGAGCTGTCCCTCTGCAATGCCTAAAGGAAAATTCCCCTTCCCTAGGCTCAGTTACAACAAAGGAAAATCCCAACATCTGCCCATGTGAGTCAGCTATTTCTCTGAATCCTAACAACCTTGTCTGAGGGAGATGGCTGGGAATGGCAAAACCAGAACGACAAAAAGGGTTGTGTCCTAAATAAAAACAAGTCCAAATACTTAGGGGGGAAAAAAGGAGAAAAAAATCCATTTAGCTTTGTAAGGCAATAACAAGCAGAATGATATGTAGCTTCAAGGCTACATAGCCAGGTCAGAAAGCTCTCCAGAGAGAAAGAAGTAGGCCACAAAACTCTGATATTACTTGCTAAATCTGCTGCATTACCCAAAATTTGTGGGGGAGGCCCCTCTGATGGCTGAGCCAGCTGGCAGCTCTCCTTGGACAGGTATTTATCCACGTGCTGATGGGCTGTGGAAGCAGCTCTGAACTCTCCAACAGAAGATGAGATGTGACCAGGATGCCAAGTGCTGCAGGTGATGCCTCCACCTTCCCAAAACTCATAGATCACATTGGGTCTGTGACAGAGGCACCCACTGCTCCAACAGCCAACATCTGGCTGCCATCCCTGCACTAATGTGTGCAAGATCTGGAAACCTGGAGAACAGCAATCCCCAGTCTGCTCCCTCCTGGATCCACTGGTGCCCATGGTACAGGATCTTAAACACCATTCAGTTCCACCCTCCTGCCATGGGCAGAGACACCTTCCACTATTCCAAGTTGCTCCAAGCCCTGTCCAACCTGGCCCAGGACACTTTCAGGGATGAGGCAGCCACAGCTGCTCTGGGCAACCTGTGCCAGGGCCTCCCCACCCTTACATTATAGAGAAAAATTTACCTCTGCCAGTAAAACCTTCACTTACAAATCTGGTGTAGTGAGAGATGGCTTTTGCAGATGATTTTATGGAAGAAAAGTCTTTGAGGTTATTCATCCCTATCCTGCTCAAGGGAAATCATTTCAATATTATGAGCAACAGCACTGCTGAAGAGAACACGCAAAAAAACCTGGAAAATGCCTCATTTTGTCAACAGAAGCAAGGTCATCCAAACCTGGAGATGACGACATTCAATATTAGCATCTCCAAGCAGGGTTTGAACCTCTTGGTAACCATCCATTCCCCAGAGAAATGGCTTCCAGTAACTTTGATGTGAATTAATTAGGCTTGCACAGCTGGTAAGTGCCATCTGCCTGCCACAACAGTGCTGGAGAGTCCATGGGATGGCAGAGGATGGGCTGTCTCATCCCACAGCACCTGCTGTTCCTGCACCCCCTTCCCGCAGCCTCCTGTGTTTCACAAGTTCCAGGCTGTCCCAGCATCCAGAAAAGGGAACAAATGAACAAAGCACCACACAAAACCCAAAGTTGCCCCCTCTCTGACACATGCAACTTTCTCATTCAAGCCATGGTTTATTCTCATTTCCAGGAACTCCACTTGTCTCTGCTGCTCCAGCCCTAAACACTTGTGTACAATGTTCTAATGAGGTCCATTCCACTGATATAAAGGGCACATCGACCACACTGCTCAATTTATTTCTGCTTGGAGCATCCAAGAGCTGCCTCTCAAGGAGTTTGAGAAGATCTATTAAGAGTCCAGCCCCGACTGGTAAACAATGTCCATTTCTGGGCTGGCACCATCAATCCAATCAGCAAAGGCATTTAAGGACAGGATGTACAATACTGGAAAATGAAATTACTTTGAGAAGATTCCTCCTTGCTTATTTGCCAGCTAATGACAGAACCAATGCCAAGCACAGCCAATCTGTGCTGGGGTGTTCAGAGAGACAGTCCTTATGCTGAGACATCTTTTTTTGCCTTCTCATCCACCTAAACACATCCCACACATTGGTCCTCCTCCTCACTTGAGCCTGGGAACACCTCCAGAGGCTTCTCCAGCAGTACAGAGGCAGCAACATCCCCAATGCTGCATGATCAGGTGCCTTGTTTTGTCTTTTTTTATAAAATGTTGTGAATTTTGCACTTTTGGCAAAAGTTGTGTTGTTGTCTTCCCCTTGTAAATATTTGCTGTTGAGAACCATTTACAACGTGAAACTTCTCTAAGGAAGGGGAGAAAGGCTGATGCTCTGGTGTATTTGATATTATTCCTTATGTCATCCATGGTGTTTCCCTGCTACTTTTACAACTATTTTCAAGAAAGACTGGATGATATTCAGCATGCAGAAACAGAAAAATAAAAAATAAGAAAGGCAAGACAACTCAGCAAGCTAAACACAGAGTTAAACCTCAGTTTGAGAGATCCAGGCTCAGTTCCTTGCTGTGCCAGACTCCCTACAAGACCCTCCTGTTCGTCTTACAAAGAGATTAACAACATTCCCTGACAAAGGTACAGCCCCACAGCCCTCCTGACAGACCTGAGAAAAGCTTCCAGAGGGTTTGTCCCCAGCAAAGACCAAAGGAGCACCATTAGCCACAGCCTTTGGCTGCTCCAGCTGTGTTCCACAGCATCATCCAGTCACACCTTGCACTCTGCCCCATCCCTTCCTCCTGTGAACTTCCATGTAATAACTGAAAAATGTGACAAGCCTAACTTTAATCATGTTCTAACTCGGGTTGGTATCATTAATCTTGCAGCCACTGATGGGTAATTTAATTAGGGTGCATTTGTAATGAATTACAATCATCATTTAGCGCTATTGTTCCTCACACGAGCAGAGGGGAGTCAGAAAACTGGCACAGTTGATCTTCTTAATTACACTCACACACTATGCAAGGCACCACCAGCCCCAGCCTTTCACTGCTGGCTTTATAGATAAAGGAACATCAGCACCAGGGACCCTCCACGTTGAGCCTGGCAAACATCTCCAGGTATGCTCCTCACCAGAAATCAGTGACTGCCAGGCCTGGGAGATGGAACCTTTGATGGGAGAGCTGTCACACCCTAAGCAAGGAGCTCAGGGCTGAATCAGAGAGAAAAGTACACAGCCAGAACAGAAACTGGGATTTGTTCTTTCTCACCACCTGCAAACATCTGGTATGGCACACGTTCAGGTATGGCAAGACACAAAAGATGAGTCAATGGATGCATTGGAAGTTCAGAAGGATCCCAACTAAAGGATTTGATTTATTAAAGCATGCTCACTTAATGGTGTTGTATAGTGGCACCAAAGCTACATGAAAGGCTGTAGTCACTAACGATGCTCTAATGGGAGGAGAATATTTGCCCCGGAGCTTTAAATCCACCTCTACACGACAACATAAGAAATTTCCAGCCAAGACCGCTCATTTCTGCTCAGCTCCTCCAGTGCTCCGTGCAGGCTGCGCGGAGCGAGCGCGTGTGTTTATTTCAGACATGACTTCAGTCTGCAAAAGAGGAGCAATCTGTTGCTGTGGCTGAGAGCCAGCCCACTTCCTCCTGCTATCTCTGTGCAGAACAGACAGACTCCACCATGGATGCCGTGTGGTGCCATCCCCCTTTGGCAGCCAGGCTAACCTGCCTCTGAACTAAACCCTTCTGAAGAGCTGCTCAACTTTTGTTGCTCTCAGTGAGGCGTTCTATACAAATTTATATTTGTTTTTATATACATATGATGTGTTTTATACAACAGTTATTAAGCATAGGACAAAAGGAAAGCAAGCCCTTTGTATCTCCTCCAAGAGGGTGGTCAGGATCCCTCTCTCAGTCTCCATTCAGAAGAAATCTGGATTTCCAGACCTCAGAGCAAGCAGGAGGAACAGCTGTTCCCAATATTCCCCAGCTGAGACACCCCAGTTCTGGCACATTCCTATGGGGAAGCAGAAGCTAGGTCAGATTTTTAAGAGAGAAAAGAAACATCAGAGTCTGGATTCCAGGGTCTGGGACAGTGTCCTAAGGGCAACATGACTTTGTCTCTCCCCTCCTCAAACATATTCACTGAGGGTCCACAGAAACTGCATCTGAACTGACTAAAAGTGTCCCAAAGTGGTTTTTTCCCCCCAGTTAATTTTGCCAGGTATCATGAAGGACTCCCTCCTACATGTGTGGAATCTGCCTGGAAACCAAAGAATTCTCAGGCAAAGCAAAACACTGGGCTCTTGTCAAACCTCGTTTTTAAATAAAGGCCTGGGAAGGACCTTATCAATTTGGACTGGCAAACCATGATCCCGTGCCAGCAAAATGAGCAAGGAAAAACTATTAAAAACATGTGCAAATCCTCTGTGGTAGTATAATATGGGAAGAGAAACAATTTGATGTGGCTCAGGGCAGAGGACAACTAGGCCTCTAGTTTGGTAGTGCTTTTTCCAAGAGTTAGCAAAACTTGGATAAAGTCCTGGACAGTAATGAACAGAAAATAGGGAACAGTCTGGATTATACAGTAATGCAACTTTTTAATTCGTGGCTTATACTTATGTGAAACATTGTGCATATTCTTTAAGATAGGCCCAGGAGAGTACTGAAAAGCACTAGAGAAAGTGAAGAAAGAGGTTTTTATAAATCCCTCAGAAATTCTGGGGAAAGTGTATGAAGGGACAAAAAACAAGAGGCTCATAAAAGAGGTCTATAAAATACCAAGATTATAATAAGAGAGGAAAGAGCACTGCTCTTTGTTCTGAGGAGAAGAACAGGAGAGAACTCAGCTGAAAAAAATACAATGTAAGGACTTTAATTTTCATACAACATGTGTTAATTAACCTGTGCAACCATGGTTGTAGGGGAGCAGAAGCACAGAATTTAATGAAAATTAGAACAGACAACAACATCCCACTTTCTAAATGGTATTTCTGCCATTTCCATTTTGCTTTCGAGAACGGGATATGGTCAAGAGGAACTTCCTTTTAATCATGTTATTAACAATGCAGTCACTGAGCAGCATTTAATTATATTTTCCTAAATCACGAGGAGCTTCTGCAGCACACTCACAGCCGGGAGCTCAGATGGCAAAACCCTTCAGAGTGACTCTTCCTGGAAAAGGTCCTGCCTGCTCTGCCCCTGCTCTGCTTTAGGGACAGGTGAGGAGTAGGATGGGTGTCCTGTCCCCGCTGCCAAGCACCAAGTGCTGCTGGCACGTGGGGATGGAGCACAGCTGGGAATGTGTAACTGCACTCACCATTCAACTACAGCATCAAACCCTTCCCATCACGTCCCAGCCTGGGACACTGCCAAGCCAGAGACACGCTGCAACTTCACACAAAGTTTCAGGCAGATGCCTTTACCTGCTCCCATCCCCTGCCATTATAAAAGCTGAAAAATACAAGGGGAAAAAAAATTCTTTTTATCGTTGGGTTGCTCGCCAAATGCAGAGTCGGCATTTTTGAGATGTTACCATCAGCATTTCTTTGTCAGTCGCTTTTCTCCACTTGCTTTCACGTAGTGAGTGAAAAGGATAAAATACCTTTTCTAGCAAAATGATTGTGAAGCCACTTCAAATTAGGGGAGGGATGCAGGCGCAGGTGCAGCTCTCAGCTGCTGCACTTGAAGATGACGGGGCTACAAGCTGGCAGCGTCGCTCTTCGGCTGCAGAACCTCCACTGCAGCAGCTCTCAGCCCTTCCACTCTCAACTCTGTGAAATCCTGACTTTTGAGAGCTGACATCACTCGATTATTTTTCTCTGCTGGAACTGATTTTTTTTTTCAGGGATGCACTGGTAAAAAGCACACAGCGCTCATGAGATGTGCTATCCCAAGTGTAATTTTCCGTTTGTAAATAAATTTTGGCCACCACCCAGTCTGGGTGGGATGACTTGGAAGCAGCTGATATTTGAAATCTCAACCATAGCATGAAAATAGTCTTTAATGAACTGTGCATCAGAGGGAAAAAAAGAATTGGCTGCAAAATAACAAGTGATAACCATTGGAAAAGAAGGCGAAGCATATGCAGGAGGAAACTCCATTAAAGCAGCAGCCATGCAATTAAAGATGGATGTGGGAAATGTGTGTGTGAGCAGTTCACGGTGCTGCTGTGACCCACAGGCCCATTAGCTCTGGAGCACTGGTAAGCTGATTAGCTCTGGAGAAGGACGATGGCAGAACTCATCAGCTAAGCTTGTTAGCTGCCACAAAAAGTTGGTGTACCTTGGAAGCTTTGCAAAGCAATTAGCTTGGGGTGGGAGGAGGCAGCAGAGCCTGCTACAGGAGATGAATAACCCAAAGCAGTGACTGCGTGGGCACGAGCTCCACATACAGATCGGCTGCCTGGGCTCCGGCTGCCTGGCAGAGCTGGCAGTGGGATCTGCCTCTGCTGAGTGTAGGGGAAAAGACCCCCATTCCAGGGCTCAGCATGCCTGCAGCCTGCCAGAGCAGTCACAGCCTCCATGCACAGTGCAGGTAAGCCCCCATGGCTGGCAAGTCCCTCCAAAATCCCTGCCTGCCCAGCTGAGTGTGCTCGGACCCGCACCGTGCAAGGCTGGGAGGTGGATGCTGCCCTTGTGCCAGCCCAGCTGAATGTCTTCAACTCTCCCCAAAATACCTCTTGACCAAATTTAAATAAAACCAGAGGAGTACGGTAACTCAGCCCAATGAAAAATGATAATTTTCTCCCATCTGCCTTCAGTCTGCACAGCGATGCCCTGCAGCCATTCAAGAACAATAACTCCTGTCTTATTTGGGAAACAATTTCAAAGAGGTTCAGCTCTAACACCTCTACTCCTTCTGTGGTGGGACCCCACTTCAGCCACAGAATCACAAAATCATTTTGGTTGGAAAAGACCTTCAGGATCATTTGGGCCCAACCATTAAGCCAGCACTACCAAGTCCCCAGGTGCCACATCTGCCTAGTGGGGAATGTGACCTGCACTCCAGACATTTTTATACCACAAGATAACCATTTTATCCCAACTTAAAATGGTTCATACAGATGCTTTACATTTCCAAAAACTGCACAAACCTACTTCCACTGCATGTTGACAAGGTGAAGTTAAAAAAAAAAAAAGAAAAAAAGAAAAAAAGAAAAAAAGAAAAAAAGAAAAAAAAAGATTTGGTCTTTATGCCAGTTCACAATGGCAGCAGTCCTGTACGTGTCAGCTTCTGTTTGCCTTTTTTTTTCTCCATAAAAACAAAACAGAGACAAGAATATCAAATATTAAAACCCCAAGGAATATAAATATTAAAAAAGCTTTAATCACAAACTCACAGATTATTTAGGCTACATGTGGCTGTAAGGGTGTAGCAAATGCCTGTAAGGGTGTGGAAAGTTAATTCTTTAGGGTACAATCACAGAGGGAAAATACGTGTTTTTAACTTAATGCTTTCTAATTTCCAAATGCTTACCTGCAAACATTCATTGTGAATGCATGGAGATGTCTGATGCATTCATTATGTCTGTTTGGTTAATCTGCTTTTACACAAAACTAAAAGAGATTAATAAACTTCCCTAAATGCCCTACCATTGCCAGCATTCTTCCCTTTCTGAAAAGCTTTGCAAGACTTGATTTGATTAAAAACTTTTCTTCAATTTCGATATCCTGAAGTCAAGGTACTAGATGGCAATCTTTGTTTTTGTTTCAAAATAAAGAAACTTTGCAGTTGCAGAGAAAACATGATGCAAGTATAACTGACAGCTCAAAACCAGATGGCAAATAAAATTATCTCAAAGCATATTGTTATTTTTTACATTGCATTTACAATTTTCAACACTCATATTTGGCAACACTGCTGTCCCTCATTTTATGTAGGTTAAAAGTGAGAAGCAGCCGTCTGCTCACTTCAAAGTCAAGTATTTACCCCCAGGTAGGATCTATTTATGTGCATTTAACCAACTATTTATAGTCATTTGAAAACAGAAGGTTTTCATGAAAAGTGCTGGCATAGCCTCCCCTATAACAGCGTTGATAACATGTTCTCTCTGCTCCCACTGGACCTTCTATCTTGCTAACTCCTTTGGTAAAGATGAACTGGAATGTGGGGACCTGTGATATTAAAATTTCTTAAAGCAACCAACCCCTCTGCTTCCCCAGATGCTTTTCTGCTGCTTGTAGCAATAAATCTTCCAGTCATGCAGCAAGGCACCAAGGCACTCATGGCTTTTATTAGATAGGCTTCTAGGGCTTTGGGAAGTATTAATAGTCCATCAGAGGAGGCACTGACACTGATCTCCAGGTAGCCAAGGCAGAACATCTCAGTGTGATGGGGCTGGTGATGAACACAGGACAAAAGCACAGCCAGAGTGTCGCCCATGGACATCACCCCCCTTCATGCCATGGATTTATTCTCCCTACTGTCCTTTCTAAGAAACACAACAGTCACACTGTGAGATTTCTAAAATGAGATCTATGCCCCAGTCCCTCAGCAAAGCAACAGCAGGAGCAAGAAAAACAATTCCTTTCTAGAAGTTGATATTCATCAGCAAACCCCACCTCTCTGCTCTGTTCACTGCTCCACCACAGCAAACAGGGCCTTTCTCATTCCCCAGCCCAACTGTGCAAAGATCCATTAGATAAAAAACCATATCTAAATGAGAAATGCAGCAAAAAGAAATGAGTTTCGACAGCTCCTCCTCTCTGATCTGGACTGCAATAATTATGCCCACATCATGTGAATTCATGGCTGTCCATCCTCAGCATAGCTCATTTTACCCAATAACTTCAAGATCCTCCAGAGGCTCCTCTCTCTCCTCACCCACCTTTCCAGGTGTCCAACTCACTCATTTCTCTTCACCATCACAGCTTTCCATTGCTTGGCCCTTCCCTGCTGCAGGTGCAGGCACACACCTTGCTGTGCCAAGGAAGGTTTGCAGCTCTGAAGCCCAGACAGTTTCACCCATGTGCCCTCCCATGCTTTTCCCCACACTAAAAAAGAGCCTGGAAGAGACTTTTGGGAGCAATCCATGCAGACATGAACACATTCTTCTTGCAAATTTTTCCAGACGTCCTCCTGCAGCGAGAGCTCCAGAACTCTGGCAGTGGATCAGGACGGGCAGGTGATGCTCTGGCTCTGTCCCTCCTCCCCTCTCTGGCTGCCAGGTTCCTGCTGTGCCCTTCGACCTACCTCTATTCCAATTAACAAACCAAATGAACCAACAGCCACAAGTGTAAACTTATGACACTGTGCCAACCACCAGAATGCCAATTCATTTGCTCATGGGCTGCTCCTTCCTTCAATATTCCTTCAGGTTTGGCTTTTAGGTTGTGAGCTGTCTGGAGGAAGCATCTATCTCCACTTATTTTTCCTATAAGAGCCCGTACTAATGTGGTTAATAATAGCAGCTAACCTTTGGCTGCTAAAGTATTAGCAATGCCACCCATAAAGCTGTGTCATATTTAGTGAGCTGTCAGAGCAGCAGCATCATTAAAAAGCCCAAGCACATAACTAATGTATGTAAAGCACTGCAAGAGATAATCATTTGGTTGGTCGGTGATTTATTCCAACACTGGTGGAAGCAAAGGGCTTGGCAGTGAGAACTGCTGAAGGGAGGGAAGCAGGGCAGGCTAACACTCACAGTGAAACAGTCCTACCACCTGGCTTGCAGCAGCAAGTTCTGGTGAAAGCAGTACATGTGTTTTTTGAAACTCAAATGACCCTTCATGGTCTGTGGACTCACTCTCCTAATGATTTCTGCCTGGATTTGCAAGCTCTTTTTCTCCTTCTCTTCTCATTTCACATCAGAGGGATGTCAAGACTTTTGCTGCCTAGTGTTAACTTTGTGTCTGTACATGATGTTCTCACTGTGCTCACTGGGACCCGCAGCCTTCATAATTAGGGCCGGATTCAAGCAGCACCAAGCACAGTAACAAAGATTTTCTTCAAACCCAAACTTCCCCACTACTTCCCAGTGCTGTCCCTCCCTCCCTCCCACCACAGCTCTGCAGGCTAAAGGAGATTATTGAAGAAAAAAGTGATGCCTTCCCCTTCTCAGCACAGTGAATCTGGCTGCCTCTCCAAGGGCAGCAGCACCAGGCTGCAGCTCCTGAGCTCTCCTGTCCTGCATTACCCAAACTCTTTGCAGCCTCTCTCCCCGTGGAGATGAGACCCTCAATCCTTCCAGGGAACACCAATTCCCTCTTGCACAGCCTCTCTGCCCACCCTGTCTGACCCACAGAACCCCAAACCTGAGCCTCACACAGGGCCCAGCCCGTTCGGCAGCTCCCATGGTGGGAAGACAAGACCTGTTGATTTCTGTGGTTTCATATAAGTGTGAATTGATGAGCTACTTCAGGAAGCTAATATTAATTCCTGGAATAACGTGCAAGGGCTGCCTGGCTGATTACCCCTCATTCCTGTCTGCTTACAAACAATGATTACAGTCTAATCTCAGCACTCTTGGAGGAGCTGCGGAGAGTACCCTTCATCTACTGTAATTATGTTCCAGCTCCCTTGGAGCTGGAGCTCTTATTCACTCCTAGTGTTATCTGCAGTCTCTAATCTAGTTGGCTGGAATGGAGGTGAAATTACTTCCAAGAGCTGTAGTAAGCTCTTGCTGTAGCTCCAAAACCAAGCTAAACAAACCAAATTGTTTTGTGATGGTCAGACAAAGGCACAGGATGAAGGAGAGATGGATCCAGCACATGGCAAAAGAGAGTGTTGCTGGCACTGCCAACAGTTGACATTAATACAACTCAATCCTGGTTGTTGCAGAGATGTTCACCCTGCTGTATTTCCTTCAGCCTCTCAGCAGGATGGAGACAGCAGACATCTCTGCAAGCTCTTCAAAGAAAGCCTTTTCCCAGTGGGACCTGGTCATACAGTCTCCCCAAGCTGCTCTGCCACACTTCAGTGAGGCTTCACAAGGTGCTACAAGGCAGTAAGTGTCAAAACATCACCAGCCTTTTGGATGTGGTGGGAAAGTTTATCTGCTTCCAGAAGTTTTGTTCTAAATATCAAAAGTCAAACACAGTATATGCCTGATTTAATCCTGCAAAGGATTCCAGGCAACTTCACTTGGCCTAAAACCCAATTCTAGGTAACTGTGCAGGTCAACAACTTCTAAATCCATTTTCTGATCATGTTCTTTTCTCTGCTATCTATAGATTAGATATGAGGATGAAATTCTTTCCTGTGAGAGTGGTGGGGCACTGGCACAGGCTGCCCAGAGAAGCTGTGGCTGCCCCAGCCCTGGAAGTATCTAAGGCCAGGTTGGATGAGGCTTGGAAGAATCTGGTCTAGTGGAAGGTGTCCCTGCCCATGGCAGGAGGCTGGAACTGGATGGTCTGTAAGGTTCCTTCCAACCCAAACCATTCTGTGACTATGAAATCATATTTAACTGTTTCCCTCTAGAACATCAACATTGCCTGCTGCTCTTGTTAAAAACACACATGGTTTTACACCACCTCCTTGTGCAGACACAGCTGAGACCCTCTGCTCAGGCTCAGAAAAGACCTCTCCCTCCAAGGCTGTGAACAGGATCCTGTGCTGCCTTCCCTTGCTGCTGGGGATGGTTCAGGAGGATGGGAACTTGCACTGGCAACCACAGCAAGGGCTGTCCAGCAAGCACAGCCTGCACTGGGGCTGTCAGCACAGGCTGAAACTCTGACCACTGTGTCTTACTCACACTTATTCACACAGTGCATTATAGATACCTGTGAGATAGAACATGAAAAAAACTGCACATGTTGCAATCACATTTTGCCTTCGCTGGGGGAACAGGAACCCACCCCTGTGAACAAAGCAAGGGCAGGTGCTCCAATGATGCCTCAAGCACACGAGGTTTAACTGCAGCAATCTGGGAAGTGAGAAATCTCTCCCTGCTGCTCTCCCAGAAGGCAACCTGATACCTGGGCTGCCAAAGGTCCTGTGTTCTAATTAAGTGTTAAATCTAGTTTATTTTTCTTTTTTTCTATCTAGTAAGATGTTTCTCCGTCCTACAGTGCCGTCACTCTTTGCTGTGCTGTAATTCAGTAAGGAGAACAGTTAATTAAGTTTGAACAACAGTGTCTAATGACTTCTATTTAAAGCTGTTAACAAAAAAAATATTAGAAGCCCCACGAAATTACCTAACTTTGGAAGCCAACATGGTTCCTTAAGAGAATAAAACATTATAGTCCTGCACCCTTGCACTTTAGAGGTGTTATCTTCTACCCCAAGCAGTGCAGTGGAGCAAGGCATCCTCTCCTGCCCTACAACTGCTTATTTTAGATTTAAGTCATGATGAGAACACCATGGAAATAACAAAATATCCCAGGATGCAGGGATCACAATGAGTGCTGGCAGCATCACTGATAAGTGCAGTTCCATTTAAATTACTCTCAGATGCTGGAGCAATGCAGCTGCTTTGTGGAAACCTGGGGAACCTGGTGGGGAAAGGAGATGGAGAAGCAAACAGGTCCTGAAGAGATGGGAAATACTGAAGAGACAACGAAGTGAGACAGGCTAGAAAACCAGACAGCAGTCCAAACAAAGCAGCATCATCCAAGTTCTCAAAAGGAGAAGGCAACCTCAATACAAATGGCTTGAGAAAGGAACTGAGGATAAGAGAAGGGGGAACAGAGGATTACCTATTCTGTTTAACCTCTTGAGATCTTAATCCTTATGTTCATCCCTAGAATTCAACAACAAGCACAGAGGTTATGCTGAGACACATGATGGCATAGGAACATTGCCAGCCCCTGCACCAGAGAAACTCCAAGAATAAAACACACAGACATTTAGACACGTCACTGGTAGATGATAAACACTGGAATTATCAGAGAAATTAATAAGAAGATTGTTTAAATATTAGCCTAATTTAGCACAAAAGAGGAGATCTAGTGCAGCATTAACCTCAGACAGACCCTTTGAAAAACACATCCTGGGAGTTGTGTGCTCACTACACCCACTCACCAAAATATCTCTAATGAATTTCCTCCAGCCTGGTGTGTCAGATCAGGAGGGAACCCCTCGAGATAACTTCCTTCCTTCCTTGCCTTCTGCTTAATGCATAGACTGGGAGTTGTTTGGATTGCAAAAGGGAAGCCTTATTTTTCTTACTCTTCTTGGCAGAGACGAAATGACAAAGACACCTATCCATCACTGTTCCTGGTGAGCATCACAGAGCCATAACACAAGGATCACACCTGATTTATCTTCTACACAGTCCAAATCAAAAAAGACCTCTGGTCTGTCTCTACTCAAACTGCAGCTTGCCAACATAATAAATTGAAACATTAAAATGAAGCCTAGTCTCATCCTCCTTTTTGAAGTCAGCGAAGGGACATGCTGAAGGCAGTTCAGTCTTCCCCTGATGGATTCCACAGGTGGGGAACACATTTTACCTGCTGGCTGTCACAGCCATCCTGGGTGTCATTTCTGCATATAGCTCTCCTTGTGAGAGGAATGTTTGCTCAAGTCACAAAATCCTCTGCAAGCTCCTATACCACATCTCTTATCCTCGGCGGATCATGAATCACCAAGGCAGGATAATATTTGAGGACTTAAAAGTATTGAAATTGTTAAAAAATAAATTAACCTTAAAATCAGATGCATATAGCAGCAGGCAAGAAAGGAGCAATATTGTAGCCTGACTCCAGGTTTCCAAAAATGATCCAGAGAATATGAGGCCTTAAAACTTATTTCTGTATCAAATAAAACTAAACAAGAAATAATAAACCCCTTGGCAAAAATTATGCTAATAAATAAATAAAAGCATTCCCTTCCTATATAGGAGAATTCCCTAAAATTCTTAAGGAAAAAAAAAAAAGAAAGAAAGAAACCCTGAGGATTAGGTTTAATTATTTGGATTTTCAAAGCCTCTGTGACAAAGTACCACCAAGAAGGCTACAAGAAAACTCTCTGAGCAACGAAGCAAGGGATAAAGTGCTATTACAAATCCAGAAACTAACTGAACTAAATTAAAAAAGGAGGTATAACACACGATCAATATTCAACATAGTGAAAGATTACAGTGCCTGTTCCCCGAGGACCGGTTTTGTCTAACATATTCCTCAGCTATTTGCATAGGAGAGTGAGCTGAGATGTGGAGAGACTGCATATGACACGATTGGTTTGGGGGGCATTGAGCTGACCTTGGCTGCTCTGCCTCTTAGGAGCACTGAAACACTTCATCTTCACTGCGGGTTGTCTTGGGAGACGTTCACTCGCTTTAGTTACAGAAAATATAAAAACACAGCTGTTTAGCAGTTAAGGAGAAACCTGAGAAAGCACAGAATAATGAAGATATTTACTCTTTTCTTGCAAGATGCCTGGGAAATGATACCCAGAGGAACAGAATGGCAATTTTAAACAGATATAAAACCCCCTCTTTTCTCAAGTCCTGCATTGACCTCTGGAGCTCACTGTCACAGGCTCGCAGATCAAGAGTTCAGAAAGTCCAAAACTGAATTAGATACATTCAGAGCAATAGTGGCAAAGCACATTTACCAAAGCTTATGAAAAACATCTTTTATAAAGACACCACAAGTTTCTTGGACAGGTTTACAGCACTATGTGTTCTGAAATCTGAAAACAAACGATCTCTCTCTGTTTGAATGAGGGTGAAAAACCTCCCTCTCCCTTGCAAGCTATAAAAATTAACACTTCACTAGGAACTTGCACACCAGAACTGGAACACCTGGACAAACTGGCAGAGGAATTACTGCTCCCAAGTCACAGATGGGGAATGGGACAGAGTGAGGCACTCAGTGGCAGTGCTGGATTACAGCCGGGGGATCCCTGGATTTTTTGGCTGTGTGCTCGCCAACAAGCTGCTGTATCTGCTGACCAAACTAGCACAGAGAACCTCACTGGGGAAGAAGAGGCACTGTTCTCAGCCCTCCTCCCATCCCATCCCAGATCTGCACTGCGGAGGAGAACTCCCCAGGGAGCTGCTGCTTCATTAGCACCACTGCTGGGTATGGATGGGATAACCACGGACACTATGTACAGGATGACTTCCCAAACCCCATTCTCTCAGTTCCCTCACTCCCTGCAGGATGATTTCCATGCAGATCTCTCTGGCAGAGGAGCACTGGCAGGCTCTGGAGGAGCAGCAGAGCTCTCAGCCAATTTGGCCAGCAAATGCCCCCTCTCATTTCCACGGCAGGTTGCATACCTGGGTGCATCACTGAGGCTGAGCCTGGCTGCTGTCAGCTGGGAAGCAGAGCAGGAGGTGGGGAGCTGAGGAAAGCCTGCCCTTCATGGTTTCCTCTTTGGTGTCAATCCAAGCCTGTGAAGTCAAGCCACCAGCTCCATCCACAATCTAACCCCTTGCTTCCCACCACATGACCATACTTGCTTTCCAAATGTTCCTTTGACAGACACACGTCTTCCCCCTGAGCTGTACATTCCAATGTCTGCACATATTCACTTATGATTATATTTAAAAAAAAAAAAAAAAAAGATTAAAAAAATTAGAAATTACTTTAAAACCTGTAATGGCTTGAGGAGTCTCTAGAGTGAAAGGGAGGAGGGAAGGGGGAACCTGGGTTAATAAAAGCTGTTAATTAGAGTCAAATTTGCTGCTTAATGTGTCAAGAACTAGTGAGTTACGAGTTAATCAACTGTCTCAGTTCCTTGGGAGAGCAATAAAGCTGAAGCCTGAAAATGGAAGGACAAGGTCAGAGCCTTCAAAGGAGGTGTCTTTAAAATCACTTAATCCTAAGGTCCAAGCTGTGACACCCCAGGACTTGCCCTATTCTGAACATCCTGTTCTATCACTAATCGTCAGCATTCCAAGCCTTTCACAGCACAGTCATCCTTGCTTTTTACCTTTTTATCTGCTTTACTTGGGACTTCATCATGTGGGACAAAAGGCACAGAAAAGATTGGTAACTCTTCAAACCCTTCACTTTTTGTTTCTGCTGTTCCCTTTCAAAGGATATTGCAAAAGCCCAAAGCAAAGGGCAGAAAAAGAAGCATGGAGGAGTTGTAGAATATCCATCAAACCCTGAGTTCAGAATCCAGTGTTTCTTGTGCAAGACCATCAACATCTCCCTGCACCATGCAGTCAAAGGAGTTGGCACAGCAGGAACAGCCTTAGAGAATAAATTAATAAAAAACATCAGAGAGGAAAGAATGAATAAAGCTTGTCAAGAAATGAAGGGTTCAGAGATGGAGCATTTCCCACATTTTAATGCATCTGGGAGATAGAAGGCAAATGATGGGTGATTTACTTTTGCCATTGAACTATGGAAAGATTTAATCTATTTTCACTCCAATTTACTCTTTGCAAGCCTAGCCTAGATGGAGTTCATCCTTCTTCCCTGCAACATCCAGCCATCACTTGTGCCACTATCACTGCTAAGAGAAGAAAAGCTGCAGTTACTGTAGGACCTCTGCCATCACCCAAGAGCTTTCCCAATGAGGGGGGTGCAAAGGGAGCTAGAAGATAAATATTTACAGCAGAGGATTCCATCAGACTTCCAAACTTCTGCTAAAACAGAAGGCATAAAAAACTTTTCTTTTTTTGATCGAGACACTCAGTTATGCACCTCCCAGGCAGGCATACACCCAGCTCCAGTGAAGCTGTTAATTCATGAGTATCATTCATCACTGGGCATTGCTCAGTGTGGGCACCACAGTGGATCTCCATTTCCTGCTCTTGCCACCACATCTCCCTCTCTCTTCTCTTCCCTGCACAGCTGCCACTGGAAGTTTTAAAAGAAAATGCTTTTCCTGAGAGATTTCTTCTCCTGCCTTGCAAACTCTACTTAGTTTAGGGGGCAAATGTGCTATCTAACTGTTGTGGAGACATGATTCCCAAAGGTTGGGACTTGGCACAGAAAGGGAGAAGAACAGATGTTCATAGATTTCATTGCAAAATGTAATTACCCATGGTTTTGAACACTACATACAACATATTCTAGTAAATGCAAAGCAACAGGAAGTGCCCTCTGTGTCCTTGTGGGCATCTTGGGTGCTCCTCCAGATCATACCTGTATTGTCCATACTGCAACATCTCAGCACAGCAAGCAGCAGCCTTCTGAAATGTGAGGAGCACGGAGGATCACTTCACATACAGCTAAATAATCTTTTTAGCACTAATTTTCTTGTTCTCTACAACATCCAGGTCCTCAGGGAAAGCAGAGCCCAAAGCTAGCACTGGATGAAAAGATTAGTTGCTTCTGCATTAAGATGCTTGTAATGATTCAGCAACTTCAAGCTATTTTTCTACCAACAAGGAGTCTTTGTGCTTCTTCTAAATTCTGATAGTTCAAAGTGACAAATAAAAGAATTTGACAGAAGTCATTACCACCTACAAAGCTGTTGAACATTTGTGAGTGCAAATGGATCAACTGTGCCCCAAACTTGCAGCTTTATTCAGCTGGGGGAATAATCCCATCCTTCTTTCCAAAAAGAAATCTAGAGTTTTGTCTTCCCTAACAAATAATCTACCTAAAGCATCATCAGCAGGGCAAAGGCAGTCACACACACAGCTCCAGGTGTGATGGTTGCTTCCCAAAGAGCAGGTGAAGTGCACTGAGGACACTGTCATGTGAGAGTGACCAGCTGTCTCCCATCTGACACCCCTTTCAGCCTCCTTTAAAAGCAGGCACAATAAACTCCAGGAGCAATCAATCCTCTGCTTTTGTTGAAAACTGTTGCTTGCACAGAGCAAAACAAACTACAGAAAATCTCAGCAAACAATTCAGGGTCTGAAATTCTTCTTTTCTAACAATTAGTAGAGAGCCTTTGTGTACCTCCTTCCACAGCCGCCTAGTGCAGAGGGAAGTGGAGAGGGTCACAACCTTAATTCTGGACACAAATTGGCTGCTGGTTCTTCACTGCTGAAACAGGGAGAGGAGGTTATGGTCACAGAGTAATGAGCGAGATTACACTGCAATCAGGGAGCAGAGATGGGAGCTGGAGAGACGTGCTGAAGGCAGGGAAAACATCCCCTAAATTAAACCCCTATTGTTCACCTCATCTCTGCCTTGGTGGATAACCCACAAAACTCTGAGCTCCTGCCAGGAGCCTGTATGAATAATTCCAGAGCATTTTTCCTGCCTGTTGCTAACGTAACTGTCCAGGAGCACGCGAGCTTTACGCCTCTTTGAGCCATACATATGGGAGGGTAAATTTTCAGTAACCCCTGGGAATATCCTCTTCTTTTCCCCTTTCCCAGTAAAATCTATACTGTTGTTTTTCAGGATGAAGGGGTGCAAGTTGCACTGCAGAAAAATCCCAAGTGCAGTACATGACTCCTCAGCACTCTGGGCATCATTAGAGCGAGGTTATTAACAGGATTATGGGGGGCTGAGGGCAACGAGCTCTCATCACTCTGGAGGATGATGTGTGAAAGCAAAGGCAAATGCAAATCTGCAGAGGAACCATGCTCATTCAAGAGGTGAATTAGTGTTTCCTTCCCCTGAGACACTGTGGAGATCCTCACACCTGAAGATAACCCCATGGTAGCAAAACCCTTTTCCTGAAGAGCAAGAATTCCACAAAGATGGCAAGACTAGAATCATCAGCGGACATCTGACTCAAATCCCATGTTGGCACCTGCTGTACAAAAATATGAACACAGACACAGCAACAACTGGCAACTGTAGCTGTCAACATTTTGGGAAACAGAATTTGGGAAATACTGCGTAGGAACTGATGCAATGTGCTTTGAGATCTCCCTTCAGAAGCCCTCGTGTAAGACTGTGATGGCATCCTATATCCAGTGTGCTGGGATGCTAAATATAGCCATGCCCACTGAGAACAGCTTCAAGTCCTGTCTTTGAAACTGCTATGGATATCAGCTCTTCCTTCATCTCATTAACACTGCTGTAAAGTGCCTGGCACAAATCTACATCAAATGAATATAATTACAGGGGAAAATATATTGCATTAACTTGTATGTCTGGCCTTCCCTTGCTTTTTCTGTCTTACTGATGTACACAATTTTGTTTCTATTTTTCTTCACAATTCATCTTCTTTGTCCTTCTTTTCTTTCAGCCTTTCACCTACTCATTTCAAGCCCCAAGTTGATTGCTTTCCTTTCTTTTTTTCAAGTTTGATTGATTTATTCTGCACTTAGGTAAATTATTTTATACAAGGTGTGTAAACTGTAGAACTCCCTGCAGAACAACACAAGCACTGCTACCCATGTAGGTAAGGAGGAAAAAAAAGTAAAGTTAACAAAATGCTAAATTAAGTAAGAATCTCTTACATCACACTTTAAAGCCTGCCAAATCGGACTCTTCAGATGTACTGCAACAGCAATTTTCTAAGACACAGGTTCTTTGGAGGTAAAAATCTTTAGTGTCAGACAGAAAAAGAAATAGAGGTCCTTCCAGCTGCTCCAGCAGGGACTAGGGAATGATGTAACCTTTCAAACAACCAGGCTGCAAGTTGTCAGAAGGTCACTACTGCATGGCCCCAAACAATGCTATTCTTCTCACCTACTCTAAAAAAGAAAGGGAAGGAAGATAAGGGGAGGTATTTACTTTTCATAGCTCATCTGAAACACCTGCAGGACTTCAGGCAAGTGATCTCTGCTGAAATTCATTGTATTCCTCAGTCCATCCTTGCTTAATTCATCTCATGAAACCCTTAAATGGTACCCAGGCTGCAGGCTGGCTCTCTACAGAGATGGGAATTACATCCCTAATTACAAGATATGGTACTGCCCTAATAATAAGTACTGTGCTCAAGAAGTCCCCACCCAGGGGAATGAGCCTTGACCTCTTTTAACAAAGACTGCAAAACAGTTGATAAGAACATTAAAGCAAGTCCCTGCTCCAGAAACCAGGCGCTTGCTTCATCCAAGTGCTCCAGGGCTGGCTGCAGAAATAAGCTTTGAGCATTCTCTCTAGTCTGAGCTGGTGATGGTTGTCTGTTCCCCAGCTCAAACACAGACTTGACAACGAGCATGCAGAGGTGTAGAGGGGAACTAGAAAGGCAGAGTTTTACCTCCACAGTATTCATTTGTTTCACCCCACAATCTCCAAACAGCACCAGGACAAGCTCAACTCGACAGGTCCATTCCAGGCACTGCTGGAGAAATTAATCTGAATTTTCATGCATCTTCAGGATGAACCTTCACAACCCCTGGAGATGATGGGCTTCTCTACAAAACGCCCAAAAGAACTGAGCCTTGCTAACCTATCATTACTGCTCCCTGCATTTCTGTACAAACAGCACCTCTTGCCCTAAGAGCTCTTCCACCTCACACTGCAGCAATCTCAAACTGGGGCCAGGTTTTCTTCTCCAGCATGGATTTGTAGCATTTAACAGCAAACCTTCAATTACCACAGTGCATGACCGTAAAACTTGCTCAACTGGAAATGTTCACTTATTTCTAACCTTGCCTCCAGTTGTCTTCTTTCTTTTGCCCCCGAAGCCATCTCAAACAGTATTCTCCTGGAACCTCTGTGCAGCCTGCCTAGCACAAACCCAAACTATAAGTCAAAATGATTTAAATTATATGGAAATATATATCTCTCCTTCAACACCAAACTGGGAATGTGGCTCCTAATGGGACATCACTGCACATTACTCATAAGGCCAAGAAATGTGGCATTTCCCAGGGAACATGCACATTCTCCTTTTTATGTTGGATGACTTATAAGCAGCCATCAGTCTTTTCCTTTTGGGGCTGTGCCTTCCACACACATAATTTGAATCCTTAAAGTGAACCCCTTGATGTAGATTCCACCTGCCTCAGAGAAGAAAAAAAAATAATACCAAAAAAAAAAAGAGTCTTGGAAATATATAGCAACAAGAAACTGGCAGGACAAACTCACACTCCCACTGTGCCAAATTGCAAGTTTAGTAATTCTGTTTTCTTCCCGCTGAGTGGAAGGTGTCATTAGCTGCTGTATTTAGAGCCACAGAAAAGGTTCTTGGAGCAATCCCCAGCCTTGCTCTGAACCAGGTGGCTGCTGACCACAGGAGCTCTCTGCAGCTGGGGACCTTCACCTTCATCTGCCTGCAGTCACCACTTCCATCTGAATGGGAAGGAAATAAACAGGACAAGTGGGACTGTGTGAAGAGAAACCCTCGGGCTATGTTGTCCTCCTCGGGGCTGGAATTCATCCCTGCACCACTACAGCCACTTTAAAGCCCCTGCTCTGCATAAAACACTCTCGGGTACTTTTAACTCCAGAATAGCTTTCCTTGTGGGAGAGGATTTCTCCTCTAGACTGGTCCCTGTGGAGCACCCATTGAACCAAATCCTCATTTCTAAAGATTACTACAAAAAGAACTGTCCTCTCACTGTGAGAGCCTTGGAAAGGGAGCACAAAGGCTTTGAAAATGCCCTGCAATCATGCAACGTGCACCTGGGCTGGGGTCTTGTGTGCTGGCAATATTCCTACAGGTTTTTGAGACCACAACAGGAATGTGCCCATCCACTGCTGCAGGTTCTGCTGGCATGGCAGAGTGTGGGTGTGATGGCTCGGTGGGATTTCAGATAAATAAAGACACAAATCCATAATCATACGGGGTCTTCAAGATGCCTGCAAGGAGGAGGGAGGGGAATTGTGAGGAATTGCCCCTTTGGTGTGGTAACCAAGGCCAGGAGCACCCTGTGGTTTCCAGAGCTGTTTGGGATGGTGGAAGTGAAGACCACCTGCGCTGACAGAGAATTGGGAGAATCTGTGCAAACATTCATTATTTATAAGATAGCTGTCCAGAGGCAAATTGCCTGGAATCCATTAAAGGGAGAAATCCCAGCTCCCTCTGGCAGTTGCCTGACACAGGCCTTTTCCACTGGCAGAAAAGGGAAGGGAAAAAAAATCACTTTCATTTCTAATTAATCTTCTGGTATATAATACTTTTAATTAGGAGGGGAAAAAAATCCTGTGTGCTCTTTGAGAGAGGAAGGAAGGAGCCAAAAGCAAAGCAGAAAGCTCTGGCATATTGGCTGTTGTTCAGACCTTGTCTTCTTTAAACCTGAGGAGCAGGTGAGCCTCAGCTCCTTCTCTCCTCATGGTGTGACCAGAGCCCCCCAAAGATTCAGGGGCTGCTCTGGAGATGAGTGTGTACAGAGCTGGCTATCTACCCCAGAAAAGACAATCCAGGTGAAAGAGAAGCAGGAAGGAAAATACTGGAAAAATGCCTTGGACAGAAATAAAGCAGACTCTGTTGGACACAGCACGGGCAAGAAAGGAGAAAGGCCCAGGGAGAAAGAAATACAACATACACATTATCTCTTCAGATTAATAACCCCCAAAAAACATTCCTTCCCCAACCCCAAATTTCCTATCCCTTCTTTTTCCTAATGTCTCTCTTCCCTGCATTCATTATTAATGCCGCTGGGGGTACAGATTTGCACTTCGGTTTCTGAAAAATTAATTCAATGATTAAAATTTCAGTCTCTGAGTAATGAAAGCAGCTCAGGCATGCTGGAGATGCCCCTTTGCAGTCTGAAGGCCTTTGGTGGGCTGCCCACTTACCCCCTGCATGAGAACCCTCCCTGTAGACCTGGCTCAAGGGGGAAAATACGGTAGGAAAATGTGGTTTTAAGTTGATTAAGTTCTGGTTTTGTGGAGAAGCCATTTCAGTTTAATACCCTACCAATTCTGTATTCACTGCAGAGAGTGAACCTCAGGTTCCTCCAAAGCTCAAGCACTCATGGCTATCCACATGACCCCTTGGGTAAGGGAAAATCTCCAAAGAATGTAAATATTAATCAGTGCTGTACATCTATCACTCACTGACAGGCTGATTGCAGGCTCAGAGACTTTTGGTGTGGCTAATGAAATTTTCTGTGACACTGTGCTTAAAATGAAAGAACAGCAGAGAAAGGGTCTTGGAGAAAGACATCATCTCAACTCACAAAAAATCTCTATTTTCTCATCTGTACCCACACTATCAGCAGGAAGAGCAAGACCCAAGGGAGCTGTTAACTGGTGAGGAAAAGGCAGGTGACACAGTACCCATCCCTGGATGGCAATTTCACCTCATTCCAGAGAAACAGAGACTCCCACAGCAAATTCAGTATCAGCCCAAGGAAGGTCCTTTCCCAGCCTGCAGCAGAGCCACCCTTCCCACCAGCTCCATGTCAAAGCAAAAAGTGGGCAAAAGACCTGCATAATTCTCCACCCTCAACTCCCAGCACTGTTATTTTTATTTATTTTAAAATAAATGTGAGAGGGATGTCAGAGCTCTGAGCAGCACAGGGAAATGAGAAGCTCAGAACCTTCTCCAGACTGAGATTAGAGAAGGACAGGGAAGGGCTGGATTTAATCTTACACATCCCAATTTCATTCCTAAGGTGCTAAAAATAGCAAAATAGAACAAATATATACAAAAAACCCTCCTGCCTTTTCAATGGCATTTTACTTCAAGGTTTAGTTGGATTTTTACTCAGTGGAATAAAGACATCTAAAGTGAACTGAGTCCTTGGGAAGCAACATCTTGGGAATATGGTAGAATCTCAGGGCAGCACTGGCAGGACACTCCCCACCAGCCAAAGCAGCATTGCTTGTGCTGCCATCATGGGGAAAAGAAATGGACAAAGAGGAACAGGAAGCTCTGCCAAAATCCTCCACGGGCAGGAAAATAGCAAAGCTGTGAAGCTGAGATCTGATTTTCTCTGAAGCAACAGGATTAGTGACAGCCCACATTGCACTTCACTGGGGTCATGATAACTGAAGGAACACTGAGAGCTGACTCAAAGCCAACTCCTGGATTCAGACGCTGTCAGCTGCTCCTGAAGTATTTTATCAAAGTTTCTAAAACTCTACTGAATTGTGAAATTTGGGGGAAAAACCAAACATCTTTGGTAGCTCCAGAAGAACACATGCTGTGTGTATCACCTGCACAGTGCCACCAGGAACAAAAGGAACACACAGGAACCTATTTTTCACCACATTTGCTGAAACTTTGCCGGGTGACTGTGCAGAGCATTGGCTGCTTGGAAAACTCACTGCTTTTCTTCCTCAAGATGCAGCTTTGTGGAGATTTCCGAATATACGGGCTTTTATGTGCTGTTCAACTCTTGAGGTTATTCTGAGCTGAGCCTTTAGCACTCATCCCTGTATCTACAGGGCAGACAGAGCATCAGGACTTGCAGGATGAGCTCCCTCACAGGCTTTCATGTGCCAGCCTTCCCACCTCAGGACAGGTTCATTCATCTTACTCTTAAGGGTCCAGGTGGTTTTACTGAACCTGCAGCTATTAAATTTTCCTTTTTGAAGAGGTTCCTGAGCAGGATCCATCCCAACCCGAGCGCTGACGTGCTGGGGGCACAGCCCCGACGCTCTGCGCAGAGCGAAGAGGAAATGGAAATGCTGGAACAAGCACTTTGGCACAGCTTCTTGGCTGGGCTAAAGGTTTATTCCTGGGATGCTGCTTTCCTGCAGACTAAGGAAAATTAAATTTAGCACTTTGCAAATAAATAGGTTAGGGCTGAAAGGACACTATTTAGGAATTTACTGCACACAGCAGCCTCAGAGATTATAGATCCATCACCGTCTATTACCTTGCTAGTTACTGCTTCCACTCTGTCTATCTTCCCTACTTACAGAGTGGTCCTTTCATCAGGTCTTTTTCTGTTCCAACTTGAAACTGTCATCACTCTAATGGAATTATATGAAGAAAAACAACTTTAGGCTGCAGTGACTGCCAAAAAGCCAAGGACAACTTCTGTGCTTCCCCAGGACAACTCGGTGAGATTCCTGCCTGACAGAGACATGCACAGATGTCTGACACCCTCCTGAGCAGCACAGCAAGAGACAGCTGCTTACACACATGTCCAAAACCTCTGGGCCTCCCTGAAACTGTCAGCTGGGCCTTTTCAACACCCAAACACACAGGAGGCTTCACGGGACCAGCAAACTGACAGCTGATGGCAACCCTTGCTGCAGATTCATCATAGCTACATGGCACGTGGCAGTCACCAAAGGCACTGACACAATTACAAACCCCACCCTTGTGCTGCTCTGCACTCTCTACTTCAGAGAAAAATTATCTGCAGACAGTTCCCTCTCCAGGGTCGGGTACGTCCCAGAAATGCAAAGTGACAGCCAGCACATGGAACACTCCCCAGAGCCTTCCATTAAGACAGACAAACCCTTCACTTAAAGGTTTAAATTTATGACAGCTCCTCAGAACACGGCTGAGGTAGATCTACTGTTATCAGCTACCTGCTTGAGCTGAAACAGATTAGGGACAAATTAAAAATTTCAAACCCCAGTTTGATATATTCTCTTCAAGATACAGGCAGACTGGTTTGTTTTCTTCTGGAAGCAAAAGATGCCATCAAAAGATAATCTTGGGAGTTACCAAAGCTGGAGGTCATCCTCAGCTCTCAAATTCCCTGCTTCCCCCATGATGTGATTTAGCTACAAATCCTTGTAAGACAGATTTGACATAAAATACTTTTCGGAACTTCTTCCTCAAAGGACATTCTCATGCAATTGGCAAAATAGAAAATATATTGGATAAAAAGGCCTAAACCAGTACTAAGTTACCTGCTCATAGCACTAACACTCACAAGGGGCAGCAGGAATGGCTTTTGTGTGGAGTTACAATGATTCATGGACTTGCCTATTTGAAGCAAATATGAGAACAAGAGAGGTTTTCCTACCATTTCCATGAATGTGAATGAAGACAGTTGATACATTACCAAATCCTTAATATTATCCTTAATATTAAATTATTAGAGCTGTATCCATGTGAAGTATTAATTCCTTAAGTATACAGAACGCAAAGAGCTGAGCTGCAAGCACTGCTGTAGTGTCAGGTAGAAATCCCCCAGAATCCCAGCAGTCAGTCCTTGCACAAAGCTCCCCAGGAGGATTTTCAGGGCACTGCTGCATTCTGTCAGTGCTCCATGGACACAGCAGTATGAATGGATTGACACTGCACCACTGATGGCACGTGTTATGATCTGGAGAGCCTGCATGGCACATCATGCTAAACACTCCCTGATGCTGTGAAGTGCATCAAACTCTCAGGAAATGGCACAACTGGATGCCTGATGTGCTTCCAACCCCCTCCAGCAGTAACTGCCCCAAAACAGTGGTAGGATGCCTCAGAGCAAAGTAGAAGGTACACTCCTAGTAGTTATTATTTTTGTTTTTCTACAGGTGGTTTCATAAAAAAACCACCTCTGTTTAGATGAGGGTGTTGGGGAAAACCCAAACATGGTACAGGCTGGGATCCCATGAAGGAGAGCTGCCTACAAAGCTCTTATCTTAAGCTGGCAAGCCAGTTTGAGAGAAAGCACATTAAGTGGTTTATGGTGTGCCAACTTCATGCTTAAGAACCATGTAAGAATTGAGCTTTTACACTGTGAAGTGTAGAAGAAATACAAGGATGATAGAGGAATTGTATGGCTGTGAGATGCTGGCTCCTGTGCCACTCCTGATGAGTGAGGCAGCCCCTTTGGCTGCCAAAGGGGATCTGTGACCCCAACGCCCCCTTCTCTGCTTCTCACTAGCTCCTCACTTCATCCTTCCCCCTCACCTGCCAAACATGGTGAGAAAAGAGCCAACCACCTCATCAGCCAAACTGAATTTAGGCTGAAAGCTTTCAACTGAAATCCTAACATGAAGGCACAACACGAGCTTTTATATTCACAAGAAATAAAGGAGAAGACCTTTATATGAGCCCAGAAACACCTTTCAGATGGAGGCAATAGATGTTCCAGGGCCACACCAGGATGGGAATCTTTTTCTGTGTTTCCATACTTGTGAACAATTTTTACACACACAAACACACATCCTCTTCCCTCCCTGAAGGTTAGAAAATCTTCTGCCTCAGTCGAGCATGGGTAGCAGCTATAACTCCCAATAGAAAAGATAAGTCTTAATTATATTTGTATTTAAACAATGTGCTGCTTACTCAAGAAAAGAGGCAGTGACTGTCACCCACTCCCACTGGTGCCTTTGTGCAGGCTGAGCTGTGCTGCTATGGCCTGGGCACTCACATGCTGGTGGGTGCTTTGCTGGATGCTACCAGCTGTAACTCAGAGCTGTTTCCTGGAACAAACTGCTTTTCCTAGAGGTCTTCTCACAAACCTGTTCCTGGAACATACAGGGAAAAGGTGAAGGAGTGGTACAAAAGCCATCTTGAAGACCCTTGGCAATGCTCTCACTGCATGCCCTCTGCAACACCAGCCACCCCTCAGAGCCAGCTCAAGAGAGGCTACGGGGTGTTCATGAGGAATCACAAGTGGAGGAAAGGTCCACAGGGACTGCTGAAGTCCCTGACAGCATTTATCACACAGGAATGGCACAGAAGATGATGCTGTGACAATCTTGCTCTGCCTTGGAGCAGATCAACACGTGCACAGAGGCCCAGAATGTGCCCAAGGCACAGGAGCTGACCTGTCTCCTCCTCGTGTCCAAGGACAGCAAACAACAGAGACTGTGCAGCAGCCAGGGAAGACAGCTGAGATGCAGGGTACCCAGAAACTCCAGGCTTTTCCCCCAGAAGAGGATAAAAACCTCCAGCAATTTCCTCTCCTTTCATGTGCAGCTTGAACAGAACCATATGCAAGCGACCAGTGGCTGAGGCTTGCTGACACGCTCTGCATGTTCTGCAAAATCACAGGAGAGCAGCCAGGGACAGTAACAAGCGTGCATCAAAAGCTGCTTTGCAAAACACCCATTTCATGTGTGCTGCAGTGAGGATTGGTATTCCCCCACCGCCCAGGCTCCAAGGCACTGCCTTTTCCTTAAAGAGTGCTGATCACACAACCTTGAAGTAGAACATCTTTTGAAATTACCAGAGACTCAATAAAATAAATAAATAAATAGATAGATAAATAAATAAATAAAATTGAAGATATTTAATGCCAGCTGGAGGTGGTGGGCACCCACAGAAAAGGAAAAGAGCACCAGTGGTGCCCCAAGCCCCCAGCCCCCTCAGGATGCACCATGTGCCCGAGGGACAATTGCCTGCATTCATTGCTGCGCAAGAAAAAGCTGTCTGCCCTGGTTACATCTGCAACCCATCCACATGCAGCTTCCCCACCACAGGACATTTCGAAAAGCTTCTCAAACACCTGTGAGTCCACAAATTGTGATGTCCTGCAACCAAGTGAGCTGGACAAAGAAAACCAGGAGATTGACCTAGAGCAGAGCTATATGGCGATTTAGCGGCAGAGATGGGAACGGGAATCCAGGAGGGGTTTTGCTTATGTCCCCTCTGCTTTATCCCTTTTTTAACTCTGTCGTTGTCCCATATTGCATAAACACATTCCTGCCAGCCCACACAGCCCTTTGTAAGCTGTTCAAGCACAGCAGCAGGCGGACACAGACATCCTCCTGTCCCCAGACCTCCCACAGGGACAGCGGGCACAGCCAGCGACAAGAACGGCTCCTCTTCAGCAAACTGCAATCACACGGGTGCTGGGGCTGTGCTGGGGGGCAGAGAAGAGGGAGAAGGTTTTATTAGAGCAGGTAAGGCAGCCAGGACCTGCTCTGCCTCCTCTGTGCTGTGCAGGGCTGCCTGGCTCTGCCCTGTGACACAGGGATGGAGTCACAGGCTCCTGTTTGGGGCACAGGCAGGACCTGCCCCATGTCCACCCCATGTCCCTCCAGGGCCACACATGCTGTCACACCAGCCTGCAAGCTCTGTTTAATTAAATTCTTATCAGTGACCTGTGCTCCTCGATGGTGCACGTGACTCACCCCAGAAAGCACAGGCTGTCACTCCTGGTTCATTAAATAAGAGATATTTCAATGAAGGAGATTTGGAAGGAGATAAATTGCAAACTTATTAAAAAATAGGTGTATTGCAGTGATTTTGTTACTTATTGTTATCGCAGAATCACAGAATCGTTTAAGTTGGAAAAGACCTTTACGGTCATTGAGTCCAACTGTAAATCTAACGCTGCCAAGGCCACCAGAAAGATGGTGAGGTCCTTCAGCTGGGATGACTGATACCTGTCACAGCCTGGATGAGGCTATCAGAGTTCTGACAGTGATGGGGCTGAAGTCAGGTGAAGAATTTGTGTGGACAACCCGAAAGTTGCCTTTTTTCAGTGCCCTCCTCCTTTGCCAAAGGAAATGAAGACAAAGGAGGGAGAGAGGGAGAGAGTGCAGAGAAAGGAAGGCAGAGCTCATGCCAGCACAAGGAGGCTGCTGTGGGGAGGGAAACCTGGGAATACTGCAGTGGTACTGCCGTGTCCTTGGGGAGTGAAGGAGCAAAGGGAAGGGAAAGTGCAAAAGAAACTTGGTGGTCAGCAGCTGATGATTGCAAAACAAACAGAATTGCAGAGAGACAGACTGAAGCTCGGATGGCATCCAGAGCCCAGCCTCTTCAGGCCTTTGCTCAGAAATTCTGCAGTCAAAAGGAAAACCTCCTGTTAGATTTTTCCAGTATACTCGAGATGACTGGCTTCATTAAAAACAAAAAAAGAAAAAGCCCTAATGTGCACTAGGGAACAGGCAGTTGTTCAGGGAAGCATTTGCAGTAAGAGAGAAACTGTGTAAGGAAGAAAAAAAAACATGAAGAAGAGCAATTTGAAAACAGTAGCAAGAATTAAAGTTAGGTCCTAACACAAACCAGTGTTAGGACTTAACTTTATATAACTACAATATCTGAAAGAAAATTACATGTGGGAAGTTTAAACACAGGATTTGATGCTGTAACACCACGGATTGCTCAGCAGCTCCTTTTAGAGGCTGCTGATTAGTGCAGCCCAGGATGGGTGCTGGCTGACCCTTCCAGGAATCCCAGCAATCACCCAGCAGGAAGGCACTGCACTCACACAGTGATGGCCAGGCCCCCGGAGCTGAGCTGAAATCAAACCTCCAGCAACCACACTGACAACAAAATATGAAAATGAAATAACTGGCAATTAGCAAGAATGAGGAGTTAAGAGAGGCCTCCAGTCCCTAATCAATCTCTTCTGCCTGGCCTCCACCGATGAGCCCCATTGTTAGTTTTGATTGTGTGTGCATGAGTGTGAGGCGGCGGCTGGAAGAATAGCTCTCCATCAAAACTGATTTCCTTCTCCCCTCGAGACTCATCAAGGGTGAAGAGGAGGAGAGGGGAGAAGATAGAGGTACAAAAAGAAACAAACAGTTAGAACAGGCTTCTCTAAGACACTTTGCTAGGTTCAAGGAGGAAAAACTGAAACTGCAGGTATGCCGAGAATGTGGACTCAAAACTCACAGCTCCCAACGGTGCTGACAGCTTCAAGATGAAACAAGAGCAGTAAGGAGAATAAAGGTAATCCCTACATTAACCATCCTGCTTATTCTGAGCTGTACATCATTCACCAGCGTGCCCTGGCCAGACTGGTACCCAGACTGTGCTGCAATCTCAGAAGACCCGACTCTCTCTGCACGTTTAACCACACAAGTTCTGCCTCCCCCTTTCAGCCAGCAGTTTGTCAGCATCACTTTGTGTTTGAAAAACAGCCTCCAAGTTCTTTCTTGTTCAATCCAGCCTCATTTCCCTCCTGAAGAAAAGAGAGTTAAACTATTGCATCTTGTGCACACTGCTGCCCTATTGTGTTTTACACACCTGCTCAATACAGAAGCAAGAGGACAGCGAGGTACCCAGGCCATGGGGAAGCTAAGGAGGACTGGGCAGTCCAAGGTGGTGTCTGTCCTTCCACCACACCCTTCTTCCATTCAAAGGAAAGAAATATCCCATATCCTTTTTACACCTTTATGCTCAGCCTCTGCACCCACAGTGATCTTGATAAGAACCAAGTGTTCACTTTTCAGGTAGCCCTGAAGTCTGATAGTCACAGTTCCCCTTACAGATCTGCAAACTAGTTCTGTACTTAACCCCTTTAAAGAGGTGTGCACAGCAGCTTTGTACAGCTTTTTAATTTATCAGGTTGTAGAAGAGCTGTTGATTTTATGTGATTTTATGACTGTATTACCAATCTAACAGGACACCAATAAAGGTTTTATTTTGCAGCAAGAAATGCCAGCCCTGGAGCCTCCACATTCTCAAGTTATGTCAAGATGCTTCTGGTTTTATTTGCTGTCTGGTACCTTGGGTATTCTCTCTTAAGGAATACAGCCTATCAACCTGGGGATGCTCTTCAATGAATTACTGCTGGTGTTTGGGTTTTCGTTTGATAATTTTGACAGAAAATAACAACACAGGTGAGACCTGGAAGCAGAGAGAATTCTGTGCTCTGCAAGACTAAGCTCTGAGGATATAGAAGATATCTGTCTGAAGGCAGCCTTTTGGCCAGGATTATTTATGAGCTCAGACACATAACACCACTGTGACACTGGGAAGAGTTTGGTTTAACTTCCTTCCCAACCAATTTAGACCCAAATAATTCAGGCATGAATTATCAAGAAATCTGAGCACTTCTTTCTAAGAAAGTAGAGGAATGTGACACCAGAAAGATTGCAAACATTGACAATTGCACAGGATCAGACTGGTGACCTCTTCAGCCCAGGATCTTTTCAAAGTGATCAGCCCCACATTCATCCTGCAACACTGGAAACAGTTTACCTGAAGCACTGAGAATAAACAAGAACAGATTACCCCCTCTTCTTCACTCAAGTTTTTATTTCCATTTCCAGACGATGGACTTGAATGTTGCCAAGTACAGAAGCAGCAAAATCATTTGTATACCCAAGCCAAAAAATAAGCAGCATGAAGGGGAATTCTCTTCCTAACCTATGTACTGAGGAGTTGCCTTTACATCTCCAAGCAGAGAGATGTATGTCTCTCTAAATGTTCCTACTTTGAGTAAATGTACGTATTTAATGTAAAACTAGATATTATTATTTGTCCACAAATATATCTTAGCTCTTTGGAAAATGCAGTGGCCTCCTGCTCTCAGTGGTTCCTTGAAGCCATAAGGTCTATCAAATAAAAGGATTTCTACTCTTTTTCTTTTAAATTGATTGACTTCAAATGCTTTGGCTGGGACTGTGTCCTTAGACACACAAAAAGAAAAAAGCCTGCGATTTAATTTCTTTCCACTGTTTGTTCATTTGTACAAGTGTCTCCAAATCATCTCCTCTTCAAATTTGACCAGCCTTTCTGTTTACTGAAGGACTTTCTTTGTCTGAAACAATTGTCATTGCCTTTCTAAAGACCTCATTTCCTCACTCCCATTCAGGACCCAGGCAGAGACAAGGATAAACAGCACAGTGTACCCCTGGCCAGGCAATGACAGCCTGATTTGCCACCTCCTCATTCCGAGCTGGATAAGCTGATCCAGAGGCTCCCCAGCAATGTTTGTTTGTTTTAACAGATCTATTTAATGGCTTGTTACAAAGGGAGGTGAGGCAATTGCTGGATATCTGACGGGTGGGCTGGTCTAGACATACCAGTGAAGCATCACACAGAACAAAGTCTGTGCCACGGCTGGACACATCTAATGGAGCAGCAGCAGGAATGGAATACAAAACTGTCAAGTGCCCCAGGAGCTACAATGCATTACAGCCTAGAAAAAAAATCATCAGAATCTAAACTCCCGGTGAGGAGTCTGTAACAGCCTTTCCACAGCATTTAATTGAAACAATAAAAAGGAGCAAACAAACGGGAGCGAGCTGTGAAGCCTGAGATGTGCCTTTCTGCCCACGCACTCACAGAGGGGCTGAAAATCACTGGGACATCCTTCAAGCTGATGAGCTCATCTGTTGCACCGATAGGGATCACCAATAAATACTGGTATGGTTTCATTGGAATTCAGTGCTCATTTGGAGATGCAGTCATTGACATTCGCAGCACAGCACTGTGATTAACCCTTTCACTGAAGCTGTAATCCCAATTAATGCAAACTGGCTGGACACATAGAGCAGGTAGATAATAAGCTCCACTATAGTAACAGCACACTTTGGCCAGGAAAACCAAGCATATCTTTCATCTTCATTTAGCTTTGAAGGGGTTACATTACAGGAGCTCCTATTGCATCCCTCACTTAAAATTAAATGCCACCAGCAGTGCTACTGAAATATGCTTTTAAAGTTTACAGCTGAACTACAGAAGCTTGTAAAGTGCCAAGGGACTTCTCTGGTTTAATTATATAGACCCTGTTCCATAAACTGCTCGAATAGAATAAATACAAATAGCATCCATGCTTTGTGACCTCTCTGGGTTAATGAAATGCACACAAACACCCACGGTCTGCTATGGCTCAGAAATTCCACAGCATAAACACACAACCCTGCTGGAAGCTATAGTCAGGATTCAAGCCTTCATACATACATGAGAACCAGCTGCCTGGACTCAGCAAGGAAATAATTTGTTGTTTATATTCTACTACTATTCAAAGCTGCAGTCAGTGGGAATTGTCTGCGATTTACTGAACAGGGAGAAAGAGTCTGAAATTTTCTTGTTCATGTAATTAGCAAATCTGCTCCTCTTGTCCAGAGAGGTGGTAACACAGGCTGAGGAATTCCAAGAATCAATAAATGACCCACCCCTGGCTCTAAGAAATGTGAGCTCATCTCTACCTGATGACACCCACCTCCATCCTTGGGACATACTTGGGAATAAACACTCGAGTGAAGAAGAGAAAGCAAGAAGAATGTGTAGAGAGAGAAATCTGTACTTTAGTATCCCCTCTCCTGACTATAAATTATTGATATTGCCATTTCACCAAGGAGAGTTTCCTTCTACCAGAGACAAGCTCCTGAGCTGCCAGCCAGTTCTCATGCATGGGGCCAGCATACAGTTTTCTCACATTTTCTTAACTTTCTCCAAGCATGCCATCTCTCCTGTGGTGCAGAAAAAACTGCAACTTGTACTGTCTGGCCATGGCATCCAACAGACATCTCCAGGAGTCTGCTGAAATTTCCTTCATTGAATATTTAACACTACAGGTGTGAGCACAGATCTCTGGAGGTGTTAGAACAGCACTGCACCATCTCAACAGACAACTGTTTTCAGGATTCAATGGCAGCACCTTAAAACCAACAGAACTATTCTCTTCCCTGGGCACTGAGCTTTCTTTTGTTGCTCCCATGTGCCTCAGGTCGTCCAGAACTCTCCTAAGGCCAAGCAATATCACTGTTTTGGGGATATTTTCCTAGTTTTACTAAAGATCCCAGGTGCTGTCTTATACACACCCTCACTTGCTTTATTTGTTTTATTTTTTTTTCCTGAGGCACTAAAGTTGCAGAACAGGAAAACGTTTGTCCTGTTACGCAGAGAAAAAATCTTGCAGCCATCCACAAGTGGCACAGAACTGTAGGTCTGCAGAAACAGAACTTTCCCACTTCCTGTTTGTATTGAACACCTCCAAGCCCCTTCATAAAGGAGATTTGCCCCAGTGAGGATCAGTGGGAGGCAGGTATGATTTTAAGTGCTGCCACGGAGAAGAAGAAAGTTCTCCCACTGACCTGTAAACTTGGGCTGTTGGCACTTGAATCAACCTAAAGACAGGAACTTAACATCTTGGTGACTTCTAGTGTCACAACTCAGCTCTCTAATGCATCAGCTGAGCTTTGCCAGCTGGAAGGCAACACAGCAGAAATACAGCCCCTCTTAACAAGCCACAACCTCACAGCCCACCCAGCCAGACCAGTAGCAGCACCCGACAGACAGAAGACAGACTGTTATTGCTACTCATCTGTGCCGTGCACATAAATGGCACTTCACACACACCAGGATGAGTTGCTGCTCAAAAGGGATTCCAATTTACATAAAGACAAGATGATGACACGCAGACAAGCTAGAGGATGGTAAAAAAAAAACATAGGGACATATATCTCATAGTGAAGTAATGATGAGCTTTGATGGTTACATAAGGTTTTATTACTGCAGCATTTAACTGATAGTATAAAAAGGTGAAGTGCCAGGCCAGATGCCTGAGGTATTAGGCATATATAATCTCTTTACTCCAGACTTTGATATATAAGTGGGAGACCAGATGTCAAACCTCCTACTTTTTAACAGAAGCAAGGATCTTTACTTCCCTCACAAGCAACACTCTGCCACGTAGCAGGGGGCAGTGATTTTCCAGTCTAATCACTGAGAAAGAGCAAATACACCCTGGCACATTGAAAACCACAAACCCAAAGAAGAAGATGTAACCAGGGGTGCACAGACCTACCTTGAAAAGCAGGCAGTCCCCCTGGTGCTCGGCGTAGACGGAGCTGAGCCTGTACTGGTTCTCCGTGGTGATGTCGATCTGGTAGCCCGTCAGCATGTAGCACACCTTGCGGAACTCCTGGATCTTGGTCTGGAAAACTTCTTTCAGGCGCTGGTTTTTCAGTTCTGCACTTTCCACTTGCTTCTTCAACTCTGGGTAAGGGAAGAAAAGGGGAGCTTTCTTATATGTCACCAGCACGGAGCCTTTGTGCTGTACTTAGAGTGCTAGCCAAACTGAGTGAATTGAAAAGGTTAATTAAAAAGTGAATTAAGCAGACAGAGTAAAGAAACAAGCAAGCTGGATGCCTCTCTTCCTGGCCCCAGCAGACCAAAAGATAGTAAACTGGGGAGTAAGGAAAAGAGACATGTCTTGGCAGGATGGATTTTTCTTTTTCTCAGTCAGTCTTTTAACAACACGCTACAAAAATTCAAAGTTATAGCATCCATTTCCCCACATGTACACGTCCTGTTTTCTACACAGAACCCAAGAGAAGGGTGTTCCTCTACACAAAGCACTAAAGTGGAAAAACGGCCCGAAATACGCCTCCTGTGGTTGCATCAGGAGGAAGCTGCCTACAAGGGAAATCTCCTCCAATGGAGGAGATCTGAGGTAAGTGCTTTGATCTCAAATTGACACACTGCTTAGGAATCCCTCGAGGTTTGGGATGGGGTTTTTATTGTGATAAAAAGCCTGGAGAGCACCTCTGCCTCTTTGCATTTGCTACCTTAAGTGGACTAGTCCCTATCAGAGAGGTCCTGGGAGACTGCCTGCCACTCACCCTGTGTTTTATTGCTACAAAGGGAGCTGCCAGTACTGTGAATCCGTCAAGAGGATACACAACAATTACCATGAATCTTTCACCCAAGGTGCCTTCTGAGTAATTAAACCTCGATTTATCATCCCATTAATTACAGAGATTGGCTTTACTTTAATATACACTAGAGATGTCTCCCAAGTCAGCCTGTTTTATCAACACTGCAGTCCAGGGTTAGGAAAACTCCTGACTCTTTCTAACAGCAAACAAATAGACCTCCTCAGTCGAAAACCTCTTTGTCATTCTGAGGTTTAAGGCTTTGTGCTGTGATCAGAGACATAACTGCAGCATTTGTAGCCCATATGTCTTTAGTTTAGCTAGTTCAGGTCCAGCAGCAGGACAGCAGGAACTTCAGAGCAAGGTGACTGCTGGAATATGAGGAATGTTCTTGGCTGGGTCTATAGAGCCCATACTAAAACATTATCGCTTCCCAAGTGAGCTGGAAATTTTTTTGCTTGAGTACTTGCTGGAAAGTGCTTCCATTGGCCTCCCAGGCACCATGCAGGGAGGCTGTAGGATGGAAACTGCAAGGCCATGGACTTGCAAGTGACATTCACCTCTGAGCAGCTGCAGGCACACCAGGAGAGTGCCAGTCACCTCTCACCTCCTGTACTGCTTTGGTTAGGCACTCTGGGTGGAACAAAAGGATAATTCAATGTGTTAAGGTAAAGTGCCTTGAATGTCACTGAGGATGCCCCTGCTCAGAAGTACTTTGGCCTTAATCCAACTCAGTTTAATCCCCAGGCAAGGACAGGAACTCTTTAATGGTTAAAGAGAACTACATGTCCCTTTACTTCTGAGTGAGAGCAGCCACCCAGGGAGAGTTAACAGTGGCCAGCTGCTAATCCAGCACCACCTTCCTGAGCAGCTTCTGGTGGTGATGTACAAGCAATGATTGCCTTTACTCTGGGCATCCCCCTGCTGCACCTTGCTTTATGAAGGGGAGCAAACCAGTTGTGGGGACCATCACGAGTTGGTTCATTAAAACCCTGCTGTACAGGGAACCCCACAATTGTAGGGGGATGTAAAGTAAGTAGAGAATATCCAAACCACCCTTCATGGCCCGAAGGGCTGTGTCTTACACACAGTCCCTTCTCATGAGCTCAAAAAAGCTTTTTTCTGACCACCCACCTTCCCACTCACAGCAACTCATCAATGTGTGATTAACTCAACCCTTCTCTGGATTATTACAACCCTTTCCCCATCATCTCAGCTGGGACTGCTCTTTGATTAATCAAGTAATCAGCCTCTGAAATTGGGAGGTTAATGGGTGGCTCTGACCTGGATATTCTCAGTTTTCATTCAGCTATGCAACTGTTAAGGACAAAATCCTATATATGAAAGTAAAAATTCAGTGACCACACTGCAGTGGTAAATAACATTTCGTCACTGTCAGAGACAGCCCTGCCTTTAATATATTGCCCATGTCCAACAGCAATATTTTTTTCCCTAATAAATGCAGCCTAGCCTTGGAAAAGTAAATCTGCCTCTTCCTACTGCATCTCAGAGGTTGCCTTTCCCAACTTTTATAACCTTGGAGGTGGATGGCACCCTAATTCATTAACTCCTTCAACAGCTTTCGTTATTCATGAAGAGTTAGTGCCTTTTCCTCTGTTTTGTCTCTCAGACCGGGTCCTGCCAGTGGCCACCACGAGCATCCTCACCCCCACCCAACACTGCTGGCCTAGTTTAACAATCCTCTGACCCTGCAACAGCAACTCAGTGATGGCAGCTGCTTCCCTCCACTACCCTCAGGGCAAGAAAGCAAAAACTTTGACTACAATCAGTCTTTTATGCAAGAAATCTGGGGCTTTCCAGTGTAACTGAAGTACCAGGGAGCCTTCAGTCCCAGCTGCGTGCACTTGCCGCCTCCCGCTGCTCCTCCTGGCCCTCTTTCCACAGCCTGCGGCAGTGTTGGTGTCCTGGCTGGAGGGATTCATCTGCATGAAAAACTTCTCTGCTCCTTAGAGATGCCTCGTGTCAGCCACTGGCACAAGGTGCTGAACTCGGGCAGTGTTAATGTAGGTGCAGTGCCAGCCAGGGGTGGGATAAAGCATTGTCATCCCTTCAGTGACAATTGCCCAACGGGGATTCTTTAGCTTAGGGACAGAGCAGGAAAAAACCCGAGCAGGCACAGGGACACAACAGGAATGCCTGAGTTTGCAGCTGCCCCCAGTGAAAGGTCCATTGAACCCTGACTGTAAAACAGAGATTGCTCTTCCTTTACGCCCAATTAAGCCGCAGTCCTCAGCAGCTCGGCTCCAGCACTGCTGGTGCCTCCCTCCCGCCGTGTTTATCCCCTGGGAGCAATTCAGCCCGGGGCTGCTCCTGGTTTAACTCAGGACAGCACCCGGCACTGGGACTGCTCCCCTGCTTTCCACCGAGGGATCTGCTGACACAACCAAGACAGCACACCGTGAGCAGAACCATGAAGAGTGACTTCAGAGGAAGGTAAATTGAGACTTTAGAGAAGTCAGATGGGATCCCCCTGCTGAAACAAAGCCTTTCGAGATGTCCTAGGGTATCTTTCATACCTTTCCACCATACTTCTGCAGGAAAGAAGCATCCTGCAGGTTCTGTGTGATACCAGCCAGCCCCAGGCCAACATCTCAGACACTTTGGGGTGTCTAAAATGGCAAAGAATGTCCATTTTTAGGGTATTTATGGAGCCTCTCTGCACCACAGGTCTGTCCAAGTACAGACCTGGCACCACAGGATTCCCTGCACCCAGCCAGCAGGACAGCAGCATATGCACAGACCTGGGGACAGTAATTAATCTTTCTAATATGTCCCTCATCAAGTGAAGATGTTAAGCTAAAAGGCAGCTCATTGTTTGCTCTGCATCTGAATTCAAAGCTGTGAGAACGCTAATTCTTAAGCCTCACCTAATACCGCTAATTCCCGCCAAATTTCTAGCACAGTCAGGAAAAATTGATTTAAAAGCCATTGCTTGCACAGAGTGCAACTCAGCTGTTTCAGAGCAGTGTTTAAGGCACAGCCACAGAGGCCATGGAGCAGAGGGAGATCCTTTTGGGATGGGTCAGGTGCAGCAGCAGAGCAGGGCTCCAGTGACAGCACCGACGTGTCCACCCCTTTTATCCACCACCTACAGAAAACTGAACATCTTGATCCATTCAGATCTTCCCCAATGTTTGGAGAATTAGGTTTAATTACATCTTTAGAAGTCAGCATTTGAAAACCAGAATCCCTGTATTTAGAGAACCTGTTTGAATTCCTGTATTTGACCTTGTTCCACTTGCACAACACAGGTGAGAGAAGCTGCAGAGGCCATGGATGGGGGAAGTCACACCACAAACACCTCTCACCCCAAAGAAGGGATGCCAAGCATCTCCAAGTTTATGAAACAAATAAGAACTGAGAAAATAGCATGAGGTTACCCGGACCTTGCCTTGGTTGGGGGTAATGACTGGCCTGAAAAAAAAAAAAGAGGAGAACAGAAAGAACAGGAAAATATATAGAAATACTGTCTCATCTCCTTTGTATTCAGGTCGAGAGTATGTACAAAAAGTTGCCTGTCCTGAAGAGTTTGATGTGGAAAAAATATCCTCACTGGAAAAAAAAAATCATTAATCTGTTCGAAAATTAATATTGCCAAATGATTAATTCCTCCTAATGATACTGCTTCTTGAAACACCTTGTATTTTCACACACTTACATTGACTTTAATGAATAATTCAAACTATTTTGGATAAATAAATAAAATATGAGTTGGGCTTTTTTGGTCTCATATTGGAAATGTCACTGCTTTTTATTCCATTGCTTTGACACTCCTTACATCTGAAACTGTTCAGAACAGCCTGGAAATACCACAGCTTTGGCTCTTGCTCCAAGTTCAGCCAGGTCAATCAATAACAATAGCAGTCTCTACACCAAAGAAAACCAAATTCACGCTTAGCCTTTTCCCCAGGGAAAGAGGAGGAAACAATGTGACTCCGAGCATGTCAAAAGTGGCATGAAATTAAATGTATCACTAGTCTTTTCCAGGAAAATACAAATTTGTTCTGCCCATCCTCAAAGATGCCACAAGCCATGTAGCTGCATTAATTCAGCTGCAATCCCAGCTAATATATATCTCTCTCAGAAAGGCCTGCAGTCCTTTCTAACTCTCCATTAAAGGTTACTTTCCCTCAGTGACATGTTTGGGGGTCACTCACTCCAATACACACAGGATAAAGTATTTACACATCAGTTCCTGTCCCTGCTGACCCTGCCAGGGTGTCTCAAGACAGATGCCACCCAACTGTGCCATGGAGGATTTTTTGCTACCAACCCTGCTTTACTTAAACAAGAGATGGTTTAAATTTTGTTTCCAGCTTAATGAAGGGATGCCAGAACCACCTTGTTCACACTGGGTCCATAATGGGAAGAGGAAACACTGTTTCCTCAGTTCCAAGCAGCAAGGCACATGGGGAAGATTCTTCCCCATCTACAGGAGCTGCTGCCATGCAGTGGCACTCCTTAGTCAGTCCCCAAACTGATACTGAATTACTCCATCCACTGCAGGTCTGTCCTTCCCATCTGACTCTCTGCACCTGGGACCCTTGCAGTCATTCCCCTGCTCAAACCCCGGGCTGAAATTTTCTTTGCCAGTTTATGAGGAGCAGCGTCTGAAAAGAGTTCTGTGATATTCTGTGAAGGGCACAACATAAAAATAAATTGTATCGTGTTAAATAAAGGCTAATAGGAGAAGAGCTGAACATTTTCTGATGTAGGCAAGTTTACGACCATTGCTTTTGAGAAATAAAATTCGCTTTGCTAGATTTTATAGGCGTGTTTTATGCCCTGGGGGAGTGGGACCACACAGCCCCACACCACCCCTACTCGACCTTACAGTCTGGCAGCCTCACACTGCTCTCTGCAAAACTTGAAATTTGTGACATTACAGCCATGAATTATAACTTTTCTTGAAGGTAAAAACAGTTTTATATTCAACAGACTGCACTGGCTGTTCAATTTGAAACCTAAGTGGTATTTATTTGATCAGTCAACATTGGTTTATTTTTAAACCGTGTATGTACCATATGGTTCAATGCACCTCCCAGCCCCCTCCTCCAGCCACCAGCTTGCCCTTCCAGCAGCTCTGGGGAGAATTTTCAAAGGCAGCACAGCACAAGTAAAGGTCTCCACCACCATGACCAGCTGCAGCTCTTGCACTGCCCGAGAACTCTCCACTAACAAAAAAAATTTCCCAGATGTTTCTCTTCACTGAGGATGGTTGGCTGAAGGCCCCATTTCAGACAACCCATGTACCTTTACAAAGGTACCTTTTCTTGGAAAGAAGTCCATAATTAATTATCCTCTGGTAACTTACAGAAAGTAGCAGAGGACACTGGAAGGGTGAGGTGAGAGCAGCAGGACACTGAGGACCAAAGAGAGGAAGCCATGGAAAAGCATGAACTCTCTCTTGCAATACCTACGGACACACAGAATATGGGTCAGGATCAAGTAAAGGGTGATTTTCTTTTCTTCCTCTTGCTAAGACTGAGATTACAACAGCAAACTGCAAAACTCACAAGCACACCTGAATGTGGCCAATGAACCACCACTGAGCAAAGGTTCTCCCAGGGCATCCCAGTCTGGGCACTGCTTGGAGCTTTCTCTGTCCTTCTTCTCCTTGTTGGCAGAGCTGCTTTGCAGTGGGGGCAGGCAGGAAAAAAGAGGCTTTTGGAAGCTCAGCTCAGCTCCTCAGCCACCCCTGCAGTTGTTCTCAGTGTTGTGTGAAGAGATCCTGGGTACCACTACAATCTGTGGCTGTAATGATGTGAGCAGCCTGCTTGCATTAATACAGAACTCGGTGGGGATGGCAACACACACCCCAGCAGAAATTAACCTCAGCAGAACTATTTATTGCCCAAGATGGACTTCATCAATTAGGATGATATGGCACAAACAGTTTGGAAATTAGGGTGGTGACGCTGGGCATAAATTGTGACCCAAGCAGGAAAACATCTCCCTCCACCTCCCAAATGATGATTAAAGTCTGCCAGCCACATTTCCCTTCCATATGGCAATTACAGCCCAACAGCACTTCTCAGAACAAAGTGATGTCAGCCAGAGCTGCAGCTTCGGATTAACTTTGGATGCAAAAAATAGCCTCACCTTAAAAACACAAATATACTGTGTCACTTCAGTTTACAGGAAGGTACTTAACTTCTGCTTCTAGAACTAGCCAGCAAATCTCAGGCATAAGTCTTCCAGCCTATATGTTTTCCAGGTAATCTATTTTGGGGTCCAAAACAAAATCAGTGGGACTTTTCATGTAGTTCAGGGAAGTCAGGTAGCAAAAAAACAGGGGCATAACTCGTATCACTTGACAGATGAAGGAGAATCACTTCTCCTAAGAATCACTTCTTCACTAAGTTGCTTCCAAGAAAAACAGTGCTTTGAAACCACTCAAGTGTCTAATGAAAAGATTAATCCTAAGAACGATATAATTAACATATATAATATGCATTGTTAATTAGACAGGGTGGTCTGCAAAAGCATCTAATAGATTAATTTATCCCCTGCCTATCACCTCCCCTGCACTCTGCTCATTATTTTGTTTCCATTGGCACATCACTACCATCAGTACTACCCCAAAACACTGGATGCATTTAAACCTCTGAACAACACCCAACATCTGCTATTAAACCAAATGAGAAAAACAGCTCCAGAAATAGCTGTTTGTTCTCTCTCACAGCGAAGACTTTTTGCAGGAGTTTTAGTAATTCACAGCACAGGGTGGACAATATTCAATCATGCATTAGAGAGTGCTTCACAGTTTATTAGCTGATGATGCTCACCGAAGCTGTGAACGGGAGAGATTTCCACCGCTGGCAAGAGATGATTTCAAGCCTTCCCAGGAGCAAAGCCATTCTGTTCTTACTCATGGAACTTTTTATAGTCAAATTCAGATGCTGAGCCTCATGGAAATGCTATTTTGACTCAGTGGTAGTGTCCAAGATTATGTTACTTACAGTTTCTTTTCTCCCTCAGTTCCCTGCAGTGCAAAGTCTGTGCTCACAACACAAAAAGTCTGTAGCTTTGCAGGCAGACAGTCAAAATACAGAACTAACAAATGCCTCATGAGGTTCTTTCCATGTCTAAAGCCCCTGTCAAATAATTGTGGTGTAAGAGAGATGCTGAGATGGGGCAGGACATCATACAGGTACCCTTTAGTTCTGATTTGGGATGCACAGACCAAACCCTAAACCCTGCAGAGTGTTGGGGAGCATGGCTGTCAACAAACCCTTCTGCCCATATAATGACTTCCTCACAATCATTATAACCCCACTCCCATCCCCAGAACTCCCTTTTTTGTGACACTGTGCCCTGCTCCGAGGCGGGTGGCTCAGAAAGGTCAGCCAATGGCCCCGCGGGTGCTGAGCACAGCCTGCAGGGCACAGCCAGGAAAATGCACAGGCTGCAGCCAGCTGGGAGGAGAACACAATGGCACTGCAACAGAGAGAGGCAAGGCTCTGCAGCACGCCACCTTACTTGTGTTTTTAATGGCAAAAGATTGTGGAGTTTGTTTTAGGGCTTTTGTTCCAAAGGAAATTAAGCTCTAAAAAGCCTCCACTCGCTCCTTCTATTCAATCCTTTTTTCTTCCCCTGTTTATCCCCTTAATAATGTTTTGAAGTGTTGGCTCTGAAAACATATTGCTCTTGGCCTGAAAGCTCTCTGGATGCCAACTAGTCAAACCTTTCCCAAACCCTTCTCCCTGCTCTTTGTGCTCCTGCAGCGGGACCCAAAGGCACTCTGCTCAAGAATCACATCAGATGTTTCCTCTGAGCACTCTTCTGAGTGCCCCAGACCTCCTCTCACGGGATAGCAGGTTCTGCCCTGTTTTTATTGGCATATTTTTCATGTTCTACTTCATTGTCCGGTGTCCACTTTATGAAAACAATCCTTTAAAGATGCTCATGCTGGAAGGGAATGGAGCACTGGTTCAGCGTGGAGCAGCAGCAGAGCAAGAGGGGAAAAAGGAATTTCAAACAACAGAACTGCAGGATTGTGACACAGATGTAAAGACAAGAAAACTTATTTCCCTGGAGCATGAAAGATGTTTGGAAACAGAGCCATCTCCTGGATAACCAGGCTTTCAATCATGTTATTCCAGCCTCTGGAGCTTTTATTTCCGTTGCAGGAGTCTGAGATGTTAGTATGAACAAAGGAGGGTTATTTCCCTTAACTTTGTGCTGGGACTCCTGGCCAAGAGGCAAAGGCTTGATGTCTCCAAGCACAGGTGTCGCCAAGGCTGGAGGACACCAAAATCACCTCTGGGCAGGGAGACAGGAAAGGTAACATCTGTCTCAGCCCAAATGCCAAGTCTCCTCTCCTGATCCTGAATTATTCATCACGTGCTAACTTCCAAGACAGTTCAGTTTTCAATTTTTAAATATTTAATAATTGGGTATTAAATATTCATGCAATTTTATTAGAAATTTTGGAAGATGGGCACTAAGGCTCTAATTGTAAAGTTCATCATTGGCACCGACTGCCTACTCAGAGAGACCTTCTGGCTACCTAGAAAGAGAGAAGGAAGAACAGAAAAGCTAAAACAAGTATTTATGGACCTCTCTGACTCTAGATCACAAGAGAATAGAGACACCTATGCCATTTGTTTTCAAAAATACATCACCTCTTTATGAAAAAGCTGAGAAACCTGCACTGGGAACATGCTAGTCAGCTGCAGTCTAAGGAGTTTTTAAGAGTTTAATTTTAGTGCCACAGAGAAAGATGTCCACCTCAGACAGCTGCAGTGGATCTGGCTGGTAAAAGGAGCCTCTGATTACAAGAAAAATATGCAGTAAGTCTTGGTTGGGATTCGGGGCAGATGCAGGGACAGTTCAGCTCAATACACCCCTAGAAGGACACAGATTCCTCCCTTTTTCTGATGCTTACTCTGAGGGGACATCAAGAGGCACAGTCTTCCCTGAGCTGGTCAAATAACTGGGATTCATTAATTTTCCATGGCTGTTTCTCTCGATGTAGTTCCTGCAGACCATGTTTTCCCCCTTTTTAGTAGATGACATGTCTTTAACCCTGATTCCTGCTGAGAGCAAGCCCATGTTCCTGTCCCTCTGTATTATGAGCACACGTTCCCCACTGGGATGGAAATTGTATGGTTTACACAAAAGATGACACAAAAGGCCTGGAATTATATGCAAATGAATGGATCCATTCCTCACTTCTAACAATCAAAAGTCTGACTTTCCAACAACTGCATGGGGTAATTTCTGCACCAGCTTTCAAACAAAGGGCATCTCTGTGTTATTAACATCTCACTGTGGCGAGCAGTTTGTCACCTTTCACAAGAATTATCTGAAAAGACACCAGCAATTATTCCCAAGGAGATTATTGGGTGGCTATGTCCCAGCAAAGCAGCTGGAAGCTCAAGAGACATAATATGCACTAGGAAAGCTACTCTCCCAAGTCAAGAGAACATGGAACAGATTAAAAAATGAACTAATTAAACACAAAACTAGAGGTAAAGTCATGCTTGTTCCCTTCAGTTTTGTTCATCTCTATACCAACATATACCAGCAATTAGGAGCACATCTTCAAAAGAAAACTAAAAGCTCCTGATTATTTACATGAGATAACAGGACATTAACTCTGGAGACTTATCCTGGGAAGAAGCTTGGTATTTACAATAAAACACCCAGAAGAAGAATAACTCCAGCACCAGTTCCAGCTGCAGAAATCCAGCTGATTTCTAGGTGTTGTATATTTGGGTTTTCCAAGAATTCTAAACACCAAGGACAGGACAAACAAAAGACAGCCAAGTGGTCTCTTCCTGGGATTGTTGTATAACTCCTGGTTCTGTCTTACAATACAACACAAGAACCAGCATTTGCTTGGCTGATGTTCATGAATGAAGTGGGGCAAAGAGCAGAAGTCCTGCAGAATTCCAAGGCAGCAATTACTCATGGCACTTGACAGAAATGAGTAAGTAAGGTCCCTGCCTGAGCAAGAAAGAGCAAGAGATTCAGTCACACAAATTTCTTCAGGGAAATCGCTGTGGGAGAAGGTGATGTTCTACTGGGTGTCCTTGGAGGACAGGCCATTTCCAGTCACACAGAATCACAGAATGGTTGGGATTGTAAGGGACCTTAAAGATCATCTTGTTCCACACAGGGAGGTCACTCGCTGGATCAGGCTGCTCAGAGGCCCATCCAACCCAGCCTAGGGGAGTTAGGGGGAATTAAATCCCATTAAGTGATGCTCCAGCAGCTGCTAACTCCACATTCTGACCAGAAAACACACCCAAGAAACCAGGGATGTAACCCTGAGATCGTAACCTTGGGATGTCAAATTTATATTCAAAAACCCCCAAAACAATCCAGCACTAACAAAAAAAGCAAGTCTGACCTCGGAGATAAAAGTAGAAATCTCTTACCCAGTGAAATACTTTTGCCAGTGCTGAATCACCTCTTTACCTTCAGCTCTGTGAAAAATACCTCTTGTTACTTTGATGGAAATTCTTCTAAACACCAACACCCACGATTAGAGATCTCTTAGGAGCCAGAGAACCACAAAAAAATCTGAGCAAATCTCCTGTTTGATGGTGGGAAAGAAGAACACACTATTGCTGCACTTTTGGGTGAATATTGGCGACAACTCTCAGCTCAGACTTCTCATAGAACCTATAAACATATTAAAAAAATCATGAGCTCTGCTTGTTTCAAGTGCTAGCAACATCCATAGAGCACATAATGGTCCAAAATGGAGCACTTCAGTGTGTTCATTTCTTCAGTGATGTTTTTAAAAGTTTCTCTGCAATATCCAGGAGATATTGGCCAGAGTCAGACTTCATGTTGCTGCAACATATCCACACAGGACATTCCACCAGCTCACAATCAATATGTAGGAGGACAGAGTAGATCCATGAGGAGATAAGGACAAGCAGTGACTTTGCAAAGTTAGTTTAAAAGGTAATTCATAATAAGTAATTTAAAAAAAAAAAAGGTGGAGGAAAAATTTTCAGCGAGAGAATGAGGAAAAGATTTCAAGACTGAATCAACCACTCTGATATCTAAAAAAATAATTAAAATAATTAAATAGAGGGGTTTGGAAGAATGAGAAAACAGAGATGGACAAATGCAGTCAGTCCACAGCCGTCCAGAAGGCTGTATGGACCTACCTGCTCAAGACAGCACCTTCTGTGGTTTCAACAAGGCCAGTTTGAATAAAGGATCAAGCCAAATCATCCAGGAGGATAAAATTAATACCACTTTTAATTCTTATCAGCTGAGGGAGTGTGATGGAGGAATAAACAGTGGCGGTGAGTGATTTCACACCTGCACATTTGAGTTACCTTAAGCAAGGTGAGCAGGACCATCTGGCAAGAACTCAAATCACACAAGAATACTTGTGGATAGATCTAATAAGACAGAAGGCCTGTCTTTTTTCTTAAGAAAGACATTTTTTATTGGCCTATAAGCCTTTTTGTGACAGCAGAAAAACCCCACACCCAAATCAAAGATTCTGCAGAAGGCTCAGCATCTTTCTTCAAAGGAAGGCTACTGAAAGAGTCAAGCAAAGAGACTTGATAGCTTGAGAGTTTAAACCAGAGCTTTTGGCATAATTTTGACTGAAAATAATAATAAAACACTCTGACAGCAGGGGTTTGGGTGGAGAAAAAGGGTGAGGGAAGTAGAAACATATTCTTAATTAAAATCTCATTTAGCAAATTTTTTTTTAATGTGCTTAAAAATTCCACCGAGGTCACCATTCTGGAGAGATGACAAACTCCTGGGATAAAGGCTGGAAAATCCTGGTAGTCGTGTCACATTTAGCAAGTCAAAGATATGTTTGTATAAGGCTGTAGAGGGCTAAATCCATTTTACATGCCGTATGTATTATTAATTTCTGACAGTGGGCTTAGAAAAACCTAATTCTCTGGAATACGAGCTCCCTTTGAGCAGAGGGAAGCCTTTTCAAAACTCATCTTTTATTGACTGAATCATTTTTGAGTCAATCTGTCTGCTTTCGGCAAGACAAGAGTTTTAAATCTTCTCCCTTTTTTTCCTCCTTTTTGAGTCGTGGCAAGTCTATTAAAACCTGCTAATGTATGCAGCAAGGCCTCTGATTTGAAATGTAATGAATTCTTCAGATAGTGGCAGATTAGGGGGAGAAGATGATAGAAACAGCCAGAGCTGCCAAAAAAAGAACTCTCCAGAAAAAGAGGAGGAGAAGGGTGAGTGGGAACGAGAAAGATTAACCCTTTTTATCCAGAAGAAGAAAATATTTAAGCTCCATTAATAGAATAACAGTTAAAAAAGCAGAACTGGAAGAGGCAGAGCATCTTTGGGCTTGCCTGCGGCTGAATGAGACAGAGAATAAATGAATCTTTCCTCCTAGAGTGTCTTGTAAGATTAGGTAATTCCCTAAGTGAAAAATGAATAACTTAGAGAAAATTAGCTCCATCCATATAAATAAGCCTTCATATTCCAAACTCGTCACCCAGAGCTTCCCAGGCGAATGCCCTGAAACATTTCTGCTGTTGTGTAACAGATGGTTTCCTCCTCCCCCCTTCCTTGGGTTGGTTCCAACCGCAGTATCTTTCAGGTGATCTTGTTTTAGCACAAAAATGAGCATTTTGGGTGTAAATCATCAATCCTGTTAGTGAAAGGAGGCTTGGCAGTTTTATTGTCTTTGGCATCTTTGAAGTGCTGGACAAACCTTATGGAGTCACACAAATGAGAGATTAGCACTGTCTCCATTTTACAGATAGAGGAGCTAAGGGAAAGAAAGTCAAGGATACTACTTAATTCAACAGCACAGATCTGGTGACAGCCCTGAGAACACAGAATCTGCTGAATCACAGCACAGACCTGGAATATCTTCTTGTTTAACAGGAAAATTCATAGCTCAGCCTTGAATTTAATAGCTTTAAAAAATAAAATTACCTCCATAATAAAGTTCTAATGAAACAAGACCTTAGAGAGAACAGTCTGATGGAGCACAGGTGACTCAGTGGATTATAATGAAAATTAAGCTCAGCAGAAGTGATGCAAGTGAGTAAATGTGGGAGATTGAGAAACAGGTTCTATCAGCCCAATATCCCTTTGCTAATGACAAGCATTGAAATGTTTTAACAACTGAGAAATCCCAAATTACAGAGGCAAAATGCTTCAATTTAACGTGAAGCAGAGATATGCAAGTCCATGCATGTCTTGAAAGAGAGACTCTTTCCCTATAGATGCAAGGCATTCAATTCTCTATCACACAACTCAAAATACCAAAAGGCAAGAAGTTTTAAGAGCAAAGTTAGCTCAAAAGCTGCTGGAGGCAGAGACTGTGGAAACTAAGCATGAGCTGGAAAAAACAGCAGCACAAAACCTTTGCAGTGGGATACAGGACACAGGTAGAAGTGTTATCTTGGAGGCCAGCAAGCCATGGGAGTTAGCCTGGCTTTTCAAATTGCTTCCAGGTACTGTCTGCATTTGCTGCCAGAAACACATTTCCTTCCACCCTGGAGACTAACAATGACTGTTTGCTTGTGCCCACATCTCCTTAACTCCATCAGTCCCTTGATGTGATTATCCCCAACTGGGAAGCTGCCTTTTCCTACTTGTCTGTTTGCTTCCAAGCCTGGCGTGAGTGCTGCAGAATTCACAGATGAGAACTTTTACCTTTCCACACAGTGCTTTTGGGAAGAAGAGGTTGTGCTTGCTTTCATGTACGTAGACACAATCCTGACCTTTAGCTGGGTCCCAGCCCTGTGATTCAATAGCTGGCACTCGCTTCCTGAATCAGTAATGAGCTGGAGGTTACGGCAGGGAGCACGCTGCGCTCTGGATATAACATTTTTCAGAGAAGATAAGAGACTCAGACCTGCAATGTTACAGAAGAGGTAAAACATTTTTCCTGGCAGAGCATTTTTTATTTGGGGCTGAGGGCATGACCCAGGACTGTGGCATCAGTCCTGTACAAATGCCATCTGGAAACCACGTTGTGCCTCCTCCACTTTCAAGTTAAAGACACTTCTCACTTTCTGCCGTGGGGACGGTCCCCGAGTGGCACTGAGCAGTTGCTGTACTTCACACTAGCCATGGTGGTTCATGAAGCAATCCCCATGCAGATTTCCTTTTGCTGTGCAGTTTGCAGAGCACTTTGGGAATCCCGGAAGGCCAACACACTCATTGCAGCAAGCTCCACCAACACCAACTGTAGTAGCAGGCTCAAAGAACAGCCCACTCCAGAATTTCACTGTTTTTCTCTTCCAACTTCATCTTGAATTCCCCCTGCACAGCCTCCACATCCCTTCTTCCTGCCCTACTTGTTGGGAAGGCCCTCTTGCTTTCTGACATTGCATGAACTCTTCCATCTCTCTGTCTCCTGAGAACTCTGCACCAAACACTGGCTTAGTGCAGGACTATCCTGTTTGGAATAAGATCAGTCAAAAAATCGAGATCTCCCACGCTTAGTCACCAAAGAGATTATTGTGGTATAGAAAAAATGCACAGCACTGAGGTAACCTTGACTCTTGGTTTCCAATGATCCACCCCACACCAGAGAGCAAGTGCACAGAGAATCCTGATCTCTTGCACTGCAGCCTCCTACAAGAAGGATTCACTTCAGGTTTAGGTTTAGAGAACATTTTACTCGCTGCTGCTGCTGTGGACTGTTCCCACTGAGGTCAATGACACCAAGTGCCATGGAGACCATGCTGCTGGCATGAGCAGCTCTGCCAAAACAGGTCAGAGAGTCTTAGGAAAAGTGTATGTTCAGGAAAGGAAAAAATGATACACACAAAAGATCTGTGTGCATGGGATTTGCAAGCAACGAGAAACAGATTTATCCAACTCGGCTAAATCAGTGAATTAGCTCTGTGCTCGAAGAAAAAGTGATCCTTAAAGGCTGTGCTATTCAGTAGCCCACTTTACATCTGAGAAAAGTCTGCAAAAATCCTCCTGCATTATCTCTAGCCTTATAGATTTCTTCTTTTCATCTGAGGCTCAGAGTGAGGATTACCCATTAAGGTGCAGTGGCCATATCACATTCAATCTATTCTCTCTAAAAAGAAGAAAAAGCTTTGGTCTCTCCTGTCCTCTTCCATCTCATTCACTTCCTGTGTCCACATCCAAAGCATTTACCTCCAACTTTCCATAGCTGAATTCAATAGGTGAATAGCATCTCAATACCAAGAGGGCACAAAGGATACTAAATAACAATTCTCACTTCTCAATCCTACAGGCTGCATCCTACCTCTCCAGCACTACAGAACAAGGGCTCATTTAATATCTTCATGTATTTCCCAACCCAATGACCAGACAGTTGGCAATTTCCAGCCAGCACTGACCAGTTTTGACCTGCACAGTTTTTTCCACAGTTTCCACAGCATCATCCCCCTGGTTGTGACCAGGGCTGTAACAGTGGCAGCAGCATTGGCAGGCTGGGTTCAGACCACACCAAAACATCTGCAGTGCTTCACATCTGGCCACCCCCACACTTGACCTGGCAGCATCAGCACGAGCAGATGTGTTCAGCAAGGAACGATGTGACCAAGAGATCCATCCAGCTCTGCCTCTTCCCCTGCTCCTGCAGCCCCCATGGGACCATAACCAAGTGGAGTTAAACAAAGCAGTTAATAAGTACAGCTGGAGAGAGGTAATAAAAGCAAAAGACAACTAGAAAAATAACTTTGCAAGCAGGTGAGGCCTGTAACTACAGGCAACTAAAATGCTTTTACCACTTTGAGTTTTTATAGAAATGTGTTTGCTTTTCTTCAACCACAGAAGTCAGAGACTGTAAACATCTGCTTGTTCATGCTGTCTCTCTCCCACAATGTTTTGATTTAGATATTTTCCTGTAATGTCTGCAACTTAAACACATCAGAATTGTGCCAAGGCTTCAGTAACAAACAGTAAAAGGGGTTGAAGGTATTAGAAAAGTGAAAAGCTAATAAACCCAGAGCCATTTAAACAACCTGACAAGAGCCCTGGCATCACTCTGTAGCATTCCAAAGCAGAATTTCCTGAGCTGAAATTACCTGGAATGCATCTTTCCAGTAAAACTGAAATTACCTCCCTTTCAGCATGAGACCTATTGAAGTACTTGACCCTTTGGACATTATAATCTTCTTGGCAGCATTATCAACAGTTGCTTCAGAAGCTGGTGAGCTGGAAGCCCAGCATGACTGTTTGTCATGGTTTAACCCCAGCCAGCAACTAAGTGCCACACAGCCACTCCTTCATTCCCTCTCACCATCTACAGGATTCTCAGTGAGGTTTATTCTGCTGCTCCATTAATTTTATTTACTTGTATTTGGATTCCAAGAGAAAAAAAGTCAATTATGGCTTACTAGGAATTATAAAGAACTTGTGTAATTTGGCTTCTGATTTAGTTATCAATCCAAAAGGACATTCTGTACTAAGAAGTAAAAGATAAAACCATAAAGCAAGGTTTGCATGACTTGCAGCTGCTCAGATTAAAAAAAAAGCCAAAAAACAACAAACAAAAAAATTGGAGAAAACCTAAAGTGATTTTTATTAATGCTTTAGATGACTTAGAAAAAAAGTCACTTAATCATAACATTGTAAACAAGGAAGTTCTACAGCAGTATTTAAAAATATCCAAAATTGTTTCAGGAGCCCCATTGATTTGAATTAGGCAGCTGCATAATCACAGGGGCTGCAATTTTAATGAACATTTCAACAGGAAATGTAGAGCTGATTATATATATCAAAACAGGAAAGATCTGAACGCTGCAGCAACTCTTTTTTTGTTGTTGTTGTTTTGTTTATTACCTCAGTGTGCAGGTCCAAACCAACTCCAGAACTAACACAGAACTTACCTGACAGCCCCTCTCTCCTTGGCTCCCAATGCTGCTGGCTGCAGCTCTGATCTTACTGTCTTGATACATGTCATTAGGCACAGCATTTTGAAAAATAATTAGTGATTCAATCAGATTTTACACTGGATCAAGTGGCTGGAAACTTCAATGCTGTGCTGCAGTTTTCCTTTAAAATACTTTAGGGCATGTTATATATACTTAATTAGATAATGTTTATACAGTGCTTTGAAGAAATAAGGAACTCTGTAAGGGCTGGGTCGCATTTTCAGAAAGGAAAAGAGCAGTGTTGAGACAGCACAGGCAGAGAGGGAGAACAAAGCTCTCAAAAGCTCAACACCACCTTGTTTTCAGAAAGGTTTCAGGACATTTGAGAAAAAAAATATGTCAGCAGCTTCCAACATCCAGGCACTAAGAAAGAAACAAAAGTTGTGAAACAGGGGATGCTGCAGAGGCAGTGCAATGACAGTGCTGCTGATAGCAAAGTGAGAACAGTGGCACCGGAGTCACAGGGGCAGCAGCAGCTCTCCAGAAGGAAAACTTTGCTTCTATCCAAGCCCAGGGCATTATTATTACCCTCTTAACAGCAATTTGCAACATAAGGACTCAGACAGAGTTGCAGGCCTTGATAAAACAAAATGCATTCCACTCCTGTGAACACTCTTATTCATAAGAGTGGGAACTAATGGAATAAAAGTATCTGGCTGCTTATTATTTTGAGGTGAGGGAAGCAGGGCTTTTTTGTTAAAGTTAGGGTGCTTTTGGGTTGCATGCTAAAATACTAAAATACACTGCAAAACACAAAAATGTGTCTCCCTAGGAGGAACAGGGAGCAGCACATGGTCTTCCCCTGACTGGGCACCCAGAGCAAGCACCAGAGGGGATGCAGAGCACAGAAAGGGTGAGGGCCAGGTTCTGCTCTGGATCAGGATGAGGCACCACATAAATCTTTCATCCAAACCTCTATTAAAAGATTTTGGAAAGCAACAAAGCAAGCTGTGGCTAAATCCACTCAGAATGAACAAGAGATGCTGCATCCAGACATTTGGCTCCCTACAGGGCAAGAGGCACAGAGAGTGCTCCAAAGAGTTTGCAGTGAGCAATGAAAGCAAACAATGTATGCAGGGAGCTTTAAAAATGATTGCAAAGAGAGCCCTGAGCTTCTGTTCTGTTCGTTTTTGGGTTTTTTATTTGCCTATAACTAAATTACATGATTTCTTTGCAAGTCTAATTAAGCAGTTAATTGATGCTGGTGCCCTTTAGCATCTGGCATTTAAGATTAAGTAAATAATGGAGAAAAGTGCATGCAGCACCCAGCAATAATTAAACACAGCAAGGGTTTGTTTCCCCACCCTCCCCCGTTCTAACCTGTTACATATAAATCTCTAAGGATAACTGTCTTTAATAGCCTCAAATACACTTACACACCATATAATGGATACTTGACAACAGTATTTTTCCTCTTAGAGATCGTGGATAGTAGGTGTATCTTTGCTCTTAATTGGGAGATTTCATTTTATGCCTTGCAATCAAGGAGAAGGAAAAGCTTCATTGTGACAACTCTACCCGACTGAAGAGCATGTTATGGATCTTCATGGAACATACTTTTAAATGCAGGACTGTGACTGTTGGCATCATGCATGAAAGATTTGTGGTTAAATTTTTCCCTTTTTCACGTGCTTGGCCCTTCCTGATGGACCATTCCGTGTTATTCATTTATTTCCTGAAGTCTGTGGAAATGCTGGTTATAAAAAAGAAAAACTGAGTTATCTAAAATAAAGCTCCAGGGAGACCTTAGTGCTGCCTTTTAGTTCTTAGAGGTGGTTTGTAAGAAAGACATGGGGAGACCTTTTAGCAGGGTTTCTGCAACAGGGTTTAAACTAAAAGAGGGTCGATTCAGACTGGACATAAGGAAGAAGTTTTTTACAATGAGGATGGTGAAACACTGGCAGAGGTTACCCAAATAGGTGGTGGGTGGAAGCATTTGAGGTCAGGCTGGACAGGGCTCTGAGCAACCTGACCTACTTGAAGATGCCCCTGCTTATTCCAGGGGGTTGGACCAGACGACCTTTAAGGGTCTCTTCCAACCCCAACTAGAATATCATTCCATGATTTTTCACGTGTAGAGCACTGTACTGAGATTTCCATCTGATCTTAAGAGCACAGTATGTTAAGGACTGGACATAAGTTGTAAGACCTACTCCAAGCCTTATGCTACAAGAAACTCTGAACCAGCTTCTGCTGCTCCCCCAACATGACCACTCAGGAGCATAATCTCAGTCTGGCAATGTAAGCCAGACTGCCTTCCTAATACAGCTTTGATTCAAACTAACTATGAAAGCTTTTCAGTTCTTCCAGAGCTGCCTGATGGAAGGAATTGCTGCCCAAAGATTAGTGCCACAATCTTTTTAGACTCTGCAAGCAAAAAAAAGCTTGTGTGGAGACTCCTGCCCACCTCCCGTGGGTGCTTAATTAGAATTTCTGGCACACTCAGAGACCTTTAGACAGAGGGTGCTACAGAAGTGGAAAATATTATCATCATTATGCCTGCTCCCACCAGTGCTGGCATCCAAGGGAGAGCTTGCCCAGCAGATGGTGAAGTCATGAGCACGGCTGGCTTTGGTTATAATTTCCCTCATCACAGACTCTCCTTGTTGGAGCAGCTTCCCTTCTTGATGCCTGAAGAGCAAACCAGAACCTGCAGAACAGACCTGCATCCTGCTGGTCAGTACCACTGACACATTCAAACCAGCCAGCACTCAAATCACTGCAAACTAAGTCATCCATGGGGCTTTCTAATTAAAAAGAGCTTCACTTAGATGGCAATTCTTTTTCCCACCTGTCACAGGCAGCCCTCCCCTGAATTTCGATCATTAAAAGGAAAATAAACCAATGCATTAGTCAGCTTTTGTTAAGTGTCAAACATTTCCACTCTAAACAATGAGCAAAACAAGGAGAGGTGTTTAATAGCTCTCAGAGCAACTTTATACCTTCCTAAACACTATTTCTGTACCTCTTGCTAATTGCTTATTTGCCCTGGTTGTATGGAAGAGCCTGGCTCACTCCAGCTTTGACAGAGGAGAACAGCAGTGTTTAACATGCTGCAGGAGGTGTGATATGCCTGGTTCTAATTTTTATCCTTATTTATTTCTGTTGGGGTTAGCAGCTGAGGACTCTGAGCTACCTGAGGCGTAACTAAGATGCCATTAGCTTTAAATCTGTTCCCAAGTGCTGCAAGCAGCCTCTCCATTTGGCTTAGGACATCACCTTGCAGATGAAGCCTTTGCATATGTGGGAACATTCTGCTCAAAACTTCTCTCTTCACCAAAAACTTCCTAAGGACCCTGGAATAAAAGCACAGAGTAATGCTCTCCTCCTCTTTCCTGGGGTTTTTCATCGTAAATTGTGAAGGATCCCGTAGCAGAAAGAAGTGCTTTGAAATGGGAGCGAAGAGTAATCTCTGCTACTCCTTGTAGCACCATGGGAGTCCACGCACGTTCTGCAGGGAACTTGCAAACGCATCAGCACCCTGCCCACGTAGTGAGGAAGGGACTGAGAGTGGAAACAACCTGACCTGGAGTTCCTCCCCATGGCGGCTGACGATGGAAACGCCTGTAGCCCACATCTGCTACGCGGCTCGAACATCACCGGCTCCAACTCGGGATTTATTTTTATCGCTTTTCTAAAACGAGACAGAAACTTCCCCTCGCCTGAATCCTGCCTCATTTCAGGGAAGGCATCGCAGCATGGCAGTCTAAAAGGGGAATCACACGCCGTCGTCATTACCAGCCTATTCAGAAAGCCTTTGCTGAATCTCTCAGATCTGCACGGTCGCTTTGATGCCACCAGCAGAGAGATTTCTGATGACACATCCGCAGTCTCCAGCGAAGGTGCTGCTGCTGCTGCTGCCTCCGGCCCTTCCTTACAGAACCCTCTGATCTATTTAATTTAGGTACTTTTGCTGCACACCTATGATGGTGTCTGATCATGGCAGAAAGTAACTTTACAACGTTGCACACCCGCCCAACAACCCACCATGCCACAGTCCTCCAACAGGACCCATCGAGACTCTTCTATTCAACAGAGACAGAAACACACTCAGAGAGCCCTAAAGTGAAAAGGCAATTTGTGAATCTGATCTCATCTTCAGTTTTTCATCTTTTTGATTTTCATCCATTGAGCTGGAGCTGGTTGTATGTAAGAATGAATATGCTGTTCCCTAATGGAAGCTGGATTGACTTGCTCTCTAAGTGGAGATGCCAGACAAGCTGGCACTGAAATGGAGAAAACATGGGAACACTGCAATAGTGAGAGAAGATACATCAGTGCTGTGACACACAAACCACACCGGGTAGCTTTAGTTTACTGTAGAGAATGGGGTGCTCCCAGATGCTCAGAAATCCCTGATGAGCAGATATGAGTTTCCTGCATTTTAGGACTCGCTATGATTTAACAATGTCTTTGCCTCCCTGACATGAAACCACACCAGCAGCACGAGGTGCCCACACCACAGCCAGCAGCACAGAGAGCACTGCATCGACTTACTGACCTAACACCTGGTGTTAGCAAGCCAGATCAATAGGGGTGAAGATGCTAATGCAGGCTTTTCTCCCTTCCTGCTGACATCCTTATGCCAGCACCACATTCTAAAGGATATCACAACTCTACCACATCGTGGTACTGATGTCAGTGCCATGATTAAGACAGCAAAGTAATTACAAGTGTCTGCTTTTGTATGCTGATTGCTTTCCAAATAGATGTTCTCCATTCCAAATAAATCCACTATGGATTAACATTTCTCCTACTTGTTCACCACCTAGAATGTATTTGATTAGAAACGCGTGATCAAAACTCTGCTTGACCATTTTTCAGCACTTCACCATTTTTTTCTTTTCCTCATCAGGGAGAAAAATGTATCCATTAGTTAACCTTTTCAAACACATTCTTTTTGTAGGCTAATTCAAAGAAGGATTATAAAAAAAATCGTCAGACTCGGCATGTGAATAGCTTTTTGTGAGCACAGGGAACAAGCATTCATATATCAGAACATCAGCATGGGGAGATAAGGGAGCTGTATAGTGAGAGCTTATCTGAATGCAAGATCAGCCCTGTGAAACCAGCATAAACATCAAGGACAGAATCCATATATTGATGTAATTCTTAGTGCTACTAGTGCATTTGTGTGAATTTGCAATTAAATAAAGCTTATTCCTTACAAAGAAAACAAGAAGTTAAGGATACAATTCAAGGTCTATTGAGATCAATGAGAATTTTTTTCATTGCATTTGAATATAGCTACCTCTCCCTCCCTCCCAACATGCCTGCTAGAATATTAAGAAAGAAATTACCTGAAATTCGTTTGTACTACTTTTGAACAGACCAAGAATTGAATCCTCAATTCTTTTAGTCTGCTTTCTAAACCAGCAAATCCAAAGCTCTCCTTTCATCCACAGCTAACATTTAATGTATTTAAATCCACATTGGTTTTGTACCAAATAAAGTCATTGAAAATACCACAAATAGATGTGGGTGACAAATTAACTGATGCAGGCAACATAACTTTGAATTTCCTGACTTTTAGGCAATTAAAATATCAACTTAATTGTTGGATCTGTGTAGCTTCTCTCATTTTAATATGTAAATCAGTCTCTATTACACTATAGCTCAAAGAATGTGTGACTCTGCTTACTTGATTAGGCTGGGAATTGCTGGTCCTGCTGTCACAGTGTTTACACTCTAGTGACAACTTTGCACATCAAATTCACATAATGCAATGTCATCAACTTACTCATCAAATATAAACTTCTTAAATACAGCCGCTGCTCTAAAATATTGAACCTTATTTTACTTCATTTACAGCTCCTAAATAATCAGTATAAGTGAAAAGAAAAACTGGAAATTCAACTGCACAACAGTATTTCTCAGAGAAAACAGCTTCCCACAGACAGGGAGATGAAGCAGAAAAACAGTCCATGCCAAAAGTTATCCTTTGGCTTCCAAATTTTAGTTGTATGTTGCCCCTTTAAAATGTGGTACAAGGAGACAAACTTTATTTCTCAGTCTCCACACATTCACCCCACCTCATCTGGGATTCAGTGTTAAGGAGCCCTGATTTATCTTGTGAAGACAGTCAGGTGTCAGCTCCTGGCCACATATAGTTGTCTGCAAATTGATATAAGGACTCCAGAGTAAACCAGCAAACTCAGTCATTTTTTTCTTGTTATGACCTGATCACAACAGGAAAACCATCTTGGACAGAATGGAGTGGGAAAGGGTAATTAAGTTCAGTATTTTCCCATTTTTGTAGTCTTTTCTGAATCCAATAAACAACCCCAACCAAGGGGACGTTCACCTTGCCAGCACAAGGCTTTTTAAGACTTCCCAGTGTCCTTGACACCCCTTGCAAAGTTCCTCCACTGGATTTCTACCAGCCTACTGGCTCACAGAGGCATCAGGCTTTAATTTCCAGGAGAAACAATGCATTGACAAGAGGCAGAGCAGAGATCTGAGGCTCGGCGCTGCCGGAGCGCTCCGCCACGCTGGCAGGATGGTTTTTCTGATGTCAGGGAAATCATGTCGGCCTGAATTTGAGACATCAGCACAAGCCTTTCTTCTCAATCCTGCTGATGAATGAAAGAGCATTTTCAATTGTGTACATCCAGAGGCCTTGTGGCACATCAGGCCTAATCAAAAGCTGCTCCATGATGCAAAGTGCTGTCAGAGGCAGCTCCCAGCACAGCCCTGCAGGAGCCAAAGGGCAGCTGCAGATAATTCTGCATTTCCTCCCATTCAGGGCTGGAGAGATCTAGCAGGAGCATCCCAGCCACCAAGGAGGCCACAACCAAGCAATGAGAGCTCGACTCATCCCAGGCAGGAAAACACAAATGACAAAGTTTACCCAACAACAAAGCTCAACAGGCTGCTGGCTTGTCTCTGGCTGATAAAGACATCATCAGCACAGAGGGATACTGAGGAATCTGAGGGATGTAGAAGAACTGTGGCCACAAAGGGTGTTACCTTTCATGTGGCAGTTTCTGTACAGTACAAACTTGGTGGCTTTTTACAAGGATTGTGGAGGTAGGAAGGAGCTAAAACACAGAGAGAAGGATTTTGGATCCTTCTGCAGCTCATTGACCTTTCTCCTTGCAAAGGCTCTGAACGTCCCCTGAGTGGAAATGAAGGAGCACAGCTACTTCTGGAGGTTACTTCTGATAGTGAGAACAACTCTTCCACATGCTTTGTATTTCACTCAGCTACTGATGGACTGGGAACTGGAATCCCAAGTAATCAGGTTTAAAAGTACTGTTTCTATTACCAGTTTTTTCTTTGACAGACACAGACAGAAGGAGACAGAAGACTCCTTGTGAGCCCAGGTTTCTCTACACATTTTCTCTTCATTTATCTGTTCCCTGAAGTCACCTCTAACCTTGCTCTCTGCCCATCTGTAATGGCTTTAGCCACCTCTAATCTTCCCACCTACCTCAGCAAAGGCAGCCTCTTCCTCCCCAGATGTAACACCACACCTTTACTGTGTCAGGACCGAGTAAGGAAAATGCATTTGCCCAGGAAACCAGCAGCCTCCTGCTCAGCTGTATTTTCTTGCACTGCTACTCATTTCCATCACACCCAGACTCAAGTCAGGATCAATAAGCCCAGAGAATCTTCCCTTGGGAGCCTCCTTCCTCATATTGCTACAGAAGCCATTGCAGATGTTGTCGCAGTTGTGTTTAAATTTGGTGCTCCTCATCACATATACATTTTTATTTTCCATTTTCTTCTCTCTCACAACTTATTTTACTATTTTTTTCTTTCCAAAAATGATTTTATTTTTTTTAATGGAACAAAGCTTCTACTTCTACTAAATATTTTGTAATCCATTTCTGCACAGTGCCTAGCAAGAGGGTAGAAGATGCTTTAAAAAAACCTCTTGTAGGACTTGCTGGAGCTGTATGAAAGTATTATGTAGGTTCACAGGCTGCCTTTTAGAAAAGCAGAAATATTGAGTTCTCTGAGAACTTCACATGTGAAATTGGTAGAAAAGGAGGGCAGGAAGAAATCCTGCAGCTTTTTTTGCTCTTTGTTAAAGCTAAGTATAGTCTGGATAGTAACCTTTGACTGACACCAAGTTTTACACATTTGCCAGCTACAACAGAACTACTTTACAGAATTTATTACAAACCTCTGGCTCCCTGGACAGCAGAGAGAGCCTGAAAGTTCCAGCAATGTCTCAGTGCCACCTCCCATCCCAGTTTCACAAGAAGCTGCAGGCTTCAGGCATCCTTGGGGGTTTGTTCGGTCAGCAACCTTTGGCCCTCTCGCAGCACACAGATTACACCGAGCTCGGGGCAAGTCTCTGGATGTTCAACAGACTCATGGCAACTTGCCACAGGCAGGGCACACTGTTTGTAATATCCTCAGTGCTGCATGACTTCATATCTGTATTATCTCCAAAAAAAAAAAAACCTTGGGAATCTTTCGGGATGATGAATACTATATATGATTAAAGCAGTTTTTTTTTTCAAGATTAGAAAACATTTCTTCCAGCCCTCTTGAGATACTGGACTTTCATTCAAGCCAGGACCTTTTTAGGTGCCTGCAGTGACTTCAGTAGTGCAGAACATTTACCATGAAAGGCACTGTTGCTGAATCAGAACACACAAAAGCTTCAAGGTATTTTCCTCTTACGGCTGCACTGCCCAAATCCATTGGCACCATTTAGGGACCCTCCCCTGATCACTGTAACCCTGTCTATATGAGGTACAGGAGATGACAACTCTGCTAGAGTTTTTTATGAAAACAGATATATTTAGCAGCACCACCTGGCTATCTCCAGTGCTGGGCTGAGACAAAGGGATATGGATAATAACGAAGGGAATCAAAGTAAGCTCTATTTAAACTATCAGCTTATTCCCAGTCTTAATATACAATTCAGGTCCCAGACTGGTCTAAATGTCTTGCAGAAGAGAAAGTAGCACCATAAAAACAATAATAACAAGAATTAGCTGAGAGCTGGAGGGATTGCCCCACACAGCACAGGAGGGCAGGCAGCTCCCAGTGGGTCAGGACTGCTGCTAATAACTCTCATCCCTTGTGCTGCTTTCCATATCACTTGTGGTTTGCACACCAATGCTGTGCAACATCCTGGGTGCAGGCAGCAGTAGGGGATGATTTCTTCCCCTGTCAAGGATATGTGGCCATCTCTGGAGCGAAAGAGGACAGACCTTCATCAGTGCACAGCAAAGCACCAGAGGCAAAGTCAAGCTCTTTATTAACTTCAGATGAAATTGGGATATGCAGAAAGCAATTTGCTGAGATACAAGCAGGGCACAAAGGCTAACATCCTGCTTTTAACTGAAGTCCCTTAACATTTGAAGGCAGCAAATGCCCCGGCCCTTTGTGTCTCTTTAGAACAAAGGCAGTTCCTTCAGTACAAGTGAAGGGGAACTGGCAGGTTAAACATCAGTGACAGAAGGGTCACCTAATGAATCCTTCCTGTGCTTTGGGAAGAGGCAGGATGAGACTGAAGGAGAGCTGCCCTCTGTACACTCACCTGGCCCAAGCCCATTTGATCAGTGGGATGCTGGGAGCCACTAGCACAAAGTGAGGAAAGGAGGCTGCACTTCCACACATGCACCCACCAGCAGCTGAGGTCAGGGAAGAATCCTCCATCAGGTGGACTCGGGTCTCATTCACAGGTGCAGCCCTCATCATGTGTGGATTCCCTACACAGATGGCAGGAAGCACCAAGGCTTCCAAGCACCAACAGCTCAGCCAACTGTGGATGGAGAATGGCAACTTCTAAATTCCATCTGCTCCTTTTTTTTGTCACCTTCTGTAGTCAGAAACACATTCATCAGAAGCACAAGCACACTGGGACAGTGACAAATTTTACTGTCTCTGGTGTGTCACTTCAACAAGATTAGATTATTTTAATATTAATTCATTACCCAATTTAAATCCAATTAAATACATTTTACAAGGCCCTGGCATGGCTGTGATGCTGGGGACAGCCCCTGCTGAACACCAGGTGTAGCATCTGTGTTAGGGCCAAACACCTGCCTCAGAGTGAGATTCCCCAGTCCTTCATCAAGGACCCCCTTTCCCACTTTTTCCTTAACAAGGGGAAAAGGACACTGAAATGATTGAGATAGATGAAAAACTTTTTTTTTTTGGTGGGATTATGATCAGGAAAATAGTTCCAAAGTTCTCCCTAGATGGTTGAAATCAGAGTTGATTTCCCCATCTTCCTTCCTGGTAGGGGTGCCAGCCTCTCTCTCACCAGAAAGAATATTAAAAGCACTTTTCCTCTGTCTCACAGGGAGAAGCTGCATGAAGAAGGGAACACTCCAGTGTAGCTACGGGATAGCAATAAATCATGAGAGCTCATGGAAAATTCGCATTACTGCATTCTTTTAGTCAGGAACCAGCTTCCATGGATCATCCATTTCTACCTTCAGATACATTACCTTTAAAATAGGAACACAAATGGAGATTAGGAGCACCTGAACCATCCTCTCTCATTTCTACCTATGCTTTGTTACAAGTCATTACTTCTCTCAGCTCCACATTAGCTGCCACCTCCATATTTGCTTGCAACTAAGACCCAAATCTATCTCTAGCAGTGCCAGAAATCAAGGGGTCTACCAGGACTCCACAGGGCAACAAAAAGAAAGATCTGAACAGAAATGGCCTGGAGAGAAATGGGGAAAAAGTAGGAAAAGCTATGGAGATGGAAAAAAAAGAAAAACAGATGATGCAGATTGAAATACAGAAGGGGCAGTGCAGGGAAGGTGTGAAGAGCATGGGAAAGAGAAATGCAGAACTGGAACAGATTTCAGATCTGTGCAGCAATGCCCTGTGCCACCTCTCCAAAGCTGTCACAATCTGCATCCCTGTTTCCGAGGCAGGAGGATGCGGAGCCTTTCCCCAGATGGCTGTCTGACCTTGGTGCTCCCAGCTCTTACACAACCCAGCAGAGGAGCACAACACTCACAGAGCTCCAGCCCATGCCCCCACAGTGTGGAGCCCACAGCCCTGCCCCCCTTAGCACCCCACGAGCCTGCACTGCCAATCTGCATTTTGGAAAAGGACAGGATGTTGTTACAGCTCTCCGTGGGTCCCCATCTGAACAGGGACTATTACGGTATAAATGAGAGGAGAGGGCCACTGAACCATGTGGCAACTTGCCAGGCTGTGCTGCAGCCTCCAGCGGTTATGCTCAAAGAGATTTAAAGTCCAGCATAACCTTGATTTTTAATAGAGTCACATTTAATGAGCTTTAACGTCCACAGTAATAATTTTCTTATTACCTACGCAGGAGTCGGAAATACGATCAGAAGAAATGTGCTGCACTCCAGTCCAATGAAGGGATTTAACAATGGCCAATACATTATTATCAAAACCATCAACATCATTGTCCTTAATGCCTCTTTTTGGTTGGTATAATTATAATTCTGTGAACCAGAAGCATAGCTGTTGCATACCACATAAGCTTGCTAAATGCATCAAACCTTGCTGGCTGGAGGCCACTCAAAATCCCTCACCTCGCCAAGCAGCGGTCAGGTTATATGGCAAAACAGGACAATAAAATCTTACATTTACCTCTATCTGTCTAAAGGCAAAATGCAAACTTACGTATGACCTTTGTTGTCCTCCCAGCTTTTATCCACACTCTTCCTACTCTGTCCTTGCTCTCTTTTCATCCCATTCTACTCTGACACCAGGGACCTCCCACCTCAAAAGCTCAGAGAACTGAATTTGCCTCTTGCGTGTGTCATACAAGCAAGCTGGATAAACAGACAGATGGGGACTGCAGCTGACAGAAAGGGGTAAAAGAAAAACTTCAATTCTTGTTATTTTTGTACAGAAACAGCTTCACAAAACTCACAGAAATCCGCTCCCTTATCATGCACAACCAACCTCCCTCCCTGGGGTAGCCAATTGGACAGTGACAAACAAAGCAGAGGGAGTTTCTGCCACACGCTCCCCACTTCACACCTTGAAAATACACTGAAGCAGAAGGCATGTGGCAGCTGTTCCTGTGGGCAGAGCTAAGAAAACAGCAAAAGCTGGATCCTCCATGTCTTATCCAAAGGGAGACAGAGTGAGTTTTCTGGCCACACGAATCCATGTTGTTGAGCCACTGCTGAACAGCTGCTGCATCCACACTGCGGATGCAGGATGGAGTTGATGCAGAAATGGATGCAGCTTGCACAGCACACTTGATCAGCTGTCCCCAAACCCACCAGGAGCTCTCCCTGCTCCAGCAAGGAGGCTGAATCTGGCATTCACCTGGCTAATTTAAAGCCAGCTCAGAATAACCCAGTGACTTTGTGGTTAGCACTGTAACACCTTCAGCATCTCTTCACAACCCAACATTTGCAGTCCCCATGCTCTGACCATGCTGCTGAATGCTCCCACAGCAGAAATGAGAGTTTAGGTGCATTTATGGCAATGTGCCCTGTGCATGACAGTGACACACTCAAGCACATGAAATACTGGAAAAAATACCCAAGATCTTTCCACATAACCTGGCTTCCTATACCTTCACCCTGTCCTCAAAGAGAGTCATCCACAGGGCTGCTCCATCCTTCAGCAGCTTTCTCCCATTTTGTTTACAATAAACACTTTCAGATGCACTTATAGGCACTCTGAGAATCCAAAGGGCCCTCCTGTGACTCTGGTAAATGACACTGAAGTACTTCCCACCCTTCTAAGTTATGAACCTGATGCTCTCTTCCATCTGAGATGGTCACCAGAAGCCAGAATAATGTAGCTTGGGACTGGGGTAAAAGGAAAAAAAAAATAATCACATACATGAGGCTGGAAATACCCTGAAACCCAGCAAGCTGTTTGTTTTCCTGTTGGAATCAAAGGCAGAAGAGAAAACAGCTTTAAAAATGCATCCCTTCTGAGCTAACGACAAACCTGGTAACATCCCAGCACAGAGGCACCTCACAAACAGCTAAAAAAGCAACTGTGTGGAAAGGCAGCAGAATAATAATTCTAACACATCACAGGAGGCACACGTGAGGAACACATTTCCCCAGAAGAGATGGTCTAATTACTGCAGATGTTACCCCAGAGGCTCATTCATCAGAGACACAGGCTGACCCCACCCCTGCAGCCTCTCTGCCCCTGCCCTCCCTGGGCACTGTCAGCATCAGATGTGCCTGGTACTCGGGGCATAAGGACAGACAAGGGCACTGGGCAGCAGCATCCACTGCAATTTAAACCCCTAAACCCCAGTGCATGTCAAATTCTAATTGCAAGGCAAGAGCTATCCCCAAGAACTGCTCCCTGGGGGTCTGAGTCTGGAAGCTCCTACAGACAATGGGTTTTTTAAATGTTTGCCAAGTGTTTCATGCTTATGCATCTGTTAGAGCATCCACTAACAGGAGTGACAGAACTGTCACTTACTTGTGACATGCAGTGAGCTCTTCCCTTTATAAACCACCCCATCTGCACTTTTCACCATCATATTTTTAAGGCTGTATAGCACCATAATCCACTCTGAGATGCTGGAACAAACACATTCTCAGCAGTAATACAGAGCCATTGTGTGAGTGATGGGAAAACAGACAAGCTACTTTCTGAGAATTTCAGTTTCATAACAGAGAAAGATGTTTTCTTCTGTGCATTTTCTTTAAACCAGGGCTCTGTCCTTTTGTGGGTCTGAAGTCTCCAGCACTTGTGACCTTTGGGAGAAGCTCTGCTCTCTCAGTCTCATCTGAGGGAGGTGCCTGATCTCCAGACATTGACAATGTATGTGCAGTTGGAACACACCAGGTTTGCTCCACACGGACCTTCAGCTCTCTCTCATTTTTTTCTTCTCTAAAAAATTGTTTTGAGGCTATGAGAGAGTTACAGCAGTAACTTCTCCTGGGCTCTTCAGCATAACTTGATTCTACCTGGTCCCTCACAGTGTTACAGATGATGGGTTAGGCTTCACTGATATCCTTACCTTGATTTTCAGAGTCTGAGAGCATGTCTGGAGGTGTTGATTTTTGGGGTTACTGTACTAAAAAGTCCCACTCAGGTATGTGAAAGGAAGACAGACTGTACTGGAGTGCCACAGATTCTGTGAAACGTATTTAGCTCAGTGAAAGATGTACTCTGCTTTCATGGAGTATTGAATGTAGCTGTGATTAATGGGGCACATATACACTGATAAACAATATTAATTTGTTTTAAGCCAGGTCTGAAAAGATTCCAACCACTTGCTTCCCTGCAGCTATGAAAGTTATTTCCTGCTGTCTGTACTACCTCAAGGGCTAAACCAGCCCTGAAAGGAAGGAAATATTTCCTTTCACTCTGTCGGCAGCCCCAGCCTATGAAGGCTGTTGTATTGGTATTTCATTCATCATGAACAAATGATATGAATTATTATTATTTAGCCTTACCACCCACCCTCTACCACACTGCCACAGGATTGCCACCCCACATTCACTCTCTCCTGCATCAACCCAGCTGTTTTCATTTTCCATATAACCACTCCATCAAGCACACTGTCTGCAATGCCTCCATCTGCTTCTGCACTCAGTTCCTCTGGCAACACGGATGAATAAATTGCATCCCCAGGATCAGAAGCCAACAGCCTACCTGCAACTTCTTGTGGGGACTGAAAACCCCCAACTCCTTCCAGATTCCCAGAGATGGATCCACCTCCTTTGAGCACCCTCACGAGCTCCCTCAGCTTCTCACACTCCTCCTGCAGCTGCTGCTGCTCCTCCTTGCGTTGCTGCTTGGCCAAACTCATCGGGTTCATGCTGAAATGGACAACCTTGGTTCTGCTGGGGTCGTAGTCACCCTGGGTGGCAGAAAAAAAGCCAAAAAGCACAATGAGCAACGAATCCAACCTCCAAGTCCACCCAGCCTGTGCCAATCAATGAAATAAAAAAAATGTTACAGCAAGAAAATAAGGTGACATTTATGCAGTGACAAGGTTTTATTCCAACAGTTGAAGGCAGCCAAACCCACTGTTGTTTCTCCTTCTTGCTATTCCATCTTTAAAAATCCCTGAAACAAAGCAAAGAAACAACAAACAAACAAAAAAAAACCAAACCAGAAAAAAAACCCAGAAACACCCCACTTAACAGAACTTGTTCCCTGGCTGATACTTCCACAACCAAATTTAACTCCAGAAATGAAGTTTTATAGCTGTATTTAAAATCTCTTGATAGCAGGAGATTATAATGAACACTCAAACACACCCTTAAACTACAGTAGGACACGCAGTGCCAGCCTGATTTATTGCTCATATGAGCCAGCAACATCCATGTCATCCAAAGGTGGAGTCATTAGCAAGTTGTATCAGCTTGTCCCAAGCAAGGGAACTGATATCCCATTCCTTTTTTCTCAAAGGAGAATTGTATTTACAGCAGTTTAAATAGTCAGTCAAGCCCTAAGACGGCAAATTAATATTCTTTCAAAGCGAGAGGAAAACACTGATGTTTCATTTGTGATTTCAGAGAGACAATTTTCATATAAACTACAGGACGCCTCACAACCATAAATGTAGTAAAACATGTGCTAACGCTGGCTGCCACGGCACTCTGCCCAGCTGAAACCCTATAGCAGTGCCTGCATAAAAAGCTATTTTATATGGTAATATTTTTCCTTCAATTAAATCTCGGGACCTAAAGTGATTTTGTAAACATTAATTAACCCTCAAGAGCAGCATGAGGTAGGTATTATCCCAATTTTATCATTTCATTTCCATTAAAGACGTGATAGAACTTTATGTGGGATTTTTTTTTCCATGCTAACCAGAGCAGAGACTGAGCGACTTCATCCTGCATTGCTGGTCATTGCTGGCAAGAGACCCCAGAAGATCCCACTCCCAAACATCTTTTATTGAAAATACTCTCTAGTCACACACTGTGAAGCTCCTCATCAGGCAGTGAACTGCTGAAACTCACTGCCCCAGAGCCTGGCAACAGACACAAAACAGCATCAAAAATGGGTTTGAAAAATTCAAGGACAACAGCTCCAGAACTGGGCCATGCCAGGGCAGGACATGGGAGAATCTTCCAGCATCTCTGGTTGCTGGAATAGTGCTGGAGAGCATGAACAAATCCGTGGGCTTTCACAAAATAGCAGCTTCTATCACTGTGGTCAAAAATGCTCTTCTAGAATTTTCTTCCCAGAGGACAAAAAAAGAGGGGTGTGGTGGTTCCTTATAACTACTCTGAGAAACCAGTTTGGGCACAGCTGAGCATCTGGGTAGGAGAGAGTCACTGTTCCACAGTGTAAGTGCAAGTCACAAAGAGAGGAGATCACATGTGTATGTCCCAGGCCAAGAAAGGGTGGCAGGAACTCCCAGAGGTCTGCCCTGGTCCAAGAGCTCCAGGGAGCTGGGAAGACTCAGACATGGAAACCTTGGGCACCCTTCCCAAATGTTTGCACTCCCCACAGTCTGGGGTATGTGGCCTCCCAACCCTTGGCCACACACTCGGCAGGTGATGCACATTCTCCTACTGCCCAAGCCTCCTTCAGTGACCTCGGGAACACCTGGGAGGGCAGCACTGCCCTGCAGCCCCACAGCAACAGGGCTTTGTGAGCCCATTTCCACAGCCAGGCTGAGACAAACCTCCCCTAATTGCCAATCAGGCAATTCAGGCCAAAAGAAGAAATAATCCCACCATCAGCTTTGATCATGAGAAATTCAGGTGAGACCTGAAGGACACAAGCAGTACCTTGCAGATGTCAAACAGAGGGAGAAGGAAGACAGCTGCAACACCAGCCCATTAGATATTATTTTTCCCAGCACACACTGGCATTTACAGACCTGCTTCTGCACTCAGCTCGTTACCTTCTCGTGCTATTTGCACTTCAGGACTCCTCCAGACAGGTCAGGGCACTCCTCACTCTCATGTTTGTCTTTCAAGGGAAGAGATTCAACTCCAAAGTTTGCAACAGGTCTTACTGTGGCTGGCAGGAGGATGCTCCAGTGCCAGCTGTGGATCCCAGTTCCAGCTGCTGGTGCTTCTGTCCAGCTGGGAAGGGCTCTGGCCCTGTCTCCCTTGCCAAGGGCAGGCAGAGCTCACAGCTCCTCATGCTGGCTGCCAGCACCATTGCAGCTCCAGTGCAGGGATCACCATTGCTGCAGGCACAGCAGCAGGATCCCCGTGTGAGGACAGCCTTGCACACCTGGAGACTGCTGCTACCTCCCTGCTAGGGCTGCTGTAACCCACACTGCACCAATCTGTTTATTCTGCAGGTTATTTAACTCTTTTCCATCACCTTTCTATAAAGCCCTGCCATGGATCTGCAGTGCTTTGGCTCTTACAGATCTTTCAGACCATTTATCCTCTCTTTTCATAACATTCCCCCCATGGAAAAATCTTGCTCTAAAACTCATCACCAGGCCTCAGCCTTATTTTCAGGGTTCACCAGCTCTCCTCAGCACATCAGTCTGAAGGTTCACTGAGACAAGAGAATCTCTTAAAAGCCCACAATGCAACAAAAGCAGTGGCAGAATCCATCTCATTTAACATTTCTGGGAGATCACTAACATATTTGCTATGCTACTCACATTTTTGGGCTAGGGGCAGTAGCTTTCTCTTTCTTCTACACAGCACACATCAAACCAGTACATTTCTCCCTACAGCTAAAATATTAGTGCAGCTGGTTTATATTATAGCAATGCCTAAAAGAAACCAAGTGAGACAGGGATCTCAGCATGCCAGGCCCTGTACAAACCCTACAGGAAACTACCAATTAAAGCCCAAAAAGCAAACAACAAAGCCTGAAGATGCAGTATGTGAGGAGATTACAGGTATGGAAAGATGCAATCTCTGGTTCCAGGTTCCTCAGCAGCATGGCAGAAAAGAAAACACATCTTCAGAGCTGCTCCTCCTCACCACCAGACCATGCTGCCACCTCGCAGTTGTACCAAGCAGAGTGTCACTTAAGTCTCCAGGAAATTTACTGGCACTCTCTGGAGTTTCAAATAAATGCAGAAGCTTTCCATGGAAACGGTGCAGACCAGAGGCAGTTCCTAATGAAAGGGATGGGTCTCATGTGCAGGTAATATAAAAAGTCAAAACACTATCACAGCTTGGGATGTTTGCAGTGTTTTTCCCAAATTTCTGAAGGTTGGGGATGACTTTGTGTTGTGAAAATGAGTGATTATGGGTTGGCTCTGTGAAGACCCATGGCTGGAAACTGCTAAATATAAAAGACAGAAAGGCAGCATTAACAAATCACTAGCATTTGATAGACATGAAGCCCTAATGCTGGTAGGAAACCAGGGACTGAAGAAAGCAAACAACACCCTCCTGAAATCCCTTTCATTCTGGAAAATGTAAATTGCTGTTTTTCTCTGTCAACTGCACTTCCACCTACAATAAATTAGCCTTACAGATCATAATTTTGTTCTTTCAGTTGTGCAGCAGAAGCTTGGAGAATTGTTCCAGGCACTGGGAGAGAAGACCTAAAACAGATTTGCCCATTTAGAAAATCATTTCTAATCTTGGGTGACTGAAGAGGAAAACCAAACAGTGGCATTTGAAAGGCAGGCACAGAAGAGACAGCCATGTTCCTTGAGCAGGAGCTGGGACTCCCCAAACAGCTGCCCAGGCACGGCTCCAGATGCTGCTTCTGTGCTGAGCAAACACATGCAAGGAGGTATTGCTTAGCAGAGTTAAAAAGCATCTTGTAACGAACGGTAATGTATCCCTGGTTGCTCCAGGAAGCGTGAAAATCGTGCTGCAGGTTTGGAAACTTGGCCTCAATGTGAGGTTTGACCAAACCCACTAAAGCTCATGGTGCCTTTATATGGAAATGTGGGACATTTGGGCGATGCAGTCGATGTGTGACCTACAGAGCTCTGTTGGAAAGCCATCCCACCCCTGGCTCATTCAGCACTAACTTGGTAGCTTGTTTTGCTCATCAGCACATCATGGCCAGTGTCTCAGAGAGCAAAGATAACACATTACTGCCAATTTCTCAGCAGCATCCCCTCTTTACCTCTGTTTTTCCCCAATACCTTAAAAACCAGAAATTGCAGAGATTCTGAAGAGTAAATGACTTGGACTAGAGAGAACTGCTGGCGTTCATTGATTCTTCTTTTCAGGGATAACATTGAACAAGTAATTCAGATTTGTCAGAAAAATGTACACAGAGCTTCAATTTAGGAGGAAGCAATAAATTCCTTGATTGATTGCAACCAAACCTGGTTGGCACTTAAAAAAGTGAATTACTCATTCCTGGAAAGCAAGATGTTAACTAGCTGATTTGGTGCTTAAGGCAGCAAAAACAATTTTTTGGCTCTCAGAAGAGCACCGAACATTTTATAGAGATGATTTGTTGATTTCACATGTTAATACACTCCAAAATTTGTGAAATAATGTTATTTTGATGCATCAATCTCAACCTTACAGAGATATGCCCCAGGGTATCCACAAGGGAAACTGTCTCATGAACCACCCCATTGCTGCTGTCCCAGCTGTGGAGTCACTATGTGTGACAAACGCTGCAGATGCCACACACAAATATTGGCTTAATGCAGTATGTTCCAAGCACACTCTGGCAGAACTATTTAGTAAGACTCTGGCTATCAATAAACTTTCTGACAAAAGACTATGGAAAAAAGAATTTGCAACAGGGCCAATTTGTCATCTAGAACCGAGGTACAAGCTCAAGTCAGATGCTGCTGCCTCCCCTCTCACTTCCATCCTCTAGCTTGAAGAAAAACCACCCCAGGGAGATAATTGTGCTGATGCTACGTGTCATTTTTTAAAACTATATTATTGTCAAACAGTCAGCATGTTGGTCTATGTGTTGAAATTACAGCTCAAAAACTTCCTAAGTAATCTGCCCATTAGGGAAGAATCAGTCAAGTGCCAAAGCAATGAATGAAGACAGGACTGCTTTAATCTCTGAGAAACAGAAACTTTTCCTTTAGAAGAGGAGTTGTTTAGAAGAACAATGAAAGCTGCCAGTGACAGCACCTTGAAGAGGGATGAACTTATTTTGGCATCTCTCCTCCTGGTTGTTTGAAAACTGCACAGTCCCAATTCAGAGATGTCTTTCTCCAGGAGCTATAAAAGCTTTTCTCTCTACTCCACTCACTTTCACAGACACACAGGTAAGAATAAAGTACTTAAAACCATGTGGACCACTTAACATTTAATGAAACATTCAGTGCTTAACAACTCCATTTAAGGTCTATTCATCTGCTGCAGGTATTTCTGATCAGAAGGTAGAGCTGGTAGCAAAGGGAATAGTCTCCACTGGTGTGAATACGTTTATCTAACATCACTAATGAAATTAAAGAAGTCCATACATCGCAAAAAAAAAGCAATGACTGTCAGGATACAATGTCAGCAGGCACTGTGAAGGATTTTCAGCTGACTTCACATCCTCACAGGCTCCTTCTGTTTAATGTTTTGGCAAAAAAAAATCATCAAACCCCATAGATGGGGGAGACATGCATTTAAATGTGTTAACACACACCTCATCTTTTCACTCTTTGTTTCTATCAGCCTTAAAAGATTGTGATTTCTGAGCAGCACAATAAATTCTGGTGGAGCATATGGACAGCTGAGCTTAATCGTTGCTGGCTGGCAACACAACAGCTTGTGCTTGGCCCTGCTGAGAAAAGGCTGGCAGTTGGAAGCTCTTCAAGGAAAGGACCATTTCCTCCTCACAAGACTCTCGTGCAGGATGAGAGCCACCCAAACACTGCTGCCTCCTGAGCTAAGGAATTTCTTCCCATGCTGACTTCTCAAGAGAGAAATCCCCAAGGTTTCTGGACTGGGATGCGTTATTCAGTACTGGAGAACTTAAATAGGAAATGATTTACGGAGCTTAGTAGATTATATCTGCTTTAAATGGGTCAGGAGTTACCTTGGAAGAACAGTCGAAATAAAGACTGCATCTAGCTGTAGGAGACAGATGGGAAAGTTTCTTGTGCACAGATATAAAACATAAAGCATCAGTTGGGGGGATGGTGGAAGAGACGTGTTTGAAAAGCATCCAACTGGCCAGGGAATGCTCTTCCTTCCATTTACTACCTCTTGTTCAAAAAAGAGTAGCTTAAATTGTAAATACTAACACACAGCAGGTAATTTGGTATATGCAGGTTGTCAATGTCCAAAACTGAACTTTTGAACTCTTGAGCAGAGGATGGAACTCCACTGCTGGCACAGCCTGGTGATACACTTTGGTAAATCCTGGATTAAAATACAGGTGACACATCTTGAATCCCCCAAAATAGGACAAAATGTGACAAAATGTTACTCAAGATTTCTGGCTGGTCTTTCACTGTGTCAGGCTTCAGCTACTGAATTCTTGCAAAATCCAGGTTCCTGAGGCTAGAAACATCTAGCACTGCTTTTGCTGGCACTGCTTTTTGGGTTTATTCTTGGGATTCAGTGCCTCCTCCTGACCATGGTTCCTTCAAGCATGCCTTTCCCAAGGCTTGGGGTTTCTGGAATGACTGTCTGGCTTCACTGCAAACATGTGGTATTTGTGGGTAAACACAGCCACACAGCCTTTGCACACAAAGCTAATGAATACCCCCGTTGCTTCCACTGAGTTATGAAAGCAAACAAGTCACATATCATTAGAAGTTGTCTTTGAACATGTTTATCTTCAGCTTACAGTTAATGGCTCAGCATTTATGTCAAGAATTGTCTGCTGTTAGTCCTGCATCAATACCCATTGGAAATTTCACTCAAAGATGGAGGACAAAAAAACAGCAGGAAGGCAGAATTGGAATTTATCACCTGAAAGGCACATGGAAGGTCCCCCAAAACTGCAGCTCTTGCTGTAGTAGTTTATTAACTAGAGTATGCCTGGCTATTCAGGTGAGCAGCTTCTCCTGATCTACCTAAATTTTATTTTAACTTTAACAGCTTAAAAAAAAAAATTGGTTACTCAACTCTCTAATACAAAAGGCTATTGGAGGCATTTCTGTACCCAGTACGAGGCAGCCTCAGAAAGCTTAATCCTACCTCAGGAAATGCCATTTTAATGGAAATTCTGTTTCTTGGTTTTGTTCTTTGTTTCTTTGCTCAGGCTTGTTAAAGTGATTAGAGTAATACCCAAAGTAAACTGCATCCCGAAGAATTCCCTCTGTACCCAGTGCACAAAGCACAGCACGCTCGCCCGCCCCAGCTCCCTCTGTCACACAAGATAACCACACCAAGGGATCTTTAAAGCCCGTGGAACAGGAGCTGTATGTAACAAAAATGGATTGCAAAGATGAGACAAAGCAAACTAACAAATAAGCAACAACCACCACCTGCTCCTTGTAGCTTTGCCAGTGTGTGCATGCTCGACATCAGAAACAGTTGGGAGCAGGGGGGAAGAAAAGCAGAAGGTGCTGGATGTTGGGAAAAGGCTCATTTGTTCCCACCAGGTCTCATGCCACTTCCCTACCCTTTTTCTCTCTCCAATGTTTTTTTCGTGCGCATCTGCACACACACAACGCTGAAACCTGGCAGCAGAAATTCACTTGGGCAACCTTTCCATCGTTATCTTAGCCAGTTCTTAGAACAACACCTGCTGCTTCTTCTGCAAAACAGGAAGATCCTTCTCCTTGCCCAGGTGATGTGACCTCTTGTCCATACATCTTGATTCAGGCAACCTTTCCCCTCTGGCCTCCTGAACGCCCACGTCAGTCATTCACAGAACAGTGAAGACACTCAGTGTTAGCCTGAGTTATTTCTCTTCATCCCCAGTAACTCCTCCACCAGCACAACAGATTCCACATCCTTGCCCTCAGGAGCAATGAGTAATCCCACATCACCTTCCCCTATTCCATTAGCAGTTCCACCTGGAACAGCTGCTCCTCCCACAAAGGCTTCTAGAGGGGTTTTTCTATTCCGTCCTGAGCGGATCTCCCACACTATCCATACTCATTGATATTCCTCCCTATGGCCTCTCTCACCGCAGCATCCACAGCAAATTAGCAATGAGACAGGGAGGTGGTTGGAGTTAGGCTGTATCACAGACAAAAACCCTCTAATCACCCTAATCACACTGTTCTAACACCAGACCATATCTTTGGGTACAACATGTAACACATTTTGGACACTGCTACAATGGGAGTAATAAAATAAAATGTCGTAGCAGTGCTGCGGAAGCCCTTCAGGTACAGTTTTAAAAGGAGATCTGTTTTCTATATCTCTTTCCAATGTGTTGTTCCCTGGAGGATGCAAGACTGTAATTTGCATTGAGTGAGGCATTCAGATGAGGTCTGGGATGCAAACAAACGTGACAAGAAGGTTAAGAGTCAGGACAGAGAGACACGGAATGGCATGAAGCTGGGATAATCTAAAAGAAAAAATGCATCCAAATGTTCACTGTCCTTTTCAATTGCTGCTCTTTCTTTTATTGAAATGGAAGAAAATCATAGTCTGCTCTAGGATGGTTTGTTACCACCTAGAGACTTGAATTCCAGGGTTTCTACAGTAGTTTTTTCAAGTCAAGGATTCCTGTCTTTCCTGAGAACAAAGTCCATAAAAAGTTGCTATTATTTACAGTCTAGTAGCGTGCAGAGGAGACCTGTGCTGGTTCAAAAACCTCTGATAAAGACACTGAAAATAAAAAGCACATAGGTTTTGAAAACAGCCCCAAAGAGCTTATAGTATGAGTTATAAAAATTCCTTTTCAGAGATAAGTCTTAACTTTATATGGTGAGAAATGCTGGCTCTCACAGATCTGAATTTCAAAAAAACATTCTATCAACTTTCCCATACAAATGAAGTAACTTTGGTTGAGAATATTGTTGAGAGATGTCAGACCAAATCTAGGTTTTCAAGAGAAGTACACACAGCTTACCAAAAAGTTTAACTGTTTCTTTGCTGCTCTCTTTTTTATTCTGCAAAGACAGGAAACACTTGAAGTGAGTTCTTTTTGTAATATTCATTCCAATCCAGATATTAAGCCACTCAAAGCTTTCCTTCCTGACAATGCTCTATAAATCCTGCTTTAATGCCTTCATAGCTCTGTGTTTCCTGGTAAAGCTCTACTTTGGAATGAATTCAGATGGGACTTCAAGGAGAGATCCCAGAGGAAAGAAGCAACACAAATTGGCTGTGCTAGACCAGGACTCTCAGTATCCAGACAGGAAGGGAAGTGTCAGAATGAAGTATGGCAGCAGAGGTCCCGCTTTCAAGACTTTATAGAGCAAAGTGAAACTACAATGTAATAGGATTTTCCAGTTAATGGATCTCATTAGCAAAAAGCAAAACCTCTACGGGTATTTTTTTTAGATACTATCTGGTATAAAAGAAAGATGCATAATTAAAAATTATGTAAAAGCCTTCATGGAAGCATCAAAGTTCATCTGAGCATATAAAAGCCTGAAAAATAAGTGACAAGAAGTGCTGTCAATCACATTGTGTATTTGTACAGCAAACACACGGCACAGGCTGGATGCTGAGGTCAACCACAACAGCAATGCTGAATCTCCTAAAGGCTTTAAGTGCACCAGGACATTTTGATCCTGCAATTTAATGCATATAAAAGTACTATTACATGTCCTTGCACATCAAATTCCAACCTGGCAGGTTGGAAAGCGATTTGAATGAATGAATGAGCACCCTCAGCCTTGGCTGCCCCCCTGAGCTAACCCACCACCATTACCAGATTCCTGCCTCAAGCTGGAAGCATTTCCACTCACAGAGCAAGTCAAGTTCCCTTTCCCATCACACAGAAACCATGACAGACACAAGTGGTTTGGAGGACTCATTTCTGACAGTCTCCTCGAGCAGCTGGGCAGTGTCTGAGTGGGATTTACAGCAAATGTGTTGCAGGTTAAACAAGCTCCAGTGCAGCCTCTCCCTGCAAGGGGTTATTGCCTCCCACACAGCTTCTGCTGTGGCCAAGCAGACGGGGAAAAGGAGGAAAACAAAGCACGTCCCTGCAACACACCGAGGGGAAGAGCAGCTACAGCAGAACTGCCAGGTTTTATTCCTTTTGTCACAGTCAGTTCACAGTGATGTGGTGATTGTCCTACCCCTGGGGAGAGCTCATCTCAGCAATATCACCTCAATGTTCAACCAGGTACGGGTGGAAATTCCTTGAGTTAACTGGGTACAGGGGAAAGTGAGAAAGCTTCCAGCATCTCAGAAAAGCATGTATCCATGGACATACCATCCTTTTATCCATGCAGTCACCTGCATTATTCACCATGAGGAGTCACTGCAGGTTCTCTTAGTTGGGTTGAGCAAGCAGAACCCTCTTCTGTTTGCTCTGCTCTTTCTCAAGTAAGAGACCCAAGTGTCTAAAACATCCAAATATCGATTCAGATGGTACATTCTCTTCTGTCCCTCAAGGCAAATAGACAAATGTTTGGTTTTCCCCTCCCTTTTCACCATTAGATCAGGTTAATTCTTTTTTTAATTTAGGCATGTTGTAGGATCCCTGATGAAAAGAGCTCTTTTCCCCTTCTCTACGAGCATGAAAAAGGTCTCCTCCATCTCCTTCCTTCTCCCCACCTTGTGATGATTACCTTTTTGCCCCAGGTTTCCTCACCCAACTCCTTGGAGAGCTGGACTCTGTTCTCTTAGTTCCTATGCAGAAAGGCATCATTTTGTCTCCTTTTATGCCTTGGATATTAGAAGTTTCTACAGACTTGGGATTAACAAACATTAGAGGTGTCCCAGGCAGTGAGAACAGGGCTGTCATGGAAGAGGTTGCTGTGCATACAAAGAAACCCTGAACTAGAAGAGTCAGCAATGCAAGGAGAATTAAAAAGCACAGTTAAATAACCCTAAATCCTCATGCATATTTATAAACTACATCACATCAAAACTAAATCAATACTCTCACTAGTTACATATGGCCTGAGAAAGCAAGAGCTGGTAACTTGGTTTTGCTTTCCCCATTTGTACTGGTGAGGCCCAGAAAGTCTCCACAGAGTAAATTCCAGGGCTGTGAAGAGGGAGTTTCAAGCTGTAACATCACAGGGTAAGATGAAGCAGAGGGGAGAGAAGGAGCAACCACCCACAGATGGCACAAGGAATTCACCTGAGCCTTGGCAATGGAGCAGAATTTCAGTTTAAATCCTTCTACTCCTATGACAAAAACACCTCTGGCAAGAGAACAGGTTCCACAATTTCAGCTGCATCTCTGTAGGTGACATAAACTACATCTCCCAACATTTCATACCCCACGTGCTGGGTCACACTGTTCACATGGGGACTTCCATCAGCACAGCCATCTGCTTAAATATCCCTTCTTGCCTTTCCCTGGGGGAAAATACTTCTTGGTTGCCTGCAAAGCTTCAATTACTATTCATGTCTTTTCAAGTAAATGCAGTTTGAACCAAAGATATGGGAAAATGCTTTAAAAAGTCACACTGGGATCACCAACCCATTAGCAAAATGTCTCTGTCAAACATGCTAAACCTGACTTACATCTCTTCATCCCCAACAACACATTTTCCTTATTCAGGCTTACACTGCTGAGAAGTTGAGCCAAACTCAAATTGAATTTACCTTGAAATATATTTGGTAGACACAAAACTGTTCGAACAACAGTGCATGACTTAATGGGTCTGACATACAACTGTCCTGCCTCCAGTTTGATTTTATTTCCCCAGTTTTACGTCACTGTGCTAATGGACTGGAGAGCAACCAGCACATTTTGCACAGAGATGTGAAGGGGCAATGATTTTAAATTTTACTGCCAGTTTTTTCCAGAATTATGACTGCCAAGTCAATCTCTAAACTATTAAGACCCTACAAAACCTCCTTCCAAACACAGTACTTCCTGCTGGATAAAACTCAGGATTTGATTTTTATTATCACTTTCCTCATTGCCAACAGACATCGCAGCCTTTTTATAAAAGAAAATGGTGGATGAGGGGAAATTCTACTTTTCTGGTGTTTCTCAGTGACAACCCCATTCTCCAGCCTTTGTGTAACAACCCAGGGAGGAGAGGACAGCTCAGCCTTACACTACAGCTACCACAACATGCTCCTGCACTGCGGTAGTTACTTCTTCCCCATTAAGTTTTAATTTGACAACGCATGCATAACTTGAAAACACAGCCTGGCTGCAGTTGAGAAGGGATCTTTCAACTTCATTTGAGCAAACCTGAAAGAGAGCCTTCCTGTACTTCTCTAACCACAGATTTTCAGATGGCATCTTTAAGCACACAATCACCCTGAATTTTAGGGGTCAGACCACATTTGTAGGGAGAATGCAATTTTCCTTCCTTGTAGGAACTATCTGGTCCTTTTCCATATTTCAGTTACTGGTTTGTTTTTAATACAGTTTTAACACCTTGAAATTATTGCAACTTCAGCTGCACTCTTTGGCAGTACACAGGGTCTCCAAGGGAGTTAAAGGTATCTATTGAGTTATTTTCATGAGCAGAACCCCAAAATTGTCTTGGTATGGAATATACTGACAGAAATCAGGGGTTTTCTCCCTGAAACTGAGTAGTAGACAAGCACCTTGGAATTCATCTGACTGAACAAGCCTTAAAAAGTGGCCTCAAGAACAATGATAAACATCTCAGTTGCATAAATTTAGACATTTTTATCCTCCAGCAGGTCAACAGCAGAGGAAAAAAAAAGATCAAGAGGGGTGATAAGGGAAAAGCCCATTTGATGCTAGTGATTTCAGAAAAAAATATTATTTTCTGTAATCACTGTGAAAGGAGTACAAATCTCTGCCATCATCTTGCTTAACAGAGCTCAACAATGCTTACATTTCACTTGAGAGGAAATATCTGTTTTCATTATTTCAGCCCACTCAATCACTCCTCCTCCACTTTCTTCTCCAACTTCAAACCTTGACTCGGATGTATTCACTTACTGGAGTTTGCAAATTGCTAATCACCCATTGGCAGTATTGATCTGCACGTTTTACTGCAGTCGGAATGAGACAGCACTGGCTGGTGAATAGACTGTGAAGACTGAAAAATGAGATTAACCAGCTCGCCTCATACAGATCGAGTTATCTGCTGCCTTGTTCGCTTTTCATGAAGCTTCCAGAATGCAACAAACTGAATCTCCTTAACTCACAAGACAGGGCTGATACATAACTCCATTAGAAGAAAAGATCAGAAAAAGCAAGTAACACAATTTCATGGAAAACAGGTCTTGTCAAACAGACTTGAAGAGATTTCAAGTCTAGTTAACTAAGATAACTCTGTTGACATAACAGAATAGGAATTCTGTAATATATTTGCCTCGGTATCAAAATCGCATTTTCTTCTAAAACCGGCATGATGCAAAATCAAACTGTGGCAGTTTTAAAATGGCCCAAAAGCTGATGAAATAATAGTGACATTTCCCTGTTACCTTCCCAACAAGAATTGCTTCTTTGGCCGATCGTATGCAGCACACATTCTCTAAGATACATAAGAAAATAATAAAACCTTACTAAAATATGCAGATAACACAAAGGCAGAATTGTAGCAAACAATAAAGCCCACAAAGATAGTTCAGAAATCTGATTGTGCCAGGCACAATCATTCCCTATGAATTCAAATGCACCGTGAGAGATCCCTGAGAGCAGAACACAACACAGCAGGTACTTTCTGGAAGACACAGTCTGTGAGGAGGCCACAGTTAATAACCAAGGGTTACCTCTAATTTAATGCTGTGGGGAGAAAAAAAAAAACCCAAGGAACAGCCAGGATCTTTATGTATCATTGAATAGGAAGGACTAAAGAAATAATACTGTCCCTGAAGGCAGCACTGATGAGACCCCTACAGTGATAACACACCCAGGTGAGGTCTGCAGGCGTGAGGCTGTTGTTGAAAACTAAGGAAGTGGTGAGAAGATTTCCATGAATGATTCATGGTCTGAAAAAACACATCTTCCACTGAGAAATTAATGGAAATCAAACTATTTCATTTGCTATGGAGAAGGCAGAAGCAATTCGATCTGGGTTTTCGGTGGAAATCTGACACTAAATGGTTCTTTAATGTGGCAAACAAAAGCATAGAGAGAACCTGATAGTTTCACTTCATGGTGAAGCCAATGAAATGGAAATAATATATATTTTTAATAGGGATGGCTAACCAGGGAAACTAATACATTGTCTGTTACTTAGTGTCTTTAAATCAATATTTGATATCTTATTAAAAAGAGTCTATGAAGCAACCACAAGTCACTGGGCAGGTTTCTCTTAAAACTATTTTTTTGTGTTATATCAGACTAATGTGTATTCTTTTTGGCCCTAAACCTCCTAATTCAACTCATTCCACTTCCTCCAATTCAAAAAAAGTGTTATCCAATACTTTTATCCACTCTCTCTCATATCATTAATTCCCCCTCGTACTTTATAAGCCTCCAGACAATTCTGTAACTTCAGCATTTATTCCTCTTAGACATAACAAGAACTTAGATGTTATCACTGACAGTTTAATCTTTTTCAAGGAGAGTTTTAATTTGTAGAGAAATTATATTAGAATCAATGCCTCTAAATATAAAAATACTTTCAAATCTATGTTCATTTCAATATTCCAGAGTGGCAGGGCTGCTCAAATCCTCAGGTGATAAAAAATTAGAATGACACTTAACACCCAGTCACTGAGATTGTGGGTTTTGGTTTTTTTGCTAAAGGAAATGTATTTCTCACAGTTGTAACGACAACTTGAACATGCAGATGCTGATCCAATCCAGCTCATTGGAAAATTACAAGGGTTATTTGGTGATTAAGAGTGCAAAAAAATCAGAGAATGGCAACAGACTCGTCACCTGCCATCTTTTTTGATCCCTAGGCTTTACATTAGGGAGTCTCCACCCTGATTTAATGGGAGTAAAGTCAATTTAAGAACTACTTTTCTGGGAGATGATGAAGAGAGAACAAAGATGGACTGAGATGTGAAAGCTCTACAAGTCACAAACACAACTCTATCTACAACACCCCTGACCATGTGTAGACATTCTTTGTAAAATAACCATTCTGCAATGTGTTCACCTTCATTAGAGCCAAAGCTTTAACAAACTATTTCTCACATTTCCACCCAAAATCCTGCTGCCAGTCTCTCACCCATCTCCCACAGCTGCCCTCTGAAGGCAGCACCTGACATCAAGTCTTGAGCACTTTTGGGGAGGCATCTGAAGGATTGCAGAGTGGAAGGGGAGCAGAAAAGCAAACACCTTGAAAAAGCACAATTTCCCCCTGTAATCCCATATTACTTCTGCTCCAGCATGCACAAGTCACGACTGCTGTTCTTCATGTGCCTCAAGCACAGTTTCAGACAGATAAAAATTTTTGGTTCTGCCCTCAGGAAAGGCCTGGAACATCATGAGCTGCCACACTGGGAAAGCCAGCTTCACGCTGGTCTTCTGCAACAGATAAAACCCAGCCCACTACTCTCAGGCTTTGTTCCTCCAACTACCTCCTTGCCACTGCCAGAAATTCTAACCCACATTACAAATGCCCTACAGGAGACCATAACATGGTTGCCTCTCTATACTAATAAGAAAAAACCCCACAAATATCTCTAGTTCCCCAATACATGCCTGGTTTCTCTGGATCCATAATAAGCTTGTCCACATTCAACTTGAAAATACTATTCAGTTTTATGAATTCTGCCTGGATCCGTACCAACCGCAAACTCTAATTTGTTTTCTGAATGTTATCTCAACTGTAAGAACTGATCAGTGCCTTCACTTCAGCTCTGCAGCATGTATATTAAGTTAAACCACACAGAAATGTGTTTGCCTCTCTCAAAAGCTGTTAAATGAGATAGTCTCCTATGGAAAAAAAATGGAATACTTGGCAAAGAACAAGGAGTGCTGCTCTGCCAGGTGAGATGGTCAGCAAATTTTGGGTTACCAGGCTGGGCAGTCCATGTAACCTCTGTGAAAATCAGCCAGCTGTGCCCAAAGAAGTCCAGAGCTGCTCCAAGCAAAATTAACTGTGCCAGAATCTGACAATGGATCGAACCTGGTAGGTTTGGACAGGTGTAATAGATGCTCAAAGGAAACATGTTACTGCAAAACCTTTTTCTTTCAGAATTGTTTCCCTTCCTCTGTCATCTCCAAACCACACAGTGCCAACAGGGAGACTGCATCTCCTTCACAGCACAAGTGACCACGTTTCAGGGATATTATCTACTATAATCTATTATCTACAGATTCCACAGAAGCCACTTGCACTCAGTCACACCCTCAACAAAACTGGAAGTGGCATCACCTCCTGCCTGCCAGAGCTGTGCACTGTCAATAACCCAGCCACATCCCCAGCTCTTCTTTGGCACCATCTTCCTCTTGCTGCTGTTGAGTTTTCCCTCCTGCTTCTCCCCTTCATGATCATTTACATGGAGGTTTTACTTTTCCAGACATAAGCTTAATTAACTAAATATTTATAAATAACTGAAGAAGAGATCCTGAGTCCTGAGTTTTTTGCTTACAACAATCTCATTGCTAATCTGAGCTTCTGTCTGGTTTTGTGCTACCACAGAGACGAGACAACTTTTGCATTCAAGAGATTAAATACTTGTTCCAGTGCTCCTGACACGGGGTTGGGGGTGGAGAACTACTCTTATTGTGGGTAAGTCACTGTGCTGCACTGCCAGTTCTCATCTGGGCAGCTGCTGCTAGTCCAAAACATTATCACCACTGAAGTAGTCACGTGTAAATGGAGTGCAACAGGCCCCCTCAAAGAACAAGGTACTTGAAGGCAGAAGATGAATTAAAATCCAGATTTTTGTATATTACTTTCTACAAGTGAACTCTCAAGTGCTCAGTCTCTAAGCTCTTGAGAAAGAATGGTAGCTGAAAAAACACAGGGACACGAGGGAACAACAGGGGAGTGGAGTAATGAGAGATTTGTCTGTTAGTGCCTGCATTTCAAAAGACAAATCTTACTTATTTTCAAACCAGACAAATATTTTCCAATTCTCTTTCAGGAAATGGGAACATGCAGATTGACAGTGGACCCAAGGTTGCTTAAACCCTGATCTATAACCTGGCTGCCAGGGGATGCTGCAAGGGATTTGTAACCTTCAGCCTTGGCTGGTCTCTCAGACATGCAGCAGCCTTTGAGCAGCTGTGACAGGCATCCCAAACACCACAGCAGAAAGGGAGCTGCTGTGGGGGAGAGGAGCTGGAGGAACAGGATGCAGGTGGTTCTTGTACAAAGCAAAGAGAGCTGAGAAGGCCCCTCCACGGGACCACACTGTTCCTCTTAGCCATAAAGCAGATCCCTCCTAGGAAAATCAGCATGAGGTAAGGTAAGATATTCCAGACTCGATTTAAATGGCTCCATCCCTTGCAGTCACATTGACCACAACCACCTGAAATCTCCATTTATCACTTCCCTATTTTAAAACTAATCGATACTACTGCGGGACAGCAACTTTCTGTGTAAGTAGAAAACAAGATGGCCTGGAGCCCTGAGAAATTCTCCCTGCTCCCCACCAGCTCGATACCAACACGCATCACGCACAGCGAGGCTGTAACACGGCCTTAAACAATGCAGCAGCAGCAACTACTTTGCTTCCAGCAGCTCAACAAGCCTCGAGCTGTGAGTAGAGAAAGAGCCCCCTCTGCTTGCTTGTCCACAGCAGTGTGTGCACGGGACCAGGGGTTTAATCGAGGGGATGAGAAGGAGCAGGTGGGATGTAGGAGCTGTAAGTGCTGTTATAAACCCATGTGTGCGTTGGGAAAATTTTGAAGGGGAGAGTGAATACCTGAGAAATAGAAAAAGGTGTAGTCCACAGGCACATGCAGCACTCCAGCTGTAATTCGTGGTGTCCAGGAGGTTAAAAGTTTCTGAGAATGAGGGACTGAGCTGAGCTGTACTCTGTGGGCACAGGCAGCAAAATGCCACCAACTGTCCCATGGCAGTTTTTAAGTGTTTGTCAAGAAAAGCTGGGAAGGAGGTTAACTAACCAAGGAGGGTCCCAAAAGAGAGACAGAGGGTGGCAAAAGTGCAACAGTAGAAGGAAAAGATGGGATAGAATTTGCGTGCCCCCTTGACCCTCCTGGGTTTTTTCAGATGCATAATTCCTGTGGTTGATGACCTGGTGGTTTGAGTGTCAGAGCCCGTCTGAATCTTGTCACCACAAGAGCCTATACTGATGTTACTTCCAGAGGAGATACACCCACTGGGAATTAAGTATCCTGGCACAGAAAGGTTTTTAAATAACTCTGCTCTTTCCTTCATTCTGTACTCTTTCTAGTAGCACGCACATTAAAAATAGCTGAGGAACCACGCACCCTAATAACACAAACCACAAGTGTTTGCATTAAGTTTTACCGACCTCATATGTAAATCAGCCTGTAAAGCCTGGTAGCCCGTTATATACTATTCAATTACTACAGCAAGCATCCATCCTGTGCCTTTCACAGTGATCTGTAGCCTGGAACAGGTTCATAAACAGCACAGAAAGGCAGCTGCTGTAGATTTCACTTAACTCCTTATCTATCTGCTTTAAACGGATTAAATGACTATGTCATTAAAATGCTCGAAGTAAGCCTTTGATCATAAACTTCTCATCATTTTGCAGTTATTGAATCTGATCCCTAATGAATCTTATTCTGCCATATTTCTGTCTCTGCTCCCGGCCTTGCTCCCCATTAGTCCTGGTTGCTCAATCCTAATGCGACTGCTTTGTATGCCCAAGCACTGCCCCCTTACAGCCCTCGATTGCAGCTGCTGATTGCCCAACCCAGAGGAAGAATGAAGTGCAGGAATTTCATTTGAGGTAGGGTCAGAAGGAGTGAGAAAATAATCCACAAAATACAAACCACACCAACCACCCTCTCCATATTCACTGCACGGCTGCATGACTGCAATTCCATTCCGAGGGCCCCGTGCACAGAGCAGAGAGGGGGGCTCGGGCACTGTGCTCTCCAACATCTTACAGAAAAAAAGATGCTTTATTTACATAGTAGAGGGGTGCAAGAAAAAAGAAAAGTACTACTGAGATCAAGGGATTTTCTGCCACAGCACACCAGCAGATTTTACCAGCTGCAATGAAGGATGTGCCTGATCTCAGTATGTGCAGAAGTGGGGGAAAGCTGGTGGTGTTCAGAAGTGCCCCAGCACAAATACCAGACACCAGCCCATGTCTACACACAGCAAGTGAAAAGCCACTGCAGATCCTGGGAAAACGGAGGGAGATAAAACATCCAACACCTTGCTCCATATGTGAGGCAATAGGGTTGGTGGTAACCACAGGAGAACAAATGTTTACTGGTTGGCAATGATTGGTAGAGATGGGGACCACTGAGGTCATTCTGCTTTCCAAACTCTGCTCCAAACTCAGTCAGGCTACAAAACCAGCTATTAAATGTGGTGCTAAATCTCATTCTTGCACCAGTTTAGTTTTGGCAAATCCAAGAGCCTACACACAAGGGCTGGCAGGAGGAATCTGCAAATATTGAAGATGATAAACAGAGAGGGTCTTCTGACCCCACTATGGAATAGACTTTATAAAAGTATATGATATCAGCATATGATATCCTGAGTTTCTGTATTTTCTCCTTGAGAAGAAGACAAGCACATTCTGAAATTTCAGAGACATTTTTTTCTAGGGAAGTTCATTTTCATCAGGCACAACAGGAACAAAATGCCCAGGAATTCATGTCTAGCTGTCATTCAAAACAATGCAGAAGAATTCCATGGTGAGAGTGGCTTTTATCCTTCAGAATCAGTAGGCATAAAAGGGGAAAAAAAGTAGGTGCTTCTAGTTGCCACAGGAAAGGAAAGGTACTGTGCAACATTCCATGAGCACCAAATGCTTGTTTCAGCTGTGAACTCTATTAAAGTCACATGAAAGTGTTAAATTGAATGCTGAAAAACTGCATGTTTGATATGGAAGAGGCCCATTATGTCAACTTGCACAGTCCTTGCCAATGCAGCACACTGACTAATGTTAATCATTCTGCGTTCTAATTATCTTACCATTATAGCAATTTCCCTGATGATCATCCCCCCCCTTTTCTTTTTCCATTTTGCTGTTGTTCAGTGGTTTTCAATGATGCAGGCTGTAAGGCTTGGACCACCTCTTGGCCATTCGAGTGTTTCCAAAGAATACACACCAAAGGGTGTGTTATTATCTCTCTCCATCATTCCCTTGCCTTTCCAGGACATACTTCATACTTTTAAACAAAAGGATGGGAAAGAGGCGGGGCTGCTTTGCTTCTGTCCCCTCACATGCTGTGCACTGGAACAGATTTGCTGTGGAACCCTCCCAGTTGCCCCAGTGCTAACCTCTGCTAGCACTGGTCCTCTGGCAGAGTGTGCCAGTGTTGGCTACGATGGGACAGCAGCAACCAGCATCTTTGCTATTACCCAGCTGGAGTGAGACTGCCTTAGTAATTGCAGCAGAGCAAGAATGGATTTATTTTATTTTCTGCTTTACTCCAGTGAGAGAGAGAGAGAGAGGCCAGATTTACCCAGTGGCCTCATTCCTACCCCTAGAGCATGAATTACTTGCAGATTTCACAGTGAGTAGATAGAAGCAGGGACACAGACAAATTCCTAGAACCAAGGAAGTGATCGGTCTTTTCTGCCTCATCACCCTCATGTACATATTGTGACATTTTAATTAGCTTCCCCACGTCTGACAGACATCCTGTGTTATGCAGAGAAACCATAGTTTAACTCCTATCTTCACAAAATTTGGGAGCTTTAAAAAAACCCACCAAACACCAAAACCCCCCAGCCCAGTCCCCTCTCCCTTCACATCCAAGTAATTCAATTACTTGCCAGACAGCACTAAGAACCCATTAGAGAAGAATATATTCTGCATTTGCTGTGGAAATCTCCTGGTGATCTTATCTGTCTCTCAGTTCAAGCTCAAAGCTCAATTGTTTTTTCTGCCAGTGCAAGGAGACTTCAAGCAGCACTGAAATCTTTTCAGATGGGGACAGTCATCTCATCTTCATTTCAATTTTACAAGAGTAAGAGAGATTTGTGGATAAACTGAAACAATAAGAGGAATGGCTATGGGGCAATCTATTGGATTCTGAACAGCTTTGAGTTAACTGCTCCAACCAGCAAATTCAACATTATCCTGAGCTGCCTGCCTGGAGAAATAAATACTTCAGAAGCTGCCTTACCTAGATACAAGTTTCCAAGTTATCATTGAGTAAATCGGTGGAAGGGCATCATCTCTAACTTTCACACATATCTAAAGGACTCAGACTATCTTTTTGATCCCCTGGAAGCAGGAAACATCAGTAAAGAGCATTAAGTTGAACGAAATAGCCAAGGAACTGAAATGGAAAGGATGAAAGGGTAGGCTTAGGAGGAATATACTTGGTGAATTGACCGACAGGTCTGCTTTGCAGCATGTCCAGTGTTTTTTTTTTTTCCTCAAGGATGCTTGAGAGAATAGACCACACAAATATCTCCAGATACAGGCACAGATCTGTCTTCTAAGCTGTGTCAACAGAAGCATCACACTCAAAAGGTGTCAGAGACCTTGAGAAAGCAGGAAAGTCAAAAGACACTGACATTCAATCCTCAAACTGCTCAGCTGTAGAAGTTACTGCCTTATGTGCCACCATGGCACAGCCACTGGGCAGCACTGGGAAAACCATTTCATGTCATACAATCACAATTCCTTCCCCCATCACCTCAAGAGGATCCTAAGCAATGTCTCCAATACTGCCCCCTCCTTCATTCCAGCTGTGCCTGAAGGGCACAGTCTGACATGCTGGTTGTAGCATATGCAAGGAAGAAACCCCAGCCCACACCCACTGTCTGTTCTCCCTCCTGAGCAGGGATTTCCCTCCCTGTCTGGCCACCTTTGACAACCCTCTGACAACACTCCAGCTGGATTCTGTTAAGCCAATGTAGGTGATATTCCTATTTTACACCCATCTATATCAAAGCATGCCTACATTTAAATACATTGACATGCATTCTAATAACCGTCTGCAAACATATATAGCTATAGATATATAAAATTAAATTCTCCAGTGTAGTATTTAAACATTCAGGCAGCTCCACCATGTTAATATTAATCATAAGAGCTCACACATATCTAATCACACTTTTCCTTGCACACTGAACAGACTGACCTCTGAGCAAGCCCTGACTCCTTGGGAAATAACCTTAAGGTCAGCAGCTCTGGCTGTGATGGATCTAGAGGGAAAGCAGCTCCACAGCTGAGCTCCCTTGCAAACTGCTGTCAACAGCTTTTCACATCCCTCTACTCATAAAAATGAGAACATTTCTGTAATTACTACTGATTGGAACTGTGGTAGCACTGCACAGAGGGAAAGAATGTATCCACTGGAAGACAACCAAAAATACACAAGAGGACCTCTGGAGAGCTCATCCTTGCTGCACAGCCTTCATGTTACTGGTTTTTCAAGTTTTTCATCTTACTAGAGCCAGAAGCACAATGAACCCCCTTTTCAAAAGCAGTGTCTTTGTTCTGAAAGGTCACAATCTCAACTGAACATCTTCTGTCATGTCCAACATGCACAACAGCTTTCAGGGAATTTTTATTTGGTTTTAAATGTCCTGCCAAAAATGCAAAGAGCAGGCACAGAGCTGCTGCATCATTTAGGAAATGTGGGGTTGAAATGCCCATCAGAGGAAGCAGCAGAGCTCCTGATGGAGCTGAGCCCCTTGCTCGGGGAGCAGGGCTGTGATGGATCACCTGGGAGCTCTTCCATCTGCATGGAACACAGCTGGGATTTCCACACACCTCCCCTCCAGAGCACACAGAATCCCCTCATGGGACACTGCTCATTCTTTTAAAAAGATACAAAGGGAATGCTCTTCCCACAGCACTTCACTTACCCTGCCACTCCAACCATCCATCCTCATTTAAACAGAACAGCCTTTCTACCTAAATTAGGCATCATCTTCCACTGTTACCTGTCTTTCAAATCTAGCTAGCAAAGCTGTCAGAAACAATTACTTTTTTCTGACTTGTCTGGATCTATGTCTCTTCAAAGTCTTATCAACCAACAGCAAATGGAAATTGAGCCAAATTTGGGCTAGGAAGGGCCTGTATCATGATCTGTGTTCAGGGTGTGCTGACAGAAATGTTCTGTTATTTGGGTGTTACTTCTCCCCACTTACCCCCTGGGCACACCAGAGCCTGCACTGCCAGATGAATGCTCAATACCACACAGCTGAGTGACAGAGACATGTTGAGTTTCTTTCCTACTATTCAAAGAAATTCTTCAGAGAAAACTCATTTTTTTAATGTAAATCTCTGCCTCCAAGTGTCACAGAGGTGGTAGGTCAGTCTGATCAAAGGGAAGAGTTCTGGGATAGGTAAGATAACGTACCAACATCTCACATGCTTGAATCCCTCTGACAGAGGTCACACAAAAATGTGTTTCTCTCATGCACACTGCCACCCCACCTGTGCCTCAGCTCAGAGCATCTCCCCACTTCCTCATGTATATTTTAACATCATTACCAACACTGCCCACACTCTTGACTGTGACATGAAACAGGCAGATTTTTCCTCTTCCCCTCATCACACACTCAGAGAAAACATTATTAAATTCTGACTTATATCTTTTCCATAATCTGGGTGACACATCCTGGCCTTTTGTCTCCTGGAGATGGTGTCAAGTTTTACACATACCAAGTAGTAAAGGAAAAGTATGGCAACATACCTGAGTATCTTTATCAGAAGAATAAAACTGCTGAAGAATATTACTGAAAAGTTGGACTTTACAAAGCCAGACCACAACAGAAATGGCAAAGGCAAGGGCAGCACAAAACTGTGACCTGATACTTTGTTTTAATCAAAAACTCAGAAATAATTGGGTCATCAACCAAAGGTTGAAATGGTAATGAGTAATGAAAAGCTAAAAGCCTGTGGTGGAGAGAGCTGCAACTTCTGGACATGGTATTCATAAAGTCTGAGAGAAAGCAAAAGCTTCAGTAAACAAATCTTGTGAAGCGTTATTTGCGCTATAAAGGTCTAAATGACATTTTTGTTTTGTTTCTGTGACATGGAAGCAGAATTCAAAGCAGCAGAAAAATAATAGAAAATGAAGAAAGAACAATTGAAAACTAATTTGTGCCACTGAATGACTACAGAGAAAAACAAGAAAACTATAAAGGGACAGTCACTCTTATCACTTCCTGAAACTTTTCTTCTTCTTTGTGTGATAAGTAAGATTAGAGGAGTTTAAAAGTGAAGTCTCATTTTAAAATGGTTGTGTCTGTCTCATCAGCCTTAGTTTTCACCCACAAGGTGATTCTGGGGATCAGTGAAACACACAGAAGCCTTCTGGAGCTGCTACTTAGTATTGCTTCACTGGCATTCATTGTAAGTTTTTGGGTGGGAATTTAAATACACAACTGAGAGTTTGAATGCTCAGTTGTAGCTGAAATGACTTAATTTTTGTACACTGATGCTCTTTTTACCATACAAGAACACCAAGAGTGATGTCTCTGTCCTCATACTCCATGCAGGCACTGCACACAACCCAGATTTAGTGGTCTGGTGCCATGCAACCAAGGCTTGCACGACCTTTATAACATCACCCTTTATTCTGCAACACTGTTCAGAAAACCAAGGTTTGTTCCAAACCAGCTTTCTTATACCACAGAACAATTTCCTGCTGCTTGCCCCTGCAGAACACACCTGCTACAGGAGCAGCCTCCTCCTTAGTGTAGCAGCATCCTCATCAGCATTTTGCGCTTGGTTTTTCTACTCCAGCACGGGTGGCACCTCCTGAAGTTCATGCTTCCTGTGTAGTGGTACAGCGACCTTTTCCAGCAGGACATTCCCCATGGCCCAGCTCTCCCTGCCTGCTCTGAGCTCCCCGTGCTGCTGCTCAGGTGGTGACACTCAGTGCACTGACCTTTCCTGTTTCAGAGCTGTTCAGGAAATCCAGCGCTCGCCCTCCCTCCCCCTCTGCTCCTCTAATGAGCTCTGTGATGCCACACAGCCGCTGATATTTTCAAGGGTAGTGGCAGGAGAACATTAATGAATTTATTCTGGATTTTCGTGTTAAATGTATTATGCAAATGTTAATCAGTTTCTGCAGAACTTTGAGAAAGGTGCTGCATGAAATAAACAATACGGTGGCAGCTCTGGCAGTAGAATTTATAGAGCTTCAGGTGTTTAATATTCAATGTGCAAATTCCTTTAAAAAAATTTTTTTAAAGGGCATGTTGATAAAGTTTTTCTGCACAAATGTGAATCCATGCACTTGTGGTCCCTGATGTTAGCAAACATTAGCAAGTCTGTTCTGTGCATGTCCTTGTTCCATTTGACATCCACTTTGCACATCACATTTATCAGGGCCACCAAGGCCATCAAGCAGCTCCTCCTTGAACCACCTAACGACAAACCTACAAGTAACTGTCATGTTTATGCTTCTCCTCTCTGCTCCCATGGAATGTTTCTAATTTCTGTTAATTCTAATAACAGCAATGTATTCAGAATTAACACATACAAATATTTGCATAGCCCCAGCTAATTCAGTGTCACATAATCCCCAGGGGCTGGATCACAGCAGGTTCTACACTCCTTCCACTTTACACCAGTTCTAGGATTTCCTGCAGTACCTAATCCACGTGGCACAAGATACACAATGTTTTTCCCCAAATAACACGTATAATCCTTTCAGCACAATTTATGGGCACATTATAGGGGAAGCTCTTTTCCCTGCCATTCATTTGGGTGCCACTTTAGCACATCCCCTTAGCAGCCCCTGTGAACACCAGGGACACCCACACAGCAGAGCAGTTCAGACTGAGTTTCTCCTACCCAGCTCAAGAGATAACTGAAGTGAAGGTGGTGTAACAGCACAGGTGTGGCTCAGGCCAACCACCAGGACATGCTGGGTGACTCCACGGTGCTCCTCTGCCTGTGGTATCACATGTCCACTGCTGTTGTCATCCCCAGAACCAGACTCACTGGCTCCTTCTTCACTCAAAGCCAGCTTCCTGTGTGAATACTCTCCCGTTTCATGCGAGCATTACACACTTCTGATCTGTCATAAATTAATACCATTATGTCTGTTTATCACATGTTTTTTTGTTGCTGTTTTGAGCAAAACTGTGCAGTGACCCCCAGGGTGGTCTCTAACTATATACACTTGAGCAGATACACTTCCTTAGGTCAGTGCAGACCTGCTGCTGCCTGTGAAATTTAGAAGATAAGCTTTGCCAGCAAAATATGAGCTTATTGCTGGTCAAATCCAGGAATCTGTGGAACTGATCACAAATCACTCTGTTCCCCATCCACTCCCACACACTCCCATGAACTGGATGAGTGGGGCAGCACAATAAGATCCAACCTTCTGCAGTCCTGGACCTGCACTTCTCTTCATCTTCTCCTTACTGGGTCTCCCGCTGTATGCTCTCAGTTATTCTATCTCATAATTAAGTCCCTCTGGAGTACACACAAATTTGTTCTTACACCCTGCCAAAAGCAGTACCTGACTGAAGAGATGCCAAGTGATTTGCCCAGAACTATCTAAAGAAGCCCTCTAGAAAAAAAAATAAATAAAAGGCTGGACTTAGATAGGTGAGGTTTTCAAAAGGGACCAGCTGTGACACAAAGCTTACACAGACCTCAGCATGCACAGATGAAGAAAAAAGGAGAGGAAGTTTGTGAAAAGGGAGGGCATGGAGATAATCCGGGAAGAAGACTTGTGAGCATTTGGGAGGCCAATTAGAGAACCTTGAAAGGTTGACTATGTCCTTTTAAGTTTTATAACAGTGTAAATGATTCATTCATCATTCTTCACTGGTCACAAAATGAACAGTTAGACTGTTAAATGACCTCAGCTTTGCCTTGGGTTCTTAACTCCAAGCTAGTTAACTTTGGCCTGGCTGCCAAAGCCCTAACCATAAAATGAATCATTAATGCTTAAAGAGGAGAAACATTCTCTGTCCACCTTCCCCTGGGGTACAGCTCCTAGATGTTTTGTTATTCCCTCAAAATACAGCGCTAGAAGAAGGAGGAGGACAGCCCAACCACAAAGGTTGCAGAGATAAGGGGAAAGAGAAACATGTGAATGCTCTGGGTGTCCAGCACTTCTATCATTCATCTCACTCCTGGAGAACTAAACCCAGCAGGCACTTCCCTCAAGGACACCAGAATAGGCAATTCAGTCCCTTTCTATTCCAACAGCAAAGCTTAACATAAATTCCAGCTTCTGTCTGGGGTAAGCGTTCTGATGACTGTCCCAAACACTATGTAGTTAGTCAGCTTTTTCTGAGCTTTGAAATAATAGGCAAAAATCAATCATTTCCATATGTATGAATAATACTGCATTTTTGAGAGTGTTGTTGTCTTACTAGAGACCGGCAGAGAGGCTAAACACAACCAGTCCCTGCTGTGAGCAGGGACATGGAAAATCAAAGTTGGATAGTCCAGAGTTTGTGCCAAGTCATGACCCTTTCCCACATGCCCTTGTTGCATTTTGTCTACTCCTGAGATCCTCTCCCAGTTTTCTATCAGGTTTTCTTGACTGCCAGCATCCACAGGTGATTCTTTTTACTCAGAAACAAGCCAGAAAATACAGACTCTTCCTCTTTAGCTTCATAAATACACATGCACACACTCAAAGGGATTAGGCTGCCAGCTTGGCTATGGGACTAGAGGTGATTTTCAAGCCCAAACACATCTCAGTGTAAAAAAAAACCCAACTCATCTACTTGCCTTTTATCTATACAGATCCACTTATCTGAACTCTAACTGGAGTTTCATTCTCACCAACCAGCTGTGAACTAATTACGAGGACTTTAACTAGTCCTGCTGCCTCTCCAAGCATATGGATCCAATTAAGTCAAACTGCAGCTGATTTTAATCAATCTTCCTTGAAGCAGCCAACCTTGAAGAATCTCTTCTTCAGCTGGAAGAGTAGAGGAGAGCAGGAAAAGCAGGAGAGTAGTATTTGCATAAGGAACACTTCACATCCGCTTGGTTGCCTGTAAACACAGGGCTCCTAGCAGTAAGAAATGCTAATTGAACACTCCTCACAACTCTTTCCTCCCACTTTATCCAAAAAGCACTGATTTGATCAGTCTCTTTTGTTCCTGGAATCAAGCTGCACTTTTCCACCAGCACCTCTGGAAGATGGTCCAGATCATTTCAGATAACTAAACAAACCAAGCCTTTCTTTGAAATCTCAGCCTGCCCACCCATGGGCCAAGCAAGAGCAGCTCAGGTTTCCTGGAAATGTTTTTATGCTTCATTGAAAGGAAGAAGGGTAGAGGAGATGAGATTAAATTGTGTGTTTAAACCCACTCTTTTCATATTATTTGAATCCCTCTCCTGAGTCACAGTTTCAAATGTTTTCCTTAAGCTAATATCCCAGGCACCAGGGAGGCAGTCTCAACCGGGTGTCATTTCTCTGCAGCTTTACATCTCCTGTGTTTTTGTAATCTGAGGTTTTCATTAGCAGTAAAGACCTGGCCAGTGAGTGATATCCATGCTAAAGTCTTTATACCAGTGAAGGAAAATCAATGCATCCTGCAGCTAGGTGTCAAGAGGCAAGGGGTTTTGGTAGATAGGGTGTGTGGAGGTGGAAAACGCCTTCAGGCATAACTCAAGCTGTCCCCACACAAGCACAGAATACAAAAAGATGTCAGATGTTATATACCCAGCTGGGGAGAGCTATCAGCACCTCAGTTCATTGCTAATACTGAGCTCAAGGAGTGTGAATCACACACCAAGGGCACCTTCCCAGGTGCTCCTTTGCCCTCTGCCCAGTCCATCAGGGTCACAAAATGGGCTTTTGTGCAGAAATCAGCAAAATTCCTGTGTAATATTCAGATACAAAAGGATGTGAGAATTTCTTCACAGAAATGGAGATTAGAATTGGAATGGGCTGCCCAGGGAAGTGGTGGATTTGCCATTCTTGGAGGTGTTTAAGGGAAGACTGGACATGGCACTCAGTGCCATGGTCTGATTGACAGACATGGTCTGGTGGTGTTGGGTCATAGGTTGGATCCAATGATCTGAGGTCTTCTTCAACTTAAATCATTCTGACTTGGAGACATACACTTTTGAAACTCTACTCCTTTCCACACCTCAATACATTCAAATTGACATTTTTAATTACAAATTATTAGCTGTATCTCCCTAAATTTCACGCACCAAACACAACTTTGTGAACTCAACAGATTCAGTTCAGTGTAAAGCACTCAGAGCCTTAATTCTATAACGTGCCTCTTCCAAATTCCCAACTTTCATATGTCCCTTCTACATTTCTTTCCTTTAGTAGATACAATTCCAGGAGTCAGAGGTTTTATTTTACAAGAAGGAACTGCAGATAAAGATTTGTCAGAAATCACCCTCATTCTACCTGGTTTAATGCCGGCCCCTTCTATTACACTGTTATTTGACTGAAGCCATGCTTCTCCCATGTTTGTAGTTTTAATCATCTTCCTGTTCAGTAAAACTTCCTTGTGACTTCTGTATGTAGTTTGTCTCGCTTTTTTCCCCTTTGTGATACAGACTTTATTTTAACCCATCATTTCCCAATTATTTCTTTCAGAGGTGGGAATGAATAATATGTCAAACTAGCAACACTTCAGTGACCTTATCTGAGTGTATAATGACATTTTCAGGATATTTGCTCAGCACTGATAGAGGAGTTGAATTTCTTATCCTTAACTTTGTGGGTTCTCACTGTAACAAACCTTCCTTCAATGTGTTTATAAAAAGAGTCATTTTAAGCTTGGCCTGTCAAGGTATTTGATTCACAAGGTGAATAAAAATTGGGAAGGCTGATGTTTTTCCCTCTGAGGAGTTCTTGGCCATTCAGGTGGGCACACACTGATCAATACTGGCACTTTAGCATTCAGCTGACATATTCCTGTACTTGTGCTTTCCTCTCTACGCCTCTTCTGAAAAAACTACTTTAGGCATCAAGTCCTCTAAGACACAAGTAAAGTGAGACTTTAGGGACAGGGGGAGCTACCTCCTGTTAAATAAGGAGGTAAAGCCATGTCCTCAGCCTTGGCAAGAGAGATGGAAGAGCATCATTACCTGAATTCAGCTTGCTAACTTGAAGATTTCTCTTTGCTAGACCTGCTACTCGAGACTTGGCATCTCAAGTCACTTGGTTCATCTTCGTATGAACAAACAAAGTATATCTTTGTGATATTTTGAGATAGCACAAATAAAATAGGGAATTCCTCTGGTCAGGCCTTCTTGGAAAGCCACTAAGACCATGTAGGCAGATTAGCCATGACCTGAGCTGTAATCTGCTCTGAAACCAAAGCTGCTTGTGTGTTTGTTGGAGACCTAAGCATCCAAACACCAGTCCAAAGCTTTCATCTCCTTCTGATGACTGAAACCCAATTAAAGGAGAGAGGGGTGACAGGTTTCACACTAAACATGGCTCAGCAGAGATGCTCAGCAGCTCTTAGCTCCCTGCTTTATCAAAGCTGTCACTTCCCCTGTCTTCAGGAACGGGTTATAAAAATAAAAAAAAAATTCATTCACGTCTAATAGGTGTCAAGATAGAATCAATGGTCTGGCGGAAATCTGGGTAATTTCAAACCTGCAGGTTTTCTACCATGAAGCAATTTACAAAAAAATGGGAAAAATAAAGATAAAAAGAAAGACAATTTAAGAGAATAGAATGCTACAATAACAGATTGTTCAGCACATCAGAGAGAAAAGAAGGAAGAGATAACACTGTTCATAGAAGGGTGGGCTTTGATTGAACCAACAGGCTCAGGTTCTTGTTTGCTCCAGCACCTTTCAAACAGGAAACACCACAAAAGCTTGAAGCAACTCCCTTGCCCTTCCTCTGCACAGGAAAGCTGTTCCTAGGGTGAACAAGCTGAACAGCCAGTGCACTCATCTGCTGCAGGCGCCCTTGTGTGAGATTTCACAGCTCTATCCAGAGTAAAAAGCTGAACACCTTCTGCCATAGAGAACAGCACCAGGAAAAGGCAAAACACACTGAGCAGCACAGCAAAAGAAGCACACCTCCCATCCTCCTGACTCCACACCTGTGGATGCTGCCAGCTCATCCCCTCAACAGCACTGATGGCTCCTGGCTTGGGAAACTCCTGCCTGCTGAGGTGGTCTTTGCTTCCATCACTGATACCAGCAGAGAGAGATTTCAATATGAACAAAGCTCAAAATTTCCCATCCACTCCACGCTGTTCAGCCCTGTCTCTTCTCCCACTTTGTCAGGAATGGATCTGGGGACAGATAACTTCTACTGGTGGAGCTACTTTACATTTTTAAGGCTCCAAGAGGAGAAGTCCTAGAGAGAGTCATCCAACGAGACACCTGAACCTGTGTGATCATATCTGACATCAAACCTCTGGTGGCATGGCCAGGAACACAGGTGTGACAGTGCAGTCAGCACAAAGGTGCTTTGCCCAGATGGAAGGGAGGGAAACTCCATGCTGGGAGCACTCAGACACATCTGTTAGAACAGCCATGGCACATGCACCACGCCAGGCTCTCCAGCTGCTCTGAACCCCCACTCTCCTACCTGCTGAGTGAGCTTCTCCAGCTTCATTTCCAGAGATCTGTTCTCCTCTGCCAGCTTGCCGCGTTCAGCTTCCAGCTCCTCAATTTTCAACCTGGAGAAGAAGGGAAAATTAATAGACTTTGGGTGTCCCTGCACAGTCCCACCATAAATAATCAAGTAAAGCACGAAACCAGAAATAGTGTCAGATTATTCCTGCATTCAGTACCACAAAACTGCACTACTGAGGCAGCTAAAACATATGGTTAAAAGTGACATGTTTACATGATGAGAATATAATTTGTAAAAGTAATTTAAAAATATACCATTTGAATATAAAGCAAGTTCATCTTGGATACCTTCTGAAGCACAGACTGAGTCTGGACCATCATATTTAATAACCACTAGCAGCTAAAACCTCCGTGAGGCATCAAATCTCTTTTTGATCTGATTTATACTTTTGGCCTTCACAACACTCCTTGGCAGTAAGTTCCAAAATTTAATTATGTACTGTATGAAAAATTAGTCCAGTTTGTTTTATACTTCACTTGTGATTATTTCACTGAGTGCCTGTTAGTTCTGCTATGAAAAGTCATGAATAATTGTGCCACACTCCCCTCTCCATGACACAGTACAGGCCTCCTCTATTATTTCCTGAAGAATCTCAGTTTAGTCTTCCTTCACACCAAGGATGTTCCATATTTTTATTGTTCTTCCTTGTTCCTTCAAGTTTTATATAGACTTTTTGGCATGAAATAAGCTGGAACTACAAAGAGCACTCAGATATATTCAGTGATACAATGAGGATTTCTGCTTTTTTCTCAACTTCCTTTCCAACAGCTTCTGGTATTCTATTTGTATTTTTAACTATGCAGCACCTACCTAATATTTTCAGAAAGCTGTTCACAATAATGTAAGATCTCTGTCTTGAGTGACAACAGCTCATTTAGAGCTTTCTGTTGTGGGAGTAAAAGTAAGGGTGTTTTTTCTTATGTGCATAGGGGTTTGGCAATTATTGACATGCAACTTCATCTCCCATCTCAAGCAGCATCCTAAGGCTTCTTCACAAATTCTGAATAAACTGAATAATTTCATATTATCTCAAACTGTGCCACCTCACTACTCACAATCCCCTTTTTTGTGTTGGACAAGTTCCTAATTCCCAATTAAAACCACTCTAGGACCTAGTGGAAAAACCCTCGGCATTGTGAAAACATTTATTCTTTGATTTTCCATATTTTAACTTTGTATTACATAAGCAAATTAATGGGAGAAAAATGCATGAAGTTCTACAAAGTAAAAATATATTGTATTATCTCTGGCTCAGGAAATCCTGGAGACAAGACAGAGAAGCCAGGAGAGCCTCCTGGCAAGGTACCCAGATGTTCTGGCCTGTTCACATGGGCACCCACAGTACACTGGGACAGCCAGACCTCTAGGGTTTATATATTCTTATCAATCCAACAAAGAATCTCCTTTCTTTACTCCAAGTTTCTTTATGATCTTTGGCTCAAAGTTTTTTTGAAAGGTCAAATACATTAAATCAGCCATACCAGCCTTAGACAAACGACTGGTGAATCCTTCAGAGAACTCTATCAAACTTGTTAGGCAGGAGATACATGTTTAAAAGACTGGATACAAAAATTTTGTTTGTATTTAAGTACAGAGTACAAAACCCTGATGCTCCTTTCAAGATCTCCCCTTCCACATGTTAACCTCTTGTGATTAATTGTACAACTAATACAGAATAACCCTGATCTCTGGATTCAATTTTCTCAGGATCCCTTTCACAGAATATTCTTAAAAAATTAATTATCTTGCTTAATAATATTATAAATGACCTAAATTAAGCTGAAAATCCTTGCACCATACAATAAAGAGTGCATCCATCTGCCAATATCCCAAAATTATGCAACAACAACTTCAGGTACAAGGAAGAAGTCATCTCTCCTATTCATTTGGCAACAGCTCCAAACTTTTCCACAGAAGCAGGTTCATCTACATCAGGTTCAGCACAGAAATGTCTCCTTTATAAATACGCAGCTTAGATTGCTTAAATTATTTGTAAGCCTGACCCCTGCTGGCAATTTTCAAATATTATAAAGTTTCATCTTTTCCTGCTCTTGGAAGGCTCTAAAATGCCGAGGAACAGTTTTAGCACTGTCCAAGCCATTAAAAAATATCATCAATAACTTTCAGAAGAGACACAAAGCTAGTGGGGATGGAGGATGCTGAAGCAGGAGACTGAAAAGGTCAGGAGAAATGGAAATTCAAAGTGGAATTAATGCTTTTAATGGTGCATTTCTAAATAGATTGCAGAACAGGCCACGAGGAGTGCAACACTCTTCTCTGAGGAACAACAGCGTAGCAGCTCCTGAAAGGTCAGAGCCAGACACAGGACTCTCATCAGTACTTTCTCCATCCTTGACATGCTGAATTTTAATTGGGAACAAATTTCTCCCCTTCCAGCTTCACGAATAATCTGACTCTGCTGTCAGCTGCCTGCAAAACTTGTCTCCGTGGGGAGGTTTAAGATCAGGCCTCTCAGTTACCCTTCGAAAATCACTCATAGCAGCGGGCAGAAAACACTTCCCAAAGACCTGAGACACAGCTGTAATGAGGGTAGATTCAAGCCATTACATTTTTGTGCTATTTCACCTGCAATTTCAGGATTCAATAATCTGTTTGTGCCCTTTGTGCCTCGCTGCTGAGCAAGCGGTGATTTAAAGCCCGGGGCGCTCCCAGTCAGGCAGCAGATATCACAGAATCCTGAAACAGTTTGTGGTGCAAGGGACAGTAAAAATCATTTAGTTCCCCTCTCTGACGTGGTCAGGGACACCTTCCTCTATCCCAGGTTGCTCCAAGTCCTGGCCTTGGACACTTCCAGGGATGGGGCAGCCACAGGTTTAATTTCTCTGAGCAACCTGTGCCAGGGCCTCCTCATCCTCACAGGGAAGGATTTCTTCCCTGTATCCAACCTAACCCTGGTCTGTGCCAGTTAAAAGCCATTGCCCCTTGAGCTACCACTCCATGCCATGGTCAAAAGTCCTTTTTAACTCTCTTGTAGTCCCTTTAGGTACTGAAATGTCACCATAAGGTCATCCTGGAGCCTTCTCTTCTGCAGAACCAACTACTCTGTGACCAGCAACAGGCACAGGAGCACCTGTGAGCTGAAGGTCACAGCCTCTTCACCCTCAACATGGCCTTGGGCTCACCTCACCCCATCTGCTCCTTCCCAGTGTCCCAGCTATCAGAGCATCCTCCTTTCCTGACACAGTGCAGGGCTGTAGGGCTTCCCTGGTTCTCCTTCAGACACAAAACCTGCTGCTTCCCCTGCACTGAGGAACAAGAACATTGCTGTAGCCTTTGTGCTGAGAGGATTTTGAGACTGACTAGTGCTTTCACCATTTATCCCTCTCCTATCTTATTTTTAACACTGTTAAGTGTCCTGGATCTCCAGTGGGAAAGCGTTCAGAACCACTGGCAAACGGTTTTGTGCTATTCCAGCTTTGCTTCCCAGCCCCCTGGGGAATGCTTCCCAATGGCAAAAAGAGAGAAGCAGGGGAAATGCTATCTATATATAAACACAGCAAAGCATTTGCAGCTGGTGGTTAAAATATGGAAGTCAAATATTGAAAAATATTTACTGGCTTGGCACTTGGATTTTTTTTCATTTACGCATCTTTTTCATTAAGTTCACGTATAGGGATGATTGTGCACTGCTTTGGGATGCACCAGCATCCACAAAGGCAGCCTTGGTGCACACTCCTTGTGCCTTTTCTCTCCAGGGACACCTGCACAAGAGAGGTGATGCTATTTTATCACCGATTTGCAATCCTCTACTTGTTACCTATTGGAGTTACCTTCAGGTAGGGAGAACAACCCAAGACAAATCTGTGTGAGTACCACAAAAAGCAGGGTACAGAAACGCCTGGGTACAGCAAAATCATTTACCACCTCAATTTTTAGCCCAGAATGGTCTGGGTTAAAAGGGACCTTAAAGATCATTCAGTTCCAGTCCCCCCACCATGGGCAGGCACACTTTCCACTAAACCTCCACTTTCCACTATTCCTCCAAGCTCTATCCAACCTGGCCTTGAAAGCTGGTGTCTATTCTAAAACCAGTCTTGTGCCACAAGGAAGGAAAAAACACAGTTACTTCCTGAAATATCAATACCATTGCCAAGTTTTGTGGTACAGGAAGAACCCATTTGAATTAATTTCTGGAGAATTCATGAACTTTTCCATACAGGGGTTTGAAAACAGGAAAATATTTAATCTCTGGCAAAGATCTCTTCACCTGTCTAGAATAGTTTCCTGTATCAGACAGCTCAACCAAGAGTTGAAGGCTCCACAGGCATAAGGTAAATTGATGCCGCCTCCACAACCTTTCACAAGATCAAATTTAGTGCAAGAATACAGATTCATTGGCATTTGCTCAGCCTCATGGATTTCCCCTCTTTTATAAACTGTGCTTCATATTGCCTCTACTGCATGTTTCATTATCTCAAATCAGAAGAGGGAATGAGAAAAAAAAAAAAAAAAAAACAACCCACCTACAGCCTCAGGTCTCCTGAAATGACATTTGTGAGAATCAGGAGACATCCCACTGTGTGTGTTCAGTCTGTCTGAAACCCTCAGATCGTGAGACAAGGCTGCTCCTACTTCAGAAAGGAAAAAAGGGGGCAATCTGTTGGATTTTCAACAGCATCCAGGCACTCTAAAAGCCTCTCTGAGTCTAGAGCTTTTCAGTGGAATTAACCACTGCAAACTCCCCCTACCATCACCCTTTTATCTTTGTTTTATTGGTTTTTAATGTTCTCAGCTGTGTTATGTAGTTGCCTGTGGATATCACCGATGAGGACATGTCTCACAGAGGCCCCATCTGCGAAGGGGGCATGGCCATGTGGAAAAGCTATTGCTGAACAGGAAAATACTGAATGGAGCAGAAAATGTATGTGTTGGGAAGATGCTATTAAGGGATCCAGATGGCATTGAGATGGTGTTAGGAGCAGAGCAGACAGAATTCCAGCAAGTGTGACTAATGGGCATTGGCAAGGACATGAATTTCTTTTGAATTACTGTAACTCTACCCAGTCACTAAATCCACAGAAAACATTTAGGATTTACTGGGGTTGCAGTTTGACAGCAGAAAGAAAAAGTTCAGATTTGTTCCAGCTGAAAAGGTCCTTCAGCTGTTGTCACTTAAGTCTTTAGTGAAGTCCTTTTTAGATGTATTTCTTTTATTTATAGATTCTGAAATACCAGTTTCTTCACAGTTACCACCTTCTTCCCTCTAAAAGGTGTTAATGCCCAAATGCTGTACCCTACAGTGCAGGAACTCTGTGGGTTGACCAGTTTCTTTTCATAGAATCTGCAGAATATAAACAAATATTATTTCAGAGGGAGCAGCAAAAAGTGTGAGAAATGACAGCATTAGCACTGCTTTTATTGTCTCTCCAGAAACGATGATGCTGGGAGAGAGTTTCACATTTAAACTTATAAAAGGTCTGACGAAATAGCACTTTGTTCTCAAGAGAAGGAGGAAAAACTGATAAAGTCTTTCAAGTTTCTGGCTGAAAATTTACTTTCCATACTAAAGAAAAATGAGACAAAAGGTATTTTTCTTAAAAGCTCTCGTTCACTTACAGGAGGTGAATACAGATTCAAAGGATTAATATGGATTTTTTTTTTCTCCTTTATGTCTCCCTGCTTTTGTTTCCAGAAGTGAGCTCCTGACAACGGGGTCTATATGGAAATGCCTGGAGGCTCAACAGTCCATTCCTGTTCTGCACACCCCTTTTGCTGGCTTCAGTGGTTCCTCCTATTTTTCACATCCCTTTGTGACAGCAGCCAACAGGAGAGGCTGGGCTCAGCCCAGAGGAGCAGGCACATCATCCTGTAGGTTACAGGATTTCAAAGATTATAATAAACTACAGAAATGGAAATAACTCCCTAATAAACTGTAGTACTTCTTTCCTCACTTTCTAATTTGGAAGTTTGTGTTCTTCTCCCTGTTTTCTCCCAGAATTAGTTTCTGGCAGTGATGTGTAAAAGGAAGGAGTGACAGTGGTGTTTGTGTTGTTCTCCTTAGCAGCTACATAAAATTGAGCAAACTGATGCTGTTGAGGTCCACATGAGGAGGATGAGCACAGCAGACCCAATCCCTCCCCATTCTGATCCCTGTTCTCCTCCAAACCCCTTCTGTTCTTTAATCACACCCACCCAGTTCATTGCTGCTGTATGGAGAGGACACATCCAGCTGAGCCCCGAGGAGTGTTTGATGTGGATCACAGCACACTCCTCCTGAGCCCCAAAGGACTGGGAGAATATAATGATTTAGTCTGTGTTCCTTTGAGAAGGAGCCTCTTCTGTGAAGAAAGAACTTGGCCCAGTTTCTTGAACAATGCACAGAAAATGCAAAATAAAGTCCAACCATATCCATTGACTGCTTAAGTCTAGAAACATAAGAAAAAAATCTTTATGGAGTCAATCCTGAAATTTCTCTCCACACTCAGATGTGGAGTGCCTGAGAGTGCAAGGAGATGTCTGAAGCAGTAAGAGAAGCCAACAGTAAGGAAAAAGGAGCAGGGATTGGCTTACAGTGCTCCAGCAAAGAAAGCTCCAGCAGAAAGAGAACACCTTGCACCAAGTCATTTACTGTTAGAGCTGAGCAATGAAAAGGGTGATGAAAATCAAACAAATCCATGCTTTGTGGAACAACTCTGTAACTAAATAACCAGCATCCGGGCCTGGGATAGTATTTAAACCAGCCATGACAACAAAAAGGGGTTCAGTAAAAAATTACAGAAAAAAAACCCAGTCTGGAATTGGAATGTGGAACTGTGGCTGCACCCAACAGCTTCAGGAGCAAGAGGGAAGAAAAACCAAAATTTCAATGTGAAACAACTGCAGAAGCTTGGCCTCTGCTGAAACAGCCTTCAGAGTATGGCCCATCATTGGAAAACAGCTCTGCACCATCAGCCACTGCACTGGGAATTGGCCTGGGTTGGGACATTCTTTGTGTGAAAGGTTTGACACCATCCAGGGAAGGAGGAGAGAGTGAGATTAGCAGTCAAAGAAATTCCTTAAAAACAAAGAGGGAAAAACATTATCTAGGAGCTTTAGGGCTACAGTTGAGCTGAATCAAACACCATGACCTCATAACAAGCAGGCATTTGTGAGCTCCACTCATCCCTGCCCAGGAAATGGATTTTCATTCAGGGCAGAGCCAGACATCTCCATCCCCACTGCCAGGAGCCTGTCACACTGTGGAGTGGTCTGGACTGTGTGGCAACCCAGCTGCTTCCTCTGAAGCTGTTCAGGTAACAGAGAGCAAATGCTGTTCAGGGAAGCTAAACACCAAATAATAAGCCTTGGAGGGGAAAATAAAGAGCCTGAACAACCTCCAGATGAAAGGGTGCTGCAGCAATACCAGCCAGGGAGAGAGAGACCAGGGAGACACAAAACTCTGCAAACCTGCAGGTCCCAGAAGACAGCAAACAGGCTGCTGGCTTTACTGATACACAGGCACGTTATTAATCAGGAGTGACAGGTTTAATGTTGCCAAGGAGGTGCTGAAAGCTCCTGCAGCAGTGTAAACCTCAGGTTTCAGAGGGTCCAGTGTGCCTCAGCAAAGCAAAAGCCTGAACAAAAAAAAAAAAAAAAACCCACAAAAGACAAAAGTTGATGGAGACAGGTTTATCTCCCTGAAAAAGAGAAGTCATAGCATTCTCTCCTTTAGCAGAACTCAAACATATGATAGAATAAAAAAAGGAGATGTATGCCTTGGGCCTCCAGAACTATTACAGCACCTTGAGGGAACTACAGGAGCAAGTCCCCAAGATTAGGTGTACAACTCTAAAATGTATTGGAATAGCTTAGCTGAACATGTGTTATTTTCAAACACCTCCCTCCTGCTATGGAACTGGGCTTTCAAAGCCGTAAAACAAGCTCCAGAGGCAAAGCACAAGAGCAAAGCCATAACACACAGGCCAGTAATTTCTGCTTTCTGCAGGATTCTGCTCGCTGCAAAACCTTGCTTTCAGTCCTATGAGGCAGTCACACTTTATTGTGATGGAGCTGAAAATATAAAAGAATTAAGAAGTGAAAGTCCAGCCAAAGTCTTACATCAGCTGAGAATAAAATACTCAGCCTGTGAGGACCTGACTTGCCCAACTTAAATAAAAGGAACTTTATTAAACATTCAGAAACAGATGAACTTTTCTCTGCTTGGTATTTATTGTGTCATCTGCTTTACAATGGAAGCTATAAATGCTTTAATAAATACATGGAAAGGTTGTTTAGCTTCACTGTAGCTTTTGTAAATGCTCATGTATCCTCTGCTGAAATGCTGTTTTGTAACTTCCCTTTCACTGAATCACAACAGGTACCCCTCTGCCATCTCCAGCAATGCACAAGGGGAAACATCCCTCTTTTATCTCCAGTGCTACACATGCATCAGCAGTACAAAAGCTGGATTCTAAACCTCTTCACACACATGCCAACAGATCCTGTATTTACAGTCGAGATTTGGTCAAAATAACAAATAAACAGCAATGCTTTTTCCACAGGAAAGAAAGTCAACAGGGGGAATAGTGATGCAGACGCCAGGCTTATGAATTAACTGGCAGCAAAAGACCCCAAATATCAAAAGAAAAGAGCCTGAAGCTTCCCAAAAGATAGCAAAGCTTATAAGGTATCTAAATGCAGGACAGATCATGGGCTGAATGTTTCTGCTAATGCTTCACGGGGTTCTCACATCCATAAAAGCTGGTGAGAAAGCAAAATGTGCACAGAAAAAGAATATCCTACTTCAGGAATACAAGGAAAATGTGTTCTGATCATCACCCCATTGCCTGAATAGCAGACAGCCTATGGACACAGGCAGTCTGTGCTCAAACTTCTTTATGCACGGTGAGCTCCTGTACCTGCTGCTCCACCAGCAGATGACAATAACCACAGCAGGCACTGAAACTGCCCCAGGCATTTCCCTTCTAGTTAGCTCCACCAAAAAGAGCAGAATCTGCTCAGCCTTCCCCCTGCTTTGCCTACCTGAGCGTGTCCACCTCCTCCTTGGTGATGACAGTGCTCTGCTCGGCCGTGCCCTGCTGAGACTTCAGGGCCTTCATCTCCACCTCCAGCTGCAGGAGACAAAAGGTGTTAGTTGTTCCTGCAGCACTGGTAAGGGCACACACCAACAGCAAAGGGAGGAGGAAATCAAGAGGTTCTGCACAGGTCAGACTTCTCACAACACAGATGTGAAGCACAACTTCTCTTGTGTTGAATGTCAAAACCTCACTTAACCCTCCTTCCCCTTGCAACTCCTTTTGCCTTTCCCAACATTTTCTCCACAGTGGAGAGGAACAGAAAGTTGAATGTTACTAGCAAAGCTTCTGCTTCTCTTTCAAATATTTCCCCTATTTTCTCCCCATGGATAAAGGGATGCAGAAGACTGTGTGGCATTAGGACTTGCTGGGACCTGAGGTTTAGTATTGACAGTTCAACCTCACTCAATTCCTCTCCAAGAAGAAATGAACCACGGGATTACAGTGTCTTGTCCACGACAGCTCTGAGACACCTACATTGAATCCAAAAGACTGGGGAATATTTCCAGCACTTTCCAACATACACTTCTATCTCTAGCTCCTAAGGTAGCTTTAGCTGAACAAACAAACAATTAAGAATATTTTCTGCCTCTGGCTTTGCTTGGGTAGGAACTCACAAGAAATTATTTCAAAACTCTACAGACATGAGAACTTCTTACCCAGACTCTACAATTCCCAGGCTCCCTGACTTGTAGCAGTCTGGATCCCTAATTCAGAGATCAAGACAATGCACAGATTGATAAACTCCATATGTTACTTGTTTCTAAACCCGTCAAAAAATGATTTATTATGAAGTGTAAGCAGAGACAAACTACCTAGAGGATACTCAAACTTCTGTTCCAACACCTCCTCTCAGCTTAGACCTTCTTCACACACTCATCCCCAAGATTCTGGACTTCATTTTGTCATCTGTCTTTTTACCACCTGTCGCTAATTCCCCTAATAAATCTGTTGAAGGAAACAATATTTTTTTTCACCCAGGAGGAAAATAATAAGCAATCCAGCCTTAATTATAGATGCAAAACTTATGACCACAGAGAGTTCAGCACTCGGCATCAGGGAAATAATCCATTAACACACCATTCCCTGCAACAGCACAGATTAGGCTTGTAGAGCAAAATCACATTGCAGTGGCAAACTTCTGCAAGCTTTTTGCAGAAACTCTCCAATTTTACAAGAAAAAGGAGCATCTTGTCATGGACAGTCATATTGCTCTGACAGAACTGAAGTTCTGACACGTTGCCTCTTCACCCTTCCATGCTTACCAGAAAAGACAGGCAGAGCATGGCAGTGCTGTTGGCAGGAAAGGGCAGAAAATGGATGGTTGGATTATGCTCCCACCCATTTCTGACACCAGAGGAATAGAGCAGAAGAAAGAGAGCACCAAAAAATGTTTTAACCTAATTCCCCCTGACACCCCAAAAAGCCCTGCATTCTCCCCCTGCCTATCAAAAAACATCCAGGAGTAAAAAATAAGCAAAGGCCCACCTGCATCATCAGGCTGTACAAATGTTAATGCATATTAGCTGCCTGATAAGATTATCACAGCCAGAAATGCTTCCCTCAATTTTCTGATTACTGAGCTTATCTCTCCCAGCTCAGCCCATCACAGATGGCTGGGGATAAAGCAAGCACACCAGATAATTCCAGGAATGTGAATAAAAGGTACTGGGATGAGGAGTAGGCTTCAATTCCAACCTACTTCTAGCAGGAAAACACTCATCATGCCTCTGGTTTCCCGTGCCTGCTGAAGCCTGGGTGTGTTTGCTGTTAGGAGTTTGAGGATGCTTTCTGGGATGAGTGAGGGCAGCTTTTGAAGATGGAAGGGCTGGTGAGTTTTTTATTCCTGGCTAAGAGGGCTCAGCCTCAAGGTGCCATGTGGCACCTGCTCACCCACACAGATAAATCACAGCCACCTTCTCAGGGGACAAGGGGGGCACAGATGGGTGACAATCTGCCGTTGTGATCTGGGGTCTCTTGTGGTGGCTGCACAGAGAGGGCAAAAACCAGAGTGTGGAACAGGAACAGGAGATGGGAGAGTGAATGCAAACGAGCTTGAGGGAGCTTGTGGGAAGCATCTCACTCGATACACAGCAGTGACAAATTAGTGCCAGGTACGCTCAGCAGCAGGATGAGGTTCTGCTGGGTTTCTAAGAATAAGCTGCTGAAGGAGAATGAGGAGGGAAGGGCACATGGGCTGTAAGGGCATTTCATCTCATTTTTATGTCCTCCCAATTTGCAAGCGCCAAGACTCCCTGGACTGGAAATTTGATGTGCCTGAGGTGAGAAGGGACAGGAGGACACAGTGATATCACTACAGATGAAACTGGCTCGAGGAGTGAGACACAGTTTGACACAGATGTTCCCAATCCCTGCTTCCCAGAACTAGGATTAAAACTACTGGAGAGTTTAAAGTTCAGGCCAAGACAAAATTCTGTGCCACAGGAAATTATTGCCATTCAGAGATCACTAAATGTTTATGAAATAAGAAAGCAAAACAATTATTATTATTTAAAGTTCATATTATTATGAACTATTAAATACTTCACTCAAAATATGTTGTTTCTAGATTTCATCCCTAGCAATTGTTAGGAAAACATTCCTTACTGCCAATCTCACTGAAGATATTAAAATATTCAGATATTAAAAATGCTCTTTATTATTATGTTATTAATGTCCTTTCCAGGACAAAAATAGTTAGTTTAGATAAGATGGAGTGGGTTACTCTTGGGACCCAATTCTGCTTTTCTGAAGGCAATACAATGCAAGCAGAAAGACACAAAACAAGAATGAAGGGAATGGCTAAAAATAAGGAATCTGTTGATAAAGCCCAAGAGGTGAGGAGTTTTCCAAGACCATTCCCTTTGACACAGCCTCAGGATAGCTCTGGGAAATGGGTGATGAGCACGAAATAATTCACCACAGCAACAGTTTGTCCCTTCCTGTCCACTTGTCCTCTCAGTACCTGTGCCAAAGAACTGACTCAAGAAGGGATAAGGAAAGGTAGAGCCAAACCCCTCCTGCTGCTTTCTCTGCCTAATTCCCATCACATCCCTTTTCCTAAATTAATTTCCAGTCTTGGTCTCTCTTGTTCACCAGATGCCACTTTCAGCAGGCATTTTATACTTTTTGAACCAACTCACTATTCCTGGCTAAACTCTTCCAATTTTTATCAATAATTTTATGTGACTGGCTGAGTTAAACTTTTATTGCTTTGAATACATTAAACTAGTAGAAGTCATTACCAAGCAGAGAGAGGAAAAGGGCTGCTCAAATTACAGCTCACTGCTGTATTCCCCCATTCCATACCAAACGACCCAGGTCAGCCTTGATTTTGAAGTGGCATTAAGAGCAGACAGGGAACATTGTTGTGAAATACAGCTGCATCTCTTGTCCTGAAAGCTGCACAAGAGGGACTTAAGGACCTACATCATCTGCAGGAGCTTCAGGGATTATATCACCCAGGATCCAACCCCCAGTGATATTTCCACCTTACAGAACATGTGATCAACTTGAAAAGAACCCGAGCTGTTATTTTGATAGTTTTTAAAGTTATCTAAGGTTTTTATATAAGGAAGAATAATGAGTAATATCAGAGCCCATGAATGAATAAAACACATGAACAGGTACTTAATATTTTGAGGATGTGTTTTGTATCTTCACAAAATATACTGGGGCCCCTTGGTCTCAAACCAAAGTGATTCCATTTATCCTGAACTTCTTTTATCTCCTTCAATTCTTAAGCAAGAATTCTAGCACAACTTTATTACTCTCAATAAAAAGTGAACAGGACACATACAGGATATAGACTAATTTTAGAATGTCCATTGTCAAAAATATGCAGGTGCCCCAAAAGATTAAGTGCAAATAATTTTTCCAAATAAGTACTGCCATCATTATTTTTTTCAAGGAGAAAGATAGGAAAGAAGAACATGCATGCATTTTCATCTAGTATTTAATTATATGAAATATCATTCTTCTCTCAGCCTTGCTTTTCAACCTGCCTGGACAAGATTCCAAGAAGGTGGTTCTCCTCCAAGTGTTAATGGCATAGCAAACACCCACAGCAGGGTTAGAAATATGTTCCTCACTGCTTCTCTCTTCTGTAGCAATTATTTAAAGACATATGAGATGACAGGAGAAACAAAATTATAAATTCATCTCCTGACAGCTAGAAGAAACAGAACTTTTGAGAGTTGATTTTCTTGGTGTATTTGTGGCATTTGTCATTTCTGACCTATCGTCCCCTCCAAGGAAGCACCCTGAGCCTCTGCAATGCCATGGACCTGTTGTTCCTCACACTCAACTCCAGCAGGTTTCAGCATTAATGGAGAAAAGATTTCCCAGAGCCTCCCACTGACCCCTGCTGTCCACGCTCCATCTTCAGAGTGAGGCTTGTCACAGGTCAGATCAGTCAGCCTCGAAAATCACATTTACAAACTCCTGAAAATCCTAATGCACTGCCCAAAACAACGACAATCTCTGTTCAGGTGACTCATTCTGGGTAATAAAGAACTCAAAATCTAAAGTATTTCAACTCACTGCCAATGTAGGATTTGCATGTTGAAAAAAAAAAAAAAGAGGGGGGCTGGTTTACTCGCCCACATCATGTACACACATTTCACAGAACACATGCTGGAGACATACAGTTATTATTTGAATAATGAGTGCATTTTAGAGAGGGGCTGATACAGCAATCTTATCCTGATGAAGTGTGTCTGCACGTCATTCAGCATTTTTGGAACTGTAAAAAGCAGGAAATGCTGAATCCATTATAAATGTCTAAAGGTTTATTTAACAATGGGCTGATGCAACATCCTTTGAAAGGCCTTCCTCAGCAAAAGAGCTGATTTTGAGCAGCAGCAATAAATGGGAACTGAATTGCACAGAGCCGGCATGGAAAGGTGAATTGAGAGGTTGTGTTGGACTACAAGCCTCAACACAACTCAAGGAGCTATTTCAGTACATAAATATTTAAAATGTATGAACACCAAGGTGACTTGGAAAGGAAGACTGTACGCTAAAATAGACAAGAACAGAGAAGCAGGACCCTGAGCATGACCCATACAATGAGGGCTGAAAACAGGCAAACCAGGACCTTGACACGACAGTGATGCCATTTGTGCTCCTCTCCACTGGATGTAGCAGACTAAGGAGCTTTTCTGCCTCTTCCCACAAGGCAGCACAGCAAGCTTGGTGCTGTCTACAAGCTTAGAAATCTGGCATCAAAAATCCAATATACATGAAACACCAGTGAGTTTAATTTGGGTGTCCAGCAATACCACAGTGTAGTAAGAAACCATGCTGAGCACTTCAGAGATCATTCTGCTCTGCAAAAGCACCACCTCCTCTTCCATATGCCCATCCCACTGGCATTCTGAAGGGCTGCTCCCCAAAAACATCTGCAGAGAAGCACACAGAGGGAGAACTAAGCCTCACCACATTTCCTAGTGAACTTTACTCTTCTTCAAAAAGTAGGACAGTACTGGTAAAACAAAATATTGCCTGCCATTTAGAAACAGGCTAAGCAGCCCAGGATTAGTTGGTACATTTTTCTTTGGAAAATTAATCCTTGATGCCAATGTGAAACAAAAGCAATAAAGCCAAAGAAAATCAGATATTCAACAAAAAGTGGTTTGGAACTACCCGTCTCCCACTTGGCTGAAGCAAAAAATATGTATTTTTTTTTCTATTGGAAGATGAAGGCTGGCTGGATCAGAGTCACCAGTCTCTAGGGGTTCCACCATCTGTAACAAACTTGCTTTGCTTTTATCACTGAGAAGTCAGGGCTAGGAGCAATCTCTCAGCAAACAGTTTCCTAAAAATGTACTCATGCATATATATTATTGTAGATACACACACACAGGGAAATGGACATATGCTGACTTCTGCTTCTCTCCAATACAGTCTGGATTGTGGCTTTTCTCCTCCCGTTGCAGTAAAAAGAGAGCAATTTTTCAAGTTTATACCAAATGTCATTCTATTTCATTTCCAAATATAATCTCCCAGAGAGAAGGTTCACTTGCCCTATTTCCAATCTCTAAAGTTAATACACAAATTTATATTCCTTTCTCCCACTCGCTCTCCTAAATTAAGAGGTGTAATTACTAGGAACGCTTGCTACAAACGAATGGAGTGCCAAGGGAGAAGGAGCTGTCAGGGCTGGACGTCTGCAGCAGCCACCCTCCCCTCTCCCCCATCCCTGGAGGACCCTGCTTATGAGGCAGTTTCTATCTTTCCCATTAGCAGGGGTAGCTCACACACAGGAGCAGATGACAACCTCTCCCTTTCCAGGCAGGGCAATCATAAGGGACAAAATTACAGAATTAACTTCAGCCTGCCAAGGCCCACTGGGTGCTTGCCAGGATGATTCCTCCCAAACCCACCTTTTGCCCCTCCTCAGCCCTGCTGACCTCTCAGACAACATCGGGTTCCTTAACAAGAGCAGAGAAATGCAGATCTGTGAGCTAAAAATTCAGCCCCAGTCTCATCACTCTCCCCCCTTCCTCATACCCAGCACCCTCTCCAAAGGAAGATTGATTATTATAATCAGACTTAGCTCTGACACAGCATTTGCATTTTCAAAGCACAGCAAAGTCATTAACTAATTCATCTACCCCAAGGGAGCCTTAACGAGCATTCACCTCTCTCCCCTCTGATTCCCAATCCGCAGGCAGCCTGCAGCTTTCCTTCCAACATCTCCCCTCCACATTGTGGCACCAGCACAACTTGGGGAAACTCCAGACAGGCTCAGCGAGCCAAACTCAGCCCTGCTGCAAAGGAACAAGAGGACAAATGCACAGAGACCCTATTTAAACCAGCCACCCTATGGTTTCCATACGTAATCACAGAGGGACAGGGTACGGCAGGAAACAGTTTGTTCTGCAAAATAAGGCCAATGCCACGTGGGTCCCAAAATGGCCCAAGCCTGAGCTGCCTGCCCAGCTGCAGGCATGTGAAGAAGGAATCACCATCACATCACACTCCCAAAGTAGCCCTAAAATCCTCCTGGCACAGCCCATCCAACAAGCTCTTCCCCAAAGTCACCTTTGCTTCATGACTTGGCCTCCTGCCCCTCTCAAGTGTCTTCTCACATCCCATCACCAGATACCAACCATCCCCACCCACCCACCTTCCCTGGTGTTGTATTTATTTCCTTTTAGTGATCTGGGATGGGTACGGGATGTGACTTTGGAAATAAGCACTATTAGACATTTCAGATGGATGGAAGCTGGCTCAGAGCTCAAAATTAACAAACTTGGAAGGCTCATGGGGAAGAAGAGCAAACATCTTGTACAAGAGACACACTGAGCAAGGGAACTGAAGATGTTAATTTAAACCCATGAGTTTATTCAAGTATAATTACACATTTCAACCCTCACTCCAAGAAAGGAGCAGACAAGGAATCTCTTCCTCTCAGCCTGTCCTGCCCACGCTTGCAGGCACTGCAATGAGACCTCACTGCCACTGCTTGACAGCAAAACACCTTGACAGCTCCATGTCCAAAGCCCCCCTAAACCCCCTCTCTCTGCTCCAACAGCTCATTCTGAAGAAGGATCACCTAATTTCCATGTTCATTCAGCTCAGAGCTCTCTGCTGTTATCAGCCTCGCTCCACCACTTCCACCAGGCGTGTAGATGACTGTTTCCTTTAATTACTACCGAAAGCTCCTCCCAGCCAGGGAGAACAGAACAGCTGGAGTCCACGGAGAGAAGGCAACTCTGGAGTAATTAGCCTTAACTGGCTGACACCTCCTACCCATTACTCCTGGTTAGAACAGCAAAACACAGAATACGAGCCTGTTTAGGGAACCTGTCAAGGCGCCAGACTGGATGTGCCTCATCCCTGCCCAGTGTAGCCATGGTGTTGGCACAACGGAGTTGTCTTCTCTTGAGAAGTGCATCGCACAGATCACTTCTTTCACACAGGAATAGGCATATTTTGCTAGAATCAAGTTCTTCTAGCAGCTGCAATTTACAGGCAAAGCAACAAATAAATCTGCAAAGATGTCATACCTCCTCCGTACAGAGTTTGAATACAGTTTGTTTCCTGAAGATATAGCCTCGAGGAGTTTCTGGAACATTCACTCAACAATTCTCATCAAAAGGGAGCTTGTAATCCCACCTCTCACTCCCTGCCATCAGTTTTCCCGTTGAAAAATCATCACTTAATAAACAGAGAAGAATCTATGCAGTTCCCAAGCACCTAGGAAGATCAAAGGGGAAAGAGGAATCCAATATCCATTTTTGTTTCTTTGTTTCCTAACATAAATACAGCGGAATCAATCCTGCTTAATAAAGAGAGCAAAGGAGCCTTCACTGAGTGCTTGAACTTAATCTTCTTTCTTCTGCTCACATGGAACAACACACAGCCTGTGCTTTTAGGAACAGCTCTCTCGCTCCTGCTGCAGCTCCAGACCAATTTTGCAGTTCACTACAGCTGGGAGCACTGTTTGCTGGCACATCTTGGCAGGGGCCAGCAGAGCTGCCTGCTAAAGCTGCTCCCTGAACTCCTGGAGCTGGGAAATGCGAGGATGGGGCAAGGGGCCCAGCCATGGGAAAGCAGCTGCTCTTCTGACAGGACCTCCCAGCTGCTTTCAAGGAAGCTGCAGAGCCTTGAAGGAGCCCAAACCCTGCCCAAAGAACAGGTTAAGTAGAGCAGGTTGAATATTTTCTAGCTAAATGACCCCACCTGAGATTAGCCTGTGACAAAAAGCAGTGGGTTTTTAATGTATAAAAAGCGAGAAATCTCTCTCCTTGTGCCAAAACCCAAAGGCCACGGGGCACTGCCAAGACTGCTCTGCCCATTTCAGCCTCTCAGGGTGGTGCCTGCAGGGCCCTTCAGTTGCCAGCAGCAGTCACAGAGTGAAAGGCAAACAGCAATTCCCTCTCAAATACCATATGTTCAACTCTGGTGCCAAAGCACAAACCTGGCATTTTAACCTTTGGTGAACATGTTCTTGCTGCCACCAACAATAAAGTCTGAGGCCCAGCTCAGAGGAAAGGTGTAGTGGCTGTGCAGCGATGACATTAGCACAGAACACAGCATCAACAGGACAGGGCCTGGCAGGAGCTCGATTTTATACAGCCAGTCTTTAGAGGTTAATGAAATATTCATAAATAAGTTAAAATTCTCCTGACAAGCCAGATCCTGTAATACAACAAAGAGTTGTCAGCCTCAATTAAGCGGTTCCAAAGAGGCAGGGCTCTGCCATTCATTATTTACCAAGAGGTCATAGGGAAAATTCTGCTCTATGATCTCTTTGTCTCTGTGGATAAATTGGGTTTTACAGCTCCTGCTGGAGGACTCTGCTGCCCTGACAGACCCCAGCCTGCCACAGCTACTACCTAACCCCAGCATCCATCAGCCAAAGGCAAGAAACACTGGGAACAAGCTCTTCTAAGGACACTGAGACACAAAAAGACTGAAAACAAATGATGTAACAAGCTGATTAGGCTGTCAGTGTAAGGACTAAGTCTTGAAACTTTAAATTTTTCTTAAGCCTTTATCTCCCTTTTTGTATACACAAAGCCAGCCCCAGGCAAGAAGAGAAGTATCCAGCAACCTTTGATCTGCAGGCACATCCTCTGAACATGCCCTCCATGCCCTCCCCAGATCCCATAGCTGGAGACCTTCACATCCCCCTGCATGTTCAGGACAAGCTGTGCTCACAGAATTGTATCTCTTGCATCAGATCTCTCAGGATGGTCCTCTTCTGAGGCAGGCACAGCTTCCCAGAGCTATGAAAGCAGGAGGGAACTGGTCTCCATCCTTATCAGAAGGAAGCTATAAATCAGTTATTATTTTGTCCCACCCTAACACAATTGTTCAACCACCCCAAGTCTTCCTTTCCCTCTCTGGACATGCACTGGAACTTCATGTTCCTTCTATAGTTTCTCCAAGCTGCCTTTTAGGAAGGCAGAATAAAGGAGCAGAAATGACAGATTCCTCGAGGTATCCTGGACCTCTCACCTGGTTTTCTCAAAGTGCTGAACATAATGTAGAGCCCCTGCATTCTCCAGGGAGTTTTAGTTCAGCTAAATCGAACCAAGTGAGTCTGAGGCAGCCCATAAACTTCTTACAGGCTCTGTAGAGATGAATGAAACCTCTAAAAGCACAATTCTTGCATGTCTATTAAACAGACCTTTTGTGTCTCCAGGCTGTGCCTACTATAATAAAGCCCCTGATAATATCCCTATCCTGTTCTCATTTAACCAAGTAACTCAGTGAAACTCAGATTTTAGTGACAGCAGTGACACTGACAAGGACCACTCCAGCTGCAGCACCTTCTAAACAGGACAACTACTCACTTTTCTCCTCTGCTCAACAACTGAAGACAAAAAATCCTCCCCACTTCTCCCTCCCCAGTCCTTGTTCCTGTTATCATCATGCCTGGCAGTACAGCTCAGGTTTTAGGGGTACACCTGTGCCATGGAGGTCACCCCAAATGATGGGCTGGGAATTAAGGCATCATCTGAGCTGGAATTACTCTTCAGGTCTTGGTCTGACCATTTCCTCCCAGTCTGGCAGCACCTGTCCCACAGGGAAGGCCAGCAGGAAGGCAGCTCTCCACTTCAGGCAGCCACATTTCTTCCTCCTGACAGTCTGAACCCCATGTCAGCTCTAATCGCCTTGGAAGAGCAAATGAAAACAGTCCTGCTGAAACCAAACGGTGCTGCCGTGTCCCATAAAACTTCCACGGTAATGGATCCACCAGCAGGTTCATTTGTGTAATGGGACTTTTAAACAGACCGTTTATTTCTTTTTAATTTGAAAGGAATGTGCTATTTGATCCCATGTGCCCGGCTAGATTTTTAAAACAGAGATAAACCACAAGAATTGACTCACTAAGTCTCTCCTTTCTCACCTAATTAAAATAGCATTGAGATAGTAAAGTGCAGAGCACCTCTCCAGCTTACAGTTTGTCAGCACTCATCCACCAGGATCCCAAGGCTTCCTCCACATCCCTGCTCTGCCCAGTCACGTGCAACAGATGCTTCCGATGGTGCCACGGTTTTGTGTTGAACATGAATTTTCCAAGAGGAAACACACAGCAGGTGCAACACACCAGCTGAGGCTCTTCATCATTCCCCAGGCTGAGAGAGGGAGAAAAAAATAACCTTGTCTGTGTACCTCAGAGCTCACTATATTCCTACTCCGTGGGGAATAGCAGGGATGAGTTTTAATGTAGTTGTTTACAACGGGCACTGAGAGCTCTCTGCCAGGGAAAGGACAAGTGTACTCCCATCCCTCTATTCTAGGTTTCACTCCAACTTCAGAACCAAAGTTCCACAGTTAAAGCAGGGGGAAGACCCAAAATAGGGCATCAATGACACCTGCACAATCATCCCCCGCTTCTAACAACTCATAATTCAGAATTTACAGGATCACATGGTAAGAGAAGAATGATATAAACACTGTGAAGTAAACAAGCAACAAATGGCTCTGCTGAAGTAAAACTAAAACTACCTGATAGAGAAAAAGATGGCTCAGACAAATTCAAAACAAACAAAATTCAATTAAGACCTTGGGTCTAAAAAGTCAAGTGCACAAACACAATTACTGATAGCACAGAGGAACATAAACTGATCAGAAAGAGGAAGCCACGTGAAAACTGAAGGAACAGCACAGAATTGAAATGTCAGAGTGCAAGTCCCAAAACAGCTGGAATCCCTCCTACAAACTGAGCCTTCCTCAGCCAGAAACTCGGGAGGAGGAAGAGTGGGGCAGGTGAACTGAGGCCAGGATGAGCATCAGCACTGTGTGGCACTGGAGATGGGTGCTGGCCTGGGTACAGCTCAGCTCTTCCACCACAGAAATGGAAGAGGTTCCTGCCTGTCCTCCATGATCCTGTGGAAGACACTTGTGCAAAAGCTGCTGCTGGAACATCACCTGGAATGATGTGACCACTCTGATTACTCATCTTCAAAGGAGAGACAGCAAGAGGAAGAGATTTAAAGAAAGCTGCATGATTCATGAGGAAACTGAAGAGCCTGTTTTAAGAGAAGGCTGCAAGAGCTTGATTTGTTTAACCTAGACAAATGAAAGGCTGGGAGAGAACAATTGTTCTCTATAAATATGTCATGGCATAAATATGAGGGAGGAAGAACAGTCACTGTAGTTTAAGGAGAATATTAGCACAAGAAAAAAATGGATATTAACTGCACATATATTTTCAGTTGGCACTGGGAAGATTTCAGCTATCAGAGCAGTCTTTCCATGACAGTAATGGTACAAACAACCAAAGCAGTTTCAAGACAAGCTTGATAAATTTATGAACTGAGATATATGCTGCATTTGCCTCAGTTACTGAAGGACTGGACTTTATGATCTAAAAGTCCTCTTCCAGTCTTCTGTTACTATATCATTTCATTCTGGATTAGCTCCTTTTGCTGTCTCTTTATAACCAGGTTCATGCTTTTCAATCTGATTTGAGAAGTGGATATTTCTCTAAGATTGCCTTACTAAAACTATTCACCCTGCTGCTCAGTTGAGTGCCACGCTGCTCATCTGTCTTGGCTTTGCTGGCCTCACATAAAGTGTTAGGATAAAATCTGTCACATGGGAAGGAGATTTGCTGTCACCTGCTAAATCAATTCAGAAATTATGTAATACACTTTTGATAGATGGAGACTTCCTGCGCCAGTCAGTTGTCTCCTGCCCCTTCCAACCTGTTGGTCCTAAAGGTGTTCCAGCAAAGCTTCATTTTTATTTATAACTCCTGTGGTTCAGCCCTCTAATCCCACATTTAATTGCCTTCCTGTTACAGATAATACAGAGAATTTATATTTCCACTAATGAACACCACTTTTGTTCTTGTTCTCAGCCTGTTGTATTTCTTGCTTTCTGTTCAGTAACTCTTAAACAAGAATTAAATGAGCTCTATTGGCCAGTAATCCAGGGCAAGTTTTTCCACACTAAAGTTCGTATTTTTTCCTACTATAATTGGTGTTACTTGTAAATTAAAAACATAGCTAATAATTTTTCCATTTTGCCTTCCAGTTAACAGCTAGTTCCCAACTACATCAAGCTCGGTGTCCTCTGAGTTTATTTCCTTTCTGTCTCCATTTCTACTCCTGATAACCATCAGTGTAGGCAGTCAGTGACATTTAAGTTAACCCTAAACATTATGATTTCACCAGACTGAACACATGATTGGCTCTTTAGCTTTGCTGACCTGCTGTTCTTAAATAAAGGTCTCCTCTTCTCTGCAAAGGGTTAAGCAACACTTTTCCTCAAGGCAAGGGGCGTTGATTATATTAATTTTAAGGTGTCTTTATTCCCTCTGTAAGGACACTCAATTTATGCCATTCATTTGGTGACGGCTGCATTCTTGGACTTCAAATCTTCTTTACCTCCCACCCTGCTAAGCAATTCTTCTGATTCTTATATCCATCCTTTTTAATCTGCTGGAGGGTGAAATTTAATTTGTTCCAAAGAGCAGTCTATAGATTTCAGAGCCCACATGGGCCAAGCTGTCTTTTGAAGATGAAAGCCAAAAGATACCCAGAGCACCTCCGGGTAATGAAAATACAGGTGATGCTTTTTTAATACCAAGCCAACTTCCCTCAGGGATTAATGATGGAGAACAAAAAATCTTGACATGAATGGCCCCTGCTACAGAACCAGACTGGAAGAAAGTGTAAGATCAGAGATCAGAGCTGTTGCTTGGATGGCATGCTTGAGCCAAACAATCTCCTTGTGTCTATAAAGGGATATGAAAAAGGCAAACGAAAATTACAAAAACTAACATGTCTTCTGTTTGCCTCCCTCAGGGAGGGAAAGAAAAATAATATAACAACAAGAAGGCATTTTCCACAAATAATATTTTGGTGTGAGTGAAGCTCTCTCTCAGCTTTAGGCCTGTAGAGCACTAACATGCCATGAGAAATAAGGTCCTGGGACCACAGATCAGGGAACTATGTGAACTCTGAGCAACCTCCTTGCACATCCTGGAAATAAAGAAACTGTAGCACCAGCCTCAATGAAGAAAACTCCCAGTGTTGATCAAATTGTCAGAAAAGTGCAATTCATACAAAAAAAATTGGAAACAACAAACATTCAGCAAATAAAGACAGAAAAACCTCATGGATCTGTGGGGCAGCTCAGTGACCTGAGCCATATGAAGAGTGGTGACTCTTATGTGTCTTATGGGCAGACACTGTTCCCTTACAGTATGAACATGCTTAAACTGTGAATAAAGAAAAATAAATAAGTGAAGGGTTAGAGGGAGAGGAAAATCAAAGTTTCATTGTTAATTACACTGCACAATGATAAGGGTAATTTTTCTTAAATCAAAAAATAAATTCTAGGTTCAAGTTCCCTGAAGGATATAAAATATTAGAGGGTTTTTTATGGTTGTAATCACAAACTCATTTCTCCAGCCACTACTGGCCGTGTCTAATTAGGGCAAAGTATGTTAATGATACAGAGGCACAGCCCAGAGATTTCTTCAGTTGCAATATTAATTGCATTTAGGGAAAGAGGCATGAATTGTGCTTATACAAGGTAATTAGTATGGGTTTGCTAATTAATACTGGAAAGTCAAACCGCCTTTGTCTTGTCAACTGCAATTAACTGAAGACATTTAAATTTCTTTTTTTGTTGTTCCTTCAGTAGCACGCTCACTTTTAGTTGACAAGCAATGAATCCCTGCACTGGAGCAGCCAGAACAGCCACTCCATTCCACTGGCATCACATTTCCCTCTAGCAGAACCTTGTGCTCTGGCCTGGCACAGTGTTCCCTATCACACACACCATCCCTCACCTGCTATTGTCCCTGGGGACAAAATTCCCTGAGCTTGTCCTTGGAGGAGAGGGCCCTGAATGTGCAGATACTGTTGTATTGAGGCCACAATCCCATCAGATTATCCCACAAGTATTGTACTTTGAAATATTGCTAGGTAAAGAATGACTCATTTACCAGGGCACCAGAGATGTCCCCACTGATGGAAACAAGTCCTTGGTTCTCCTCAGTGAGGTGCCACCAGCCTGTTCCCCAGAGCCAGAGCCCAGCTCCTCATTTCCAGTGCCCCAGGGAGGGTGGCAGAGCCATCAGAGCTCTGCAGGGTGGCACCAGAGATGTCACCTGCAGAGGTTTCTCCCAGAAGCAGCCCAAAGGTCTCATCAGATGCATGAGAGCACCTGCCAGGTGTTTGTTCCATTTCCCTCAGAGCCACAGCCACTCTTCTGTTTGCAGAGGAGCTGATGAAAAGCAATATCCACATCTGTCAGCACCCAGAGCAGGACAAGCCCTTCAGCAGTCCCAGCTCAATGTAAAACTGAGACTGGAGGCTTACAGGTGAAAGGAATGAAAGGGAAGGTGAGAGGTCAGCAATCCAAACCAGGCAGATAATTTTGCTGAAGTGGCAAACTTAAAGGAGTCTGAAAATCAGGTTATCCAGGTGAGACTGGTCTGGAGAGAGGGGGGGAAAAAACCACATAAAGAGCATTTTGCTGGTGGCACATCCACAGCAGCCCCGTGGCTGGAACGGGGACAGCCCCATCCAAAGGGGACAGACCTCAGTCACCATCAACACTGCAGAAGACACAAAGTGACAACAACTTTCCCTACCAGGGAGATTCTGACTGGAGATGCAGAAAAACCATCTATCACCAGTGAAAAGGAGCTATACGGTTGGGTTTTCCCTCAAAAGGGGAAAAGATGGAAAAAAAATCTCTTTCCCTCTGTATGAATCAATTCTCCTGTATCTACTGAATTAATTCAAGCTGCTGAATAAAGCCCACACCTCACAATCTGCAATCCATGGTCTAAAGCACCACAGAAAACAGCCTGTTCATGGGAGCTTGATGTAAGAGTTACTGGAAGATCACAAGACCAGCATTTTCCCACTGAGAATCCCTTGGGAACAGGCACTGAACACTGACTGCTGCTTTATCCTCTGCTGATGGATAGTGCACAACACCAATTAATGCTTTAACACTCAAAGTTCCAGCTTCTCCAGCCCCCTGTCAGTGCACTTAATACAACAAATTTCTGAAGGCAAACAACTCAAAAACCAGGCTTAATGAGCTCAAAAGAAAAACTTTGAAATGTTTAAAAAAACCCCAGAACATCAGAACACTTAAAACACAACAGCAAGTTTTTCCTCTGATACATCCAGTGAGCACAACACAAAATTGATTGCATAGAATTTGAAACTGTTACAAGGCAGCACTTAATGAGATCAGATGGTAAATAGGATTAATTCAGTTTTCTTTGGAAGTATCAGTTGTGGTCTGTGTCACCACAGAAAGCAGCTGGGCATACAAAAATGTTTGCCCACAACGCGAGACCACCGCAGAACCGGAATCAATTAACGCTCTCATGATGGAAAATCTGATGTTGAAACAGCAAGAGGCACAAATTAAAAAAAAAAGATCCTAACAGACGTATGGCAACCCATTAATAGCACAGTAGGGGCACCTCATCCTGCCCTTCAGTGCCCTACTAGAGCTCAGCACAAGTCTAAAAAAGACCCGTGTTGGCACTCTGGTTTATGATTTGGATTTTAGAACAGATGTCTGTTTAGCACCTACTTACTAGCCAGTGCTGCAGGCCTGTTTTTATATTAGTAATAAAATTAATCACATCTACAGAATGAGTCTGCATCTTGGATACTGCTCAGGTTTTCCTTGTAACTAGAAAAAGTTGCAAGAATCCCACAGTTCATCCATTAGCAAAAAACATTAGTTCACGAAACAGCTTAACACTGACACCTCATTTATTCCTGAGTATAAAAAATCATATTCAAGTCATGAAACTGCACATAAACCTCCCTGCTACCTGGTTTTGTGTCCTTTTATTATTTTTGGTCCTTGAGGGAAGTGCCAATAAAATAGGCGAACCCAGCAGAAAATTAACAGATATTATAAAAAAATGGTTTGTGGTAATTCTCTTGTATCTCATCTGCCTGTCCTTTGAACACTTGAGACTGAATCAAAGGCCCCCAAAGAAAGGAGTTAATTCAGTATGAAATTAAATGCTTGCTTCTGATCTAGAACTGCTAAGGAGAAAAGGAATTGCCAAAAAAAGGAAGGCAGACCACTAGATCCAACACTTTTTCCAGGTGAGTATGGAGACAGGCAGTGCCAAGACTGGCAGCAGCAACACAACTTTTTCAATGTTTATTTGCTGTTCATTCCTGAATATCTGGAACTGATCCACTGTTTAAATGAACTGAACTTTGCATATTACTTCTCTGTAAAACTACCAGAAAAAAAAAAGGCAGGAATTGAACACTTACCATCTCTGCTCTTTGCTTGTGGTTTCCCACTTCTTCCAGAACCTGAGACAGCTGAGCCTTGAAGACACAGGGGGGAATAAAAAAAAAAAAAAAGGAAATTAAGTCTAGGATGTAATTTTGGAAGTTTAATAAGACTTTCATCTCCCTCCCTGACCCAGCCCCCCAAAAATCACATATGGCACCATGATTTTCATGGCTCTGAGAGGAATTATAAGTGTTTGGTCTTGTTCTGTCCTGTCAGCATCCCATGCCATGAGCCAGTCCTGTCCCACAGCACCTGAACTCTACATGCACAAGAAAAACCACATTTATTGCAGAGAATGCCACCAGATGAGCCAGCCCAAATTTTAATCCATGGTCCAGCCACTCCATTTCTGTGTAAAACCCACCCAGTTTTGCCCAGCTTAACTTTGAAGAAGAGGAGGTTTAGCCCCATAACTCCTGAAAGGAATGTGTGTTTCAAGCTCACTTCATAGAAAATGTTCTGTTGAATTTCTGGGGTCCAGGGTTGGGTTTGGCAGCCTTCCAAAATGCTGTGGTAGAATATCAAGAAAATCTGCTCTGTAACATAAATCTCCTGAATGTCCATGAGAAAAGATCTCAATGCAGCATTTTTGCTTTTTTAAAGGGAAATTTGAAATGGAAAGAATCTCAAACCAGAGCAGAAATGCCTTTGGTTATCCTGGCATAATCTGAGGAGGAAAAAGGATCTTTTACAGAGTTTTGTTTATGAAAAAGGATTTTAATCCAAATGGTATTTAGGAGATGGTTAAGAGAAGCCACACATAATACATGAGTGAATTACTTCCCACATCCCTGATTTTCTAACACTCTGCTAGGCTGCAATCAGCCTTTCTCTGTGTAGCAGAAAGCCCAAAAAATAGTCACTGATGACAGAGAAGATAATTTGAACAATATAAACAAATAAAAGAAATAAAAACAACTTTCCTACAAACTGATTTCTGTCATTTCAAGCAAATATTCATTAAAAGCCTCCGGAGTCTCTCAACTTCTCACCACATATGAAATGAGTCTTTTGAGTGCCACATCCAAACCAGAGACAAAGAGCCAGCAGTTTATTACAATGAAAAGCAAAACATTCTTAGCTTTGGAGGCTAACTGCACTGAAATACAAGCAAACAAATAAATAAAAAAAATACAGTCTAAGTGTTCAGCACAACAGAAGTTCCATTTTGCAACCAAACAAGCAAACAGTTCAGAATTTCCCTGGCCCCAGAGCTCAGCGGAAACTGAAAAAGTTTCAGCTTCTTGCTGTGCAGGGCCGGGGATGATGTGACATTATTTAAGGGAGAGACACTGAAACAAGATGAAAAGGGTTTTAATACAAGCCTGGGACCTGGCACAGGAGAATGAAACACACTCATTAAACACTGCGGGAGACGCCAGCCCCAACCAAAACTGGAGTGCCTGGACAAGCAAGTGGAGAGAAAAAATGAAATGATCACCAAGTTTGATGTGGAAACATCAGGGAATTGTAAATTTGCAGACACCTGGGAAAGACTTTTCCCTACTGCAGTTGAAGCAGGTACAATGACAGCAGCAGGCTGGAGCCAGGAGTTGCTTGGGGAAGAATTAAAAACATGACCTTGGAGAGGTTATTTAGGAGAGCTGCTGGCATAACCTCTGCAAAACACCCCAAGACTGACTGAACATTTTTTATTACAAACTACCCCAACTGTTCTGTATATTTATTAGCCTTCTCCATATGAAGATGACCTTTAAATGGGAACCACTAGCCTATTCTAAACCAGACATAAGAATTAATTAATTAAAAATGACATTAAGGATCATGTCTTTTATTACAGTAGCTATCAGTCCTGAATTTGAGGGTCAAGTCTCTGTTCAGTCTCCTGTTCACACAGACTCCTATGGAATCACAGAATAACCCACACTGGAAGAGTGGGAATCCCCTCAAAGCTCAGTCCCCTGTGGTTTTGGTGGGCACCTGGCACCCAGCCTGGATCAACCCATCACACTGTGCCAAGCTTTGGTCACCCTCACAGTGTAAATATTTTTATTTATAACACTAAAGCAACAGTACCCTAGGAGCCTGTTTAACTAGATGGATATAAGAGCATTTTAAAGTATAATACCCCCATAAAAATCAGAAGAAAAGGATAGCAAAGACTCCAACACATTTTACTTCAGCCAAAGGCTGGAAAAAGCCTTTTAGGCAAGAAAGAAATAATACAAAAGGATGGGAAAAATTGAAAATACAAACAGGAAATATGCCATAATTTACCTTAGATATAATATGGCTAGAGGAAAATAATCATTTCAAGGTGCTGTGCCAACAGAGACACACAGAGAAACCTGGACAGCAAGCCCAAGCCAGCAGCATAACAACAGCAGATCAATATGATTTGGAGAAACAATCAGATAAGAACTAAATCACAAAGTAGGTTTTCTTCATTGCATTTATTTCTAGGCAGCTCATCTCAAAGGGAAAGAGTCAGTAACTAGTGGGAATTCAGAGAGCAGCTACTAAACTTACTAGACTGCTGGAAGAAATGATTTATGAAGATTAAAAGATTTTTAAACAGATGGTTTGACTGCAACTCTCACAAAAGAGCAAAAGGGACATATTTAATGCACTGAGAGATGTTACAATGACAAAGCTGGAAACAAGGAGGCTTCCCCAGCTCACTGAGGCTGTCCAGAGTGGGGACCCTCCCACTCCCTGTCCACCAACTCAGACAGCTGGGGAAGCACAAAGCCCAAATTTTCAGCAGGGTCCCCAGTGTCTACACTTGCCAGGCTGTGATACAGCTGATCTGGATGCTTCATCACGTCCAGTTTGTAAACATCAGCCCTATCCCAGACTTTTTATTAGCTTAAATCAAATATTGAACCTCCCTCAGCTGTTGGAGGACAGCTGCTGGCGAAGTGATTCACTGCCATATTCCTTCTAGGCCACAAGAAAATACAGAGTAATCACCAGCAGCATGACAGATGCACGCATTTTTAATTATGAGGGAGAAATTAGGCTCTGAACTTATCCCCACAAGTCACTTAATCAGAGTGCTGAGGAGGAGCTGCCAGCCCCCAGAGCCAAGGAGCTGCAGAGGGCCCTGGATGGTGCCTGGCATCCTGCTCAGCCCCTGCTGCCATCCCCCAGGCATTGGATGGAAAAGACCTGAAAAAAACAATGTTATGTTGTTTCTTAGAATGTATCTTCTCAGGAATGAACTGCTGGGTTTCTCAGTGCAGCCACATGCAGATAAGAATGTGAGGGTTGGACAGGGGCATTTCAGGGGTGGGGGGAAGGCACAGAGGGTCCAGAGGATGCTGGAGCAGCTGGGCAGTCCCATCTCGGTTCTGCTCTGGGAAAAGCCATCTAGGCAGGGACAGGACAAGGGGGAATGGCTTCAAACTGGAAAAGAGGAGGCTTAGATCAGACATTAGGAAAACAATGTTCCCTGTGAGGGTGGGGAGGCCCTGGCACAGGCTGCCCAGATCAGTGGAAGTGTCCAAGGCCAGGTTGGATGGATCTCTGAGCAACCTCATCCAAGAAGGTATCCCTGCCCACAGAAAGAAGATTTTTAAGGTCCCTTTCAATCCAAAGCATTCCATGATTCTCTGAGTAGCTCAGCTCTGTGTTAGGGTCTTTTCAATTGATCATATCCCCCTTGGTACCTCAGGAATCTCTCCCTAGGATAGACTTCCATGTTCAATTTTCAGGCTACGAATAAAAGTTAACTTAAAGCTCCAAGGAAATTCTCTTTGCTTAAGATACATGTTAAATTCTCACAGATCACCGAGCTCAAGGGTTAAAAAACCTGACATGCAAACAGGTATCATGAATCAGATCTACAAATACAGTGCAATTCACCCACTGAAGGCAGCACAGCCAGGTAAGGGAAAATCAAGCAGCAAAGCAGGGAAAAAAAATCCTCTCAAGTACTCAGTCAATTACTTTAAGCTTTCAAAAAAGGTTTGTCAATTCAAAATATTCATCTTACATGACAACATAGTCTAATCTACTGTCAGTGGACTGTCATCCTCAAAAGAGAGTGGCAGGAAGAGAAGAACCTGTGCTCCAGCCTCACTGGGAATCTGCAGCTTGGGCTGAAAGAGAAGCAGGAATGGTTTCCAAGGAGAGGAACCAACTCAGCTCCAAGGAGATATTTCTGAATTGTTTAACTTGCTTCCCTGCATCAATAATTTGTCTTCTGTACCTTCCAAAAGTCAGCCTTCACTGGCAGCACTGGAGGAGGCTGGTCAGGGAGGGTTTAATGAATGAAACTGAAGCAATCTGGTGGTGACAATGCAGCTGGTTAAAGTAATGCATCCAGAGCCCCCCACTCCCCTCCAGGGGCTGATGGTGAGCTGGCTGCCCTGAACCATGGGCGAGCAGCACAAATGTGAGCCCCATTCGTAGGGAAAAATTAACTACTCACTCTCTAATGAACAGTCTTTCTCTACACAACAATACCCTCTGCTCTACAAGCAATTAGCAAATCGAAGCGCTCTCTTTGTGGACCTGCATTAATTTACTCCTGGATGTGGCACATTAAATAGCTCACAGGTACAGCACAGCAGTGGCAACAGCCAGCACCATAAAATAAAAGCTCGCTTCAAAGAGTTCGGGAAGCAAAATTAGGCGTGCTGCAAACAGGGAATAAATCAAAACAACCTTCATTTGGAAACATCATTTTAGTCTTATGCTTTCATAAAAAAAAACATGATTATCGTAACAGTCACGTTAATACAACGTCGGTACTCTGCAAGGGAGAGAAACAAGCAGCACATTCACTACCTCAAATTAGAAAGAGCAATTTTTATTCTTTCTCGTCAGGGGGAAATACCAGAGAACATACACAGCTGCCTATTCTGGGGTTGTGCTTTCACAGCTAGAAATCCCAAGTGAGTCCCCAGAAGGAAGGCCACTTGTTGGAAGGGCAGCACCTCTGCAGGGAAGGGGAGAAGAAAAGGTTTTCCCTGGCAGAGCGGGAACACAGCTGCAAAAAATGGCATTTTTACAGCTCACTGAAGCCCAAGATACCCTTGGAAGTATTTTATATGCAACAGTTGTATGCAAATCCAAGTCAAGTGTGATAATTGGCAAATTTAGGTATAATGTTAATTAATAGCTATTTCAAATTAATTAACTTCTAAGATAAATTCTTGCTTCTCCTTTTTGAGAAAGTTAGCACACAATTTAAATTTACAAGGGTATATCGGCTGCCGATCACAGAAATAGGGAATCTCGTATGTTCTAACATGCCAAATCACTCCAGTTTCCTTGTGCTGGCTGCTCCCCATTCCCTGGGTAATTTCACAGTTACTTATTTCTCTGATCACTCACAAAAGAAGACAAAAGATGGAGCCTCTTGGCTCAAGCTGGATGGTTTGAGTGTGGCTAAAGTGTGATGTGACCTCTACAGTGTCCAAGCCAGAACATCTTATCTGGTACCATAGGCTGGGGAAGAGGGAAGACAAGACAAAAAAGCACAATATCATCTTTTTCTATCAGATTCAGGAGACACAAAGCAAAGAAAGTGCATTGAAGCTGCAGCTGAAATACAGGAGGAAACTTGAAAACATGGCAGCACTCCCAGGACAGTTCTGATAAGGAAAGCACTGACTGCAACAATTAGAATTCAATCCAATGTAGAAACATAAGCACCACACTGATGAGTTACACAGAACAACACAGGAATAGGATGAGAACAATTTGAAGAGAACTTTGCAGTCACTAATTACCTCTCAGCAAAGAATGAGGCTCTGGCTTGTGGGGAAAACAGAAGGAAAACTTTGATTTCACAAAAGCCACAGACATTACTTCTGGGGGTGGCAGAGACTGAGCAGAAGTAACTCATCAGCCACTTGCAGTCAGACTTCACTTTATTTGCATATTGTGATCCTGCATATTAAAACACTGTGAGAACTGAAATTAAATTTTCATTAGTGTTCAATCTGGAATCTCACCCGTGGGATTCAGCTTTCAACAGTTCATGCAAGCATTTCCCTGTTTACTTTAAAGTCAGATATCTATTTATCCCATGCCAGCCAACACTTGTGGCCTTCAACCCATTGCACACCATAATTGCCCCAGGGCAGCAGTGCAGGATTGTTTCTGCACCTCTGAACTGCACTACAGAATTACTCTGAACTAACTGGGCCTTTCTAATTTAATGCATTTTGATGCTTTGTAGTTGAAATTGCCAATCTTTCATAAAATTGCATCAGTTGAGACCACAATCAGGAAGACAGTTTAGTACCAGCCATTGCTAAGTAATTTCCTTGCTGCTTTACAGGCTCCTTTTTTGCTGTTCTCAAGAAAGTTCTCCTGGTTATAAAATCAAATGCACATCCTTTATAAAGTGGGAAAGAACAGCTACAAATAAACTCTGCTGCTGTCTCAAAAGCATCCAGAACACCACGTTATCTCACAGGAGCTGGATTGGAGGTGGCAGGGGGCTCGGTCTGATACAAAAGTGAAGAGGAAAATTCCCCAACAACTTTTGAACGTGTTTCAGAAATTTAAATTCAGTGAAACCACACTCGCTTTGACTTGCAGAAAAGCTGCAATAGGCAAAGCAAAGAGACCATTACTTACTGACATAATTTAGGAAGATAGGCTTGCAGCTCAATGAAAAGTTTGTGTCTCAGGCCACAGCTTATGTAGTTTTCCATGTAATTTAGCCCTTAATTTTACCCCAAGCAAGGAAACACAGGAAATGAGAATGCCTGTAAGCCACATGTCCCACATCTCCAGGGACTCGTGCTCCTGGGCATCACAGCAACCCACAACACCCAGGGACTGAAGGCCACTGCTTTGTCTAGAGCAGTGAGAGTGTTTTCCACCAAAAAACAAGAGCTGCTCCTTCTCTGAGAACCAGTTTTGTACTGGATTTGTGCAGGGAAATGCCGCCCCCCAGTGAGAGACAAAAAGCAGCTGGTTACCAAAATCAGGGAGGAATAATGCAGAGCTCTTGGGCGCTAAACAAAAAAATGAAACTGCAAATTGAAAAATCGCCAAAGTCATGGCTATAATTACTGAAGACACAGGGAAAACATCTCTCCTAGCAAAGATATGGGCTCCTGTCAACACTCTATCAAGATTTACTGGACAAGGGGATAATGACCACACCTTTCTCTAGCTCTTGAGTCTCAAGGACAGACCAATCTCTCTCCTCCTCTTTAAGAGACACAGTCACCTGGAATTCTTGACAGTAAGCTTATTATAATGAAATAACCCCAAACTCTGCCTGGTTAGACTATGAGAAAAGGGTGTTAACAAAGTGGAGCAACTGATATGAGATGAAGACAGGATTCCAAGCAGAAATTGCCCATATCCTTATTCCTGGCAAACTACTCGACCTAGCTTAAAGTAAGCTGCACAGTCCTGCAGCAGAAACCTGGCTCTTGTTCCCACTCTGTCTAACAGCTGAGACCTGGGGTGAAGCACTAAACTCTGCAACTCCTTCTTTTCTCTCCCCCTCTAACCTAAAGATAACACTGACTCTGTAAAACCTCTCCAAAACTTTTGAAAAAGGATAATCTCTGAGCACAAGGTGCCACTGTTGACACAAACCACACCTGATGGGCCACAGCACTAAAAGGATTAAATTAAGCACCATAATAAGTGCAGAAGTCCAGCACCAACACGTTCAGAGGTGGGAGCAACCTCATCTCCCTGATCCTCAAAGCAAAGGTGACCTTCACAGCTGCAATAAAATGTAAAACTTTGAGAGGGACCCTGAACTTCTCCAAATCTACTCCATCAACACTGTTCACATAATCTCTCAGGCAGAGGCTGTGGGGGAAGGAAAAGAAGCAAACTGGGAGATGGAGAAATGCAGAACCTTCTATCAAGGAAGGGATGAGTCCCTAGAGATTGGACAGCCCCATGCCAGGCTGAAACAGTTAAAAATGAGGCAGGTAGGCAGGAGAATAGTGGACTCAGGTAACAAAACCATTGTAGTTCTGTAAAAACATCTCAAAACAAGAACATTCATTTGTTGTTTTAGTCTCTGAGCTGCAGATGAGGGTGAGGTGAGGCTGAGGGGCAACACCCCAGAGACTCCTCTCTCCCCCTGTTTTCCCTTGATGTTTTTATTCAGCACCTTGCTAAGAAGGAGCACAGAGACCAAAGATTAGCACAGCTCCGCTGGGAACAATCTACTTTTGTAATAGGCCTCCTTCCCCTCATCCTAATCAAATGGTGCTGCAGTCCCCTGGGGAGAGAATACAGTGCCAAACAAAAAATGTGCGTTTGCAGCTGCTTCCTCAACAGCAAAGGGCAGCCTGACTGATGAAACTCTGCCAAGCCAATTGCTTCCAGCATGACGCAGTTGGCCAGCACAGCATCTCCAGGACACACACAAGTGACTGTGGGATGCTGATGGACTCTCCAAAGGAGTCATTCACCATCACTGGGACACCTATCAGAGAAGCCTCTGCCACTAAAATTCTCTTTCTGGCCTCAGAAAAGCAGCTGAGTGTGAAGATGTAGCAGAAGGTCCCTTCTCTTTTGCTGCTTGCTCCCCAGCAAAAGTTGTAACCCAACAGCAGAAAGATAAAAATCTGTGTATTGAGGGTTAGCTGCAAATCTCTTGCCTGGAGTAAAACAGATTATTAATATATTAGTGCAACTCAAAACCATTAGAAGAGTACCAGCCCACTGCACAGGGAAATAGCAAATAGGTAAAGAAATACAAAGTATCTGGAGGACACTAAGCAGAATTAATTTCACTGTGCCGTGGTCAACTCTCTAAAGGTGAAATGATGGCATACCAGCACCTGATCCTGAAACAGATGAAGCACGTCTGGGATTCTGATCATTCATCACTGTTTAGGTGATCTGAAAACAGGCACTGTAAGCAATTCTGGGATCTGGTGAGCACAATGTTTCCTCAGGTTGTATTAACTGGAATTGGGAAGCAGAGCTAGAGACAAACAGAAGGCACAGCAGCTAATGGGAACAGAATCCCTTGCCATTAGATGTAATAAAAGAAGCTGCTTGAAGGAGAGGGGAACAAATGTTTGTGCATTTGTTTAATTTTGTGACAAAATTTTAAGCCCAGATCATTTGTTTACTTTTTTTTTTTCATCCTTTAGTTTATCAGCAGAATGAATTCAGGCTCCAAAGCCTTCTCCTGATGAAAGCAAACATCAGTACTCACTAAATCCAGAAAAAGGAAATCTCAAAACCTAGAAGTGGTGGCAATGTGACACCCAGCATTTACCAAACTGTCAACTCCTTCCTGTGCATTTTTGCCAGGACAACCTCCCTGGATCTATGTTCTCCCCATCAAGTTACCTCCAACTAGGTTTGATAGCTGGAGGGAAAGAAGCAGCATTTAGTTCATGAACTCTGTAAATTAGCCATCAAAAATGTTCACTCTTATCCATTCATCAGAAAAAAAAATGGTGGAATTACATCTTTACCTAAAAAAGCCCTTCTAATTTCAGCCCGATGAGTCAGCACTGCTGCATCTCATCACCAGGAGTGATTCATTGTCACTGCACTTCTCAAAGTCAAGAATAAGGGTATTCACCCCAATTCACTGTCATCTCATAACTCCTCTGGACCCAGGCACCGTGTTTGCACACAGCACTGTTATAATGATTTATGTGAGCGTGTCACTTTTAATTTAAAGGGATAAAGAGTTATTGTCAGTCTACCAACCATAAAGCAACATTTTCTTTCCACTGAGCTGACAGTTGAATACCTGGAAAATATTCCTGTTTGCCAAGAAAAGAGAGGGCTCTACAGCCTATAGCCTTAGGGTGTCAGTGCTTCTGAAGAGAGGAGTGGAAGGCCAGTGTCTTTGGAGAGGAATGCTGGTGCCTGGGAGAGTTAAAAAACCAGGCTTACAGTAGAGTTAGAAACTGAATAAAAATTCAGACAAAAGCAGTATGGATGGAAAGCCTCTGCCCCAAGTGAAGGTGAGGAAGAGGATGTGGGGTATGGATGAGAGCCCAAAAAGATGATCCGTGGTCAGAGGTGGATAAAACAAAGAATATCATAAGTTAATCAGTGGCACAGCTATAGTTTTCTTATTCAAACCCCCTAATATCACAGTCACTTTTGATAACCTTTTAACTGCTAAAACAAGGCTACTGAGCAACTCACACTGGCCTTACACCCCTGAGTGGGCCAGTGCCTTCCTCCAAGCTGCCCAAAGCTGTTGGCAGCTGGTGATAGTTCAGAAAAGATGTCTTTAAAGGTGCTGTGAGCTCTGTCCCTAATGATATCTGTTATTCCCACAAACACTCTCCCAACAGGAGCCCTCAAGCACATGAGCACACTTCCCTGTGCAACTGTTGTGAGCCAGCCAGAAAACAACGTTTGGGAAGTGAAGATCTGTGGTTAAATCAAACTTTTTTTTGTTAACTCGAATCAAGTTTGGTTTCTGTTCTAGTTCTCAGCACTACTGCATAGGTTGTCCCAGCTCGAATAAAGGTCAAGGAGGGGTTTCAGCCAGCACTGTCCTTGGCTTGGGAAATTACAGCCAGTGTGGTTTTGGCATCCAGCAGAACAGTGGGGAGAGTGCCTGAGCCTCGGAGGGTCTCCAACAAATTTCAAACGCTCTTGGAAGTTGCTAGGTAACAACATCCACCCCCAGGACAAGACTGTGCAATGTTTGCTCTGACAAAGCAATGCTTGCCTTGCCCTTGCCTCCTCCCTGGGAATGTGTGTGTTGAGGACCTGTCTCCTCTGCTGCCAGAGCATTTCCAGCCTCTAGTCTGGGTGCATAGTTGGATTTTGCTGAATAAAGCAAACATCCCATTTTAAACATAGCTATTATAATTAGCAGAAGCTCAGTGCTCAATTCCCCTTCCAGACAGGGATTTCCAAATGTCAGTGTGCTTAGCACAGCTGATCTGTGCTGGCTGCTCTAAACACAACTGACCTAGGGGGGTCCAGAACACAGAATCAAATCCTATCATGGGCAGTGAAATGGAAAAATAAACAGGATAATTGTCCTTCTTCAGCCTGTACCTTCATTTTCCTGTACCTTCTGCACCAAGGCAAGGTTAGCAGAGACTCTTTGACACTGAAGGTATATTCATGTTTGAGGCCAAGCAGGAATTTCTTTTGGAATTTTATACCTGTTTTCTGAGTCAGCCCTCCAGATGACTCTGCCTCATCCTGCTTGTCCTGCCATGGCTTAAAATCAAAGGGAGTAAGGGGAGAACAAAAAAGGGGGAAAGCCCCAAACTAGTACAGCAACTGCTGCTAAAACCTTTTTGCAGAGGCTCTGGCAAATGCAGTTTCAAATAGTAATTTCTTTCTAAATCTGTTTTGGGAAAGCAAAACCAACTTTCATCTTTATGAGTGATTCTCAATATTAGAAGAAAATTGTCAAGTATCTTTTCCCATCACAGACCTCCCCACAGCAAAGATCTCCTCCCCCTGGAAGGAGAAGTGTAGCACTTCCATTTCCAGCTATTGCACAAATCAGTGGCTCCCAGCCTTCCTGCAGACACTTAGAAACCCTGGCAGTGCTTCACACCTCAGGATGTCCCATGGAGCCAGCAGAAATCTGAGTTTATTAATGTGGATCTCATGCAACCTCTCACCTGTGGTGTACAAATGTCTCACCTACAGCTCCTGCCTTGTTGTTTGGGATACACCAGTGTAAACCCCATGAAGGGCTGAAGCAGATTAGCACAAAGCTGCTCAATAAAAGGAGAAACCAAAGCTCAAAGATCACATGAACTTTGCAAGGCCACATGGACAGTCATAATTTTCAGTTATAATATTTTACCCCATCAGGTTTGTATTACAGACAGATTAGAGGCAGAATTTGCCTGAAGTTAAAGGGAAAAAGACTTGAAGGAAAAAACCTAGAGGTTAACAGCCTCTCTATCCAAAGACACTTCTTACACTGAAAAAGTAAAAAAAATCCTCCAGGATTACAACTGGAAGAAAAAAAAAACAAGTGTAAAATACCCTCAAATAAAATCAAACATCCCTGCACACCACAGTCATGCTCCTGTAACTTCTAAGAAAAGGAACAAAACTCTTCTACTTTTAACTGTGAATTTATTCAAAATAAATAAATCCCAATGGAATCTAGGCACACTGTAGAGACTCCAGCAAAAATCATAAATAAAGCAAGCAAACTAAAAAGATCCTTTCTTGGCATGCTCTTGAAAGAAGGATTCACCACATTTCTGATTGACTGCCACTGTGGTTTAAATGAATCAGCTATAAATAGGCAGCAAATGCAAGGCAAGCACTTGAAGGGAACAGCAAGGGGGTTTTTTTTGTTTTCTCTTGTTATTGCTTAATGGTCTGTTGGAAAGGAGGTGGCTGACAAGGTAGAAGAAATGTGGTAAAAATCTAAAGAAACAAAAAAAGATGGGGTGTGGGAAGGAGGGATAAGGAGACATGAAGACATTCAAATGTATGAAATGTGCAAATATCTTTCTGCCTCTGGTTTTCCAGAGTAGTGAGGGATCAGGGATGGAAACTGGCACAGATTTGGAGCCAGGGATGCCCTGAAAGTCCCCTCACACCCACAACTTGGAGAAGGCTTTTATGTTATCAGTAGCTGCAAAGCCAAGCTTCTGTGGGCCACCTTGCACTAATTTTTAGTCTTTCCTACAGATCAGATTGAACATATGAAGTGCAGCCATTGAAAAACTCTGGAAGTGTTTCTGCAGCCCTCTTGTGCCAAGAGCCATCCAAAACAGGAGTGGCCTCAAAACTATTAAAGTTAAGCAGCCATCCACATCATAGCAAAAGTGAAAATACTCGTGTCAATGAACACACTCAGGAATCTGAGTCACACCCAGAGAGGATCCAGTTTCTGAAAAGCATTTGCAGGGAAATTTCTAATAATTCTAATTTTTAAATACTGAATAATCGCTTCTCAAAATAGCTGGGGCTTATTTCACAGCTCTTGTTCCAACTGTCTGCTCACTCTCCTCCTCTCTCCCACAGCCAGTCTGACTGCCCACAACATCCCCAGTCTCCAGCTTTCTGGCATCCTTTTTAATCACTCCTCTTAATCTTATGCTCCTTCTTTCAAGCCTGAAGGAGGCTCTCACTGAATCCAAAGAGCAGAAAACCTTCTGGTGTCCCTTCCCAAGGAGTGTGACTAGCTTTAAAGACCTTCTCTACTCCTGCAAAGTATTTCCTTGCAACTCCATGGCAGATCTTGCCAGCGAGCAGCCCAGGACCTCCTCAGAGCCTTCTCCGTGGTGGGGATGGAGGCTGATCCCACGTCAGCTCTGCACAGATTTACAACTTTCTCAAAACTAATGGTTTCTGCCTGCAGGAAGGAGGAGAAAGCTGTCAAAATGGCCTGAAATCCAAGTTTTTAAACTTCAGCAGTTAATATCTTGCCTTACTTTAAAAAAAAAAAAAAGGAAAATTTTGGAAAGGGTATGCAAGGGGTACAAGAAAAACCCCTGCAGAGACAGGGCCAGAGCAAGTAAAAAACATCCTTGCACTGCACAAGCCTGGTACATATTCTGTGTTTGCCAACCCTCAGTTTAATTCTCATTGTAAGATGCAGGAGAGGGCAAAGTGCAGGGTTAATCAAGCCAGAGCTGAAGTCCTTTGTTTATCCATAGAACTGAGCAGCAGGAACAAAAGGGAATATTTCCATATGTTATCCCATCAGGGCTGCTCAGTTTTGGGCTGAAAGAATTAACTCCAGAGGCAGCACAGCAATTTTATCTTACATGTGGTCCATTTGTTTCCCTTGGCCCTTCTGCTGAGACTGCCAAAGATGCCAGACAGGATGATATTTCTGAGATGTGGGTGTTTATCTTCTCTGAGTGAACCAAACAGCAACTCAGTTCAGGAAAGCAATCCAGCAACTCACAATTGCTTCTGGCTCCAGCAAATGCAGCCTGACAAGGCAAAAGGTGAAAGTGCCTGATGGTCTCATTAGAAACCTTTGAGTTTCCTTGCTCCTGAATCCCTGTTGAGCAAAACTGTGCTACAGAAACATGAGAGATCTCCACTTGGCAGGGGAAGGGCAGAAGTCAGGACATCTGCCAGGATAATCTCAGTTATTAGCCCCTGCCACACAGATACAGGCTGTGTAGAACTGCTCCTCCATGGCTCAGTGGGATGCTCAGGGCTGGGAGCTCTGCTCCAGAGGCTCCTGGTGGCAAAGCACCACAGAGCAGGACAGAGAGCTCCCTCTCTAAATACTTAAAAGTAAGAATTGTCAACACTGGGTTTTTTCAGCTTCTTTTCATCCTTCAATTTTCCTTCTTTTTAACCCAGCAGATAAACAGCTACACAGATCTACCTGTGCCTAAAAGTACCTGACCCCAGGGCAATGCCAGCTCATTTGTCCCAGGCTGATACATGCCAAAATAGTGACTCACTCTTGGTGCAGGAGGCCACAGAGGAAGGGTATATAAATGTACATTTGCTGTAGGAGTGGTTGTATTTGTGCCATGCAGCAGCCTCCAGATATTCATGAAGACTTGAGTGTGACCTTTCCTTTTCTCAGTCCCCTTTGCTGGTCAGAAAAAAAGCATAATCCAAAGAGCAAGTGGAATGTAACAGAAAATAATATCCACAATAATTGCAGTAATGTGTACAGTGTCAATGGGCTGTAGGAATTGGATACAAGGACTGTGGATCTTGCCTGGCCTAAATAAAAAGGTGCTCATTATCCTGAAAGGAAATGGCTCTTATGAACGATAAGGTCACACTGCACTGGGAAGATAAATGTCATTTCTCTATACAGCTGTGATGGTCTCACCTACTGTCTTCAAAAACGGACCTAAACAGCAAAGCAATAAAAAGCCTGTAGAATTACCCTGGGACATTATTGTTTTGAGAGCGTAAAATCACTCATCTAGAGCTCTTTAGACATGCTTTCCTAGGAACATTTATATATGTGTACATGTGTATTTACATTGTGCCTTTTGGGAGTAATAATACCTGAAAATAATTAACTGACACTTTCAAACAAGCTTGGATGTGCTTGGTACCACGTATGTCGAAAGAATTTGAGACTCCCCGTGTATTTTATCCAGCTGTACACATTCCCAGGAATTAAATCCATCTGCATAGGTAGTTTTGCACTCATCACAGCCCCCCCCAGGCAGCCTCTGCCAAGCACAATGAGCAGCTCTAAATAAATACCATCCATAATGCCAACAACTCCTCTCTTTTCAGCAGCTCTGCGGGCTGCCATGCTGCAGCTGAGAGACAATTAAGTGCTCTCAAATGATCTTTAAGCACAGGGTACAGAGCAATCCCCTCGGAGCAGGAAGGGCAGCATCCATCCCCTCTGAGCAGGAGCAGCCTTGGGGGCCAGGGACCTCCAGCCCAGGCTCTTTGAAGAAGGGGAGTCTGATTTCAGCACTCTGCAAGTGGAGGGCTCCTGCTCCTTCATACCAACATGAGTGCAAGGCAAATAACTACTGAACATCACTCTGCTGGCATGTTCCCACCCAGAGGAACAGGGGTTGTCACTGCAGATGTCACTCCTGCTGTCCCCATCACCTTCCTTCAAGCCAAAGGTCACAGCACGCTTCAGAAATCAGCACTTGATTTTGCTAAAGGTGGAACCAGACCCATGGAGGTCAAAGCATCACACATTTTATCTGAGTATTTGAGATACCAGGGGGCTGATCTATCCTAAGGCTGCATTTTCACTCAGAAAATGACCCCTTGTAAAAGGGAATAAACCAGAAAGTGAAGAACTCTGCCTCCATATGTTAATAAAATTGAGAGTACTCAGAATAGAGTTGCCAAAGGTAGGGCTGGTAACAAGTGGCTCAGCAATAATATCTGCCACAAAGATCACTGGTTTGTGGTCTCTACCATCAGGTCACTTCCCACCTGCACTGCACAGCCTAGATTTTATGAAAAATTCAGTGTTTGTGGGCTCTCAAGAAATACTTCAATAATTAATACAGATACAGACACTCATCATTTCTTTGTGTACATAAATAATGTACAATGGTAACCTTTATACAAAGAAGCCTCAAACCCTCTCCCATTACACATGATATTCTACTTAAAAAAACCTCAGAAAGTAATTACTCTGTTCACATTCATGGTTTCTGAATATCTCATTGGGCTTTTATATACACCATAAATACCTATTAATACCCTAATATATAATCTTTCAAGCTTCTTGTTGATTTCCTTAAAAAAATCAGAAATATTTAAGTTTAGCAACTCTTCCAAGAATCAGCTTCCCAATGAAAATGAACTGTCTCTACAATTTTCTGAAAGGAAGTGAAGTCGATGCCACAAAAACTCAGTTTGGGAGTCTGACGTGTGGAACACAGGCACAGGAACACAGAACAGATAAAAATCAATGTCTTAAGCCAGGAATCAGTTGTGTTTTTAATGTGGGCTTGAACAGAACTAGAAATCTCAGTGTACATCTGTCAAAGCTGAAGCCATTAGAGCCGTTTAAACAAAATGAAAACATAAATCACATCAATATGTCAAATCGATGTGCCGTGCCTTTCATAGCCATGATAGTGTCACCACAGCTGGATTCATGGCACGTGTGTTCCACAGCACTGCCTGTTTTATTAAACAGCATAAATAAAATTCAAAAGAAAAATGTTACAACTTGCATTACAGGGAGATCGTGGCTTCCTCCACAACTCTGGGCTTTCAGTTTGTTTTGCTGAAAAAGCTTTTAGCACCATAAAAGCACATTTGACATTAACACTGATTAAAGCAAATAGATAAATTGCAAAGCCTCTGAGAAAGCAGAATTGTTCCTTACAATTTACCTGGACCACCCCTGGACAGAGGAGATCTATATCAACAGCTTAGTTTTTATTCACAGCATGGTGAGAACTGCTATCAGCTGGGTTTTTCACTTACTCTGCTCCCAGCCTTATCCAAATATTAGTAGGCTGGTCACACTGAAGTGAAAAAGAAAAAGAGAAAAATAAAGAGAGAAATCTGGGCCCCTTTCTTTGAATTCTGTTCAAGTTTTGACTGGCAATGGGGCCCTGCTCAAATTCACAACCTTAACACAAACCAGGCTGAGGAAATGGAGGTGCTGCAGCCTCTGGTGAAAGGCTGGGTGAACAGATGGGAGCAAACACAACTCATAACGTGGAAAAAGTACTGAGGGTGAACAATTATGGATGTTCTGAAACAAAACAACTGCAATTGGCACTTGCATTTAGGCCCCATTCGACAAACTGCTCAGGCACTAGCTGAACCAGGCTTTTTAGACTAATTAGTTCCCTAAAGAAACACCTCTTCTACTACTTGTAATTAAGGCCAACGTAAAGAATCAATGGGCTTCAAAAAGAAAACCAAGACAGCAACTACTGTTGTTCTAATTGCAACAATAACAAAAGTATTAAGCACATTAAAGTGGATCTTATAATCCTTGCAAACTGCAAAGAGCAGCAGTGTTGGGATCCACAAGAGCATGGGAACAAGCTTGTGTTGGTGTTGTTTTCTCAAAACATTTTTTTGTGTTTGTATGTTATAACTGTTTGGTAACAGAATTTCAACAAAATTCTGTAGCTGGACCCCACAGAAGTGCAGTGGGAACAACTGTGCTCAACCTGTGTGGAGGCCCTATAGGAAACCCTTGGAATCTTTACAGGATGTTTTTAAACAGAAAAAAATAATGAAAAATATAACTGGCTCTTACAGGTCACCATCATCATGAATTAAAAGGAGACACGAAAACATTTACAACTACATACTTTAAGTCTTAAATTATACAGTGATTATGCAATTATTCTGAAATGAAGCACTACAAATCACAGAATTCAAATCCAGTGATTATAAAACCCAACAAATCTCAACAAATTTGCAACATCTCAAGACTCCCAGAAAAGTGCTATTTAATCTCATTAATACAATTCAAAGCTAGGGAACAGGTAAAATTTCCATGTAAAACATCATCCTGATGTGTAATGTCTGCTTTTACTTTTTTTCAGGAGATATTTATTTCCTTTCTCCCCAAAACTGCTCGGTTTCCATGGGCTGTTAAAGCTTTCATTGATGTGAGAAGGTGCCTAAATAGCAGTTCTAACAAACAGGAGACATTATTGGCCTGAGCCTGATTGATTCACCAATAGAGTTCAAAAAAGATGAGAAGCACTGGCATGAGAGCCCCCTCTAGGAAACATAACCTAGACAAGCCCAGCTTCTATTTTGGAGGAAAACTGGTCAGTCCTGGCCAATTCTCCCATTCCTAAAGAGTCAGGAACCAAAATATTTATCTGGTGGTTGAGCCACACAAACACATACCACCTGCTTCAGGAAACTCTGGGCTGGAAGTGCTCTGGAGGATGTGGCACTGCCTCCCAGGAGATCCCATCGCCTCCTTCCAGAAAGGGACCACATACCTTGGAAGCTGTCAGGAGACTTTAACCATTCCTGCCCAAGGCAAACCAGATGTGTGGCACAGCAGTGACGTGGGCTGCAGCTGCACAGTGCACGTGGATCAGACCTGTGCCATCTCAAATCACCACACTTTCCAGCTTGGAAAAGATTCACAGAGGTAAAATCTCCAAATCTAACACAGACAGCAGTAGTTCTAATGTTGGATGTTTCTCTAACGTTGCAGAAAATCAAAACAATTCTGCAATTGTGGAAAGCAACACTAGAAAATGGTGCAAGTTCTAGAAGAATTTGCCCAACAATCTCTCTACTGCCTCCCATTCATCCCTCCACACTGCCTACAGCAGCAAGTGATGGAGACCAACACCAGAACATGCTTCTGCTCTCTCAAAGCCTTCCCCCGAAAAGCTGGAAGCTATCTGTTCCTAATCCATTCCCCAAAGACACTTAACTTGCCTTTCTCTGTCTTCTGCCTCAGAGGGAGGAGACATATCATCAGTGCTCTGCCTGTGCCCCAATTCAGCCCCTGGTCCCCAGCTGCACCTCACAGCAGGAGGGGATTTGCAGCACGTTGCACAGAAGGAGCTCTTTTATGCCATGCCTTTGCTGTGGATGGAGCCACTGCTCCCACTTCAAATGGATTCCTGCTTCTTCCTCCTCCTCCACCTAAAGACATCTAATTGCAGAGCCTGTATCTCTCGGCACAGGCATGCAGGCTCTCCAGTGTAAAGCATTTTAAAGCTCTCAGCATCGCATGAAACGCTCTCCCCTGTTCTATTGTGGTAAATGTGACTCATAAGTGCACCTCAGTTATCGGCTCTTTCCAATACATCACTAAGAAAGAACCCAATTTTAAATCTTCTGTAGGAATTTAGACACAGTTCATCTGTTTCTCATGTTCCCTATAGCCAGGGACATCTGAAGCTAATCCAAATTCCTTATGTCAAGCCTCTTTTGTGCTTGGTTATTCATAACATCACCAGAAGAGGCTACGGGAGGATTTATTCATACCAGGAGCATTGTTGGGAAGAAGGGAAGATCTTTCTGTTGCTGGCATCTATCAATCTGCCAGGGCTGAAGGGAGTACTTAGAGCCTGAGAGTACAGGAGCATTCCCACACCCTCTGAGCATCTAACCTGGCCAGCAGGATGATGAGATCAGCACAGTCTCACCTGGGCTGGGTGTGCCTCCTGCAGGCTGGAAGCACTCAGCCAGCCAGCCTCCCCCCTGCACTGCTGACACAGGTGACTGGTTATAATTATCATTACTGCACATCTTTACATGACAGTGTCAAGATGTGACCCAGCAAGAGAACAAGGGGCAGAGTGTCACTGACTGCATCCACACCAGGAGTGTGACTTTCAGCAAGAGGTGACAGCAATGACAATTGTCTATCCCTGTCCTTACTGCACTTGAAGCACACGAGAGCTGCAGAGCTGGAAAATGCTTTTCTGTCCCCTGCACTTCAATGCACAGCCAAGAGGTAAAAGTGTCCCTGAGGCTGCTGGTGTGTTTGCAGCTGGAGGTATTTTTTCTGGGGGCTTGTATACAAGGCAGCTTTTCACAGGCTGGAGTTGTCTCAGTTAATGATTCACCCTATGCAAGTTGGTGACAGGACATTCTCATTCCTGAGAATGATGGAGGTTGCTTCCAGTTAGCTGTAGTCCCTGGAAACTGCTGACTTAAAGCCATTCTTAAACTGTCAGAGCATCCACACACTAAAAATAGCTGCAAAAATCTCCCTGTAGTGAAAACAATGCTGCCTTGTGCAGAATAACTCCCGTGTAAGGAAGTGCCACAGACTACTTCTCCTGATCAATTACTGACTTTCAGGACAGATCCAAAATGAGGAATCTCCTCAAAAAAATTAAGAGCAACTGAGTTTTAAAATCTAGTTTGACCAAACAAAAAGTCTCAGAAAGAGACAGGATCTGCTCCAGCATCAATTAATTTTAAGAGTCACTGTCCTTCCACAGGGCAGGGACTGTCACCTTTAACAAATCATTAAACCTCTTGGTGACTTGACTTCCTCATTTATATGATGATTATTTGCCAGGTGTTCTCCCAAAACACAGCCACTGGCAGGTGTAAAAAGGAGGGGAGGACACTAATGACTCACTGACTCGATAAGGTCACTCAGGGCTGAAGGAAGATGAAATAAAAGAGAACCCAAGATAATCCATTTTGCAGGGCTGCCAGAGAACACAGGTCTGACCTGCTCTCCTTTAGCAAAGGCAAACAAATGCAGAGGACCTCAGTGCTTCCTGGGAAGGCTTTAAGTCTGCCAAGAGATGCCAAAGCATTTGGGTTCAAAGTGCTGTTTCAACAAGGTGTTTGAAGATGAAGTTCAGCCCCGTGACTGCTCCAGCAATCAGTGGGAGCTGATGCATGGAGCATCTCAGCACCATCTCTAGAGAGAGCCTGTCTTCCCCCACGAGCCACAGAGAAGATGCTACAGTGACAGCAGGAGTCTGGGCAAGTGAAACATATGCCATTCTGGAGTGGCAGGAAAGCTCCAGTGATTCCGATTCGCTCCTTATGGACATCCAAAGTGAGCACAGTAATCATCTCACTGCTTCTTAAATGTTGTCACTAAGCAAAGAAAGGTTGGATGGCAGCAGAGAGGTAAAGAAAGTAGGCAGGAGAAACCTGAAAATTAAAACAAACTCCTCTGTGCCTTGCACAGGTGGGAGGAAACGTCTCTACTGTAAAGTTCCCACCACCACAGAAGCCCCTTCTGCTGTGTAAAGGAGCAATCCACCTTTGAGGGGGAGAGGAAATGTGGCAAAGGAGCAAGAGAAACACAAAGTGTGGATCAAAGGGAAGAAAAAAATAAAGAAGGCAAAAAAAGTGGAAAGTGCTGATGGGAGAAGCCGAGTGAAAGACAAGGAAGAACTGTTAGCTGCTCAAATTAGCATTTTAATGCATTCACCGTAAAATTTAAGCACTTAAAGCACTGGGGTGGCTGCTGAATAAACCCCCTTGGAGAGGGGCAAACTGGTGACTTTACACCACAAAATCAGCAAGGTCCAGGTTTCACCATCAGCAGATGCATTGCAGTTATCAGGGCCAGATAACGTGACAATATTTGGTCAGTGAGTTTTGAGGTCACCAGCAATGCCCATGATGGAACAAAAACACAGAACATATGGCATCTCGTGTGCTGAAACTGTCAGACTCACAATTAACTGATTAGAGTGCATATGGTGCTCACAGACAGGGGAAATCTCTCAATGTAAAAGATGCTGGAGACCATTGAAGGTGTCAGCATGAGTCTTCCTTGCAAATCTCTCTTCATTAAAGTTTCGTATGGAGCCAGGAGTGTTGTAATAAAATCACTATTAATGCGGTTATATTTATGATATCTCCCTTTTGTGCAGGTGAATTTAACTTTTCAAACACTAAACTCCACATCAAAGCTTTTTCACAGTGGCTGCTGCATGCACAGAAGCTTTTTGTTTTGTCATCTTTAGCATGAAATTAAAAGTAATGAGAGCTAAGGTGATAAAAGATAACCAAGATTGGCCAGAAAATTATTAATATGACCACTATCTAAACAAAAATTCACTCTGCCATAGAAATACAGTAACACTTCTGTTACAGTATTTGTAACAGCCTGGCCAGGGACAAACTAATTCCCTTTCCAGTTCCAAAACACACTTTTAAAAAGATGGTGAGTGACACTTCATTAACCACGTGAAATGGGCTGACACAGCCTGCTTGCTTTTCCAGCCACCATTTCAGATGACATTTTTCTTTGCAGCTCTCCGTGCTTTACATTCAACACTCTGTAAAATGATTCCTTGAACCCCTCCAGCCCCATCAGCCCTGTGGAACAGGGGATTGGGCTGGGGGCAGGCATTTCTGGGGAGCAGAAAGCAACTGCTTGTCCATGTGTTTGCATGTCCATGCATTGCAGCTCCAGCTTTCTCAGCCATCATCAGTGAAGGGGATTTAAAAAGTTCCCCATCAGCCTTTCTTTGCCTTTCAGTCCTCTGCCCCATCAGGCTCTGACAGGAGTGGTTCCTCTGCAGCATCACCTGTGAAAGGATCTGGGATCAAAGCATCCTGCTGTATTCCCAGTTTTTGGAAGGTGTCTGTAATCCAGGTGATGTCTGATGCAGGCAGTGCAGTGCTCCCACAGCTCTCCTGCCCAACAAGGGCTGGGGCACAGCTCCCTGTGTGTCCTAACTCCATCCTCACACACAGCCCCCTCCAGAGCCTGCACACACTCTCACATTCCCTCTGCTTTTTTAAGCAACTTCCCACTTCCATATGCACACCCAGCAAAGGACCTAGCAGAGACCTCATCTCCTTAATGAGTTAAAAGCTGTTGCCTCAGCCCAAAATCCTCCCAGTCCCTCACAGTTTCCTCCTTTCTCTAACTGTATTATCTCCATCACCCCATCTTCACTGAAGTTTCCTGACTGCTGCTGAAATGGATGGGAAATCTCCCTTTGCAGAGTAAGAAAAAAACCCTGTTAAGAACATCCCTTTTTCCTTCTCTGTTTTGACAAGTGGTAACAGATTTGGGCAGGCAGAATAAACAAGAAAAAAGAAACTATTAAGGGGTTCTCTTCTAGGGAGCACACAAAGATTTTATTAAATTAAATACTTTGTAGCAAAAATTAAAAAAAATAAAACGGGAAAACACTGTGATAAAAAGCCAGAGAGGACAGACACGGCTCATAGTGCAAATGTTAAGATTTATGAACAAAGCTGAAGGGCAGAACCCACAAAATGTAATGCAGGAGGATGCATTTACCTCAGAGTTTTCAAGGGCTTTGTTAAACTCCAGAAGCTCCAGGACCACAGCAATGGTCCTGCAGCCTCCCCAGCAGAGATGGAGCACACAGGGGCTGTGTCCCACTGTCTGCTGGGTGCCAGAGACCCCTCTGTGGGCATCCACAGCAGCACATCCCCTGCTAACTGGTCATCTGGATTGTTTTCCACACTTCAACCACACCAGCCTTCCAAAAAGTGTCAGCCAGGCCTTTTCAGCTCAAATCCATCACTGCCCCACTCTGCAGCCAGCCCAGGATCTGGAATTGCTGTGCACTGGCTGCTTTGCTGGCACGTGTGTGATGCTCCCAGGTGAGCACTGCTGGTTCTCCTGTGCCCCTCTCCAGCTGCCTGAGTGCTGCCCTCCCTCCCCAGCCCACCCACACCAGAGGCTCCCAGGATGCTCCAACCCTTCTGCCACACTGATTTAAACAAGTTCCCTTCTCCTGCCCTCCTCACCCCCCTACAGAGGCTGTTTCTCCCACATCTCAGACACCTGAGGCTCCAAGGTGCCTCATCCCAGCAGTCTGCTCTGTTTGTGAGCTGAGTCATGCAGGTGTCAACATTTCCAAACCTCATAGGGAGGCTCAGCAGAGCTGGGAGGGTGCAGAGCATCAAGGCAGGAGTTATTAATAGCTGCCATCGACCATCTCAGCAGCTTTGATCTACTGGCAGCTGATTACAGCTGCTGCTCCTGATGATGAAGCACCAGGGGTCCTGCCTGTACCTCAATTTCCCTTTCTAGTATTCTGATTTTTACTGGAACAAAACACTTTCCCCCAAAATTTCAAAACTGATGGGATTCAGCAGCCAACACTGCAGTCAGAAAAGCAAACACAATCAAGCTGAAGTGTAAAATTTTACTTTGGGAGGAAAATATCAGGTCTTTGAATCCTGCTTCTAGCAAAGTCTTTGAAAGGCTTAGAGGTTGACATCACACACAACAAACCTCCAGAGAACACAGCTCCTTTCTGAAATTTTCCATGTACCCCTTAATCCATATCCATGAAAATAAACTTAGAATTTGTTTCCTATAAATAATTAAAGGGACAGAACCAAATGGTTCCCACACTCTTCCATGCTTTCATCTGAAGTAGAAAAGATAATTTGCTATTGCCTGAAGACAACACAGCACACCTGACACATTTAAGGAAACAATTCAGAAATTCTCCCTGCAACAAACTAGAGCCACTGTTGGGAACAACTAAGGAAGCAGGATAAAATAGCCACCTCTTCCTTTATGTCAGCATCATTGAATCCTGCTCAGTCTGCTGGGAAGCATTCAACTGATCAAAAGACAAAATAGAGAAACATTCTGAGGCAGATGAATTCAGGCAAATTTCCATTTTATCTGGTCTTACCAGCTAACTCCTCTATCAGCTTGCCCAAAACTTGGCAGAATTTGTTTTCAGAGAAACAGCAATGAAGTGGATCTATACCAGGACACTGATCCACACCACGTTGTGCTGTTCTAAGGATTTAACAATCAGTACTGCCTGAAATAAGTGCCCATCTCCCAACACAAGGAAAGAGCATTTTTAAAGATGCCAGAAACAGAGTGAGACAGTTCACTCTGTGGCTTGAGCATGAACCCAAGGAACAATTTCTACCAGGCTACTCTATTTGAGTTATAGCATCTAAGTCTATATGATGATGGAATTAAACATGAAGAAAAACTCACATGCTTATGACTATTGTAAAGCCTGGTGTAATAAAACTGCCAAGCTTTAAGATCACAGATATATTCCAAATATTTCAGCTCATGAGCACAAAGCCCATTTCACTAAGCACAACAGAAGAGAGGAACAATTTGGCCATTGTAGGTTAAATTTTAGCTCACCACAGTCACAATTCAGAGTCCAAATTTTCAAAAAGAGAACTAAGGAGAATATAACAACTCCTTTAAGAATTACTTTTATCTTTGGACAGAATGTTTTCTTTTTTAGAGAAAACCTAGTAAAAAACACGTAATAGTGGCCAGTATTCTGGGGGTTTTCAGGACCAATGCCAAGAAGTGAAGAACTTACAGCAGACACATACTTTACTTCTTCAACCTTAAAGTAAAGCTGTTGTAAACACAAGTTGCTCACATTGTGTACAGCAGAGCCTTGATTATACATGTGACAGAGTGAATCTCTTCGGCTGCACCACAGAGAAGGCCCCACACCTGCCACCCCTTCACAACCTTTTCACCACAGGGAGTGGTTGCCCCTCCAGCCACGCAGCACAGCACACTCAGCACACCCCAAGATGATTATTCTTGGCTTCTGCCAGCTTCAGCTGCAGAGCAATAACCCATGGCTCTTATCGATCCTGGAATTTCGGCGTGTGAACATCGCAAATCTGGCTCCTGTGAGAGCAGATCCCATCACCAGGCAACTCAGCCTTGGAGGTCTCAACTCCACCCCCAGGGTTAGGGCAGGATGCTGCTTTCTTACCTCCAGCTCGGTGTTGTGAGCGTGCAGCTTCTGCACCATGTCCTCGGCCTCGCGCATGCGGCGGCTCAGCTGCGGCGAGTGCTCCGCCAGGGTCAGCTCGCTGTCGTACGACTCCAGGATTGCCCGCATCCCGTCACGCTCCTGCAGGGAACAGCAGCAAAACTTCAGGGATGGAGCCCCTGACTGCACTCCCTGCCAGGAACAACAGCAAAACTTCAGGGGTACAGCCCCTGACTGCACACCCTGACAGGAACAACAGCAAAACCTTTTAGGGGTAGAGCCCCTGACAGGAACAACAGCAAAACCTTCAGGGATGGAGCCCCAGTCCTCACTCTTTACCAGGAACAACAGCAAAACCTTCATAGATGGAGCCCCTGACTGCACTCTCCACCAGGAACAACAGCAAAGCCTTCAGGGATAAAGCCCCAGATCATGCTCCGAGAGCCTTCTACATCTTTGCCCACCATTCTTTTATACAGCAACTCAACTCTGATGGATGTACACTCATCTTCTGCTATGTTGGAACCCTGGGCACTGAGAATTTTAGACTTTCTGTGCTGGTCAGCTGCACTGACCCCCAAGAAAACACTGCATTTGACGTGAGGCCTTGGAAAAGGCTTCCAAAATTGAATGATAGCATTGGGATTATGGGTGTGTCGTTTGAATAGAGGTGTGTAATATCACATGGTGGAAAATTTAGAGTTTAAGGTTTTAGAATATTGAAATATATATATATATAAAGTAAGATGAAGGTTTTAGGGCATAGGCTAGTCCTTCTTTTTCACCTTCACCTTCATGGGTCTGGATAGAAAAGTCTGTGTTTGGTTATTAGGTTAAAAGTAAAAATAATTTCGGTATCATTTCTTAATTGGGCTGTTTATCCTTAAAAGGCCTTGTAGAGAAAAAGATATTTTTTTACTTTGTTAGCTAGAAGTGTTAGCCATTTTTTACTTTGTTAGCTAGAAGTGTGGTAGAACTGTGAGACTGTAATATAGATAAGAATTAATAAACATCTGAGTCTGAACACGAAATACCGTCTTGAGCATTTAATTCCAAATCTAGCAGAAAAGAAGATAAAAAGCAACATTTATTGGTGCCCTGTCTGAGGAGGACACATGTTAGAGTTGGGACCTCCCAGAAGTGGGTTGCAACAGTGTTCATATCAGCATCACGGCACAGATGAACACAGTTCTATTAAAATAAATGTTGCTGCTGTGAAAACTGAAAAATTAGACTGTCTTGTGTCTATAAAACCCCACATCCTTTGCAGGAAAGCAACATGCAGACACTCTAAAAAGCAGATGGCAACTGAAAACAGAGCCTGCCTTCTTCCTGGAGACACTCTTCTAATTCAACATGGCTGAATGAGTTTCCTCAGCAAAATATTTAGTGTTGTACTTGACATTTTTCCTGCCAGAGCCTCAGCAAAGAAAGAACAGAATTGTCACAACAGAAATGAAACAGATTTGACATCGAACAAAGTGGCTGAGAGCAAATATCCTCAAAATGGTATGTGACTTATCACTTGTTAGATGCTGCAACACTCGGTGCTTGTAACAAACATTTTTTTCAGAGGTTAATGTCTGGCAGACAGTGTTTGGCTCACTTCTCTATCTACTGGCAATTATAACCAGGCATTTGCAGAGAAAAACAAACAGAAGGATTTCTTCCCTCCCTCAGAGCAGCTCCCCAACTGTAAGGCTTAAGCTTAGAGCTAAACATGAAACTTTTTGTGTGGGCTCCTGGCTGAAATATTCCTCATGCACTCCCAGCTTCAGAAGCACCTAATGCCTCCCTCCAAGGCACTGATGGAGAAGAAGAATGGGGACAAAAGGAAAATTTGAAGAAGCCAGGTATGTTTAAGGAGGTGACTGGTCACACTGCAATATGTACACGGGGATTAGCAGCTCATGAAGAGTTTCATCTTTTGACTCCATGAAATAACTTTGATGCTCATGAAGCTACAGAACAGGGTGAAAGCAGCACAGGCCCGTGGCATAAACCCAAAGAGCCAAAACTCCAAGGAAACCTGAGCAGTGCTGCCGTCCTTTCATTGCTGAAGTTTGCTACATTCATGTAGTGGTTTCACATTTGCCAATTTCTATTTCCTAAAATTGGTGTAGCAGTTTGAGTGTCTACCAGAATCATTTGTTCTCTTTCTGCTGTGAGATAGGATTAGGAGAAAAGCAAAGCAGGCTCAAACTTAAAAAGTATAAAGAAAGGCTTATTAATAAACACCAAAAGAAGAGAATGAGAATCATAATGAAACCTCCAAAACACTTCTCCCCCCACAACTGTTCACTTTCCCACTGACATCATAAAGAGACAAAACCTGTGATTTTCAGCGAGATTCACCACTTTAAAATAGTCTTTCATCAGTTCTTAGGGAGAGGAGCTTCTCTTAGAAAAAGGGACTTTTCCCAGTATTCTCTGATTTTTAACCTGTGCATTCCCAGAGGTGTATCATCTTCCTAATGGCTATACCAAATATCAATATTCAAACCTAGAGTCTGATTGGGTTTGCTATAACTTCCTTGAAAAAATCCCTTCCATGCCAAACCAGCACACTCCTCTGCTACAGAAATGCTGGAGCACTCTGGACAAACCAGCTCCTGGCTGGGAATTCTGCCATCACAGACCAAGGAATGCCAGGACATCACTGGGCTGTACAGCTGTGCAGTTCACACCCTGCCCAGGCCAGAGCAGCACTTCATAAACCCAGCTCAGCTGCACTGAAAAATTTCACTTGAGGAAATCAAGAATTGCTGGGGCAGGAGAAAAGGTCCTTTTCACCACACCCCTAAATGCAAAAGGCTGTATTTCAGAGAGTGAAGGTGACCACTAACCACCCAGCCTGGATACAAAGGTTATCTCCTCCTTCCAGATCTAAAGGTCAAAGACAATGTGGATAGCAAATGTCCATGTGGGAAGGGAAGGAACGTTCAAATTCAAGGTGTGACAACAAGACTGGGGGCACTGCCAGAGGTTCAGTGTGTTCAGAGCACGTCATGGACTGAAAGGTCAGCCCGGATGGTTGGGTTGGTCAGCAGGTAAAAGGACCCCAGGACTGAAGGACAGCCTGGGGCTACAGGAGCTGAGCTAATAAAATTATAAAGAAAAACAGGTTTTAACACAAATAGTACCAGCAGCTATTACCAGCTCCTAGCCCAGATTTGACTGAAGAGAAGTATTTTTCCAGGGAAACAGTTTTGCCATAGTTTAGAATTGTTCATCTGACATATGTGAAAGGAAATACTTCCACATTACTGAAAAAGAAAAAGAAAACTCAAATTCAGTCACACCTGCCTTGTAATTAACTTATTTAGCAGAGAGGCAGCAGGACAGGATCTCTCCATCCTCCTTTTCCCCCTGCAGTACCCACAGACATCACCCAGTCTGCCCAGTGCACTCTCCATGAAGCAAACTGCTTTTCCTTGGGAGATGAATGCCATTCCCCATTTACAGCCAAATCACTTTCTAGAGCACAGAAAACATAATGACAGCATTTAGTGAAGGTATTGGTTTGAGCTTTGCATGTTGTTGCAATTAGATTTGCAATTACAGCATCCTCTCTCCTTCTCTACACTCGGAGCTGCTCTGCTGTCCTAATTTTCTCCTAAGCATCTTTCATCCATGTGATAATTTACCATTGAAGCAGGGGCAGTCCCAAAATCCTTGGTGTTTTTTCAAAAGCAAACAGGACCCCTGGCAACTCCCATCACACTTGGCTTCCAATTAACTGCTGGATATGAGGTCATTTGAGTCATCCCCATCACGATCCCAGCAGCTCCCTGGGCTGTCGAGCTGCAAGGAGGACAAACTCCAGCTTTAATGTGAGCTTGGGAAAACTGCATGGGAGCATGACCACAAACCCTACAGGCTGTCTTTGCCCTAAAATCAACTACAGCTCTTGCCCTTCAAATCTCTCTAAAACAAAGAGTAAACTTCTCAAGAAAATATCACACATGGTAAACACTGCAGAAGCTGTATTGGGGGAAAAAAAGTTCTGAAAAGCTGAACTAAAGGGTGGCACAATTAAACACTTGATCCTGGAGTTTGCTTATCTTCTTTAATTATTTCTAAATATTAATACTGTTAGTGAAATCAATTCTCAGCTTCCAACAAGTGGTCCCCAGCTCCATTTTTTAAAATTTCTCCCCATCAAGAGCACTTAATGAAAGCTTCTCCCTCCCTCCTAAAGATCTTGTTCGTTTGGCAGGAAACACAAGTTCTTGTTGAGAAGTCCTCTGTCTAAAAAGATTCTCTAAAATGTAATCCTAATTTAGTAATTGCTGCAGTATTTCCTCATTCTTCACAACCCATCAAAATCCTCCCCAGGCACTTTCAGATGCCCTTTCTAACCTTATTCTAATAGAGCTGCTTTGCTGCTTCCTATCTGGAGAGTATTCATCAGAATTACTAAAAAGCAGTTCCTCTGGGAATTTCCAAAATTTACCCAGCACAGGGTAAATCTCTGCTAACTCACTGTGGCCCTACCCTGGCACAGTTCCAGGTGATCTTTACCTTAACCAGTTTTAAATCAACACCCGAACAGAAATGCAGCTCATTCCAAACATGCCCTAAATGCAGAATAAGAATTTTGATGTTCATTATAAACCTAAGAAATTAATGCCCTAGAGCAAACCCTGGTGCTGCAGCTTGCAGCTGTGTTTGAGGAGATGTAAGTTTCAAAAAGAGGAAGGATAGTGATTTTTTTCTAAGGTTGAACAGTTTCCCTTCCTTCCCCAGCACCAGCCCATTCATCAAATAAATATTCCTCCCACTATTGCATAAATAACTAAGAAGAAAGCACATTTTATGATTTTAACCAGGAACTAGAGCTAATCCCTTGAAAATGTGCTATGGGAAAGAACAGGATGGCACCTCTGCAAAATGCCACCCCAAAGACAAAGCTTCTCCCCAGTCCTCCCACCAGCTGCTCTGCTCTCTCTGTGTAAAACCAAAATTTGACCTGGCTGACAAGTAGCTTGAAGCTCACAGAAAATCCCCTCTCTGCAGCATTCACACCCCAGAGTGGTTTAGAAACAGCAGGAATAGAAGTGGGGTCCTGCAGGACTTTTGGGATAATTTTAGGGAAAGATCTGAGTTCATATAAGCACCTCCCAAGTCACTGCAGCACTGCACACCACAAGGGCAGCCCACAGACAGCTGCACACTGAGGAGCATCAGAGCCACTCCAGCCTGGCTGTGGGAAGCAACTGAAGAGTAAAACACAGCCAAAAAACCATAAAAAGGTGTCTGACCTTATATACATACATATAAGTTCAGGTCCTTCTGCTGCTGCTGCTCGTTAGCCCCTCTTCAAACACACACACCCCCCATTCAACACAGACTTTGTAATTAGCTGAAGGAAAAAAAAAATCAATAAGAAAGAAATTAAAGTTACAAATCTAACTGAAGTCAGTCACACACCCAGGGAAAATGTGTTCCTGGGGTAAAGTTTATCTAGTGTCATAATTTTATTGAAATCCTATATCTTCCTATTGACTTTTATCGTTTCAAGCTGGATGCCAGAGTTATCATTATTAGAGTCTCAGCGTTGCTCGCAGGCCTGAGGTTTGAGGTGGCTTTTTTTATTTTTTTTCCCCTTTATAAACAAGCTGTAATTGTCTGGTTTATTGATCAATAAATCTTTCAACTGCCTCTCTTCACCCCGCTTCTGTTCTGGTGAGTCTCCCGCACCACTCTCTGTAAGAAAATATAGGGTTGTTGTTTTTTAAAGAACAGATTGCTTTGTCATTAGCAATGAGAGAGCAGGAATTGTGCCGGTCAGTTCCAATAATGGCTTTTTAATGACAGATTCTAGTCACAGTAAAATCTGCTTTATTTCCACACGAGTGAACTCTGACTATTAATCCACAACCCAACGGCACAGCTCGCTTTGCTCTCTCACTTGTGCACGGGTTAGAGCCTGGCAGAGGAGACAGACTCTGTACAGAGAAATCAGAATGATATTTCCCACTTGGTGCTTGTTTGATGGTACAGAAATATTCCAAGTATTACATCAGCTTTTTGTTTAATTAATGATAATTTTGGGGGAATGTTAACAGGCTGCTTCATTATCAGAAATCAGTGGCAGAAATTTCTCCCCCCCTCCTCTTCATCTTCAGACTTCTAAATCCAAATTAGTTGTAATAAGGGAAAATTTCAAGACTGAAGAAAGATATGGTGCTTCAACATCAAACAGATGCTATTTGCAATCAGGTAATAATTTAGCTAACTATTTCTTGTAAAAACACAAATAAAAGAGGGATGACTGTGTAACAGAGGTCTGGGCTTTCTTGCTTTAAACTCATATATAGAAGGGAGATGGTAAGTGGGGCTTGACCAGATGTTTAGCATCATAAAATTAGCAGTGTGAGGCACAGGAATATAAGCCAAAATATGGTTAAAAATAACTGAAGAATACTTAAATATATTAGACTGTGTCAGGACCTACTGACAAAACATATTCTTAAGTTACTCGATAAAATTAACCACATTAATCCATGAGCAACTACCTTTGAGGAACTCACAAATGGGAAGAGAGCAACTGAAAACAGGACAGAGGAACAGACCCAAGCTTTTAAGAGAAGGATGGATGAGAAAATACAGATTCTGGCAATCATAAATCACTTCAATATTTTGGTATCTCATAAAATACTTGAAAAAAAAAATGTTAACAATCAAATTGTAAGCAGCCAGAGAAAAATTAGGGACAAGAAACAATCAACTGAGCCTTAATATGAATAATATGAAAACAGTCTAATTTCCTTCTTTGACAGGTAAATTGTTTACTGAATAAAGGCAAATAATAAATGTGATAAATCTTAACTGTAGTGATGTTTTTATCAAAGAGGAGAATTACAATTCAACAGCAGCTCTGTAATTTGGAGGAATGAGTTTGTACGAGGGTGATGAAACTCATGGAAACAAAGCACAGAGCCCTGAGTGCTGTGTGGCTGCAGAACAGGCTGAGCATCAGTGGGAATCTGCCCCTTGCCAGAGCTGCCTGTTTGCACCTTCCTCATTGGAAGCACACACAGCCCTCTCCAGGTTCTCCAGGATACAGGAGATGCCCTGCACCCCCACAGAAAAGCATTAACCAGGGAATGGGAACAGGGATGCTGGTTTTCTCCAGTCTGAGGATTGTTAAGCCTAATTTTGGAATTAAAGCTATGTTCAAATCCCGTTGCCTTATGGAAAGTGTAGGGGGAAAAGCAACAACCAAACCACAGCAAGACCCAGGAAGCAGCAGGGCTGCAGGGACATTGGGTCAGACTTTGCTCTTATGGGAGCCCCATCCCTCAGCTCCCTCTTGGAGCACTGCTAATTAGCACAGGAGCTAATGGACTCTTCCAGAACAAAAACCTCAAGAGCTCTCAGCCAAACAAACCAGCAGAAGTTAAATTACCAGAAACTTCTCAACCTCTCCTTGCCTTCAGCAGCATCTGTGATCACCAGATCCCCTTCCTCTTACCACTCTCCTCTTCTGTACAAATCATCTTTAAGCCAAAATTTTCGACTCCCAAGCCTACAAAATAGCTTCCTTCTCTGCTGCAGCCATTCCCCAACACTTCTCTCCGTGGCTGACCTATTTTCACATTACTTTGCAAATCAGAACTGACTGCAGACACGTATGTATGCACACACCATTGACTTTCTACTCAAGACCTCAATTAAAACACCATTTACAAAAAAAAGCCCGTTAACTTCATAAAAATAAAAACATCCAGCAGATCTCACTAGCCTTGCAGTGACAAGGCCATTAGGAAACATTTTAAAAGATATCCTTAATTCTCGAATATGACTGTCTATATATCAACCCTCTGCTTGTGTTTTTGCCCCTCAAGCCAATATAAAGCTACTGCAGGAATCTGAAGATGGATTTAACCTATAAAGAAGCCTTTCAGATGTGCTGTGCCCTACAACTAAGGCTTCTCCAAGAAAAATAAAATATTCCTTCTTTTGAAGCCCATCCATGCCTAACAGGAACAGGTGGGGACAGGTCACAAAGGGTGATGTACACAACCACAGGCACACAGCAAACCAGGAATCCCTGTCTGTCCCATCACCACTCTGCAAGGGATGGTTTTCTTCTGTTTCCTAACACTCTTATATCAGAGCCATTTTCTTGCTAGCAAAGTCAGGTTATCATTCAGGCTGAAAAGCAACTTTCCTCCTGAGGCTGGAAGTCTGGAGAAAGCAACCACCCAGGGAAACTGTGGTGAGAAAAGGACACAATCAGGCAGAGAGCATGAGAGAGATGATCAAAGACTCATTTTAGGTGCCAGATAAAGGCATTCAGAGACACTCCTAGCTTCTCAACCACCCATTCTTAAATTTTGGAGAAACTCTGCAATCCGCTTGCTCTTCTGGCCAACGTTCAGCTGGCAGCATTAAACAAACTCTTATAAATACCTGTGTATCTCTTACACACTCTTGTATTCCGTAGGTTTTCCTCCTGATTTACAGCCCTCCCTTTCTAGCCCTTGTCCCTCTCCTCCAACACTTCTCTGCAGAGAGCTCAGCTTGCCTTCTAGCCTGGCAATGGACCAGAGCAAATAAATCCACTGTAACTCTTTTAATCCGTCTCTGATAAATCTGCTTTACTATCTTCTGGAAAATCGTGCACGGTCTCTGAAAGCCCCATTTTGCTTACAGCACATCCATATGCCAGCTGACAAGCAATCATACAACTGACACTGCAGCAAATTAAATATTATCTGACTAAAATACCCCTGGGGTCCTCTTGCTTCACAGTGAGTTTAACATGTTTAGTTATGTTTCTTAGCCTCCTGCTGCTGTGAAATAATTGTATGATTTTTTTTTTCTTCGTTTAGCTCCCCTCTACCGGAACGCTCACCGCTGCTGATCTCCAGAGTGAGCCTGCTTTTCTGTCTCAGTGTGTTTGGCAACTCTTCATTCCAAAAAAAAAAATCCTTTTTCCTAGCATTTCTTGCTGTCCCACTGCTCAGGCAGTGGCAATCTTGTGTGTGAAGCTGCCTTATTCACCTGCCTCAACACAGGGTCACTCCCTATCTGACACCATGTGCTCAGTTCAGAGCTGAAAAACAGGAATTTCTTTTAAGAGAAGCCACCCCAAATCCCCTCAGCATACCTTCCTCAATCTAGCCACTAGATCATCATCACTGCCAGGGGGAAAGCATACAGCTGACAAGGGAATGGATTCATTCTTGCTGGCAATACAAAACTAATACGTTACTCACCTATTCAAAAAAACCCAACCAAGCAAAAGAGAACTAAAAATAAAAGAATTTTTTCGTGATGGTACATGAGATTTTTATGCTGCCAGTATCTACAGTGTATAAAAATTCACCCCTATGTTTATTCCTTATGCTCAGACCTTTTTTCCTCCAGTCTGTCTACTAAGTAACCCAGATATTGGCCTCTAAAGCTCTCAACAGCCAGTTGCCTGCAGTTTTAACCACTTAAATGTCATTTAATTTGGGAGAAGAGTAAAACTGAACTGTGCTCAAAGCCAGTGCAGTTATCTCTGCAAGAATGAAGGAGGAGGAGTGGCCCCACCACCTGGGCTCTGCTCCTGGGGTGTTTGGGCTAAGACAGAACTGAAGCAGCAGGGCAAAGCTCTCACTTCACCTTTGAGGGGACAAAACCCCAAAAAACCCAGACATGAGTTCATTCAATCCAACCCAGCACATTCCATCAAACTCAAAAGTAATTCCTTGATCCCCTCATGATGTGTCAACAACTCCAGAAATATGCCAGCTGTGGCTTTTTGAAGAAGGCAAAGAAAAAGGGATTTTAGGTGATGCTTCAGAATATACATCACCTGACTGCTTTATTAGAAGATATTAATAATTTCCCATACTTTACTTAATTCATAAAACATTCCCTCCACTGCCTCCAGGGTATAAAAGATCAGTGATTCCAATAAGAGTTTCACAAATTATACATCAAGTTATTTCCCAGGTCACCCATAGCATATCTGCATTATCTTTATAAAGGATTCTCAGGGCAGAGGGGACACACACAGCTCTTGGCCCTTGCAGCCCAACAGTTCCTCCTTCAGAGAGAAAACTGAACTGAGACTGAAATCTGGCCCAGGGTGCACCTTCCATACTACACAAACCACCTATAAAGCAAAAGAATACCCAAGTATATTCTTCTTGAAATAATAATAACCATAACAAGTCAATTCACACCCAAACAATAAGACTGGGTCAGATTATTTAATCACACCCAGTGATTTATCCAGGGCAAAGCAATGATAAGGCTCTAGTTTGAACTAAAATTCTATGCTTTCCTTGCATGAGGACAAAATACTAAATTTTACATCATATACATTTCACATTGCCTATGATGAGGGTTCCATGTTTTAACTTGTACCCTTTGAAAATAGGAAAGATCACTTTAACATTTCTGTCTTATCAAAGCTGGAAAGCACCAAGCAACTCCTCCTTGGCTGTTTTTAGGATCAGTTTATTCTCTCAGCCAACACCCACAGAATGTGCCTCATTAGCTTAATCAGGAGTCACCCTCAGTTTGCTCTAGGGCAGCAAGTGAGCACCATGAAGCTGGGCTGATACTTAACCTTGGGACCTACACTTCTGAAAGAGTTTTGTGCATTTGAAAAGGAAAATGTGCCACCTCAGTGCTTGGGACTGCAGCTTCTGCACAGAGGTTTGCCATGTGCTGCCTCCTGAATCCCATACAAACCTCAGGGCAGGCAGGCAGAGGAGCCCACAGCCCCTCTGTGCCTGGGATCCTGCTCCTCCTGAGACCCTGACATGGTGAAGAACAAAACTGGAGGTTTAAGAAACAGCCACAAACACCACTTCAGGCAGGTACTTGACCAAAATTCTGGCTGCATCTTCACCTTTGGCTTCCCAGCTCCAGAAAATGACATCTGATAAAAACATTTGAAAAACAACCTCTCATTGACAACTCCTCTGGATACTTCTATTGATCATATAAATATCCAGTCTTTCTGAACACTGAGAAACTCCTGACTTTGCCAGTTTTCTGGTGGAAATTAATCCCATTACTTGTTTTTTTTTTTTCACTGCTTGAAAATGCATTTTCTTTTATCAACTTTTAATTTGCCACCTTTCAGCTCCATTGAACATCTTTGTTGTTGCCTTGCACAGACAGGGAAAACAACTCCCAAACAACTTCCCTAAACCATCCATTCATTAGATTCTGTGCTTTCAAATTGTCAACTCTTCTTCAATTGCTTTTTAAGGTCAACAAGTCCAATCATCAGTTTTCCAGCATAACTGCTTCCCCAGCCTTTCACACTCTCATCCCCCATGTCTGACTCTGCTCTCATTCTGCAGCATCTTTGCCTGAACTGGTGAGGAATAAATGAAGAGAAACAGTGAAGACACAAAGTCCTGGGTCCCTTCCCCACCTCTCTGTGAGTTACAGGTACATCCTCACCCACTCCTGGCATGCTCAGAACAGCAGGACAAGATGTTCTCCCAAAAGCTGCTGAACCAGGAGATGACAAAAAAGCAGCAAGTAATCCTCTGAGTATCCCCCCTCAACCACAGCAGCAGAGAACACCAGAGAAGAGGATGTATCTCTACACCTGAATCTCCAGTTCTTGTGGTAACAGCCCACATGTACAAATTCCCTCAAATTTAAACATTTCAGAACTGAAATTTTTACTTTAAAATCACCTTTACTTTAGTTAGTAAAGCTAATTTTAACACTAGCTGCCACTCAGTGAACGCCTTCCCTTTAGTATCACTAGACACTGCAAAATTAATTCACAAAGTGACATTGCTTTCTTTTCTCTCTCTCCACTGTCTCTGCAATATTAAGTCAACAAAATCTTTCCTCAAAACTGCAATGACATCAAGAATGTTTTGCTCACACCATTAGACAAAATGTGAAGCACTGAAGTCGTGCTTCATTAAAAACAAGTGGAAAAATCAGTTTACCAAAAGAAAAACATTATTTAGGAAAGATATTCATTATACACATCTGAAAAACAATTATGATTAAATGTATGAGACAGAAACATTCATCAGCCTTTTAATTAATATTTGACCACAATATTTGCATTTTCAACAAAAACACATTTCAGTAAAGAACAGAAACACAGTATCAAAAAATCTCCTTTATTGCAAACTAAACCCTTTGGTTTGTTTTCACAGTAACGAGCTGCCACATTTTGGAGAATGAAACAGACCATCAGCTTTTCTACTTCTGGGCACAACTTCAAAGTGTACAGAATATGGTACAATCACAGAAATACCTGGCAAACAAAAGATAGAGGGAGAAAAGTCCCTCCCTGCCATGTAACACCACAGAAAAAGCTGGTCAATAGCAAACAGTTAATGATGATTATCCTACTCCATACTGCAACACATCCACACAAAACAATTTTAAGGGACTTAAGATGAATTTTCACCTTTGTTCCACCCACCAGAAAGACAATCCAAAGGATGCCCAACCCACCACAGGCAGAATTACAGAATTTTGAGTTTGCAATCAAGTCTTCAAGAAAACAAAAAGGTGAGAACAGACCCTTTTGCACTGCAATATTTAAGCCCACAACAGTTGTTGCTAAATTTGTCCCATCTCTGGAAAAAAGTCCATTGTGATGTGTCAGGCAATACTATCAGAACAATTTTTCTTGTTCCAAAGTAAGTTAAAAGTTTAAAATAAAGTCACGTATCTGTTGCTATATTTGGTTCTTCTGCTTCCATTTGGAAAATACCATTATATTATTTAATAAAGTGCCTTTCAATAAACCTGGCACACTCCTGACTTAGTGCAATCTTCCTCAAATACACCTTTATCTTACCAGCCAGTGCTGTAGGAGATGATGCCACTTTCAATGCAGTCTATTATCAGCACTAGGCAGACTCACACTTGCACAACAGTTGAGGTTTGAAGGCTGCTCATGATATTGTCCTCCCCAGCCTCCCCAGCTCTCCTGGTTTCCCCTTCTCTCCAGGTGCATATTCCATGGAATTCTTGCAGGCAGGTTCATGAACAGATCAGACTCCCCTCTCCAAAAGACCAGGGCTGTGATCCTGCCATTGGCCTTGTTTTCCTCTCTCAGGAATCATTTTCAATTATTTAACAGCATCCTTAACATCCACCTTAGGCTGTTTAAAAAACCCTCCACAACCAGCAAAAAATCACTTGAATCCACAGGCACAAAGAAAGGGTTGGTTTGGTGATGAAGAGAAAGCAAAAAGTAACAGGAACAAATCACACAATTGGAACTTCTGCCCACCTGACAATCCCTCTCTCTCAACTTAGTCCAAAAAACTGTTCCTGTTTCCCTTGCAACTATTACTTTTTAGACTTGTCCTTATTATTTCACTTCCAATAACAACATTTGTGAGATTTACCATGTTCAAAGACAGTGGGACAACTGCATTGTTTTTGTCAGTTATGGTTATTAATTCTCTTCAGCTTGTTGAGGGTAAAGAAGCACCCAAAAAAGCAGCAAGTGGTAAGTTTCTGCCTGTCTCCCTGTGCACATCAAGGATGCTAAAGGCACACACAAACAAAATCAACAAGCAAAAGTTATGCAGAAGAATCTCCGTGCCAAATACCTGCCTCAAGTCCATGGAAGAAGTGCTACAAATTCTACAGCAGATGTCAAATCCTCTCAGCTTTTTCTCTGAATCAAATTAGTTACTAATGAAACAGTTTATGATTAATACTCACTTAAGTCAAGAAGAAAATGAGGGGAAAAGCTATCAGTTCAGAATATGAGCAAATCACATCGGCTCCAGATATACATAATGAAAGGAGTATATGCAAAGAAAATACTACTGCTGAATCTTTAGGAGCCTTCAGGTTCTGAACAGGCTGTTAAAATTGTGTGATCACCAGGTAAGATCCTCCAGTGGCACTTGTGTGACACGAGGAAGGTACAAGCAGCTGATGTACCTGAAATACAGATGTGCCTTCTGATGGTCTCAACACCTCAAAGGTTTGTGTCTCACTGACCAGCTCCACTCAGGGAATTATTGATCCCACCCACCTCAGGCTGCTTGACAAGAGCAGGCTGTGTCACTTGGATTCCCCTCAGCCCAGGGAGCAGGACACTGAGGTCAGGGAGGGAGGAGAGGGCAAAGCACAGTCCATCCATCCTGTCTGTGCTCAGAGCTGCTGGGGCAGCGCCCTGGAAGCACAAACAGAACACAAAATACCTGCTAGAAATGATCTCTATGCCTGTGAGCACAATTCCTGGCAAAAATTTATCACCTCTTCCTTCACTAGTGTAATTCTTCACTTTTTCCTCTTGCTTTTTACCATTTCAGTAGATGGTTAATAAATATCAATTCCTCTCCAACAACTGAGAAGAACCATTCTAGCATATCTCTCAGTTATCCAGAGCTGCCTGGAAGGAAAGCCAGGAATAAATGAGATGGGGAAAGAGGACAAGAAATCACTTTGTAATTGAAAAATCAGGGCCAGCCAACAAGCAAAATGCAAAATACTCACAGAGCTACACTAAAAATCAAAGCAGAGAAGAAATGTCTGTGGTCTTTGATTAATATTCTGTATTTGCACATCCAACAGGTTGCCCCATATACCTAATTTTAACACAAATCTCTAAAAGCTTTGAATTTAAAAACAAATGTGGTACTAATCAAAAACCCTTCCTCACCAAGCCTGTGGCATAGCTTGTACAAAGACCAGTTCCTCCAGAGGGCACAGAATGGAAACTCTAATTGTTTTTAGGTTTTGGATGTGTGAGAAAGGAAGGAAAAAATACTGTCAGTTCAATGTGTATGACGGAGAATGACATGAAAAGAATAAATAGGTTGAAAACTAGAGAGCTCTGAAGTTTTCATCTCAAAAGAAAAAAAAAACAACTTTACACAAAATTTTAAAAACTCCTGATGAGCACAAGCAAATGAAGGAATTAATCTCCAGCTGAAGTCTAGATGCTTCTAAAAGAAGGTACCTATTCAATCATCTTTTTCTTAATCAACAGTTTAATACTATAAACAGCAAACCAGCAGCATGACAAATGAAGTTTTCAGAGAGAGCTTCTCCCTGCCTCCTCCTGTGGCACCAAAAGGCAAACAGCTGCTCGCTCTGCCTCACACACCCCGTCCTCACACTGGCACACTAATGGGTTTTCTGACAAGGCAAACTCTAATATTAGACACTGCTCTTATTAGCTCAGATCAGAGGGTGCTGTTAAACCCTGCAGGTACCACACTCTGCCGAGGTTGCTCTTTATTTCACAAATCATGTGTAATTGCCTCTTTAATATCACCCACTGAATTGAGTTGAACACAATCATTCTCCTCTAAAATTCAATAGTCATGCACTTCAAACATATATATTTCATTCTTAAAGAACACTTTTTTTTTAATGAGAATATTTCAAAAGCTTAGAATTGAAGTTATTAGACAATTTACCCCACCGATACCAACAGCAAAGAGACACACAAAGGCAACTCCTCCCATGCTTCAAACAGCAATTGCTTTTTCCCTCACCACATGAAGAAACAGGGGGTCTCTGAAGTGGTTTTAAACCCTTGTGTTCCTATGAACAGTGTGTGATGGATATGGCTGTTATTTGCAACGCCATAGGAGCGCGTTATAAATAAGCCGGTGTTATTTATAAGCAGTGTGGTGTTCTGCACACCAGAGCAGCCCCAGAGGCACAGCATCCCACGGAGAGCTGGAAACGAGGAAAAGCTGGCTGGAATGTTTGCACAGGCTTGGGCACATGGGTGATCTCAGTCAGGGGCTGCTGGAGCCTGGTAGGAGCCACAGATGCCTGGGAGGGAACATTGAGACCCTCACAGGGGCAGTCAAAAAGATGGAGAAACAAGCAGGAACTGGGCTGAATTCTGCATTGAACACTAAGGAAATGTCTGTGGTGTCTGCTGTGTCTGCTAGCAGAGCATTTTGAACAGACCCAGAAATGACAGCCAGTCTGTGCTGGGGGTGGCGAACGCCAGCGTGAAGCGCTTGCTCAGTGTGGACTGAAAGGGGAGGGCAGTTGCTCATCACTAATGCTTACTTACACACCACTCTGCCACCAAGCTTGCTAACAGTCTGGCATGCTAATGGATAGTAAGGAATTTTTTTTTCCCCTCCCTCTTCTCATCTTCAGTCTTACCCAGGATGTTGGAGCCAATTTAATTACTGCTAAATCATCTCCAACAACGCACGCCAAGCCTGGCCCTGTATTTCTTCAAGAGGTGTGATTTTATCCCTTAGTTTCTCCTGCTTTTTCACTTATTTGCCTTTAAAACAGAAGGGATTACTGTCAAGATGTGAGTTTTGTATTTCCCTGCCATTTACAGATGACATTAGCCTCTTCCTTGCTCATTCCTACTGAAACAATGCTGTCTCCTGGCACGTCAACTTTAAAAAGCAAATGCAATTGAAGTTATCACCATGCAGCTCACAAAGAGAGATACCTGCATGATATAATTGATTCCTCTTCTGATCTCACCGGTTAACAAAAATAATTGCATTTGGTACCCTTTTTAACACACTCACATATTCTTTTACAATTCTGAGTTGAACATCTTCCCTGCTTTTGTCCTTGGTCTCATTTTCAAAAACTTTTTATCTTTAGTTCACCAATCTAGCACAAGCAAGAGACTCTCCAGTCTGGGGAAAACTGGAGCACAGACAATTAAGGCAGGAGAGAAGCAAGAGGAAAAATGCAGTATAATATATGCAAATGCAGATGTCTTATGAGGACAATGTTATAAGTAACTTGTTCATGAAACTCTTCCACTTAGCAGTGCACAAGTGCAGGGCTACCTTGAGGTTTTTATGCTGCCCTTTTTAGCAGTTAATCCTAAAGCAGCCCTTTAGGGGAGTTGACCATCTCCTAGGAGGAGAAACTGGTGCCCCCAAGATGAAGTGGTTGTGGTCATTTACCAGTTTAGAACTGGGATTAAACACAGACCTCTGGGGACCTTCTCAGTGATTAGGTCATTCTTATCGAAACAAAACACCAAAATGTGCACCAGTTCTGTGTAGGAAAGGATCACTGGCACTGTGCAGCCACTTCTGAGGTGCTGCCTCTCCTGAAGTCACACAGAGAAGGGTAAAACCAGAAGGAAGCAGTAAAAAGAAGCAGAGACAGCAACAAGTATGAACATTCCCAAAGCATTCCTGTTGCATGTGCTCCAAATTCTTGACATTCAAAAGTCATGAAGGATATCATGAGATCTAATTCCTTTGTGATTTTGCAGAAGATCAGTAACTACCAAAATCAACCAAAATGTGGCTTTGAATTCTAGGAGTAAAAGGGGAAATCCAAAGGTGCTGCTTTGTCCCACTCTGAGGAGATCATCCCATCATCTCCATCCCTCTGGAGATGAAAATTAACAGTTCTACTGTTAATTTAGCACAATACTTCATCCTATCCCTCATGTGAGCAAAGGAACTCAAAAGAAAAGCTTCTCATTTTCTTCTCAAGTCAGCTTTCTGCTGATGGAGCTTCAGAAACATTTTCCAAACAGTTCTGAGCAAAGGACCAGAGCATTTAGATTGGGAAGGCGAAAAACTCAATTTTTAGGTCAGAAACCCCACTATGACCTCCAGCAGCACAAAGCCAAAAGCTTCCCTGTATCTCCATTTCACACTCAGGTGAGGAGAGAAGCCACTTCTGATGTCAGAGCCACCAAAAGCCCCAAAAGTCCTTCAGCAAAACCAGGGCTGCATTCACAGGATAACTCACTGAGCTGCATAATTTATATGCAGCAACAGAACCATGTAAGGATCAAATAAAATTAATTCTGTCTAATAACAAATTAATTGTCCATGCCAACCTCTAATGTCTCCATCATCAAATGAATTTCCATGTTATTTACCCACCACAACTTCCCATGGGGAAGGAGAAAGACAGCTGCTTAGATTAAACAGTGAAACAGAAGAGCCTCCTAGACAAAGAATCTTTTCATTTCCTAAATGATTGCTCTACTCCAAAACATCTTCCGAGAAATAATGTTATTTTTTTATCCTTTTCACAAAACCAAGATGCAAAGTGCCTGATTTGATGCTGCTATTTCATTGTCTCAGAACTGCATGCACCAGCTTCTAGTGGCAAGGAGAGAGAGGCTCATGCAGAAATAATGTTCCCATTACAAGAAAAATAAATTGTCAATAGACCTAAAGAAGTTATTTTTCTCATTTTATATTTTTTGAGGCATGGATCACTGTAGCCCTCACCTTTTATTTATCGACAACAGAACACCTTTAAAATGCAACAAACAAAACCCACTTTATGGGTAAAACTAGGCTATAAATTCTTCCAAAAGACTAAAAGAGTGACATATGTTGTTAGATCACCACTGCTCTTATTTTACAATCTTATTTTAATGCCTCTAAAACATCAAAAATTGTCTAGTTTGATCACACCACAGAGTACCCCTCAAAATCATCATCTAATGAACAGTTTTTCTGGGAAATAAAAGCAGGCTTTCCCTAACAGCAATATCAATGCTCCATCCACCTAAACAATCTACTGTGATGCCTGAGGACTGCCCAAGCTTAGGAAACCAGCTCTTAACAAAAAGCTGATCCATTTAATCCTGGAGAAGTCCTGGGAAGAGAAAGGTAATAGAGGAGAAGACAGATTTGGAGTAACTCAGGTCTTTGACCTGATCAGTCCAACAATTCACTGGTTTTGATCAGATAAGCAGTGGCAAAAGACACAACAGACCTTTTAGACAGAAGCTGAAGTGCTTTTGTCACCCAATTCTTATTTGGACAAGGGTTTAAAAGGTTATTACTCAGAGGTTTGTCATGGGATAACCACCCAGTAACACTTTTTGTTATTGTATATTTGTATTCATACTGGGAAATCTTTGCTAGAAGCCAACAGTAGGACTGTGGTCAGACTTGAAAGAGTTCCCAAGATCACAGAGTGATCCTACCACAATTCTGCCCTGACTGTCCCTGCAGCCACAGAGGAAAGGAAAAATCCGTGCACAGCAAAACTACGGGGCACGACCTGCAAGAAATCTTTCAAAAATGAGCACGATCTATCAAACTGATGTAATTTATCCCGGCTGCAATGGTTTTTCTACACAGAGAAGATTAGGAGCAACAGAGTCACTCTTCCAAAGAAGAAACAAAACAACTTCTAGTTAAGAAATGAAGCAGATGGCCTGTGTAGATTAAAGAGAAGGTACAGAGCAATGCACGAGCAAACCGCTGTGCCCAAATCCCACAGTAATTACCGCAGTGGCGGCGGCTCACTAATGATGCTGTGCCTCTGAACTGGGACAAATTAACACAAAGACACACATGCTGGTGACTTGCAGCCCAAGGGAAGGTGAATATTGTGGAGACTCAGACATTTAAGGCAATCACGACAGATTAAATGCTGCAAGGTAGAGGCAGGCGACACACAGTCCCAAGAGGAAAGGGATATGGGAAAGAATTGCTCCTCATCTGTCCCAGAAAACAAAATGAAAATGAAAACTGATGTTCTACATACACCCATTGTACAGACTCTCTCATCCCACTTGTTTTTCAGTTTCTTTGTCAGTTACTCCATTTTCCTCGAACTCCTGTAAAGGCTGGAGATCAGAATGCCTGTCCCTGGGATCGATCCTCAGCCAGGATAAGCCAGCACTACCTGGCCCAGGGGTTGTGCTGGTTCAAGTGTGAGCTTCCATAAAGCAAAACTGTTTGAAACTACACCCCCTGCATTGACTTCTCACTCCCAAACATGGTGAGCTGCCAGAGCCGTACATCTGGAGTGGATGCCTAATGAACACTGCAGTTTTCCCCACTGAGAGGAATGGCAGCTAACATCCCATTCCAATAAGTTCAGGCTGTTTAGCCTGTGGTAGCAGCTCATTTTCTTGGACCTCTGGGAATAGAGGTGCAGTTTCCAGTGTGGCTTTTTGGATATTATTGATGCTGACTTTTCTGGGCTTCAAGATGTGGCAGGCAGTAAGAGTCTGCCTGGTCTGGGCCAATGGAGAGCAATTCAATATTATTTTGTTACTTCAGATGATTTTAAGCTAATGAAGGTCCTATTCTTTTTTATAACTCCCCATGCAAATGTTAATTTTTAATAAACTTTGCCCAAGTAGGATTTAAAGCTTATCTCACAAGACATATTTAGAGCAGTGCCATGGTGAAGTAATTCTGGGAAAAAAATATGTACAGCTGAAAATAGGATATTTCTGCATGCTTGCTTCAAAGGCTACCAAGAGTTTTTTTGCAGAGACTTGTCATCAGACCAGTCACTGTGCAGGACTGGAATTATTAATTAACAGCCCAAACCTGTGCCTCTCACGTGCTACAGAGGAACACCATCATCACCACGAGATCTGTGCTGCACATCAGTGACAAAGACACCCCCAGTGACATCCCTGGAAGTGCTCAAGGCCAGGTTGGATGGGGCATTGAGCAGCCTGGTCTAGTGGAAGGTGTCCCTGCCCATGGACAGGGGTTGGAACGAGTTTTATGGAGTTTTAAGGTTTCTTCCAACCCAAACCATTCTGTGTTTCTACAATGTGGGAAGGCTGGTGGTAATGGAGAGGGTGGGCAGAGCAGGCAGATTTTGTTTAAACTTCCCAGGGTTGGAAAGGCTGAGCTGATGCTAACAGCAGCATGTGGACTGAGCAAGAGGCTTGAGTGTCTACAGGCTTCCTCTGGTGACAGGATGGAGCTGCTCTGATGGAAACCTTGCAGAGGCTGCTTAGCACAAGCCAGGCTGGCAAATCAGCAGCAAAGAGAAACACTGTGCTTGGCTGAGATCTCACTGAAGAGAGATTTAAAAGTGTTGTTGCCGAGGGACAACAAACAGCTCGTTACATATCCATGCTCAAGACCCTATAATCAATTCAAAATAATTAAGCTTAATCATGTGAATGGCTGAAGGACCTCTACGCACCGTTTTCAAAACCTGTTAAACATTCTCTCTTCAAATCTCTAATCCCCACAGCCTTGTTTCTGTCCATCAGAAGTTAATTACAGGAGAGAGTTTCAAAATGCGTTAAGAGCTATCACATATCCGGGGTCATTTGCGCCGAAGACAGAAAATGCATTAGTGGAAATGGTGCTGTGAGCATCTGAGCTCCTCTGCAGCGCTCACAGATTCAAGGACATAACTTGGGGCCTCTCTTTTCCATCATCAGAACCATTCAAAAAGCTAAAGGTCAAAAACGACAGTGTTAACAAACCAGACTTCTTTAGTTCTTTCATTTGCTAATTTTTATTTATAGTACTGTGCATCACTTCTTCCCCCACAATACTACTCTTGTCAGCACCTGCATTCAACCAGTCCATAGAAGTTTCCAAGAGGAAAGAAAAAAAATACTGGAGAGCTCTTACAACCATCAGAATTTATCTTGTATTTCACAGCTTTCTTGGATATTTCATTGAGAAATTAAACCTTTCACTTTGGGGAATGAATCCTTTTCTATGCATAGGTCATCAAGAGATGGCAGCAGAAAAAATGCTGCTTCTGAAATATTCATGTTGTTTGTTGCTCTGAGTTGTTCGTTTACTTTGTATCTTGAGAGATGACACCCAAAAATTAAAGCCAAAATCTAATCTTGGTTTTAGGAACCTTCCCGTGCTCTATTTAAGCTTCAAAAATCAAAGTAACAAAATTTTGTTTTTAAAAAAGCTACCACACTGACATCAAATTCTTTCCGTGTAATTTGAAACTCTTTTCATCTATATCTTTAAAATTACCTTCTGCTCCCAATACCCACATCCATCACCAAGAATCACAAAGTCTAAAGGGGAGGATGCAGAATGAAGGGCCTGTGACCCACAAATCAGACACACATGGGCACTGGAATTTTAGTTCCCTAAAAAGATTCATGTTCTCCTACAACAGCAAGGAATGGTTGCATTGAGCTAAATACCTTAGAAATGCATATATTTACAGAAATATATGGATTTCTATATACTTTATGCCATGCCCCAGAAAAGGGACATGGCATAAAGTAGCAAAATTCACAGGTAATGCCTGAAAAAGACTTTTTTCCCCTCAATTCTTATCTAGTAAAATGCAAAAATGTGGAAAAAATGTTCAGCCTTCATTCTCACCACTGAAAACATTCATATTCTCAGCACATGGAGCCTATTACACAAATGCCCTTTATGGCTGAAGTGCTCCTGCATGATGTGGCTCCACTCTAGTCCCAAAACAGACCAACTGTTCTGACTGAATAGAGAGACCATTTCTTAGACAGCAAAAGTGTGGATCTCTTTCTAAAACAATGTAACAGAAATAAAAACCTCCTTTGAGCATGTGGCAAGATAAAATTGAAGATTCTACTTGATATACAAAATAGAAACCTCCCTCACACAAAGTACAGCATAGCTGGATGGCAAAAAAAGTGCATACACATGTCACTGATAGGAAAAGCTTGAGAGTAATTCTCTTTTTCTTAACTGTTTTCACATTTGCCCAAAACCAATACTGAACACATAATCAGGAGTCTTACCATTTGTGTAACAGAGATGAGCATCACAAAATGAAATATTTTGTGTTTTAAGCACCGGTTGTCATTTCCATTTGTCAGAGCTCTTGCAAACAATGTTGTGTTGGCCCTGCCAGGGACAGGCAGCCCAGCAAGGGACAAGGCATCTGCTCCATGGGTGCCCCACTGTCCTAGGTTACAATGTAAATTGTGCCCAAGGTTTGTATTCTATCCCCATGAGCCCTTGGAGCCAAGCTGGGGCAGTGTTTTCCTTATCTTCTGTTAATGAGCCCAACAATGCCTTGCCCATGACTCACAGAGAACTCCCTCAGAGTTATCTCTGTTTAATGGGCCATCAAGGACCCACTGCATGACTCATAGAATGAGATCATCCCATTGGGAGATGCTCTGCCCAGGGGGAGGAGCCAAGCATTCCCACCTGGATATAATCCAGGGTTTGGGACAGCACTGGCAGCTTTTACCCACTGGACTCCCAGAGGAGACAAGAGCTACCAGACATTTCTACAGGAATCACTGCTTTGACAAAACCATCTCATCTGGACTGCCACTACCACCCTAACAGGGTGTCAGGTTGTATTCTGACTCTGTCAGTGGTGGTTTTTTGTACTATTACTTTTATTTTACTTTTTATTTCTTTTCTTTCCCTCTTATTAAATTGTGTTTCTGACTTGGAGTCTTTCAGTGGTTTTGCTTTCAAACCAGCACACCCACCCTCAGTAAACTCGGGGTGCTCACTGTCTTTTCTGAGCACCCATCTCAAATTCTCCCAACCACACAGCGGCAGATTTAGTCAGCAGAGATGCTGAAACAACATTGGTTTCCTCTGATATGGGGAGCTAAGAACAAGTTATTCTCTGAGTTATTCTGACCTGCACAGGCCTGGGTAAACACAAGCCTTTAGCAGCATCTCCCCAGACACCAGCGCCAGCTTTTCCCTAGTGTAGCTCAGATGACATTCACACAGACACAACAGGGAGAAATTCAGCCTGAGGCTTATTGCACAGCAGCATTTCATCTTGGTCAGCCCACCAGCCCGGCTAAAGAGAGGATTTGGGATATCAAATACAAGAGAAAACCTCAAACACCCAAATCCCAGAGTATCTCTGGTCTGACATCCCTTTCAGGGCATCTTTTAAGGAAGCTGTGCTACCAAGGCAGGAGCAAGAAGGGGATCAGTTGTGACTTTTCAGTGTGGGTGACCTTCTCCCCCTGCCTGCCCCCAAATGAGTCTCCAAAAAAAGGTTTTTTCCCTTTCCCTCATCTTTTAACTCTGTCCCGCTGATTTTCAAGGCCAAAGCACAGCCACCTGACATCTGACAGTAAACTCATCGTGTTTTCCACTAGGAAAACCACAAAAGGATAAAATGAAGAGAAAAGCTAATGCCAAAGAGTTGTTTCACAAAGGTCACATGGAACACAGGGACTCCAGCTCAACTGCAGCTTGTGGTAAGGGGCACTTTGGGGTTGCTAAGCCACTCATTTTGTATGTCCCCTGCACAGTGGGGAACAAAAAACTACAGAAAACAAATCTGTCTTTAACTGCTCTTGGTCCTTAGAAACTTAATTACCTTCAGCACCCTCAAACTATCTGGACTACCCTCAACAGCTGACAAAACACTTCATCTGTGCTCAACAATACAGATGGTTTTGATAATTTTGTTTAAAAATGCAGGCAGTGAGGTTTCTCATTTTCCTAAAGCATTAAACTCCCTCTTGAAGTGTAACCTGAGATCAATTTTATTTCATCTGTTATGCAGCAGTTTTAATAAAGTGTTAAAATGAAAAATATTGAAAAATTACAGGCGAAAATAATCCTCTGAAATAATGTGAAAATGGAATGGGGAAATAATAATGTAACTGGAGCAGAAAACTATTACATCCACTCTCAGTTTGCTTCCATGCTGAGCATCTCCTTTCCTTAATCTTTCTAAGAGGAGGCAAGAGTAGATGCCAGTCCCCACCAAAGTCTCTGCTCCCAGGTTTGTACTCCTAGTAAAACTACTCACTACTTCTGCAGGAAAGAACTTTCCTCTTTAGAACAAGACAGGAAAAAAACCCTCAAAACCGTTAAATCTGCCTGTTTATAAAACTCCTTATGTAAAGATACTATAGTGAATGAAGTATTAAATTATGCAGCGTGAGATGTAATGGAGTGAATTATATTCAGTAAGATCACACATTACTGAAAATTTGAAAAAGCTCTGCTGCTGGCTTTCGGTTGTCAAGCTACACACACGTACATACATATTTTATATATATATATATATATTTTGCTCATCTCATTATTTTCTACTGTCTCCATGTGTGATAACATGCCCAGTGCTGACACTTGTCCTATTCTCCCTGGAAGACCCTACATTAGCATGTAAATAGCTGGCAGATAGGAGGAAATGAAAGCAAGGAATAGCTCTTTAATTAACTTTAATCCTCTGAAAATCCATACAGCAATCTGTTCTGACAGTTTTCTACACAAGATCTTCTTAGGAGGTCCCTAAGTGCTGCCTGAGGATCACTGCCAGGCTGGAACGAGGAGAAAGAATGAGCGAACCAGTTTTGGAGACAATATTTAGGCATTTCTCTGCTATTAAATGATGACTGGTGACTGCCATCTGGCATTATCAGAGCTGTCATTAGCCTGACTCGGGATGGGAAGCAAAGGGATGCCATAAGTGAGGCTCAGCACATTTCCCACCCGTCTGACAGCACACACACATGGAGCAGCTCCTGCATCTCCTCACAGCACCCAGGCTGCTCAGCCCTGCCCTCTGGCACACCTTTTCTCACCCACATTTCACATCCTCAAGGTGGAAGGGCAAAGGAGTTTCCTTGTTGGAAGATTTGATGAATTAACTCCAGAGCAGTACCCAGCCCTTCAATCCTGAATGGCAAAAAGGCTGGCAGGCTGTAAAGGAGTGAGCTGAAATTGTTCCTCAGTGCCTTACAGCTTCCAAATAGGAGAAGTCTTATTCATAATCCTGTTTTACAAGGAAATTTCAAACAAATTTTGGTGTGGGGCAAAAAAAAAAATCTAAGGATAAACAGAAGGAGATGCAACAGCACAGCTTTTGGCAACATGAGACTGTCAAAGAACTCCTACCTGCAGGTCAGATCTGGCACTGAAAGTGGTCCCATAGTCCCATTCCTATAAATTCTTATTCTGCCAGTTGACCCACGCTAAGTATAAAGGCTTCATGTCATCACAATTCCCCCCTCAATATTATTAATGCTATAATATCATGAGCAGACATCTCACTTAATTCATCACATCAGATTCCAGGGCTAAAACACACAGAAAAGATCCAGCATGGCAACTTCAAAAACTTGGTGACTGATAATACTCAGAAGAATGCATCCTTTTATGAATATGTGAGTATGAATTTCAATAAAATGACCTTTAACATGACAGATTCCAGCTGAAGAAAGAAAGAAATCTCTACTGACACATAAATTACTTATGATGAAGGTGCTCCTTCTAAGATTTACCTTACACAGACTAGTCCTTATACACACTGATCACTAATCCTCTTTAAACTATGCCCTACTTCCTGCAGCTCTGAGAAGTTCTGTTCTAATCTGATCTAAATTTTCCAGACTAGACAAACACCATAAAAAGTGCCCTTAACAGCTGTGAAGACAAATAAAAGGTGAAATTGGAATAAGTTCATAAAAACATCATAATCACATCCAGGACTGGTTAGAAGATTGCTCTTTGGCCATCTGGCAACAGTACCTGGCACAGATGATGCCTGAACTGTGGCCTCTCAGCTTATCTGGCAGCTGACTGCCTCCCTTTAAATAAATATGCAGCCACCAACCAAGTTGTTTCATAAAATGAAATAATAAAATTAAATAACTTAAATAAATTTTAAAGAAAGGGAGGGAAATCCATGAAGTAATACCCCAAATGAAATCTCCATCTGATCCTAGAGGGACCACCCAGCTCCATACACTGCCCACAGCTGCACATTTCAGAGGCTGATTCATCTTCCAGACAGACAGGAGTGACAGCAGCTGTGATCCAGCCACACTTTTCTGGGAATACAGTGATTTCTTTACTCACTTCAGCACTGTTAAATCTCACAGGATATTCAGACACTTGTACAGGGAGAAGAGAATGAGCAGCTCAGAAATTGCTTCTTGCAATACGTGAACTTGCAAGAGTATCTCATATCTTTAGGAAAATTTGAAATAAAATAGGTTTTTGTTTTTTTAACATTACCAGTTTCATAAAGATGAAAACAAACACAAATATCAAAACACTGAAAGTCACAATGCTTGCATGATGCAAGAAAAGGTCATGTAAATGTAAAACATAATGGAGAATATCAAGTAAATATAAGCCAGGGCAATAATGTTAATTTATATTTTAAAGGCAGACAGATTTCAACACCATGAAAACATAGAGCCCCAAACAAAGCTGAAATGGGCAGCTCCACATCCTTTGAGTCTATCAGAGGCACAAGTGGCTGTAGCTGCACACTCTGACCCAGCAAAGATCCAAGCTCCAAAAAGAATCATCACAGCTCCTCTGCTCTATTTTATCCAGAGACCTGGGATAAAGGCAGCTAAATGCTTCAAGAAATTAAACTGCACTAAGAAGATATAATAATAATCTCAAAGCTGGATATTCACCCAAGACCAAAAAATAACAAAGGTGTTAACAGACAAAAGGAATAAAATGATTTATCATTAAAAATGGCTATCCTATTGGAGATACCAGAGTGCACACATCCTCCTCTGTTTTGAAAGCAGAGATAAGGTTGTTCTGGGAAATCAGAGTCATTGGTAAGGAAGTTTCACCTGAACATTAGGCAAATTAGTTAAGAAGGTTCAGAATTCAAAGCATCTCTTTGAGTTGAGTGTAACAAGATAAAATAGAGATAGATAAGCAGGAGCTTTTGTGAAAGTAATTTAAACTGAACCAGTTGACAATTCTTTGAGAGAACTCACAGGAGAGCGAACCAGTGAACACAGGGTTTGAAAGTCTGGTTAAATGACCGAGCATCCCTGGGTTTTAATCATTTTGTGAGAGCCAAGTACCTGCTGGTGGGAGCACACCACCCCTCCCTGCCATGGAAAGGAATTAGCAGGAGCCTGCACTGAGGATTAGAGCCAGAAGTTTCCTTCAGGATCATTATTAGCGTGGTGGAACAGGGGCAAGCAGCAAGATGTGAGCTGACAACATAAAATATTAATGTCAGCAGAGTCTAGAGACAAGGGTGAGGCATTCTGGAGCACCTAAAAATATCAATAATGACAGATGAGCAAAGGCTGATAAACAGACTGAGCAAAATCACACACGAATGTGAGTTAATGCAGAGGAGAAGGAAAATTTTAGATTTCACACAGTGTGCACACAAGCAGCTTTTACACCACAGCCTCCCAGGGATTTGATTTTGACACCCTTGGAAGCTATGACATCCCTAGGGATATGCCAGCCAGACAGAGCCCACAGAGAGGAGGGAAGGGACTTCAGCCATAACCTCCACAAACAAAACTACCTCAGCAACACAGCTCCAGGAAAAAATCAGATCCTTGTACTAACACAGGCTCACCACAATGATACCAGATGCTTCCAGGATATGACAAGACTCAAAAGATGTAGAAAATCGGTGAAATGCTGATACTAACACAGCGGGGCAGGCAGTGTCAGGGAATACACACACACGTGCTGCAGCAAAGGATTTGCCACCTGAAGGAAGGTCACTGTCACATAGGTAAGGCACAGAAAATTGCAGTCTCTGCTGGGGGACTTCATAAAAACCCAAACATTCTCAGAAGGAAATACAATAGAGATTTCACAGCACTTCCACTGCACTCCTGTTTAACTTGGGCTCAAGTCCTCAGTTATTTCACCGAAGAATCTCTGTTCCCCATGCTCTTTTATAACTGAGATAACAGTGCTTCCCCACCTCATAGGAATGACAGAAGGAAAAAAGCAGCTGTAGACACTGAGTACTGCTAAAACGTGAGTGACAGCATCATTCAGGTTCCCAAAATAGACAGCATTTAACCTTGATTAGCTGCTAAGAGCTCTCATAAGTCTACCAAGCCTTGATACTCTGATATTTATAACACATTTAACTCCAGACCAAGTCCAAAAAAGAGAAAGGACAGGCAATGTATCAAGAAGGTTTACCCCTCCCTCTCAGAGTTTCTTATCACTACTTCTTGGGGGAAAAAATTGCCAGGAAAAAGAACTCATTGGTCTGGATGAATAAACCTTGTAAGTCCCAAAGCTGCCCCTGGGGAGAGCAGCAATCGCGCTTGTTACATCTGAACAATGCGGCAAAATGAGAAGATACCATTTTTCTTAAGTTGTATTTGCATGAAGAATGTGAACTCTGTAATTTGCATTTAACGTTATTAGCCATCCTTTTAGCATATTGAAAGTTAATTACAAATCAAAACTTTTGATGCAGATCGTTAGGCACCCATTCATCCGCGTGGAGGCAGAGCCATGATCCCAGCGCGGAGCGGCAGCTGAGGAGGAACAGCTTGCAGGTTCTGACAGCTGAAGAACATCCAAAACTCAGGGAATTCTCCATAAAGCCAAAGTATGACCCTCTGCCCACCAGTCAGGCTTGGCAGGAAGTTCTTTATTTGTTCTTATTACTGATTCAACTGGATATGCCTACTTGGATGTTCTGGCTGCAGTTAAGAGATCCAGTTCCTCCAGTGGAGCAGTTTGGCACTAAACTAAGTCTGTGTAACTGCTGGCTGGTGAGGGGCAACAATCCCATGTCCCTGCTCCCTCTTCTTAAAGGAAAACTAAGCAGGAAAAAAACTACCTCTGCAGAGGGAGAAGTAGTGAGAACATAAATACTGACAAAAAAGCACCCCAAACTCAGCCTGGCCAGGCGAAGTTGAACAAGAGCTCACAGAATGAGTTTTTGTGAGTTTCAAAACTCACAAGATGCTCCTCCCAGCATTTTGGGAGGAGACAGATTTAGATGAGTCAGCTTGAGCTGGTGGCTTGGAGGGATCAAAAAATTCCTTATGTTAGGGAGTGAACCCCAACAGAGGTCGCAGCTCGATGCAGAAAATGCACCAACAGCTGCAGCAGAAGGAGCTTCAGAACCTCAGAGCTCACAAATCCATGTGCAGGCAGAGAAAGTGTGCACATTTAATTACTTCTGCATTTCTGGTTTCCTTGTGTTATCTGAAGGAAAACATCAGATCCAGAACACGTGTTTCACACCCTTCAGCTTGCACGTGCCCCTAGAGAGTTACACTATAAACCTGGCTATTATTTACATCTCCTCAGCATCCCACTTAGGGTGTTTTCAAGGAATTCAGCAGGGATATTTTCTTCTCTTTTATGCAAGCAAAAAGCCAATATTGGAATGCAAGGGCTACAAACATAGCCTGAGGTTAACACCACATGACAAATTCATGTGCATAGATATTACATAAGAAACACATTGCCTCACACAGAAGGAGGGGCAGGTTAAATAGCTTTCTGGGGCTTTTTTAATAATTCTTCAGTGGAAAAGACTTCATTGAAAGCTTTTAAAGTGTGATGACCGTGCTTCATTATGAACCACTCACTGAGCCACCCGTGACCTGCACCTCTGTCACAATTCCAGGGATGAGCAGAATGAGACACTCAGCATGTCCTGCTGTATCCCACATGTTCAAAGACAAAATGGCCACTAAGCTGAGTGGTACTTTCCTGCACAGGATTGTTTAGAGGCACATGAAAGCTCCTTGGAGAAGGCAATCACCTGGGCTTTCAGCAGAGCTATGTCTGGCAGGGGCACTGAGGCAGAGTAGAAATGTGCAGCTATTGCTGTTCCCCAGTGTTCAGGGAGAACAAGGAATGGCTCTGAGAAAACTAACAATTCTGTGGTTTCAAACTGGGAGGGAAAGCAGAAAACAAACAGATGATTTGCTTGGCATTTTGCTAGAAGCAAACAGAAGAGATTTACTTAAAGAACTGGTGAAGAGAACCAGAGATGGGAAAGAAAATGATTCCAGGCTGAGCTCTCCAAGCACTGAGGTGGCAAAGGATACCCCCAGCCCTTGGGTGGGAGCTTTGGTCTGTGCAGGCTGAGCCCCTTTAGCCTCATGCAGAATGAACAAGAGGGAAAAAGGATAATGAACAGGGATATGTAGTGAAAAGAGGGATAAACAGGGAGTGGGAGAGATGTCACTGGAGTAAGCACTGCCTCTTGCTCATGTTCACTTCATGCAAAAGGTCAAGAATTCTCTTGTATGGTGATTTTCGTTTTTAAAAAACAACCCCGAATGGTTCACAAGCACTTTTTTCCCCCAGCACCAAACTCTTACGTACACTATCTTAATAAATATCTCCACGTTGGAGAGGGATAAAAGGCATTTTGTTTTGATTTCATTATATCTCCTGAAATTGCTTTTTTCTTTCTGCATTTTTTTCTTGTCATTCAGTTGTGGTGGCCCTCACTGAGGGATAATGCAATAACGCTTCTGACAAGGTCAGCTTTCCAATAACTTTGCAAATGGCATTTCCCAATGACAAAACAAGTACAGCTTCTCCTCTCTTCGTAATTAATATAATAGAAATGTCAACCTGAAAAGTTGGTCTCCAAAGGTAGTATGTTATCAACAGAAAATTAATTTATTAAAGCCAGAAAGTGTTTCCTTATCTGCAAAGCTGAAAATACTATTTACAGAGCAGAATTTCTGTTACAAGCATAAAACATAAAACTTCTGCAGCTTATATATATGTCTGAAAAATACAGCAGCTGAGGAGAGGAGTTAAATTGCTTAAATTTCTAATTCAGACACTAGATCATTTTGGGAGCTGCACATTCCTTTTACAAATGCCCTGTAGAAGCTCTATGCTGTGTGCACATCCTGAAAGAAACATTACTCCACATCTATGTTTATCTTTAGTTTAATCAAAAGTTCAATGCACAGAATGAGCCTTCCCAGCTCCTCTCCCATCCCTGTAGCAATAACTGTTGGGTTTGGACCTGCCTGTAACTCATCTACCACATAAGGCAGGGAAAAATGGGTGTGGGAGTAGGGACTGTTCCAGCTGTTTCTTCCACTGGAGAGAAGACTCTACTGCTCAAAGGGAGTAAGAACATCTCCTCTGCCTGAAGGGGGAATGAGTTCTCAGCTGAGATTGAGTCCACAAGGCTTCAGGCACACCCCACTCCAAACCTGCCAACTCCACAGTCAAGCAGGTCAAAGCTCTCCCTAGGACCTGCTCTGAATCTCTCCTTCAGCTCCTGACAAGGACAGGGAGCCCCGAGTCCTGTCATCCATTTCTTTCTATATTTAGATTTTTCAGCTCCTTCCAGGCACTCAGGACAAGCAGACATGAGCTCCAGCATGCCCTGGGCATGGTCAACAGCCCAGCAGGGGAAGTGTGCTCACATCTCAGGGGGGAAGAGCATTCAGCTGCAGCAGAACTACACATCCTGCAGTTCCAGCATGGGCTGGCATGGACAACCAGCAGAATGCACATTTTGCTGTGAAAAATATTTGCCATTGATGTCAAAGCCAGCCCCTCAGGTGCCTGTAGCTCCTGCAGCACAAACCTTCTCAAATGCTTGCAGGAAAGTGATTGGTTTAAAATGCTCCACCTTTCAGCAACTTTCACTTTAACCACGCAGTCTCAACTCCTTATGCACAGACTTGTGGCATCCAAAATAATACTGACTGAAAGACCAAGTAGGGTGGGGTTTCCATTCAGTGTTGCTCCAGGAGCAAGTACCTGGGGTGATACAACATTGGAACAAGCCCATGGCACTTTTCACACACCCAACATCATGGCAAGCAAAGGAACACATCTGCTGGAATCCTTGGACTTTACTGCCCAAGGAAAGTAAGGGGATGCAGACACAGACAGACATATTTAAACATTAACCCTGGCCATGCTTCCCTTTGCTTAAAAAGCAGCTTGGATGCCTGACAGGGTTACAGGACCTTCCTAATACAACCTCTACAAATCAGAAGACTCTTGTGAGAAGAGATCTCCTCCTCCTGACAGAAAGCAAGTCCAACATCATCTTGATGTGTAAAAAGCATATTCTCTTTTCCTGTCTCATGTTCACACTTCACCTGTTGATCCCTTTTTAAATTCCTGACTTCAAAAAGGCAGTGATCTTCCTAGGGAAATCCTGAAGCTCTGCATTCATACAGACAGAAAACTAAGCCTCAGCTTCCCCACTGTCCCAAATTGGTTCTACCTGAACAGGCAAGTTTACAATCAATAATTCTTCACAGGTCCTGCCCCACATAAGACTAAAAAAACCCAGCAGCTGTTCTGCATAGTGAGAAACTTGTAAAATAATAGTCTCATTACACCAATCAAAATTAATTAACTGAAATTACACCAATTCTTCACATTTCCTACAGCTTCTATTAAACAATTGTTGACTCCATCTGAAATACCACCTAAACAAATGTGCTCATAAAAGAGGGAACAGTACACTTCTCCTCAATGCAACAAATCATGGGTCAGAGACCATTTCCAAGATGCTTTGTAAAACCTCATTTGACTTCTAATATATTCATCAATTTAAGCAATGCTTGACCTGAGATGTTGTGAACACACACTGAACAAAATAGTCAGTACTGCATGATACTGTGCCAGGAGCAATCCAAACCTCCTCAAATCTCCAGACAGTCCTCCAGTTTTATAAAGATTTTGGGTCTTCATTTGAAAGGATGCTCTGACTGGTGTCTGAGTAGTGCAGCTGTTCTAACCAGAGGCTCCCATCATAAGCTACTGTGCAATTACTTAATTATCTCTCTCCTATCCTTTAAAAGAAAAAAAATCCACTGCAATTCAACTCGAAGCAAACCCAGTTAATCCAGTTTTATGGCTGAGAATTAAAACAGAGAGAAGTCAGAGATTCAAAGCTGCAGTTCCTGTGGCAATACCACCACTCTAAGAGGCAGCGAGATTAATGCCTTCAAACCATATGTGAGGAACAAAGAATTGCAAAAAAACCACCCAACACAAACGCTTTTTGTGCAGCTTAGCCTTGCTGGTATTTCAGAAATCCTAAGCCCCTTCCCTGTGCCTGGATGCTGCCCAAGCCCCTGCCCAGCAGTCAGGTTTGTTCTGCCTGACTTCCCCCAACAATCACTCCCTCCTTCCACCCATCCATCTTCCCACCCGCCTCCCTGCCAGACCTGCTCAGCCATCCTTCATAATTCAGAGCTGAGGAGCTGAGGAATAAATGTTACAGCACACGCATCAAGGGAACTATAACTTTGAATTACCTGACCTGGGTGAGTTTAAATTCTCAGCCATAACATTGGATTAACCTAATTTCTTTTTATTGAATATTTTACCTTTAGAAGTCCTACAGCCCTTTCTCTCAGAGAAATATGAGAACTGAAGGTCATATAAATTCTTTTATGGGTATATTTCTAATTTTCATAATCTAACCTCTTAGCAGTGAGCATTAATATCTAGTGGGGGCAGAACAAAGCAGAATCCAGTCAGTATTCTGGGAAAAAAAGATCCCATTTCTATTGTTCTTCACAAATACCTCATAAAATAACACATAACTTTTAACTTTGCTGCATACTCTGAATTGTTATAAAATTTTAAAAAACCCTCTAAACTTGCTGCTTAAATAGAAGTTATGTCAGAGATAACATCAATAGGAATACAGAGGCTGTCCTTGTGCCTCCACCTCAAAAAACATCAGATATAAAAATAATAATGAACTCTGTATTTTTATCATTGCAAGGTTTACCAGATACATAACAAGGCAAGAGAAAGAATTACGCAAAACTGATTCCCAGAAAACCACTAAGATAATTTTTATGAGCTCTTTTATGCTTCTAAAAGGGAAAGGGAAGCAAGGCCCAGGGGCCAATTCATCTTCTGCCTCCAGGCTGCCCATTTGAACTCACCCTCACCATTTCCATGTTGAGAGCCCTCAGGTGATAAAGCTCAACTCTAACAAAGCACATCACCTTCCTGGTGAAAAAGCTCAACTCTAACAAAGCACATCACCTTCCTGCCTCCACGGGACAAATTCCTACAGGTACCACCTGGGTACACAAAGTACAATACCCAAAGTCAGGGAAAAGGCACATTTATCCACTAGCTGTGAGGAATTAGGACAAGAGATCAAGAGCAAAAGGTCTCACTAGAGAGGATGCAGTGGAAAGCAAGAAGGGCAGATTGGCTCCCAAACATGTGCAGTGCCCACATCTCAGAGCCAGAGACACCTTTGACAAATGCAGACTGACAAGTCAAACTAAGGGAACTCTTAGGCTTTGAAAAGTCATTTTGGAGCAGGATAAGGAAGTGAGAACACAACAGCTCTGCTACTTCTTCACTGAGTAGTAAATTTATGACCAAGTCAGGCAAAGTAAGGAACAATGGCAAAAAAGGAAACCAAGTGAAAGAAAAGCAGGCACTGCTCTAGGAGCTCACACCAGCAAAAAAAACCATTTTTCTGACTTTCTGAAATCTGTAAATCTCACTTGAGAAACAGTAATATTTCTGGTTTAATTTTAAGATACTTTCTCCTCCCAAATGGTCTTTGTGCACTGCTTCAACACTGCTGCAGCCAGGCCCTTCTACCAACACATCGATCTCAGCTTCCCTTATTCATTCCTTATAGAGAGATTCTGCAATTGTATCAGTAAATGATATTAGCAGGCCTCGTGAAACAACCTGTTTCAAAGGAAAATGGCTTGTACTCATTTTATTCTGGAAGACAATTGCCATTTGCTTAATATAGCCATGATATTTTACTGAGGTAATTATACTCTTAGCTATCAGTAACAATTAAACCCTTAGATTGAGGTTGCTTAATAAAGGTCTCAAAATAAATAACACATTCCAAACACAGTATTTTAAAATGTCAAGCATGCAAATAGGATCTTGTAATGAATATAACGAAGCATCAAGTATAAATCAGCACAGAGTTAGTTTGTCATCACACAAGTGTCTGCAAAAATTGCCTTTGGAGTATTGTGGGATTGTGCTCGGAAAGCTACAGAAAGGGCAGTGCTGCAGATGAAACCATTTCAATAAATACTGTGGCTGGTTCATGGCAAGGCCAGGGTGAAGCCATCAGCACACTGCTGTGCTTCTCTAGGGGCAGGGCTGAGTGACTTGGGGAACAGTTGAGGCTGATAAAATCTGTATTTGTTCTTTTGTATTCCCTGCAGCAACTTCCTTGAAAACTGGAGTTAGACCATTCCATTAAAAGCTAAATAAAACTCAGAAGCAGACAAACTAGAGGGTACAGACAGAGGGGGGAAAGAAACCAATCACTCTCAGACTCTGAGATCTAGAGATACTTGAAATCAGGTCAACAGATCCTAGCAGGCTGTTGGGTATGAAAGGTGAGAGCATGGTTCACAGTGCAGACTGCAGGATGATTAAGAAAGGTAGAGCAGATCAGTGATACACATTAAAAAAACCCCCAAAATTAAACAGGAAACGTTGTCAGAACACACATTTGTGGAATTATCTTGCAGAGCATCTATTGCAGGCAAAGAGTGACACAGCAAGTCACCTCCAACACTGCTACAGGTGGGGGCAGCTGCCTGAGCTCCAGCAGGTGGTTAAATGGATCAGGACTAAAATATGACACAGCAAATAACTGCAAGAAGTTACTAAAAAAAAAAAAAAAAAAAAAAAAGCCACAAGAAATTTGGGTAATACATGGGAAAAACAAAACAAACAAACCAACCAAGAAACTGTGTTAAAATAACTCCTCACAGAATTTCATTTCCCTGGAGCACTTTCCAGCTCATAGACAGAAGGCAGCCAGAGGCCAACAAAAGCAAAGTGTGGTATTTCCTTAACTCCAACAAAAAATGTCCATGGAAACAGTCATCAAATTCCCAAATCCTGCTTTCTTCTCATAAAACTTAGCATCATTTACCCAGTAACCCAGACACTCCTGTGGAAATCACAAACACAGAGCCCAGCAACCACCCTGCATCAGACTGAACTCAGGAGTGTTTTAACACCAATTCATAGGAGAGAGAATTATTCATAAAAGCACCCACCTCATCTCTGACCTGTTGGTCTTCATTCTTTAAAAAAGGCACCCTACAAGAAGGGTCTGGGAATTAAAATTGATGATTGCACTGCCTATTAAAAATTAAAATTCAGCAGTGACCTGTTCCAAACCCCTGCACTCCACAGGCAGCAATTCTCTCTTTGCCTCCTTCCCACACCTGTTAATGATCTTCTGTCTCCTTCTGCTATTATCCTCCTCCACCCCTAACTACCAACACCTTTCTCTGAAATTATTGAACTGATTAATATAATCAAGTTGAAATTAGAGAGACCTGTGCTCAATCTAAAAGGCTGCTGAGTTTCCTTGGAGCACAGAGTGTCTCATCTCCCTCTCCTCAAGGATGCAGCATGGTCCAAGGAAGAACTCACCAAACCTGCCTTGCTTAATCACTGAAAAGAGAGATGTGGAATCACCTTAAAAATGTATTTATTTGCCAGTCACAAAAAGAAAGGTAACTTCCCTGAGTTTATAAAAACCTACAAAGAGGAGACAGTGAGCAGAGGGAAAGGTTTGGCCAGGGTCAGGCTGACAGCATTTAACAACCACGTGTGGAGCAGCAGCACAGCTGGGGAGGGACCAGCACCAGCTCTGCTTAAATGACATCCACAGAATCATGACATGGATCTAAGGAAGGAAGGAAGGAAGGAAAGTCACAACAGCCAGGGAAAGCATTGGGTACTGCTCACAGCCCCGAGGAGCAGCTCAGACCTGCCCCAAGGCCGACTGTGCTGCCTGGATGCAGAGCACAGCTCAGGGTGTGATGCCCAAAAGGTCTCTCACAAGATCTGCTTGCCAAAGTGCCTTTTTTTAGTGCTGCTGAGTGCAAGACTGACTGCTGTACATACAGCTAATTTTTCACATATCCCAGGAAAAGGGTTCATTCACCTTCTTTGCTGCACACCCAAAACTTTAAGATCCTCCCTTGTGCTTTAAAATCATCCATCTACCTCCTCAAAAGAAGACATCATGCAGGACCCAATATGACAGAAAAGCCATCAGCATAATTTTAAATCTTTACTGATTACAAAACAAAGCAGATGGCAAATCAAGTCATGAACTCTGCATCTGCCATGCTTAATGAACAGTTTAATTACCTAGTCCCATTTCTGATGCATTTTTGCCATTCTCAGCTCAGGGAGTCACTAATATACTTCACACTGACTGATATCTCCAGGAACATGTGGTATCAGCAGTCAGCTGGAGTTGGTTAATCAATACTTGTTTAATCTCTAACTTTTATGGTGATGGCCTAAATTACATCTCAACAGAAACAGATTTCTTATCATATCACATGATCTGGTTGAGAGCCCAGGAAACAAAAAGGGAATTTTTCAGTCTCTTCTCTGGGCAGCAAAGTACCCAAAGGCAGACAAGTGCACAGACAGGAAATAAACACAGTGAAACAACAACATCCAACACAAGCAGATTAGTTCAGTCCTTGTGTTATGCCTTATACCAGAGCAAGGGCTGCAATTATGGCAGTGTGCCTTCATAAAACCTACAATTTTGGGAACAAATTGGACTCATTTGGAATAAGTTACAAAAAGTAACTGAAACTGGGCTTCCCATTTTGAGTTTTGAGCTTGCTGCAAAGGATCACACCCTGGCTGCAATAAGCAGGGCATTTTGTCTCTGGCCAAACCTGCAGTGGTATGAGCTGATCCCACACCCTCTACAGCTTCTTGCAGGAGTTCTGTCTGTGCCCAGAAGGAATCACTGCTTTCAGGAGTCACTGAACTGAACATGTGCAGGGGAAGAGGCTGGCAGCTCTGAACCCTGGCAGCAGCTGAGTAAGAAACACAGGAAGGGCTGATCACAACCAGGTAAAATCACTGGGGGAGAGGAGGAGATGATAGCCAACCTTTGGCCCTCCACATCAGAGGGCTTTGGGGGTTTTTGAGTGTGTCTTCATTGCTGTTCTCCAGCAACACTTCTGCTGCACGAGGCTCAGTTGTGCCCTCTGGAAGTTGCCCTCCTGAAATAAATATGCCAGAACTGACTTTCCATGAAATACTGACTCAATCAGCTGCTTACACTCAAATAAGAATTTTCAGAAAGGATTTTTCATTTTGGGAGGCTTCTATGTCATATAAAATTTCCTAAAGTATTTCAATTTTAGCCAGTCAGTAGCAGAATTGATTGTTTTTAACAAGCCCACTTCATAAACAAAGACCAGGAGTTGTGTGCAAAGCTCTCATCAAAAGAGAAACACTCAAAAGCTTAAGGACAACACAAAAGTCAAATACAGAAGTGTGTGAGTAAATATGGCATTCAAAGCAAATACAGCAGTAAATCAAACAGGCAAAAGGGCAGAGGTGGACTAGATGTTTCCCTAGCATTTCAGGTGTCTCCCAGCACTGCTGTATCACAGCTACCTCAGGTACTAAAGCAAAGATGAGTTTCCCAAAACTCTGAGCTAAGGGAAAGCAAAAAGCATGACAGACAGCAAACCCAGCCAGGCAGATCTCTGTGAGAGTGAATCCATCCCTTCAAACATCAATTTCTGTTTCATCACCTTAAGTGAAGGGAGTGACACTGCAGGAGAAACCTTCCAGCCATCAATGTCTGAAAGCCTCAGTGGTGTCCTAATCTACTCTTATGTTTCATTGAATACATGTAAATCAGAAAACTTCAGTCCTGCCCTGATTTGCAAGGACATGTGGGACAAAATGATCAACCAACACATTCTAAAGAGCAGTTTGTGAGCAGGAATAACCAGGGTGCAGCTCCTACAGCAGCCCACACTCAGAAATGGAATTGATGGGGCTGGACCACTGCAGTAACATCCAGAGATTGAAGAATGCTGTCCCAGTCTGCCAGGAAAAAGAGATTTGTAGGGATGCACTGAAGTATCCCAGAGTGAAAACTGTGTCACTTCCAAGCAGTAAACCAACGGGAAAGGCCCAAGTAAGATCAAGGAAGCCCAAAAGAAGCAAATGAGGTGAGGAAGGAAGCAATGGACAGAGCATGAAATGCACTGAAACGGAAATATGAGAGCAACCAAGGCAGAGACTGTGGCAAGTAGCAACTGAGCATGACTGACAAGTGAGACAGGCAGTCTGTAAGAGCCACAAAATATTGCTGCAGTCTTGGGGACAAAAAATCAGTAGCCACAGAAGTGAGAAGGAGTCAGACTGGCAAAGCAAGATCCCCCTGAAGAGAGTTCATTTATACTGAAATATTTGGTACTGCTGTTACAAAACATAAAACAACTTACTTCTTTTATATTTTAAAACATATTCTAGGACTGAGACTTCCAGATTCCAAACTGAGCCCAGAGAAAGGAAAACTTTCTCTGTTACAGAATTAAACTTGCACTGTTGAACACCTCTGACGCCTTTCAGGCCTTGTTTGCTCAGCACACAGGAACTGATTCACTGCCCTAGCAGAGTCAAACATACACAAATGCAGAAGTCATACTACCAAAAGCAATAGCATTTCAATTATATATATAATGCTCTCCCCCAAATTAGATTTTCACAGTCCTATTTAACAAGACAAAGATTGAATAGAGAGAACTCATCTTTTCCATTCTCAAATCACATAAAAGCACGCTTCTGTACTGATGCCACTAATTAGATAATTAAATACCATTCTAGGTGATATGCTTTCAATGTAAAATAATTATTTTTGACAGGAAATGTATTTGCTCAATCTCACTTTAAATCACAATATCATACTTTTTTTTAATTAAATTAAATTCTTTCTTCTGATTTTGCATGAGAAGAGCAACCAGCAGGAGAAACAATGCTGAGGATAGATTGTCCAAGTACCATAATGCATGTACTTCTTCACAAAGGACCCCAGCATTCTCTGGATGGAATATAAATTTTCAGAGAACAGCAAAGTCTTTATTCCTTCAAAACAGGTCAGTTGATGAATCACTGAGCACACTGAAAACCTCCCCTGTCAAAACACAAGTTTATCTGCCATGGTCTGATGAAGAACACTTCCAACTTTTCCTATGCTCCTCTTCAGGGGGAGCACAGCAAACAAAGCAGAGGTTTGTCTTTCCATATAAATCAGGGTACATTCCATCACATGACAAAGTAGTGTTGTGGTTTTGTCCCATACTTAAAGAAAAGTAATGATATTTTTGTGTTCTATGACAAAAACTGTTTCTGCTGAGCACTGGAAATAAGTTAACAAAGGGAATATTTTAGAAACCATCTGAGAAACTTCCTTCATGGTTGAGCAGTCCAGCACAATGTGAGACAGCTGAAAAGGTTATAAAGACAGGTTTTTATTGGGCTCAGTATGCACCTGTGACTTATCCAGCCACGGCAGTCCCAAACTAGAACACTACAGAGAGCTGCCTGCTGCTGGGGGCAGGAGAAGGGCTGGGAGATGCCTTTTCTGTTGCCATGGAGAGAGTTTGGTCCATCCACCCTGACTCAGTGTGAGGCTGAGAGAACCGCTGTCATTTTCCTCTTCGCACTACTGTGACTCTCCATGGCATCAAACTCTGCAGTCAGAAGATCTGATGGAATAGCCTCTTGTAAAGTGGCTGCTTCATGCTTCAAGAGCCCTGCTTACTGCACCATACATCACAGCTTCTTTGGTTCAACAATGACACAGGAATTACACAAAATTGGGTGCAGCGCAATTAAAATCGATCAAAACGCTTTAGTTGACACTGAAAATCAAAGCCTAAAGCTCAGGCACCACAGCAGCTCTTTCCCCTCCTGCCTTCCCACGTGGTGATGTGCCTGGCTCCCTCTCATGAGCTCTGCCTACTGGAGTCTGACCTTCTGCACACACAGAAGCTCATTTACGTGAGCAGCTTTATAACACCAGGGAGATTGCTCAGATGAGGGAAGTTTTGCAACAAGTATTCTTGGAAAGTGAAGTAACTCTCATTCTGGCTACAGCAAATTATTATTCCCTTTGTGGAAAGAGAGCTCTCAGAATTTAATATAAAATTTTCAATGCTCTGCAGACTTCGGAATTATTGTATAGAATTTCATCATGAGAGCACACCTGATATAGGATGATGCAGACCCCTTTGATATATTCTATAGAAAGAATCTTAAAACGTATTTTCAATTTACTGGTCTAGTGCTTGCCATTACATTTGAACAGACTTCCAGCGTAAGAGGAAGGCAAATCTCTTACTCTCTGTAAATTGTTTTTCCACAGGAACAGTTGACAAGGTGCTGCCACTTCGTTCTCTTTAGGAAAGGAGGCAATGCAGCCAAAGCCATTATAAATTCCCTTCAATGGCTCAAAACACTCCAGCAACAACATGATTCAATTCTCTGCCCTCACAGCGATGCCAAGGCTCAGACGAGTCACGTACACTCAGCACAGCATGAGCCCAGCTGGGGGGAACACGAGCACAGTTTTGGGAGGCACTGGTGCTTCCATTCCAGTGAAGCCCTAAAGATGGGTTTCATGTCTCCCACAGCACCCATTATGCAAAGACCCCAGAACAGTTTTGTAGCACCAGTTCTAGAGGTGAACAAAGAAGAAATAGGAAGGACTGCACCTGGTAGAAAGAAATAAGGGCATGGGCTTTCCCAAACATGGTCTGGGGACTCACCTTGGTGAGGAGCACCACACGTTTCTGCAGCCGCCTGACCAGCGCTTCCTGGTGCTCTCGTTTCTTCTTCTCCTCCAACAGCTGGCTCTGCACACACAGGATTTCCTCCTGGAGCTGCTGCCGGGCCTTCTCCAGCATCCGGGCACTAAGAAAGGTAAGACAGACCTGTGAGATCCCGAGTGCTGCCTCTCCATCATCAGAGAGATCAGGGCAGCCTCAGAGAAGTATGACCATGAATGACCGTGTCACTCTCATCTTACGGCTGTGCCACTGGGTAGCTGCAGTCTCATCATCAGCTGTTGTCAGAGTAAGATATGAGAGAAGAACCACCCCAGGGACAGGCTTTGTGTGCAGCAAAAGACAGTTCCTGGAACCTCACATGTACAAAGCATTTAAGTAATGCACATCTGTTTCAAAATCAATCTGTTTGCCTTTGAGAATGTGCCTTGTTTTCAACAAACAACGCACGATCTTGGGTTCTACTGGATCTTTTCATCTTTTTCTGACAAAGAAGAAGAAAATGTAGGTTTAATATTATCTGCTTCAACTGATGGATAGTACTGAGCAAGTAATTACAACCTCTACCTGCACATTGCTCTTGCCAGCAACCTATGTTGGAAGAGAAATGTCTTCTGAGGGCAGGTGATTAGCACTGCTTTTGAGATGTGGACATGATTCTCAATTAAACCAGAACAGCCTGGGCCCTCTTCTTCTCAGTTCCCCATGCAGCATGCCATGGTGATGCACAGTTATCCCTGGGCTCCTGGAGAAGCTCTCTGAGTGTGCCCTTCAGCCCCACAGTCTGCTGCTGGGACACTGAGGGGCAGCTGCTCCAAGGCTCACATCAAGCAGCTCATCACACATCAACTGCTGGCAAAGCTCTTGATCAATAACAAAATAAAAGTGGAATCACTCCTGTGATTAAGAGTCAGTTCACGATTTAAATATGATGAGTTTATCCAAGCCTGCACTAAGTATTTAATGAGTGAGCAGGACATGAAATAAAAGTATTGCACACAAAAACCCTCAAGCAAGTGAGAAAGATCAAACTCAACATCTCTAGCTTTGTCAGGAACAGAAAAACTTTGTTTCTCTAATGCTAGAAATAACACTGGAAAATTTATGAATGCTTCCAAGGGGTCTTATTCATCATTATATTTGAAAGAAAAGAAATTAAAATGCTTTTAAAGAAAATAGCACTATTGTTAAGGTACTGTTAAGATAGATCCCAAAGGGAATACTTAAAGAACATTTCTAGCATAAATCAAGTACAACCTGTGCTGCCAGGTCACCAAATTGTATTTCTTGGGAAATGTATATAAGAATTCACAAGAATTCCAAAGCAGCTCCCTACCTCAAAATCCTTCTCTTTGAAAAAAGTATTTGCTTTAAAGCACAGAATGAATTAGAAACCTGTTTGAAGCTCACAGTTCAATTTGGAACCATTCACAGACCAATTTAATAATTGGGAACTGTGAAATAGTCTCTTCATTGCTGTATTCAGGTGGGAAGGTTCCTCAAGAGGGCTTCACATCTGCATTTGAAACTGGATAATTGCATTACAGGGCACCACTACTTGCTTGGACCTGTTTTAACTAATCAGTTGAGAGGGGCACCTGTGTCAAGGGTAACATCTCTGGTGATGGAATATGCCTGTGGGTCAGCTTATCAAGCTTGCAGCAGGTCAGTCCTCAAAACAGGGCAGAGAGGATGGGTAATTCCTGGTAACCTCAATTTCTGCCTTAAGATTTATTACAGTTTGTTCAACAATATTCCTTTTTATGCATAGGGTAAATACAAGTACAAAACCCTCATTAACTGTGATATATGTGTTATAATAATTAAAATCACACTACAGAAACCTTGCTGCAAATACCTCTTTCTTTATCAAAGAACCTTTGTCCTGATTAGAGTCAGAACAAAAGAAAAAAATGCAAACATAACATTCATTACCCTGAAACAGCGAAAATCTCACGTTTGATTATTGCAAAACATTTTGATAAGGCAACGGAGCAATGCTTTTTTTTTTAATCTCCCAATATTGTGACTTATTTCTATAAATGTTGAGTGGACCGACAAATGATGATTGATTTGACATTCACCAAGAAAAATGAGATTTGTGCTAGGTTTCCTTCCCAAAATAATGAAAAATATTTGAGATTCACATCTCATGGAGAGCACAGCCATTCAGCCACACAAAAAACTCTCAAGCTAGGTTGGACAACAACTGCTTTAAAACATGAGAGAAGTTGAGCAAAGAGAGACAAATGGGCAATTTCCTCAGCCACTGCATGGAAATAACATCTTCATCTGTTTATATTTCAGCCTCAATACAAATGCTATGTTAATGTACCTAAAATTCAAATGCCAGAAATGTCTCTGAAAGCAAGGACAATCCTCAAACTCCCTGAACTGACTGTTACCATAGGTTTCCTTGCTATGGGAGGCGTGAAATTCAACTTCCTCACAACTCTCCACACCATGCCAAAGTACATTATTGAGATCCTTTCTTCCTCTCTTTGGGCAGATTGATAATTCTTCCAGAAACTGCACCAAATACAACATGAGCTGCTTCTATAAGGAAAAATCCCAAAGGAAAGTTCTATTTCTTATTGACACAAAACAGGATTTGCAAGTAGGTGCTTGGAAGCAAAAGCCTTTAAAGCCAGACTTGTGCACTCTTCTTCCACCCTGATGACACCTATGGCTTTTCAGAAGTAATTGCTCACTCAATATGAGCATTAAAAACTAAAATAAAAGAGGCATAAAGTTCTCCATTCAACATAAGCTTGGGGAAGTGGCATTTAAAAAAATCTTTGCAAGTTCAAAGTAAACCTTTTAAGCCTTAAAGAGAAAAAGTCATTTCTGTTTATCAGCCTATTAATGTTCCTTGTTCCACATCCCAGTGAATGAGACACCAACATCTTTCTGTTCTGAGCTGTTTGAGACTCTTCATATTTTACTCTTCCCTTCTGTAATCCACTTTAATGCAATCTTAATGATAAAACTTCATTTTCCAGAATATTTTTTGAAAGACTGAGAACAATGAGGGCACACAGTGAATACTGAAGCTGTAAGATACATTTTAATAATCTCCTTCAAAAATGACAAAAGCAGCCGACAGCTTCCCCCTCGCCCCTCAGTGATCCATAAAACATTATTTTAATCATTCCATCCTTACAGTAGCCAAGTTACCACCTCAGAGTTACTAACAACAACAAAAAAAAACAAAGAGGGAAAGCAAATAGGATGCCAGAAACAGTCTGTGTATGAACCTGGGAGGAAAACAAGGGGTCCACAGCGACAATTAGAAGAGCAACACTGTCTGGGTCATGTTGCAGCTCAGGAGAAGATGAGACACGTGTACCTACCAGGGCCAGCTGTCAGGAGGGAGAGCACATCAAAGAGAAAAGCAGAGTGTGATGGGAAGAGCAGTGAGGGAGCACAGAGGGAAAACACGGTGACAGTGCCGTGGCACACGCGGAGCTGAAAAGAGAAACGCACCCCAGCCATCAACATCCTCGTGTCAGAGTCCAAAAAAAAGGGTTAATGCAGAAGCTAATGAGGCAAAAAGGAGCAGGGGAAATTGTTTTGTAGCAAGACATTTGGATGAAGGAACACCCATTCCTGAAACTTGACAACTTGCAGGCATCTCAATGAATCCAAACGTATGCACGTAAACCATGCTGGAAACTGATAAACAGAGGGCTGAACAAAAATGTTATTTTTCATTCCAGTTCCTCCCCCAGAGGTTTTCTGAGCAAACACAAAGGCATAAGCAAAAACAGGGTAACTCCAGCATGTCTTTTATTTTCTATGGATAGCAGCAGGACATCCCTGCCTGTGCTCTCCCTCAAGGATTCTTCCAACCTCCAGTTTCTGGCACAGACAATTTCCCCCCTCAGCCTCTGCCAAACCTGTCTCAGCACCATCCAGGATGGGAAATAAAAAGGAAAAACAGAAGGGAGAAGATGAAAACAGTCTGACTTAAACAGGGACAAGACACAGGAAAGAAAAGGTGAAGCTTGGCAAAACAGAAAAATATCCATTGTATGTTAAAAAGGGAAAAATACGATCCATTACAAAACGCTGCTAAACTGAGCTCTGAGAACACAGCTACAGATGGAGCTGCCTAAACTAGTTTAGCATTTAAGGCAGGTAAACTAGAAAAACTACCATTAAGGAAGAGAAGACTTCAGTGCTACAAGTTTTCCAACTCAAAATTCAGTGGTTTGCGTGCTAACTTTTACTACAATGAGATTGGCATCTCTTTCTGCTTCCTTTCTTCTTCCCAGACAGAACTGTGGCTACAGGGAAGCAGCAGCATCCTCCCCTGCCCTGAAATCCTGCCCTGCCACTGGCACTGTGGGAGCTGTGGGGGCCAACAGGTCTGAGTTATCTATTTGCTCATTACATTCAGGAAGAGAAATGATACAAAATATGAACATCTTTAGTAGAAGTTATCACAGGAGCTATATTTTATTTAAAGCTTTAAGTGTGCCTCACAGAGAGCCATATGAAATACTGCTACACAAAATACTACATGAAATGGTCTACAGAGAGCTGGTGGGAAAACACGTTTTCTTCTTGTTATTTATTTCTCCCAAGCCTTCAGCAAATATCTGCAAACTTTCTCTCGGTTCACACCTTGTATTTTCTCAAAGATCTTTTGTATAACTCACCAGCACCAGGGTTCCATAAATCACAAATCATTCAAAAGTAAACAGATCATACATCATCTTGCTGCTAGACATACAAGGAAGATTCAAATCATATTGAATTTATAATGAGGGAAGAACATAAAAAGAATTATTTTGCTAGCACGGCCAGATGAAATGGGTGAGAAGCAGAGAGACATTTGGAGCTTTATTGGTACACTGGCAATGCTCTATCTGTGAGACAGTATTTAATTTTACTCCCTAACCAGCAGCGTAACTATCAGGCTCGGAAACGCAGTTCCACCAAAGTGAGCAGTTAGAGAAAAGAAATAACACACACTTTCTGCCCCAACCCCAGCACAATGGCCATAATTGACTGGCAGGAGTTAAGATTCACTAAAATAAATTCACATCAGGCACCCTGTGCTTCCTTCCATTACAGGGTCAACACGCTGCAGCACACAGGGCTGTGCTGACAGCAGCCACCCAAAGGAGCCCAGCCCAGGAACTCAGCCAAAATGCACAGGGCAAAATGCACAAACTCCACCTGAATGGACACTTAATCAGCCACTCGAGGTGAGAATCACTGTCACAGTTCTAAACATGCCTTCCACATCATCATCAAGAAGAGAATGAAAGCAGTGTCTTAATAAATGAGGAACGTCTGTGATTTGTTTTGGTTTTATGTGGAAACATCAGTAGTTTCAACAACTATCACTGAATTCTGGACTGAAAAATATTTCAAGGGGGAGATAACTACAGGCATAACTATCCTTTTTCTAAGCTTCTAAACCTGAAGTGCTCATAAGGCCAAAGCTTTTCCTAAAGGCATTTATTTGGCAAATAAAACTTCTACTGGTATTTAAAAACCACTGAGCCCACACTGCTGGCTGTGCACCTACTACACTTGAAAATGCTGCTGCCTTCAGTGCAATTGGCTGCAGGAGAAATTATTCTGATATCTGAATAAACAAAGTGATTAATATTAGCTTATGCAGGCAAATCTTTAACGGCCTTTGGTATGGGCAGATGCTCATGGCTCTTGTTCTGAATCAACAGGTCAGACCTGAGCAAACAGATTCCCTTTGCAGTGCTTGGAGGGAAGCAAATACTAAATGCTCTTAATAAAATGCTCTTAATAAGTAATTAAAAAGCAGGAGTTAAAACCAAGAGCCCTCTGTGATGATTAACACAGCATATAGCCAGTACAGCATGTGTCATCTCTCCCTGCATCATCAGTTGCATGTGGCATTTGGCAATTATAGAGGATGGACTATTTTAAAAGGGCATTCACTGGAAAGGATTTTCCACTCCCATTCTGAGATAAGAACAAGTTTAAGGTGTCTTTCCTACACTGCAGAGAACAGAATGCCCACAGATGCCCACTGACCCACCACACCAAGCCAAGATGTTCACTGAACTGCTCAAAACACATTATGGGGAGCTGAGAAGGGAGAATCTCCACTCCCATCATTTCATCAGGAGTTGTGCTCATCTGGTCCCCTTTGCAGCTCCTAATTTTGGCTCTCCTAACAACTCTGCCTAGTGAGAAGGTCAGCCTGTGGATGATGCTGACAGTAAGGGAACATGTGGAGCTTCAGCATCAGAAGATGCCAAATGTCTGCTCCCTTCCCTATCACCCCTCACCCAGATTTCAGCGCCCAGCACAAGGGAGTAAAATACTGGAGGAAGGGAACTGTCAAATGAGAGAGGAAAACAAACAACCAAGCCGCCCAAAGAACAACCCCTAAGGAAGAATTTTGAAAGGAAACCTTTTCTCCAGCCAGGATCCAAGCACCCTCTCTGCAGCTGGCTTAATTTACACCATCTAATTCAAATTCTAAATGCTTCAAAGTGTTATTACACTTTTTTCTTTGAAAACAAAAATGACAACAACTGAAACAAAACTCTGAATGAGAAAACCCAAAGACTGAAATAATTACTAATCAAAACAGAGGCCTGTACATGGGCTGCTGAAGTCACTGGCCAGCTCTACCCAGTAATTTCTCTTCGTGTCGGCTCTGATGAGTTTTATATTTCTAACATTTCATCAATTTGAATCACTAAATTCAATTTGCATTCACAGATAAACAGAGAAGGAATAATAAATGCTCTCATCTGACCTTGAAGTGTGACACAGAAAATTGCCCTCGATGATTTCATTTCAGGCTGAACCAGAATGAATAATGCAGTTGGCCCCACCGGTTACCAATCTATAATCACACTTGTGGGCCAGAGGAACTCATGGCTGCACCTAAATATGATGAAGAAAGTCAAAACTTCTCACTCTTTTTTGTACTAGTATTTTCTGCTGCTCCCTCACCATAGGGATTAAGTCCCTACCTCTGTCCTCCCACACCACTCAACCCCAAATTCACATCCCAAGGATTTCAGTTTGTTGCACAGTCACAAGTGAAGGCATTGCACAGTTTCCTCAACCCAATCCAGTATTATTTGCTTTATAAAGTGCACATAATAACTCTTCTCTCTCCCAGTAAGCTGCCAAGTCACTGGGACAACTCTCCAGCACAGGCACGCCACACAGGCAGCTGCTAACACGAACACCACGAGTGACTAAGAATATTTCCAATTTCTGTTATATATTCCAACCAACACTTATCAAGAGAGTGGGAAACTCATCTGGGAATAGCATGAGAGCTGAGAAGCTCTAAAGAATAAAAAACTGATAAAGAGGAGGGAAAAAAAGGGAAAATTTGCTTGAAATGGTGAAAGAAATGAGTAGGAGAATGGTCGTGCTGAACCCACTTGTCAGCAAACAAATCTGCAGAAATTCTAGGCTCTTGACAGTTAGATAATGGCTTATCTTAATAAAATAAGAAGGGTCAAAGTGTTTAGATGAGAAAAACAAAACATTAAACCCTCCACTGCAATATAGCAAGTGAGTCCTCACAGACTGGTGACTCATTACAGCTTTGTGAAGGTTCTGCGGATCTGTTTCAAATTACCTTTTCCAATGAGACCTCATTTCCAGTGTGCATTACAGTACTCCACAGTGAAATGAGGATTGAAATGAGGATTGTATATTACTGCTCAGTCACTTTTTTTTTAATATCTGAACCTAAGACTACCTGAACAAATTTACAGAAACACAATTGTCTACGGTATTTTTTGCAGAACAATTCAGTGATGGACCCTCACCATAACTCTGACTAAAATCCAAAGCTATGGCTCAGCATTTCAGCATCAGGCTTTTGTCAGTGAAAATCCCTCCAGGTTATGTGATGAAAACTTGTCTCAGTTTTCACTAGGGACCCAGAAGAGAATTCGTGGTGTTACTTGTTGACAACAAATAAACCCAAACAATTAAGTGCCACCCCCCAGCATTTACTCATGGGACACTGGCAGAGATAAAAGCAAAGGAATGACTATCACAGCTATCTGTGACAAGCACTCTGCCAGACTGCTGCTCTTGGCTTTTCTTTCTCACAAGCACCAATTTAACTCCATCTCATCTCTGCCTCCCACCTGCTTTGACTCAGCTCATCTCAAAGCAGTCTACCAGGACCCAAGCCATATTAAGCACAGCGTTATAACAGACCTGCTAATCTTTAAATCCTCAATATGGATGCATTTTAAGTCTGCAAAGATCTTAAAATCTCCATGACCAAATAACCTGACATGTAACCATGGATTTTCCAAGTGCCACCACATCTTTGGGCACAAACATCATGTCATGGTAGTGTAGGATCTTTTCTACCATGCTCTAACAACAAATCAGGATTCACTGCTAACTGCATCTGTTTTCTGCAGGATCTCTGCCTCATTTGCTTCAGAATTTGGAAGATTAATGAAGCACAGAAATTGCTTGAAGAGAATGGTCTCACATTAAGGCAACTGAAAGTCTCCCAAAAAAATCTGGTTCCAATTCTTGCCTCTGCCAGAGCTCCTGGTGATACCACGACCTTTTCAAAGCAATCCTTGGTGCTGAGCTCCAGTGCTGGGCACTGACACTGCTGCTGAAATCAGCAGCAGCTATTCAGGCCATATGAAGCCTTGGGTCAGTGTTTTGAAAGAACATGTTCTAAATATTCCATATTGGCATCTCCAAAAATAAGGCTACACTTTCTCCTTGGTTTACATCTGATATAACAGAAATAGCATAAGAAGTAACTAATAAATTATTAAATTTCTCTGTAGAAAAGCATTAATAGCTGCTTATTAAGTCAACATAATCTGCCAGCTCTGCCAGGACTAAGGAGGTGAAGTGACTTGAATTTGGGATTTCCTACCCCCTGAGAGCCTCACCTTGCAACCCAGATTGAAATAATTCCCAGATCTTGGCCTATTTTCCTCATGGGGGAAATAGTACCTAAAATATATATATATGCTAAAAAAAAACCCCACCACAAACCAAAAAAACCCCACCACCCCAAAACATAAAAGCAAAACCATATATCTAAGAACAAGAATGAGGCAAAACAGTAGTGTTAGCTGAAGCTGCCCCAAAAACATTCATCCCCAATTATATTATTTTACATTCTCATACACATCCATTTTGGGCAGGTACATCAGCACAGGCAGAGAAGAGCTGGTCTCCAGCCATCTGGTGTCACATAATGAGACTGAAGAAACTGGGATCTTTCCAAGCTGGGCTGTCACACCAGGAATATCTGCCATTCCTCCTGCAGTGGCTGTGCAGCCCCTCTCTTTGCAAACCCAGGGAATATGTACAGCTGCTGTGTCTGGGCAGCTGAGCAGAGGCAAAAGCTTCCTCAGATCCCGTTTCCAAGCTGTAACTTTTTCACCATGAAGAGGTTATGCCCAAATCAGATTTACCATGAAGTCCTCCTAACCCCATTCCTAAAACATCTTGTGGATGTTTTCCCTGTTCCACCTAGAATTCCAGAGCACTATTTCAATCTTCCACTGGACTGTTGACATAATTAGGATTTACATGCAGGGCACAGAGACCTATCTTCCTCTAATTTTAATCCCCCAAATTAGGTCAAAGAACTCATAAACCAGTACAAGGCAAGGGGAATAAAGCTGTCACCATGGAAGAACTGCCAGAACAACTGTATTTATAGCCCTGTTACATCAATTCTTCTGCATCGATATTTTTAAGTGTTTAATAAAACAATACTACATTCAATGCAAGCTTTTTGTCATGAATACTTATAGAGAAACCAGTTAGATGGACATGTAAATAGCCTTTATACAGCAGTTTCAGGTTTCAAAATCACTACATTCACAGACAAATCAGATCCCTTATTTTGTGGTGAAGCTGTGACAAGGAAATGAATTTAAAGATGTGGCAAACAAGTCTTTTTGTCTCTGCATCACTCATAAAAGAAATGCTCTGTTCAGTGTAATTTGGTATCAGCCACTTGGCACCACAAATCCTGCATCAACCAGCTCCATGTTGGAGGGGCAGGATAGTCCAGCATGGATTCAACAGGTGTAGGGAGAAGTTTCTGCCCTCAGCACTGTGGCACCTCAATTCATCACTGTCTTGGTTTAACCCCAGCAGAGCATGACATCAAATGGTCTGGAATACCACAGAATCATGGGATGGTTTGGGTTGGAAGATCCTTAAAGGATGACCTATGTCATTCCAACCTTCCTGCCATCAGCAGGGACACTTCCCACTGTCAGACCAGGCTGTCAGAACCCCTGAATCCAGCCTGGCTTGAGCACTTCCAGGAATAGGGTAACCATGCAGAGATACTTGGCAAGGCTGATTTATCTGTCACTTCCAAAATTTGTTCTTACCATGATGCTTTATTTAAAGCAAAGCACGACAAGACAATGCCACTAATGTGTTTATTTCTGCAAACTCTTTTAGGAAGGAAAGAAGAAAACCTTCAGTGGGAGTTTAGGTGGGCCAGCAAAATAAATTTGACAAGACAAAGTTGCCAAGACCAAAACTAAAACCCCAAGGCAGTAACTGGGACACACAGCTCACTCTCTCTGGAGCTGCCCATCAGGACAGTTAGAGCTGGTCCCCCCCAGCCCACGTCCCCCACGCTCAATAGAGGCACTTTGGCAGCCAATTGATGGGCTGTGCTCAGCACATCCTTCGATTGCCACCTGTCTTCCCTCATCATCTCCCCTGCTGCCTCCATTGTACCTGATTAATGCAGCCCATTCCTCCTGGTTATTTCCTTATCGATCCACCATCCCCTGCATGGGAAAAGGCGTCAATGCAGTTAAGGGCAGGCACCTGCTTGGAGACTTCAGCCTTCGGCGGCTTTCTGAGAGAGAGTTTTGTTCCCACTGGATAATCAGAATCTCTGGTTAAAGGAGCTTTTTGGTATTGGCAATGTCATAAAATGTTCCTTGTGTCCTACTTCAGTGGAGCTGACAAACTCTCCACTCGCTGTCACCGGACTAATGAGAAAAGAAGCACTTCTAAAGATCTCCGGGTACTTTTGCATTGTAAAGTGAAAAGGAGAAAGTAAGATATTTCAATGATGTTCGTTCCAAAGCCCCACAAAGAGGAAAGAAAAAAGGCAACGTTTCTGCACAATCACTGTATCAAGCAAGCAGCTCACTTATTAATCTCTCCTTCCTCCAGTATTCACTGGCTCGGGGGCTTGAAAAGTTGACACTTGACTTGAAAAATGCCAACTCTAAGCAGTTTATTTCCTCTTGAACTTTAAGAGCTGACTGAGACAGAAATGACCTTTAAAAAGGCAGGGTTAGTTCTTGTATGAATTGATAGAAGGATTCTTTGCTTACACAGCACAGCAAGGTACTGAGCAAATCTCCTATACAAACTCTCCTCTCTCACCAGAGGCAAAAACAACACCATGTTCCATCAGCCACAGCATCCACAGAGCTGGAGGATGTGGGACCTGGTGACCCAGCTTGTCTACAACAAGAGAGGAAGAGCCTCATACAACCATAAATCAATGACCTTATACACAGCCAGGACAGAGACTACACCAATATTCACGCCCTGGAGACACCTGATCTTCCATCACAAGGAGGCAGAGCAGGCACAACCAAAATTAAACACAGCCACCAGCTTGCACCTAAATCCCACCATCACCCCCAACCACAGAGCAGCCACAGTCCTGCTGCCAGTGAGACACAGAGTAAGATACCAGGAGAGCTATTCTGGGACATCTCCCTGGTGGCTGTGAGTTTGCTTACATCAATCTCTACTGAAGCTACTGAAAAAGAAACCAATCACTACATGGCTCATTAATGGTCTTCGATGAGAGGCAGCTGGAAAATGCAAATCAATACCCAACAATAACTACTAATAATACTTGCTGCCAAACCAGTAGCCAGACATGTAACTGGGCAGAATATTCTTGTCTGAGGTCCACCACACAATTAATACCACCAGATGTCCAAAGAAAGGCAATTGAAGGATTTTGTGGCAGCAGAGGACAACCTAGGAGTTTTGATAAAGGAAATTCACAAAGCAAATATCTGGGATGTTAACAGAGATGGGAATACAGTGGGGATAAATAAGTTTAGTTTGCCTGTGTGCAAATAACAACATTTAGTGGTACAGTACCTGAAGATACAAAGTGTCCTGCTGACAGGTATGACACCTGCACATTAAACTAAGATATCCAAACAATATTTCATTTATCCAGATAGTGTAAGAGTATTCACCTGTTTCTCACTCTGTAAGGAAGGCAGATGTAGCCATTTTGGTAACAGCAAAATATAAATGCAAAAGGTGAGCAAACCTTCCACTGCCAGGCAGAGAAACTCCTCAGAGGCAGGGTTGAAATTTTGCCTCCTTCTTTTTAATTTATTTTATTTCTAGCTTTAATCTTCAACTGCTAAGCCACGCTGACTGCAAGCAGTAAAGGACTGATGGAGTTCAGAAATCTCCAGTGAAGTATGAAGTATCACTTTGCCATCAGCAGCAATGAAATGCTTCCAATCTACCATCAGCCCATTTAAGCAGAAGCAGACATCTTATAAAGAGAAGCCCATGGCTATTCTGTGCAGGATTTTCTTTTTCTCTGGGAGGGAAATACACATCAAACTCAGCAAAGCAGACAGAAGAAGTCAAGCCTTATATAGTCTAGGTTAACTTATTAATAATGAACCATTTTTGTCATTATTCCTAAGGTTTGGTATCAGGCACTTTGGCGGGGGGAGAGGAGATGGGGAGGGGTGTTTTGCTCTCCAGTGCAGCTGGAGGCATGACAGGGAACCACGGCCTCAGTGGGATATTGAGTGGAAACTCAGAATTTGGCATCTCCCTGCTGGCAGAAAAAAAATCAGAAAAATCCTGCACCTGAAATATATATACAGTTATATGTGCAGTGTATAAATATATATATACACACATACAGAGAGATACACACAAGAACACAGCACTTATCAATGCATATTAAATAATAGCTGAACTGTTTTATCCTCTGTAGCATTACAAGAGTTGCAAGCATTAATATTTTTTCATATTTTTAAATGCTGATTTCTCTGAAGGGGCTTTTCCTGTGTGTATAATCACAGGAAGTCTTGGAAAAACCTGTTTACTTCTGCAATCCATTAGAGAGACTCCCACTTCCCAAGTTACTGCACAATCACTTCTTTTAACAGTCAATTTAACAGTGTTTAGCCTCCAACTGTTGCTCTCACACACAAAATGCTGCTTTTGGGGCTCTGACTCCTTTGCATAAAAAAGCTTCTTAACATCTTTAGGGCAATATGAAAATATAGATTTATACTGTAAGGTGCATAACTGCTGCAAAACAGATTTGCTCAACTGTAATATACATCAAACAACATTAAAAACCAGTAAGGAACTGCCATCTGATTTACATGAGATGTACTTTGAGACTTGTAACTTTTGCCTGAAGGTTTTAATTAAAGCAATTCATGTCCCAGGGCACTTTTCTCGTAGGAAAGTGTCTTCCCCATTCAGCTGCTTCAAGGGCTCTGCTCTCTGTGCTTTGGCACCATCTAATCACTCCCATGGGAACAAACGGTAACACGAATGCAGATCAGAAAAACAGCTTTAAATGAAGCAAGAGAGATGAAGAACTAAATGTAAAAGAAGAAATAATTTTGTACCCTTTATTCACGAGTCTGTTAGATCTCTGGAATGACAACAAAGGGGGATGAAGGTGTTGGTCTGAGTAAAATCTGAAACTCCTGAGTTCTGTCACTGCTTGTTGAAACACTCCCAAAACACGTGTGCTCCCAGAGCTAACTTCCAGCAGTGATCATCAACAGCCAGGGAATTTTTCTGTCCTCACCACTCTTCTGAAAGAAGAAAGCAGGGATCAAGAATCCACATCTGGCAGCTCTTTCCTCTGTCATTTAATTCACTCTGAGGCAGGAGAATTTACAAGTCACAGCTGCTTTGGTTACTCCAGGTATTTCAGCAGAAATGTACCCAGTGGTCCAGAAGAAAGGCTGGAATTTTTCCCCAGATTTCACTCAACAGTACAGAAAACAAAGTTTACTGAAGGATGAAGAAACATCAACAGACAAGACACAATAAATTATCTTACTAGTAGGTTGTGTAAACCAGCTTTTAGCAGCATAAGGCAAAGCAAAGCAAGGTTTTTGCTGAAAAAAATCCATTATTACCATAAGGACTTTGACTCAAATACTGCAATAACACACCACTGGAGTATTAGCCTAGGTGGTTTCATTAAAAGAAAGCAGTGCAAAAACTAATTAGCAATTGTTAAAATTCTATTCAATTTTGCACAAATACCTTAAGCAAACCCTCTCACCAAATTCATCAACACAGTGAGGGGGAAAAAAGTCTTTTTCTAAAAACTTTAAAATGGAACTCAAGCAGAAAACTGATAATTTTATTGCAAATTCACAAGAAGCTTGTAAGAATACAGAAAATATCTCCATCAACAGCAATGGTGTCACCCTTGAATGCCAGCAGAGTTCCTTGTGGGCTGACTGTGATTTGGTGATGCTTTGCACAGAGCAGCTGTACCAGCCACAGCTGATATTCCAAACCAAAGAATATTTGCAGGGGCTCCTTTGTGTGCAGGTGTCAGCCAGGAACAGCCAGCAAGTGCTTCCCAGGCTTTTTAAATTGCTATAGATACATGAGGTTATATATAAAAGATGACTAGCACAGCAACTCTACATGGCCCTCATTCTTTATGCTTTTAATCAATGAAAATAAAATAGAAATAATAATTAAAAACACCCAAGCAAGTAAGCCAGACAAGGAAAAACAACAGGAGAGTACAGTAAAGACACACACAAAATCACCAGGATTTTACAGAAGTTGTTTTGTGCAATGTTCACTGGCTGAACTGACAGGCTGCTAACCTGGGAGAGGTTTTTCTTTGATGTTGTAGCTGTTCAAAGTTATTCTCAAATTGAATAAAAGCAGTAAACAGCAAACCCTGAAAGCTGTTAAAGTATCCAAATACTCTGTACTGCAGAGGATCATGCTTTAATGGCATGCATGCCCAAATGAGTGAATATTTTCTGGTCTTTAGCTAATTTTATGACATTTTTAGTATCTGAAAATGAGTATATATTGACAAATCTACTTGAAATCGCTTAAATCAATAGAAAAAACAGTCAATCAATTTTAGCTGAATTCATTAATCTATTTAAAGAAAATGGATTCCATAGCTCCAACTATCTCAGATACTGATAGCATTTATATATTTAAGAACTTGAGAATGATTTGAAAATCCATAAGGCTGTAATTACTTATGACAAACTTCATACAGGAATATTTTAAAACTCTAATCTAGCTGATTTCATCAGTATTTTTCTGATCCTTCTCTAGTTCTAGACAACAATAACCAATTCATTCCAAGGCTGTTCATGCTCTCATTTTCAGGACCTTGGTGTTCCAATATTTGTGTTTCAATTAAGGTAGGACAGTCTAGGGAAATGACTATTTTAATAGTTTTATAAAAAATGTATAGAGACATTTCTATCGATTAAAGAATCCTTGTAAGAAGAATTAATGTTTGTATTTTACCAGTAGTGTTTACAGAATAAAACCAGTTTCATGAGTTCATCTTTCTTTTTTTTAATTGGATTTGTGAAATAGTTCATCCATTTGTGGTGCAGTACATGGGATAAAAGCATTGGAACTAAAGAGAATGCAGACACAATCCAACATTTACATTGCATTGAACTTTCAAACCAGCACTGTTAACTATAGCACAGAGAACATTTACAAAGATTATGTGGGCAAGTGGATATTTCTAAACCAGAGGAGAAACTTATATTTGATTTTCTAACACCACCATCCACAGAACAAAGGCTGAGCAAAAAGATATTGTCTGTCAGGTCCTCAGAGTGGTTTTTTTAAGGCTGAATTAAAGTATTAAACTGAAATATAAGATTGCATCTGAAATTAAAACATATCCTTTGCTGAGTTAACCACATGACAACCAGAATTCCAGTGAAACTGTCAGAGACAAGCAATAACAACCATGACTGAATGCACAGAGTAATGCCTGGCTTTTAGAGACAAGGCAAGAATAATGCCTAGTGACATACCAGTAATTCAGGAAACGTTTGTACAATACCAAAAATATGGAATTTTTCTTTGGTTATGAGGCATCTCACCTCTCTGAGCCTGCTTCAGCACATGACCTAAGGCACATAAGAGAAATAACTTCAGTTTTGCCCACAGCTGAGGACTAAATTTAATCAGGTCCTCAGCATTTATTTTAAATGTGGGGCAGGGTTGCAGCCTGCATGGCCTAGATTGGCGCATTGCTGGATTTTAATTTTCATATTGGTGGGCTTTTTTTAAATTCTTTTTAATTCCCTAAGAAAACTGCTGGCAATTCGGTTTCAACAAGCAAATATAAGCTTCCTATGAGGTCTAACACCAGGCTGTTAAGTAGAAAATCCTGCATTTAGCACTTGGCAGCTTTGAGCTGGTGCAGAGCAGGGCAGTGACACGAGCAGAGCACTGGGTTTACTCCATGAGAAATACCAAAAGGCAGAGTACCAATATTTGAATATTCAAACAACTTCCAGTACTTATTCCCCTTTTTCTTCAGGCTTCTACAGAAGCATCATAAGCAATCGTGTTCAATAACATCAAATTTATTTATATAAAGGTAATTGCAGCACTTGTCTCCACTGTCATCCCAAGACAAATCTTGCAGCCAGGAGAGAGCCCTGAAGAGAGGAAAAACTAATCCATGCAGATGCCTGAACAATTTTTGCTTGCCTTCATGAGATTCCCTGCTGAATCCTGAAAACCTGGATCACTTTGACATCAACTAATTGTGGTTATTCTCACCATCTTTCCAAGTGAGGGCCAGACAGAAATCCTAGGCAGCAAAAGTTACCAGTGTTGTGTGCAAGAGTTCTGCCTCCAAAAGATAAGATCTGGATTGCTGAGAAGATTACAGGTGTCAGCCTTACAGTTTCATTAGAAGAAATTAGTGTGGTTTTGCACAAGATTCAGTGTGCATTGATTTTTTTAAAAAACCATCAGAGATATTGAGTGTCATCAAATACGAGGTTCTGCTGGTAGCCCTGCATTTTTAAAAACCAATCTGAAAACCCAGTGCTTCCAAAAACAGGGCAAAACCACCTAATATCACATTTAATAGCATAGTAGTAGATCTAAATGCAAGGGAAATGAGACTGCAAATAAATATGAGACTATAATAGCTGTAAATGTCTTGCCTTTAGGAACATCTAATTTACTGTTTTAAAGGTAGGCTCTCAGCCTCCTGTTTGCTTTCCTCTGTGTCCCATCAACTGTGACTGCATTAACACAAAGCTTAGTCTGCTCTTAAAGAACAGCTGAGCAGATTAGTTTCTATTCTAATCTTCAAGCAAAGGTTGTATCTCAAGCAAGCTTTTTCCATTCTTTCTGTGTGTTGTGTACAGGGGACGTGCTGGGGTGGGGTTGCCTTTCCTCAGAACAATTCAGATGAAGATTCAGCCCAAACTGGTTTGCAGGAGACACTGACATTTCTCATCCAGCCACATCTCTTCTTAAAGTGTTTTAAAATCCATTAAATTCAGAGCTCATATGCTTGGGAGGGTCCCCTGACACACACGTGGTCTGTGCAGTTTTACACTGCCTGCAGACACGGCTCAAAAACAAGAGTGAAAATTTCCTATTCGCTTCATGTGTTTGCTGTGGATAGTAGTGCTAATTAACCAGAGAGATGGAAATTCATTTCATAATGGATAATTTCAGTGGAAACTTCCAGCTGTCCTGAAGCTGGTTTGTGCCTGGAATTGAGACTAGAACCTGGCATTTTCCTTCCATTCTCAATGCTCCCCAAATGTCTTCATTCCCTAACCCCTGTGCAGTGAAGAGTTGGACTGGTGACAAAAACTACTACAAAAACTGCAGTAGCTGTCCCATCTGCTGACCTGTCCAATTTAGAAAGACATCCATAACCAGAAGGCTGTTGACTGAGTAGCTTAAACATTGAATGTTAGTTTAATTACACATTTTACTCTCTAATCTGAAGTCTGCATGTGTACACATATGCACAGAAAGTCATAAAGTATTACATCTGTGGGTAACAGTGCAGCTTAGGAAAGAGGAAACTGAAGTTTTCAATCAACTGTAAGCTTGCAGTAACACTCAGTGAAACAAAACCCCTCCACACACAGAGCCCCACTGACAGCATCCAGCCTCACCCATTTGTGTGCAAACACCAAAGACAACATTAGTTGTGTTTACACACAAAGAAATCATCTTTGCTTTGCTTCCATCCAAGGCACATTGAGCTGAAAAGCACAGGCAGGCACCACAGTGTGCTGACTAGAGAAGACATCTCCAAAACTGCCTCTGAATCACAGCAATTAAAGGAATTAGATGGTGACCCCTTGAATCCAATCCAGGACATTGTTTGGATGTGAGAAAAATTAGTGTAAAAGGGGAAATGTACTTTGTGTTACCTCTCCCAGCCTGGCTGGTTGGGCTGTTCCCATCATTTTGGGTTATCTCTGGCTGTGCTCTGGCAGTTTCTCCCTGACTGTGCCTTTCCTGGACAGGAAATCCAGCAGGATTCAGATGGGGTGGATGGTTTGTAGCACAATTTTTAGGGATTCATTTCAAAGCTCAGTGGCTCCTGACCAAGGGCTTTACCTGAGCTGGCAAAAACTGAGCTAACCCCCTGTATTTCTGTACCAAGCCAGGAAACTGAAAAAGGAGCTTTTTGGGGAAAAAAGGTGTGAAGTGATGCTCTCCCATGAGCAACCTGCTGTCAGCAGCCACAGCCACAAGATGCAGCTTGCAGAGCACATAATTCTGCATGCAAGGACCAGGACAGTAAGACCAAGATCCACGACCCTCAGTTAGTTCTATCCTAATGACTTACTCACAGAACTTGATGGTTTTCCCTCTTTTATCTAATTTTTTTCCCTCAAATTGCTTTTCTGTACATGAAAAAAATTATGAAGTGATTGAAACTGAAGGTAAAAAACCTCCAAATTTGTTAGGTTCTTGCCATGTCTTAGTTAACTTGTAAGAAACAGAGCAGATCCCATATTCTTACTTTCCAAATGAATACAGAATACAGGTTTGAATTAAAACTTTATAACATACAGATTCAGGAATTCTCTTTTTTACATTTCCCATGGTCAGACAGTGCAATGCAGCCCTCCCTAAAATGAGACAAAAAGCCATTCTATGCCGAAATGCTAAGAGCCCTTCATATTCACAAATTCCTCATCTCATTTTTCAAGGAGAATCTCTTGCAGAAACATTACAAAACCATTTTCTTCCCCTTTCATCTTTGTGAAACAGCACATTATTTCCACGCAGGGAGCTGAGGTGCAAGGGCATTAAAATCCAAACAGAGTCATTATGGTGACTGAGCAACCAGGAGCCATCTCTAACTAAACCCAGCTGCAAATCTCTTGCTTCAGACCATGACACCTTTGGAAGCTCCACGGACTGAACAAAGGCTGAAGAATTTCATCCTCTACCCAAATAAAGTAATAAAGAACATAATCCCACTGCAAGGAAAATGAGGCTGAAATGGCAGACTTTGATATAGAGAGAGAACAGAAATGCTGGGCCAAGCTAAATTACCTCTATAGTTTTTATACTGTGTATGACAGCTGCTAGCAATGCTCATTCAAATGGGAAAAGGATCTTTGATACCCTATTTCCAGTAATACATTTTTGACACACAGACAGTAATTATAAAAATAAGTAGATGCATTGGGACAATTAAGAAATTTAAGCCTCCAGCATCTATTACACAATTTCATTCTGAGCAGTGAAAACTCAGTATCAAAACTCCCAATATTGCAAAATACAGTGAATTCTTCTATAGTCTTTTGAAGGCAGACAAACAGACATTTCCCTGCAGTCTGAGCTGAAAATTTCCTCAGTGGCTGTTACCATACTGAATCTAGGGGGTCGTGTTCTCCTGAGAAACAAAGTGTCTTAAGGAATTAATCTCCCTGCAGTACTAAATGGGCTCTGGACACCTTGAAGCAGAGCTTGATTTCCTAAAAAAATACCACAAATATATCCACCATTTCCTATTTAAATGTCCCAAATCCCAGCAGAGGTGACTTGCTTAAAAAACCCATAATTTTTAAAATGCAATCTATGAGAAGCCACATCAGAACACATTGAGCTGTGTGCTGCCAGAGTCAAGTCTCAGCCAATTACCTGGTGAAGGAGATAAGCAATTAACACCAAAGTTACACTATGGAAGCAAAGAAATTTATTCTGTAAAAATAAAGAAACAAACAAACAAACAAAAACAATTCAAAGGGAAAATTCTTTTGGAAAACTGAAGTACTGAACAACAGTGTTAGAAGTTTAGTCCATTTTAGGAAGACTTATCCTTATTTTGATCAAACAATCCAGTGGATCATGGAATCATGGAACAGTTTGGGTGGGAAGGGATCTTGAAGTTCATCCAGCCCCATCCCCTGCCATGGCAGGGACACCTTCCACTGTCCCAGGCTGCTCCAAACCCCGTCCAACCTGGCCTTGGACACTTCCAGGGATCCAGGGACAGCCACAGCTGCTCTGGGCACCTGTGCCAGGGCCTCCCCACCCTCACAGGGAAGAATTCCTTCCCAATATCCAATCTAGACCTGCCATCCTTCAGTTCAAAGCCATCCTGCCTTGTCCTCCCACTGCATGTCCTTGTCCAAAGGATAGAACAGGCTTTCCCCACAGTCCCCATGGGAGAGAGGTCTCTGCTGAGTGGTCACCTTCAGTCTCAAGAAATCAAAACAGGATATAAAATCTGGGTGTGCACAGCCAGAATCAGGGATATCTTTATCCTGAAGCCAGACTTAAGACCTAAAAGCAATATTTTTTCCACTTTCCATAATACTTTGAAAATATTTATTAGTGGTTGTCCAGTTCTTAAAAGCAAATTCCATCTGAAATTGATTAAACAACTCTTTTGTGTTTAACCATTGAAATATTTTGCATTTGATGATACAGTTATAAATTAATTGCAGCAGGAACAGATCTAAGAAGAAAAATTAACAGGTTAGAGCTCTTATCTGGGATTCAGGAGATCTAAGTTCAAAGCCACACTGAGCCTCAGGCTTTCAGCTTAACCTCAGGCAATTCATTTAACCTCCCCTGTACCTCTATTACTCACCTGTACAACACTGTATTTAAAAATAATGGCACAATCCCTCTTATGTACGCTGTTTATATGACAAACATGCAAAAAAATCTGGCACTAGGACTTATGTGGTACCTATAGATACATACCAGACTGAAAACCCAGACATTTCTCAACAGAACCTTCAGGCACAAACAGCATTTCCTCTCAAAAAGAGAGTAAAAAGAACCACGTCTCCCAAAAGCCCAAGAATTGTCATAAAAGAACTGTCAGAAAGAAGACAGAGCAAACTTTTCTTTCAGTATCAGTAGCCTCAGTGCAAGAGTACAATAAATGAGAGATATAGGTCTGCTATATAGAAAGATATAGAGAGATATAGAAAAGCCAGCTCAGAGGGAAAAATCACCTTAATTTCAGACAACAAAAGAGAAATGAGAGAAGACAAAACCAATTGGTTCTGCTCCTGTGTTATGGATGGGGAAATCAGTTATTCCCTGCCTTGAGAGAAGAAGCAATGCTGGAGACAGCACACAGTGCCTGTGGTTTCCAAAGGTGGCAATCAAGTGGTGCTGGTCAGTGACAGCAGAGCTTCAGGAGAAGCTTTTTGTATTTTCCACTCATCCTGTGCATCAGCTCCTTTGCAAAGGGAAATCTGGACACAAGTGCTGGCAGAGGAGCCCAGGACACAGAGGAGGGAGTGGATTTTGAATTCAGATGAGAAAGCCAAAAATAAACAATCAGCAATTTTCTGATAACCTTAGCACTTTCAGTAACCTGTGGTCAAGGTTGGCAGGTAATAACACACAGTGTATTTTATCAGATAAAACAGATTAACCTTATGGGGCTGAGCCGTATATTAGATTTCCCAATAAATGGCTGTGATCTACCAATCTAGCAGGGATGATGTGGGAATGCAGAGAAAAGAATTGCACTTCTGCTTCCTCAGCCCTGCCACAAAGCAACTTCTGTGCAGAGCTAAGGAGGAAAGGCAGCCAAGAACTGATCACACAAACCCACAGAAGATGCTCAGGTATGCCACTGGAAATAAACCACTTCACTTAACTGAGCTGCATTTCTTAAAGGGAGAAATCTGAAGAAATACAAAGGCATTTCAAAAGAAGATACTCCTAACAGATTCCATGGGCAGCAGCATAAGCAAGCTGGCTGAGAAAGCAGATTCAGCTACTAAAGCAAATGGAATTCACATTTAGTTAGTGGAAATCTACTGGATACCCGAGGGTGATGAACATTAAACAGTGTGAAATTTTATTGCATTTTTCTGCTCCCCTCCTGGGATTTTTATGACGATAACCATTTTTTGCATACGAACAGTGTGAGCTCCAAAAGCTTCATTTTAATCGAAGATGTTCCATTAAAATTTAACATGCACCAAAGGTTTGAGTGCTGAGGCTGCCTTGTGAAGGATGTCATATTTAAACAGTTGGTGAATTAAACCCACGTTATGTTGTGCATGGTAAGGTGACTTACCCAGCAGGTTCTGAAGCACAGTGAATTTGCTCTGTCGATGATTTGCAACGTATTTGAATATTCCTGGTGTACAGAAACTTAACTGTCTTGTCATGCACAAGATGGATTTCCTGAACACCCACCTACATTGTTAACATTTGTACATCACCGCGCTTCGCACTGAGTACACAAATATTCCATTTTATAAAGATTGTTGCTATTCCTCAAAAAAAACCCTGTTCTCAGCAGTCACTCTGGGTCAGACCAAATCTAATTTAGCCCAGCACTCCAACAGCAGCCAAGGCAGATGTCTTTGGAAAATACAAGAGCAGGACAAAGGCATACCAAAACTTTTGCAGGATATTCTCCATCTTTCCAGCAACTTCTGTCTCAGACTCTTTTTGAATCAAATGTGGTACCTTTGTAATAATAAACCAAAATGTATTTTTCTTCCTTTATTGTTCTCACTCCCTTTTTGAAATTTGATACCACCCCACTGTGTGGTGTCCCAAAATTTAATCCTACTCTTCATGTTGTGCTGTTTAACACCTGCAGATTTTATTTGCTGGTCTCCAATTCCTGTAGCACAGACAGACCCTCAACTTTAGAAAAACCTGTGTTTTCCTGAACATAAAAAGACAGCTATAAGAAAACACGCAAAGGAAGTTGAGGTGATAAAAATGCACATCCACACAGTGAAGAGACAGGCAATTCTTCACTAAGCAGACATCTTACCTGGCTGCAGGAACTACTGCAGAGAAATGAACAAAAATTCACAATAAATTAAATTATTTTAACACATTTTTTACGGGTAGCACACAGATAACAAATCTCTAAAGAAAATCCCAAACCAGATTACAACTAGGTTTTTATAGCCCCGAGAATCTGAGAAGTTTTATGAGACAGAGGAGAGCGTCAGCAGCTGCACAGAACACCTTTCATTTAAAAGACAGGATAATAAATGAATATAAACACAATGGAAGGAACAAGGAAAATAAATACTGTCTTGTTGTCCTTAGTCATGCTTACAGCTTAAAAGGCAGGCTGGGGGCTGCAGCTATAATGCATCCAAAAACTAACCAGCACTTGGATTTTAAGCAAGGAAGACAAATAGCAAACAGAAGGGACTACATGAATAAAATGTCTGTGTAAAAGGATGGGGAAAACAGGGGGAAAGAAGGAAACAGCTCAGCACTATGAGCAACTCAGACTTTAGGGTAAATGAAAAGGTGATAATAAAAGGGGCAAGCCACCAGTGGAATGTATGCAAAAAATGAACCACAGTTGGTACTGAAATTTGAGCACCAGTCAAGAAATGCTGCAGTCAGGAAGCTACAAAAGTCCCTCTGGGTAATAAAGTCACTCTGAACTCACAAGATTTAGAGGGATGTGCTCTCTGGGTGACCACAAAGAGATGGAAAAGCTTACCTGGTACTTCCTGCTTCCTAAAAACATTGCCCCAGAGAGTAAGGGAGTACTGAAAAAAGGGGAACAGAGTTTCCTCTGCAAGGTTAGGAAAGGAAACTTGTGGATATACAACAGGGAATGACCTTGCATGGACAGAATGTGCAGACACTTTGTATTGAAGCCCCAGCACAAAGCTTTGTGCACTGAGAATTATCAGGACCTGAGAAGCAGAAGAGGAAAGCCTCAGCCCAAACTGAATGCACACCCTCTCATTTGCTTAGATAACAATCCAGCTAAATGACACAAAGGAAGATTTTATCCCCACTTAAATTCCTTTTATTCAAAAGGAAGTTATTCTATAGCCTTCCATCTCTGAATGCAGGAAAGGAAAAACACAAATCATCTCTGTCTGCTCCAAGAAAACTCAGAGCAAGTGATCGGAAGCAGACAGAACCAGAAAGTTTCTGTACCAAAACACAGTTTCCTCTACCTCAAAATTTCTCCCACTGCTTTCTTTTTGTTTTGTTTTTTTGGAACATCTATTGATTTTTCTCCTCCTCCTTCAGGGAATATTCACAGATGTGCAAAGCCACCTCTAACAGCAACATTAGCTGAAGCAAAAAATGAAATTTACACTTGACTGCCTTCTTCAACAATGTGCAATCACCATTTAATAGGAAAATGGAGCAGAGTGCAAACAGGAAAAGGAAAGGCCTGATTAAAACCCACCCAGCCCCGAGCTGGCGATCCCCCGCTACGGAAACAAGGCACAGGCTGAGCTGGGAGGAGCAGGAGCTCTGCACAGCCCCTGACAGCACTGACAAACCCACACACAACTGCAGAAGGGCCAGGGGAGGTGTTCTCATTGAGGAGTGGGCTGGTGGCTACCATAGTACATCAACTTGATTCCCTGTTTGCCAAGGGAAACTGAAGATCCGCAGCCATGAATTATTTTTGCCAAACCCACCAGGAAAAGCCAAGAGAGGAGTTCTGAGCTCTGAGCAGTGTCCAGCAGTGACAGGACCCATCCTTTTCTACTCAAAACAAGAATTTGGGCACAGCTCCACTGGCCAAAGAGTGAGACACCTCATCCAGGATGAGATGTCATCATCCACCTCACCCACTGCAGTTTCAGTGGTGGGACTCCAGTGACATCTCAAGCCCTGCCACTGCTCGAGCACCCTTCAAGCCAGGCTGTCTCAGAGTACTCAACTCACAGCACTGACCAAAAAAAATCTACCTTCACACTCAGACCATACCTGACAGGTTGATTTTTTTTCGTTGTTATTGTTGTTGTTGTTGTTTTCAGTTTTATCACTTATATTACAGATCTCTTATTAATGGATTCTCATTTACACTTGTCAGAAAATGAAAGAAATCACCTAATTACCTGCTTTTCCCATCAGTTATGGAACAGGGCTAACAATTTACTTTCCACTCCTTTCTCTTCTTTCTTTTTATATATGTGATTTAGCATCTCCTGTCAGCTGCAAGCTGGAAGAATCATTTTCTAATTATCAAGATTTCTCACACACCAACTTTGAATTATTTGGCCTTTTTTTTCCTCTTAAATTAGAAAAATATTCCTTTGAAACAATGTTTCATTTTCAATTGGCTCTGAGAAAAGTCTGAATTTCTGCTTAGCTTTTAATTGATATTCACAATACATTATTAATGACAAAACCAAAAGAATATGATTAGAGCAAACAAGTAAACAACCACATTTTTGTTGTGCTCTGGCAATGTGAATAAAATTATAAGAAAAAGTGTTTAATTTTCTTAAGCTAGGCAGAAACTTTACCTTTTTACTTTGCCAAGTATAGCTTTATTTGTAAGATAAGGGAACTTTAAAAACTGCATTTTGTTGTTAGTTTACTGTCTCAGAGTGTTAAATTATACATTTACAAGCAGGTTGGTGTTGTGATGCTACACAACCAGAATGCAGCAAGATAACACCACTGGGGGATGAATGTCTCCCACAACCCTCTCTTGCTCCAACCAGAACAGAAGTTAACACCAAATATTCCAGTCACTGTGGAACATCATTTGCCCTGCTGCAGCTATTCAGTACTTTCATGTCCTAGGTTACAATGTAAAAATTGTGCCCAAGGTTTGTATTCTATCCCCATGAGCCGTTGGAGCCAAGGTGGGGCAGTGTTTTCCTTATCTTCTGTTAATGAGCCCAACAATGCCTTGCCCATGACTCATAGATAACTCCCTCCCGGAGTTATCTCTGTTTAATGGGCCATCAAGGACCCACTGCAGGACTCAGAGAATGAGATCAGCCCATTGGGAGATGCCTCACCCAGGGGGAGGAGCCAAGCATTCCCACCTGGATAAATCCAGGGTTTGGGACAGCACAGGCAGCTTTTATCCACTGGACTCCCAGAGGAGACAAGAGTTACCAGACATTTCTACAGGATCACTGCTTTCACAAGACCATCTCATCTGGACTGCCACTACCACCCTAACAGAGTGTCAGGTTGTATTCTGACTCTGTCAGTGGTTTTTTTGTACTATTACTTTTATTTTCTTTTACTTTCTTTTATTTCTTTTCCTCTTATTAAATTGTGTTTCTGACTTGGAGTCTTTCACTGGTTTTGCTTTCAAACCAGCACATTTCAGAACACCTGATTTTCATAAATCTGCACATCCACGTGGATTTGCACCTCACCTCCCTCCTGGAGTTGTTCTGCTGAGTTGAAGGCAATAACCCTTCCCAACTGAACAAACTGAGACAAGTCATGGGTAAAACCAGCTGTAATTCCACATTCTAGCACAGCTCATACCTATAACGGGCTCCTCAAGCAGCTGTCTGGATATCAATTATTGGTAAAAGAAACCTGCTACCCCAATGGGCTTCTAGTGCCTCTGAGAGTGAGAAATTCCACTGCACCTAGGAGAAAAGATGCCAAGAGGCAAAGGGCACTGCTGACTTCAATTTCACTGCTGTTTGCCCTCACAAACTGAAAATAATGACAGCACCTCACTCACACACATCGGGAAGGTGCAGCAGAAGCTGCAGCAGGATTCCTCTGAACTGAAATTGCAGATCCCTTCTAGATCCCTGCACTGATACCACACAAGATTAAGAAACCACTACAGACAATCCTCAGAGCAAAACCTTCCAAGAGAAGTATCACAGGGAAAGGAGTACGCTGCTAACATCTCGAAAACGGAAAGATAAAGATAGGAATTTATCTAATCAGCTGCCTGGGGCAAAACATCCACGCTCAGATAAGTAATGATCAGAGTTTCACTGCCCAACTGCATGACAGGCAGAATCTGTTATTACAGGCACTGAGGCCTATTACAGGAAAGCTGTATTGAACACATATGGATCATCCCCCATTTGAAGGGAACATGGGAAGAATGCCAAAAAGAATAACAGTGTCTGAGCACTCCAGAGCTCAGGGACTTAACCCAGCCCAGCAGTGCCAGGTTCCAGCTCTGCGTGGGAATTCTGTGTCCAATGTACAAGAGAAATAAACAAATCCTGGAAAGATGCTACATGCCAAAAAATAGCATCCATTTTCCTCATCTGTTAAAAAAAAAAAACCAGCAAGATTTACCTCAAAGCACTGCTGGGAAAAGTGAGCAGAGAGTAAGAAGAGGAACACAAAGCAGGGGAGAATGGCCCAGGTGTGAGAAGCCAAACAAACACAGACACAAAAGTCAAGTTGTAGTCCTTACTGAGAGATGTTAATCCAGAGGACAGGACAATCCAAACAGTTACAGTGGCACTCAGAATCATTTCAGCCATAATTTATCTCTTGAAAAAAGCTTTAGATTAAATAATTAAATGCATGTCAGGAATAAAGCTCTAGTTGTATATTTTATATTCAGTTCTGTTAAGCCAACTGTTTCAGTAATTCACTTCATACCTGGGTAAGTTCTCAACTTAAAAATGTCATTACTTTATTCTTATACATCTAATTCCAGCATTCCCAGTACATTTAACATAAAAGACAAGTTCCAGATCTCAGAAACCAGGTGAATCCAAATCTGAAAGGCTACTACTTCTAAGCAGCAAAACCTGACAGGAACCAGCAGCTTTTTTATTTGGTTTTAGGGAGGCCTGGGTTGTTTGGGGGGTTTTCTGTTTGGTTGCTTGTGAGTTTGTTCTTTGGTTAGTTTGGTTGGGTTTTGCTTTTAAATGTGATGTGGATGCTGGAAGGTTCCAGCTTCTGGAGCATTACAGAGAATCAGCATCCCAGAACTGGGGCTCCTCCCTTATCCCACTCACAGGCACCAGCAGGACCCATGGGCTGCAACACTTCAATGCTTTCCTACCCACAGGGCAAAAGATTTAACCTAATCTGTAAGAAATGAAGTCAAAACGCCAGCATCTTGTAAGATTAATCCTGCTTTGAATTAGATCCAGCACAACAACACATGGGCCAGCAAATTCTGCAGCAGTGCATGGAGTTTTGAGTAACAGAGATGATTCCTCCCTCTACAACACATTCCACTTGGGTTCTCACACCATCACCATGGCACCAAGTGTGCCTCTGCAGGAGCAGCTCTGACACAGGGCTCAGTTTCTGGGTCTTCCCTTCTTCCCATCCAAAGCAGCAACCAGTTCTAATTCATCATCTATTTCTTAAACTGTTAGAAACAGGATGGGTGAAGTTATTTTTACTGTGGAGGGTAATATCAAAATAGATGCTCAGCTGAGAAAGGGGCAGTTGGGTTTACATCCAGAGGGAGATTTTTTTTAATAACCCAAAGAAAATTTAAGAAAATTCTTTTCTACATGGAGAGCTGACATGTCATTACAAGCAGCCTTTTCAATATCCCAGACACTGATAATTAGAGCAATGAAGAAAAACCACGGAGACCTTGGGTTCTCTGGGAGGTGAGTACACAAATTTATCAGTAGATTTGATCTCTGTACCACAGACCATGCTGAGGAGCCTGGAACTGCTGTGGTTTGTAATCCCAGGGCAGAGTCACACTCCAGTACATTGCTGTACATTCCAGCCCAGGCAAGGAATTACAGAGGTGCATATGAATGAGGACAGGCTGGCATCCAGCTGGTCACAACACAGAGCAGGACAAAACTAGCAAGGATCTAACAGGGATTTGGCTTAAGAAACAGAGCAGGAAAATTGCTGTAGGTGTAAAGCAGCCCTGACATTCACAGGAAGCTGTAGTGGAGCTCCAGACTCTTCTCAAACACTTCAGTCTGCAAGCCAGCAGTATCTCCAGCAATATTAATAATTCATTTTAACACTAGCTGTTAACCTGAGAGTTGCTTTGAGGCAAATATCGAGACAGGCTGAAGACAAATGGTGCTACCAAAAGGCAACAGGTATAGCAAAAGCAAAACACACTTAATGAAGATAACTCATTCTCTGGGGGGCTCAATCCACTACTAAAAGACAGTCTTTTAATTAATTCAAGCAGTTATTTTTCTGCATATAGCTGTTCTGATTGAGAGGCCAGTTCATCAAAAGGTGACAGGACAGGATAATAGTTTAACATTTCAGAAACTCTATTTAAAAAAAAAACTATGAACACTCTCAAAAAGACAAGAATTATACTTGTTTAAACAACTGGACTCCCTGCCACAAAGAGGACTCAAGAGTTTAATACATTTTTTAATATAGGACAAATAAAAAAGCCCCAAGGGCTTCCACCTATGAGTAATACAAGAACAAATTAAATTGTACAGGAAAAATAGAAAGGATTTTTCTTCTTTCTTTTCTAGTAGGTCTCTGAACCTTCCCTTTATAAAACTACCCTGGGTGACTGACATTGTGCTAAGTCCTCAGTCACACAGACGAAAAATTTATACTTGTGTTACAGACAAAATCAATCAGACACTGGGTTGGACACACCACTGGCAAACTGAAAAGATCAGGAAATGGCTTTTCATTCTGAGCCTCAGCACACACCAAGGACCCCTGTGCAGCCTTTCAGGGGAGCTTCTCCAGTGTCCTAATTAGGATTTAAATTGACTTGAAGTGCTCTGACTCAAAGTGTCTCTGATCCAGAGCCTGGCTAAGAAGCTGCCTGTCCTCCACACACCTGTGGCACCGGAGTTCTTCTCATCTAAAAGAAACTCAAGAATCAATCACAGGTATTGACATGGCATTTCATCTTAAATCTGATCTGAACCTGAAAGGATGGTTTGATTGTGCTCCTAAAGTCAGATTGATCTGCACTAAGATCCATCTGCAACAGAATCATTTGCCTTGAGATGTTCTAGTAGATAAACGACTGAGTTCTCTAGGAAATGGAATTATGTCTTCACAACCACGAAAAATTTGGATTACACATCTTTTGTCATTTCGGGTTCTTTTTAATGCAGCTGATTAAAAGAAGATCATCTTCTGTTTCTAAATATAGTTGTATTTTTTCACTCATAGGTACAGCTTACCAACCTAGCAACTACAAGCAAGAGGCATTTATACCTGATCTCCTGTTCCTGATCACCAGCTGTGGAGTTACACTCTGTCCTGCACAAAATATCAGCAACCATCCACCCTCCTGCCAACACACTGCTTGGGATGACCATACCAAAAACATCATTAAAAAATGATGGTATAAGATGGCAGAATCAATCTTTATAAGGGAAAAGCAGCCACTTGTATTGGTTTGTGTTTTATGGTTCATTGGTCTGGTTCTTTTTAAAAAAGAATACAATCTATAATGAAATTATATACTGTTTCTTTTATATGTGAATACATTTGCATGTATACACACATGTATATTTACATCATGAATCCCAGTTCTTGATCTCACAAGCCCAGGGGATCTGTAGTAAAGTAATATTTACACACTCCATGACACGCACATGGAATGAATGAGTAAGAGAACTCTGTGCTGATGAAAACATCCAACACTTCTAAAGTTTTCTTTCAATCTGACATGAGCAAAGACAATAAAACCAAGACTACCAAACTCAGACCCCCTGCCAGCTTCTTTAACCTTATCCCCAAACTGAACATGTTTGGAGGGTTTTTTTGTTTTGTTTTTATTCCGTGCCTGAAAATTTTAATAGAAATCTTATTGTACATTTGAAAACAGCACAAACTTGAGGGATTATATCAAATAAATTCCGCTGGGATTTGTGTCCGCTCTAATCCCCTATTCAGTCTCAATCTCATTAACATACCAGGCTTAATTGGCATTTCATCCCTGCATTGTGTCTCCAAAATGAACAAGGTGTAATTATGTTAAAAAGAGCACTTCAACGGTTTTAGTTTAATTCATGTCATTCATCCGCGTCAGAATGAACGCAGATGTTCTATTGCGGGATACAGCAAGAGATGAGCAGCTTTGAAACCACACTTCTGAGTTGAAAAACTTTATGTTAAAAAAGTTATTTAAGTGAAACGTAAAACACAGTATTTTCTTCCTTTGTTTCCGTGGCTATACAACATTAACTTTCAAAAGCTGGTTCTGCTTAATTTGATTTTTCATTTTCAAATGAACAGCTGTGTTTAAGTCTAAAAGCCCTTTGTTTAAGCATACAGAGCCCCAGAAAAGGTTTGAACAAAGCATCTTTCTGTAAACACTTGATTACCAGGAAAGGCCTGGCTTCCAAAGTAATCTCAGGGTGGTTTTGCACTAGGTTCTCTTTTAAAGGAAAAAAAATTGCATCACTTCTCAGATGTCAAACAACAAAAGCAACAAATGTCTTACTAATTGCATGGGCTTCTTGTAGTCAAGGTAAATAAGGGAAGACAGGAATTTCCAAATGGCCATTTTCCATCCTTTTTCCCCCTCCTTCCCCAGTTGCAGACACAAACCCACCTTGATTAAAACCATGACTAATGGGCATTTAAATTGTTCAGAGAATCAACCACTGTAGAGTTTTGTGGCCAGACAGGTCCTCTTAATACTGACAGTTTCCAGAAAAAGAAAATATTTGCATAAGGTATGCCATTCTAATTAATATATAGGCTGTCATGTAAATCATTTCATACAAATTCTTAACCAAATATTATTGAAGATTCAGAAAAAGGCTCAGAGGGAAAGCTCAAGTATTTGCCCAAACTTCCAGTTTCAACATTTATTTTGTTAGTGCTGTACTCCCCATTTCATGGTCCTTGTGTGGAAGCAAATGCTTAAGTATAAATCTCTTTATTAAGATCAGTAAGCTTTCTTAAGTGATTACAGCTGAAAGTACTTTGGATATTTAAACACACCTCCCAATTCATTTCCTATTGTATTCTTCCAACTATGAAACATGAAAAAGACATCATCTATTGTATAAATTCTGTAATTACCTAATTACATGGCATCAGGTAAATATGTGACAATTTAGAACAGTAGGTAAACGAGTAATTAGGGAATTAAGATTTATTATTCAGAATGCATAATAATGATGATTGAATCAAAGGTGCACCCAATCAAAGCAGCAGCAGAAGCATCTCGGTGGTGGCTCTTAATTCTCACATAACAGGTGACTGGAGTGAGATATCCAAATGCACCCCGAGTAATTCATTCACAAACTGTTTTTTTAAAAATCATGTAAACGTTCTGGTCAAAATTAGTGTGATGGAAAATTATTAGGAAAAGCACTGACAGCATTCATAAGAAATAGTGATGTCTCTTTAATAGAGTAATAGCAGTTAATGCTGCTTTATCAAAATATGACATGGATTTGGAAATATCAATGGAAATTCCTCCTAGCAGGTACTAACAACAACACTGTGCCTTTATTATCTTAAAGGAAAAAAATATTAAATGCTATTTTATCACTTTGTATGCAAAGAGTTCTAACTTACTCTCATTTTTAAAAATTAAAAGAACTATATTTACCTCTGGGTGCAAAATCCATATTTTTAGGATTTTTTAATCATTATTATTGAAAATCAAGTTTAGACATTCTGTGCATTTTTTCTCCTCCCCTACAACACCTATTTACAAAAGTCATCTCCATAGGATAGAGAGTAGACATCTCAAGGATAACTCTCTTCCTACAAGTTTTGTGAAAATAAGCAGCTGGTGAGAAGATAATTTGGAATTCACAAATTCACCCTTAATTTCTCTAGTCCCTGATCTAATTGGTGGTGTTGAATACAGCAGCACACATGCTGCTATCCAAAATACTCTGTAGGAAAAGAGCAACAGGGAGAAAGGGATGGTTGTTTTTCAGGCTAATGAAGAATCAACAGAAAAATTAAGCCCGGTTTAGAGAAAGCTAATTAACCAAGACAGAGAAATCCACAGGAAATTAAAGCTGTTTCATTGTTCATGAAAATGTTTGTTTGGCCATTCTGATAAGAGCTGCTAAAAGGTCTGTTCAATATTAGAAATTCTGGGAGTGCTTTTCCCAGAAGAGTGGGACACCTCAGGCCCCAGCTCAGGGATATTCAGGCTCCTTCATCTCGTGCAGTGTAAACCCAAACACAGCTGAGGTCCAGCTCTTGTCTGGACTCAGACCACACTGCCTGGAGATGTTACCATCACTGATCATGGAATCACAGAATGGTTTGGGTTGGAAAGGACCTTTAATAACATCTTCCACCCCTGCCATGGGCAGGGACACCTTCCACTATCCCAGGCTGCTCCAAGCCCCATCCAGCCTGGCCTTGGACACTTCCAGGGATGAGAAGTCCACAACCTCTCTGAGCAGTTCTCTTCCTTTCTCAACTGATGTACAAAGAAAAAGCATAAAAGAAGGAGAAGCTGATCGAGGAAAAAATTTCAAGTTTATCTTCAATGAAGCCAGATTTAATACAAACCAAAATGTACTCACTGATTGCCAGTAATAAAAGTCTGTTTATTCCAGGCTACTGTAACTTGGGAGCTAGAAATTATCTCCAGCAATAGCATTATGTTTAGTATTCAAAACTTACAAACAACATAAGACCCTCTGGGCTTGGAAACAAGTCCAAAATTTGATCTGTGTTTTTACTACAATATTGCATTTATGACCATACAGTACAGTTTGAATATAAGCACTTTTAAAGCCACCTGCTGTTGCAAAAGTTATTTTCCATAATTAAATATCTTCGTATCAAAGTCGTCCAGGTCATCTAAAAACATGTGATTTTCTTTCACACACATAATCAAAGTCAGCATATGCTATGAAATAAAACCATAACTATAAGAAACCGGCAACATATTGTGATGAAAATGATTATTGCAAATCTCAGACCTCAGAAAAAGCAAGACCTTATCTTACATCACTGTCTTCATTCAAATAACAGCTGCTATAAACTTGAAATGATCCTCAATGCCAATTGCATATTTTATTATCTTCTGTGACTGTGCTTTTTACCAGGGCCTAGCATCAATCCCTGGGAGTGTTCAAGACCAGGCTGGACAGGGCTTGGAGCACACTGGTCTAGTGGAAGGTGTGCCTGCCCAGGGCAGGGGGTTGAGACAAGATGATTTCAAGCTCCCTTCCAGCCCAAACCATTCTGTGATTTATCCTGTTAAACCACATCAAGTTCTCTTAGCAAAACCCCACATAGCTCATCACACACTGAGACTGTTCTGGCTTCTTTTTCTCTCTGCCGAGGTCAGGATTGATAGAGGAGAAACATAGGTTTCATGTTTGGACTTGGATTTTTATTATTTCTTATCTATTATTATTTCTTATCTATTTACAGACTCACGAGCCATGAGCTCTAACTAGCAAGTCAGAGAAATGAGATAAAATGGCTAACCTCTCTACCTCTACAAGGTCTTTTCAAGGATAATCTGTCCAATTATGAAATGCCACCTAAATTATTTTCACTTTAAACCTGATAACTAACTGCTTGAAGTCTGCAATGTGGACTCCATCAACCAGTTATAGAAAACCACTCAAAGCCATGAAGAACAAGGAAGAGGAAGGTGAAGAAGGACCTAGACAACACCCAAAATCTTCCATCCTACCCCACACACATTACTATATACTGAACCCCAAAATTGTCAGTTTCCAGAATTCCAGCACACACCAGTGAAGGGACACGGGGCTGTGCCCTCGGTGTCTCTGGATGCCACCTGTCCCAGAGGTTCTGCTCTGAGCTCCCTGAGCAGCCTTGGCCACGGTGCTGCTGTAGAACTGCAGAGCCCCTTGCTGAGCACAGCCTCCCAAACCTGCCACAGACACAACAGGCAGCAAATGAAACATCTGTGGTGTCTGCTCAGGAGATGGGAGTGATGCACATCTTGTCACAGGGAGTGCAAACACCTCCCTCTGCAGCACTTCCCATCAGGTGAGGGGATGTGGGACAGTCACAAACCTCTGTGAAACCCAGGGGAAAAGCTGCAATAGTTCAAAAACCATTGAAATAATTCATATGGTCTGCAATTCACGCCTGCCCTTGTCTAGAAGTTCATCAAGAAGAAAAAAGCATCAGCTAAACATCTCAAATGCCACATACAGGTCCCAAGTGCCAAGTGAACCATCCATTTTAAAGAAAGCTGATTATTGTGAAAATCAAAAGCCATGCAGTTCAGCTGCTGAAAAATTAATGAGCTTGCTGTTATGATTTAGGTAAGAGAATACACAGGTATGCACAGAAAATTTACAGACAAGTCATGCAAATATGGGCTTCAAATAAGAATTCTGAGTTTGCTCTTTAAATCTCTAACTCTTAAAAGTCAACTTGTCTAGGATTCGGGGTAATGTAAATGTGAGAGCACAAAAAGTTTCTAACATACAGGTGGGAAGGCTCCAAACCAGTCTGCTTCCCTGTAAAATCAAACATGCTAAACTGACACCATAAATCAATGAAGAGAGGGAGGCAGGTAAGGAACAGAAGAACCTGAATGCTTGGTTAACACAGAGCAAATGGAAATGCTCTGGGAACACCAGTGAGTGCAGTCAAAGGAGGAAAAAAGATCAGCAGTTATCTTCAGAAAACACTGAAAGCACGCAGAGACAGGAAAAAATAAACAGTTGTGTATAAAATGATAATTTTACCAGAGATGAGAAAAATGTTTCTTTATCATCAAGGCACAGAGTACTCTCCTTGTCTCTGAGGAAGATAAACTAGAATACCACCTGTGTGAGCAATCCATTTTCCAACAACATCAGGAGGTGGAGCTGGGTATTGAAAAGGCAACAGAAAAGATATGGGGCAACTCAGCTGGACTGAAAGCAAACAGAGAAGCACATCTCAGTAATTTCCAACTGCTGCTATTAACAGCAATCCCACTGCAGCCCCTTACACAGGACAGGAGCTGGAACAAGTATTTCCTAAAATTTCCAAAAAGCTCCAAACTCAGCTCAGTTTCAGGTACTGCAGCAGAAAATATGAGAAGCAGAAAAAAACCCAACAAACCACAACTAAGGCATCATTAAATTATAAAGCAAAATATTTTGGCATCAGATATTTTTAGCAGAAGTTGGCAGGAGATGACATTGAAGTAAATCATAAGTAGCAGAACTGAGAGAAAATTCTACGACTAAACAGAATTTGTGTTAATACTTCCTAGGATAAAAATTCAAGGAACTGGCAGATGCTGTTCTGTAAGTCAGTTCTTGGCTACAATTCTGTGTTTATAACTTCTAAATATTTTACTGAAGCTTTCATTATAGGTAACCAAATTAAATCAACAATAGACCAACTGTTCTGCTCTGGAAAAAATGTACCTGGAGTCACTTGGGGATATATCAAAAGTTAAATATGTCATCGATTGTGACACAGCCATATTGGTCTTTCCTTCAACAACAGATCAGAGCATGAAATGCAGCATTCAAAATCTCAATAAATCAATTAAAAGGATATGGAATGATCCCTACAGACCTGGGGTCTGGTCTAGAATGCAAGAGGTCCTTGCCAGACTTTTAGTTTCCATGACAGTCATGGAAAACAGAAAAACCTCAGCTGCTGAAAGGAAAAGTATAATTCCAGGAAATGGAAAACACTGGTGGGAAGACAATGAGCAGAGTGCAGCCACATGAGAATCCTTTGGGAATGCCTGGTCAGGCCTCCCCTGGTGTCTCGTGCAGTTCCTGCTGAGATGAGCAGCAGGCTGGTGATTTATAAAGCTTTTTTTTAATGCCATCTGTACTATGCCAGAAAAAATTTAAGGAATATTTTTTAGAAATGCCACAGAGAATTGAATATAATATTTCTTTAAATTTTAATGGAACATCAAAATGTTTGGGATTCCCCCTCCTCCTCATATGGAAATCACAGTACATTGTTGGGAAGCAGGCTTTCATGGTAGTTCTATTATTAAGCCATCATGAAAAATGTATCAAAGACAGTTCCACAAAACTAGTATTTATTTTCTCCAAAGTGAAAATACAACACTAAAAAAAAAATCCCAATCTATCAGTGTAAAGCCATGCAAAAACACAATCTAACAGAACATTAACAAATAAAACCCAAACTGGAAATGCTGTAGAAACAGAAAATCTGACAAGCTTCAATAGATACATTCTCAGAGTATAAAAAATTGCACACATCTTAGCCCAGCTGTTACACCATCCACTGAATTTCTGCCTGGCCTTTTTCCAGGCAACTCAACAGCTGGAGTGCCATGAAGGAATGCCCTCACTTCTATATTAGAGTTAAAATATTCATTTCCAGAAGCCACTTTCACTGTCTGGTGTTGAGGTGTCTGGGGAGAACCAGTTTAGAGGTGACATCTTCTCCTCACAGGGATCACCTCAGTGTTCTCTGGACTGTCCTTGTGAAAGGTGCTCCTCACCTGCAGCAACCTTGAGCCAAGTCCTGTGCCTAAAACAGATGCTGGAGTAAGCACCGTTGTGGGGTATTTTTCTCAAAAGCTTTGAGGCCTTCAGTGCCAAAACCTTTCCAGTGCTCTCTGTGAGGCCTTCCAGAATATTCACTTTTCATCCAGAGTCACAGGATCTCTGATGCTCCCAGGGTGTGATGTCATGATGCTTCACCTCTGACAATGCTAAAATTTTCAGGACGTCGGAGCAGAAATCATTTAATTTTAAACCAAGATGGGGCAGAGCCTGGTTAATCCTCTTGAGATACAAACCATAATCAATCCAGTGGGGAAGAGAGCTGCATCCACTGGTCTCCACTGCCAAGGGAGAATAAAGTCATGTACTTGGATACTTGTGTGAAATCCACGTTTTCAGGGCATGTGTTCCAAGGAATTGCAACTAGGTCATGGAAGTTTGTACCTCCACATTCCCCATCCCTGTGCTAGCAGCCCCTTGGGAGATAGTAAATCTGCCCAGACAAATCCTACATCATCCCACATCTCCTGTGATGGAGCTTGGGCTGGATGAGGTCTCCTGACAGCAGCTGGTACTCCCTGAGTGTGCCCATTTCCTACACAGGCTGCTCCACCTTCATCCAACAGAATCAAAACACATTCCAGGAAGAAACCACGAGCTCCTGGGAAGGAAGGCTGGAAAGCAAGATGCCACATCTGCCACAATTCCTCCAGCTCACTGCCTGCATCCAAAGCAGCCCCTTGGGGAAAGTGAGACAGGACCAGGCTGCCATGCTGGCTCTGAGGAGCTGCAGAACACAGCATTTTTATTTCAGAGACACCTCCCACATTCTCCCACATTTGGTTTATTAATAAGTCAATGAGACTTATTTACAGAATATATTGATGACACCAGAGTTCCCAAATCTCCCAACACCCTCTGATCAGCAAGAGCTTTTATACCTTGCATGTTATAAATACAGCATCTTAAAAATTAAATAACAAGAAGCCCTTGAAAATTTTAGTGTGCTAGAAAAAGATATTTCAAGAATACACCATCAAGTCCCAGCTTTATGGATGCTGTTAAGAAAACAGTTCTCATTCCTTTAAGGTTTTTTTCCTGTTTTTCCATCAGCATTTCTGTCGCCCTCCTTTCGCCTGGGACAAAGTACCAAACTGGATTTGCCAGCACAATGCACACCCATTCCTCAGCTTGGCTGTTCTCCTTAGGCACAAACAGCCTATAATCAAAAAGAAATAATAATCATAATACAAACAGCTGGATTCATATTCCCCTCTGCAGATTGCAAAGCCATATATCTTCTGTACAAAGAGATGAACTCTGTATTTCTTACGGCTAAATGGTATTTGTGTAAAGAAGGATTGCTCCATGCTGGGCTGATGGTTTCACTTCTGTAGGGTATTATTTTGTAGTAACTCTTCTCTTACCAAACCATCTCTTTTTCCTCCAGATGAGGAGAGGAAAGTACAATAACACAAATATAGGTAAACACAAATATTTCCACACTCAAAGATTTAAGGGTTAAATACAACATCTATTTGTGCTTGTAAGATTAGGAAGTGCTGCCTTGCTACAGAGATCCTAGCAGTTTATATTAGAAATGCTCAGTGTCTGTTAATACTGTCATGACTTTTCTTCCTGAAATATTCATCCATCCTGCATTGTAGCTTCAGTTTGTAAATGATATTTTCTTTTTAATTCTGCAAATTATACAAGCAGTGACTCATCCTATTTTCCTCAATAATGAGCAGTGACTTAAAACCAAGAAGCCATCCACACCAATGAATGGCAGCTTGCAGTCATCAGTCCTCACTTCCCTGGTCAGACAGAGCACAGCCAGTCAGGCCACGGCACTAAATCCCTGCACAAACCCTTAAAGACAAGTCTGCAGCCACTGGGAGTTTAGATAAACTCAGTACAAATGATTTCTTCCTCTTCTGACAGCAAGTTGTTCTTGCTTCAACGTGAGAGAAGGTAGATGAACAGCTTTGCTCCCCAGCACAACTCGTGCACCAACCAAATTAATTCTGTTTATTGTCTGAGTTCTGAGATTTTCTCTTCCTCCCTACACCTTATCCCAATTAGCCTTTTCAGTTGTCAGCATCCTGGGTGGCAAACAGAAAACTCAGAGTACTGAGGCATCACCAAAGTGCTCTGCCAGAGCAGCAGCAGGCTGGCTGAAAACCCAAGCTGCTTGTAGGGAATGTTGGCGGTCTTTGCAGCCCCAAAAAAGACAAGGCAGCCCACATGTCCCTTCAGATAAACTTGAGCTGGTAAATTACTGCCAAGGAACCAAGGAACTGATTTTAAAGTGCAGCAAAACACTTGAGAGGAGCAGATAAACACAAGCACAAACACTCCTAGGGTGATGTAAACAGTGTTACTTTAACTTCTTTTATTTGCCTTCTTTACACAACAACTAAAATACAAGACTACCAACAAAGAACCCCTGACTTTCCAGAGCTCAACACATCTCCCTGTCTATTTACAAGCACTGAATTATTCATGTTGTTTAAGATATATACAGGAAGAGATCCATGTATGTAGGGAAACAGAGAATGTCAACTTCCAATCATCAGAGCCTTTTCTTAGAAAACTATGAGAGAGAGCCACAAACTGTTTAAGCATCACAGAATTTCTGTAGAACTTCAGTCTCTAAATTACTTTGATACTTAAAAATTTACCTTATGTTCACAATCTGCTCTAATGCAAATCACATTACCCTGGGCTATAGCTCAATTTCATTTTTCTGAGCAAGGAGCTTTTATTGGCAGCGCAGCCTCAGAGAATAAAACTTGGCCTAATTAGATTGTTCACAGTGCCTTTCCTCCAGGAGCAGCACGTGCCATACCCCACAGCCATGGGCCCTTGGTGGATTTGCTGTCACTCCAAGGGAAGTTTCACTTACACCACACTGTGCATCATCACCACGTTCCTGTACATGGAGCATTTTATGGCACACGAGCTCAGCAATCTTTAATGGCAAAAGTATTGAAGGCCCTTGGGTTTTCCTCACAGAGCTCTGACTGGAGTTTGTAACTCTAACTCTGCTGCACCTGAGCTGTGAGATGGTCAGCAGAACCCCCTCAGCACTGTGCAAAGAGCTCCAACCAATGCCAAGGGTTTTATCTGGATTTTTGGGGGGTGATAGAGAAAAAACCCTGAAGTTTTCTTGGAGGTTGGACTACATGATCATTCTAGGTCACTTCCAACTGAACTACTCAATTTTATTCTTCTTACAGCTTTCAAGATTGTTTTCTTGTAATGTACCTCTTAACAAACCCTTGCCCCCATTCCAAAACTATCCCACTAGGAAGGCTTTTCAACTTATCTCTTCTTAAAATTAGTCACCCAACAGTTACCCTCCCACTTTATTAAATTCCCTCTGCTTTGCAGTCAACTGCATCGCAGCTGCACAGTCAGAATGATAAATGCCCCAGAAAAGCACAGAAGAATCCAAGATACAATGCTTAATTTTGTTTGCTCCTTCGCCCGGAGCCACTTCCTCCTCTGACACAATATTTGATATTGGCTCAGAAACCTCAGATTTCTCCAGGCCATTGCAGGGAGGCTCATTCGTGCACAGCCCTGACAGGGAACTGTAGAGAGCAAGTGAGGACTGTAAACAAACCACATCCTGTTTATGACAGTCGGCACAGAAAAGCCATTTCCCTCCTGCTTGGCACTTCCCAACGTGTCACTTGGCATCTCCTCGCTGTTTTGGAAGGAAAGCTCATTAGAAAATTCATTTACTGCTAAGAAATCCTTGTCCTAGAGGACTGCATTTCAAGTGGGAAGCATCAGGAAGGGATTGCAGCACATCCAGGGGGGTCGGGATGCTGGTGGGAATTGTCAATTTTCCAGGTAAAAGGAATCGGATGTTTCCAAATCGCTGCGTTTCCACATGAAAATAAATGGGTGAGAAGCTGCAGCTCTTCACTGGCTCCTGCCACAGTCTCCATGGCAGATGCTGTGTGCTCCAGAGGCCATTTCTAACTAATGGATCTTTCTAAGATGCATTTTAGTCCTATGACTATTCAATCCTGTCCTTCCCTACTAAAATATAGATGGCATAACACAAATTCACCTCCTACAGAACTGACTATTGTTAGAATGCCCTTCTACAAACCTCAGCAGAAGCCTCTCAGAGAGAAGGGGAAAAAACCCAGCACACATCTTTCCTGGTTTCCAAACTATTTTATCCAAAATGCCCAAGGCTGGATTGAGTTTGGCAGGTAAAAAGTTGGAATTTCCTCTAACAAACTATTTTATTATTTCCATCAGCTAGCACTAGCACAAAGGATGCAGACAATCAAGAATGTGATAATACAGCCTTGGATCACATTGGACCTGGGGGTAGGAGAAAGGAGCAGCAGCCCACAGTCCCAATCAATCACAACAGTCCCTTCTGTACTTGTCTAAAGGTGCCTTGAAAATGGGAAATAATACCAGGAGAATGCTGCAAAAAAAAAAAGGAGAAAAACTTACAGCTGACAATAGCAGTTTTTGAGATTGTTAAAAAAAATTATGAATTTGGATGGGTTTAGTTTTTTAAATATACCTTAGACACAGATCTACCAGGGAAGGTTTGAAAACTAGCAAGGAGTGAAATTATGACACGGCACAATAGAAATTGAGGCCACAGCCCTGAAGTCAGTGCCAGCCCCACAGGAATAGGATCACCATGGCCATCCCAGAGGATGGCACCATGCCAGAGGTGAGGCAGCAAGGCAGAGGCAGCAACTCAGCTGACTCCACAAGGCACTGAACAAGTCATTAGACTCCACAAGGCTTTAAGCAATTCCTCTGAACAGTCATCTCTTAATAACATTTTTAAATTATCAGATGACTGTGTTGAGTCACTACAAGTTTATCATGCAGTTCCTGTGCTAATTATTTCACTCTGGCACAAAGCAGACATGCAAAACAATGCTCTTCGTTTTGGTAAACATTCAATATTCCTTCAGCCTTATAATCATTTATCACATTGAAGTTCTTCTTCACAAACCCCAGAAAAATTATGTTTAAATTTAGAGTAAACTGGGGAGTGAGGGCTGTCAGTGTAGCAGCTGAAAAGTTGCCATTCTTTAGACCTTATTGACACACCTTTCACAAGGTAATGCACAATGTACACAAATATATTTATTTACAGTCTTTCCAGCTCATCATTAAGCAAAATCCTAGGACTGTAAAAATGAAGATCAAAGCCTATCTACAATGAGTGCTTACACAAATTAGACCTAATGAGTTTCCACAGGAAGAACCTTAAATCTCCATAAAGCCAGGAAAGAAGAGAGAATCCCAAATACCACCAACAAAACTGCAGAAAATGGAGACTGCAAATCTGGCACTTTGGCAAAAGCAACTTGATAAAAATAGTGAAATCTGAAGCAAATTTGTCTACACAGACACACCACACCCACAAAAAATTCTATCAAAGACTGAGAACAAACAGCAGCTCAGTCAGAAGGTGTCAGAGCAGGAGAATTGGTGCAGTTCAGGAGGAAAGGCCAGGCTGGCATCTAAAGAGAGGAATATCAGCTGGACAAATGAATGACATGAAGACCCAGCACATCATCAGTACCCATCTACGAAATAGTTAAAAATAGCAGGAAGTTTGCCACAATAGCCACATGTTAAGTACTGCTGCAAACTCAGAACATTCCTTCTGAGTTATCTTGGGCAAAGAGAAGTCTGTGAAAGAGCAATTAACTATATTCCAGACTGGGTTCAGCTGCCTGCAGGGAGTCGACAGATCCCCCTGCTCCTGTGTCACTGCAAGTAACAAATCAAGTAAGTGCCTGGCTTTACTCCCACACAGGAAGCAAATCTGTTTACAAGCCATTATTTATTTATAAATAAATAAATGGAACTCAACACTGGTTAACACCCAAAGTTTTCCTCAGTGCACAGAATAAAGAGCAGAGGAGTGAGATGCCAATTGCAGCAGTCGCACCCCATTAAAAGAAACCGAGGGAGAATCTGAGGTCTGTGTGCAGCAGGATTGTGCCAGCAATGCACAAATAAGGAAACATCTGATATAAACAGACTTTTCTCAAAGGCAAGAAGGACACAGGCAGAGCAATAATGTGCATCTGACATGAGAAAGGTTTGACTGAAATTAGTTCATCACTGTAAAAAAGCTAACTAGCACCAAGCTGTTCCAGGCACTGAACAACAGATGAACTGGAGACCTGATCTGTCTGTAAGAAACACTGTGTATTTTAATAGTTACAATCTGGATCTTCAGAAAAAAAAGTCATTTAATTGTTATGGAGGGAGAAATATATTTATATCCAACCCCACTGACTTCAATTCTGCACTGCATTGATCCAATCCACTCTGGACTTGGTCTGCTAAATGCCAGCTTTTGATGCAGCTGAGCTACTGCAATCGTCCAGGGAATACACAAAGCCATTAAGTACATACCTCCTGCATTGTTATTTTTTACCCAAAAATGGAAACAGAGGTTTAATTTTACACAAGGCCTTCACATCTGGCAAGGAAAGGTATAACCTTTGAAGGGAAAATAAAGGAGAAATACCAAATGGCTCTTTTTATCATAAACAACCTTTGGAATCATTTGGCAAGGAGTCAGCTCTGGACTTCTTCAATCCTATGAGAGAGATTAAAAAGGAATAAAAATAACCTGAATTAACTATACAGGATTAGTGAAATCCAACAGTCTCTTGGGAGTTGAGCTTTGGGCTCAGAAGAGGTGCAAACAAACTCAGCCCCAAACACCAGCATAGGAAAAAGTCTCTTACAAAGCAAAAGATACAAAACAACAACTCTCCAAAGAAGAACAACTGAGTCTGAATTTAGCCAGAGCTACTATTACTATCCATCACCCTCTCAACCTAAGGGAATCAAGAGCAATACAATAAATACGTCAATGTTTATCGAGTATTTGAAGAATTGTATGATCTTGTGATGCAAAATGAATCTCTACTGCTCGGTCAGCTTATTTAACCTATTTAAATTCTGTCTCAGCTGTCTCATTCATAAAAGAGCTTTTTCCAGATATGGGATTTCAACACTCAAACCAGTTAAATAACTAACAACCATCAAGTTATACTTACCAGAGTCCACGCAGCAAGGCTAATCATTCCTTCCTGTTTTCCCCTGCTTTTTTTGTACCTACTTGTTTGTTACAGCTTGAATGAAATTACATTTCAAACTAATTAAGATAATAACTCCATTGTGGGTTTGTTTTGCAACTGAAACAACACAATAGCTCTTGTCTCTGATGGACTCAGGGTAATAAGGAGCCAAAAGAGTAACAAAACTACCCCAGAGATAAAATTGAATGTCTTTAGATCTATAACACAATATTAAGGAAAATTAGTACAGAAGAGAGCCAGCATGCAGCTTTGTGGTGTACAGGGCTTTCCCTCATGTTTGTGGGAGCAATTCTTTTCCCAGTGAAACTGAAGGGTGATCAAGGCAGACACAAGTCTTCCAAGACATACGATGCACCCAGCATCACCTCAGGAAGCTCTCAAGCAGAAAACCAGAAATGTCTCATTTTCATTGTCTTTCATGGGTCTTCAGCACTAAATACAACCACGATATTGAGGCACCAGCAGCTTTGAGGAGGAACAGACAAGTACTTGACTCCTTTGGTTAAACAGCTTGAGCAAAACACACTCATTCTACTCCCACTTTTCTGAAACAAATTAGATGTGAATAATTAGATGAGGGTAAAGAAAATCCTGCTCTGTAGTGAGAGCACTGTTTGAATGTCCATCTTACAGCACTCCCACTGCAGTGACCCAACAGGGGAACATCCTCACCCAAAAATGCTTTCATAGGTCTGCTTTCCAACAAAAAGTCTCTCTAATTGGAAAGCCTCTCTTCTTAGACCCAAGTGAGAAAGGTCTGCACACATGGACCTGAGCATCTTCTGGTAAATAAGGAGCACATCTGCACAGATCACGTTTTACTTGCTGGTTCCCAAGGATTCTGTGTTTGCCCTAGGCACCACTTCAAGAAATACATCTTATTGTTTTGGAGATTCATCTAATTTAATTGCTTATTACATTTCACAAATTACTTGTCTGGGTAGAAGTGATTAATAGATACACTTGTAGGTATCCTCCTCCAGAAGTTTTCCAACAGAACATTTAGAATAAACAGAACAGCACTTTCATGGTTTCCCAAATTAGTGTTTCTCCCCCGCTATAAAACAGTAAAAGTTCATTTCAAAGGTAACATTTCAATCTCCAACAGTTGAGCACACATTCAAGAGCTACTGCAAGAACTCTATAGCCTTTTTCTTTTTTAAACAAGGGAATTGTATCTTGACATTAACAAAGCCATATATGTTTTGGCAATACTTGGCAGTATTCAGCACATTTTTAAGGGAACAGACTGATTTTTTTAAAAGTCAGCAGTGAAAAGTGGAAGTTATTTTTGGTTGCTGGCACTTAGCTCAGCTCTAACTTCTTGTCACTTTAGCTCCCCATTCTGCCACACAAAGCAGGTGGATCCCAGCAGCAGAGGCAGCACTAAGGGAAGAAACCAGAAACTCTGGGATTGCCCCAGAGAAGTGAGACAAGCACAAGGGATGCAGAAGGGAAGGAGGCCCCAGAAGAGGGAGTATTTACCAGAAATTATAAATGAGCAAGAGGCACTGCAAGATTTTAGTTAATTTGAAATCAAACTCAGTCAACCCCAATCATAGGGATCTCTGAAGGATCAAACCTTACTTTCTCCAATGCTTGAACTTCTCCTCTCTTCTGTCCACGTATCAGTCCCTTGGTGACATTTCTAATGCCCCTACTTGGACTAGAAAGCAGATGTCAAACATCCCTGCTGCAATCACAACCTTGATGTGGTGAAGCAGGCCATGCAGACATGGATGAAATGGCCATTTAGAGCCAAAGAAAAAGGAACATTAAAAATACGAGTTAAAGCCAAAGGAATTCAGTTCAAAAATACAGAGTAAATCGAGTCCACCCACTGCAATAGTCTTTTGCAATTTTCTGCTGCAAAGTTCTTTATAATTAGCACAACACCAAGCATGTTAATCCTCAGAAAAATCAATGGATTCAACTTTGGAAGACACAAAGTGAAATTCTCCATACTGAAATGTCTCTCTTTAGTTCCATAGTCATTAAGAAAAAGAGGGTTTAAGAAAATCAATTATGGTCTTAACCTGCTCAGTCACAGAATGCATGTCAGGAGAAAAATACAAGTCTTTTTAAACAGCTGTTATTGAGCAGGTCCCCTTCCAGGCAGCCTTCTCTGACCATGTTAAATTACCTTATGCACACACACAATATCAGATACTTCTGTAATCCACAAAACCACCTAACTAGCAAAGCTCAATTTCCTTTGGACTGTGGCTGTACATCTAATTCCTCCCATCCAGTAATAAATCAAATGTCCTCCCACATCACCCTCATCAGCCCTACATTGCCCACACTTCCTCTCCCCTCTCCTCCCCACACTTTCTCTCCAAATTCTGTTCCTTATGAACGTGTGGGCTACAAAACACACCCTCCTTCTCTTTGCCACTGTCAAACTAAATAGAGCAAACCAGCTGTCTCTGCTTTTGGCTGGAGTGAAAGCCATATCCTTGCTCTTTCCTTTCCACAAAATTCCCTGGCTTTCAAAGAGCTGTCCTCCTCTCTGGTGTGACCAAGGTAGCCAGAGGCTGAGTAGGGAGAGCCAGAGGCCAATGGACATCCAAACTCAAAGCCTAATGGAACCACTCCAAAAATAAATTTTTCTTCTGTTCTTAGATAAAGATGCTGGGCTGACACCCTAGGAAAAATCTGCAACAATTCAATCCATTCAATAAAAATACATTAACACCTCTGCATCTGTTTGCAAAAATAGTATTAAAACTAAAGTCTAGGACAAAAAAGTTCAACCATTCAGTCTAAACAGAAAGGTTAAAATCTCTGTCATCTACAAAGCAACCTGGGCTAGTGGAAGGTGTCCCTGCCCATGGCAGGGGTTGGAACAAGATGATCTTTGAGGTCCCTTCCAACCCAAACCTTTCTGGGATTTTATGCTTTACCAAAATCTCCTATTATATGGAAACAAAGGGACTGATTTCAGCATGAGATTCCCAAACCAGATGGAGACTGTCCATGCAAATGAACATGTACCATGTCTTCTCTTAGAAGACACTGATAGATGGATAATCCAGTTAATTAACAAAAGGACAGAAAAGCTTTGCACAGTTAAATGCCCCCATCAAATTCCATCATGATTAACAGCTCAACTGTCAAGGTACCTAACAGGAAAATGTCACTTTCAGCATCTCTTTGGCAGAGACTTAAAAATCAAGTATCTGTGTGGTCCCAGTCAATGGACTGAGTTATGATTATGAGAAGCTCACAAAAGTTCCCCTGTGTCTGAACTTGTTCACACCCCCAAAACTGATAATAGCCCTGAAAATAAACCTGATCACAACACTCCTCCTCGATAAGGTGTTTTAGAGGAATAGCAGCTGCTTGGCCTCGATCAAAGATTTTAGTAGAAATCACTAATCTTGATGGGGCTTTTTTCCTGAAGAACTACTTCTTCCAGCTCTCCTGACCAAACTGTGATCATCAACCAATCTGCACCTTGTAACATCTGGTAAAGATAAAAAACCAGAACTAAGTATTTATAATACTCCTATTCATAATACACATCTGAAATGTGACTGTCTATGCAAACTCCAGCCCAAGCTGCAAATCCTCAGTTCTGAATTCACCATTTCTGCTTACCCCAAAGGCCAGTACAGCCTGCATCTGCCTACAGAAACTTCCTGCTGCCACATAAAGTGTGATGTATCTCACTGGAACAACAGGCTGCAGCTTTCTACTGCCTTTCCAACTATGTCTTTCACCAATGGATTTCATACTTCCAGAAACCCAGGCAGGAATGTATTTACTGCATGTTTAGATATAAAGATTTTAAGCCCCCCAAAAAAAGACATTTGAAGCAGGAAGAGAAAGAAGTGCCTTTGTTTCCTTTCTCCTAAGAAGGTCACAAAGGAAAGATTATTTCTAGGGAACTCCTCAGCTTTTGCCATTATTTGTCTCTAGCATGGGTTTAATATTTTGGCCTGCAGTACACTAAATTATGCTTTTTCTTCTTCTAGTTCTACCTAAGTCCAGCACAAAAGCTGGACTTTTGTAGAGCCAAACCAGGCAGGGACCCTCCAGAAATGCATGCAGATGCCCATTTTAAAAGAACATTAAAATGCCACGAACATTATTAGATGAAAATTACTGAACACCCTTCTCATTAAAAAGAGCTCCCAAACAAAAGGTGAACTGAAAACTTGGCCCAGTAAATACCCCTTGCCATTTTCCCCCCATACCTACAGCACATATCTGTGCATAATTAACCTGGCCTAAGAACTCTCATTCATTTCTAGCTTTCCAATATTTAACTAAACTACTCACTTTTCAATTGTCAACCCATCTAAATAACTTTGCCAGCAGCACAGCTCATCTCTTTCATAATTATAAGAGATATGAAGAGTCTCCTTTCATCTTCCAGTGAACATGTATTTAGCTGCTTTCCAAATACCTGCTGCAATTTGTTATCCAGGGCTGCTTCTTGCCCCTGGCAGTCTCCTTTCTGTAATTCAGTGACATTCTAAGGATCCAGCAAGGCTCAGTGGTAGCAAAGAACTTATTTTAAGATGTTCCACTTGTTTCCTGGTGCCAATGAAAGTGTTTCTTCAGCCTTTCAAACTACTGCTACGTATCAGCAGAGGTTTTTTTTGAACCACTGAACGTAAGAACATATAAAATGTTTTTTCTTCATTTGGATGTACAGCCAGAGTATCCTTCCAGTGGGCTCCTTACTAACAACTGGTTTAAAATTCTAGAATACACACTCTGTTTATTAAGTAGCTTAAATGATCTACAGCCTTTTTGAGGCTGGGTGAACTATTATTGCTCAGTCAGAACTTGTTCTCCCTTCCATTTCCAATCACCTTCAAGCTTAAATTTCACTCAACACACTCATTTCTACTTTTAATACGGCCAAATCAAGGGAGCATATGGATGTAGTAGTATTAATAAAAATGGAGGCACTCTCCTCTAATGGTGTGATCAACTAATCAAACCAGAACTCGTAAAGCCAACATAATGAAACATTATAACAGCATTATAAAAGACAACAAACCCATCTCTCAGCGTTTGACAGCACTGAGAAAAGCTAATTACTAATAACACATCACACCAAACAAGAAAACATATTCTCATTGAAAAAGAGTTTATGGCTCCTGGTCAGTGTCTTTCTCCTGTCAACACATTGAGTCGTTTGTTAGCTATTAACTCTCCTGTGTGTTCACCCTTAATGCTGTATTTCTTATCTTACAAATCCTATTGACATAAAATCTCTCTCCACTTTGTACCGAGTCTGTCTTCCACTTCTGCCCTATTAACTCGTGTCAATACAGCAAAGGGAGCAAAAGAAAGCAGCAAAGTCAATACCCATCCATCACATTTTTGTGCAGCTGCTGCAGTGAAGAGGAACACACCACAAAGGAAGTGGCTGCACAGGTCAGAAATTCATTTCCCCAATAAATATGGAGCACCCCAAATATTCAGTGCAAAGACCGTATGCTGAAGCAGAAGCTGCCCCATCTCCACTGTGCTTCTGCAAATGAAAGTCTCTCACAAGATATGTCCTTGTTTTAGGGAAATTACAAGCTGTGGTGGCATTTGCCAGATAGTCTCACCTCTTTCCTGTGCTTTTTCTGCCCTTCTTGCAATTGCATTTCTCTTACTAAATTACAAAGTACCTCTGGGAATAAAGGAAGGCATCATCACTGAACACTTAACTGGACAGGATGATCTCTTTTCTCAGCCAATCCCTGCAACAATAGGAACACTAGAGATCTGAATTCAGAACAAAGAAGAAAGCATTTATCAGACAGAATAGCAGAGATTAAAGCATTTCTGCCTCTGATTGAATGACCACAGTATCACATTCCCTCTGCTCCTGCTGCTGCAGAGGAAGTGATTGAGCTCTGGCACAGGGGCCTTGCTGAGTGAGGAAGGGGGCAAATCCTCTCACCAGAATTTTAATTTCCTGCTCCTGGAACCAGGAAATCATTACCCAGTGCAGCAGAGAAATGAATGCTGCATCACGTCCAATGGTCTCCCTGCTGGCAATTTCTGCGTGAGAGAGTTCATTTCAAAGAGACTGGATAAAGTACTGCAGACCTTTAAGTTACATGGGACCCATGAAGGGCTGAAAGAACTAAGAGACAAAAAGAAAGAAATGAAAAACAGAAAAAATGAAATTGTGAACACAATTTAAAGACAGATGGAAAGAGCCTGAGTGAAATCTGTGACTTCCACTGTGGAGCAGTAAAGAACATTAACTCATCTTGCCAAAACACATACTGCAAAAGATATTATTTTAGTGCCTCTTACACACTCCTGGGCTGCACTCAATTGAGGTTTCTCAATTTCCAAACCTCATTTCTTCTTTCCAGTGGCCAACACTGGGGGTGCCAGGAAGAGGAAAAAGGTAAGACTCCAAATGCTGGATTGAAGATCCTTGTGACTCCTCTCCAATTCAAGCTGTTCCGTGCTGAGCAGAGCCCACCTTGCACAGGGACAGGCCAGAGGCACAGATTTTAAATTTTCTTTTTGATTTCTTTTTTTCCTGCTATAGAAATCAAGAAGCAGTGGGAAAGTAATGCAGATTTAAAATAAAAAGAAGTTAGCTATCCAGATATTTGTTTGGATGCAGTCAAAGCTGAATGAGTGATGGGATACCTGTTCTGAACACTCTAAAATAAATCTGTGGTGGCTCCCAGAATGATTAAATGGATGCTATAAAGGAATTATTAAAATAAATTTATCTAATATGGCTTTGTGTCCAAGCTCTCTTAGATCATTTGCACAAACAAAAAGCAAACTGATTTATGACAGCCATTACTGCCAGGCTGTAAAGTGATTAAAGTTTACATTGAGGTTTCAGGTTAGTGGGCAGAGGAATCCAATGTGCCAACTGTGCCTCAGACGTGTTCCAACCAGTCCTGCTTTTGTGACATCTTAGACAAACAGTTCTAATAATTCTGATGCATTAAGGGGCTTTCTCTTTGGTTCTTTTAAATGGAAGCAGCAAAACAAATTGGCCCTGTTGTTACATGGGATAAAGGATCCAAACAAGTGTGCTCAGCCTCTGGCTCCTGTGCAGCTCCTGTGCTGAACGTGGAGGTTGGTGTAAAGCAGCTGCTGAGATACAAGTTCAGGATGTGGGAACTGAAGCTGTCACTTGGAGAAACCATCATAAACATTTTACAGGAACATTTACCAACTGTTATGCCATGATGAAATCAGAACAGACAAAACCACAGGCATCAGTTCTCAAACAGTTTTAATGTCAAAAGGTATTAAATGAAGCTGTGACCCATGTGGAGATCAGACACCGGCCCTGCCACTCTCTGAAGGAAGTTTCAAAGCCAAATGCTCAACAGTTAAGAAATGTCAAACACATCCATGGAGCCATCCCCCAGTAACTGCCTACCTCCCCATGCTATTTTAGCTTTTAAGGCAGCAGGAGTAATTAACCTCCTGAAAACAGATGTATGAAATAATAAAGACTTATGGGTTGCAGGTAGAATAATTGCAATTAACAGATAAACTAGAGCTACTCCTCAGCAGTCAGCTAGGAAGTTTCCCAGCTACATTATATTGTGCATATATATATATTAAAAATATATATATGTACAGCTATACAGCGTACAGAACTTGCTGAACCCTTTTATGAAAAGGAAAGAAACAGCTTCCCTCCTCTCCTCACACTTGGATCGATGCCTCAAAGCATAAACCAGCTCCTCAGATGAAAGGAAAAGGAGGAATTTTTTTAACAATGAAATTCACTCTCAGCTGTGACAGGTTGGGGTTTTTTATTTCTGCACTGGCTTCACTAAGCAGATGATCCTGGAGTTGCAGTTTAAGCCTTTCAGTGACTTGCAAGCATCCTCCCTGAACTAAATGCATCACTGCAGTGGACACTACCACTCCTTTCTTAATTTTTATGACCTACTATATTAAAACCAGTTTAAATGTAATAAAGTATGCAACATTTACAGCTACAAAATATGGGAGGGCCATAAAATTAGCCAAGCATAAAGGTAAGGGAGTCTTAAGCATCCTCTGCTTGCTTTCCAGCGACAATATACACAGAATTGCCATGGACTACAAAATCAAAAGGAATTTGAATTCAAATTAGAATTCTAACAACCTTTTCCCCTGCCTGCTAGGGGCTCAAGGGATATTACACACACAGAGTCACTCTTCTGCATTGTTTCCTCAGGTTTTCATTCTCACTTCCTAAAATTTGTTTATCAAAGTGGTGATCTGAAATATTGATGATTTACTCTCATACAGGGCTTTGCTCAGCTGCAGCTGGTTTGGCAGTAATGACACACTTTTTCTCTTCACACTCCACCCCTTTTCTGCAGGAGCTGGAGTTGGAATGTGTAATTTTTAGAATCACAGAATATCCTGAGTTGGAAGGGACTGACAAGGATCATTGAGTCCAGCTCCTGGCCCTGCATAGACAACAATCCCAGCCTGTGAATCCCGGAGAGTGTTGTCCAAACATCCCTGGAGCTCTGGCAGCCTTGGAGCTGTGACCATTCCCTGAAGAGCCTGGGCAGTGCCCCAGCACTCTCTGGGAGAAGAATCCTTTCCTCATATCCATCCTAAAGCTCCCTGACAGCTCCAGCTGTTCCCTGGGTCTTGTCCCTGCTCACAGGGAGCAGAGACTGGAGCTGTCCCTGGGCTGCCCTCGGGAGGAGCTGCAGCCCCAGTGAGTCTCCCTTCAGTCTCCTCCTCCAGCTGAATAAAGCAAGAGACCTCAGCCACTCCTTGCATGGCTTCTCCTCCAGACCTTTCACCATCTTCACAGGTTGCTCTCTGTTTTTTCCTTACTACATACCTTTAAAATGTATAAGGCAAACCAGCAAATCCACACTGAAGCAAAATTTTTGAGTGTCACAACAAATCCCTGTTGCAGTGCCAAAACAAAGCTGTTCTCACAACTCCTCCTGTCTCTCTGTCACTCCAACACTACAAGCATGGACTGTACAGGGGACTGAGGCAGCATCTCTTTGCATTGTGGTCTATTCCAGGACCGTGGAATATTGCCAGCTTCTTCTCTTCCTTAGGAGGGTTCCCACTGTTTTCTTAACAGGATGCTGTTTGATGAATGGGATACAAAGCTGATTGAAGCAAAACAAAGTTTTACCTGCTATGTTTATTTTTGGAAGAATTCAAAACAATTTTTTTGGGGCATAGGGAAAAGCCTTAGGATTTGCAAGTGGCACAAATTGCTCTTTGAGAGAGCCCTGCACAAGCAGTGACAAAGACATGCTCTGGTAAATTCTGTCACAAGGTTTGTTAACTCCCACCAGCCAGAGGACAGATTGTGCTGACTTGCTTAACATTACACACAAGTCCTGGGTCAAAATCGGAGCCCAGAACAAAATTGCTTCCAAAGGTCCACTGAGTTTTGAATGTTTCTGCAGTCCTGTTTTACAGAGGTCTCTCAATTTCCATCCAGCCTCTCCCTCTTTACCTGAAGCAGCTTTAACACATTAAAAAGCACCACATCATTGACCACAAGCAGTAACACATATCCTTGTACACACTTGGGGAGAACATAAATAACATTTACTGTACTTCAGAGTGGCTCCAGGCTAGGTCAGGTGTAAAAATACAGCAGACACACATCGCTTACACCATCAGCCTCCTTATAAGAAAAGCATTTTTACAAGCCCTGGTTCATCTCTGCTGCAGGACTTCTTTGGGTCCCAAATTTTCTGCACTTCACCTGACCTCCACATAAGCATCTCCTGACAGTGATGAGTACTCAGTGGCACAAATCCCAGTATGGGAATATGTACATGGTTCTGTATTTGTAACAATCAGCCAAGTCTCATGGATTTTATATGTCCAGTTCTCCATGTTTCAAGAATGTGCTTCAGTATCTTGCAGCAGAGCTAATGATGGTGGTCTACTTCTTTGAAGTAAGGTAATTAGAGAAGGAACTTATTCTTTAAAAGTGCTGTGAAAAAAACATGAATTGACTGATCAAATATGGTACCATCTACACCGAGTCCTTGGCTTGATTCACTTCTTTAAGGACAAGAGAAACTTCTTCAAAGTCTGTACACATTAACAAAAGATGCCACTCGCTTTATTTTTAAAACATCAAAACAATGAAGTCAGAGGCTGTCTGACCAGCACTGCTGGGTTTGCAAGGAGAAGGACACAGCAACTTCTGTCAGCCTCAATGACAGCTACATTATCCATGGGAGCTGCAACAAATCTGTTCTCTCCTGCTCAGTTCTCATTCAGGAATTAGATACCCGTCTCCAGAGGATGGGAAAGGAGAAACTACTAAAACTTCATCCAGTCTCTCTCTCCTGTGTTCAGTTCAAGACCTTCAGCACTCATTCAGAGAAGATGTGAAATAATTACTTCAATTCAACATTAAAAAATCCAAGTTAAAAGCTTGCAAAAACTGAGGAATTTCTGCCTTATATGTGGCTTTTATGTTTGAAAAAAGGCCCACAGTTCATCATTCATAAGTTTGCCACTGAGCCACAAATTTCCCAAGGGAGTCAGAATGAATTTCAAGTCTCCTCTGCCTTTAAGTATTAATGAATACTTCTGTAAGTTCAGGAATGTCCCCCATCCTCGTTTATACACAGAGCCCTCACCTTCAAGCAGCAGCTTGGTGAGATGACACAGCCTGGGTGCTCATCTTCTCCACCAGGAAAAGCTCTCCCTGCAGTTCAGAACAAGCCTGTTATGAAGTCCTTCTAAGAAAGGGCACATTCTACAGACAGCAGACCTGCATTCTGCTTTGAGGAGATGACTGGAATGCATTTTCTCTCTGCATAAAGGCATTTCCTTGGAGGCATCAGCAATCCATGTAAATGAAAGGTTTCCAAAAGGTCACTGGCAATATAAAATGTAATTAGCTTAAAAACAACAAGTATTTTTAGGCACTACTCTGCCCCAGGTTATCTTACTGTTACTTGGGCTTTTGTAATCACAGTTATTATCAGCATTTTTCCCCCCTTTTGGATGTAATCAGGAAAGAAAAAACCTGACAAATACACTGTTAAAAGACATCATGTTACTCTCAAATAGGTGAGCTAGAGACTTACCACCCATGGCTGTGCACAAGCTGCACATCATGATTCAAGGTAACACAGCAGCAGGTGCACTTGTATTAACAGGACACAATTAAAAAATAATTAAAAAAACCCCAACGAGTTAATTACACTGCTGTTAAGTCCAAAATTGACAACAGATTTGGCCATGAGCATCAACATCCCACTTGGTATCTGCAGCTGGCCTTTCCCAGAGCCAGCAGAGCCCACAGCACTCGCAGCAGGGCTCAGGGAATAATGACTTGATCCTAGAAAGTGTTGGGACAAACAAAGCAAAACTCATTCAGCAGTCACTGTATTGGCAGTTCAGACTTGCTGCTGCACCTGAGTGCCCAGAGGAGATAAGTCAAACAATATAGCAAAATTATTTTATTGACAGTTTAGAAAATAGTATTTTCAGCTAATAAAATTGAAGTTCGAGTCCCTTAACTGCAAGGCTGACAACCCAGTGCTGAGTCAGTGAAGCACAGGATTAACTGGGATGTGGCTCCAACAAAAACATGACACACACTATTTGCTTTCAAGTTCCTTCTATATGGAGAAAGTTCATTCTACTGATTGTTTGTCTTCTCCAAGTACCCAAACCCTGCTATCAGAACAAATTGGACAGTCTCTTTCTCATGGGTGCTAACAGCCCTTCCATCTCCTCTGATTCCTGTCCCAAGTGTGCCCACCACCTTCTCTCTCAAATTGTCCAATTGATTAATCAAGTTAAACTCAGCAGTTGTTCTCAACCTGCATTTAGCTCGAAGGCTTTTCCCTCTCCATCAGATGTGAGCGTTGGCTGTGTGCCCGCACGCGTGTCTGTCTGCTAATCCTATCACTGGGGCTAATAAAAGGTATCACTCCTCCTTACAAACCTGGCTCTGCTGACTCTTCTGTGAATCATCAAAATGCACTCTGACTTCAACAAGCTCCAATTCTCACACCAGAGCAAGATTTGCAGAATGAAAAGCAAGGCGTAAGACCCAGATGAGCAAGTTCAGCTTAGTAAATTGGGAGTGTGACACGGCCAGACAACCTGTGCTGCAATTCTGTCCCTGGTGGCACAGGATTTAACAGGAGAGGATGGGAGCAGCCCTACTCCACACTCCCAGCTACCACAGAAAGAGCTACAAAGTGACTTCAGCCTTGCTCTTTAAGTAGATAAAGATGCTTCAACATAAATGATACTTTTGGTTTTAAAATTCAATTAATGTATGTCTCCGTAACAATTTTTACCTCCAATGCAAGGTGCACAAAGAGGGACTTTTTCATTAGGATAATCCATGAAGTCTGCTTTGTCAGTAGAGTCCCATGAAAAAAAACCTCACAGCTTTTTTAAAAGCATACACTCTACTTTATTAGTTGTAGATGCTTTGGACTGTATGTACTGCAACTGCCATAGGCTAGATCTGATAATCTCTTATTTGTACAGTCAGAAAGGGACACATTTTGGTTTATTTCCATAAATATTTCAAAAGCTTTCTCTGGCTGAGAAACAGAGAGCCTCTTCAGTAGTTATTCCAGTCATAAGAATTTGATTGTTGTTGCTTGAATAAAAGGAAAGCTTGGGGAGTTTGTTGTGGGGGTTTTGATGGGATTTTTTTGTGTGTGTGTTTTTTGTTACTGATTTCCATCTCTTAACAGTGAGAACATATTTTAAAAGTTATGAATATGGACATTGTTTTAAATATTGAAAATATGCAAAAACAGCCCATACATAAAATATGACAAGCAAATTACATTTTGCTGGAACACTGTTCTGAACTCAAACAGAACACCATGCCCCAGCTTTTTTTCTGACCACACATCCAGCCCCAACAGGCCCTCTGAATGTCACATCCCACCACAGGTTAAGGGAAAAACAAAATAAAAACAAGTCACCAGCAACAAAATAACTGGGACCAGTAGGATGCATCCCTTTTAAATCCATCTCTAACTCCATCCCCTCTCCTTCCTAAGGAAGGACACACTCCTGCAGGAGAATGACTGCACTGAGAAATTGTCAGCATTTCTTCTGAACAGGGCATGGCTGAGCCACTACTGCCTGAAAACACACCAAGTACTGTTTCAAAGAGAGAAGAGAGAGGAACTGACTATAAACACATTTTCCTTCTGTGATGCCCATGCAAGAACTAAGTAATTGGTCTGACTTTGGGAATTTAAACATCAACAACAAAAATTTTTTTCAATAAATCTCCTTCAACAAGAAATCTTATGGATAAGGCTGGAGAAAAAGGAGCATCAACGAGGCATGAACACAGCCAAGATCTTTCCAATATCTAACCTGAGACTTTATCAGCACAATTTCCTAAGAAGGTCTTGCCTTGACTCCTCCAAACCAACTTCTCTTTCCTTAACCAGATGCTCAAATGTATCTGATGCTTCACCAAAAGCTGCACCAGAGCTGCAGCAAAAGGTACAGCTGGGCCAGGATGATGCCCCAAGGGTTGGAGCACCTCTCCTACAAAGACAGGCTGAGAGCTGGGGTTGCTCAGCCTGGAGAAGAGAAGGCTCTGGGGAGACCTCATTGTGGCCCTCAGGTGCCTAAAGAGGGCTTATGAAAAGGAGGAGAGGCATCTTTTATACAGGTAGAAAGTGGTAAGACCTGGGGCAATGGTTTTAAACTGACAGAGGGCAGGTTTAGATCAAATGTTAGGAAGAAATTCTTTACTCAGAGGGTGGTAAAGCACTGGAACAGGCTGCCCAGAGAGGAAGTGGATATCTCCCCCCTGGAAGTGTTCAAAGGCCGGGTTGGATGGGACCCTGAGCAACCTGGTCTGGTGAGTGGCATCCCTGCCCATGGCAGTGGGTTGGAAAGATGATTTTTAAGGTATCTTCCAACCCAAACCATTCTGTGATTCAAGCTCTCCACAGGAAGAGTTTCTGAAACAGGCATATTCACATCAAGATGTTCTACAGCTTCTTCTCTTTCCTTTCACTTGTAACATTTTTTAGCTAATTGGCTCCAGAATTTATAATGCTGGTGACAGCAGCCTGGCTGTGCAAGGCAGAGGAGGTGGAGGAGGAGGGGAGGGAAAGCAGAGCAGCTGCCAAGGCTGCCGGCACCATCTCCTGTTCTCAGCCAGTTACTGCAAAGCCCCAGCCCGAGCTCGGGATGCTGATGCTCAGCCAGGCAGCTCAGGGTATCTTACGCTTAGAAATATCACAAGACAACTTTAGGAGGTTTTATGCAGACTCCAGAAAAAGCAGAAATCCAAATATGAAGTGCAGCTAAAACCACCGAATTTTGAAAAGGAGCAAATTAAGCAGCCGAAGGGGGGGAAATGCAATTACAGCAGAAAAAACTGTGTTTCACCATTAGCATTGCACAATAAGAAGGTTTGTCAGGCACCGGTTTAGCCTACACATGTTCACATCCGTCAGCATTTCCATGATAAATCCTAATTTTCGCCATTGTTGATCACATTGAACTAAAACTTGGTATGCAAGTTTTTAGCACAGATGCTCAAATAAATTATGCACATTAGTCATTTAACTTTCAGAGCAGCAAGAGAAAGCTGCTTTTTGGGAGGGGGGTTGACTGCAATTTATGACAAGTTGGGTTTTTTTTTTTGCCTTACACAGCTAAAAAAGACAAGCAGCTCACTTCTTGAATAAACTTTCCTAGCAGTATGTCTTTTGTATAGATGATAAAACTTTGACAGTAGGAGAGTATTTATGACTAATTAAAAATGCCTTCCCACCACCACCAGTGATATACCTTCAGTATTTTGCTCTATACATTCACATGTACATACAAGCAGCCACAAAGAATATTAAACACATAATGAAAATACCAATAACAGCAGCCTGAAGGCAGCAGACAGTAGAGAGGATGTGATCCAGATGAGAAATTGTTCAAGAAGCAGTTAGTTATGGAGCTGAACAAAGTGTACATGCAGATATGATCAACTGATTGAGACATCCCTGGCCAAACAATCTATTTTTCAGACATATCCATATTCTGTGCAGTATTTGAACTGACACCACTTTACAGCAGGTTAAAAAATCCTATAGAATTCACATTTACCTTGGTAAAATGTCTCAGTGTATTCTGGCTGTCCTCATCAATCTGCTCAAAATAAACAATATCAACAGTACCATAAAGTACTTTAGAAAAATCCATAGTCTTTGAAACTCCTGTTATTATAGCAGCTACAGTAGGTGTTCGAATAAATGAGTATAAAAAGACAGAAAATTCATTCTGCATTCTACCACCAATCTTCCTCTGGCTTCCCATGACTGCTCAGGAAAGCTGTATTGCAGTTCTAGCATTACAGATTAAGAGACCAAACTGTTAAACACAGCCTTGTTTGACTGTTGATGTTTTCTCATGAAACACACAGTTCAGGAGCTTTGGTCATTTTAAGATACTGTATGGGAAAAAACAGATTTGTATTTGGGGGAGAAAGGAACAAAGAATTCTTAACAGGATAGGATTTAATGTGTTTTATTTGCCTTAAAAATAATGAAGTGCAGAGTAGGCAGGATGCAATGTTTGTTTTCATTGAGGAGGTGAGAACGTGAGAAACTCGTGTCACTGGATAAAGTGACATTGCACCCAGGAAAACACTCCACAGACTGAGTCCAGACTTCTTGGGCTCCATTCATCTTCTCATTTATGGAACCACCCTGGTGACTTCAACACTGATTCCAAAGATATTACCAAACTGACAGGCCCTACTCTTTCCAACTCACTCCAAATTTTTCAAGGCATACTGCCACGTTGCAGAGGCAATAAAAGACAAATCCCTAAGAACTGGAAATCTTAAAGCACTACAATTCCCAGAGCTCTACACAAAGCTTGGCAGCAGGCTGAATATATGGTTTTACATAATACTACTGGTTTCAAAGTAGAATATTTCTGTACTGCTGCCTACTGCACAGCTGAGATTACAATTCCTCCCTTTGTATTCATATCACAAATATAACATGGATGTGGGGCACTCTCCTTTGCCCATCAGCCTCCTGTAAATTATTAATTTGATCACAGCATCCCTCTGCTAAGAATAATGAAAATAGATAATAAGTTTTGACTTCTAATTACTTCAATATCTAAATATTCATTCTGGTCTCTGAGAACTCTGGACTAAGTATTAAGATACATCTATTCCATCTAGAATTTTTAGGAATTTTAATCTCACAGAAGTGAAAGATTTATAGTGTAGATGTGAGTCATGCACAGGAGAGATGCAAGGCAGATTTCTCCTTCCTTAACTTTTACAGTGCAGCTCCAAACACGGTGGCTGCTGTACCACACACTACTAAGAACAGCCTGTGCTTCCTACCAAATTAGCTGGTTATTTTTACACATTTTTTTGGTCAATAATGCCCACTGCTACCAAGGGAATGCTGAATCAGCATCTCCAGATGAGCACTAACAAATGAAAGCTATCGTTCATTCCAGTAATAAAGAGATGCATCCAGTAATAAAGAGACATCAGGGATGTTGGTAGAACACCCAGGGTCAATCACGAGCCCAGAACAAGAAGAACTATTAAGAATGGAGTTAAATAGCTTCTACTTCTTTTTTTAATCATTAGAAGTGATCAGAGCACTGAACAGAGCGCTCTCACAGATTATTCTTGAATGTTCTCCCAGAAGCACAGTCAAATAAAAGGTGAGAAACCAAGTACTAATATTTGTACTAAGTTTGCATTCTACAGTCTCCTCAGAGCTCCAGGCTGAGACGATGGTATCGTTATAGCTTTGTCTATCCCCTCTAGGCTGCTTTTTTTGGCTTTTTCTATATATTTTCTTTTTAAATACAGAGAAAATGTTCCATGAGCTCCAGAACCAAAGTTTCCTGGTTTCCTATGGAATTCTCTCTCAAAAGGTAACTCCTGACTCAAGCAGACTTCTTTTTCTTATACCTAAATGACTTATACCATGAAAAGCATGAAGATGATGCCAACAACATTACCATGGTACTCTCAAATGCTATGGAATAACAAAAATTATGGACAAAAATGATGGTGTGAGGACAGAGCTCCCTCAGTGCTGCCTGATCTCCAAAGGAGCCTTCCTGACAATGGGACATTTCCCAGGGTCTGTTTGCTTGGAGGGCTCTGATCCCTGACACAACCTCAGGGCATGGCCTCAGGACTGAGATCTCCTCCTGGAGATGGAGATCTGACTGCCTTAAACTTGCTGGAATTCATTCTTTTTGAGACCTCCACCATCTGCCAAGCTTGACAGAACACAATTTGCAAGTTCAAAAGTGTAGGGTAGGCACAGACAAATCTCATCTACATACACACACAAAGCACAGTAATAAGCCTCACTTCCTCAGGAAATCAGACTAAAAATGGCACAATCATGAAAAGCAAAGGTCTGGGCAAAATCCCATGTTTTTCAAATTGGAAGCATAAGTCAATGTCTTGGCTAAATTATTTTTTGCCTTCCTATTTTCTGCTAACTATATGATAGGAAAAAAAAAGAGAAAAGCTTTGTAGCTACCTAATTAGAGTCATGAATAACCAGATGTTGCTCTAGAAGCTCACTATATGAATATGTAGATTGGTCACTTAACGAGACACTACCGAGTACCTTCTGGTATAGAAGTGCAGGAAAGATACATTTTGGAGAAAAAGAAAAGCAGCATCTACAGTCATTTCTTCATCATCTCACTCTGTAAAATGAATGCAGAACCTGCCAGCAGTTAATATTGCCCTGAAGCACTGTGAATAAACATTTGTCTGGTATTAGGTACACAGACACCTCCACATATAAATCAAGGTGCAATGTGCCATACAGATGAACAAAGGAAGAAAAAAAATCCCTACCTAGTCCTATATTAGACATTAAGTGCTTCTTTTGATCACAAAATAACTCATAAAGCCTATTAAAAAGCTAGCACTTCTCTCTCTGTCAGATAAAAGACACTTCACTGTAATTAAACTTCTGTCCAACTTTCCAGAAGATTAGGAGAAGAAGTCTGACAGGCTCTATTTGTTTTTGTGACTGACATTCATTGGGACATCCAAGGAAAAGAGATGTTGGGCAATAGATTTACAACACTTCTGAGCTAACAGCACTCATGAAGATGGACAGTTCTGGGCTTATCATCACTCATTCATTTTTTTATTAAAAAAAAAATCCCTGCTGCCCAAGTCTAAAGCATTTTCTGTTCAGTTTGCAATCTACATTCCCTGGTCTTCAATGGTTTGGGGTTTTATTTCATTTTAAGTAACAACACACACAGCAGGTTGTTTAGGTAAATCAGTTTTTGCATGATTTATATGAATAAATGTGGTAAACAACCATGTCTCTTAACAGAACTCCATGAGCACTTGCAGTAGGAAAATCCTTTTTCAAACACATTCTCTGTGTCCCTTTTCCCATATGAAACAATATGTCAAAACACATGGCTGGGTTTCTGACACGAGGTGATGGGAATAAAGCATCAGCTCTGGGATCTCAACACCAGAACCAAAGATTTACTGCTCTTCCATTTTCCCCTGTGTCCTTCATCCTGCCCAGAACCAACTTCACCTCTGTGTTTCCTTGTATTTGACTTTCCACAAGACATCTCAATGTCCAAAGCAACTAATGCACTTAGACCACAAGAGCAAAAGTAGGAATGGTCACTTTGGGAGGAGCCACAAGTAACCATTTTCATGGCCTGTCTTTCAGAAGTGCAGCAAAGCTCAAGCCATAAAGCAGCATCATTCCTGCACGTGAGCCATGTCACAGGACAACACTTCAAATTCTAGAACACTTTGCCAGGATTGTTCGAGGAAATCCCTCCAGGGAGACCAAATATGCAGATAGGAAGCAGGCACAATAAATATTCAGCTTTTCTCACTTTAAAAAAATAGTATAACTGCTACATCATTTCTCCATAAGAAACACTTGGCTGATTTTAATAGTCCCAACTACAATCACCAACACATTTCAGTGTACCACACCTACAGCAGTCACAGCTGGGGGGAAAATGGGCATTAACTAATGGTGGCTGCATGGTGGAACTGACCCACTAATTAACCACCTTCCTTCCATCACCTTTTCCTAAATAGCAGAGCAGGTACAATTCTTGCAATCAAAGTGGCCCTGAGCAATCTTCTTTTGAGCTTTTGAACCTTTGGATTGTTATCTTTGCTCTGCAGTTAAAAAGCTCCACGACACTTCCTGCTGCTGCTGCTGAAAGTGTAATTTACTCTATTTATACGACTTCTAGCAACACACTCCAAAGCAGCACTGAGAGTCCATCACGCACGATTAATGGCACTTTCAGCTACATTACTCAGCCATCCTGAAGCTGCCAAGAGAAGTGAGTTGCTGCCCATGTGTTCAGTGCTAAAGTGACCCTCTCCTCTTGCCCCATGCTGGCACCACAGGAAGGTTTTCTCCCCTTCGCAAAAATAGCAAGCTCCGAGGGAGCCTACACAGCTCAGAGGTGTAAACAATCACTGTTAAAAGAAATTGATTTAAACCCACTGCTCAGGAAATTCAGTCCTGTGGTTCTGTGTCTAAAAGCGTCCAATGTGAGTGATGGAGCAAATAGGATATGCATCATCATTTGATCTCTGGGAGGCCTGGAGACATTGGCAATTGCACAGGCTGCACAAAACACAGATTGCAGTGCAGAGCCCCACGCAGGGAAATACCATTGCAAAGGTGGGTTTGTAGTGATGTTGTCTCCTTGTGGTGGGATCATCTCTATTGCCTTTTTAATGACACAAGCATTGGCTCTATGAAATGCACAGTAATAAATGGAAAGCAGGTAAAGAATGCAAAAATGAGAAAAAAAATTCTGTTTAGTGAAGCCATTTGGAAAAGGTGTTCATCAAACATAACTCCCATCCTAGATCACCTACAGGACACTGGAAGCAGAAATAGCAGCTGCCAAGTGTCTACCCCAGTCACTGAACACTGTGGGAAAGCATCACAGGGAACACAAGCCAAGATGATTGCAGTGTAAAGACAGAGAGAGAATCATCAGCCTGCAAACCATCCCTGCCACCTTCCAGGCACTTCCCTGCCTGTGTTCAAAAGCTTGGTGATGAGCACACACACCCACTGTGCAAGGACTCAATATCTGCCAGGTAGGGAAGGGGACCATATAATGCTCTTTACCTTGACACTCAAAAATCTCTTCTACTGAACACAGTTTTGCACTGTAGCAACAGGTGAGCCAGGATTATCTGTGATTCTCTTCTTCACTGCCATAAAAATAAATTCAGATGCCAACTTGCAATGACGTTTTCTTAAGCATCTGCCAATTCATTAATTTTAATGGAGAATTTAAAGTTCTTAGGGTAGACACAAATTCTGTGGTGTTTGTACTGCACATTGCTCTATACACACATAACCACTGACTTTATAAATCAAACATTGTGCTATCAGCACCAAAGACAACTATTTCAACTAAGGGCAAAAGAATCTGTGGCTGAAAAAAAAAACAATAGAAAGCTGAATAAGTGCGGGGCTCCATCACTAGAGGGAGGCATGATCACATATTAAGTTACTCTAATACATAGACAATTCTGAACACAATTACAAAACAAATAAAAGAGAAGACTATCAGCTAAATCTGGAAAAGATTTATGGAAAGGAGAAAATTAGGTTTGCTTCCTTAACAAGGTTTTATTTCTAAAAACTCAAAACCTTCCGCTGGGAACTTTCAAATCACCTGTAATGAAAGGTTTTTAAAAATTTATCATATTGCCTTCTTTATAAGACAGAATAAGGTATGTGATAGAAGAAAGTCAAAATTATCAGTTTCAGAAATGACACACAGCACTGCATCAGGAAAATGTTAGAATTTTAATTTGAGCAGCTTTACAGCCCATTTAACTTGAAATCAAAAAGTAATTTTAATCATGTTTTTATTTTTAAACTAAATTGGCACAATTATATCTAGATGAACAGGCACTACCAAAAAGCTGCCTTTTTAACAGACGATTCCCCTTGGCCATTAATAAATTTAGAAAAAGAACTTCTCTGAGAGGCTGTGAAAAGCAGCCTAAAAAAACCACCAACCCCCAAATCAGTAACTCAAACACTACCATCATTCTTTTATTTGATCATTTAATCAGTTGTGGGTTTGCTTGGTTTATTTTTAATACACAGGATGTCTTTTTTATATTGGTGAGATTTTTTTTTCTCCCCTGTAAACTTCACAGCAAAAACCACACAATAATTTGGCTGGCTCACTCTTAGGAATTTACACCTAGCTAACCATTTTACAAGTGACTAAACAGTTTCATTAGCAGCAGCGCAGCCAAAGTTTTTAACACCCTGCTTGAATCCTGCCCATCATTAAGAAGGTGGAGCCCAAAACACAATCATCTCTTGGGCCAAAATGCAGCACCTACCTCAGGAGACACATCAGGAAATGCTGCCCACGACAAGCTAAGTGTGCCCACCCAGAGCTCAACATGGTATTGACTGCTTTACATTTAGCATTTCTACACCAAAGGCTGAAATTCTCCACACTCCTGTTGCTCAGCCAAGGCAGCTACAACCCTGCAATGTAAACAGTCCAGGGTCTTTTTGAAAGACAGAGGTATTGCTTCTAACAAGAATGGCATTAACAGAGGGCTCCTAATGTGTGGAATCAAACAGGGAGGGAAGCAAGATGATGTGCATTGGGGGTGAGAAGCACTGTCTGGCATGCTGTGGAGCTGTGTTCAGAAAGGCTGTGGAACCAGTACAGTCTGGAAAGTTTAGCTCTGGCAAATTCATTTCCCCATTACATATTCACTCCCACAGGAGGGCAATGGTTTAAACACCCTCATGTTTCAAACTCACTCCATAAACAGACTGCTCCTCTCAAAGCCTGGCAGGACTTTGCCACCAAAACTGCAAACATCCTTTTCCTTCACCATCTCTACAACCTGGTCCTTTCAGCAGTCAAATCACAGTCCTCAGAGCTCCTGCTCCCTTTCCCATGCCCAGATGGGTACTTGGCACATTTTGCTTTGTGACATTTCCTTTCCAGATGAAATGGTCTGGGGTAAGCAACTCACTTCCCCCCTTGCAAGCACTGCAGCTCATAACATAAAGCTTGATTAACTCTTCACTGCATCACCCACAGTTATTCATCCTTTTCTCCCTGCAAGGATTTCAGTAAGCAGAAACCCTTTATCAACATGGGAAAGAACAGAAGGCAGCACAGAAGGCTCCATGGAACATCAAGGAAATATAAAGAGCTGGTCTCTCAGATTGCAGTCCTTGTTTCCTTTCTCTGTGCTTTAACATTGCAGGGTCCTGCTACCAACATCCCCTCCTGGATTCACTCACCTGCTCATGAAGGCGGAATTCTGCTCTTTCAGGGCAAGCTCCCGCTGCTGCAGCGCCACAATTTGTCTCGAGAGATCATCAGGTGTCCTATGCAATTAAAATAAAAACTTTTAATGAATCATTGCTAGCAAATCTATATTCCATACACAGCCACAAAACAGGTCTCACCAACAGCAGCCAAGGCAATCTCCTGGGGCCAAACCTGTTGCAGTCCCTTAAAACAACACAGAGCTGCAGCCTGTCCAGCTGACATAAAATCTAAAGCCATCACAGTATGAGCACAGCATTAGTAGTAAGGGGGTAAGGAAGGGAGGATATAAATCTAAATGAAGACTGTACAATTCAACAACTCTGGCTACTGCTGAACACCCTCTGAGAGTGTAGATGTTCAGGTACATCATAGGTGACTCAAAGCAGTGTTCCCACAGAGCTACCAGAGTGCTGACTTCAGAGTCCTTCACACACACCACGACTCCAGAGCCACAGGAGAGAAAACCAGAATCTTTCAGCTCTGGGAAACACTTCAGATGTCACTGATAACCTTTTCTTGTCAAAGAGATCAGAGCTTTCTACAGACCCGCTAGCAATGGCTCCGCAGTTGTCAGAAATAGGTTTATTTTTTCATCAAATCCAATGACAAATGCTTAAAGGTAATGGGATCAAGATAACTCCAGTCTGGCAGTTCCAGAGACCACATCAACAGCCTCTGCAGGAGGGAACTGTTCCTTCAGAGGCCTCTCTAAGTCGTAAAAATAAAAATTTGTCTTGAGCCATCAGGAAGTTTTTCCCACCCTAAAATAGAAGCACCTCTATCACACTTCCCAAAGGGAAGGAAGCTGGAAAGGGCATCCCTGTATGAACTGGGTACACTCATCCCTTTGCTCCACCAAGGTGCACCACCCACAAAGGGCAAGAGTAACCCAGACCTTGAAAAGGCTTTTCATAGGGAGCAAGTGGGAAGTCAGTTTTGCAGCAGTGCAATCTGCAGAAACACAATCTATCATGTCCCCCAGACAGCAAGTCAAGGTTCCACTGCTGCTGGCAGATGAAATTAGGCCTGGTCAGAGTGTACAGTATTGAAATACAGTGCTGGAATGAGGCTGCTGCCACTCCAAAAACTGAACAGGGAGCAATGCCTTGAGCTTGATCATTGGATTCTGAATGGATCTAGGACTAGAGAAGCCCTTTCTCTGATGAAAATACTTTTCAGGCAACTACTCACATCAAACAAAAGGCATTGCTTTTTCTCTTTAATCATCTGTCACTTCCAGTTGAGTGAAAATTAGTTAAACACTGAGTTGGTACAGATAGGATTCAATTTTGGCAATCCCAGCTGAAAGATTCCTGCGTTTCACTTCCAGAATTACAAACATTTATCCTTCCTTAGCAGAAAATTTTGAGGCCTCTAATACCACTTGTGTTACATCCGAGTCTAAATAGTCAATTTACAATTAAACAGATGGAAGTGCTCTCCCATCAGACAATGGATTGCAGCAAGAAATCAGTCAGGACAGGACAGCACACTCACTAGCCAAGGGAATTATGAGAAGAAATCAAGACACAACCTGGAGATGGCTTGGCTAAAACATCTGAAGATAAAATTCTGTCAGAAGAGACAAGTCAATTTTAAGCCAACATGCACCTGGATTTTTCAAATGTGTAACATTTCGAAGTTTTGCAGCTTAGCCTGAAGGATCCTTAACTTGAGCAGTTCACCAGCTCTTTACTGAGGGCTGCCAATGGTTGGGCATCAGAGGGAACACCAGGGAAATGGACTGGGCACACTTAGTCTGTTTGGCAAAAAGACACAATGATTTCCACAGGAAAAATCTTTGTACAATGTAATGCCAAGTCAACAAGGCTCTGAAAAATGCAGTTCTAAGCTTCTAATAAATCACCCAAATATAGCAGATTTATCATAAGCAGTTAGTATCAGGCAGCTCTCTGGTCATGTTGAGTGTCAGCCCCCAACATCAGTGTCTGGTCCCTGCATCAATGAAATAATTTCACATATTCTTTTTTTAATGTACAAAAAAAAAGTGTATCTGCCTTGATTTTTTTCTCTTTTTTTTTTCCAAAATTCATACCATAATCTATTAGGACTGAGATCAGGAACTGAAATTAATCCAGTAGTAAAATGAGAGAGTACTATAAAAGCCACAGATTTCTAGTAATGACAGCTCCTGACCGATTTCCAATAAAAAACAATCATCCTCATCTGTTCAGCCATTCAAACCAACAATCAGCTTCCAATCTCAGTTCCAGCAATTGGCAGCTTTAGGTTTACACTTCGTTCTGGACAATGTTTTATTGGCATTAAATAGCTTTTATTATTTTATTTCTTTGTAAATGGAACAGCATAGATAGGTAACAAAACAAAGTCCATGGGTATTAAATCCCTGTAAAGAAAAGTTCACTTTCTTTAACACTAAATCATGTCAGGTGATCAGAGCCAAAGACACCTTTGCATGCACTCTGCTATCCAACACCCTAATTGAGAGGTTTCAAACCCTGATTTTGAGGTCTATACCCTATCCTGAGCATCAGCAGTTTGGCAAAAGCCAGATATCCCCAGATCCAAGCACAGGAACGACGCTGCATGCACAATAAAATTAAATCACAACTTTCAATTTGAAGAGAATTGAAGTTCCAAAGCACCACAAACTGCAACCAGCTGTAACCAGCCCTCTCATTGCACAAGTTTCTGCAAATAATGCCATGGAAAGACAGAAATTTGTCAGCATCCCAACACACAACAACATGTTCTGGCCTTGAGAGCCTTGGCTGAATTTTTGCTAAGCTCTGTCCACTCCCTTTGGAACAGCTGATATCAAAACCAGTATTGGAAAGCCAAGGAAATCTGCTTTAAGAGGATCTTTGTGACAACACAGCTCTCCAACAGTACTGGAATCACCATGGCTTGTTGAGAGAAGTTTGAAAGCCTGTCCTGCCCCAAAGAGAGCCAGAACTCCCCTTCTGAAAAGCTGAGCACTGCCACTGCGTTTGCTCTGCAAACCTGCAGGCAGCTTCCTTCCCCATGGAGTAACAGAGCCCATGGAAACACCAAAAATCCCCCAGCTCGTGTGCACCAGCCTTGCAAAAACCTCTAAAGGGACCCAGAACTGTCCAATTCAGGGCATTGTGTTATTAAAACTGATTCATGTGCTTTGTAATCATAAAGCTCATATGAACAAATGAAAAAGGGGCTTCCTAAATGCAGGAGCAAATCCCTGCCTTCAATTCCCTTCTCCTGGCTAAGGCACAAGGAGATAAAAGCTGGAATGATCTTCCTCTGTCCCACCTTCCCATACTGAGACCTCCCTGCTTCCTTAAGTAAAATTCATAAAAACAAACAGCTGAATTTAAGCCTGTTTTGGATGAGGTTTTCTTTTGCCCTAACCAAGCAAATGAGTTCAGTAGTTACAGCACAGTAAGGGGACAAAACTCTTGGTAACCAAAGCTCTTTGCCTTCCTTTGAAGCACAGATAATTTGAAAAGGAGCAACTTAATGATGAAAACTTAAAACCTTCAAACGAAGTGAAAAATTAAATTAATGGGATTTCCAGCCAAGTTGTACAATGACTTTTAGTGCCCACTAAAAGTCACATTTTTTTTAACTTTTGAGTAAAAGAGCTTATGCTATTTTGTATGCCTTTTCTTTTTAATGCACACAAGTGACATTTTCCAGGACTTGGAGGAACACTCTGTTCTTAGTAAAGGATCTATTACCATTTCAATATAAACTGTGACAGTTACACACTGAGAATTAGCTGTCGAAGTAACATTAAACCAAGATTCTTTAAGTAGATGAAAATGTTAAAGAAAAAAACTTTTAATTTATAATTTATCAGAATGTCAACTACTTATTGCTTCTATAAAATGTTTCAAAATGCACAGCAAAGGAAGAGTTTTGATTGTAGCTAGAGATCAGACATTAAAATTTAAGTATGGAAGTGCAAGACCAAATTAAAACTAAAGAGAAAAACAGGCACATCATCAACTATGTTTGGAGGACTAAGTTCTTTACTGCTTTTTGTTTAATTAAATTTGATTTAAACTACCAAACTAATACCACATTTATAACACTAAATTACTCAGATTTACTGATTTTTGGAAGTCTGCTGAATTAACATTTCTCCTTACAGATTTAGCTCAGTATGAACATACAATGACAGGTTTGGTTGCCTCAGCTAAGTCATATTAATTTGAAATGGAACATTACCAGATTTTTGGCACAGTATTTTCAGTTTTACATTTAAACATAATTAACTGACAAAGACCAGAAACCAGTGTTTTTATTAAAGTGTTTGTCAAGAAATAAGGCACAGAAAGGGAGTCCACATCTGCTTAATTCTCTTCTGTGAGAAACAATTTCCAGGTGGTTTTTGTGGGTTTAGGGGTTTGGGGTTTTGGGTTTTTTTAAGGTAATCTCCCAGAAGTATAACATTTATTTTGTTCCTTCTCTTTTTTTGTATTATGTACAAGGAAATGTAATAAGATTCTGAAATTCCCCTTTCCACAAGATGAACCTTTTCTACTTTCATAAAAATAATTTACTCATTCCAGGCAGGAAAACAACAGCATCTGAAGAACAAACAGAACAATAACATGACAAGAAGAGAAGATTTCTGGAAAGGGAGTTTAGTTGTTTTAAATATTTCTGTATGATTAGAAAGGCCATGGAATGCCTGTAACAGTCTTTTCCTGTATGTTTGAAGTGAGTCTCAAACATCCTCTTTGTATATTTGATCTCCTCAACTGCTTTAACTCCTCTGTCTCTGGTTGACAGGATTCCTGTCTATCTCTGAAGCTTCACCAAGTCCAAAAGCAGCTCACTCTGCAAGGAAGTTCAGTAAATAATCACAACAGCTCATACAGACTTCTAGGATACAGCACAGAGTGCTTAAGTTTAATTTGCTCATATTAATTCCATGTTTGTTAGGAGAAAGCTACAAATTGCTGAATTTCTTCCTTTCTCCCCATGCCTCACCTCCTTGGGAGGACTCCTTAGCTCCCCCTCAGCAGACTAGAGGAAAATATTGCCACTAAAATCTGGTGTCCAGACCTGTAAGTTCTGAGAGTTAACTTTCACAACAGCACTTCTGCAGCCAAGCCCCTTCAAGCTCCAGTCCAGGTAGTTACCCCTGTCTGTTCATATCTCCATGCCTACATCCTTCCTATTCCTGACTGCATTAACTAATCCACATGGAATCTCCTACACACATTAGTCACAAAAACAAATGCTCAATGTTTCCAGGCAATTAGGACACATTTAGTGCTTTGCAGCACTTTGATTAAAATGTTTTGAAAAGCAGTCACAAACCTTTACTCATACAAATGGAGGTGTTAAGAGCTGTCAAACCCACAAAACTAAGCCATACCTGAGACTGTTTCTCCAACAAAGTGGCTGCTTAATATTTTATGCAGAAAGTAAATGGAGGAAATCTGAAGTGCAAGTAAAAGCAATAAGCAATCTCAGCCTCCGAGGTTCCTCTCATTTAGAGAACTCTTATTTGTGTACAGATAGAATCAACAAATCCAATTGCTCTTTACCAAAGCAAATGTCCCCATTAACCACTTGAAGCAGAAGAACAACTTATTTGTAAGAAAACATTTAAAGTGTTTATAATTGTCTTGACAATTCTAAAGACAATTGATACATCTCTTTTGAAGCAATTGCAAAATTAGCAATTAATCCAATCAAGCCATAATTTGAAGAGGGGGGAAAAAAGGAAGAAAACTATCTTGGATTCCAGTTAATAACTTCTTTGGATTTTAATGAAGAAAGCTTTTTCCTCCCAAAGTTATGGCATCATAACAACACATTGTTCGAGTTTCATTTCTACTTTAAAGATATAAGTAAGGGCTCAACAAGATAAAATTAATCTTACTTTGGAAAAATAATTAACCATTGGGCAGACATTTCAACAGTCCAACTTCTTTCTCATCCCTACCACTGCTCCAAGATCAAGCATAGAACAATCCACAGAAACGTGGTAAGTAACACACACTGCACAGTGGAATGGAACCTCACCAGTGAAAGGCTTTCAGAGACCTCAAGCAGAGGGAATGTACACACAGCAGTACCAAGGCTGCTGATCTGGAAATAAAAATACTCAGCTTTGGGGTCTGCCACTGCATGCTCCATCACATGACACATAATTCAAAGCTTTTAGAGGTCATAGTGAAACAAAAATTTCAGGGTCATCAAGAGACCTTCATAAAATGAAACCATTTATAAGGCAGCAATAAGGCATTTAACATATCTCCAGACACAGGGAGTGTATCTGCAAAGCTGTGCAAATTCTTTGTCCTATGTTTTTCCTACACAAGAAAATAAAGAGTTCTTAAGGCCTTAAACCCAATAGATTAAACACTGAAGAAAAAGAAAAAACCACACAAACTTCTAAAGCACCTTTCAGGTATTCACCAGCAGCGGCACAGAAGTAGTGAAGTTGGAAATGATCAAAAGGGATTTTAAAAATGGCTGTTACTGCTCTTATGCTAACAGAGATATCAGCACAATCTTCACAATTAGAGAAGCAAATGCATTTTCTCAATTCACTATTTAGTGAATGTAATTATATATTAATGACGATGTTGAAAGGAAATTATTGTGGAACACAATTTCATACCTACTGCCCTTAAGACTTCAAGCACAAAATGTAAACACACTTAATAATGTAATGTTTCATTTTACTGCAGCAGCAGCAAAAGACATTTTAAGTCTTTTTCCTAATCACAACTTAATTTGAGAAAAAAGCAACAGCTAAAGGGAAAAATAATGCCATGAAATGAATAAAAACTCCTTTCAGGGAGTCATAAGTAGGGTTGTTTTTCCTATAGTTCCTATTTGTCACTGGAGTTGGAACAACTATTTTGGCAATCTGAGGTTGGGCTGGGAAGACAGTGTGAACAGGGGAGCCAAGAGACTTCATAAGAAAAGTGGCAAGTCAAAATAATCTAAAGAACAGAATGTCAGCAGAATATCAATTATGTATTCTAACCCTGTGGGTTAGAATCCTTAGACTTTCAAGGCATTTGGATAATTGTGAATAGCCATACAAAAATATCAGAAAACTACACTGAAATACAAAGATATGTTCATTGGAAACAAACCTCAGACAAATGTTGTATCTTTCACAGAGATATCATTCAACAGTGGGTCATTAGAAGCCCTGAAAACCATTCCAGGTCAATTACCAGGATTATACAAAACTGGGAGAGAACCCTGACAGCTAAAAAATCAAGGCAGTAAATTAAAAAACTTCCAGAAGATCAGGCAGAAGCTTCTAACTTCCATGTCAATCAATAGAAGCTCATTCAGAGATTTGCTCCTCACCAAGCTGAGGGCTGGCAGGGAGGCCTGGTTACAACAGAAAGATCTGAAATAAAAATATTTAACTCCTTAGCTTTAAATTGGGCAAGAATATCTATGAATAAAAAGACAATTTTACCAAACCTCTGCTGGTTCCATTCTGCAAAGTCACTCTCGAGACATTTCAAGAGAGACCCAGACCAGCCTAGAAACAGACATCATCAGCTTCTTCTCAAGGAAGGAGGAGTGGGACACAGGGACAAGACAAAACCCCTCCAAAACCTAAAAACAAATACAAATTTGCATGTATCCAATGTGCCCTTCTGGCCTAACTTCTACCCCCATGGAAATTATCAACACAGAGACATCATTCTTCCAGATAGCCAGGGCTCCTGTCTGACAGCAGAGCTCCTGCTGCAGCCAAGGCTGGCTACTGACAATTTATGTACATTTGACCATTTTACAGATTGCACTGAATTGATGGTCTTGTTCTTTTGACACCTGTCTGAGATAATCCTTGCAGAATATTAATTTACCTAAGTCCTTGTATTGTTTTCAACATCTTTATTGATCTCGTTGTTTACCCAGACTCTTATCAGCTGAAAATATTAGCCAGCAGTAACACAAAGCCCCTAACCTTGAGCAAAAGGAAATAACAATAATGGCTGGAGACAGGTCCTTGGGAGAGTCTAAACCATATTTTCAACTGCTTTTATATAAAGTGATTTGACATCCCATATATTATTCTTATTTACTTCTGATTACAATCACATACCTATTCAATCTCATGGCAGGAATGGCCACTTTAAACTGCAACTTTAAGCTACAGTAAAAGTTATTTTAACTGGGTTTTTAATATCAATACAATAACAGTCACAGGTAAATTTATGGTAACAATTTTAGAAAGAATGAAAAGCATACTGCTTGTATGTTCAGCTTGAATTCAGACAGAAAATTGAGGTTAAGCCTGTTGCTTTGATTAATTAAAAACTACCTACCCAAATTCAGTAAAAGATTATGTCTCACCTCTGCCAGAAGCAGAACATAAAACATCCAAGCTTCAGCAAATGTGAGAGGTTAAAAGCCTTACTGAAGTATAGAAAACACAGCTGATAAATGATTATATTTATCATGAAAATCAATAGCAGAACAACAAAATTAGACAAAGCCTAAGGAAAATGCTTGTGCTGTCAGCAGCCACAGGGCATTTGTATTAAGATGGCAAAAAGGCATCAGCTGCCACTGAAGGTCTGCTTGTGGTAGTTACATCAAGTGCATGAAACATCTGAGGTAGGACTAGATATCCCTGGAAACCAGACCAAAGCAAAGCCTGAATTCTAGAAAGTGAGGCACAAAGACTGAGCAATATCATTAGGGACACCCAAAAATCTCTAGTTCAATGTGGAAAAATGAAATCCCCACACTCTTTTAATAGATGATTAAAGCTATCAGTCAGAAGCACTGTCTCATAAATCTTTTGTTTCCTAGCTGGTTAAAGTCAAATATCAGTATGCAACACCATTTTTGCAAGCCAGACTAATCAGTTAATCCTAAAACACGAGTTTAAATCCCAGCTTTTTGCTTAGCCTAGCCTCATGTTTAGCTACCACATCATTTCCCACCGAGTTCATTTCCCATTCGGAGCCTGTTGCTCAGTTCCTGCTTTTAACAAATCCAGGAGCACGTGAGCTCAGTGTGCAGAATCCCCACCTTTGGCTCAGGCCTCCCCACTGAAGGAAGCACATTTCCCACTCAACTGTCCACAGCTTCATCCAGGAAAACGAATTACACACGTCCCCAGACACATGTAAATAAACCGAAGAAATTTCAGATTTACAGCGCTGTCTTCAAACCCTCTCCCCCAGCTCAGGGAGGATTAAAAAGGACTTCAAAGAAGCCTGAGTTCCAATTAAAACACTGTGACCACCCCGGGGACACAAAAATATTCCTCTGATTAGCGAGATGCGCTCTTTGAACTGTTTAGCTAAAAAAAGCTTTCAGAACTTTAAACAAATGCAGTAATTCTCTCTCGTACTTTTTTTTTTTTTTGAAAGTTTCTAAAAATTTAATACTCAAAGTGAAGGACAAATAACATTTAAAATAGAAAGTTTTATGGAAGCCCATTAGCACATCAGCTCTAGGCATCACTAACATGAGACACACCAAGACCTGAGTGCTGCAGTCCCAGTACAAAGCATACAACACAAGTTGTCAGAACAGAAGAACCCAGAGTGTCACTGCTGCTGCAGAGGTGGTGGCACCCCTGTGTTATGATATCCCAATCTCACCAGCCCTCAGAACCACTCTCCCTGAAGGGCAGAGCACATCAATCCCACCTCGTTTTGAAATTCTGCTTTATTTCCCTAACATCCAAAGCTCCCACGCCACACATCCAAGTTCTTTGACACATGGTGATAATACAGCAGTTACCCTCAGACTTGGCAATTAGCACAGATTTAAATAAAAAGCTCTTCCTAAGCTTGCTGCAAAGAAAATCAAAAGAAAGAAACCAACACTCTCCATCCCCTCAGACTCTCACTCCCAAAACCAGAGCTGAATTACATAGTCCAAAAGTTTTAACATCAAGAACAATGAATGCTAAGAACAAATGCTGGGAAAATAACTGAGGCTTAGAGCATGCCAAAGCAGTTGGAGCTAAGTGGGCATAATAAACCTGCCTGTGAAAGCCAAACCCCAATCACCCTCATCCATAAGGAATGAATAATTCATGGCAGAAGGAGACAGAACTTTAAGACTTGTTCACAGAAAGTGGATCTGCTCAAGTCTAATTGCATTACAGATGTGAACAGTGGCATTTCAACAATTAGTCTTCTCCTTTTGCCAGTTTGTGCTCAAAACCCCTCACTCAGCTCAGGTACCTGCATCCAGCACAGGGTTCAGAGCAGCCAAAAGCAATTGTGGCTTCCCTGTGTCTGCCACAGCTCCTGGGACTGGGATTCAGACAAGGACTGCACTGGTGTCACAAGCACTTGGACATCACCTTGGCTTGCTGCTATCATGGAGCTTTGAACACTCTCAATCCTGAAGCTGCTGGGGGAGGCACTAATAAAATTAGATGATAAACACGGACAAAGTTTGAAATGTGTCCACAGAAGAGAAAACTCCTCTCCTCTCTGCTAAAAGAAACCAACAACCTTTTTTCACACTTTCACATCCTTCCTTTCATTCACATTCACCTTCAAGATCTTGCTTCATCATGCTGTATGATACAGGACTACCCACAAACCAGTTACTTTTCCTTTTTTAGCAAATGGATGCTACAGAACCAACCAGGCAAGAATAAAAGAATTAAGCAGCCTTCCCAAAGTCTTCAAAACATCCACCCTCCTGGAGATCTCCTCCTGCCTTCTCTGGGATCTTCAGCTTCCAGATTCTGCTCACTGCTGGTGTGACTGCAGCTTTGTACAACAGCTCCACAGTTGAGGAAAATGTGCATCAGATATTCCCAACTCCTTGGATTTCACTGGAACTTGATTGGAAGATGCTGCAAGGGAGTGCTATTTATACAGTAAGTATTGTGTACCTGAGATGTTAAACCTGTCTTTGGACAATGGTTTCAGAAAGCACAAATGGAAGCTGCAGCCATTAAACCACAAAATAATTTAAGTCGCAGCTCCCTCAGTCAGCAGCTTTCCTCCAAAGTTTGTCTGAATTCTCAAGTTTTCCTGTTACATCACCAAGAAAATTTTTAATTTACTTCAACCATCTTGGTTTATAACCTGAGCACATGCCAGCTAAAAATATTCACAAATCTCAGCTCAATTCTTCTTCTTCTTCTGCTGAGCCACAGCTTCTCTCATAGAATTCCCCACTTCAGAAGCACCCCGAAGAAACAGTGCCAGAAATCCACATTTCTTGTAGGACTTGATACCACCACTATGTTTAGTACTAAACCTGTGCAAAGACAGGATTAAAATGAAAGCACAAAGGCATATGGAAAACAAGTCCCTCTGTACTTGAAAGCAACTTTGTAAATGCAAATGCTACAGAACACTTGGCCACATGCTGAGCATTTACTCCTTGCAGTCATGTATCAAGACCAGAATTTCTGAACTGCCAAAACACCTTTTTTCTACCACATTCACCATATTTTTTTAACAAGAAAAAAAAAAAACAACCTGCACACAGCACATGACAGAGAGAAGACACTGTTAAAAATTTTGTAACTAATGCTTAAACAGGCAAAGAGCTTTCTGTAAGTCTAGGTAAGAGGATGACTGGCTGAAAAATAAAAGTCACACGTCCAAGTTGTACCTCTCATGTAAGGAGATGAACTCTTCAATCAGTGCAAGAAACACACAGAAAGGTTCAACAAGTAGGAGCCTCCACTTGAAACCAACACCTCCCTGCACAGGCATCGTGCTGCCCTCTGCACCAAGTCAGACACATCCTTCACTGGCACACCTTTCCCAGAGAAAACTGGCAAAATCCTGAAGGGATGGACACAATTACTGTACTGAGAGATTCAAATGTATCTATTAAGAAACTTTTTTGCTGCAAACCCAGGGAACTACATAAACAATCCCAATTTCCGTGTGCACATTCACCAGAGTCTGTCAAACTATCCATTTTTTAGCAGGCTTAAAATGAACTGCTCCAGTGTACAGCTCCTCAGGAAGGAGAAACGAGAGATGCCTATTGATTAGGTGTCAGGGCTACCTCAGTAAAGAGAGAGAGAACGTAACAGTGGAAACAAAAGTTGCCCACTACATCCTCCCTTCAGAAAGCACAAAGGCTTTAAATACATGAAACCAGCTCAACTGTGTAGTTACCCTCTGAAAGGCCGTCAATTACCTAAATTGGGCTGTGTGGCAGGGAGGAATAAAAATGAGACAGGGTCAAAGCAGCTCTGGAATTAATTGGGAGGGGAGAGGGTATATTTCAAAAGAGGGGGAGTTTTCATTCTCGACTGCCTTCCTTCTCCCTCACTCTCCAGCAATCACCATGGCCCAAAGAGACAGCAGAGGAAGATTTCATTAATAAATTTATTTCAACTTCCTTTTCAATGGTGCTAAGAATGTATGCAAATCCATTCATAATTAGGTTTAAAAATTCCATTTCATGGGATAATCAGACTTCAAAAAACTCAATTTTAGTTTTAATCAGATTTTAACAAGGATATTAAGTCCATTTCGTTCAGAAGAGGGAGAAACGGTGAATTTAACACAAAATGTATTCAAGCTTAGCCCTGGGAGATAATTAAATAAAATTAATTTGGCAAGGGTTGTCTGTAAATGGAAATGCTCCAGACAGCAGAGCAGGTTCCTGAAGGAAACAAAAGCAGTTCATTACTGTACAAACAGATACAAAGCTTATTGTTCAGACAGAAGAGAATTGCAGCTCCTCCACAACAGCAGGACAACCTGAGCCCTTGAGCTGCCTCTGACAAACGCAGCAGTGTGTGGAGGAGGAGAAGGTGGTTATTTCCCTCTTGTTTCAGCTAAGTCCCCACTCCCCTGGCACAGCAAGGAGGGAAAATGCAGGGGACAGCATATACAAACCTAACAATTCCAAATTACTAAGCACAGAAAATTATAAGAAACAACCAAATGAAAGACAGCTCCTTTAAACTATAAAAACCTACGTACAAATTTGAGGCTGTCAGCAAGATTCTTGCCAGAGGTGGTTCCATCAAATTCCATGTAATGATTTAGTCACACCATAGAACTGAATCCCAACTTAATACAAAAGCATCCCATTCTCCCTGACAAAAGCCACAGACACAGATGCTAAAACTTTGGTAACTGCCCTTCTGATGCTTGAATTCTGAAGGGCCAAGTAATTATTTTGTAGCCCTTACAACCTTAGACACAAAAATACAATTCTTTTAACACTGTGTTTCAGATGTCTCTGACAATTATTAACATCACATGGGTACCAGAGTATGAAAGTCACTTCTGATAAACACTCAGCTGTACTATAGATTCAGACATTCTGGTTTAGGTTTTCATGATGTATATTGCTTAAGAGTTTACCTAAACTTTTCTCCAATATTGGACACTTTTAAGGTTCAGCTGGACTCAGTCCTGGGCCATCTTGTCCAAACCAGGCTTTTGTCAGGATAAGCTGAACCTCGATATCCCTTCCAACCTGGTATTCTATAAATCTGTGAAAAATCTGACCTGGACACCCCAGCACTGAAAAGAACAGAATACAAAAACCTGACAGATATTTCTGGAAAACAAAAAGCTATTTTAACTATCTAACTACAGTCAAGTGACATTGAGAAAGAGCATGTTTATCTTTAGCAGCTGTCACAAGCCATCCAGGCAGGAGCATGTGCATTTCCAAGACCTATGTCTACTCAATTAGAAAAAAAAGTAATTCAGAGCATTTTTTCACTCTTCCTCTCTACCAGCCTTGCAAATATATCACTTATTACAAAGTGCCAATTGCATTTCCCCTTGCCAGGTACTCACAGACAGGTGAGCCAAAAGGTGTTGTGTGACCTTGACAAGTGGGCCAGCTCTCCAGAAGGCAGGTGATGCCTTTGCCAAAGTCACACTGGAAACCATCAGGTCTAAATGAAAGCTTGTCACAAAACAGGCTTGATGCCATCAACCTTGGCTGCTGCATTTGCAGAAAACCACCTGAAGCCACAAAGCCTTATCTCTGGGATTACAAAGAGCACCAAGTCAAATGTCATTTGCAAACACAGTAGCAAAACTGAGTACAAAAAACTCCTAACTAGGTTAGAGCTTCATCTTCTAATGGAGCCAAGAGCAGAGCTGTGAAGTATTCCCAAAAGCTGTCCCAGTTTACTGGATGAACAGCTGATTCTCTAAGTGAAGATGCAGACACTGAACATATTCTCAGTCAAAGCCAGACACCCCATTTCTGCCCTCCTTAGAAAAGTTAGCAGGATTTCAAGCTGTCACTGAAGAGCTTGATGTGTATCGCAGCAAGAGGATGACTGTTTCATTAAAACAGAAAATAAATCAACTTGGTCAGCAGGGAATAACTCAAATCCAGAATTTCATATTTCTTCCTACTCAAAAGATTTATCTTCCCTTTTACTACACTGCTCATATCAGAGTATCTCTGGAAGACAGTTTAAACAAGTAATAAGAATTCAAAAGCAATTACAACAAGAACAACTTGTGCCAGAAAATGGTTCTTGCAATAGCTGCCCATTACTCCCTGCAGAGACACAGAAATTGTGAACTCTGCTGACAAGAGAGTTGAGAATAATACAGAGAAAGGGAGTGAGTAAGGATTGAGTCCAAGAGGTACTAAAAAAGCAGAGAAGAGATGCTCAAAATCTGAATCAATACATTTCTGGAAAAGCCAAAACACTGCCTGTGTTGGAAGGTTAGGCTCTGTGACAGATCTGTTCCTGCTTACAGCAAGAGGCACCAAAAGTTGAGAGCAGCTTCACTGCTGCAGAGGTTTCTACCACACTGTTCAAAATGGATCATGCTCCTGCAAGAACACCATTCTACAGAACGTGACTTCATTAGAAAAAACATTCTGCTGCAAGGTGATGACCAAAATATGTGCAGATTGCCTAGCTGAAAAAATAACCTTTGCCAGTGCATTCCTAGAATTGTACATCAGTGGAAGGGAGGGAGAGAAGGTCCCATGCACCTCCACCTCTTACCTGCCTTGGCTAAGTGGGAGAGTTGGCATGTTTCATCTCCTTTCTACTGAGCATGCCTGCCTCCATTTCCTACAAGCTGCTCTAACCCCACTGAGAGCTGCATTTGAAAGCAGAAGCCCTGAACTCTTATTTCAGGTATGCAGGTCAGCACTTTGTAAACAATCCCCAGCCACTGATTCTGGGTGTTCGCTAAACACAGGGACCCACTCAGCCCCCAACATCTCCCAGCTTTGCTCCCAAAATGGGAATCTTTCCAATTATTCCAGCCTCAGTGCTCTTGCCAGCCCAATGCACTGTTTGCTCTCATTCAGGCAGCTCACTTCAGGCTGTGGGTTTTGTAGGTTAAGACAAAAAACACTTTTCATTTTGTCTCAAACAGAAAAAGACAACGTTTATATAAACAGCAACAATTTAGGAAGCTTACTTCTAATACCTTACAACTTTGCTGAATATTGTTTCAAATAAGAAAGATTATAGCTGAAAGCAAAACATTTTCTATTTACTCTATACACATAACACATAATTGCTCCAGACTGCAAGAGTCTTTACTTTTTAAAAGGGATGGAGGGCACCAACTAAAAATCTTTATGCTTATTTAAAGTTCATACTGATGAGAGTTAACAAACTTTCATTCTAAAAAAAAAATCTGCTTCCATTCTTGCATGTTACTCTGGGTTTTTCTATCTAGCCAAGATAGCACTGACATTGGCCAGAAATGGAGTAAATAATCCAATCCACCATGCTAATTTCCATGCTATGAGTTATTTTAAAATAACAAACAACACTTACATAATCACAGCTAGTTCAAGAGAACCTTGAGGCACTTATCACATTAATCTTTTAACTCACTAACATTTCAAGTTCACTGTGCCCTTTAAGAAATGTTGGAAGATATTGTGCTGTGCTTTTGCTACTCCAAGACACATGGATTTTTCTCTCTGCAAGCAATGCATAGACAAAGGTAAATTTGCAAGAATATTCCCTTTAATAAAGTAGCTGGTGAGGAAACAGAATATAACCCAGGTAAAGATAAGCTTTCATCAAAAATATTCACTGGGAAAGCAGTCCCAAGGGAGGACAGATTGGAGCTTCAGGACAAAGCTTACATAATAACTTCACAGGGCATGTAAGCAAACTTGTCAGAGCAGGTGCATTTTTAACAATGCTAAAAAACTGAAGCACTGTAATGTTCATACATTTCCAATTTCCTCCTACCCCATGTTGATGTTGCTATGCTGGCTGTTAGGTACAATTAAAACAGAAAATTAGACCTTTCCTGGCCTATCCAGCACAGAACTCCTCACTGCACTGATTATAAACCAAAGAGAGATGATTAAAGCAGCCCCTTCCCAGCTACCTCAGAAGCAGAAATCCGAGCTCTAGGCACTGAGGAGGTTAAGCACTATCCAGGAGTGAGTCATTCTCAAAACACCATCAAGATAACCTGCACCAAACACACTCAGAAAAGCTTCTCTGACGATACAAATCATATTTTGGTCTTATCAGCACTGACAGATAAGCTCTTCTTAATAGTTCAGTGCATTTTTCAGCCAACTGCTTATTTCTCAACATGAACAAAGGTCAGCTGCTCTCACACTTCATGTCCCTGTCCACAGGTTTTGTTCTGCATGGGCAGAAAAATGGACATGATCTGCTTTTACTCACTAACCCCCACTCCCCCTTCCCCACCTCCACTTCTCAGAACCCTGGTATTAAATAAAGCCTGCAATTCCAAACTAAAATGCACTGCCCCCTCTTCCTATTCTTGATTACATCCCTGTTGTTTACAGATAGGCACATACACATTCAAATGAAAATGGGACTGAAAAGAACCTTCTAGTTTAGGTCCTGTCCAGTCCTTTGCTATTATGAACTCATCTCTTCCATAACCCTGTGGAGCAGTACTCTGGATACCTTTGACTCCACTGGAAGCTGCATTCAGAACTTTAGTCTTTCTAAAAGTAACAACCTCCTTGTAACTGCATTCATGGCAGGGTTACAGCAATTTGATTTTAACGCCAGTGCAAGTCTTAAGGATAACTGGTTCCTTTTCTCACCAGTGTGGATCCCCCTTCCTATCCATGAATTTCCTGGCAGCAATTACATCTCCCACCAGACTCAGGCAGAGGCTGTTCCATTCCACACTCAGTGGGCTCCCAGACTCCCTCCAGCAGCCACTTTCTGCATCCTCCACTATCTTCCTCCACACTGGGTGACCAGAACTCTGAGAAGCATCTCCCAGACCACTTGAACACTTTCACCTCCATAGCAATTCTTCTCCTGGTGCACCCCCTGTGTGAGAATGAACAGCAATTGTAACAAGCACACAGCCCTTCTGGTCCTTTCCACTGCATGTGCTACATTTTCCAAAAGAAGTTTGCATTCAGCTCCCAATTCCCTGGAGCATTGTGCTTTGTTTCATTGAATTTTGTCCCATTTCTGCACTCTAATCCTTAGGGTCATTCAGTTCCGCATATCCAGCTTTTGTGTATTTATGAATCCTCTGAACTTGGCATCATTAGCCAAGTTTTATCAGCACACACCAAATTTTTGCACCAAAACCATTAATAGAAATACTAAATAAAGCAGATCCTAAGGCTAATCTTTGAGGAATTCTACTTATCCTTGCATTTTCTTTCAACAATACTGAATCTATCCCTGCTTAAACAATTCTTATACATCCTACAATTCTTCTATTAATTTCCATCTTCTCCCCCATGGTTTATACTTTCCCAAGCAGTTCTTGTTCCAGTGAAGTTCAAAGAAATAAGATTTATTGTGATTTATTTGATAAGATGATCAATTCTGTAGACAAAGAAAGCTGTTACATCAGTGTGGCACAATCCATCTTGGTATTCCTTGATCCAATGAAGAAGGGAGATTCCTTGCCCCTGTAGCTAAAGGCCATGCCCAGGAATACAGGGGAGCAGCACACAAGAGTCTGAATCCCTACTGAAGCATTTTGTTTTGCTTCTGCTCAAAAAAGGCCTCTGCATTTAGAGAAGAGTTTTGAAGAAAGACATTGCTATGCTAAAACAAAACCATCTCAAATATGCATGTATGGGATGTGCATTTTTGTTCAGAAGTTTCCCTGCAAAAGCAAAACTTTGGGGTAAGTGAAGGATAATGCATTGCACATCTAAGGGAGAGGGAAGGCAGAGCACGTCGACAGCCCCAGCTTAAAATTTAGAGCTGAAATACTGAAAGATGCTAAAATGGAAATGGAAAGGTAAAATTAAAACTGAGCTGGAGATTATAGTGGTTATTGGGTTTTTGGAAACGATCAAATGATAGGCTGAATAAAAATCAAGCACAAGCATTTGAGCTGTCTGACAGGAGCAAACCATCCCCTTGCTGATTAGTCTCTGCTATTTAAATGATAATTTCACTTTAAGGCAAACAGGGCTGCGTAATGCAATGAAAGTGGCTCTTTATAAGTGTCTGTATTTTTGAAAGCTTCTCCTTCACAGCAGAGTGAGCAGCAAAGTTCAAGCCATTTACACATAACATGGGTCACTACATGCTGCAAGGAGCCAAGCCACTTCTACCCAACTGTTTTCCAACAGTGTCAAACAATACTGGCAAGAAATACAGCAGCAGCTCAAAATGAAGAGTCTGACTGGTGAGCCCCCCATGGCAAATGGAACACCTGCTATGGAGCAGACAACACCAGCACACATTTCTAAATTCCTCTCCAGACAGTTCTTGTACTCAAACTAGTGAAGTTCTTCAAATCTTCCTTCAACAAAGATGGACAGTGAGCTAAGCTATTGCTTAACAGCTTTTTCTGTCTCCAGAATGCCAGATCTGTGATCCTGGGAAGACAATCTCTTGAACTGCTCCCAGAGCTTTGAAATGCAAAGCAAGGACAGATATATTTTTGATCTGAGCTTGCTTACTTCTCACTCTGATTATCTGATTATACATTACAGTCTTGCTCTGCCTCAATGTCAGGTGCTCGTCTGTTTTATTTTATACTCTTCCTATCTCTCCTTTAGCCTCCAGAGTTATTACTCTGATATATTCAAATGGAAATAAAAGCTTTAATGGCAAAGGAGAAAGAACACTAATATTTTTGAACATCAGAGATAAGTAAAGCGTTCTTTGGAGAAAATTAGTATCAGATAGGAAAGTCTGGCAGGAAGTTTTGCCCAGAATTTCAGCAAAGAACTGTAAAATACAGATCTACAACACTTAAAGGTATCTATGAAATGTGGTTGCTTTATTAAAACTAAGTGGATAAACCCCAAGAGAATGGGAGAAAACTAAACTCTGGTTAAAGCACAGATTTGACATCGTACTTCCAAGCATTGCATTTAAATGCTTTACTCCCAACACCTACACATGGACTGATGTCTCCCAAAACTCCATCTGACTGTGGACTGAAGTCTCCCAAAACTCCATCTGACTGTGGACTGAAGTCTCCCAAAACTCCATCTGACTGTGGACTGAAGCCTGGAGCTTCAGAATTTGAGATTACAAAGGAGAATTTTCTCCCCATGAGTCACAATAAGGTTCTGTCACAGAAAGCTAAAACCTAAGGCAGCATGGAAAGTGAAGAATAATGTACATTTTAAAACAAGAGAACAGAATAATGAAGAACATAAGAACTTAGAGCAATACTCCAGCACTTGCTGCATGTCACATTCAACAGGTGGCAGCTTCCTCCAAGACTTCTCTATGTAAAAATTGGTGGCTTCAGCACACGCACAATTAGGGTAAGACAACCACAAATAGTTTTCACTTTAAACATATACATCACTGTAAAGCCAAAGATGCCCTTTGGAACTGTTCAGGCATTTCCCCCTCAAGAAGGTGTTAAACACTACTCAGGCAGTGCTTTCATCTTTCACACATGCTAAGTCCTACAAATACTGAGCACATAACTTATTTCTATATAAACACAATGATTGCCTTCATCATCCCTTCCAACCCTGGCTGCTCATTGCCACATCCCCTGCCCTGCTTTGGAACAGCACAACTTTTTATGCACCAATGCAGCAGACCTGATGAGGGAACAGATCAGGAATGGGATTGCTGCTTCCCATTCTAGATTCCTTTTTTGCTCTGCAGAGACACCTCTTTCTTTCAGCTGCAGGGTTCACAGAACCAGAAGGTACCAGGTAAGAACAGAATATTTTAAGACAGACACTGCAGTCAGAAGCCCTAGGTGAGACAGGAATGGCAGAGCTGCTCTAAACTGGGACTAACTTGTCCTAGCAGAACAATGCAAGGGAAATTCACTCAATACTAATCCCTGTGCAGAAGTCAGGAGAAAGCCCTGTACTGAGGGATTTGGGGGAATATTAGCAACCTCCATACATTGGCCCTCTTCAAAGAGTGACTTCTTTAGCATTTCCCAAACCTTCACCTTCAGTGGAAGGCAAAAATTAAGAGTAAAATGCAGTACTGTGTCTGCACAGGACAACAGCAGATCATCCATCCATGAGGTAAACTGAGATCTCCTAACTATACAAGTTTCTCTAACAAGCACAGTGTTTTTTGGTTGCTGTTTTCGTTTTTGGTGCTTGTTTGTGGTGGTTTTTAATTACTTGTTCCCCCTACGCAGCATTTATCTCCCTACTGGGTGCCCTGGGAATCCCCACTGTGAGGAGACAGTTTGTTTTATACTGGGAATCTTGTAAACAGCAGTCATGCAAATTTCAGTCTGTTCACAGATCATAAATTACAACTATTTATGAAAAAATGAAGACATAAAACATGAGGCTTCACTATCTTCATACTGTGCTAATCCTAATTTTCTCCTCCAGCTCTAAAGCTGGGGGCCACCAGTGGCCAACCCAAACAAACCAAACTCCTCACCCTCCAACAAAGAAATTAGCACTGTAGTCCAGGGCAGTAGCACAGTTACAGAGGGCAGCCAGCACCAAATGCTTTTAATGAGACTGGTTTCTTGCTTGGTGACAAAAGACCACAGGGCTACAATAGGCTATCCCATAAAAATATTTGCTCCACTATGGAATGATCATGCCAGAATTATGGCATTACTGGAACCAGCAACAATAACTCCCAGTCTTGTCTTGATTGGTTGCAGTTAATTAAGTATCCAGAGTAACATGAGTAATTCAAATTATTTCAACATGCACTACTTTGTATATCTGTCAACAGATTTTTTTTAAACCAGTAACCACTTACTCATAATGGACATTCAGAGAAAGACAAATTACTACCTTGTGAGAAAGGAAAAGATTATGAGCTTCATTCACTACTGCAAAGATATTCAATGTCTTGGATGGAAGAGAGTAGCTAAGCATAGTTAATCAAGATTCAAAAAGGAAAGTAGAGAACTCCAATATTCTCCTTTTTCTTCTATTCACTGAAAAAAAAGAGCACTAATCCACCACTAAATGCAGAATCAAGAAATCCGATTCCCCTTTTCCTCCCTCTCTCCTCCCTTCCCCCAGCTCCAAAAGCAGAATGTGCATACAAGGACTTCCCGTACTGAGTGTAGCACCTGGGTAATTATGAATTACAACTGTGCAAGCCACTGTACTAAATAGAGATGCTTGCCACTTAATTAAACCCTTTCTTAGAGAGGAAATGCATACACATTCACACTATCTCCTCTTCTTAATTGGTCTCAGACACTGCAGGAAGTTAGTCCCCAAGATTTGTCAGCCAGCCAGCCCACAGATGTTTCAGGAAGAAAACCAGGTCAGCATTCCCAGGTTTACTTCTTTGGCTCAAGGCGACAGGTCAGCAGATCAGTGTCTGCTGTCTGCAGCTGGCAGCTCCACCAAGGGAAAATGGTCCCTCAGCACTGGCCCAAATTCCTGCCCAACGTGCACTTCCCTTGGCAGGCCTGGCCAGGCCAGCGAACTCCCCAGACAGCCACAGGAGATCTCACTGCTGCATTCCCCCTGAAGGGCTCTGTGGGCACTCCCCAAACCCAGACTCAGTGAACCCCAAGTGTCTCTGGGTCAGCCTCACACCATCAGCACAGGGAGCCTCACACCAGAACCACAGTGGGACGTGACTCAGAACACCCAAGCCCATGACCAGAGTCTCAGAGCTCCACACAAGAGCCCAAGCACACTTCCCTCTGACACATCAGCCTCACCTCTAATTTCCACACTCTATTCCATGGCCCTTCAGAAAAAGAGAGCTGAGATCCCCACTGTGGAAATAACTGGAATGATTCTGGAAAGTTGTATGAACAAAATCTTCTGTTTCTTCCCACAATGAACACCAAGCCTGAGCTGACAGTACCATTGGCAACAGAAAACAGTGCTCCAAAAAGGAAAAACTGACTTAAATAGGCTATGATCAATATATTTGATCACAAATATAAAATAATTCTCCTGTGTATACAAAGATCTTTGAGCCCAGCAGGTGAATCTGTAAAAACTTTACCCTCATTACTTCTATTAAAAAAAAACCCCAAGCAAAATAAGAAACAAACAAAAACAAACCCTCTATCACACATTACTATTTATTACCTCAAAAAAGAAAAAAAGCTTGCACTAAAACTCCTCTGAAGTTGTTGTTTGTGGCCCACCTGGCAGCCTTCACCCACTTATATAAGTCTTCAGCCAAATTCCAACCTTTCAAAACTTGCCATCTTCTGCTACTTATGGAATAACACAAAGACAAAATTAGCATTAAACCTTGTCAGCTGCTATCAATGGCTACCAGTACCTTCAGTATCTGAGTTACTGCCTCAACTTTAACAAATACTCGATGCACATCGTTTTGCATCACTCAGTACTCCAGGGTATATCTATTTATGGGTAGCAAATCACTTGCCTAATTCATTAGAGGCCAAAAACAATATCAACCAAACACAGACAAACGGCAGCAAAACAGGCTTATTTAGATTAATAGCTCAGAGAACAAGCACCCTCATTTTTTATTTGGGCATCTTCTACATGCTGCAGAAGGGAAAGGCAGAACAACAACGGCGCTGCTCTGAGAATGCAATTCTAAGGCTTGGGGTGGGGAGAAAAGAACCAGGTTGTGAAGAATTCCTATTAAAGAAGACAAAATTAAACTACTTGGTGTAAACATGAAGTTTACAAAGTCAATTAGAAAAACACTGTTTCACATTCCATTAGAGGAATCTGCATAAACCATTTTCAGACCAAGTTACAGCCCGGAGTACTGGGCAAGGAGACGGTGACTGCACACAGGTAGCACTCAAGAGAGTTTAAAAGTTCTGCCGGCAGCAATGACGAGTTTTCCTGGGAGCTGCTGCCCCTTCCCGAGGCTGATGGATTCACACAGGGCTGAATCCCAGGCTGGAGCGATCCCGTGTCTCCCCCTGCAGGGCAGCGGGCGCCATCTCGTGGGGGTTCTGTGCTTTGTCACCCAAATAAAGCCGCCGCCGCCACCCAAAACCTCCCCAAAGTATTCTTCTATTAAAATACATTAATTGTTTAATGGCAGTAGAGGAACTGCCTGGAAAATATCTCTAAGCGAAAAGTCCACTGTTGAAAAAGCAACCTAGTGTGTCACGATTAATATGGTTTGTCAGTGAAGGTGGGCAAACAGTGAAGATGGTCAACAATTCAATTACTCAAATACTGGATTTTGAAGAAATAAAAACTACATCAGCATGTCCTAGAGAGACAGACTGCAAGAAGCTTGTTTTCTCAACACAACCCTTTCCTAATAACCGTTCTAAAAAAGCTGTGTATAAATATCCTTCTACAGGATAGTGCACTCCAAAATAAATAAGACTTTCTTACTCACAGAGCAAGAATTTAACATTTTGTGGATTTTCCCCCTTTACAGCTGAAACCAATTCTACAACAGAAATATCAAGTCAGAGCAACACATGACAAATCTATGAAACCCCTGGCAGCCTAACAGTAACACACACAAAAAAGACCTAGATTCACAATAAAACCAGAGCCAACTGTACTGAAAGGTAGGCAAGAAATCCAAAGGACCTATAATGGAACACAAGAAAGATGACAGATTTATAATGTGTACAGATGAACCATATATAACACATATGATGAGTCCTATTTTATTATCTACTGTGTACAGCACAGGGATATTTTGCTGGAGCAGTACAGCTGTATTTGTTTCCACTGTTTATGAAGAGAGAAAAGCCCAGGAGTTTACAACTGGAATCCAGAACAAGCAAACATAAGATTAGCCAGAGTCAACTGTTAATGAACTTGTTTTCCCCCCACAAGGTGAAGCATTATAAACACTCTTTCATTGTCACCAAAAAGAGACCAGTACTAAAAACAGTTGGATTACCACCACACTCCTGAAAGCTGCACCTCCTTCTCAAGTATTATTACATAAAATTACACTGCAAGGGCTGATCATAAGCCAATCTGACAAAAAGCCTGCTGGGAGCAGGCAATCAGTGAACAGAAACCACTCAGAGCAGACACTGAACAAGCCCTATGGAAGTGCTGGAGGAAATGAAAAATCATCCTCTCTTAAAATGCCACATGCTGCATGCACTTCCCTTACATCCTCGGTACCAATAAAGAACCTGATAAGAAAAGATGAGAAATCCTAATTTATTCCCTTTTCCCTTTCTTATCTAGTTATTAGCAAACAGAACACTGCTCTGGCTCTTTGGGACAATCAGCCAACTTGTTCCTGTTTCTTTTCTACTATGAGAAGGGCAATTAACTCTTCTCAAACTTTCACAAACAGCATTCTCCAGGATCCAACCAGGACAATGATCTCCTGCCATCTTCATCACCCTCACCAAAAATTAATGTAATTCATGCTGTAAGAAGTTGGAGCAAGAAAAAAAAAAGAAAAAGAACAATAAGAGAGGGAGGGGGAAATCATCCAGTCCCACTTGCTCCAATTACATGAAAAGATGATCTTCCTCAAGAGCAATTCCCCTTTCTGTAGAAGTTGCCATTAATAGCACTAAACAATATGGCCCAATCACAAAACTAGCACTTCACAGTGAATATTCTGATTTTAAATGAAGGAGTTATTAGACTTCAACAGGCAGAATCACTTGGTTCCATTTCTCTCCCACTGTGAAATTACCTCGTTAAACCTTTAACAGCTTGAGGTAAGTAAAAAGCTTTTACTCCAAAAGGTTTTGTGAAAAGGATTCCTACAATTTCTGTCCATACCTTACCATAGGAGACTTAGCATAATTCCATCTAAATGTATGGATCCTCAGCAGATGCAGGACAGAACTTCAAGCATGCTACCTACCAGCAGGCCTCTGGAAAAGGTTTGTTATCCTCATTAAACAGAAAACACTGAGAAAATTAAGGGAGGCTCCCAAGTTGGAACACAAGTATCTTTTACATGAAGCAGTGATGTGTCCAAAGCATATGTGCATTTCCAAACAATCCCAGCAGTGTGCAGACACAGCCCTGTGGCTGGGTATGTGGAATGAAAAGAATGGAGAAATAACTGAAAAGTTAAGGTTCTGCTGTTCATGTTTCAGCTTTGACCCAGTGTGAAAGGTGATCAATGCTCACATCCATTTTTTACAAAAAGCATCTCCTTTTCTCGTGTAATAACACTATATATTTAGAGAAAATAAAACAGTGTTGAAACAGGGCACACAAAAGATTCATATATACACAGAACACATTCTGCAGCAGAAGAAAATTATCAGAAATTCCACTGTTTCCAGCTCCTTTTTATACCACATACACAGGGACCTTAAAAAATCTAGTTCACTGCTCCAGATGTCAGGAGGAGCTGTTGAGTACCAGCACACAGACCAGCTGGTGCTACAAAACACAACTGGGGAGTGGGTTTGACAAAATAACTAAAATAACAACATTTTCTCAGCTGCTTTAGGGAAAGAAAGTCACAACGTGATCTAGCAGCTAATTTTGATATCCAGATTTCAAAGGAAATAAGTTTACAACAGTTTGCCATGAGTAGCACACATTCTCTTCTCTGGACATCTAAAATTCTTAGAAATTCACTTACTAAGCAAGCGGAATCTCTAACTAAAAAAAATGCAGCTATACACAGTAAGTTTCAAGACTTCAAAACTGATCCCCAGCCTTCAAGACATTGCTCAAGGTGACTTGGTGAAGAACATTTCTTAGTTCTAAAAGTTACTTTGAAAAATGTGTATCTTATTTTCTTCTCATATATACTAAGATGTACTAGAAGAGCTTCCACAGGAAGAAGGGACAGAAAGAAAGCAAGCATGACCAACACACTTAAGAGATCAGTCAGAAGATTAAGAGGAAAGGGCCTAAAAAAGTCTTACTTCCCTTCAGAGCTGTGAGCACATACCTGATATTTAAGCCAGTGCTCTGGTCCAGTTTCTCCCAGCTTTGTAATTTTCCCAGAAGTTTCTAAAGTAAAGATTAGAAGTAGAGTTAGACATAGACACATGTTCTAGCAGCTCACTTTCCAGAGTTTTCTCATAATCCTCCATGCAAAGTCAGTGTCATTCCATCTCCTCCTGTGGATTTGCTGATTTTATCCAGCACTTTTGCTTTGTCATTCTGCAGCCCCTGGCTATCAAGGTTCTTACCACACACCTGTTTGACACCACCATGTCTGGAGAGAGCTTGATGCCAGAAAAAACCTTTCCAGCAAAAGAAAAGTAAAAGAGAAACATCAAGGCTAAAATAGACACTATGGCAAGATTATTTTTTACACATTATTATGATGAGATTATTCTTTACACAAAATCTCCAGCTGAACAGAAGACATCCTTTTGCTTTTTACACCCTCTTTGCCATAACTCCCCTCATACTGACTTTACAGTTTGGAACTGTCTGGTTTGACTCCATTAATTAAAGGAAGTATCATATCTTAACTAATACAGGAAGAGCCTCAAAGTCAGGACAGGCAATAAAGGAAACTCCTGTTCTGCTCATCCACCAGATGTTCCCAGCTCCTCACCTCATTTTCCAATTCCACAGTCACTAGCTGTGCTTGGACCTTCTCACAGCGTTCCAGTTTTCTTTGGAGACCTTCCACTTCCTCTTTAAGCAAACCATTGTTTTCTTTCATTTCCCTGTGGTGAACATAGAGACAATTACTACAAATTCATGCAACTCAACTCCACAAACTTTCAGATATACAGGAACCCAAAGGGAATTATGGTATTCAATTGACTCACTTCTATAACCTTCACTGCAAAGCCACTGCTACAAAAACAAAACAAAACAAAAAAACCCCCCAAAAACCAGTTTTACTGAAATTATTTTCTTCTACTCTAAATACCATCCTAATTATGCCCAAACAAGCTGAACCTTTGTGTCTGCTTTACTATTTGTCAAAACAAGGGTAACAAAAGTCTCCAAACTCAGCTTTTCAGTTTGGCTGGAACACAGCAAGCAGTACAGACCTGGGCTTTGGAGCACTATTTGGTTTTACTTTAATAGAGGTGTGCAAGGGTGAAATAAAACTGTACAAAACAAATTACCTTTATTCTGTTGGTATGTTTCAATGTAGAAAAACAAGCACGAGAAAAAAAATTCCAAGATAAACAATTTAAAATTATAATGAAATAATTACAAGACCAAAACCTAGGAAAGTTACTTAATTTTAAAAAAAAGAGAAAGTTGGCAAGATGACTCACGTAATTTTAAAAAAAGACAAACAACAAAGAAACATCCAACACCTTAAGGCAATTTATTTCACATTACATTTAATTTCATTTTCCAAATTGATTGCCACTTTGACAATCCAGAAAGCCTGCTCTACCAATGGCTATATCAGAGTGCTTTAGAAATTTAAACAAGATGCTTTCTAAGCATTATGCTGGAACAACAGGCCTTTAAAACAGTGGTAACAACAGCTAAGCAACACCAGTTATTAAAGAAACATTTAGCTGCCTCTTTTCCCTACAGGAAATTCTCTCCCTGAGCTGTACAGAGTTCATCACTACCTTTAAACATTGAATTCTGTTCTAACAAACCCAAATCACCACCCAGATCAATGAATGCACATTCTGTGAGGCTCCTGTGTTTGAGAAGATTCCTCAGATCTTGTCAGATCCTCTCATCTAGTAAGCACCACGACACTGCTCAACTCATAAGCAATATTTATATGAAATACTTCCTTTTGAGCTTTCCCATGTGGAAACCCTAAAGAGGGATGCAAAAGTGCAGACAGTGCAGCTGTAGCATGTACAGAAGAACACAACCCTCAACAACTGAACCCTTCCTTCACCTGAAGTAGGCATTTTCCTCCCTGAGCTGGCGCAATTCACGCTCCATTTTTGGGAAACGAGCCAGTTCTGCCTTCATGTTCTTGACAATTAGAGCATCATGTTCCTGCTGGGACAACTTCTGCTCCAGATCCTGGAAAACATGGGATGAGAACAGGACAGCAGTGACTAAGTTGGAATCTGTAGGAGCTATTTCTGCATTGTACCTTTTAAGCTCAAATCAAGGACTTGAATGAAGTTGGAAGGGAACTCAGGAGGTCACGTGGTCCAATCCATGCTCAAAGCAGGGATGACTCTTGTTGCACTTTTAACACCTGGGCTGGTCTCTCTACACCTGCTTGGTCCAAGTTCATAACAAAAAACCCCTCAGTTACTCATTAAAATGACCCTCTTCTATCAACTGAACCAAATTTGTGATTTTCTTGTCCTCTATCCCTCCATCAAAGCAGTGCAGAGAGAAGCATTTGAATGGCCTGCAAGAATTAGGTACAGGAAGAAACACAAATGTGCATTTCAACATTATGGTAAATGTTGAGGAGTTTTCCACTAAAAACCCAAACTATTTAGGGCTGTGTTGCAGACTTATACCCTGTTTTCCATCCTTTCATTTCAATGGAGAATATCTCCTCTTGCTGGCAATCAGGTTGGTTTTACAGCAAGGCAATACCACTGCTCAAACCTAAGTAACTCTCCTCATCTACCTCTGCCAGGAAAACAAGACAAATGAAAAAGATACACCCTCACCAACATATGTCCTCAAAAAGCATCTCTGTAATGACATTTAAGTTAGTCTAGTTTTGAAAGCTTTACAAGTAATTGCACTTTCTAAACACAACTGCAGAGGAAGGATTTTCTGGGAAGCAGAAAATAGCTGTAGCTGCTGGGCTCATCACACACCATTTGAAAAAAAATCACTCTAGAAGCAGTCTTTTGCAGAGCAAATTTGTGCTGTGGCACAAGACCAAAAACAGCATTCCTCCAGAGCACTGCATAAGGATATAAATCACCTTTCTACAGAGAAAGCATGCTTTTTTCCTATCAATTGATACAACAAAGGCAAAGTGTCACGTTACAGCTAATTGCAGATGGCCTGGTCCACCCAAGCTCAACTCTTGCCAGCAACCAACTCAGGTACTTATATGACAAACTAACCTTTTACTTCTGCAACAGCCAGTTTTTAAAAAAGCAGTGTTCTGTTCTTCCACTGAAGAAATTAATTTAGGTCACAAAGTTTCTTACCTTAATCTTCTGTTCATATTCTGCCAGTAAGGACTGGCTTGCTTGCAGTGTCTGGATTTGCTGACTTGCCTCCTGCCATTTCCTGTTAAGTGGAGACACATGAGGCACTTAAGCACCCAGCAATCAGGTACCAGAAACAACACACCTGCAGCAGCCTCTGACCAACAGGGTCAAACAACACTAACAAGGTAAACGTTACTCTTATGTAACATTTTCAGTCTCACATTCATATCAGCTCCCTCTAATTTAGAAACAAAAATATCCATTCATTTTAATGAAAAGAAGCATATTGAGAAAAATACAAAGCAATCAAGCCACTTTAACTCTGAGAACAACAAATATACACTCAGAGTAAACAAAACTTCACAACTTTGAAATTGAAGAGCTCAAGTCAGTAAGCAATGAAAAACACACTCGTAACTTTCAATTACCCCTCCACTATGATTTAAGGTTTGATATTTTTGTTCTGTTCAGTCCATAAAGTTCAGATCAGCCTCTCCCACCCATGTGCCTTCTGTTAACTCTCCACCAGGAACACGAAACATCACTGAGATTTAAAGCTCAAGTTGGTGGGTTTTTTTCCTCAAGGTACAATTAAAATTGCACCTCAGAGTTGGTTTCAAACAACGGTTATAACCTGCACACCCAGATCAAAGAACCCCTTTGAAGAGCAGAAATCAAACGCTGTTGAAAGTTTTCTGAGTGATGACAGCTGCACAAGACTGAAGTTTTGTTTGCCTTTTTCTCCCTACAGTCATTCATCCCTTGCTTACTTTTTTTCAACATCCAGCTGCTCCATCAGTTCCTGCTTCTGAGAGTCTTGGCTTGTCATCTGCATCTCTTGGTTCATTATATTCCATTGCAGCTCTGATATTTTCCCTTTTAATAAAGTGATGGTCTGAATTATTGGGGAATTAAAAAAAAAAAGCATTAACACACAAGGCTGTGACTCTCCAAGCCAGATACTATGGATGGTGATAGAAATAATTTCCAACTAAAAAGTACTAACACAATCTTAGAAACAATCCCACACTCCTGCAAACCTACCTCAAACAAATGCAAGAGAAAATACTTTTGCATTTTCATTTGCCATCCAAATTGTCATTTACATTCTCTCTTAAATGGGTGACCTCAAACTGGCATGAAGAATATCAGACTTTAAAGTTAGATGATTTTTTTTCTAAATATATTAACTCTAAAGAAAAGCTCACAGGTTTGTTGCCAATAGCCATTATTTAGCTCCCTGTAACTCAGAAAAAGAGAAATATCTCAAAACATTATATATGTAGTGTATCTTCTAGACAGAGAGACAGGTAGGATTCTCATCTTGATACTGATTGAAATAAAAGAACACAGACACAGAACTGCAGCACACATTATTTAGGTAGGTTTAGTTTCTCTTATGTACCATCAAACCCCCTGGTTTTAATCACTGATACTTGGCACATTACATCTGTTTCCCTGCTTTATCACATTGCTACATTTCCAGTGACACCTAGGCAGGAGCAGGGTTTAAGGAGTTAAGTGATTGCTGATCAACAACTGGTGCAGGAAACCAAATTAAAGAGGGAAGTTACAAATTAAATAGCTCAACCTAACTATAATGATTGTTGAGAAGGTTGAGGGTTGAGAAGATGATTTGGGCATCCAAATGTACTGAAACTACCAAGCATCCATTTTGCAGTAGAATGCACAGGCATTTAAGACACTTCAGGAAGACACACTTGGTTCATAATGTTATTTTCATCCACTCTGCCATTCTTGTGACTTCCCTAAACACTTTCCCATATTATCTTCTCCATCACTGTCCCTTTCTTCACATTTCTGAACTCAGATGCTGGATGTTGCCTCACTTTTTTTCTCTTTCTCCATATCAGCTTGTCTAAGAAATCTCTTCTCCTCCTGACCTGCTCACTTGTGTCTGGGTTTGGTTTGGTTCTACACTTTGACAGAAAAGATATACACCACCAGGGTTTATTTCTTTCCAGGTGATGAACACAATGTTCCAGTTATTTTGTTTAAGGGTTTTTTTAATCAAAAAGGTAATTTTTAAGTCACAAGAACTGCAAAGTCACCTGAAGCTATGGATGAATTAAAAATTACTCTGTTCTTACTTCATTAGCTTCGGCTAATTTGCTCTCCTTCTCTTGCAGCTTCTTACTTATTGTCTCCATGCTCTTCTTGTAAGATTTGTTCATCTCCATTTGTTCTTTCAGTTTATTTTCAGCCTCTGTTTCCCTCTCCTGGTACTGCTTTATGCGTGTGAGCAGCTCCTGGTTACGGTCAGCCTCTCGCTGGCCAAGGGAAAAAACACAAAGAGACTTAAGAAGAAAGCAGCAGAAAGGTGAAGCTATTTTTCCTTCTTTTGTCCTCATTACCATGGTCACCAATGGTAATTGCTTTATCATGAAGCAAAGTTACTCAGACCACAGCTTTAACCTAGCAAGGACAAAAATCTTATCAGCAGCAACTCAACGGAATCACCCAGGGAAATGGAGCTGGAAAATTAAGAGACCACATCTTCCAAATCTCTTACACTAAGGCATGATTATGAGAATACAGATGTGGCTTCACAGACTCCACTGCACACTCTCAGGAGATCAAAGATGAGAACATTGAATCTCCAATTTAAAGCTGACCCATGGACAGCAAATTGACTTTCAGAAACTCAGACCTCAACACCTGGGTTAATAAGACAAACTTCCCTCTGCAACTTCTGGAATTGAGGCCATTGAAAAGAAAATATTCTCAACTAATACAATAAATATTTTTGCAGTCTGACAACCTTTCATGTACCATTTCAGTTTATTCCTACCACAAATTGATACTTATTGAAAAAATGCATAGTAAATTGCTTTGCTAATCAAAGGAACTGGAGACACGGATTTGCATAGTAAGCAAGGATTATGCAAAGCAATGTGAGGTTCCCAAAATCTTTATCCACATGACTCAGAAAAACACAGAATCTGAGCAGGGTAATTACCACAGTGCTGGATTAATGCTGCTCCCTTTTTCTGTACCAGTATTTCAAGGGTTTCTGTGACTGACTCAGCTACATTCCAGTTTGAACTCTTCCTGGCTTAATCCCCCATCACCTGACTTCAGAGGAAGGAGGAATTTAGTCATTGACTCCCTATTTCACAACCACACACTAAATCTGTCACTCTCATAAAATACAACAAAACAGACTTATTATTTTTTATAGATTTCTTTTTCAATAATCGCCCACATAGAAGACTTTTATTATGCTACAAAAGCCACTGATCCACAGCTTATTTCAGAAACATCGTTAAGCAAACATATGTGGGAAGAAAAGCAGAACCCAATAAAAGCTATTAGTCCCTGAGTGAGGCTCACTGTTTTATCAGTGCAGGCTCTCTTGCGTGACACTGCATGGCTGGCACTGCTGCCATTCCAATTAATTACAGTCACACAAACCAAATGCTTGCAATTGTGCCAGCAGAAGTTTAAACTCCTCTAGGAGAAAAATGATTAAATACTTCTGGGAGAAACTAATAACAAATCCCTTTTGTTACTGCTATCCATGACAACCTCAGTGCTAAGCGAACAGAATCCAGTGATCAGATCATCAGTCTGTGAACCTAACAAGGCTTCAAGTTCACACTCTAGTGCACATTAGCAAGTTAGTGCAGTGCACTGAGAGCAGTTCTGTGGATGTTGGTGCTGGCAGCTTGACACCCACACCTGCACTAAATGCAAACACAGTAAATGCATTCCAGATTCACTGAAGTCCTGCTCTGAAGACAGTGTCCATTAGCAGCTGAAGAACACCAACCAGGCTTGCTCCTGGAGTGCACCTTTCAGTTTAGTTTCACTCCAAAAAAAGAGTAACTATAGACGTTCTGAGACAGACCATTGCAAACCAAAGCACATCCCTGAACCACACCGAACCAAACCACTGATGTAAATGCTCTCCATGTGTTCTGGCTCAGGCCAATGCTCCCAAGCCATGTGCAGACATCCCACTCACCTCATAGTTCCTGGCATTGGTGTTAGCTGCCTTCTCCAGCTCGATGCGAGCTCGTTTGTGGCTCAGCTCCATCTGCATCTTCTCCCGTTCCACCTGCAGCAGCTGGGATTTGGAATGGATCTGCCCAGCTTGTTCCTCCAGCTGGCCAGTTCATGTGTGAAAAGGGACATTGCACACCATTAACAGCACAACAGTATCACTGAGCCCTGTACTGCTCAGCTGCCATCACCTCGCCATTTTACAAACTATCAGAAATTTGTGGTACCTGTCACACCAGCTGCAGATGGGGAAACTAAGAGTTCAACACCACACTCAGAAACCCACACCAAACCAAAGTGAATTGGAAAGAAATTAATTCCCAGTTCTTAAGGCAGAATTTCTCAGATGTAGTCTGACAAAATCTACTTCTCCATCCAAAAAGCCAATTATGAACTCCCCAAGCCCAAGAAGCACAGATCATGCTCCCGATAAAATGTAAATGCTGAGCAAAATAACATCTTTTTCTACAACCTCTACAACACTACACTTCTTTTTTTCATTTAAATTACCTGAGAGCAGAGACAATACTAACAGAATTACTCACATCCTGTTGATGTACATCCAACACACAGTCAATGGAAACTCTAACCAGAGAGAGCCTCCTGCAAATACTGCTGCCACCAGAGATGTAGCACAGACAGAAAAAGCTTAAATTTTTGTCAACATTCCAAATGCAAAGCAGATTTACATTAAAAAAAAAAGCAAACTTATTTTGTACTTAGAGGCTGAAATAGAAATTATATTAAGATACAGAATAGAGAAACTTCATTTCAGCCTAATAAACAGTCCCTGGGATCTAAGATGTCAATTTACTTTATACTTTATGAGCCTGAAGAAGCTAACAGAAAAAAAAAAGTAAATAATCCACATGGATACAAACAGAGGTGGATAAGAAAGCACAACTGGTTTGCATATCAAAGCCACAGCTCAATGCAAGTCTCCTGGATGTGTCCAGGCAAAGAAGCCTCTAAATTCTGAAAAAAGGTAAGTGTCTTACTAGAAAAATGTTAAGATATAAAACTCCTTTGTTCAGCAATATGAAAACAACTCACAACTTAATTTCCTGAGCTGGTACATAGATATAATTAGCAGAGAATAAATTCAAAGGACCTTTCTTAAACTTTCACAAAACAGAAATTAACCTGTCTGACACTGTAAAAAAATTAAATATATTCTGGAAAAGATTCTGCAATGGTGACAGCAAGCTTCCATTATTGAGTTTGTGTCAATTTCAGAATGTCAGTTTCAGAAAGAACTGTCAGATCTAAATGAAATTCCCAACTCCTGGAATCAAAAGGAGCACAGGACCAGACATAAGTGACACTGCAGGAATCACCAAGATGAGGACTCCTCACCTGCATCCTCTGCTGGTACTGCATCTGCAAGGAGCTTTGAGATGATCCTGGTGTAACCAGCCCAGACGCTCCCTCCATACGCTGTGAAATGAAGTTGTTGAGGGATCTCAGGGTGGAGAAGACAGTGGTATTATTTTCCAAGTCCTCCATGGTTCTGGAAATGGACAAAAGAACATCAGCAAAACACTCAGAGTGACCTGCTCTGCTAAAGAGGGATCCATCACTACATTGAGGAAACACTAAACACAAGGTCTTCCAATTTACAGAGTAAAATCAATCTGCAAATCACTGCTGGGATCCACAGAAAACATGACCCCACCCAGGCTGAAGTTGTACTTTTCTCTGAAATGAGAAAAAGATGCAAGACAGCCTATTCTTCTGTAACCAAACCAAACTCATTGTTCTTCCCCCTAATTTTTGAAGCTGATGGGAGCAGAACTAACTCCACAGTAGCAGCAAACCCTTCCTGCTACACAACTTGTTTCTGATTTCTCAGAAGCACTTTGGACTCTAATCTCCAACAAGAAGTCTTCCCAAGTCCACTGATCACTTGTATAAGTGAAACTGCATCTTATTATGCATATAATGAGATGCAGCTCTTCTTTCTATTTCAGAAGGGTACTAACTAAAAGGCCAAAGATAAATCAAGCCTGGAACTCAAAAAAGCCTGCAAGGTTTTCCAGATTTCAGGAAGCCTTAAGTGAGTCTCTCCAGTGCCTGCACACTCCATAAATCCCCAGAAACATCGGAAAAGGTCCAGGAACAGGAAAGGCAGCCACAACATCCACATGGTTGTACCACAGACACAGACGTGGGGCTGCCTCCGGACTCCTGCACTCTCGGGGTTACCCTGCAGTTATTGTTTGGATTTACAGCATCGCGAGGAGGAGGCGTAAGAGCGGCGCAGAAGCAACAGATGATCTGCCAAATCCCAAACTGAGTACTGGAGTACCAAATGCACCTGCTGACAGGTAGCTCCGGCAAGCCCGTACTAAAAATTAGGCACGACATTTAGGTGTGTGACCCGGTCCGGTTCAGAAATCAAGGTGGCCAAGGCACCGTCGGGGCACGCAAGAACCCACGGCGGGCAGCGAACACCGAGAGCGGCCGCGGCGAGTACGGGACAGCTCCAAGCACCGAGGGGTTCGCCCGCACGACTCTCCCAAAGGAAGAGCGGGGTGGGCCAGGCGCGGCCGGAGCGGAGCCCCCTTCTCTCCCCTTTCCCCCCGCCCTTGCCCCTTCCCCCGTCCCTCTCTCACCGCTCGGCGCCGCGCGCCCCGCTTGGATCTCCCTCCTCGCCCCGGCCACGGGATCTCGCGGGAACTCCGCGCCCGCCTCTCGCGAGAACAGCCGCGCCGGCAGCCGTAACGGCGGCATTATGCGCGCAGCACGCCGCGCGCTACCGTAATGCCCCGACAAGGTGGGATGAAGCTTGGAGATCGGCCTGTCCCCCCAAAAACGCCCCGCGCCCACCTGCTCCGGCAGGGATCCTGTCAGCAGCCCCAAATGAGCTTTTGATGATGAGAAAGGCCTGGGAGTCTCAAAAACAGCCTCTCATATAACTCATGCCACAGTCAGCCTGATAAAAGCACTATTTAATATAAAATTTGTCACTTTCAGATAAGGCAGCAGCTGAATTTATTTGTGCAAACAGATTTCCGGCAATTGAGTCATTCTCCCTACTGGGATCTTAGGAACATCTTGTCTTTACTCCTGAGAAACACTATTGGTCATACCTAAAAAGCACTGGGGAGATGACCTGCATAGCCATGACCCTGTCCCACTGCCATTGACTGGATTTATGGGTGCCAGGAAGCAGCAATTCCTAAATAGAACCTTTGTCTGTAGGAGAGGCAGCAGAGCCGTGGGGCTGAACATTCCCAAGGCAGCTGTGCCTCTCACATGGCTGTGTTACACACCCTGCAGATGTAGATGCAGATCCTGATGTGCACAGAAGGATTTTCTATTTTTACCTGTGCTAATAAATTGCACCAGCTTCTAAAAGGCACTGAATTGGCTCAATGTCCCCTCTGCTGTTCCCTCACGTTCTAACAACCACCTTTATGGTCAGTCTCATGTATGACAGCACTAACAATGCAACGATTTTCAGGCACCCATTAAAAACTCATATAATCAGTATTTTATTTTCATTTCCATTACTCCTTTCAGATTATTCCTCTCCATTCCCAACCATTTGTCCACAAATATTTGAAAAGCCTGATGGACTTAAAGTAGAGTAGCAAATTTTCCCAGGGTCTTAATGGTGGGATTTTCCTTTAAACACCCACTAAGTTGAGATTTCCAATCAATGTCAGAGAATCTGCAGTTCTTGACTTTCATTTCCCTCTGTACAGCCTTGCCAAGTAATAAGATTCCGCAGAGTCTTTCCGGCTGGCCTGAGGCTTTATAGTTCTCACATCCTGGAACTGCTCCTTCAGTCTGTTTTGCAGAAGACGGGCCTCAGATCCATCCCAGAATTTACAGAGCATCGTTCCTTTTGGCTTTAAAATGCTTTGGGATATATCCAGAAGGCCCAAACACAGATTAACCAGCTTCTGATGATCCAGTTCTTTAATGCCTGTGGCGTTGGGTGCCATGTCACTCAGGATGACATCTGCCTTCCCTAAGGGAAGCAGGTTCTGGATCGCCCTCAGCGTGCTGGGGTTTGTGATGTCAGTCTCTGAGAGGAAAACTGCTCCTTCCAGAGGAGAAATCCGCAGCAGGTCAACGCCAAGCACAAAGCCAGTAGGGACAGCAGGATCTGTAAGGATGAATGACACAGGGAACAGTCAGAGTGGCTGCAACAACCTGCAGATGCACGAGCTCTGTGCCAGTCAATAGACAAAACCCACCACCTACCACAGCTGCCCTCTTGTCCCCTGGCAGTTTGCTGGGTGCATCTGGATGGAGGGTTTGCCATCAGCTCATCCATTCAATACATAAAAACTCAGCTACTTTGGGTAGACAAAGAGGATTTTTCTTGGTTTTCTGCTGCTGTTTCAAGGCTGACAGTCCAGAAATCCTGGATAATGGTGCAGATGATAACACCTCATTTTGTAAACATCAATGGCTTCACCCACATAAACCGTGCACAGCAGTTGCTTTCATTTTTTGAGAAGAGAAATAATATTTCAAATAAGCCAAGGTAATTGCTGGAGGTCACACCAGTTTCAGAACTGGATGAAGGGATCTTCCCCACAATAGTTAATCAGATCACTAGCACCACATGGTATGTTTTATTCCATAAACACAATTTCTCTATATGAAGATTTACTAGGCTCACACCTTCAAGTTTTATCAGTGATTCTGGCACTTGCTAGAGTCCCCTCCCCATACTGTTACCATCATAATATTTCCTTGATTTCATAGTATTTCGATTTAGATTCCGTAGCATTTCACAGATCTCTCACACACTTCAAGAGAGGTATCATCCCAATCTTTCCTGCCAAAAAACTGCACTTACCAGTACCTAAGGCATTGACCCTCTCTACAGCAACCTGGCTCCAAGCACCAGGGGCTGCCCCACAGTCAAGAACAGAAAATCCTGGACGAAGAACACAGAGCTTGTCATCAATTTCCAGCAACTTAAAAGCACTTCGGCAACGGTAATGCTGCTGCTTTGATGCCTTGACAAAGGGATCCTTCAAGTGTCGCTCCAACCACCTCTGCTCAGTTCCAGTTTTCCTCAGAAAAGTCACCGTGGTGTGCAGGCATCTGCTTGTCCAAAGCCAACGACTGCCAGAAGAGAGGCAAGTCAACCAGTTAGTACATAACCACTCAGTGTTTCAAAAGTCTCTATAGTAATTCATTCCAGCCACTACAGGCAGCCCAGGGCGGTGGTGGAGTCTCCCTGTTGGGAGACATTCAAAATAAAGCTGGACATGTTCCTGTGTCACCTGCTCCAGGCGACCCTGCCTTGGCCTAGATGGTCTCAAGAGATCCCTTCCAACCCAAATCATTCTAAAAAGAAGGCCGCAAATTTGAGATTTTTGGCACCTTTACTTATCAGGGCCAGATTTTAGATGAGGCCCCACTTGTTATCCTGAGCTAAGCAGGGAAAGAGATCCCACTTCAGTTTCTGCTCTGCTATTTTAAGGACACGACATGGCAGAGTGATCCCAGGAGCCATGCACACGTCCCCTGTGCTTCCTCAGCGGGGCCCGCGGCCTCCGTGAGCTCCTCGGAGGAACGGGGAGATGCCCGAGCTCCCGCAAGCTCCTGAGCCACGGGCGGAACCGCCGCACGGCATTAACATAAAACTCCACACGCACATTAACCCGTTCCCGAGGGAAACTCGGGACTAACAGGCAACGGCACTAAGGACACCCCACCATCCCCCGTGTGGGCACCGGGATCGCCTCAGCCGCCCCGGCACGCACCGGCCGCCGGCAATGGCAGCTCCGGCCGCGCCCGCCATGGCCGCCTCAGCCCGCCCCGTCCCGCCTCCCCTCACGGCCAACGCGGGCGGGGCGGCGGCGGCGCGGGAAGAGCCGGGCTGAGGGTGACACCGAGGCGGGCGGGAAAGCCGCGAGTGTGGGGCTGAGGTGTGCGGGGACAGGGATGGGAGTGCAGGGGGGTCAGGGATTGGGGTAGGGGGTCAGCGATTTGGGGAGGGGGCGCTGGGAGTCAGGGATCCGGGGAGGGGATGTTGAGGGTGATAAGGGATTCAAGATTGAGGAAGGGAGTTTAGGAGGAGCAAGGATTTATGGAGAGGGGATCGGAGATTTGGGGAGGGGTTTCTGGGGGCTCAGGGATTCGGGGAAGGGGTGTTGAGGGTGGTCGGAGAATCTGGGGGGACAGGGATTTGTCATGGGGATCAGAGATTTGGGGAAGGGGTGCTGGGAGTCAAGGATTCCGGGAGAGGGTGTTAAGGGAGGTCAGGATTCGGGGAGGAGGTTTTGGGGAAACAAGGATTTGGGAAGAGGGGATCAAACCTTGGGAAGGGGGTGCTGAGGTAGCAGGAGAGCAAGGGTCAGTGGGAGCGTTAGAGAAGTACGTACTGGGAGAAATACTGGGGGACCAGGGTTTAGGGACCGGGCATTGGGGAGGGGTGCTGGGGATTTGGGGCTGAGGGGGCTCTGTGCACCCTCCAGGTCCCCTCCGAAGGGTGCCGAGAACCCTTGGCACAGCGTGCCCGCCTCGTCCCTCACCCAGGAGCCATGCACACGTCCAGACTCTTCACCCTCGTCCTGGTGGTGCAGCCGTCCCGCGTCCTCCTGGGCATGAAGAAGCGCGGGTTCGGCGCCGGGCTGTGGAACGGCTTCGGGGGAAAGGTGCAGCCCGGGGAGAGCATCGAGGAGGCTGCCCGCAGGTGAGGGCTGGGCCGGCGCCACGGGACAGGTATGGGGGCACAGGTGGAGGTGTTGGACCATCGGCAGTGGGCTGCAGGTGCAGGTACCACGGCTCATCTGGTCAGTGACATCCTCGTGTTACCCACCAGTGCAGTGGTGACCCACCTCTGAACACCTGTTCCCTCATCCTGTGATGAGGGATCATCCACATGTACAGAGAAACAGGATTGCTCCCCCTGTGTCATCTGCAAATCTTAAACTGTCATCCAGTCTGTGAGTAACTGGAACTTCTTGTGTCCTCCCTCCCATCTCCTGGACGCTGATCTAAACTGAGAATGAGTGAGTGGTGGGTGGAGGTTCTTGCACTCTTCAGAGAGGTGCAGAGTTTAATTTTGGCTATATAGCAGAATTACAGCTAATTTAATTTAAATAATTAGGCAAACTCATTATTATTTGATTGTATGGTGACGTTTTTAAGTGCTACTGCTGAGTTGCAGAATTGAATTTCATCAGTAAAAAGGCACAGGGTAATTTTTGAACCTTTTAGTACTGATTTCTTGTAGTTCTTTCATCTCTCTGGTCATTAAATTGAGTAGCAGATCACAGCTGAATTGCTAAACTCCTCTTAAAATTAGGTACCTTGTTCTTTACATGAATGTTGCTGATACAAAGCCACGCTTTGCCATCTCCTCAGTTTCTGATACGTGCCCAGAGCTGCTCTTGCACCTGCAGGAAGATCAGTCATGGTATGCTCAGCTGGTCCCCAACAGCTTCTGCCCTCAACAGCCTCCTCAGCTGTGCCAGCACAACCGCCCAGGCTCTGTGGTGAGCTGGGCCCAGGACAGAAGGGTCTCTGCAGATGTGCTCCCAGCAGCACATGGCCTTAACATACCTGACACTTCATCATGGCTTTTCGTGTAATTTATCATCTCTGAGCAGAGGGAGGGACATAAGTTTTGTCACTTAACATTTGCTAGACTTACCTGCCACCAGCTGTGGGGTGAATCTAGTGGTTTAATGTAGTATTTGATTTCCTTGGTGTGTTTACCTATGCTGGCCCTGAGTTTAACACCAGAACTTCTGTTCACACAAGATGTCAAGTGCTAAAATTTTCCTCAATCCAAATGCAATGTGCCACAGCACAGCCACCACCTGCTGCTGGGGACTGTCCCCGTCCCTTCACCTGCAGTTTACTCCAGAATGACACAGCCAATTCCTGCTGAGGTCAGCTGGGCAGGAAGCTGTCCCCAGAGCCAGCAGCAGCTGGACACGCTGGGCACCTTGCTGGCTGCAGCACCACTGGTGCAGTGTTGCCTCAGGGCACAGCTCTGCTGCAGGAAGCATCACACAGTCCAAATCAAACTTCCTTTGTACCACTTCACTGCACTGGGAGTTGAGGTCTGAGGTTGTGGTTCCACATTGCTCTGTCTCAGCCGGGTTGGCAGAGGCAGCAGGTGTGAAGTGTCCTGTCAGCACAGGTAGTTAAATATTAAGCCAAAACATGAACAAAAGTTCTCAGTACCAGTAAGATTTCCATCTTCTGCTGGGTACAGCACATTCCCACGAGCACCTGGGCAGCTCCTCAGTGGCACATCTTGTAAGGAGAGCATTTAGTGAATGAGTTATTTCTAGTTTGCCACCTGTAATGTTTCCACTTGCTATAGACAGAGCCAAGCAGCTGATGGATAAATTGCCTGGAGAACTGTAGCAGTGTTGTACTTTGTTGTTCAATTATCAGTGCCTGTAAAAGGAGGCTTTTAGAGTCAGTGCTGGAAAGCTGCCTCTATTTTAGACATACATAGCTTCTCAGAAGATAAACTAAAATTAGCCAAGACATTAAGCTGAAGTATAATTTTGAAAGATGGGATCCATGAAATCAATGCCAAAGAAAGCTGGAGCCTTAGAATCATTTCCATTACATTTTAAAATTGTTGTTACTGCCAAATAGGCAACTACATTAATTATTAACTATAACTAAAGAGACACAGTTTCAGAGTACTCCTTATTTTTGTACATTAGAAAAACCATGACTAACTTCTGTTAGAGGGAGGTAAAATAAAAAAACCCTGAGTGCAGAGCATAAAGAGAGGAAATAATTGAATGTGCTTCAAGTAGCTGTGCATGGTGATGCGTGGAAAAGAGCTGGCACAGCTCTCCAAGTGCTGTTAGAAGTCTTGCCTTCTGGCCTCTCATTATGCTCAATGTGCTTCCAAGGAGCAGAAAGGCAAAGTTTGCACAGTTGCTTTGTGTTTTTTACACTGCATTTGAATGGGAATCGGAATTCTCAACCTCCTGTGTGCAAATGGTGTTATGGAGTGTGTAATTTAACTAAGCTTCAGTTTGCCTCAGAAGTGGCTGATGGTGTAACAGGTATAGATGTTCTTTCTGGTGTTCATGACCTGCTTCTCCACCATTGTAAAAGATCTGAAGTGGGCAAAGCCTTTTGCCTGTCTTAATGAAGTGAATCTTGGAGCTCTGAAGCCACACCTGCCTACAGTCACATAATCCAAATACTCACTTCTAGCTTACCTCAGAGATGATCTGCATGTTGCAAGGATTAGATTATACAAATGATCAATTTTGCTGAATCTTCCCCTTCCAACATAGACTGTTTTCCTGCCAGGCTCAGGAGCCTGAAATAACACACAATCTCACCTGACCTGGCCCCACTGTGGTGTTGTAGCAGGCTTGGTGCAGGTCAGAACCTTGCTCTGTTGTACTGTAAGAGCTTTCACCTTTGTTTCACTGGAAGGGATTTAAATGTGTGAGTAAAGCTAATGACTGCACTTCTGTCCTCCCAATGCTCACTTTCATGTAAGTCTTTTTCTGGTGCAGGGAGCTCCTGGAGGAGAGTGGACTTACTGTGGACACCTTGCAGAAGATGGGTCAGATCACATTTGAATTTGTAGGCAACTCTGAACTCATGGACGTTCACATTTTCCGGGCAGATCACTTTCATGGAGAGCCAACAGAAAGTGAGGGTAGGTGGCTGGTGTGGGGAAAGGAAGGATGTGCACGCTCTTCTGAGACAGCACTGCCCTTATCAAATGGAGAACTATTCATGCTAAAATGCCTCCCAGAAGGAAGGCAGCTGAGCTGTAGAGGGAAGCTGCTTGATGACCAGTATTCACTGTGTAGGCAGCAAAAATCCACGAGAAAGTCCCACGCAAATTTCTTTTGTTTTCTGCCACCAGAAATGCGGCCCCAGTGGTTCCAGCTGGACGAGGTGCCGTTCCATCGCATGTGGCCGGATGACAGCTATTGGTTTCCCCTGGTGCTTCAGAGAAAGTTGTTTCGTGGCTATTTTAAGTTCCAGGGACAAGACACCATCCTGGAGCACAGCCTGAAAGAAGTGGAGGAAGTTTAAGAAAGCAGAAGCATTCAGCCCACGTGCTACTGCCCACATTGGGCTACAGCATCCTGAGTATGACTTTGATGAGGGTCTCCTTGCTCAGCTCTCCAGAAAACGAGACTTATTTTCCAGGTCGCTGCAAAGTAAGGAAAGTAAGGGGGTTTCTCAGAGCAGAAATAAAAGTAACAAGATTTTCCATGCTGTGAAGTCTCTGGCTGTGGTAGGCTTTAGTGGTTATGTGATCACAACTATTAAAAACTTAAGTGTTAACCCTTTTTAGTGGCTTAAGCTTTTCCCTCATGAGTGGATTTTTTTTATTATTACTATTAAAATATTTTTTTAGTAAAAGCACTGTTGTAATGATGCTGTGAAAGCCTTTTGAAAAGCTCAAACCAGAGATTCCTTCAGGATCTTCCAGCTGAAAGCAGTGTGAGGTTATGGGAGTTAAGGAAACAAAAGCCAGAGATAGATGTACAGCCCTGTCCCAGCTTTCACTGTTGCAGCTCCTGCTGTGAAGTCAAACTATTTGTGCATTTCAGATAAAAATATGCTGAAAAATTCAACTTCCAGCAAGTTCCTGTTGCAAAGTGCCACCCCTTAGGGCTGCAGGCTTTGTCCCAGGGTAGGAGCAGGTGACTGCTCAGCAGGGTGGGCAGCACAAGTTTAATCCAACATGCCAGAAATAACACATCACATATGTAACTTCTTACATAAGTTTTTTTCTTTTTTCAAACATTTTTACAGACATATAACACTTACAGATAGAATCTTGGAATGTAATGTAGGATCTGTAAACATTTCCAGTCTACCAGCTGTAGTAATAGTTCTTTTAATTCCTGCATTTGGATAAAGTGCTTCATACATAAGGCTATTTGAGCAAAGCAAAGATACAGGATATTCCAGGCAGGCAAAATTCACACCCTCTGAACTATGTTTGTTTCTTGTCTCCTTCCAGCAGTTTTAAAAAATTTATACCACTCAAAAACATCCTTCTTCATCTGCTCAGCAAGCCACAGCTCAGACTTAGGAGGATGAATTAACACCTTAAACCCTTACTTTTTCTTTTGTGCTGCACACTTATTTACAGAGGTTTTGATACCCACCTCTGCTTCTGACCTGGCAGTGAGGGTTCCTGGCTGCTCTAACAGAGAGAATGGCTTGGGGCAAATAGATTAAGCACAAAGGGACAGGCAGCTTTTACAGAGTGTAGGACCCTACTGCATGGTAGGAAAGGGAATGACTGGCAGCCAATACCTGTTAAATACCTTGGTATATTTCCTGGTGGAAACTGTAAATTTTTGGGTGAGAGACAGCATGTGACAATCACACAGAATTACTTTCTGTTCCTCCAGGAGTTTGGGTAGGAAAAGAACAAGTGTGGCTCAGGCTTGCACTTCTCTGTCATCCTTTGTGTGCAGTCAGGTGAGTCCTTTCAGGAAGGTGCTTTCCCCAAGCCAGATTTTTAGCTCATGTCAAAGAGCTGGGATGTGACTGCTCCTGCTGCCATGAGACTGACATAGTTTAATGAGTTCTGTCCCCGGATCTTTTAGTAAACAGCACGAACTGAAGAGTGTAAATTAGCCTGTTATGAATCCCAGGAATTAGACCCTTGCATGGTTAAAGGAGAGTTAAAAGCACTGGAATGTAGCAAGGCACCATTGAACATGTTACAACTTAGGAGGAGCAACTTGCCAGAAGATGGAGAGGGAAAGAAGGATCAAAGATTTAAGGTGTTGTAAATAGAGTTTTGAGCCTTTCAACATGATACTGACAAAAAGCCTGTATATTCCCACTTCACAGCTGGAAGTGGAGAAGCCCTCAGGAGTGACAAAACATAAAGCCCTTTTCAGAGAACAGTTTTCAGGCAGCCTTTCAGGGGGTGTTGACTACCCTGGACCTCCAGGACTGCTCTGACAGACACTGAAGGCTTTTCTAGCATCACTCCTTTGAAGACATGAAAGTCCCCTGACCTCAAGCACACACAGAAAAGCTTCCACTCACAAAAGCACATCAACACTTTGGCACTGCATCTTACAGGAGCATCAGATCTCAGACAGGCAGCACACGCTCCTCCATTAGTCTGGCTTGGTTAGTGTTTACTGCAAAAGGCAAGAGCATGGAGGTAACTACAGCTGTCTTCCCCACACTGGCTAGGACAGACAGACAGCTGAAGTCAGCTTGATGGATCCTTGGAGTCCCTGCTGCTTCCCTCTGGAGGAAGGAAGCTGTGCTTGATGCTGCCCTCCAAGTCTGACAGATCCATAAACTGAACATAACAAAGACAGGAAGGAAATCCCTCACACATTGAGGTAAACAAACAGTGCTATTTGCACACTGACCAGTCTCCCAGAAGAAAGGTTTGCAAACTAAAGGTTGTATGAAATAGTGTCTGCATGTGTGTAGGAGTGAGACAGAAGCTTGACAGTCCAGTACGAAATAAACTCTGAAAGTGCCAGCAGCTGGATCAGCCTTGAGAATACTGGGCCTCAGTTCTCAAATACCTGGAGAACAGAGTAAAACCAAAACAAAAGCCCACCCCCAAATCTCTCCTCAGAGACACAAGGGCTGACAGTGGAGCAATGGGGTGTTTCTCAAAACAACGTAATTTCAGTTCTTTAATAGGTCCTCGATGTGTCTATCATTGTTACAGTCTCTGCACTAGGACTGTTCAATTTGTGCTTGAAGGTGAACAGGAAAGAGGAGTTAATCTAAAGCCCTAATGTAATTTTGATGTTTGCTTTTCTTGGGGGGGAGCTTTTTGATTTTAAATCAAGTTCAAATTTGTGGGTTTTTGCTGAAAGTGAGAGGTGCAAAGTTCCATTCAGGCTAGTCCTTTGCAAGCACTCCTATAGAACACTGCCCAGTCAAACAAGTAACATATGAGACCCATTATAAATTATCAGATCATGCCCCAAAACATACAGTATTCTCTCAATTTCACCGTTCACCACATCAGGCAAACAAAGATAAATGAGGGAGGATGGATGCTGAGACTAAGCCAGCCATAACCAGCCAGCACTTTCTGATAATGCTGGGAGTGAAGAGCATGGAAAAGTCTGGTAACACACTTTCCACACTTGAACCACAAACCATCTTCCTAATCAAGACAAGGTCAAGCAGAAAAACCTGTTGTGCCATGCCTGAGATGATATCTTCTCTGTAACTGGACTGTAGAAACATTTCCCTCCCCTGACAGTTTGCTCCAGCTTGTGAGCAGAATTTCTTCTGCATCACTTAGGAAATCTCCAGGAGAGAATCAAATCTGTCACAGCCATTTGCAGTTCATCTGTCTCACTGGACAAGGCCCATGTGCAGGAGGAAAGTGAGTTAACATTTGAATTGTTGGAAAAAGCTCTTAATGCATTCTGTGCAAGGTTGGCTGCACACTGCTTAAGGCCCAGAACTCAAGGAATTCACCCATAGCAGTGTATTTACTCCATTTTGAGCAGTGTGAGTAATGGTTATTCAGTCTCCTGAAACTGGGCAAATCACTTATCTTGCTCCTAGCTGAAGAAACTAATACAGAATTTCTACCTGGGCTAGGAAGATTTTCATGTTGCACTGAAATTTCTAAATTAAAAAATGAAGCAAAACAAAAAAGCTTTTGTGATTGAAGGATTTAAATATACTTCCCGATAATGGGGAAGTTCCCCAATGGGAATATACTGTAATGGTTCCAATTTACCAGCAAGCACTCATCCTTGTTAATGTGCTTCCTTTTTTACCCATTCAAGGAAGATGCTAAGAAGCCAAGCCACAAATTCCCCTTTGGAAACTATTTTGGCCCCAGAGAAGTCAGGTTCAGGGAATCCTGTTCACACAGTTTTGCTGCAGACGTTTGCAGTTTGATTATCAGTTTCTCTGGAGGATGTGCAGCATTTCCCCTGAGGTAACACGACAGGCACGTTCTCCCCCTTTGCCTCCCGAGGGAAAGCCACTGGAGATACAAAGTGGAGAATGTTTAGTCCCTTTATCACAACCACAAACTGCTCTTGAAAGCCCCATTACCAAGCAAGGGCTGTGGCATTTTTAGAGATGAGAACTTTCACTTAATTGTCTACTCTCCTTCACAAACAAACACGCTGCAATGCTACCCACAGCCAGGAAGAATGACAGTAACATCCTGATAATACTGAATTTTTGCTAATGAACTTTATCAGCACTGTGTTCCAGCCTGCTGGTGCAACAGGGTACTTCTGATATTACACCAAAGAAAACACCAGCCTTTGGGTCAGCAGCTCTCCAACAGATCTGAACAGCTACTCACCAGAAGGAGGTCAGAACCTCCAGAAGAAATAAACAAGCTACCTTGTAGCTGTTCTGCTCCTGTAGTAGGAGTGGCATACAATTCAGGAGTGTTTTAGACAATTGTTTTCTCATTTATGCCAGGCAAACTCCTCTGAGTTCCTGAACCCAGCTGTCTTTGGCCCCAAACTGAAAAATATGAGCAAGTCCCCAGGCTGCCCTGCAACCATGAAGGGAAACACACTGACAACACAGTCCATCCAGCACCATCAGGAAAATCCCTGCCACACAGCAGCACTGACCCCTGCCCAGCTGGGTTACAAAATCCAACCACTTCATTCATTTTGTGCTAAGGTCTAGCAGTAAGAAACCAAATCCAGACACCTACAGTGGGATGGGGGATGGCTTTCAGCTTTCCTGATGCACACACGTCCCTAACGCAGGCCCTCCAAGGCATAAAAAGCAATTTATCTCCACTACAAGCAAGTGCTTCAGCTATCCTGTTCATCTCAGCACTTCAGAGACGTGCAGAGATGTGTCAGCACAGCTGCAGATAAACACGATTGGAGGACTGTTAGTACAAGATGCAGAGGCCTCAGCAACAACACTGCAGCACTCGCTGTGCCAGGCCATATCCCAACCCCATGAGGAGTGTCTGCAGGATAATGAACATCAGCTCTGCCCCAGAGCATGGCAAAATTACAAAATTGTCTCTATACCCATATGTTCTGCCCCACATCCAGTCTGTCTAAATCAGAGAGCAGCTCAAAGCAGCAATATTTAAAAAAAAAAAAAATAGCTGTTGGAGGATTCATTGGAGGTAGAGGTCCCACCCCTTCGTTGATTGCCCTTCTTGCTCCGTGTGGGATGCTCGGAACATTAATTGGAAAAGAAGTTTCCCTCTGGAGGTGACAGTGGTGGGGTTGGCATACTGCTGGATCCCACGAAAAGGCAGCTCAACTTCGGCTTCAATTCATTCCAAACTTTACTCATCTGTGAGAGGAGAAGGAGAGAAAGCAGGCATGACCACACAGCAGGTAACAATCTCACCACACAGAATTTTAGCAGCTGTCTCAGGCACTCAGAAGCTCAACACAAATCTGCTGAAGTATTTTCAGGAAGTTCAGTGGACCCAGACTGTTCCTGTTAGACCAGTGCTATGTGCAGCTCCACAAACATTTTCGTGAGCCTGTATGGAAGGGAGATTTCCCTTCACAAATTCTTTCACTAAAGGGATGGAAGGGAGCTGAAGGAAAGACTTTTCTAATATAACCAAAGCAAGAAAGTCTGTATATGGGGAATATTAAAGGCCATATTTAAGGTTTAACAAAACGGAGCTTCTAAGTTTTAGAGCAAAACCTGGGAAGTTTTCTTGTCACACGATTTCTGTGTAGCTCAACAAAAAACAGATTAATCAAGCAAATACACATCATTCATTACAGATAGAGGTTTAATGGTTAGGTCTTTTTCAACTACTCAAAGGGTAGGGCCAGCTACAGATGAGAGAAAAGAAGAAAAAAAACTTGCTGCAAGAAGATACCATCTTTTAGAGGGGTTAGAGGCCAACCTTGATCCTCACCCCAAACTGGAAAAACCTCAGGTAACTTCCTAAGTTATTAGACAGCCCAACTGCACAGATGATTAGAGGGTGAAGACCAATGGGTGAAAACAAATCCATTCAAAATCTCATTCCTATTTTGTGAAAAATGACACAGTCTAGAACTCACCTCTTTATGACCCTGAATCTGGGAGTTGACAAAGGCCCCCAAAATGTGAGATGTGAGAGGCAGGTAGATGTGGATGAGCTGTGTCTCCTGGTGCAGGCAATACAGGGAGAAGTAATTCCGCAGCTCCATGGTTATGATCGCGTTCTCTTGCTGAAAGAGGAACTCAGTGACCAGGAAAAGGATGGGAGAAAGGAGAAACAGGAGAAAACAGCATTCCTCCTTATACCAGCAATTCAAACACATACCAAAAAGACTAAAAAAAGCAGTTCCTGGACCCATTTGATACAAGAGGAATTGCCCTTTCCATCACGCAGACTGCTGCTTCCCACAGCTCCTGCAAATGATGTGCTGCCAGAGAGCCAGCAACAAGTATTGAGGAAAACTAACATGTGGCACAGTAGGTAGCACAGATTTCCCAAAGTACAGGCTACCCTTCCAGTCCAAAAACCTTCTGCAAATGTGAGTTCCAGAGCAGCACCATTACAGAGCCCAGTCCCACCCTTTGCTCTCCCAGGTGCCTGCCCTACCTCCACAATCCGGGACTCCAGTTGCTCCACAGATTCTGGCTCTTTGTTCTGCACTGTGGCACTCATCATCTGCTTCTTCATCATGCTGTACTTGTGCAACGCTCGCTGGTGCTTGTGCAATACCCCCTTCTCGTGCCTTTCACACAGGTCCTTTATGGGAAAAGAAAACAGCAGGTGTGTACTGGGAGCCAAGAGTCAGCAAACACACAGCCAAGTACATCAGGAACACACACAATGTGGTCACACTTTGTGTCATTTCTATGCTGCAGATTTTTGTTCCTTTGTTTTCAAAAAGGTCAAAAAATGCCAGTAGCTAGGAATTTAAGAAACAAAACTGCTTGAACCCAGACCAGTGAGCTTGAGAGGCAATCTGGAGCATCACTTCTGCCAACATTTTAGATCTTATCAGGCCTCTAATCTTTTCTGACCTCCTCAGTATTAAGTGCTGGCAATTAATTAAAAAATAAAGTGCTGCCTCAAGTCCTTCAAGTTCAGTCTTGGCCATGGGAATGTCAGGAGAGGCTGCCACATACAGCTGGCCAGAAGATTAGTATTAACAAAATCCTTTCATTCATAACTGAACTCATGTCTTCATGAGCAAATCAGTAGCAATTTAGTTCACTGCTTTTGACTCAAAAGCAGCCAAACCTAAAAACAAAGAGTTAGCTGATCCATACAGTCTAACCAGTCGTATTTTTAAATTCCTTGCAGAGTTTGCCCTTTGACAAGTTCTCATCATCAGATGAGCTGATCAGGAAGGCTACAGAGCTCCTTATGGCCAACAGCCACTCCCCTCCCTCTGCCAGATGCCCAGTTTGCCTCTGAACTGGCCTCACAGACAGTTTTCCATCCAGTTGGCGTTACACCCTCTAAAGAGCACAAGCTTGCTCTAAACAACTTTCTTGTTGGCAGAACAGCAGAGCTCACTTTATAGGACTGGAGTAAATCCAGGAAAAGGTTCAACTTCTCCACCACATCATTCTCTTCCTGTTTACCCTAGAAAACAAGGAAAAAGTACATTTTACATAAGCCTGGCATCACAGCCCTTCACCCCCCAACACCACGCAGGCCCTCACTGCTCTCTCCAGGGCACAGCAGCGCTTACACAACTGCAACAAAAATCTCCCCGATGGCACTGGAGTGTTTAGTCTTCAGTGTGCAGAACAAAGACCTGACTGAGGCAGGAACAGCTTTGCCAACTGACTGATCATTAGAACAAGAGGAGTTGGTTTCACAGGCCTGTGTGTCAATCCTTTCAGCGCACTCTGCCTGGAATTCCTTGCTCTTGCAGATTCCTCCAATCTTTCATCTTCCCTTCCTACAAGATAACTAATCCATTAAAACTCAGAATACCTGCACGTTGCCCGTAATAGTTCATGCATCAGAAGGCAGAGATGAGACACCAAGACAAATTTCACTACCAGTTTTTTTATTTCACAGAATACTCTTTTCTTCCTGTATCAGTAGAGCTCTCTGGAGCGTAAACTCCGGAGAAAAAGGCCTGGCCTGACTGATGCACAAAAGCACACTGAGAGTTTTAACACAATGAGATGAAGAGCACTGAAGACAAAACTATTACTTTTCCTTCCCAGACTGTCGTGTTCTCACATCATTCTGACAGTCATTACCATACTGTACACTTCGACTGGAACGTGGTGCTTCCATCTGAATGATTCTCATGTAATGTTTAAGTACATGAAAGTGAAAATTTGATTCAGAAGTAAGTTATTCTGGGTTCTCTGTTGCAGATTAATAAAATGGAACACGGCACTTTTGGACAGCTCACCCTAGCAGTGAACTTAATGTGTGCAGTAACCATTTAAAATTAAGAGAGAAATCAGGTTTTTCCTTCCTTTCCCTTGCCTGTTACATTTTTTCCCCATTCAAACACAGTCCAGGTATTTCACACAAGCTTGAACAAGCAGGCTGTTAGTTAAGGATGTGAGTTTGGACTGCAATCTCCCTCTTAACTCTTGAATGACTTATGTCCACAGAGCTCATGATTTAAGACAAATTTAGGGCAACAGCGTACCTCACTCATGTTACAAAAAGAAAAAAAAAGGACAAAAGTAAAGGACTCACCTGCTGCACAGCCTTATCTGCCAGAAGTGCAAATTCAACAGACAGACCCTTCAAGGCTTGTTTCAGAGTCCCCCATGTGTTGTTATTCAAAGCAGCCCAGGAAGGAAGTGGGGTAGTGTCTGAGCCCAAAGCACTGCAAGGAGATAAGCAATGGTCACATCTAGGAGACAAATTCCACTGAGTTGATAAAGTTATTTGCAGAGAGCAGTTTCAAATCTGCCTAATAGCTCACAGTGCTGAGCTACCACTGTCCCATCACAAATGCAGAGTTAACTGTGTACATATTGGGGAGAGAGACAGTAACACCAGTACCCGAATGTGAAGATGTGAAGGTATTTCTGTTTCCTTTACTCACACTCTAGGGAATGAAGCTTTAGTGGAAAGCATGAATTTCCTTCTTTAATAGAAGGAAAATTATGTCCTATAGCATGCACTGAAATACCCATTTTTACCAGACCATTTGCAGGTAAACTTTACAACAGTTTTGAGCTCTAAACCAACAGCAGAAACGTTCACATCAGCCAGCCCTGTTCCTCCCATCCTACCTCAGCTCCTTCCCAAATATGAGGAGGTCGGAGGCGTTGTCGATGGCTCGGGACGCGATCCTCTCCGCACGGTCCCGCAGCTTATAGAAGCTGTTATAAATATTTCTGATCAGCTCCCTGCTGGCAGCAAACTGGGCCTGAATGTCAGCTGGGAGGTAGTCCTGAAGGAGTACAGAGGGATTACTGGGGGATAAATCAGAGGCACACCACAGCCTGCAGAGAGAGACAAGCTTCCCTCCTGTGCTCACTCTTCCCCACTGTGCTCTAACAACTCTGCAGAGATCAGTTTCCCATTTAGGTGTCCAAGTCTCACATCACACAAACAGCCCTAATTTTCAGAGGCAGAAAGAGATACAAATACCCAGCATAAACAGAGTTGGAAAAATCTGCAATTCTCCTATGTATTTAAAAGAGGATTTGTGAGGTTTCAAGCTCACAAGTTCTGATCTGATCCTACCAGTAACTCCCAGCCCAGTAAAGCCAAGCATGAACTGAAAGTTCAGCCTTTTTTTGACCAGTTTATCACTGGTAAAAGCCTGAATTAAGCTCCAGTTGCAAAACCTTCTGCAAGCATTGCAGGAACCTGAACAACAACTTGCTTTGAAATTGCTCAATGAACACAGTGGATGTGTACTTAAAACTTGTCACAGCACTAATCACTGGGATAAACAGATATATGGAGAACTTATAACTAACTTTTCCATAACAGTCCAAATCACTCTCCCACAGGGAGAGCACAACAGACAGAATGAGGGCATGAGCCCAAGGGAAAGACATCAATCCAGACATTAACTTTTAAATTGTGCAATTTGTGCATTTGTTTGTTATGCAAGTACAAGTAATTACAGAGAAGCGTGTTCTGTGCAGGATTCATTGTTTAATCTATATCATATTCATGAGGCAGAATTTAGCTAGAAATATCAGGCCCTTAGGAGTCAAACGTTTATTCGATCTTTTCAATAAAATTACAAGTCCTTCAAACTCTGGAAACAACTGTCTCCTACCTCCATCACTGCACAAAAGCCATAACTTGAGCACCTGGAGAAGAAAGCCATTTAAACCAGAATGACATGTTGCAAGAAATTCATATACTTACCTTGGCCTGGGTAGCTAATCTGCAAGTCACAAATTCATCTCCTACTCCCTGGACCAACTCCCTTAGCTTATTCTGTACATCCTGCAGAAAATACAGAATCAAATGAGCATGAAAAAACTATGAAAAAGCACAGGCAGTACATTCAAGTCTCAGATATATTGCAGCAGCAAGGCACAACTCAGCAGATACAGATTTACCCAGGTTAGGTTTAATTTAAGGAAAAGCATAATCTCTGTTCCCCTAAGAACAGTTATAATTTTCAAAATACTACACTCCTGGCATTGAGTGAAATTACCTTCCACTTTCCACTGTGGAAACACCTACTGAGAGAAAATTCCCTTCATCCCAGGGAGCAAACCCATGTAGGTTAACAGCAATTCTGAACGCTGTGCCCAGCCAGGCAGTTACAGCAAGACATGAAAGCTCAGGACTACTGCTAGCAAACACTCACTGAGCCACTGAAGGACAGGAAGAGTTTCAAGAGCACATCTTCTGAGAAAGGGGGATGTCGAGCCACCAGGTTTATAAATCTCTTCAGGGCTCTCCTCCTCGATTCTATGAACTCACGATCAGCTGCAGGAGGAAAAATGAAATTGCATTTAATGCCCCTCATGTTACATCTCAGAAAGAAAAAATAAAGCACTGCCACAAAAAAGAAAGAATTGTTACCTGTAGTCTGCCAGCTCCCAAAACCAGACCTTTCAGACTGACCACCTGAACAGATATTCCATCAAGCATTCTTTACCTCTTACCAAAATCCAGCACACATAGCTACACGTGGTTATTTTCACAGGGTAATGGAGGTCATGGAGGAAGGACAAACAACCAAACCTAAGGCCTGAAACCTCCACTTACAAACTAAGGGCCTACAGAGATTCTTCTTCCTCTGAATCAATTCCACAGAGGATATCCCAGCCTGTTTGGGACTCCTGGGATCAGCATCTATCCTTTTCATGCAAGACATCACAAAGTATTTTGGAAGACTTGCACAGCAATCTGCAGTACATCCACCCAGGGTTTTTACTTGTCAAACTAAAAAAATTCTGCTTGTCTTGCTGAAAATCTTGAAGATTTTCAATCTGGCAATAACTGCAGCAAGGAGGTAAATCAAAGTTTCTGGAGTTTTTCAGGAACAATAAAAAATAAAGTCAAAGATTGAAGGAAAACAGCATATAAACAAATTAAAGGAATGCTCTTATCCATAGCAATACTCTCATATCATGAAGGAATTTTACTCTTTTGCCACAGTTTTAAGCTAGCACTTTGCTGGCTCTGAGAACTCTCACAGGTGATCCTCAGCACTGCCCACCAACTCATTTTTTTGCCATTGGGGTTGCAGATCTTGGTTTTGCTTTGCTCACACTTAACCCACATGGACATTCTGAAGTTCTGTACACACTTCCCACAGGACCTGCCTCAGGTGGTTACTATCCTCCAAACCAGCAGAGCAGTCATCCCTCTCCACCTGACAGATGGAGGGAGCAGCCCCTCACTGGGATCCGTGTAACTCAGCAGAGAGGCACACCAAGCACAGAGCTCTGTCCATCCAGCTCTGGGACTTGGAGGCTCCAAGAGTCACACATCTACACTAATCCATCAAATCCTGTGTCCTGCAGCAGTATTTGTCAGTCCATTAATCTGCTCAGAAACAAGAACTACCCGTTCCCTTTCCTTTTTCCTGTTTGCAGTTTCCATTTGCAAGCCCACTTGCACAGCTCTTCTGTATGCAGTCACTGGACTAAAGGCAATCAGCACTCTCTGCCTTATCACAGCTTTGCACTGGACTAGAACTGTTCTGCTAGCACAGTTTGGGAACTAATCCTGTCAGTTTTTTCCCTACAGTTATGATATGTGTGGGAAGAAGTGCACCAGTGAAGGCAGGGAAATAACACACCAGCAATGCAAGGAAATAACAGTCCCTGACAAGTGACAGATATTGGCAGCTTCTTTACAAGCATCCTCTGCCCACTGAGATTAATCAGAAAAGGTCTCTCTGCTCACAGGTGTTGCATGAAGTGGAAATTCTGGCTGAGAACACTGAATCAGGTTAAATTCACACATGGGTTTCACAACCCCTCAAAAAAGGTCTTCACAATTCACATTCCATCATAAGAATACATGACCATTGAGGCTTTTCAGGGGTGTGATTTTGCTTTTCTCCAGTTCACTATACATCCTGCTCTGCTCACTGTTTACCAATTCTGCTTCACTGGAGCAATACATAGACTCCTCAACTGAAACTATTTATTGAAACACAGTGATCTTAGCACCATGGGCAGCAGAGAAGACACTGAGTAGCTTGTTCTTTCACAGATAAAGTATTAAACAAGACAAGATTTTATACAGTTATACAACTTTTGAAATAATAATGCTTAAAACCAGTGTCAGTATTAGAGATTAATGAGAAAATGTTCCTGAAAGAGCTTTGATATGTCTTTTGTCTTAGGATACTTTGTAGTTTCTAGTCTAACTGCTAAAGTATACTTGAATGAACTGACACCGATTCCACTTAGGCTGGAAAAGAACTTTTAAGATCACTGAATCCAGCTGTTAAACTAACACTGCCAAGTCCACCACTAACCCTGTTTTCCTAAGAAGCAATACTTGCAGCTCTGCCATGCCCTTGTGTAGAATTACACCAAAAATCTTATGAGAAAAGTCATTAGATACTGAAATTCCGCAGGAAGAAACCCCACTGAAACTTTGCATTCATATCTCACCTACAGGAATTCCTAGCATGGCAATAACTCACACCTCCAAACTGTGTAGATATTATAACCTCAAAGCTGTTGTCTGGGCCAGACAAAAGCCAAAACTTTAGATCTTTTAAACTTTTTTCCCAACAGTATCCCCTTGATAGCACTTGCAGAAGCCAAGACTTTCAATCTTTTAAACATTTCTTTCCAACAGCATCACCTTGATGGCATCTGCACCGTGAAGCAGAACCCCTCCAGCCCAAAATGAAGATGCAGGTTTACCTCCCAGCATCCTCTTTGGGGGCAGGGCTGGCACCATGCGATAGGGGAACTTCTGCAGCAGCATCTCATGGAACACCACGAAGTCGTTGTATCGTCTGTACACCGAGCACTTGAATCGCTGCAGGAGACACACAGGGGTAAGTCAGTGCACAGCTCAGACAGCAGCACCTCCACAATTTATTCTTTTTGCACTGTCAATACAATTTCTTCGCTAGCTCAAAACCAGACTGCAGACTAGTTCAAAATATCCAGCTACCTACATCAATTTTTTGTTAATAAAACCATTCTGTTTTCATTGTCACACACCTGCCTGTGTACAGACCCCAGGTTTCAAGCAAGTGAACCTGCAGACCATCCTTCAGAGCTCAGTTGGATGTTCTATGCTGCACAGGCCCAAGCCAGGAAGGCTACTGCATTAAAAGTCAGCCCACCCAACTGGTCTACTTAAAGCCAGCGTCACCCAGCACATCTAAATCACTCAGAACTTTGCCAGCAGAAAATGCACAGACATTCTTAGGAAGAGGAGACATTTCTCACCAAGCCCAAAGCTTGTTCACATTACCTTGCTGGAAACCTCATATTCCACATGTTTCAGAAAAAGGCCCTTCTTCTCAGGTATAAGCTCCACCTGCACACTATCCTTGCTCAATAGCTCTTGCAGGGTGTGGGAAAGCAGCAGTGGATTTCCCTGGGGCGTCTGCATTAGAAACTGTTCCGGCTCCCTTGGTTCATTTACCGGAGGCTTTGCCAAATCTAGAAGACAAAAAGGGAAAAAACAGTAGACCCGATAAGATATAGTAAAAGAAGTAGCCTTAAAATATTCTGTTCCTTTGCTTGGTGCTCCCAGAGTGGTGCAACACAACCAGAAGCCCAGCCAGGCCACTCCCCTGGGAGGTTATGCTGCTTCACACACGTTCACATCGCCGGTGCCTCCCTGCTCACAACACCCAGCAGCACCAATTATATCGAGTCACAGACACATCTCCAGTAAGCAAAGAATCACAGGCCAAATTTGTTCTGTGAATCAGCTGAGAGGCCTGCATTTCCTGTCTGTCCAGCTCCCACCACAGCAGGATCTGCCAAAATGAACGAAACCCTTGCTCAGCACTTCTGGATCCTGCCTAGAACAACTCATGGAAGGAAAGAAAAATGTGTCGTTTTACCACGCTGCAGAAATTTAATCCATTAATTTTGCACATCATTACAAAGGAGGGAGACACTTCATTTGACATGATTTTATTAAACTCTATGACAGTGTGCTACAGTGAGCGTGAATTACAGTAATTTACTGTGTCAACATAGTTAAGTTCCAAAGCAGAGGGAGAAGGTTCCTACAACTTGACAATTCCTTAATCACAGCAAGCTGTGGCAAAATCTTTCAAACTTACCTATTCCACTGCTTGTAGCTAGAAAACAAACAGCTCTTGACAATGAATTTGACCATAACTGGGCAGCTTTGGACAGTAACTGATCCTCAGACAAAAGCAGAAGTGAAAAAAGATGGGTCTTAAGAATGTGGCCCCAGAGGACAAATGACATCAAAGGGACAAAGCTGATGACTCAGAGTGTTCCCTTATCAAGTGCCTAACTGCAGCCTGTTATCTCAAACCGACTTCTTAACTAACTCTGTTATGGCACTGCAAACTAAGCTTACATTGTTTTTCCAAGCCATCCTTTCTTTTCTACGCATTCCACACACAGGAAACAATGTGAAAAATGAGTGTACAACCCTGGACTCTTTTCACCCCGTACCTGAGTTCTGCTCTCCAGTCTGGAGCAGGTGGGTTGCTTCCTCTCTGTAAGAGGCATACTGTGAACAAGCACTTTTATAAAGCAAGTCAAATCCACTGATGGAAAAGCCAGGTAAGATTCATTATCCCTTCCTTACCATTGTGCAGAAGTTCTTAAATACATCTGCAATTTTGAGAATACAGACGGGAATGCTACAGAAGGAAGAAGCATTTCTTTAAGTTTTGATACATAGTTCAAAAAGTTGTTAACTGGGTAACAGATTAACTCAAGGAAGATAAGAAGTCATATCCTTAACTTGAAAGCCCTGATCTCCTGATAAGGATTTCCCACCTGCTCCTTCATGTGCCCTAGGCCCTGATAAATGGGGAAAACAGGCAATCTTTAATTCCTCAGATTTATGACTTCGTAAGAGACCGTTTGCTATTTGTTCCATAAAATGGCTTAATGAAACCAAACCAAATCCAGGACAAATGACCTTATCCCACATGCCTCATCAGGCTTCAGATTCCTGCTAATGTGACTCAGAGAAGCAAGTCTTAACACCTCTGCTTTAATAGACATATCACCTGCTAACCCCACCTATGTAGCAGCTCCTAAAAATTTCCTGCTACCTGCCAGAAATTTGCAGTAAAATAATACAAGTTGATCCAGTGTTGACATGGGATACTGCTGGATGAAGTGATAATGTCTGTAGAGCACAAGGCACCCTGGACATCCAGAGCAGCAGTTCTCTGGGTGTCCACCCTTGTAATTCCTGGGTTTAACTGCTCAGGACACACCAATGAAATGTGACACAAGACAGATGTTGTTACACTTCCAATGTTACTCTTCCAATGCACACACACCCCTCAGTTTTTTGTTTGCAGTTTTCTGCAGTTTAGTTTGCAGAATTCCAGAGCTTTCTGTGCTGCTCAGCCACTGGCTGATGTTGCAGAGGCCTCCCCCAAAGGGGCCTACTCAAAATGCACCCCAACTAATTCCCCAAGCAGTGCCAATCTGTACTAACACAACATCTCCTCCTGCCTATTCCTGATTCACTGTCTCTGCTTCCACTCTTTCTGCTGGACAACCAACAGCACAAACCAGTCCCTGAACTGGGGCTCAGCACTGTCTGGTCAACTCCTGAAACCCCAAAGGCAAGAGAGAGGTATGAGGAGAAAAAATGTATAGGGTAGACCATGAAACCCTCAGTGTTTCATCTGTAAGTCCCAGAACCAAACTGATGCTGAGGGCTCTGAAGTTCATTCCAGGTCTGAACCCCATCACCCAGTAAGACATTACAGAGTGGTGCCCCACCAGGCAGGAATCCACAGTCCTTTGACAATTCACCCATGTTGCTCTTTCCTTCATAATTGCTCCCCATAATAACTTTTATCAAGTTATTCTCTAAATCTGCTTTCTAAAAATCACCTACAGGACATGCCTGCTCTTTATCAGCAGTTCACACTCTTGGCTCTCCCTGAAATATTCTGTAGCTTCTTTACATCTCAACCTTGTCTAAATGTGTGAAATCACACAAACCAGACAACCACGCAAACAAGTTTGAATAATTACTGTATAATTAATAACCTCAGTGTGTCTGGTATCAACAAGACAGTTACTGAGAGTGAATCTACACCTACAAACACTGGTCTGAGAACACAATAAAATGACTTGGGAACAGCTGTTAACCTGCTTTAGGAAACGCTTATCATGGCATTAGCATTAACCCTACAGAGCAATATATACTGGAGCTCTTCTGCAGCCCATTTTTCATTTGACTTACTAAAGAGCCTATTTGGGAACAGCCTCAAGAGCCCTGGCCAGGAATGGTGGATAATAGTGGGAACTCATTGGTATGAGCTCCTGTGTTCAGCCAGTAAAAGGATTTACATGCATTGTAACAGAACACTTAAGGCTTCCCATCACGAACTCTCTGCTGGAGAACAGCTAATTTTGAAAACATTCCCTTTGGTTTCAGCAGATCATTATCTAGTAAAGTTTATATAGAGGGAGCAGCAAGTGGATACAGAAATGAGGTATGGAATGGTCCCTTGGAACACTGGGAAGTAGACAAAATAAAAATCAGCTTTTTCCTACAAGCTAGGCTTTTGCTACAGCAGTTTCTCAATCTGTTGTCAATCAGATATCCGGAAGTGGCCTGATACAACTGAAAACAAGTTGATATAAAAGTTTAAAATAATACATATAAACATACATACGCAAACAAGAAGACAAGAACTAAAAGTTTGAAGAAGCATTTGAAGCATGGCCTAGTTTTTGTTTGGTTGTAAAAGAAAACAGCTATGAAAACACAGCACAATACTTTTTTTTTTTTTGGTAACAAGTCAGGTAGCCTTTGGACTGAAGGGAGTTGAGAAACCTACCCAGAGAACAACTGTAAACAGAAAATTTCTCTACTTCATACCACGTGTTTCATGCTTTAGTTAGTGTTCAACCTTCATTACTCCACTGATACAACTGGGCAGCAATCTGCCCTCCACGGAGCTCCCAGTTTCCTTCATCCAAATGTCCAAAATCACACATTTATGAAAGCCAGAGCAAAATTCCAAGTACCTGGACAGCTGCACAGAGTTTTCACATGTGAGTAAGCACACACAGTAGAGCAATGCCAGGGCTGGAAGCACAGGTGGTAAATCACAACATTGATCTCCCTTCCCTGATTAAGCTCTGTCAATCAAATTTGGAGGCCTTATCTCCATTTTACAGATGGCTGATGCTACCGACTCTTTATTACACCAGGTGCTAATCAGATAAATTTATTAGACATGCTTAAGTAGATGGTGCCACAGAATTACTTGTTACATTAGTAGCATATTTACTAGAAGGAGAAAGGAGACTATAAAGAAGCAAAACCTTCAGGAAAAGCAGCTCAGATCTCTCCTCCATCATCACAGGCCACAGCTGTGCAGAGCAGAGGGGATCCAACCCACAGGAAATGCAAGGGAATATGAAAACTGACTGGTTTTGTACACAGATTTCTCCCTGGAAAAAAATGAGGGCTCCACTACTAACTCCTGAGCCAGGAATACTAAAGCAGCAATGTAAATATCATTCATCAGCATTTCCCTTTCCTTTCTGTCTTCTCATGAGAAGCCCCATGAGTTATGGAAATGCCTTTTCCCCCTTATTGTGTCAAACACATTCCTCCATAATTCCAGAATCCAGCGTCCACAACAGCCTCCCTGAAAGCTGGTGCAGATTTCAACTACAAATTCAAACAGATTCCCATCTTAGTTTTTGTTTTGTTCAAATATTACATAATTTGAAATCCCCTAAAAAAAAAAAAAACAACAGAAGTCCCACCAAAAACAAGCAAACAAAACTTTTTTTTCCTATTAAAGGCTTTATGTATTTTTTGAGACAACTGCACACAATCTGTTTGGGTTGTTTTGAAGAATTTAAAACCATGCAATTCTTATTCCAAAAGGAGAAAAGCAAAAGAAACAGTTTAACAAAGCTAAGTGCTACATAACTGTGTGTTCAACATGGAAGGCAGGTCTGTATTTTGTACTGGCTACAAGAAAAGTTATAATATTTAGCTTCACTCTAATTAAGAGTCTCATTCCTTCTCCTTCCCAACAATTCCTTTGTAAATACAAGCTACCCAATGCCAAAACAAAATAAAATAGCACAGACTATCATAAAATTAGATGCTGGAAACAGGCTCCAACATTTTGTTTTTCTCCTTAAAAAAAAACAAAAACATCACCACCACAGATCTCAAGTGTTTACCCTGCACTACTTAGTCTGGGTTTTCTGGGATTTTTTCCTTTGGTTAAGTTTTTATATTTCCCCTTTTTGGTGTTGCGGGTAGTTTGGTTTTGGTTTGGAGAGGGTTTTTTGGTGGTTGTTTGGGGGTTTTTTCCAAGTAAGTTTAAGATAGTTATTCAGCACTTGGTGCTCCTAAAGATGAAACAGGGAAGTAATGCCACAACTCAAAAACAGATGAGAGCATTTAGGCTTTATTTAGTAATATTCAAAAAGCACCTGAATTTCTGCAGTCCCCTGCAGCTGTAGGCCTCTTGCTGCTTCTCAAACTACCACAATACCATGTTCCAGCAGGAAAAAAAACCCAACACCAATTAGTCACACAGATTTACTGTGTGTAAAGAACTAACCTGAAGCCTATTGCCCTGTTCTTTTAACTATGCCGTTGGATCATCAACTGATTCATCTGATTTCCCAAGCCTGGGAATACAAGGGACACATTCCATTCACAAGCCAGCCATGAGCCACAGACCCCAGCTGTAGCAAAACACAATAAAGTGAGATGCAGCTACTTTGAAGAAATAACAGGATTAGCAGAGAAAAATCCATTGAGGAATGTGCCCTAAGATTACAGGGACAAAAAGTCAAATACTCACTGGGGCTGGTTTCCCAGGGCTCAGTGGATGACTGCTAAGCTATCATTTTTCACAAAGAGGTTGGAAGTGTAAAAATTCACACCCAAAAATGTAACCCAGCAAGCAATAACCCAAACAACTACTCCAGGAAACTTTCACAAGGACATTTTAGCCTGACTACAAAACTGGCAAGTTTCCACAACCAACTGTCCTTATAGAAGTCAAGAATATCCCACGAAAAGAAATAGTTTATCTTTGTTTTGCTTCTCATCTTCCTTACATGTTTCTCACCCTTCAGATTACACTGGGGGAAAACTTGATGTCAGCATTTATGCATTAAAAAATGGCATTCCCACCCCAGACACTGCAGCCTCCCAATGGTGTTTTTACAAATTTTATAGTTAGGACAAGCTCATTCTTACCTCAAATCCAGTTGAAAAGCAATCATTAAAACTCTCCTCCTTTTGTACCAATTCCACATGTCTGGAACAGGTAAAGTTCTCTCCCTCAATCTGCACCAACCCCTAAAACTTGAAGACTGTGGGGGAAATCAATGGCCATGTGCAAATTGTACAGTCTGTAACATGTACACCCTCCCACGGGCTGAACACACAGTTAAAGGTTTCCCATCAGAAAAGAGACACCTCACTCCCCACACAGCCAACACACCTGGATTAGCTCCCTGCAATCATTGCAAAACAGCCTCACATGGAAGCAAAATGAAAAAAAAAGTCAATAAAAACCACTCTGCAAAATTGACTTTTATACGCTGGGCATTATCCTTTTTTCTTTGATTGTATTAAAGTACTTTGAACTCTGCTAAATCAAAAAGATGGCATTTGGATGTGCTCTCATGGGGGGCATCAATAATACCTATCAGGACTCTCATTACTCTGGATATTTCAAACTTCCCAAAACACTCACTGACAAGCTGCTAGGTCTCCCAAAAAAATTCCATATGGGTGTGAAACTTCAAAAATCACTGAATCTGCATCATGATGCTAGAAATAATAATAATAAAAAAATTGCTACATTCACAGCATTATTTTTCTCTAACCAAAATCATTATACACCCTCTCTCAGTGCTCATCACAAAATCTTTGCCAAAGAAAACCAAGTTTTCTAAAGAAGGCTGAGTAGATCAGAAAGGTACAGACCACCATCACCAGAAGTTAATTAGTTCAAGAATACTTTACTTGGAGACAACTGTTTTATCTCTATAAGGCTCCTGAAGCAGATGGTAAATCCATAACAGACATACCTGAGCAAGCTCTCTCTTTGGTACAGTAGGACATTTTTTCCACAAAGGCTGCTGTTCAATATGTTACATCAGTCCTGGACAGAAATATTCCAAAATAATTTATTTATAAGCATTATCTGCATCAGGAGCATCACAGGCCTACCAAGAGCAAACTCACAGTGGATCCTAAATATAATCAACCAAACCACTTTTCCATGTATTAAGCTTACTCATTTTTCTTTCCAAACTGAGAAAAAAAAAAAATGGTATGCACAGAGCAGGTACAAAACTTCAGCCACTTCAAAGAGAACTTTAGGCAGCCCTCTAAAAGTTTCCTTCAGTTTAACTGCTGAGGGAGTCTAACACGTTATTCCCTCAATTCAGCCAGGAGCTCCCTCCATCTCTCATTTCGCAACAAGCGCTGGCAGTATTTGGCTCCAAGTTTCCTCGCCCCAGACCCAGCGGCAGCTCCGAGCGCTCCAGCGCTTGGAGCCGGTGCTTTTCCCGCTGGATGTGCCGCCGGCTCGGCTGGGAGCGGGGGCACAGGGACTGCCCCTACCCGGAACGCTCCGGCACCAGCGCACCTCGGCGGGCGGGAAGCGGGCACGAAATAAACAATAAATAATAAATAAAATAAAGTCAGTCCAGCGCGGAGGGAGCGCTCGGCCGCGTGACTCCCCACGGGAGAAGTTCAGGACCGCGCCCCGCGCCCCAGCCCCGCAGAAGGGCGCGGGGAGCGACCGCCTGCGACCACCGGGGAGACCTCCGGGGAGACCACCGGGGAGCCCTCCCGGGCAGGTAACCCCGGCGGCCCGGGCGCTGCCGCTCCTTCCTTCCCCCCGCATCTTGGCACGGAAAGGGACCCCCGGTCACCCCCGAACGGCACCGCTGCGGCCCGGCCGTGCGCAGCCACCGGGCGGGCCGGGACCGGCGGGGTCCCGCTGCTCCCCGGGGGAAAGAGGAGAAGGCGGCGGCGCTTCCCCGTAAGTCCTGGCGGGGAGCGCGGCCCCGAGCGCGGCGCGGAGCCCCGGCCGCTCCCCGGGCCGGCAGCGCACGGCGCGGCCCCGCGTCCCGCATCCCCCCGTACCTGCGGCCGTGCCCGCCGTGCCCGCGGGCGGCTCGCCGTCCATTGCGGCCGCGGTCATGTGAGGCCGGGCCGGCCGCCCTCCCCTTCCTCCGCAGCGCCCGCCCGCCTGTCAGCGCGGGCGGGCGGGCGGGCAGAGCCGCCTCCCGCGGGGCCGGGGGCGAGGGGCGCGGGGGGCGCGGTGCCCGCGGGGACGTGTCGGATTGCAGCGCTGCGCGGTCCTGGCTCCGGCTCAGGGGCAGCTCGGACAGGCTCCGGCAGCGGCAGCGAGATGTCCCCGCTGCTGAAGGGATCGCTCCGAGCGCCTCTGAACCGCTTCGGGATTAATAACACATCTCTCAAGTATCTTAGAGCGTGTAAGAAGTGATCGGCTCATGGGCTTAATACAGGATTATTCCGAAGTGTAGCTACTTTATTTTTTTGAAATCTGAAAAGGATGGTTGTTGAGAACTTCAGGGAGGCTTTCTTGTGCGCTAGGAAAAGTGGATGAACTGTTGAGGCTGTACTTTGGGTTTCCAGCCACACAATCACAGAATCAACTGGGTCTGAAAAGAGTTTGAAATCATCGAGTCCAACTTAGGGCCGAACACCACCTTGTCACCCAGACCATGGCACTGAGTGCCACGTCCACTCTGTCCTGAAAGACCTCCAGGATCGGAGACTTCCCCACCTCTCTGGACATCCCAATGTCTGAGCGCCCTTTCTGTGAAGAAATCCCTCCTGATGTCCAACCTAAACCTCCCCTGGCACAGCTTGAGACTGTGCCCTCTCATCAGATGAATTACTCCAAGTCAATTTTAGTATATTTTCTTTAACTGAGTTCCTTTTCCCATGGCATTTCTGCAGCCATCTAGGCAATTAATCAAGTTTCCTATGCTCAGTATTTTTTTACATTTTGCATGCCGCTGGATTTTTGGTAAATTTGGTAGAAATGAACACTAAGCTATTCAGAAAAGCACATGAATATGAACATTTGAAATGCAAATACACTTTCCAAAAGTGCATGAAAACAAGAACTGCATGTATGAACACCTTTCATTTTATTAGTGATTTTTTTCCCACTTCCTGTACTTTATTACAGGAATGATATGGTTGACAGTGGTGAAAAAAAAAAAAGGCACGTTTTGTACAGTGATTTTCCTGAAAACACCATCAGACACGAAAAAGTCCTTACAGATTTTGGACCTCCAGACTGAGATATTCCAACACATAATAATGCTTTATGTTCCTAATTAATCAATTAATTAGGGACATAATTAATGTTCCTGATTCCTTAATCATGGGGAGCGAAATAGTCACCTCCACTGTATGCAGAGAGAACTAAAGCAGAAAACTATGAAGTGAGAATTATTTCGGGGTAACTGTGACCACAACGCTCCCCTTTGAAAGTTTTTGTGCTGCTACAAAGACGTGAATGAGCAGAGTGGTTTCTCCTTTTCCTCCTCCCTCGGTGCTATTTCAGCTCAGTCCCCACGAGCGTGGGTGCAGACGAAAGCTGTGTATAAAATTAAAAAAGCATGGCATTATTTAAGCTGAGAGGCCCTTCAAATCATGTTTGTGCAGCAGCCGAGCAGAGTTCTGCGTGCTCAGCACTTCTGAGCACCACAGGATTTTTCGCCTATATAGCAATTTTGGAGAAAATGAATGGAGGAATCAACATGTTCTCATTCAGCTATAGATTTTTGATTGGTCTGTACTTAAGCTAATAGCATAACTATTTATTTGGTATAAATAAGATATTCTCAACTGAAGATTGCTTCGGAGTCTTGAAGAAAAAAAATACTGTGAAAAATAATTCAATTGCAGAAATAATTTTTCAACGGGGCCGGAAAGAATCTGCTTGACATAAGTTATTGAACACTTCTGTATTTGCTGTAACTGCAGCAAAAGCTTCTGAAAAACCTTGAGCATAAAGAAATGATAAACACTAAAGAAAAAAAAGGACACTTGTCAAAAAAAAAAAAGGACACGTGTCAGAGAATCACAGAGTGGTTTGGGTTGGAAGGACCTTAAAGATCATCTTGTTACAACCCTGTTATGTGAGCAGGGACACCTTCCACTCTCCCGGGTTGCTCCAAGCCCTGTCCAACCTGGCCTTGGACATTTCCAGGGATGGGGCAGCCACAGCTGCTCTGGGCAACCTTTGCCAGGGCCTCACCCCCTCACAGGGAAGAGTTTTATCCTAATATCTAATTAAAACCTACTCTCTTTCAGTTTAAAGCCATTCCCCCTTGTAAATAGTCTCTCTCCATCTCTCTTGCAGGCCCCTTCAGGTATTGAAAGGTCACAGTCAGGTCACTCTGAAACCTTCTCTTCTCCAGGCTGAGCAATCCCAATTCTCTCAGCCTTTCCTTCAGGAGAGCTGCTCCATCCCTTTGATCATCTCAGTGGCCTCCTCTGGACTTGTTCCAAGAGGTCCAAGTCCCTCCTGTGCTGGGACCCCAGGGCTGGATGCAGGACTCCAACTGGGTCTCACCAGAGCAGAGCAAAGGGGCTGAACCAGCAGGTTCCAGGTGACAAAAGCAATGCAGAAATAGATCCCTACCCGAGGCCCTGCCTCACAATGTGTCATTCTGGGCACGTCCTGTCAGGATTAGATGAAATTTCATACAAGAACTTGCTTACTCCTTCAGAATTCAGTTTAGGAAACAGAGCTGTCAGCTCCACTATTCTCAGATCACCTGCACGCAATAAAATTCATGAGGCACTGCTGGTTGGAGAGCTGTGTTATAAAAAGCCATTCCTGCAAGATTTTTTTCCTCCAAAATTTCCCATTGATTAGGGGTTTTGCATGTGGAGTACTTAAAGGAACAGGCTTCAGCTGCCAGTGTCAAAATGTCTGGTTTTAAGTTGTTCTGCTTTCCCTCAGATTGCTGACTAAGGGCTGGAAGAAAAAAGAATAGCAGTGAGCAAGAACAGGGACTGAGGGGAAATTTCAACAGAGAAAGGAAAAGGAGAAGGAAGGAAGAGCAGATAAATTAAAAGTTGCTGAAAAGTACAGGAAAGTGCAAAGAGCAGCCGTGCAATGTCAGGGAAAAGAGGATCCAATCTTTAGATCCACTGTTTAACCAGAGTGACTGGAAAAGTGCAAACAGGAAGAAGGGCAATTGCAGAAATCGCAGATTCCAGCAGTACAGACAACTGTGGGAGTGGTGAAACAAAAGCAACACAGACCTCACACACACCCCTGGAAGAGCCATGGAATATAGAGGATCCTGTTGGGACCACGGATTGAACAGCAGCCATGTCCTGCCTCACATTTGGAAAAATACATGGAATGTCAGGAAATACACAGATGTCAGGAACAGCCCTTTCTGTTCACTTCAGAGTCGGTGCTGGTGCTGACTGGGGAGTCAGGGTCTGGTCAGCTACCATGATATAATGAGGGGGAAAAAAATTGCTGTACAAAGTGCCAGTCATCATTTCCATTCATTCGAGCTGCCTTCAGCAGGGAATGGACACAGTGAGGCAGTGGGGTTGGAGTGGAGTTCGGATGCCATCGTGTGACTCCCTGAAAAATTACACAACTGGCGTGTCTGCCTTAGCTTCTTCAACATCTGCCCTCAAGAGTTTGTCAAATCACGAAAGATGCTGCAGTATGAGACAAGGTCTAATTTTAAAATGCCATGTTCAGTATCTGCTCTGCCTTTTTTTTTTTTTTTAATGCTGGCATTGTCCATTTTGATGATTGATTGAAAGCATTGGTATAAAAAAGAAATCCTACTCAAAATGCATGTGTTCATCTCTAGATGAGCCATTTCTCGAGAACTTTTTCTTACAAAATTGTCACCTCAAGATGGTATCCGAGGCAAATTCCAAGTTCTCCGAGCCAATCTGAATATACTATATATATATATATATATATATATATATATATATATATACTAACACGCATGGTGACAAAAGTCACACTTAGATATTCTTCTTTACCAGCCTGAGGTGCCCGGGACAGTTTGTGGTGCTTTAATCGATACCGTGGGGTCACGTCTCAGGTCACTCATGTTGGTAGCCAACGAAGAGAGCGGAGCTTTAACAGTTCAGAAAAGATTTTTAAAATCATGCTGAGACGCCAGGACTGTGCACGGTGACCCCTCAGATCGCTGTCCTGTGCGCCCGGCTGCACAGGGAGGTCACCGGACCTTTAAAGCTTCTCGCGGGGCAAGCAGAGATGCAGCGGCATGGCCACTGTCATCTTGTACCTCAGGAAAAATGTTATTTAAAACCCACAAAGGTCATGGTGGGACTAAAACAGCGCTCGGAAGCCGCCCGGCCCCGGCCGCCGCCGGCGTCTCCACAGCTCCCGACGCCGCCATCCCGCCCGGCTGATGTGGCGCTACCGCCGGGCCGTACCACACGGCTCCGCCGCCCCGGGGGGAGCGCTGACCCGCCGCCCTCGCCGCGCCCCGGCACAACCGCGTCGATGTCGGCGAAGCACCGCGCGCCTCCCCCTCTACATCAGCTTGGTAGCGGCCGCGCCGACTGCCTTCGGGTGAGGCCATGGTGAAAGATTGTAGGGGGGCAGTAGGGAGAGTTTCGTGCCAGTGCGCTGTCCTGTCACCATGGCATTGTCCTGTCCCCCGCTGCCCAGCGACCGGTGCTGAGCGGCCGCACACGTAGGAGGTTTCACTGGGTGTCAGCACAGTTAAATGTAACGGTGCCTCCCAAAAAATAGTTCGGCCGGACCCCACCTCAGTGGAACGCAAGGCCGCGCCATCTTGGGCTCAACCACAGCAGTCACGATATAGGGGTGCCAGGGGTGCAGTGGGGCGAGAAGGTGACGAAGCCGCCGCTGTCTGAGCGAGACAGGGCTGGCGAAGGCGGCGGAATCTCGTGTGCGCAGCGGGGAGAGAAGGCGGTGGCGGGCAGGAGCGGCGCCGAGGACAGGGATCCCCCCGTCGCCCCGCGGGCGTTGGTAGGTGCCGGCGCGCGCGGGCCGCTGGGCCTGGCGCACATGGCCCGGCCGTAGGAGCCGCCCCGCCCCTCCCCCGCCTTTCCGCGCCGCGCTCCGGACGGGACCGGGACCGAGCACCGAGAGCCCGCGGGGAGCGCACGGTACCGAGCACCGCACCGACACCCGCGCACCGACACCGGCCACCGCACCCGGCCCGGCCACCGCCGCCGCCGCCCCATGCAGGACACCGAGGAGAGCCCCGCGGCCGCCGCGCCGCCCGGCGCGCAGGGCCCCGCCGAGGAGCCCGAGCAGACGGACGCGCCCCCGCCGGCCGCGGAGCCGCCGCAGCAGCAGGAGGAGCAGGAGGAGGACGAGAAGGAAGATGAGGAGGAGGAAGGAGGAGGCGAGTCTGAGGCGCCGCCGGGGCCCCCCGAGCCGTCGCCGCCCGCCGCCGCCGAGGAGCCCGAGCAGCCGGCGGAGCCGCGGCCGCCGTCCGGCCGCCAGAGCCCCGTGAAGGCCGAGGCCGAGCCCGGCTCTGAGGCCGGGGCCGAGCCCGCGGCGGAGCCCAAGTCTGAGCCGCCGGCCGAGGCCGAGCCCGGAGCGGCGCAGGAGAACGGGGAGGCCGCGCCCGCCGCCCCGGCCGAGCCCGAGGATGAGATTTCCTTCAGCGACCCCGAGGACTTCGTGGACGACATCAGCGACGAAGGTGCGGGACGGGAGGAGCCGGGGGAGCCCGTGGGGAGCCGGGGCCGGGCCGGGGAACGCTCTGCCCCGAGCCCCCGGGCCCGGCTGCGCCTCCGCCCCGGTGCTGGGCAGCTCCGCATCCTGCGTGTGCCTCTGCATCCCAGCTGTGCTTCTTAAATGATGGGTTTTTCTGAGTTATCTCGGCACTGCTGTTCTAAAAGCTGCTGTTAAAGTGGTTCTAAAGTCGGTATAACACCTCAGGTGTGGGCTGCCCTCTGGGTGGAATCATCAGCTCGTCTCCCTTCGTTTTGCCTCCATAAGTTAAACTCAGCTGTAAAAACAGAAGTTTTAAATGGTTGATGTGGTCGTTACAAACTAGATGTCATCGTTCTTGTTTTGTCCGTGCACGCAGAATGAAATCCGTAGGTAAAACAGGGTTTGAGGAGAGTTACTGCTTGTGAAGATGCGATGTAGGTACTTCGTGACAAGAACATAGGGAAAAATCGTTTCTGGCAGTTAAAAATGTCAGCCCAGGCTCTTTTAGAAGTAGTGGATATTGACTGCCTTAAAATGGCAAAGCTGTTGTGTAACTGCACAGACAGTAAATGTTTATACATGGGCCTGCCATATAGAAGTTAGAACTCTAATTTAAGTGTTTTTCAGATGTGTCTTTCCAGATAATTTTTCTTGGTTTTTGAATAGGAAAAGTACTTGTTTTCCCGTTATTTTTTCAGCATTTTTGCTGTTTTAGGGTCTCATGTACACGTATTCTGCGTGTTGTAGGGTCTGTTACACGTATCAAAAGGGGAAAGATGTTTCTAAAGCACAGGATTGTAAATCAGCCAGTTATTTCAACTGGCAGTGGGATACAGGTAACACAGGTGATACAGGTGCATTCTTGTGTCCCAGTGCTTTGTTTAGTTTGATAAAACAGCAGCCAAATATCCTAGATTAAGGAAGTGTTTGCTGTTCTCAGTTTAGCAGTCTGTATAACAGCTGTTTGAACTTTTACATTTGTTTCTTAAAGAGACTTTAGCAAAATTGCCTTGGAGTTAGATTCTTTTTGTTAAGTCCCTGTTTAATACACTTTGTGTACACCTAGGATTGTTATGTTCAGTTCCTTCTTGGAAACTGGGCATATTTTCCATTCCCACCTGTTTTGTTGTTAATTAATTTGGTTAACTTCTCAGCTGTATGAAATCCAGTGTTAGTGGCTGAATTACAGCATTTAGGTTTAGTCACTCTTGCTGGTCTGGCTTTCCACCTGTGTTTATTGCTTCTTGAGCTTCCTTACTCCTTTCCCATTATTCTGGTGCCTCCCCAAAGAGAAAAGCAGCCCAGTGTGACCAAGGCAAGGCTCTTTCAGTGCTCATGATAACACAGATCTTCAGGAGCACCTGTGAGATGGACCAGCTGCAGGACTGGAACATCTCAGATCTTTTACTGCCTCCTCTTTTCCCCTGACTGGTGTTGGCATGCAAGAACAGCTGATCCAAGTTACAACAGAAGGGATTGTTGGACAACCACTTAGGTACCAGTGAAGCTTTAGTTCAGATAATGATAGTGGTCCTTAAAATACTGCCAGCTGAAGATAGCCCTGTACCCACCACACCCATCACTGCTTCCCTTCTGGCTGCAACAGGAGCTGGCTGAACCAGCTTCTTGCTCTCTTTGAAGAGTCCTTTGTTCACAATTTTGAATTTAAGGGCACAGTGTGGGAATTTGTCTTTAGTCTGTTACAGTTTTGATTCGATACAGAGTGTTGCATTCCTGCTCAGGAATCTAAACATGCATTCCTTGGCCTACAAAGTCTATTGTGAGAAGTGGCTATGAAAGAAATAACTTAAGGAGCCTTAAAAATGACCCTTTGGTTTTCTCCTTTTGCTTGTAGACCCCTGTGGAAATGTCCTTTCATTTTATATATTTTGTTATTTGTAGTTCCTACATGCACATGGAGATGATCTTTTTGAATGATAAATATTACAAACAACAGCATTCTGTGGATGCTACATAATCTTGGTGGTAACGGGCTAAATATTTGTGGCTCATGTTGCCCCAGATCAATGGGAAGCTTCATGTGTAATAACCTGTTGAAGCTTAAAGTTGTCAAAAGCAACTTTTTAGTAGTTTGAAATTTAAAGTAAGCATGCTTCTCATAATTCTTCATTATGAGAAATTATTCTCGTTATTCTCATTGCTGGAGATCTTTCCAGTGATGTTTCTGGGCAGAAAAATTTCTTGAATTACAAAACCATCAAAAATCAAATGTCTTCAAAATATCAGCATATACAACACCTTTTTTAGTTTGTTCTCTTAATTTAAGTCTTTGTGTTTGGATTTTTTTCCCTAGTCTGCATGCTATAGGTAGTCTGACTCCAAATTTTATCTAATTCAAAAATATGGTGGTGTGAACTTATTTTCTGTGTAGTCTTGTATTCTATAGTGATCTTCACATAATCTTAAAACTTACTGCAGATATTCAGGAATTAATATGTTCAAAGAATATCCAGTGTCAAAAGGTGTATGCTTGTCTTCACAAAGCTCAGATATGGCTTTCAGTGTCTTGCCTTGGACCTTCATTTTTGTGCTTAATTAAAGGTTTAGATGCAGTGTGAGTTCTTAATTATAGTGATGCTGAGACATGCAGAGCTTCCAGTATGGTGGATAGTTTTGAATTATGCTAAAACTTGTGTAATTTGGGAGGGAGGTACAGGTTACGTTTATCAAAGTAATCTGGTTATAATTTGAGCAAGAGGACTGGTCAGAGGTCAGGTAGTAAATCATGCATTTGTCTGTGCTGTTGTCAGTTTTGAGGACTTTGTGAGCCAGTTCCATCTCCTTAGAAAAACTGATAGTGCAAGTGTTGACAGTCCCAGTGTGTAAGGCGTGTTTTTGAGAAAGACTTCAAGAGTTGGGTGCCTAAAGTTTGCCAGGAAACCACATAATCCTGTCACTTAGTCAGGACATGTGTTGGGGTGTTGTGTGTTCACTTCAGTTGTTTTTCTGACAGAATGTTTATTCATTACCAAGTTTTTTTAATTATTCTTGAAATTTCTTGAAATTTGAAGTCTCTGTTTTCTTACTATTCTTTTCATCTTTGTCTTATCTCCTTCATGATGTGAGCAGAGCCTTAGTTTCCTGTCTGTGCTGTCTTTGCAGAACTGCTTGGTGACATCCTGAAAGATCAGCCACAGGAGGCAGATGGGATAGACTCGGTGATTGTTGTGGATAATGTGCCCCAGGTTGGACCAGACCGACTGGAGAAACTGAAGAATGTCATCCACAAAATATTTTCCAAGTTTGGTAAAATTATCAATGAATTTTATCCAGAAGCAGATGGAAAAACAAAAGGGTAAGTCATGATAACTCCAACTGGAAAAAGGACTGAAACACAGCTCTGGTTTATCTTTGGCTCTTACTGTCAATACTTCATGGGTGACCTCATAGTTCTACCTCAGCCTGTGCAGTCCTGACGTCAGTCTCAGTGACAAACAAGTTCCTGAGGGAACTGAGAAACTTAATAGCTCATTAGGTTCCATAGTGGAGGATGGTGGGGATTAATTATGGAAACAGTTTAGCTGGGTTTGGAGACAAATTTCTGTGCTACATGAGGAGTTTTTTCTTAGTTTCTGTCACAGCAGAAGTTAAAAGTCCTCTTGAGCTAAAAACGTAGTAACAATGGCTGGACTGTTTGTTGCAGAATAGAATGTCAATGTCTGTAGCATGTATTCTGAGTATTGGAGAAATCCGTACTTTAGAAGGCATAAAAAGAGTTTTCTGGGGTGGAGGAATTGCTGCTTCTTAAGGTCAGCATGAAAATTATTCTGTCTCTGTGTTCATACCTCTGTTTGAGACACTGATGGTGTTCAGGATACCATTAGTTTTGAGTCTGCTGGACTCCAAGCCAGGTGTATTAAGTAGCCAGAAGGAAGTTGAATTCTGTAATTGAAAAACAATAGTGATGCTTTGAGATGGCTGTGACAGCAAGTTACAATTCCTAAATGTGACCTGTTACTCATCTGGAAGAGCTGTGGATGTAACTTGCATGTTCCTGTCTCTTACTGTTGTCCTGGTTGTGTTGAGCTTACATTCACTGCTCTGTCTGCCTTTATTTCAGAAAGGATATCAGATTAATTGAGGTCAGGCCTAGAGAGCTAAAAAATATTTGTGAGCCTGTGGCCAGAATAAAAAGTAATTTGCTGTTGAACCTAACGGGTTAGAGACAAAACAAGAAGTTATCTTGTAGATGCTCTGTACTGAATTCTTAATTCATCCCCATTGTTTCTGCTTTATTTTGAGCCTGTTGTGTAGTCAGCAATGCCTTGTACTTTGGATTTCCTTCCTTGCAGGTACATCTTCCTGGAGTACATGTCTCCTTCCCACGCTGTGGATGCTGTGAAGAATGCAGATGGATACAAACTGGATAAGCAGCACACTTTCAGAGTCAACCTCTTCACAGACTTTGACAAGTGAGTGCAGCAGTTGTGTGTTATCTGTAGATTTGGGGATTCTAATCCTGAGTGCCTGCATGGAGTGTAACCAACCAAATTGCTCTTTCAGGTACATGACAATCAGTGACGAGTGGGAAATCCCTGAGAAACAGCCATTTAAGGATTTGGTAAGGAATTTTTGGAAGAGTGGAAGGAATTTCAGCTTAATATTAAATGGTTGCTTCATTGCTGAAATGTCCATATGAAAATAGAAAGGATGTGTTAATGGTGGTGTAAATAGCAGTGCTGGTCACATGCTCCTGTTCCTTCATGCTCACTATCATGCAATGATGGGAGGAACTTGGTGCTGCTGCTTGATAGTTACATATAGTGTGAAGCTTAAATTACTCTTATTAAGAGTGAATAATAATTTTGCATGAGTCATTTAAAAATAGACTTTCAAAAGCATCTTTTTATATTCTTAATTGTTTGAGGCAAAACACTTTGGTATTTGTTACTGGTTGCATTGTAAATAGTCTGGTGGAATAGAGAATAGTTTGCTTTTTCTTGAAAAACCAAATGACTTCTTGTTTAAAGTAAATATTAAACATCATCAAAACACATTGAAGAGGCACCTGTTGATGGGGTGCTCTCAGCCTCCAGCATCCAATAATTGGAATTGTTTAACTTCACTTCAAAAACTTGTTTGCAGTGGTAAGACCCCAAATTGCAGTCTCTGATAAGACCAGCCAGGTAGATACTAATTTGTGGAACTTGTTAACTTAGCCTTTGACTCACTAATAATCTTCTGCTCTGTTTCTCTCAGGGGAATCTCCGATACTGGTTGGAAGACCCTGATTGTAGGGATCAGTACAGTGTCATCTTTGAGTCAGGAGACCGGACATCCATTTTTTGGAATGACATCAAGGAACCTGTTCAAATTGAGGACAGAGCAGTGAGTATCCTGGAAGTGCTGGAGATTGCAGATACACTGCCAATCTCCTTCATTTTATGACATTGCAGCTTTTTAATGAAAAAAAAAAGGCTTTTTCTCATTGCTGAAATAATTAATTCTTCCTTGTGAAGAGTGGTGAAATCACTTTAGAATTAGACTTAGCTGCTTAGGTAAAAGAACTGTGAAGTGAACTTTTTAAGAGTTTGTGGTGGTGTTTGGTTTTTTTTTAAACTGGTTTATGATGCCCATTAGTTTCCTTCATCTCTCTGTTATAGGTGATTCAGACAGACCTGAGAATGCAAAGTCAGAGTTTGAGGAGCACTATTCATTCGAGCTGAATATGTGCTTATGTTTGCTGCTTCAGATGACTCCTTGCTTTTGTGCTGACCACAGAGGTGTTAAAGAGGAATAGCTGGTTTGGTAATGGCATAAAAAAGGGAGAATTAGTCTGCCTGTCTGCTGCAGGCACTGGACTTGCTGGGAACTGTTAGGAGCCAGGAGCATTTTCCATAATAACCATTGTGCATTACAGTTGGCTCTGGGATGGTGAGAATATTTGCTCATCACCATGGTCTCTGACTGTGGGCTGTATTGCTGAGATCTCTCTAACTTAGCTGAAGGTCCAGAGCTGTGTTGTTCAGAAATTGGAAATACCCTTCTGAGAACAGTATGTTCTTACCAAGGCTGAAAGAAGGAAATCCAGGGTGTTAGGTGGGTTTAATTGTTATTACACAAAGGATGTCACTGTAACTGAAACATCTTTGGTGATTTGTAAGTTGAAAAGGTTTCAATTGACAATTTTCAACCAGGAGAACAGGTACTGTACATTATGTGCATGAAATAAAACTCCACAATTCTCTCAGATCCTGAGATCTTCACTTAATAAAGGGTTTTACAAAATGTACTTCTACAAGCCACGCATTAATTCTTTCCCTTTTAGGGACACAGCATGAAATTAAACTTTTGTGTGCACCTTTTTTTTTTTTTTTGAAATGCAGAGGTGGACAGAGACCTACGTCCGTTGGTCTCCCAAAGGCACCTACCTGGCCACATTCCACCAGAGAGGCATCGCTCTGTGGGGTGGAGAGAAATTCAAGCAGATTCAGAGGTTTAGTCACCAAGGAGTGCAGCTTATTGACTTCTCACCCTGTGAAAGGTACACAGCATCACATTGGTTTGGGCTGAGGGGTCAAAAGCATGAGGCGTGAGCAGCATCCCCAAATCTGGAGTGCTGAAATTAATTTAATATTTTTGTAACATTAAAGAGCTCTGGAGAGAAGGATAAAATAATCTCAGGATTGAGGTGCATTTTCGTTTGAGTTTTCAAGTAGCACATTTGGAAGCAGTTGGATTTTATGCTTTTTTGTATTAAAGAGATTATTTACCTTTCAATGGAGAAGCCCAGCATCCCTGTCATTTGGGTTGGATAAGGTCAATGATTTATGTTAGGTTTGAAACCAGTGTTATTCTCATGTCAAAACTATTTAATAGGTAACAGTGTATTTGGTGAGTTCCTCTCACTTGTAACATCAATATCAAAGACTGGCACATAAATCTAGAACATTTTCAGCCAGAGGGATGCCAGGGAAACTTTCTCCTCCTTTATCATCCTCTTCTTATTTTTCCCTCCCCTGAAAAATCCGATTAGAGAAACTGCTGTTTAAAAGTGCCTGGTATTTAAATACTGCTTGGATGAAAGCCTGCTGGTACTGACATATTAGATGAAGCTTCAATAATGAATTGGATTATTTCTTTTGTAGGTATTTAGTGACCTTCAGCCCTTTGATGGACACACAGGATGACCCTCAGGCTATCATCATCTGGGATATTCTGACTGGCCAAAAGAAGAGAGGATTTCACTGTGAAAACTCAGCTCACTGGCCTATTTTTAAGTAGGTTGAGAAACAGAATTAGAGTAGAGAGTTGTGGTCCCAGACTTCATTTAATAAAAAGGCAGTTCCAATTTAATATATTTTTCTTTCTTGCCTAGATGGAGTCATGATGGTAAATTCTTTGCTCGAATGACTTCAGATACCCTCAGCATTTATGAAACACCTGTAAGTTCTTGCCTTTTTTGCATAATAATGGGAGTAGAAAGTATGTGTATAAATGTAAGAATGCTGCTAACTTAAAAATCTATCCTTTTCTCATCTTTTAGTCTATGGGTTTGTTGGACAAAAAGAGCTTGAAAATCAATGGAATAAGGTGAGTATATTACTTTGTAATCATAACTGTGCTCCTTAGCTGGAATCTTTTAGTCTGGGGATTTGTTATGGCAGGAGGAATCTTTAGACTGTCACCTGGGGCAAAGAGCTTTACATGTTGAGGTGGTCAAATTAGACAAAGTGGCAAAAAAGAAATGGAAAACTCTCCACTTGTTGATGAACACACTTGATAGATTCTGTGCTTTGAAATCCTCTTTGTGGTACTGCTTAATCCAGGGTTTAGCTTGGGAGTTCTGTTCCTTGTCTACAAAACCAGACTGGAACGCAGTTTGGTAGGGAATATCTCCCTGACAAGGCTGTTGTGCTGGCTTGTGCTGCTGACTCCTTTGAGAGGTTTTAAAATACATCTCTGTAAGGCAACAAGAAAATTAAGTGTACCCAGGTGCAAGAAGATGGTCTCCTTGGTAATTTAATAGGGAGGTTTTGGCTCATTTGTTCCTAGATCTTTGGCAGTTACTCTGTGTGTAACCCTTGCTTTTTGGTGAGATGTACTGATGAGACAACACTGGTGATATAGCAAATTGAAATAGCTGCTTAAAAATCTGTTTTGGTATCATTATTAAATGGCCCTCATTTATGTATCTATGCTGGTCTTTATTACCCAGAGTTGATCTTTGTCTGCAACATTCAGATACTATGAGGAAAGTGGTTTCTGCTTGTATTATCTCTAACTGAAAATTAAAATGTCATGTTTTTAACTTTTTCCTGTAGAGACTTCTCATGGTCTCCAGGTGGTAACATAATTGCTTTCTGGGTGCCTGAGGACAAAGACATCCCAGCGAGAGTGACTTTGATGCAGCTGCCTTCTAGACAAGAAATTCGTGTGCGGAATTTGTTCAACGTAGTGGATTGTAAACTGCACTGGCAGAAGAATGGGGACTACCTGTGTGTGAAGGTAGACAGGACTCCCAAAGGCACACAGGTACATGGATTCTGATTTTATTGGGAAAATTTGGTTCTGTCTTATGCTTCCTTTTCTTACAGTGCTGCCTTTAAATAAAGGCAGGGTAAATTATATCATGTCAAAACTATTTTTGGTTTTTTTTCCATTTGAATTTGAAGCATGTGGAAAGCAAAATTTATGTAATGTTTGCATCCAGAATTTGCTTAGACTTTAGTGGCCTCTTAGTTTCTGGGAGGACTGTGCCTCACCTCTTCTCCTGCTCACAATTAAGCAGCTGTTGAACATCATGTAGGTCAAGCTGCATAATGTGCCACACGTTCATCTGTCTTAATTAAATTTTATAACAGCGTGGAAAAAAAAACTTTTCTACAATTCTGAAGTTATTCTTTATCAGAACAAATTTGGAATGTTTTTGCTAAGGAGGCATATTGTATTTATCTGCTGTTATTAAAGGACACTCTCATCCTGTGTCCCAACAGGTTAATTGTGGAGTTGTCCTTCTATGCCTAGGGATAAAATTATTTACTCTGCTGTTTTTGTGCTGGGTAATGAGCTGGTTTTGTCCTTTACAGGGAGTAGTGACCAACTTTGAAATATTCCGCATGAGAGAGAAACAGGTGCCAGTGGATGTGGTGGAAATGAAAGGTAATGCCAAGTACTTCCTTACTTCTGACCTTGAACTTTTCTGTAGAGATGTCTTTCGTAGAAATTCTTGTCAACACATGACAGAATTAGGAATTTAACCCTGGATTTTAATGTTGCAGAATGTCTCATGTAAAAATGAGAAATCAAAACTTCTGTTGCTGTTCGTGCTTGTGACTGACTCGAAAAATGACAGAACTGAAAATGTGCTATTAATAAAAATGGTAGGGCTGATAATAGGAATGTGTCTTGTAGATGATGGAAGTCTTAGAGCTCTATAGTTAGAAACATTTCCCCTAACTCCCTGCAATTGCCTTATCAACCTGTGTTTTAAAAGAAAGTCTGTTAACTGATGGGTTCCCTCCCTTCAATATCTTGGTTTTCTTTGGCAATTACTTGAAATCAGAGGTTTGTATTGTCCTTTAACAGAGTTTTGGCTCCTCTTGTTACAGAAAGCATCATAGCCTTTGCTTGGGAACCAAATGGAAGCAAGTTTGCTGTGTTGCATGGAGAAACTCCACGAATTTCAGTTTCCTTTTACCATGTTAAAAACAACGGGAAAATAGAACTCATAAGTAAGTGAAAAACAAGTGAGAAGTGCAGATACCAAACATTCTTAATGGTAATAGATGCACTAAATTCAAAATTGCAGCTGTTTGTGATGTTTTGTGAGAAATTAATGGTGTTGATGCTTGTAATTGATGGCACTGGGTTGAGATCTTTTTATTGCCTTGTTTCTTTTCAGAAACATTTGACAAACAGCAGGCAAACACGATATTCTGGAGTCCCCAGGGGCAGTTTGTAGTGTTGGCTGGTCTCAGAAGGTGAGTGTTGCACAGGTTGCTGAACACATTGATTTTAAAAGGGGAAAAAAACTACAGTAACTCACCAAGAAGAGTTTGGTGTCCCTGTCACTGTTGATTGCTGTAATTCTGATAGAGCTTACAAAAGCAAAGGCAGTCCAGAGATGCAACTTCATGATGTATCTTAGTCCTTTGTAGCTTTCACTTCCTGTTTTTGCCACATCAAATGAAGAATGCATTTTTTAACAGAAAAGTGCATATTTAGAAACATCTTCCAGTTGTTTAAACTAGGTACTGACTCTGAGCCAATCCAGCTTGGACATGCTGGTGGCTCTTGTGATGCATTTGTAGCCATTGCTTTGTGCCCTTTCATGGGCAATACCTGTTAATGACAGTGCTGCTTTGTGAAAGAATTATCAGGAAAGTTTCACTTTAGAGCAAGTGAAAATCATAAAAGTAATAATACAATAATTATAAAGTAATACTTGCTTTCATGTGCTTTCAAACAAGCACTGCTGTTCATCTTAGAAATCTTTTCTTTAATCTCTTCTTCACTACTGTGTCTAAACATATGATTGTTAAACTTAGGCTGTAGCTTGCCCAGAGCATGTTTTCACTGTGCCTTTAACCCATTTTATTTATATTCTTAAGAGTCCCTGAACATAGAAATGTCATTCTTACGTGGTGTTTTGGTTTTATCCACCACGTTTCTTTCCAGCCACAGAGACTGCTACAAACCTGTCTCTTGGCTGCTGTGAGAATTTGTTTGTAACAAGGAGTTGTAGAGATACAGCTTGTGAAATGTTTTTAAAAGCCCAGGCTGTGCTGGTGTGTAAAGCAATGTCTTGTTTTGCCTGTGCAGCATGAATGGTGCCTTAGCATTTGTTGACACGTCTGACTGCACCATGATGAACATCGCGGAGCATTACACAGCCTCGGATGTGGAGTGGGACCCCACGGGCAGATACATTGTCACCTCTGTGTCTTGGTGGAGCCACAAGGTACTGCTGCACCTCTTTTCCCCACCCCTGCTTGCTCTTCCAGTGGTATTGGAAAGGGCTGTTGATTAGGAAGAGCACATGTCACTGGTCAAATGACCTCCACCACAGTTTTAAACATTTATTTCTGAGCACTCCAGTGTTAAGTGAAAGCTGATTTTGGCTGAGCTGCTGCACTGCTCTTCCAGGTGGACAATGCATATTGGTTATGGACCTTCCAAGGCCGTCTGCTTCAGAAGAACAACAAAGACAGGTTCTGTCAGCTGCTCTGGAGACCACGACCAGCCACGCTGCTCAGTGAGGATCAGATAAAGGTAGGGTGTTCCAGGGACTTTGTGCTGACATGGATTTGGTCTATAAAGCATATTTGGTGTACTCCCTCTTCTTCAGGAGGAAGTTTGTTACACAACTGCCTTTTGCCCTGAATGTGTGAATAAACACATTGCTGTGTGGGACCTCACTTCTGGGAATGGCTGCAGATATTAACTGTGTTACAAGCTCAAAATAGAAGTGGTTGCCAGTTGTTCTTACAGTTAGGGTATGATGAAAGGGTATAAAGAAGAGAAAGTTGAATTTTGTTCTTCAGACTTTGCTAGATGTATGTGTACAGAAGCACTTACTTACAAGCCAGGAGGCACAAAATTATAGTGAAGGGAAATTGCCTATCAGAGATGTTTTTCAGAAGGGCATAGCCTGCTTAGGCCTACCAAAGGAGTTCTTAGAGAAGATGATGGTTGTAATCGCTAGTCTGATACTCCAATTGAAATAACATTTCCTGTTTCACAGCAAATTAAGAAGGATCTGAAGAAATACTCCAAGATATTTGAGCAGAAGGATCGCCTGAGCCAGTCCAAAGCTTCAAAGGCAAGACACTTCTGAAATATATTCTAGATTAAACTCTTGCAGCCTATCCTTAGTTTACATTGATGATATATATATATATATATATGTGTTATGTAAGTTACATTTCCTGTATGACATATGTTCATTTGATCCAATGGTTAGAATTAGTTTAATGGGTAGTTCAGAGATGCTACTGTAAAGAGTCTGGAGAGGAACTGGCTTTAGATGGTTAAGCAAAGGTGGTAAAATTTTGGAGTTCTTAGCATATTGCTGCATTAGCCAGTGTTTAAATGAAGAAAAGCTCTTCCAGTTAGTAAAAAGGACACCTCACCAAAACAGCATTCTGATTAGAGAATCTTTTTTCTTTAAGTCAGTAGAAGGTGTTTATGAGAACAAATATTCTCATAATGTAAAGAAATGTTTATGAGAACAAAGTTTGACTCTCAGGAATGCCGGGGGTGTGGGTTTGGCTCGGGGGAGGTTTAACCCTTTCGTGCCCCCGCAGGAGCTGGTGGAGCGGCGGCGCACGATGATGGAGGAGTTCAGGAAGTACCGCAAGATGGCGCAAGAGCTGTACATGGAGCAGCGCAACGAGCGCCTGGAGCTGCGCGGGGGTGAGAGGCACAGGGCTGGGCAAAACCTCACTGCAGCTCCTCCTCCGGGCCTCATCCCCTTCCCCTCTCCCTCTGCTTTCTGCCACAGCCAGCCCCGTGCTCTCAGGAGGAATTTTATATCTTTTTATCACAGAATCATAGAATTTCTAGGTTGGAAGAGACCTTCAAGATTGAGTCCAACCCATGCCTTAACACCTCAATTAGATCATGGCACTGAGTGTCACATCCAGGATTTTTTTAAACACATCCAGGGATGGTGACTCCACCACCTCCCCGGGCAGGCCATTCCAGTACTTTATCACTCTTTATGTGAAAAACCTTTTCCTAACATCCAGCTTATATTTCCCTTGACACAGCTTGAGACTGTGTCCTCTTGTTCTGTCAGTTGTTGCCTGGAGAAAGAGACCAACCCCCAGCTGACCACAACGACCCTTCAGGGAGTTATAGAGAGTGATGAGGTCACCTCTGAGTCTCTGATTTCTCCTGAGTCGTGGCAGGATTTAAGGGGGGAAAAAAGGCATTGGTTTGACCTTGGGATAAAACTGTAGTAGGAGACAGTAATGCCTTGGTTATCACTGAATAAATTCCACATGTACTTGTTATGAATGAAAGCACCAAATCCCTCTTTAGCTCTCATTTCACTGCTGGTCTAAGGCTGTTTCTGCCAAGAGCATCAAATGATTCCATTGCTGCCCTTGTTTGTTGTGTTCAGTGTTGATGTTTTCTCCATTGCAGGGGTAGACACAGATGAGCTGGACAGCAATGTCGATGACTGGGAGGAGGAGACTGTGGAATTTTTTATCAATGAAGAAATTATTACCCTTGCAGAACCAGAGTAATTAATAAAACTGTGGTAAGACAACAACTCTGAGAGAAACTCTGTGTCAACTATTGCTATAGAGTTGATAATTTGCTTTAGAGAGTTAGGTCTGTCTGTTGCACTGGTGATCTCTTGCTCTCTGAGTTGGATTATGTTTTTTCTGTGGCTAGGAAGGACAAGGTTTTTTAAAAAGTAATTGCAGATAGTCAGATTTGTTAGTTGTACTGAGCAGAATACTCTGTACATCCCGTCTTGCCTGAGAGATCAAACCCACAACAGTCAGGGTCAGCCTATGAACACAGACCTGTAAGTTCTGTCAGTAGGAGGAATTGTAGTTGGTATGAGATAGGAATTTTGCCTTTTGGCAGATTTGCATGTTAGTCCAAGACTGGACAGTTTAAATACTGTATTAAAGATTAAACAGCATTTTTCTGTGGGCTGATGAAATTTTGAGATGATGTTTAAGTATCTGCATGAACTCAGTTATTGTTTTCTAGAGAAGTTTTATAGAGTTCATATGGTAGCAGGTTTTTGTGTGCTGACTGGCATGGCTTGTTGGGAAATCTTGTATTTAATTCAGTGTTTTTCCCAGCTCCTTCTTGTGAATTCATATTTTTTGTGTTCGCAGTGGAGGCTACTTGCAGCCCCTGTTGTAGGAAAAGTCCTTTAGTGAGCTTGGCATTGTATTGGGGAGGAAAAATACTCTCAACAGACACTGACAGGATTTGAAACTTGTAGTGGTTCCTACTCTGTCATGTTTAGGATCTCACTTAAGGAAGAGGAAGGGGAGATGGGAAATTTGCAGCTGTAAGTCACCCTGCAGTTCTTCAGCCTCCAGATATCTAAAGAGCTCAGGTGCAACATGTGCTTCTTGGAGCTGTAGAAGAACAATAACCTTAATACCTTTGACTATATTTGGGTCTGGCTGATGTGTTCCATACATGGGAGATCTTTTTATGGAAGGAAGAGGGAGAGAAGCTGCTTAGTGTATGGATTTAAACCACATGAGTTTAGGAAGAGGTGAAACACAAGCTGTTGTAGCCTTTCACCAGCTCAACTGCTGAGGTTGAGCTTTTTGTATAAAAGCACAGCCACTAACTCACCTCTTTGTTTGTTTTTCTGCAGCTCCACCAGATCTTGTGCTGAAAAGAAGTTTGTTTTCCGAAAGCCTATATCAACTTTGGAATTCTTAATCCATATTCTTGCACTCTGGAAGGGTGGATGCACCAGATTTTCTCCATTCTGACACATTGTAGTGCCTTTAAGTCTTGCTGCCTGCTGCAGTGAGATACTGGAAAGGCGCTGCTTTTAAATTTATATTATTTTTTTTTCTAGGGTTTGATTATTTTTTTTTTTTCTTTTTAAATCCACTACTACCAGTATTTACTTCCCAACTCCCGTGCAGTCCTTGCCAGCTGGCAGTTTTTGCCTCTTGCCAGTGAGGTGAGATTCACCAGTGCACCCCTGTGTCACACACACAATGTTTGGGTTCCAGGACTCTCTCTGTGTCCCCAGGGCATGGACAGGTGTTCGTTTGGGTTGGGGAAAAGTCACCAGAACCATTTTTCGTATGATGTGTTTTAGTGTGCTGAAGCAGCACTACAGCGGGCTATACCCTCCTCCTTTCAGATTGTGAAAGGATGTCTCCCTCAAAGAGCTGAATATGGAAATAAAAGCAGACCTATACTAAAACCAGGCTGGCTGTGTGTTGTTTGTAGGGAATCTTTCCCTGAATGATCAAAGTCAAACATCACCCAGTAATAAGAGTGTGTTTGCTGTACTGGCTAATGGTTCCTTTGGATTTTTTCAAATCTCGGTTCCTCATGGCCCTTCTGGCTTTGTGTTGTGGTTGCTTGGTTTTTTACAATGTGGTACAGCTCATTAATCTGTCACGTTGACCTGTTCATGGTGCTGGAGTGCCTAGAAAATGACTGGATTCTTAAACCATTTGCAAACTGATAAAAGCCTCAGGAATTACTGGGTTAGTGTTTCTTACTAGTGAAAACTGCAGAGTTCCAGAGCACTGCTCTGTGCATATGCTTTTTGTTCCCTCCTACAGCACCTGGTTCCATTTCCAAAGCCCTCCAAGCTCAGGATGAGAACAGTACTCAGAGCTGGTGCAGCAGCTTCTCTATATTTATATTTGTGATAGAACTGGGTCTTGTCAGAGCAGTGAGAGAGGCTGGCCTGTTCCTTGCCCTTGGAGAGTGAGGATGTTCCTGTCTCCTCCCCTGGTCTGGGCAGGGAAATGGCCAAGGTGAGCACTCTTGGCTGGCTTTCCTTAATCCCAGGGCTCACTTGTACAGCAGGGTGGGACAGCTCTGGAGTGGGGAGGCCCTGTGGGCACAGGACAGCCCCACTCAGCTGCAGGTGGCCAAGGGACAGGGATGTTCTCAGCACTTACTTTGTCATCAGGTAAATTTGCTGTGATGGCCAATGCACAAATACCTCAATTAACTCCCACGTCCTCTTCACCAGGAAGTTTACAAAATTATTTTCCCATAAATGGCACTGACTTAGTTTCAACAATTCACTCTTTAAATAGCATGTGTTGTTTTTCCAAAAGTCTGTATTAATTTCCAGTTTTCTGCATTTGTTCATTCATAATCCAGATAGAGAGGTACAGTTGATTTAAAGTTTACTGCACAGTATTTTCCAGCCTCATTTCTCAACTAGACTGCAAAGAAATGCATACTTTGTAGAAAAACAGTGCAAAACAGAGCGCAGCTAAGTTCTCCAGTGATCATGGAATGGTTTGGGTTGAAAAGATGTTAAAGCTCACCCAGTTCCAACCCCCTGCCATGAGCAGGGACATCTTCCACCATCCCAGGCTGCTCCAGGCCCCATCCAACCTGGCCTTGGACACTTCCATGGGGCAGCCACAGCTACAACCTGTGCCCTGGCCTCAGCATCCTCATGGTAAAGAATGATGGCTTGAACTTGCATAGCAGGAATCATTTTTATCACCCTTTTGTTATGAAGAGCTGATTTGTCAACCATTTTTTGAATCACAAATGGAGCTGGAAGGTTTTTTTCCATCTTTGTGCAATGAAGGTTTAATAGGCTGCTGTGTTTTATTCCTGGCTGTTTTCTAAGTAATTAAATGTAATGGCAGTGTTGAATGAATTGAGTTCCCTTCTCAGATGCTTCTCTGAAGGGTGGATCATCAGTGGAGGAAAAAAAACAACACAAAAATTGTATCCAAAATTGTTCCTGCAGCAGCTTTGGAAGCTGATGAGATCTTGTACTGACCAGCAGTTCAGCCTTTTTCTCATCTAACACTGGCATTTCTGACATCACTCCCTTCAATTACTTCATCTTTCCTCTTGTGTTTCTTACTTCACATGCTTTTTGCCAATTATGTGCTACTGAAATTGCTTTATGGGAATGGATTTGGTAAATTATCCTCCTTGCCATATCTTGGAACAGCACTAGGAGGTGGAGTAGGGAGGAGAGTCCTGTAGGATTGAATCCATCTGTGTTTGAGTTCTCTGCCACTGCTTCTCAGCCTGTGCCTTTGGAAGGGCTTCAGAAGGATGGCCAGAGCAGAAGCAGTTTGTTGGTTCTGCCTAAAGCTGTGTGTGGTGGGGAAAAAGGCTTCCCACAGCACTTGTGCCTCCACTGAGTGCCCCTAAGGGTCCAGAATTTGGGTGGGAAAGGAAACAAATGTTAAGTATTAAGATAGTATCTCTCCTTGGTTTTGTTTAAGTGTTGTATTAAGTATTTTTAATGATTGGTCTTAAGTAACAGGATTAACTGGACCAATTTGTATAATCCTGGGCTAGTCTTCACTCTGTCTTTATTTTGAATTTGTAATAAATATTCTCATGACCTTTTAACTATCTACAGCCCTTCATGCAACTTCACAGAACAAATTTTGGTCACTTGCTATACTAAATTTTAACTTCTTAAACTCTAATATTTTTTCATTAAGCCTTGCTGTAACTTTAATGAGCTTTGACTCCTTTACTGTCAATAAATAATGAATACAAAGGGTGATCTTGTGGGGTTTTTTTAATGGGTTGTTGTAATGCATGGACTCCTGCTGTTCCTGGGCTCTCTGGTCCAATCAGAAAAAACCCAGACTTGTACTATCTGTGCATGGTTTAAAGCAGAATTTGTGTATAAATAATCTGCAGAGAAAAATGTGCAGTGGGGTGAGTGAGGCTGGGTCACCTGGCAGGTGGTGGTGGTGTCACAGTGATCCTCATTGTCCCCATCTCTTTGGGGCCTGAGTGATAGATTCACAATGAGCAGCCAAAAGCAGCTGGGATTAAAGTCCTGACAGAGTCCTCACAATTCCTGCAGGGCCTCAGCCTCTCTGTGTTGATCCAGTAAGAGGAATGCTTTGAAAATGTAATCCTCTCCCAAGTTTTAACCTTCAACCCCATGCCTCTGAGTTAAACTGAAGCACTGCTCTCACAGTGTGCTGAAACAGGATTGGGGCAGACACAGAAACCTCTGCTCTAACTGGAATCGCTTAAAATAAAGTCAATAATGTGTGGAATACCTTGCATTCCTCTCTAATGCAAGGAAAAGCCTCAGTACTCGGTGTGACCTGGCTCCACATGCTGCTCATTTGGGTTTGTTTTCTTACCCTCAGTGCCTGTGCTCCCAGATGCAGTGATGAACTGGACCACTCTGGAGTTTAAGGCTGTCCAAGAGGTTTGCATGATTCCCTCCACCTCCTGTAGAATTTGGGATTATGGTGTACAGGATAATATTTTTAAATGCCTTTAAGAGACGTGGGAATGAGCTGCTCATAGCAGTGTCCCTCAGCCCTGTTTAGAGAGCTGATGAAACTGCAATTAACTTATTCTTGTCAATATTAAAAGCTGTCCAAAGCCAGGGAGCTCACCTGGTACCCTGAGACATTCACAGTGAAGAAATGTTCCTTTACTGCTGCTGGAACTACTTAAAATTGTCTATTACACTGCTCGAGGCTGGGAGCTGTTGGCGAAACCCTCATTTAATTGGTACATGGCTCGTTATTGTGGAGATAAATCTGGTTCCTATAGAAACTAGTTGCTTGTGACTGGTGGGGCTGTAGAACAAGTCTGTTTTGATAACTGCTCACTGGGTACAGCGTCATTCCTGTGCACTGTGAAATGCTTTAGCAGCATCAGCTCTTCTGCCAGCAGCTGCAAAGGGGATGTCACCGTGTTTTATGAGAGCGAAAACAAGCATGGAGAGGTGAAAATAGAATTTTTTAAATCTCTGTTACTACCCCAGATCCCAAAGGCAGTTCTTAGGTGGAATTTCACACAGACCCTCTGCCAGGCACGCAGCTTTGGGGCTGTGCCACTCACCCACAGCGAGTGAGGGCCAGAGCAGGATCCCAGCTTCAGGGGGCCCCATTAACCCCACAGCAGCATTTCCTCTGAGGCTTCACCTGTACATTAACAAGGCTCAAATACACGTGCTCTTGTCTGTTATTAATGCTGACAAATCGCTTGTGCCATTGTGTTTTAAATCTCGGAGTCAAATTATGTCTGTGTTTCAAACAGAGCTGAGTGTTTCTGACTGATTGAGTTGTGGCACGAGGCACTGGCACTTAATTGCTACTTTATAATGGCTCCAGTCCTGTGATGAATTCCAGATGAATTCCAGCTCCCGAGGAACCCTGTGGGACCTGCACAGATCAGGGCCAACTTGCTCTGATCTGGTTGAACAGGCTCATAATGATTGTTACCTGGGATTAAACAAAATGGGTACTTAGTGAAATGCAATTCCCTTTCTTTGTCATGGATAACTTTAATCGGTGTTTTGGGAGCACCAGGGGTATCTGTAATTGTGCTCAGCTCTACAGCTGTGGGTACCACGGTCCCAGACCTCCGAAGGCTCCTGCTGGCTGCAGCAATGACACGGCTGAGCTCACTCTGCCACCTTCCCTGTCAATCAGTGGGAGTCCTGCTGTGTTAGAGACAGAAATGGAGGCAGAGGGAGGAAGAATTTGTCAAGATAAAAGTACACATCATGGGAGGGAGAATGAACTGGATTAAACTTTATGAACTTCATGAAACTCTTTAAAGCTCTAATGTTTCGAGTTTGATCAGCAGAGGAGATGCAGCAAGAAGCTGTGACTGGGGCTGGTGCTTGCCCAGAGCTGAGCCCTGCTGCAGGGAGCTCTGGGTGGCCTCAGCACACAAAGGCCACCTGTGCCTGTGAGTGCAGGTGACCCTCTGCCCTCAGCGATGCTGAGGTGGAGGAGGGAGCTGCACTCACAGCCTGCAGAGTGGGACAGCAGAGTACAGGTGAGCTCTGGGCTGTGCCTGGGTACAGGTGAGCTCTGGGGCTGTACCTGGGCACAGGTGAGCTCTGGGGCTGTACCCAAGTACAGGTGAGCTCTGGGCAGTACCTGAGCACAGGTGAGCTCTGGGCTGTACTCAGGTACAGGTGAGCTCTGGGCAGCACCTGAGCACAGGTGAGCTCTGGGGATGTACCTGGGCACGGGTGAGCTCTGGGCTGTGCCTGGGTACAGGTGAGCTCTGGGCAGTACCCAGGTACAGGTGAGCTCTGGGCTGTGCCTGAGCACAGGTGAGCTCTGAGCTGTGCCTGAGCACAGGTGAGCTCTGGGCTGTGTCTGGGCACAGGTGAGCTCTGGGCTGTACCTGGGCACAGATGAGCCCTTATGATGGGCACCAAGGGACTCTGCTGGGTACCCCATGGGCCACCACGAGCCTCTGGAACTTCTGGCTCATGTGCAAGCCCTTGCTTTCAAATCCTGCAGAACTCCTGCCTTTCCTGAGGCACAGCAAGGATGCAGCTTCCCATGCAGTGGCATTTCTTTTTTACCAGTTGTGCATCTTCTGCCTCTTGCTCACCTCTATAAGAGGCAGGAATTGCAGAAGGCTCCCACTTACCTCTTCTACATTGCTACATCTATTTACATATTTTTATTGTGCCCTTGTTATTTACCTTTGTTTTTGGTGTAAATCCCATTATTTTTTATTGTGCTTCAGCTGATCTTTCTCTGAACCCTTCCTGAACACACACTAATTCTGTAATATATCTTTTCTCCACACAATAATCACATGGTAGCAGCCCTCAGAAGCAAAGAGAGCATGAATCTCTTTTTCCCCTTTATGGATTACAAATGCAATTTTTGTTTAGCACCTTACTTGTGAAATACCTTTTTTTTTTTCTTTTCTATTTTAAAGCAGCCATTAATCTCACAAGGATATCAGCTTTATTTTTATACAGCTTATTCAGACTTGCATCATCTTCCCCAAGATCTATTTTCTCTAATGGAAATCTGGGAAGGAAATGTGCATTACATTAGTCTGAGTGACTTCTGTCTATGAGAATGCTTTTCTCTTAATAATGCAAATAACTGCAATTATGGAAGCAAATTAATTGACTGGGCAGTCGAAGTACTTAAATTTCCTGATGTGTTTTGATTTGCATTCATGTTCCCTGCTATTTTTACTCCCAGCTGAACTCATTTAGAACTGCTTCTGTCTGCTTATTAATCCTAACTCCAAATTGACTCTGCTTGTGGCTTGTTATATTTTAATGCCTCCATGAAACAGCAGAAGATTTGTGCTTTTACAATACTGCTAGTTAGACGAGGCATTAGCTCCAGATTGGGAAAGGAGGACTCTTGGACACATAGATACACTGTGGGAGCAAAATTTGTTATATGAACTCAGTAAAAGGGGCCTGAAAGTGTTACAGGACAAACTTCTCAGGGAAACAGGCTGACCTCATTCTCCAGGCACTGCTCCTGCCTGTGACACTTGCCTGTGCACATGATTACGTGTCAGTCTGTCTTATGCAGGCAAATGCTGCCACCAAGGACAAATCAGGAGTTCCCTTTCACAGTTTGTTCTTGTGTTGCTTCAGTTTTTAAAGCCTGAGCTGGACCAGGGAAAATGAAAGAATTAAAAAAAACCCACCAACAGCGAAGTAATTCTGGTAATTGAAAACTTGTAGATCAAAGAGAGACTCGTTAGAGACTTGGGATTTGGCAGGAAGTGCAAAAGGAAAAGAAATCCCAAAGTTCTGAAGTTTCCTGAACTCCATGGGCACCTGTCCTGGACACTTGTCTCTCTCCTGGGGCACCAAGGGGGTTATTCGGCTGGTCTAAGCTCTAACTGCTTATTTAACAATCTGTTTACCTGACTGAGCATTAAAGATGCTCTGGAGAAGGAGGCCCAGGGTTCTCTGTCCTTCCCTTGAGCAGCTCCTTGTGACCCCTCTCGGTGGAGGAGAAAGAACCCCATTCTGCACAGTAACTATACACTGAGATAATCATGTACTGAAATAAGTCTTAAAGGAGAAGAAACAGAACAATTCTGTAACCTGCTGCAGCTCCTTTCTCAACTTTGCTTTTTTCCTTAATAAAAGCCAGACATGGAATGAAATTTCTGTCCTTGAGCAATGCAGACATTTCCCTGAGTCTTTCTGCACAAAAGGCTTCGGGCAATTCTGCTGCTGAGGAACCTGACTATTTTCTTTCACAGCTCCTCTGTCTGAATCTTAGCTGAAAATTGAGGTAAGAGGTGCTGTCCCTCCCTGCCTGCCCGGGCTCTGCTGTGTCCCTGCAGGCTCAGCTCTTACCCAACACCAGGGGCCGTTCCGCTGCCCAACCGCCCTTCCAAGGATTCTGCAGCTCTCCGGATTGCAGAAGTTGCTACATCAGTTGCAAAACCCAGTCTGCCGGCCTCAGCCCTGAGTGTATGAATGTTTTCAAGGCAAAGCCGTGGTGCAGCATTCCTCTGGCCGAGGGATGGTGCTGTGAGAAATCCCGACAGGCTGATATCCAAACCCACACCTAGCGGTTCTCCCTTTTTATCCCATCACAGAGGGTGGTCCCGATGGATCCAAACCGAGACCCAAATGGCATCTTGTGAGCTAACAGATCCTGAGGAAAAACATTTGTGTTTTTGATCACACAGCAACCCAGGTAACAGCCTTCAATTTCTTTTTTTTTAAAGGCTTAACATTAGAATTGTTTCCCCTGCTTAGATAAATGTTTTTGGCAGGTGAACAGAACTGCACAGCCCAGAGGCCACTTGTCACCCAGATAAAAGGTGACAGTGCTGAAGGTGAGAGGGCTGGGGGGGTTTTCCTTCTGCCAGAGAAGTGGGGGAGACGTGTGGTGTGTTTTTTCTGTCTCTCCCTCCCCACTGGCCCTCCCCAGTGCAACACACCTGAGCAGGGGTGAGGAGCTTTGTCTCCTGAGGTCTCTGGTGGATGAGGTCACTGTCACGTTGCTGGCTCTGTGCTTTTCCAGGCTCATCAGGGGAGCTCTGGTGCCCTCACTGAGCTGTGTTTTGCACAGGGGAAAGGTGTACTGGGAGGATTTAAGCACGATGTGACTGCAGCCTTGCTTCTCACAGCAGTTCAGTCACCTCTTTCACATCAAACTGTTCTTTTTCACATAAAATTTCACCCTTGTGTGCTACCTAAGACATTTCTGGAAGCCCAGTGGCACTTCTCAATAAAGGTCAGGGAGGGAATTTACTCCTTTCTTCAGCAGGCACAAAAAACCCAAGACATTTCATGTTCAGAGTCCAATAAAATAATGATATTGAAGGATATTTCTTTCAGTAGGCTCCTGCATCTTGCCTGCCTTTAGAAAATTCAATAAACCTCTGTGCTTTTCTGCTCATTCTTATGATGTATCAGAATTCAAACAGCTTGTGAATCCTTCCAGAGCCCAGGAAATTTCTAAAACATAGTGAGAAAATCACAGAGAATGTAATTAGGTATAGATCATTTGGACAGCTGTTGTGCCTGACCAAAAGTTTGCACCTTTTTTGACTGAATTAGGAGGAAGTATATATGTCCACAACAAAGAGCCTGATAGAAGGAGTCATTTCTGGCTTCAGTGCAACCATTTTTGCATGTGATCCAACAGGAAAAATAGTCCCTGTAGATCTTCTGCTCCAGAGGAATAAAATAAAGCTGTGAAAACCACAAATTTAGAGCCAATTAAGTGCTTACTGTGAGGACAAGGGTGAAGAGTTAAAATAACATTCTCATTGGGAAGTGTGGATCTCACTTAAATGCTGAAGTAACAGTGAAGCTGCCACATTAGAAAAGTCACTTAATTGAGGTAGAATTCAGTAGAGACAAATCTTCCCATTAAAAAGGAAAAGGTGATAAGGGCATCTGTGCAATGCTGGAGGCTGATCTCAGGAGAACAGACGTAGCTGTGGAAAGCATTTATAGACTACAGCTCCAGCTCTGAACACCTAGGTGAGCAGTTAACCTGCCTGTCTGCCCATCTGCCAGTCCTCTTGTCACCCTTTTTGGATGGCACACACTGCCCCTCTCCTTAGGCAGTGTCACTGTGGGGTGAGACACTGGAGTAACTGGAGGAAATTATGGGGTGAAGGACAAAATCAATAGGGAGCCAAGCATCATTTTTTGGGGAAACTTGCTCACATGGCAGTTGGGCTTTGCTGCTGCTCTCTGTGTCTTTAACAGGAACAGGAACATGAAAGACCTGTTCGTTTTGCCTCTCAGAGGATTAAGGAAGGAGCTTCTATAGGGTTAAAGAAATTCTGTAGATGTGGGTCATACATCTCTAAGCTCACAGGTGACCAGTGAGTTTTAAAATTAACTTAATGCCTTTGAATGTTTCATCCTTTCTATAAGATTTGGCTGAAATTGGACAATAAATTTTTGGGGGCAGGAGGAAGGAGGACTGAGAGTGACTGTGTGCTGTCATAAGTTGTCTCTCCCTTAGGAAATCAGAAAGGTTGCAGATGTGCTCTTTGCCATGCTGGTTATTTTATGGCTACTTTACAGCCTCATTTATGAACCTGGCCTCAAGCCTTGGTGCTGGGCTCTCACTGCTGCTGCATGACAGATGTGTTTTCTAGAGGATAGCGGGGAGGAGACATGGAGGGAAAGGCCGGCTCCTTTTGTGAGCAGAATTGAGACGCTGCCAGTGCATTTGTGTAAATTGCGATTTTCTTGCAGAATTCTTCTTTTGTAGCAAGTTAATTACTTATTGATTTTACTGTTGATGGAGAGAGGGCCTAATGAATGCTCTTTTACCAGCACTCCCTTCACTCCTAATTGGGATTCTCCACCAGAATCTCAATGAACTACAGGGTACCCAGCCACAGTGGTTGTCCCTGCACCATAAAACCCTGTCACATCCACATTAACCACATCAACACTGCATCTCTCCAGGACTCCTTGGGGGGCAACAACACGACTGTTTTGATTCCATACATCAGCCCAGCCAGTGCCTCCTCTGAAGAATCTCAAATGACATTGTTCTCTGCCTATTGAGCAAAAACCAGCAAGACACAGGTACCAGAGCAAACAATTCCCAAGGAGGTGGACCTTAAAGATGTGGTGAGGATGGTGAGGCTCTGGCACAGGGTGCCAGAGAAGCTGTGGCTGACCCTGGGTCCCTGGGAGTGTCCAAGGCCAGGTTGGACTTGGCATGGAGCAACCTGGGATGGTGGCAGGTGTCCCTGCCCATGGCAGGAGGTGGAACGAGAGGGGCTTTAAGATCCCTTGAACCCAATCCATTTTATGATTCTATGACTAAAAGCTTGCAAGTGGAAATAGGAGATGCAGTGGATGAAGGAAGGACTAACTTCAGGGGTGGGTAGTGCAGGCTAGTGTAGAGGTGTGAATGAGAGAGGAAATGCAGATGAAGGGAACAGTGGAAAGTAAATTGTGTGAGTTGTAGATGAGAAGAGAAATATGAAGGTGAAAGAAATGAGGCAGAACAATGGAAAGACAGAGGATGATATGCCAGGTATGGATGTGGGGAGATCAAGCAGCTGAGGGAGAGGGCTGAGAACCAGGACAAGGAGAAAAGTGTGGTCAGGCCCAACCTCAGGGTTCTGCAATATAGAGCCAGGAGCTCGAACAGCTCTGGGGTTACTGGAGAGAAGAGAGCAGGAGAGGGGCTGTGTGTGGTGCTTGGTGGGTCTCTCATGGCTGAGGAAGCTGCCTCAGCAATGCTTGTGGAGGAGCACAGTGGGAAGCACAGTGCGTGGGGCAGTGGAGGCAGGTGGGGGAGCTGAAGTTGTTTTTCTGCATGAGCCTCTCAGTGTGACTCTGGGTATCACCATTCTCAGCGTCTTCCTCAGCCTTAAAATGTGTTAAATTTCTCAAACTTGCCCTTGAAAGGAGATTTGACATTAAATGGTGGCATTTGCTGGGGGGAGTCCTGTCTCTCACAGAGAGGTGACCGAGTTTGTTGCCTGTGTCACCGCAGGCTCTGAGGCTGTGTCAGGACACTGAGCTCTGCTCTATGGTCCATTGAATGTAATTTAAAAAAAGAAAAAAAATAGAGAGACAGGCAGGGTGAAGATTTTAAAACACTGATTGTTCTGCCCCAGGGATTGTTCCTTTTGTCAGTGAATCTGGCAAGAAATGAAATTAAAATAGTCAAGTTCTCTGACAGACTATACATGAGATATAATAGGCCTCTGATACGAACAGCCAAGGTTATTTCTAGATAATAAGCACAGAAAACAGATACTTTTTTCCTTTTGGTGTGTGCAAAGGCAGAAGAGATCTCCCTGCAATGCAGTTTCCCCTTTATATTCACAAAGGCATAGCAATGAGCCCTAGCTGTTGCTAGTAATGCAATCATAAAGCTGTATCAGATTTCTTCCCACATGACGAACTTGACAAGACTACAGAAAGAAGCAGAGTCCTATAAAGGAATATCTTGTAACATGTGGCCTGGTCCCAGAGTAGTTTTGGGGGATTTTCACAGAATTTCACATGGCCTAATGTCAGATCAGAAATGTCTTCCCCTCCAGCAGAGAGGCACCAAGGTCCTGAGGCACACAGCAGCCAGGTAATGAACACCCTGAGGGCACAGCTGATGGAGGCTTTCAGAGAGCAAATGGAGATGTGTCACAGCCTGATGGAGCTGGAAAACACCAACACTGAGCAGCCTGTGGATACCTGCAGGCAACTCCTAACAACTGAGTGAGAACCTCCTTAGCTTCCAACATGATGTATACTTGGACCTCCAAACTCACCAGGAGAAGCTATAGCTCCATAAGGCAACCAGCACATAGAGCATCGAGTGTAGGCTCAAGACTCAAGTATAAATGGGAGATGTCTCACCTCTTTTGGTCCTAATTCTGAACTTGTGTTTGGGTGGAAGCCCAGCCTGGATTGGTCCTTCCCTGGCCCAGTCACTCGGTGCTTTTGAAGCGGTTTCCATTCGGATGCAGTGCCTCTAGGCATGATTCCCTGCCAGAAAAAGCAGCAACATCCTTTTCTTCTGGATAAACTTATAAGTAGGTGTCAGTTCCCTACCATTATTTACCGACCTAATGCCTATGTAAATTTTATAGAATCATAGAATAGTTTGGGTTGGAAGGGAGCTTAAAGATCATCTCATTCTAATTCCCCTGCCATGGATAGGGGCACCTTCCACTGTCCCAGGTTGCCCTAAGCCCCATCCAACCTGGCCTTGAACACTTCCAGGGATGGGAAATCCACAGGTTCTCTGAACAACCCTCACCAGTGCCTCACCACCCTCCCAGTAAGGAATTTCTTCCTCACATCTAATCTAACTCTGCCTCTGTCAGTTTGAAGCCATTCCTCCTTGTCCTGCCACTATGTGCCCTTGTAAAAAGCTTTTGTAAAAAGTTTTTTTCCATCTTTCTTGTAAACTCCATTTGGGTACTGGAAGTTCTGGTTCCTTAGGATTTGGGTCATTTATGGTTAAAACAATCTTGAGGATATTAAAGATATCCAACAAGTACCTGTGAATAGGCAGTAATTTGTGTTGGGGTGTTCTTTCCACAGAAAGATCACATAGGAGGCAAAGGGAGGAAGGTAATTGCGTTCTTTTGCGTGGTTTGTCCAGCTCCAGAGCAGCCTGGGCTAATTAATTCTGCTGTTGTCATGGAAGAAGAGGCTGTACAGACACAATGAAGCGCTATGCATCACTTGAGCTATGTCACTGTGTCCCAGAAGTTCTTTTCTTTCTTTTTTTTCCTGGCAGCTGGGAACCAGAGAAGGCTGAGGATGCATGCAAGGATGATATGCTATCAAAGGAGGAGAAAGGAGGAAACACTGAGGAGGAAGACAGGGATGTCATGGATTCACATGAACCTCAGGAATTACAGCAGTGAGAGAAGAGATCAAGCTGCTGCTGGCAGAAGAGCACAGGATGGTGGCCCTGAAGGTGAGGAGGGAAAAGTGCCCTCAGGGTTGCCAATCTGGCCTCTGCCTGGTGGATGCTTGAGGGCAGGAGGTTCAGAGGTTCATGTGGATTTATGCTGGCACCATAAAAGCAGTGAGGCACTTGACTCCTAAATATTTCAGACTGCTGAAGGAAGCAGCTTAGGAACATTGATGTTTGCATCCTGCCTCTGTCCCTGTGGGTTTTAGGATGACGGAAAAGCACTCCTTGAGCTTGTGCACATGTAAGTGAGCTAATTCACAGAATCACAGAATATTCTGAGTTGGGAAGGATCCACAAGGATCGTTAAGTCCAACCCTTAAGTGAATTCAGGGATCAAACCCACAACTTTGGCATTATTAGCACCATGCTCTGATCAAGTGAGCTAATTCTTCCCATGTCAAGGGTTTGCCATTCACTGGTCAGTCAATGTTTACTAATTACTTTTAGTGATTATTTTTTGGTGGTTAACATTTGGGAGATCCTCTAGGCAAGGACTCTGCATCTATATACATCAGCCATGACTGAAATACAGTGGCTGGTAGTAAAGCAAGGAAAATACAAAATGGTTTTTCTAGATTTTACTTTAATCTCAGCATGCTGGAGACAGCAGAGAATTGCTCAGATGCCTTTGTTATCCCAAGGAGCTGAGCTGCCTTGGCAAACCTCTACCTATCTTTTTCAGACAGAGCTGGAGCAGCACTTAGCAAAAGCCAAGGAAAAAGCTTCTCAAATTTTTCCCAGACAAATCACTGGTGAGGATCAGCAGGAAGTGCTAAGGCTTCTCTGCAGGGACCATGAGCTTCAGCTTGGCAATACAGAGCTGCAGGCAAATACACTGGACAAGCAGAATCTATTGTGCCAGAAGGATTTTGTGATCCAGCAACTGCAGCACCACATGCTACTCTGCAAAGAAATTATTAAGCAGTAGCAGATGTTGATAAAATATAAAGCAGCACCTTTGCTCCTGCTCTGTCCTTATCTCCAAGCTTTGTTTTCTGATGGCAAAATGGAGAAAAATCCACCCAGGAAACATTGTCTTGGATGTCATGGCTCAGTTGTTCTCAGCTGTTCCTCTAACTAGATCCTTAAATCTTCCCCCCTATCTGTGCTCCAGCCCAGAACATCCTGTCCCAGAGACACGGGTGAGGCTACACTGCCTGCACCTCTCTGAGCTGGAGGGGGAGGGAAGCCGCCTGCTGCTGCTACACTCGGTGATGTCCAACATGCTCAGGGTAAGGCAGAGCAGCCTCTTGTGCTGGCGAATCCACCCTGTCCCATGATGTGCTGTCATGGCCATGGAATCACACACACCCAAAGCCTGGCTGGGTCCTGGTGCCAGTCAGGAGCTGCACAGGGATTTTGTTTTGTGAATGTGTTGTCTCTGGAGTTCCACTCAACAGAAAGGCAAAGGTGAGGTGGCCAAACATGCAATGCCCCAAGTGACTGCTGAAGGAGACTCTCTTGTCCAGAGGCCTCTGCTCGCTCAGGGCACAGCTGTTCTGAGATCTTCCCCTCAGATCTTTCCCACCAGAAAGGAAAGATGCTGCTGGATGCTTTGTCTTAGGAAAACTTGTGTGTTTTGAGATAGTAAGGGCTGTCAGGAAATTGCCAGTCTTCAGCAGGGAGTCCAAGCAGCAGCATCTCCTGTTTATTATGATTGTCTGGAATGAACAGGGCACAGAGTCATGTTTCACCTTGAATAATACACTTAATGTTAGTCATGTTGTTATATAAGAAATTAAACTACTCTGGGTGACCCTCTACAGGAGGGGAGCAAATAGCAGGTGGCTTGAACTCTGTAAAAGCACATAAGGTACCAGGAGTGTCTTTGTAACACCGACTGAGAGCCTGGGCTGAAAAAGGGGCTTCATAGTGAGAAAAATCTGCTGAGGATCTCATTCTTCCCTCTTCCTGCAGCCCCACAACAGCCCTTCTCTGGATGTCAGTCAGCATCTGGATCCTAATGAAGATGAGATCAGACAGGGTGTGCCTGGGAACATGAAGGATATTCCCTGGGGGGTGATATTTGACATTTTCTCCATTACCCTTGAGTCAGACAAGTACTCTAAGTCTTTCTTATTATTAGACTTTTTCTCTAGGGCATGGAGACCTGGCACCTCCCAACTAAGTCCATGGAGCTGGGAGATACCAAACTGGAACAACCTCTAGAAACTGAAATCCCTTAAAAAGGTTTCCTGGTATATTGCTCTTTCAAATCAGCTGTTTTAGCAGGACCCTTCTCTTTAGAGAGGGCTATGGGACATGTTTCAATTTGCTTCTGTTGCCAGGTTTTTAAACCAAATAAAGTGGCCAAGATAGTGAGGATCAGGGGACAAAAAAGAATTCTGAAGTATTCCTTGCTGTGTTCTTTATCACCATGTTTACCAGCTTTCTGGCTTTCCCCACAGCTTGACAGCTCTCAGCTAGACATGTTTCATTTCTCCCTGTCGATAAGGGGTCTGTGCTTTCAGCTGTTAACCTCTTGGCATATTCTGTTCACAGTGGCAGTTACAGATCATCTAAAATGACACTTTGTAGGAAGTATGGTCTCTGGATACCCATCTCAGCCCAGCTTTCTCTGATTTGCCAGAAAGCTCAGTTCAGCAGGTCAGTATGGCAGGAACTGAATTCAAGGCACATTTGTTGTGGAAAGCATCCTGCTCTTGTGGTGGCAGAACATGCAGAGCAGCTAAGCCTAGTGTATGTGAGGTTTTCCATGGGAAAAAGCCTCCTATAGACATTGCTGCTGTTCTACTGAATCCAGAGACCTTGGAGGAAATTGCCAAAGAACCAAAGAACCAAACTCTGAAAAGAACCAAACTTTGCAAAGAACCAAACTTTCACAGGGTAGGAACAAAAACTTATCTTAGTGTTTTTTTCTAAAGGAGATGGGCTGAGCAGAAGGCATAGATCCAGGGGAGTGGGTGGTTTTTAAATACAGTAAGAGAAACATAGTATGAACTGCATGAGGAAATAAGTTAAATATCTTTATTCTTCCATAACACCCCTGACCCCGTGCCTAAAGAGCAAGCTGAGCCGGTCAGGTGGGAAGGGCAGGGAATATTTTTGGTGCAATGTGGACAACAGTCAGAGGTCAGAGACAACGCCATTGGGTTTAACTCATTTTGATGTTTTTCAGATCTCGAAAGTTAAGCCCTGGACTCCCTCAAGCCCCAGTACAGACAAAATCTGTGAGAGCCACCTGCACCCAGTCAGCCTCTTCCATCCATCCAAAGCTGCAAGTAGCAGATCCATTGCTGCAAAGGTCAGGGCTCTTGTCAGCCACCATTCAGGTAGGGGCCAAAGAGATTTCTCTGTGCCTGACATCATATCTGATAGATGGGGACATCCTGCATCAGCTCTGCTGGAGAAGATGGATCGTCATGTGAGAAAAAAGTCAGGGTAAATGCTAATGGTCAGAACTATCAGTAAGACAATCCTATTTTTATATGGTCTAAGTAGATTTTGATGGGTAAGAAAGCACATCCTTTGTAGACAACTGCCTCAGCTATGCCTCTGCAACCTATGGGGAAGCATTAATGATCAGTTGGGTTCATGTGCAGCAAGTTGTTGATCTCAGTTTAGTCCTTGTTTCATATCTAAGCTACGCCTCAGCAAGGACACCAATGTTAGGCTGCACTGACCATCTGCCAGCTTCAGTTGTTTTGCTTTGTGCAGGCACACAAGACCAGGAGGAGTTATGGGGAACTGGACACCCAAACCCTATTGAAGTGTTGCCAGAATCCTTCACCATTCTGTCAAGGGGTGTTTACTGATCCTCATAAGTTTTTCTTTTGATTTACGATGCTCTAATTTATCTTGGATAGATATTAGCAACTCGTATATTGCAAAATGCTTTTAAACTGTGCTCTGTTCCCACTGTTTATAACAAATCCCTCCCTGCTTCCAACAGAAGGGACTCCATGCAAGGTACTGCCAAAAGGCAACACTCCTGCAAGCACCACCCAGCACAGCAATGCTGATCACGTCAAAGGACGGGACCTACAGAAACAAATGAGTGCATGAAATATCAGATTGGATGTTACAGGAGGAACTGTGACACTCTTCAGCATTTGCTCTGGTGCAATCTGAACTAAAAGAGCTGTAAATGCAACACAAATGGTCCAGTTGTGAAAGCCGTCACATGGGTAGAGGTTTTATAGCCAAGTTTTAAGCCTTTTTTCTTTGCAACAGATGACACGGGCAATGTTCCAGAAGGAGTTACACTCCATGTCCCTCTTAGCCAAAAATAACCTCTTAGGAAGAGAAAGTTTTCAGAGGTGTTCATAGCCCCAGTCTAATCCATATGTGAAGCACAGAATTTAATCTGAGTTAGCCACATGCCAGGATACTGCTTCCACTGAAGGTGTCACCTTGGGATCTTCCTGAGGCAGCGACGTGCAGATCCTTGGCCTTTGCCAAACTCACTCCTCCACAGCCTGTGGCAATCTGTCTGTTCCCCATTTTGACTGGCAATGAGACTAAAATCAAGGTGTGAGAAACTTGACTCTTCTTCTTCTTCCCTCTGTTGCAGGGCCTGCAGATGGTGCCAGCAGTCGGCAAAAGCCACAGGCAGTCGCCTGTCTGGGGAGCCAGCCCAGGACTAAACAGAAGTCACCAGTGAGCAGGACTCTTTGGCCCCAAAGGATTGCAATTTCGAGATTGCTGGAAGTTGAGGAAGCAGATTCAGAAGCGTGCCTTAAAGTGTATTTAAGCTTCTGTGTCATGCTGCTGAAGAGCAGAGGGAAGGCGAGCAGGAAGGATAGGAAGCTTATACACTGTAAATTTCCTGTTCTATGTCCCTACTTCAAGCCTTTGCTCTGTCCTGTGTGCTCTAGCTGTTAGCTTCTGTCTAAAACAAGTTGGGTGTTAACAGAGTCCAAGAGAAGAGGAAAACCTCAGTTTCCCAGCAGTGTCTGTCTCCCAGAAGATGTCAGCGTGGAGCCCAAGACGTCTTTTATTCCCAGGGCAAAAGTGTGGTTGCCACCCATGCATCCAAAAGGCTCCCTGACTATTAAAACCAAATGTAAATGCCTGAGAAATAGTTTCCTTGTTCTTTCCCTGTGTGTTGCTGTGAAGCTGGGAGGTGTGCTGCACGTCTGGAATGCTGTTTGGGTGAGCAGATGTTTGGCTGTGAGAGCAGCCAGAGATGGCTCTAAGCTCTCTTCTATCTACAGAGCATTTCAGATCTGACTGCAGACAGAGAGGCAGCAGTGGTGATAGGTGAAGACCCTGATAAGAATGACTAGCCTGGAGATAAACTGTGGGAATGTGGTTTTCTTTTTGGAACAAATGTCTTCAGCTGGCAGCCTTCTCCATTAAGGGGCACTTAAAATATGCTGCAAATAAAATAGTTCTGATAATTTCATGGAATAGCGACTCCTTGCCCCAAGCAGAAGTGGCTTCCCTCCTCGGAGGCGACAGTCTCAGGTAGGTTTGGGCATTTTTTTCAAATGGACGAAGAATCTTTTTTACAGCTGCAGCACTGGCAAGGAATTCTCCTGTGTGCTGTTTCTCACTGGGTGACACTGTACACACTCTCTGTGCCTCTTGCTTTGCTGTCACGAAGAGGAGGGATAGTTCAGTCCAGAGATGAGGAAGCTTAATTACTTGTCCTTATAAATGCCTTATACCCCTGAAGTGAGGATGCAATCAATGCAAGGGTGTGAGCAGGTGTAGCAAGCGGTCGATTTTCCTTATGAAGCAGAAAGCAGCAGAAGAAAGTGTGACAGAGAAGTGGAAGGTCAGGAACACTTGTCCCCAGAGCTGACTCTTTTAGATAAACAAAGATATTAAAAAAGGACACACAGGTAAAATAAGCAGAGAGTGTGTATAAGACAAACCTGTGCCAGCAGGTCCTGAGCCAGGACTGTGTTTACAAGACCTCACTGACCTGCAAACAGTGCAGGACCAAAAATGAGGGAAAATGAAGCTTTCCAAGCACATACATCTTTGCTAAATGCCTTTGGGCTGAATCACCATGAAAAAGTTCCAGTGTTTGGTGCCATTTCAAGTGAGCGGAATTGAGCCGAGTGCCTCAGTCAGAGGTTGCATCTCCAAAGGGGAAGTTTGTGTGACAAAGAGTTTGATAATTTTCCATGCCTGTTGTGAAGAGTACAGAGCCATGTGATGTGCAAACTTCCCTGTTTGTAAAATCTACATTTTAAGTCTGTTAATTTATGTAAAAGCTGGGGCTTGAAATCTTGGAGGTGGGATCTGTAAATTATCACTTGTAGGTTTGATTATTGCTGGATGTGAGGCTGCAGCCCATGTTTTGTGCAAAGCAGAACTTTTCAGTGCTGGACTAATGTCTTTTGATTCAATTCTTATCAATCACAAACAACTAGAGAAGAAAAAGGACCTTAAACTGTCCTGGGATTTTTCAGCAGCACTTTCTAGCCTTATTGTGTCCTGTTATTTAGACTTTGTTCCTTATAATGACTGCTGGTCAGGGACTTTAAATACCCACACAGTGTTACGGTACGGTGGTAGCCTCTAATTAATTTAAAAGTGCGCTTTACGTTAAATTTTTTACAGAATAACTGAATTTTCAGGGTTGGGAGGAACCTCTGAAGATCACCTACTCAAACTTCCTGGGGTTTGAGGGGTCACCTAACGCAGGTGACAGAGGAACGTGTCCAGGTGCGTTTGGGCTATCTCCGGAGAGGGAGACTCCGCACCCTCCTTGGCCCCAGCGCTCTGCCCATCCCCATGGGAAGCAGTTCTTCCACATGTTGAGGTGAATCTCGTGTTTTAGTTGATGGCCGTTTCTCCGTACGCCGGGAGGGTGTCCGGACTCGGGACTCGACACCCGCCCCACAGCCGCCTCCCCTGCGCCCCCTCAGGCGCGGGCGGGCGCGCGGCCGGGGCCGCCCCCTGGCGGGCGGAGCGGCGCCTGCGCGGCCCCGCGGGGACCCCCGCGCGCGGCGTCTCGCGAGAGGCGGCGCCGGGAGCGCGGCGGGAGGAGGAGGAGGAGGAGGGAAGGAGAAGGGAAAGGGAAGAAGGCGAAGGCTGCGGTGCCCGGGCGGGAGGTGAGCGCGGGGCCGGGCAGGGCAGGGCTCGGGGGTTGTCCGAGGAGCCGGGCGGGGCTCGCCGGGGCGGTGCCGCCCCGGGGCTGGACCAGCTCCCGGTTATGAGCACGGCGTGCCCCCGCCTGTCTCCGCTCTCCCCGGTGCCAGGTAGGGCTCGGCTCTGGCGGGACGCGGGGCTGGGGCTGCGGGGGCTCTGTGGGGCAGCTCCCCTTCTCCACACACGCGGCACCTTCCCGGCTGGACGCTCCCCAGGGAGCTGAGGGGGTTTAGCCTGGGTTAAAGGAGGATCGGGGGGACCTCGTCGCTCTCTACGGCCACCTGGAAGGAGGCTGTAGACAGGTGGGTGTTCGGTCTTTTTTCCAGGGTGGCAAGAGATAGAAGAAGAGGAAACAGCCCCAAGCTGAGCCAGAACCAGCAGCGAGGTAGTGGTGCCCCCGTCCCTTGGAGGTAGATGTAGATGTGGCACTTGGGGTCACAGTTTGACAGCGTTAGGTTGATCGTGGGTCTCGATCCTAGAGGTCTTTTCCAACCTTAACGATTCTGTGAGTCTCTCCAGCCCCGGTGCTGGGCCTGAGGGTGGTGCAGCTTTGCCGGGTGCTCTGCAGCCACTGCCGGGCTTGGCAGCGACCGGGGGATGAGCGGCTGCGGGAGCGATCCCGGGATGCCGGGATGCAGCCGCCTCCCGACGGCACAGCCCGGCTTCCAGCGCTGCTCCGGCCAAAAACGCTCTTCTTCCAGCCTGAACTTCACAGCAGGGCTCAGGCTGAAAACTGTGCCGGAACCAGGTGTCTGTAAGGTGACTACAGCCAGTGCGGGTGTCAGGGTTGTGTCAGGACACAACAAATGTCCCCGGGTGTTGTTGGCCCGGGCTGCAGCACCGGGGCTGCCTGAGGTGCTTCCTGCGATTGTGTAGTCAGGGATGGTGCGTGTGCTGGAAGTTTGTGATAAAAGTGATGGATAAACAAGATGTGCTGTGTTTTGGGGAGTTTCCTCCTGAAATTTAAGAAATTGTGACAGCTTCCAAGTATGGATGTTAAAAAAGAGGTGACAAGTGCTGCCAAGCACTAACCCTAACCCTAAACCCTAACCTTGTGTAATCTTTGTTCCTGGCAGAACAGCAAAGATGATGGAGATAACACCCACTGGGTGCCTTCACAAACTGTACAAACAACTGTACTGGGTGCCTGTACAAACTTTTTGGCAGTAATGGTGGGCAAGGTGCTGGCAAACTGTAGATTAGGATGTTCTTCTGCTGGTCTCTAACATATATGGGCTAAGTTGTGGTGCAACATGCAAAGCAGCTCTGTTTTTTTGTTTATGGTGTGGATTTATACTAATGTAAGTATTGCTGTCATTTGATGAGTTAAAACTTACTTGCTCTGCAAAGGGTGCTAGACTTTTGGGAGGCTGGGCAGAAACAATGTGTTGAGTGATAGCCAAGTGCATGAAATTTGTTGGTACAGTCTGCTTTGACTGGTGGGAGCTTGTTCTCTTGCACCTTTAGGAGATTAAATTGGTTCCACTTTTCTAGAGGTTGCTGACTTCCTAAGCATAACTGGTGTGTTATGATACGTGAGTATAGAAGGCTGCATGGGTCCAGTGATCCCTGGGGAAGTGCCCCAAGGGAAAGTACCCATTTGAATTTGGTGGGGGGTTTATGTGTTTTTGAAAGATCTTACTCCACTTCTTTCTGTCTTGCTAAGCAGGCAAAATCCAAGTAAGCTTCCTGAAATCCTGTATCTTCTCATGTTAGATCATGTGGAGGAGTTGAGGTGATGTTTAGTACTAGGGAAACCCAAAGCAAGAAAAGAGGGGATCTGCACACAAGCCTTTGGAGGCACATGTCTTTCAAAACCACTGCTGTTCATAGAGAGGGTTTATTGTCCCCTGTGTCTGGCACATGCCTTTCTGTAAGCTGCTTTATTTTTTGCAGGCCTTACTGCTCCTGGAAGTGAGCTGGAGTTACTTTCTTTTGCAGAGAGGCTGGAAGAGAATGTAGTTGGTTCATAAAGCCAAGAGGACAGGAATAAAGAGGCACCAATTACTTTAGCTCTTATCTCTTCTAAGAATAAACAGTTACAATTGGGCTGTGCAGTGGAAATAAAGTTTCCAAACCTCGGAGGAGTTGCATCTGCAGTAGCTTTTGCAATAGGAAACATCTCCCCTCTCTGGTGTTAAATGAGTTTGAGAGGTGGTTGTTTAACACAGCAGAGGGTTTGGCATGTCATTGGATGAGTGACCTCAGACATCAGTGTCTTTCTCCGGCCTGGGATGGGAAGAAAAGTTCTTGGTTCACACCCAGGCCAGGTTCAGGTTGGAGATGGTCACGGGATGGCTGCTCAGGGGACTGTAGGATGATTATAGCACTTGGTCCTCTTTCTAATTTGCCAGCACTGTGTCACAGAGGCAGCTTTGTGTGGATCGTGGTGCACGTTCCTGTTGGCTGGTGACTTTGAGTTGAACTTGAATGTAAATTCTTGGCTCCTTGTGGAAGCTTTTCCTTTTGATTCTGGCAAGGGAGGGACAGAGGCACGTTCCCTCTAATGTGCACGGAGATCTCTAATTTATGCTTTCAGTCTGGCGTCCTTTATGAAGTGCTCAGGAAGGGGATGGGTCACAATCAATAGAGTAACTCTTGTTTTCTGCAGCATTTTCCTTCTGAAGGAGAATTAAGCTGTCCTACTGCTCTTTTCCAGGGTTCCTCTCTGGCACTGGTAGAGTTAATGGAAGTGGAGTCTTTCTGATTCTGTGCTGCTCTCTGCTGTGTGTGTGTCTTGGAAAAGCCAAACTCCCTGGCAGGCCTGTGTGTCGTGTCCTGGAAAGCAGGCTGGAGCCCTTGGGGTGCACTTGGTAAAGTTGCACTGTGGGGTGGCTTTGGTGAAGATCCCTCTTTCCATTTGCCCCAGGGATGTGAGTGCCACACACAGTGTCCAGACTGCCCCTGTCGCTGCTGCCAGGAGGGTCCACGCCTGGCTGGGACAGCTTTGCAGGAATGCTGGGAGGCTGCTGTGCTGCCCAGGGCTGTGGAAGCTGCTGGGTATGGGGACAGCAGAAAAGGGTGCTCCGTGCAGCTTTCCAGGCTTGCTGCATTCCAGCCAGCCCAGAGGTCTCACACAGTGCTGGAAGCACAGCGTGTTGGGATTCTGTGCGCAGTGGGCACCCTATTCATCCAGAATAGGAAGCAGTCCCTGCCCTGAGCAGCTAAACGGGATCAAAAGCAAGAGCAGATCTGGGCAAAACTCAAACCCAGGAGTGTGCCAAGCAGGAGGCTTGGCAGTGTCCCTCCATTATCTTCTGCTGCTGGGCTCAGATGCTTGGTCTGAAGTGCTGACGCACATATGTAATTTGCCCCTTCTTTAGCTCTCTGCTGATCTCTCTGGGTGTTTCTCCTTAGATCTGCTCCATCTTCAATCTTGACTAGCTAAACACGGAGAATTACTGCTGAGTAATACCTGCTTCTTGCTCTGCAGAGTGTAAAACGTTATGTCTGCAGTTCCTCCAGCTCCTCTTAGCAGGCAGAATAAGAACCTGGCTTCAGGAAAGGGCACTTTTTGGTGTTGCAGTGCAAAGCCTTGTGTTAGGCTACAGTTCTGCTGAATTTCAGGCTCTCCCTACTTCCAAATTGTAAATAAATACACCAGGGTGGAGAAACCATAAGCCTTTGGATACGTGTTTTCTGTCTTGGGACAAGCTGACCTAATATTTTGACATGTAACAGTATCTGGTATTGTTCCTCTTTGTTACTAAATTCTTGTCTAATGTTTTTGAAACCTGGACTTTGGTTGTTAAAACCCGTCACCCCTGAGACACAAGCACAGCCATGCAGGGGACTTTTTACCAAGTCATTCACTGCAAGGCTGCAGTGAGCTTCAGAGGTGCTGAGCACCTTTTCCCTGGGAATGACAGAGCTCAGCACTTTTGCATATCTGGACTCGAGTTCTTCTGCATCTCTGAAGGGTGGGGTTGATGCTGTTTAAGGGTGGTGTGAATTGGCTGGGGAGCAACCTCTGTGTTTTGGGAAGAAAAGACACCAAGCCTTCATTTAAAAAAAAACTTTTCAGGGCAGCTTGCCCTGAAGTGGCTTTGTTTTCAAAGCTGGTGTTTGCAGGGTTTGTTCTGAAGTCATTGGAAAGATTTGGGATGTCTGTGGAAAGGACAGCTCTTGTTTTTTATCTGTAGGTGCTGCTCTGTGTTTATAATCAGAGCCTGGACTATGCTTGGAGGGGTGGAGAATATCGAAGTAAATACTTGTAGCTCCTCACTTTGCTCTGTTGCTCTTCCCTGGCTGTAGGCACTGGCTCCTTGTTGGCTTGGGGAGGGATCAAGGCTGGTTTGCCAGCCTGCCTCTGCACAGAGCCTTGGACCAGAAAACATGCAGGGAGGTGGGGAGGTGGGTGTTCCCTGAGGATCCTACAGGAAGAAAGGGGCTGGGAATCATGGAAAACAGAGAGCAGTGAAAAGATGGGGCTGGTTGAAGCAAAAACCCCAAACCTGCTGCACCCCTCAGAACAGATGATCTGAGCTGCCTCTTTAACAGTGATTTCTCACCTGTCCTTGGTGATCAAGAGTTGTTAGTGCTGAGTGTGATAGAAATATAAATTACATTAAATCAGGGAAAGAGGTCCTGACTCAACAGTGTCTGGACACGAACACAGAATTACCAGAGCATCCTTAATCTCCTAAATCACTCAGTTAAAAGTAATCTGTCCTTTAGATTTTTATTGATGCGTGGCTCTTATCAGGACTGTATCCCTTTGCGGAAGGGTTGTAGGAGAACTGTTTGTGTAATCTTTGTTCCTGGCAAAATGAAATAGCTACCAGCAAAGATCTCAGAGATAACACCTACTGGGTGCCTTCACACAGACTAGATAAGATGGTGTGTTCAGGTCAGTGATGTTTTCTCAGGAGGAACTTGGTTTAGCCACTGAGGGAGTGGCACCTTCAGCCCTGTATTCATAACTCCAGTAAGGAATTTGTTTTCAGCACAGAGCACCTTCATGCAGAGATGAGACCACAGTGTGATACCAAAAGCTGAAATCATGGATTGAGGCTTCTTTTTTCTTGTGTGTTAGATAATGTAAAAATCAAGGAGGTCTGAAAGGTAATTGGTTCTGCATACTTTCTGTGTATGGTTGTATATTTTAATACTCTCAAACTTGCCTCTGTAAGCTTTAGGCCTGAAATCATATTTTACTAATTCTTTAAAATTTAAACAGAGCTTCTCTTGTAATCACCTAACTCCAGAAACTTGAGATTGATAAAAAGCCATTATTGCTATGGAACTGATAAAATTACAACACATTATGTCTGCTTTTGGCCAGCCATCTCTTTTCCACAGTCTCTATGGATACCTCTGACTCTCACAGCTCTCCCCATGTGGAAATGGGGATGGTCAGCCCTGTGACAAGTTTTGATTTTGCCAGGTCTTTCTCTCCAGACCAGAAGGATTAATGGTTCAACTAACTTTTCTTTCCTCCTACCTTTCCAGGCTCCTGCTCTGCAGCACCATGCTGCATCCCAAGCCTCACTCTGCAAGCCAGAGGTGAATCCAGGTGAAAGCCAGCTACCACAGTAGGTGTCAGGATGACCAAAGCGCGGCTCCTCCGTCTGTCTGTGGTGCTGGTCTCCATCTTCATGATCCTCCTAATTATTGTGTACTGGGACAACGTGGGGACGGCTCACTTCTACCTGCACACATCCTTCTCCAGACCCCGCTCCCCAGGAGGCGTCGCGGCAGGCGAGGACTGGGAAGCCTTGCCAGATGTCGATGAATTTTTGGCAAAGCTGCTTAGTTCAAGCCTGAAACAGAACAGCTCTATCCCCCGAAAGACAGAGCAGCTCCTCGTCCAGGGCTCCAACAAGCCTGTGCTAAGTAACCTGGAGGAGAACGTGCGGGGCTATGACTGGTCCACGCATAAGGACAGGAACAGCTTGGACCAGGAGAAGCTGCAGGTGGAGAGGCAGAGAACGTTGCGGGAATTTTGTGCCAATTCCAGCTTCACCTTCCCCACCAAGGAGCGCTCCTTCGATGACATTCCAAACTACGAGCTCAACCACCTGATCGTGGATGACCGCCACGGCGTCATCTACTGCTACGTGCCCAAGGTGGCCTGCACCAACTGGAAACGTGTGATGATCGTGCTAAGTGAGAGCCTGCTGGACCACGGGGTCCCCTACCGGAACCCTCTGGATATCCCTCGGGAACACGTCCACAACACCAGCACCCACCTGACGTTCAACAAATTCTGGCGCCGCTACGGGAAGTTCTCCCGGCACCTGATGAAGATCAAGCTGAAGAAGTACACCAAGTTCCTCTTTGTACGAGACCCCTTTGTCCGCCTCATCTCCGCCTTTCGCAGCAAATTCGAGCTGGAGAATGAGGACTTCTACCGGCGTTTCGCCATCCCCATGCTAAAGCTCTACTCCAACCACACCAACCTTCCCACCTCCGTTAGCGAGGCCTTCGGGGCAGGCCTCAAAGTCTCCTTTTCTGACTTCATCCAGTACTTACTGGATCCCAGGACAGAGAAGATGGCCCCTTTCAATGAGCACTGGAGGCAGATTTACCGTCTGTGCCACCCGTGCCAGATAGACTATGATTTCATTGGGAAGCTGGAGACTCTGGATGAGGATGCTGCTTATTTATTGCAGCTCCTCAAAGTGGACAGGCTGCTCCGCTTCCCACCCAGCTACCGGAACAGGACTGCCAGCAGCTGGGAAGATAACTGGTTTGCCAAAATCCCACTGGCTTGGAGGCAGCAGCTCTACAAGCTTTACGAAGCAGATTTTGTACTCTTTGGCTACCCCAAGCCAGAAAACTTGCTTAAAGACTGAACATGATTGGGCAGTGGGTGTGGGAGGGAACATCTGAAATACCAAAAATGTTTAAATCCTCCTAATTTTTGCTCTTAACTCCCTTCCCAATGCAAGTTGGTACAATGAAATATATTTTTTCTACTGCTTCCCCTTCCATTTTTGCAATAATGCCAGAGTCCAGGGTATTCCAGCCAGCTGTGCATATGCAAAAAAATGCCATTTTGGGGGTTATAATTTGTTTTCTGTTTTTTAAAATGTCCCCATACTTTGCAATGGGTTACTGCCCTTGGTCACTCTGCCAATCATGTCTTTCAGTAGCTTTTTATTAATACTTTTTAAAAATTAATATATTTAAGATATTTAAAACAAAGCGTGTGTCGTGGCAAAGGAAGGGAAGGAATAAAAAAAAAGAGTAAAAGAAACCCCCAAGAAATTATGTGCCTGCCTCTGTGTGTTGTCTCAGGGCTGCTGTTTCAGGTCCAAGGTTTGCAGAGCACTTGGATCTCTCTGAGGGCTGGGATGTTGATGTCTCCAGGTCTGCTGGTGGTCACTCCAAGGCAGTGGGATGGGTCAGTGCCTGGTTGTGCCAAACAAAAGAACACCTGGAAGGACTCTGGTGACTCACACTGCTCACAGGTGTGGAGTGTGATGGGTCACAGGAAGGAAATGGCATTGGGAGCAGTGACAAGTCCTGTGGGGTGTTTTGGGGCATGCAGATGGCCAACACAGCACCTCTGACCTGTTGGCAAAGTCCTGTGGGACCCTGCTGTCCACAAAGCTGAGGTTCAGCCCCTATACCTTGCTAGTGTGGTGCATTCCCATGGCTTGTCCCATTCCAGGAGGGTGCTGAAGTTCCATGGGGTTGTGGCCAGCCAGGGTGGGCAGAGTGTGCTCCTGGATGGGTGAACTGGCCAGGCCCTAGTGGTGTGCTGCTCCATGTCCTGGTCACTGCTGCATGCAGCGCAAGTCCCTTGAGAACTGTGCTGTGTCCTCATCATGCTTTAAGGGAACGTGGCAGAGATGCAGATGCTCATCCCTGGGAGAAGAAGATCCAAAAGGTTTCTTTCAATAAGCAGATGTCAAGGTGAACTCAAAGTTTTTCTGTTTTCAGCATTCCAGCTACTGCTCGTGACACCACATCCTCATCCACTGCCTTTCTGCTTATTCCAAATAGCTGATGCAGATTTGATCATCTGCCTTGCTGGGATCTGCTGCAGGAGTGATGGTTCCCACTGTGCTGGGAGCATGTGGGCTGCTTCCCAAAGGAAATTAATGCCTTTAGAGACTTTTTGTGTCTCATCAGCTGAATCTGCTTCTCTTTCTCTCTCTGAATTGCTCTGCAAAAACTGTTTGCTTAGCAGATTAGGCAGGCAACTCTTTCAGAGCTGAAATGCTTAATTATTTCCCTGGACTGTGGATGGTATTGGTGATTAAGGTCCAGGGTCAGGCCTGGGGAGACAGCTCTGTGTTTTGGGGAGACTTCTTTGTATTGGCCTTTTACTCAGTTTCTCTCCAAGGCCATCAGCAGGCGTGACTTTTCCTCTCTCTCTCTCCCCTCACTTCCCCAATTTCTGCACAAGTACATCTAGGCACTCCATGCTTTTCCTAACAAATATGCTGTATCAAGCTTTTTAACCTATAAATGAGAGGTAATTGCTGGTAGTTGGACTCAAAACAAAGGGTTTGTTTCTCCTTGTATTCACACCACTCTCATGTAATTTCTGCAGAGATATTTGCAGTTTAAATGAGCCTGAAGCCGTCTCAGGGTCTCGGTGCTTTGCTCCTCATAGCTTGGGGAAAAAGGAAGTGCCTGTTTCTGACTCATTATTTAAAACTAATAATAGAAAAGTGTTGATCTCTTCAAATTTTTTCTCAGTTAACAGATAATTGCTGCAAAACAGAAAGATGTAGAGTCTCGTCTCCTGTAATGAGTAATCCCGGGAGTCTCTTGATTCCTGCTACATTTACATTTCTTCAGGGTGGCTTCATCCCGCTCTTCAAAAATCACGGCGTGGATGTTTTCATCTCTTGTCTTTTCAAAGTGTTTATTTTTTCCTCTTTTAATTTCCATGTAATTGATGTTTAGTATGTGCAGGCATGGGGGGGCTGGGGCTGTAGCACAGATGCCGTGTGAGCTTCCCACCAGCTGCTTCCCCTGCACCTCCTGGTCTGGTTCTCTCTCTTCCTGCCCCTCTGAGCAGTGCTTGGAGCCCAGTGCCACCCTGCAAACCAGCTGCTGCCTCCCCAGCCACACTTATCCTGTGATTCATGGCCACAGCCTGTCCCAGAAGAAGGGACATCTTCTGAAGGTCACTGGTTGGCAGTCATCCAGGGCAGGGGAGAAATGGCTTGCAGAGTGTTACCGTTTTTGGCAGTGAGGCCCTGGCTGTGCAATGAGCAGAAAAGGTGCAAAAGGGCTGCAAAACCTGCCCAGCAGCTGCTCCATGTGGTGTGAGAGTGTATCCTCTCCATGTGGCTGCCTTGTGATTTAACAGCCATAGAAGAAAAAGGTTTTTCCGAGGCTCCCTTCTCCTGCTGACACTGGCTAGACAGGGAGACTCGGAACACACTGATTTCTCTTTCCACATCCAAAGCTGGATGAAGTGAGTAAATTCCAGCTTTATGTGCTAACACCACCCTGCATCACAGTGAGGTCCAGAACACCCCATGTGTGAGTGAGGCTGAGCAAACTGCCTGCATCCCAATGGCTTCATCAGCCTCCCTGGGAGTTGCAGGCAGAAAGGAGAATGTACGGATGGCATGAGGCCACCAAGGGCCCTGTGTTCTCTGCTTTCCCTCTTTCACCTCACCAAATCCAGCTTTTACTGATATCTTAGACATTTTAGTGCTTGCAGAACTGTCCCCAACCAATGTGCTGGGTGCTGTTGGCTCTCTCCTCATTTTCCATTGCCACGCTTCAAAGCTCTTCCCAGGAGGAGCAGTAAAACTCTGATGGGGAGTGTTCATGTTGCAGTGCTTGAGCTTCTGGATTCAAAATAACTTGTTCCTTGCTGCTCCTCCCTTTTGAAGCCCTTCTTCTCCACCCTGCCACCACTGTGAATGTATTGTTAAGAAGTCAAAGGGGATCCAGGCTGTGCTGAGCTTTGTGGTGAGACCACTGGGTTGCCAGAACTGGGATGTAGCCTCTGGCTTTGGAAATGTGCATTTTTTGTGGGTTTCTTGCTCTGTTCTCATGATGTGAAAGTGTGTATGTGGGGGGGAGAAGGACAAAGAGTTCAACCAGCCATGCTTCCTTCCCCCCTGGTTTCGTAAAGGAGTTGGAATTTGGTATTTGACAAATAATGGCAGGCAGAATGCATCCGTGCTGGCCTGAAGTCAGAAGAGGGCTAAAAAGCCTGGAATGTAGAAGGTTATGATGCTAGTATCAGTTTCATGAGGGGTGGAAAATGCTTTGAAGCCAGCTATTTGTGTCTGAATAAACCTGGCTTTGTCATTTCATGCTCAGCCTGCAAAGTTGTGTCCTGTTCCCCTCTTGGCTTGCTTTTCCCTGGGGTTGACCACTTGGCCAAAGACAGCACGGAGTCTCTAACGAGGCAGAACTGATGTGCAGATGCAAAAATAACCTGGGGTTTGACCAAGATGTTTCCAGCTGGGTAGAACTGAAACCAGCTTTAGTGCTTGCTCAGCATCAGAGCCAAAATCTTTACACAACCATTGAACAAATTTGGTCCCTCACTCTTTGATGCCGGATTCTCTGGTGGAGTGAGATGCATGTGACCTGGCTTTGCAGCCTCTATGTCCTCCAGGAAAGGGCTGTCAGGTCAGAACTCCATGTTTTTTGAGCAATGACGTGGCTTTTTCAGGATGTGACTATCTTTAACACATAGGTGCCTCAGTATTTTTTTGCATCTCAGCATTTTTTAGCCTTAACTCTTTAATTCGCTTGCATTTAGGGGGACGAAATTACAGACTCATCACCCACAGACAACATTCACCCCGGGACAACGTGTGAGATGAAGTGTTTTGGCTGTGTGTTTTGCATCCTTCAAGGTGGCACTGGGAGGATGGAGGGCAGGGGATGAATGGCAGCATTGAAAGGGTGGTGAAGAAAAGCCAGCTTGTTCCTTCTTACGTAAGCTGGACCTTTGCAGCGCCCGCGGGGGAAAGCCGGTGACTTGGCAGGGTGCTGCAGGGCTGTGGTGCACAGCAGTGCCAGGGAGGGTGTGGGCTGTGGTGGCTCAAAAGAAAGTCGTGTTGCTTGAATTTAAGGCCTTGCCCACGCTGGTCTTGCTCATAAGCCCTTCAGTCAAGGGCAAGAGGGATAAATAAAGCAGAATTTAATACAGCCATTGATACCTGGCTGTTTGGGAAGGAGATGGGGAGGATGGGTGGTGCTGGCTCTGGAGCTGGCACAGTGCAGCTCTTCTCTATCCTTGATTTAATCAAATTGGGGATCGAGCTCAGACTGTGCAGGCTGAGGTCTGTCCTTGCAGGAGCTGGGGAGAATTTGCCCTGGGGGCTGTGGCAGAGTGCCATGCCGTGCTGGGAGTGGAGCGGAAAAGCCCTGTGCTGGGACAGAGGGATGCTGGAGATCCCTGTGCTGGGACAGAGGGATGCTGGAGAGCCCCGTTCTGGGACAGAGAGGATGCTGGAGAGCCCCGTGCTGGGATGTGAGCGATGCTCGGCCCGGGGCTGGCTGAGCCTCTTCTTGCCGCTGTGTCTGTGCGAGGCTCCGCAGGAACCAGGGTGTGCAGCCGCTCTGCAGTGGCCAATTCTAAAACCCGTTTTGTGTTCCTGGGCTCTGTCAGACGCCGCTGCCACTCCCCCCGGCCTGGCTCCTGCGGCAGCAGGGGTCCGTCTCCTCCAGCAGCAGTTCCCGTCACAGATGCCCTGCGAGGCGATGAGCAAAGCACAGCCCAAACCCACAGCGCGGTTCCTGTGCTCAGCAGGAGATTTTTTTGTGCAACCTGTGCTGCAGGTGAGCCTATGGCTGGGACTGGAAAATTAATTGCTCCCATTGAATATTAAAGGCTCTGGAAAAGCTCACGGAAGGAGGTGATTAAAAAAAATAAAACAGAATCATGGCATCATAGGCTATCCTAGGTGGAAGAGACCTGCAAAGATCATCAAGTCCAGCCCTTCGGCCTGGAGTCACACCAGGGTGGTAATGGAGAATACTACAGTAATTTTAGCAGATTTGCCAGAGGGGAAGCAGGGCAAGTAAATGTGGCTGTTGATCTGTCTTTTTTCATCATTTATACATGATGAAGTATAAAGCCTTTTGTGTCAGGCTTTTCAGGTATTCGTGTCCTTGCAATCTGGGCTGTGAGGTCTGGACCTGGTCCATTGCATTTGGAGAGGGACAGTGACCCCTAGGCTGTGGTGGGATGCAGGGCAGCAGGAATTTCCCTTGCAGGGAATGATGTGAACCCAGAGACTCGTGCAATGGACCATGTTTTCCTCCTCAAAACATGAGACAGAGCCAAGGAGCATGTATTTAATTATCAGCGATGCTAATTGTAGCTGTGAGCCCCTTGGTGAGTTCCTTAAGTTGCCTCCTGTTTCTCTTCCATAAAGGAGTGGCAGACACCTGTATTTTGGAGAGCTCCTGTGTGTGAGGTGTATCCACAGGAGGTCTGGAGCTCTCCAGAAGGAGCAGTGACCTGAGTGGGAGTGTTGGGATAGTGAAAGCCATGCAAAACTGCCTCAATCCAGGCATTTTTTACCATGAGGTTGATCTAGAAGCTGTTGGCATAAGAACTGTATTGATTCAAGAAGTACATATGCTTTGGACAGCTCAAGGGCTCATATGGGTCCGTGAGCAAAACTCTACCACAGAAATGCAGAAGTCCCAGTTCACCATCCTGCTCTGCCCCTGGCTGGCTTCCAGAGGAAGAGGAGGCACGGAGAGTACCATCAATCTGAACAAAATGTCTTTCTTCAGCTGGGGAAATGCTGGGCATTCTTGAGCAGAGTGTGTTCAGCCAGCTGAGATGCCATTAGCAAGGCTGGCGCTTTTCACCTAATGAAGGGGTTTGTAATTTTGTCTCAGATTCTCATCCTCAGACTATGCCAGTGTCAAAATACTCCCAGTCTTGCCCAAACCATGTGTTCAACAAATGAGGGAGATTTTTCCTGACCCACCAAGCAGTGCCTTCATGAATTCCATGTTTTACCCCCAGGCAGATGGATCACACACAGCATTGGCAAAGCCACATTTTGTGGCAGAGAAGCTGCAGTTTCAGTGTTTATTTCTCTGTCATTGTAGGAATTCAAAATGGATGAACAAAATGCCATTGGGATTGACTCTTGTTTTGTTTGGACACTACACAGGTCTCTGTGGAAAACATGGGAGGAGTGCAGGGGACAGAGAAGAGCCAAGAAGATGTGTTAAAAAGGCTGTGGTGGCCAAAAGAGTGGCCAGCAGGGAGTGGAGCAGGGCTGGAGATGTGTTTCTGAAGGATAAAAAGGGTGGGGGGGGAGTGGAGGGCATCTCTAATCAAAATGGGGATTCTGTGGAGTAGGTAAATGCTGAGATGAGTGAGAGGGGCTGCTGAGAAGCCAGGTGCCATCTGCTGCAGCATGGAGACCTGTCCTGTCTGCTTTTCCAGAGGGGAGCAGGGGCCAAAGGAGAGGAGCAAGGAAATAATTGAAAAATCAGGTGGTGAAAGCTTATAGTAATGCAGCAGGCAAAATCCAAGGGGTTCTGATACGTGATATGGGGACAGATTATCTGAAATTCCTGTGTCTTCATGAGTGGTGCTGGGTGTTGTGGACCTGGACCAAGCAGTTATTTAGAGCAGACTAAGAGGAGTGGTGGTCTAAGGTTCTGCTTGCCTGTGCTGGGGGAGGAAGGCTTGCAGCCCCACCAGCTGTCAGTCTCTGCAGGCAGGGCAATGTCCACAGGGAGTGGAAGTGCAGGAGAGATGGTGCCAGTGACATTTCACATGCTATTGGGCACTTCTGTCTGTCTCCAGTTTTTCTTTCCCTCAACCTTTGCGTGCTTTATCGATTTCTGACTCTGTATGTTTTGTGTCTTGGGTAAATCAGAAGTATTTGTCACCTAGAATGATCATGCTGAGAAGATAAAGCTTTTTACAAAGCCTTTGGTGACCTTTAGCTAATGATAAATCAGTGAACTGAGTGTATATAAGCATTTCCCAAGTGCTGGGTGTTGCTGTGAACAGTGGGGAACCCACCTGGGCATGACACAGCTACCCAGTAGTAGTCTGGGCATGCAGGTCTTCCGAATAAAGGTTCTTGCTTCAGGTCAGGATGACCTGGATTTGTGTTTCTTGATTTTCTCCCCTGTATTTTATGTATTGTGAGTGAATGTAAGGTACGTGAAGTCAAGTGTCAGAACCAATCCACAGTTCTGGGCAGGTGAACACATTTGAAATGTATAAACAAACACATTTTTGATGGAGTGAAATACATGCAAGAGATAGCCTTGTTTTCTATCAGCAGAGGGTCATTTTTGTGGTTACAATTACTACGTTGCAATAGATTGTCGATTTTAGGACATTTCTCTTGATTAACCCAATTTGTTTGTTCATTCTCCCGAGCAAATTGTGTCCCAGGGTGGTTTGTGCTGTGTCCCAGGATGCTGTGGGTGTGGGACAGTCAAGCTCTGCTGGTGGCTGTGGATGTCCCTCTGGCTGTGCATCCCTGAGCCTGTTTGCTTTGTCCCTGTTCCAGCTGCCCTCAGCAGCCAGAGAGTGAACCAGGCTGTGTGTGCACCCTCTGGTATCCACTGCATGGATCCAGCCCCCAGTTAGTGGGGCCGGGAGTTAATCCCAAAATGATGGAATTTGGATTGTGTTGGTTTTCCCTCTTCTCCTTCGCCTCAAGTCTGAGCTGCCTGGATTTCTAGGATTCTCAAAATAGCATCAGGTTTCCTTCAAAGCCCTGCCAGCTGCAACAGGAGAGAGAGTACAGCCTATGGTGGGCAGTAAAATTTGTAGTGTTATTCCACAGATACTCCCAGACAGAAGTAATTCTTGGATTGATTTTTCATCATACACACACTTTTTCCTGGGGAAAGTGAGGGTGCTGGGAGCAACCTGAAAACAAAAGCTCTTTGTAAGACTGAGACAAATTCTGTTTCTCCTCCACTACACAGCACCAGGTAGAGGGAGAGCAGCAGGATGAAGCTGCTGTGTGGTGAGGGTCCCTCATGCACCAAAACTGGGTCAGGTTGAGACCAGGGTCTCACCAGAACTGTGGCTCCAGGCTACAGCAAGATTTTTGGGAGCAAACCTGTTTAAAAGAAGAAGCAAAGCATCTTTCATCAGCAAGTGAGAATGTGAATTCAAGATGTCAGGGCAGGTTCCAGATGCTGTTGCACTTTGCGTTTATTACATTTTTTAGAGCTTAGCAAAAGGTCAGTGTGCTTGGACACAGCTCCTGGCTTTTGGAAAGTCTGCAGGTTTGGGATCGGTGCTTCTCACTTTATTTTCAACAAGAAACTGCCTGCTTGCAAAGTTTGCCTTTGGAATTGAGATGCCAGTGAAAATTTAGCTCTTATTATTTTAGGCTAAAAGGACAATGAGGGACAAATATTTTGGGGGTAGGGTGGGTTTGTAATATTTTTTTTCTCTCTGTCTTTATTTTTTCCTCCAATATTCAGGAGAAAGCTTTCAGATTAGGCTGCTGCTGTCAGTGTTAGCTGGGTTTTTTTTTTTTTTTTTTGGCCATGCCGATTGGAAGGAAATTTCCAATACAGCTCAGTTGCCAGAATTGGATTCTTTGCTGGAATATTTTTGTTAAAATATTCCGACTTGCTCCTTGCAGGGATGCCACTTAGTGCAGGAACATGCAGCAATTGGCTGCCTCGTTCTTAGCTCTGAGTTTGATCTTTTCATTATTTTTCTTGGGGGTTTTTTGCTGGTATTTGCTTTGGACAGGGCTGCTCCCACACCATGGTGATCATGATGCCACAAGCAAGGTCTTTCTGTAGGATCCTTTCTTGGCCCTCCGAGAGATGTATATTTTTCTGGGAGTGGAGGGCAAAGGAGGAATTCCATCAGGATGGAGTTCACTAGCTGGTGAAGGACCAACATGTGGGCAGGGCCTTGGAGGCAACCTGGGTTTCCTCTTGCCTTCTGATCTTCTTGGATCAAAGCTGGGACTCACTGACCTTGGAGGTCTTTTCCAACAAAAATGACTCTGTGATTCTCCCTTCTGGGACTTATTAGATGCTATATATTTGCCTCCAGGATTCCATGTGGTGCCTTCCAAGTAAAAATGGGGGAACTACACGTGTTTGGCTTGATCTGCCTGACCCTGGCAAGGCATTTCTGAGGCCATTGTGCTACTGCTGCTCCCTGCCCACAGCTGCAAGGCTTGACAGCGTGGAGCCGAGGCTCAGCTCCCCTCAGCCCTTCTCACACAGTCACCCACAGATAGCAGGAGCTGCATTGGGATTTGTTTTTCTCCTTTTCTTGTTTGGTCAAAAGCAACAGGGGATTTTTTTTTCTCCCTGAAAGAACAGCAGTGTTTGGTTTGAGAAAGGATGAGGTCAAGAAGTGGCAGGAAAAGGCTGTCTCATTGTGTTTTTGGTTACTTGATTGCTTTTTTGCACCTGCACCAGACTTCCACTGGTGAGAACTGGGGCTTTGCTGGGCTCCCAGAACGGTGCTGTCGCAGAGGAAACATCTTCCACTCTCCAGTCGCATCCTGTGTTTTCCTTCTCACTCTGTCATCACTTTACAAAGCAAAACCCCAAGCTCACGTTGCACATTTACACAGCCATCCACCCTTGTGTTCCCGGCTGCTGTCAGGATGGGAAAGTGGCAGCCACCAGCAGCAAAGGGATTAACTGGCAGGTGATTTAAAGGGCTCTCTTCCCATTAGGGATGTACCTCGTGGTTTTCTCCAGTCTGTTCTCTGCAAATAACGAGAAATGCTGCAAAATGAGAAGTTTAAGAACACAAAAGAAGAAAGGAAGAATAAAAGAGTTTTGCAAATGAAAGGCTGGAGAAGAAAAAATTTTAAGAATTAAAAGGGAAGAAAGAAGGAAACATAATTCACAGGTCATGTTTCTGGGCTGTTTCAATAGCAGTTTAATTCAAACAAATTTCTCTGTGTGTGTGTTGGAACTTCCTTTGCGTTGCCTTCCTCAAGATCAGAGACCACCAAGAATGCAACTAGGATACAAGGCTGAAAGGCAAAGGATTTTCCATTCTTCTGCAAATGGGTCATGCTCTGACCTTCAGTGAGTCACTTATCTGCTTGATGCCTCCAATTTTACCGAGGTTACAACTGCTGACTTGCTTCTAAGGATTTGGAAACACTGTTCTGCCAAACAGAATTACAGAGAACTCGTTTTAGGTTAATGGCTGCAACAATTAAAGGGAATCAGTTCTTTCTCACCCTGAGCTGTGGTTACATGTCAAGTTAAGCAAACAGCTCAGCTGCTGCTGCAGCACCTGCAGGGAGGGACTGACCCATTAAAAATCTCATTTTGCTGGACACCTTGTTCAGAGGCTTTATTTTGTGCTAGTTACCCTTAATCTGAATCATGTGTAGCTGATAGGCTGGAGTGCTGCAGTTGGAACCTTTCCTGCTGTGCTTTTCAGGGATGTGCAGTACGTGCCTTGTCTTAGCTCCAGGGCACTATGCACAAGATTTTCTGCATGCAATGGTCTCTGGATTCTAATAACTTATTGGGCAGGTGGATGATGAGCTGACATCTGTCCAGTCTTATTGGCACCTCTGTGGTTTTATTTTTGACTTAGGAAACGGCAATGTGAAGCAGGCTTTTTTCCTGCCAATTATTTTTTTTTCCTGGGGTGTTGTTGTTTTTTGTTTGTTTTCTTTTGTTTATCTTTTTTTTATTTTCCTCTTTCTGGTCTAACTTTGCCTGCTCTGCCTATTCTAAAGGCTGAAGCAGGTTAGCCCCTCTTCTCCCTCCTGCTCCCACAAAGGCATATTTTCAAAAGTACCACAGCCTCAAATTTGCAATCTGTGCAGTTTGAGTGTGTCAGATACTCCAGCCTCTAACACCAGCTATTAGGGCTGTGTTTAGTCTAGCAGCATTTGAAATAAATTTGAGCTGGTGGAATGTGAGAAGACTTTAGAGATTGCTGGAAAAGAAAAGTTATTCCAAGAAAACCCATATACTCTCAGGAACCCCAGAGGCAGCAAGAGAGAGAAGAGAAATAGGTTATCTATAGCCCAGGCAAATAAAATATTCTTATTATAACTCCATGGGCACTATGCCAGCTCTCTGCAAGCAATATTTCTCTCTGCATCTTGCTTTGCCAGTTAATTGGACATCTATTATTTCATGATTTCAGCAGGAAACATAGCCTGAGTGATGACTTTGGTACCCAGCCCAGTGCTACTGTGCACTTTCCGAGCCCTGAATTGTGCAAATGCTTCCAGTCAGTCCCTGCTCCTTCTCCAAGTGTGTGTGAATTGTCAGTGCTGCTTGGTGACATTTTTGAGGGCCAGTGGGGCCGTGACATTCCTCCAGCATGCAGCTCTTCCCATGATGTTAAGGGCCCTGCAAGGATGGAGGCAGCTCCTCCTTCCCCATCCACTGCTCCTTTCCTTTCCCTGCCTGGGGACCACTCTGGCTGCTCCCTTGGGGACATGGGGCTGGAGGACAGAGCCACACACCACGTGCAAGGATGTGGCAGCCCAGGGCTGGTCCCCAATGCCCAGTTCTCTCTGCCAGATTATTTTGGTCACTTTTATCCAGAAACCATGGTGGAAGCAGCTTATTTTAAGATGATGCAATTTCTTTTTTTTTCATTTCTTTTTTTTTTTTTTTTTTCCCCTTCCTGTCAAGATCCTGATTTTGCAAACAAGTTTGTTTACCCTTCCTACCCAGCTCTGGGGTTATCCACCCACAGACCAGAGCCTGAGCATGGTTATAGCTGCCTGCCCCGATGCACACGATGAATTGTTTGCTGACAAGCTTCAGACCTGCAATTACTCAGAGAAATTATTCAGCAAATAGTTTTGAATAATGAACCCCTTTGAGAAATTTGAGTTGTTTTGCAGGCAGATTCCAGACAGAGAACATGCTCAGGAAGTCGTAGCTTTCAGCACATTTTCCCCTCTGTTTGCCAGGCTGTGGAGCTGGCAAAGCTGGTATCCCTTCCTGATACCTTCACCTAGGATTAAAGTGCTCTACCAGACTCGTGTGATGCAGGCTGAGGGTGCCCATTGCTCTGACACAGCTCAGGCACTCTGGGCCCCCAAATCCCCCCACATCTCCTCCTTGATGGTGGTCTCAGTTGCTTTTTCCTTCCAGTCCAGCTTCCCTGGAGCAAAGCAGCAGGGATGTCTGCATGCATACATGTTACCAGCAGTGCACAGCATCAGGGTTTGGAGAGCTGGACCCTGCCTGGTGTCACCCATTAGGGCCAGTATTGCCTCTGTGATCTGTGAAATCAGCACCTTAAATTGCTGCAGGGCCTTTGAGCAAAGGGGCTGGGGAAGAGCAGAGTCAGGAGAGGTCCCTGTGAGAATTCAAGTCCTGAGAGCTGCTAGAAGAGGAAAAAGCAACTTTTGAGGTCAAGTATCTGTAGGTTCCTTCCAGATCCCTCCTGCCAGCAGAGCCCAGTGCAGGATGTTTTATAGCTGGGGAAGGAGAGCTTTTGGCAGGCAAGGCCAAAATGAGTGACATCACTTTGCAGCTTGATCCCTGAGTCCCATCAAGGGGCTGATCACTGTGGAATAAAAAGATGGCACTTCCCAGCGGGGAATCATGAGGGCAAGGAGCTGAGGACCTGTCTCTTTTCAGGGCAAGTGGCTTTCAGTCCCCTGCTCTGGACTGTGCAACTGGGCAAAGCAGTGAATGATAGAGGGCAGAACCTGGTCAGTAAAGGACACAGCATTCCAGCCCCTCAGGGATTCACCTCCGTGAATGCAACATCTGCATCTTTGCCACCACAAAGGGGACATGAGAGGAGGAGGGGGGAAAGTCACATAGGGCATGGAGAAGTTTGAGGGAGCCACACTGCCAAAAAATGTTTGGCAGGGGTTGCCCAGAGAGGCTGTGGATGCCCATCCATGGGAATGCTCAAGGACAGATGGGGCCCAGAGCAACACTGGTGTGTGGCACCACTCCCCATGGCAGGAGGGTTGGAAAGGATGCCTTGAGTTTTAGCTTTCATGTTTTTCAGATTTTGTGCTGCCTAGGGGTGCAGTTCTGAGCTTCATATTGAGTGCTGGTAAGCTCTCTTCGCAGAGTAGGGAGACAAAACAAATTCTTTTCCTGCTGAAGATCAAAGACAACTTCCAGGCCCAAAAGCACAAACAATGGTGGCTGAAGGGAGGAACAATAAGGATGGGACCTCATAGCCTGAAGCTGTAATCGGACAATTAAACCCCAATATGCAAATGGACCAAAAGTTATAAAAATGTGAGGCCTCATGACCAGGCAGCCATTTTGTGACCATTCTCAGTCCACCTTGGCTGTAGCCCTGGTCAGGCCCTGTCCTGCCCAAGTTGTATCCTAGAGGCCTTTCAATAAGTATCTACTTTATCTCTGACCAGTCTCTGTTTCAGCTCAGCCTCCCCATGGCAGAGGGCCTGGAACTTTATGATATTAAGGTCCTTTCCGACCCAAAGCAGTCTATGGTTCTATGAAATGGCCTGCTCTTTGTTTTGGAGCTGCCTGAGGGGGAGGATGGCAGCGCTGCCGGGGCTGAAGGCCTCAGACACCCCGGGCCCACGAGCTGCACGTCCCCTGACCCGTGCCTGTCGCAAGGAGCCAGCGCATCTCTGTAAACACAGGCGGCTCTGCCCTCACCGGGGCCCTGTTTGCATATTTGAAGCTCTATGGCCACAATCTGTCAGCGGGAGAGCAGCAGAGGAGGAAACAGCTTCAGACGCTTGTACGCAAATACTTCTGCCCAAAGGTAGGACAGGAATACAAATTACCTTCTCTCTCTCTCTCTCTGCTGGGCTCTGTGCGCTTACATTTGCAACTTCTGCATATTCAGCTGCGTTTGAAACACTCTCCGAAGCTCCCGCAGCCCCTTGCTAAAGAGCCGAGGTGGGAAATTCCCTTTCTCGGGATGTTTTGCCACCTAGTGCCCGGCTGGGAAATCTCATCCCTCTGCACCTTGGGGAGGCAAAAGCACCGGGAACGACTTTTTTTGGGAGACCATAATATTTTAGGAGGACATAAATATTTAGGAGTACAAAGGGATGTCCTGATCAAATGCATCAGATGCAAATAAAGTAGATTTAAGTACTTTGGTGGGTCAGACTCATCGGGAGGCAACAGGATATTTCATTTCTGACAATAGGCTTCAAACTCTAGAATTGTTCCACTGCTGTCATTCCTGTTGCACCTCTGAAAAGGCGATGTTGGAAAGAGTGAGGAAAAGATAGGAGCAAAGAGCTGCTGACCTTAGGGATGAGTATCACAGAGGGAAGTAGAGTTGGAGAGGAAGAAGAATGGCAGAAAGGACAGGGATGATCCGGAAGAAAATCAGGCAAGAAAAGTTCCATCAGTCACCAGTTTGGGTCTGTCTTGGTTCTCCCATTCTTCAGAGAGCAGCTTTCTCCTGCTGTCCAAGTGTTTTGTAGATTTGGAGCTGCTGGTGGAGCTCTGAAGAAGAAAGAAGACCTCTGCCTTGTTTCCAGCTGGCTGAGAGCACATCTCACTGCTGCTGCTGCCCTGCTCAGGTGATGGACAGGACAAGTCTGTGCACAATGGGCTGGAGGTTTGTCAAATAACAAGGGAACAATGGCACTACTGACTTGGACAGACCTGAGCCCACAGCAAACTCCCTGCATGCCTGGGAGCCAAATAACATCAGCTGGGAAGCCAGATCCATGATGGATTCTGTCTCTCTCTCCCCCTCTCTCTCTTCCTCACTGCTATGACAGGTGAAATGAGGGAGATGATGGAGAAATGCCAGTTTGGTGGAGAAGGGTGAGAGGGCAGAAGGCAGAGATGGAGCTGAAGAATCTCAGGTGAGCAGTGCCTCCACAGCATCCGATTTATAGTCAGTGTGCCAGCTCTCACTTGCCACGTGCCCTGCAGACAGGGGATGAGCAGCACTCCCAGCAATTTCTGGTATGGGCATTTGGCATTTCTCACCATCACCAAGTTTCACTGAGAAAGGGAGACTTGGAAAGCCTCAGTCAGAGAAGAGTGCCTGCTGATATGAGGGGCAGCCTTAAAACAGCACTTGGAAACTGAGCAGGACAAACATGCAGTGCCTGGGCAATGACTTGGTGCTTTTTGTAGCCAAGAGCTGACTTAGGAGAGAAAGTCCTGTCCTAAAGAATCCTAGCACAAGTATCCTGCCTGCATCCTGGAGGATGCCCCTGGAGAAGCAAACACCCAGGCTGGGGCCAGTCTGCCCAACTCTGACTTCAATCAGCATCGTCATGGTATCGAGCACCACGGCTGGTTCAGCAGGGAGGACAGGCAATTGTGTCCACATCCTTCTGTCACTTTGTATTTGTGCTGCCAAGTAATCTGGTGTTGCATGCCCCCGGTGTGACCAAGCACTCTGAGCTCACAAGGATCAGATTTTCAAAGCTATCAGCCTCCTAAATATGCCAATAGGTGACTAATGGCTTCTAAGTGCACTACGCTCCAAGAACCCTGAGACACACAAAGCGGCTGAGATAAGACAGGAGAGGGAAAAGGCTTTGTATCATTTTTTAAAAAGCTGCAACTCTCAAGTGTTTTGAAAGAATGTGTCTAATGTCTAATATGAATTTCTAATGAAACTAAAAACATGAAAGAAATGCCTTAAATATTTCAATGACTTTATCGATTGGTATTACAAAGTATGTATTACTAAACCATGTTCTGTCGTGGTTCTGCAGCAACTGATAAACAGCATCTTCTCATGAGCTGGTTTTTCTTTTTTTTTATATTCCCCTAGTTTGTGAAATGCAGCTCTGTGTTGCTCAGCTTACCCCTATCTATTTATCTTCAGAACAAAGCACCAAAATATCACTGTAGCAGATACATGAATTGTCTCAAACAATATCCTTCTGATGCACAAAATCATCACAAAACACAGTCATCATCAATGGCTGGAACAAAAATAGAACCATTGCTACATGCTTTTAAAAAAATTACTATTCAAGTTAAAAGGTCATCAAAATCCAGTTTTGCTGTTTGCTTTAAAAGCTCAGGTATCAGAGGAGTCTTGGTCAGAGCAGAGATAAAGCCTTTCTCACCATAAATGAAAGTTGATGTAAGTAACAATATCCATGTCTCTGACCTGAGACAGAAACCAAACTTGTGCATGAGGAAGAAACTACAGTTTCAAATCACCATGAAGTCAGCAGAAAATATTTTCCAGATTGTTTTTATCTCCAGCTGGGAAATGTGGTGAAATTGAGAATTCCCTCATGTCTCACAAAAACTTGGTTGAAGTAGCTCATCTATAAATAAAGTTCCATTTATATGGAATGAAGATTCCAGTATCTCACCAGGTCATCATAAAGACAATCAACAGCTCCTATTCTGTTACATCACAATTCCCTGTGGAAATCCTCTTTTTTTGTCCTTGAGACATGGTGTTGAAGTCTTGATGTGAGCAGGCGTGGGATGCAGGGCACTGATTCTGCTGAGCCATCAACCAGGCTTCAAAGCTGCATCCTAAAAAAAATCAACCTCTCAATTTGCCTGCATCTGGGATATGTTACAGAAGCAAGGGAATTACATTATATGGACTTTATAGAGTGCAGAGAGTCAATAATTTTAATGCTGGGTTCTTTTCAAGCTGGTTTTAAATTTGTCATTACTCTTTAAATGGGTTTGCTTATGGAATGGTGCAATTCAGGTAAGGGCTGGGAATCCTGGGCTGTTTCCTACAGAGCTGCAACAAGACAGAACACAATAAACCACCATTTGAGATATCCCAGAACCCACTCACAGGTAACTGGAGTGTCTCTAGTGCACAGTGGCACTCCCAGCTGTCATCAAAACCTGGGGCATGGAAGTACTCATAGCTTTCACTAGGTCTGATGAGATATCACACTGCAGCAACAGACACAGAAAAAACATGACTTCTATTAATTTTATATCATCTCCAGGATCTCTGGGTCAGCTATGTCATGGAGAAGTGTATTATTTCTCCAAGAGCTGCAGAATCTGGGATGGTGGAGATTGAATCTGGATAATCATGTGTTTTGGGCATGAATCTGGAAACAGTCTTGTGAAAAACTTGGATTAGTGTTAAGCAATTTAACAGAGGGCCATGCCAAATTGGCATCATCTTCTTACAATTGCTCATGACTTTATCTTACTCAGTGACTAGCACAGCGTGTAATTCTCTAGGAACAAGGTGTGAGTGTTTGGGAAATCTTTATAAAATCGATGAAAATTGGAAGGAAAAGATTAAGAACGTGAATTCTTTATGTGGATGCTGGGAGGTCTGTTCCTGTTGATGGAAGGTGCTTTAAAGGTGAACTCCAGGAGTGCCTGGGAAATCAAGGCTTGGGAGGAGGAGGTTTAGGGGAAATCCAAGCTGACCTTGGGGATGTGGGGCAGCAGGGCATGGGAGGCCAGCCCCTGGCATGCTGGAGGGGCTGGGTGCCTTCATGTGTGCCAAAACTGGGCCACCAAAGAGCACAAGGATGAGTCAGCACCAGCTGAGGGCAAGCCTGGCAGAGACTTCTGTGAGGTGCCTTCATTCTTTGTGAAGGCATTGTGTAGGCTTGAATTCAAACCTTTCTTCTGAGCTGGCTCCACATCGTGTCCTCTCTGTGGATAGAAAGAGAGAGTTCAAACCCAGTTACTTAACGTTTCTCTTTGGATGTTCTCTTAGGTCTATATTTCTTGGATGAGGGAGGGGAAATGTGCACATAGAATTTCCTAGTTGAACCCTAGCATGAGATTCATGTGCTTCCATCAGAATGACAATGCAGGTACCCTAGTTTTCTATTTTCTTTGAAGACTACAGGAGAAGAGAGCTTGTGGAAAGCAGCCTCTCACCTGGTAAGGAAAACTCTGTGACTCTGTGACTCTGAGAGATGGAGCCAGGAGCTCTTCTGGATTTTGCAGGTGCCTTTGCACATCCTACACCCTGACAGTCCCATGTCACGCCCTGAGCTTGTTCTGCTCTCTCTCTGTGTCTGCTGGACACAGCAAATGACTCTGACTCCAGTTCCTCCGTGTCTCAGCTGTTTCTGTGACACCCAGTAGATGGTGCCACCAAGTAGCACATTTGCATGAGCAGTTTCTTGTCGGAGGTGTTTTAACTTTGCTTCTATCACTGCACATGTCTCAGGATCCAACAGAATTCCTTCCTTCCCCCACTACAAAGAGTTTATCCCCCAGGTTTTGGATATTGTCACAGAAAACATTTTTACTTTAATTTTTTCCCTATTTTCATCATGTCATCTAATTAGCGTCATTTTACAAATATTTAGGAAAAAAAGCCTAAGCTGTGATCATTCAGTTTTGAATTTATATAATTTCCCTGGCTTTTCAAGTTTTTTGAGTAAAATTCAGTGCTCAGATTTTTTTATTGGGACAGAATCTATTGTTAGAAAACTCCTGTCAAACAAGTGGTTCTGAATAAAAAATGTTAGGAATGAATGAGTGCTCAGCTTCTTCGGTCATGTCTAGAGAATCTTTGATCTTTATTTTCTACATCCTTAGCAGCACATTTGCAAGTGAGAGATCCACTGATGGTTCTGTCCCTGGCCAGGCTGGAGGTTTTAGAAACTCATTTCTTGTAACCAGAGCTGGCAGCAAAGGAACAAATGGTGAGCTCCATTTCCATCTTAGATGTCTTCTGCTGCACCAGCCCCCAAATGAGAATCCCTCCTGTGTAGCACAAATGCTTTGATAATTCAGGCTGTCAACTTGTCTGCAAAAGCCAGAAAAAGAGATATGAGAGAAGGCTCCCCTGTGGGTAAAACACAATATTAATTCCTGATCCTTTGCGTTTTTCTTGGAAGTTTCACCTGTGGAGCATTTGGTTCCCTGTGTCTCAAAGCATGGCTTTCCTTTTGTAGGCTGTTTAAATATTTACCTTCTCTGCCCTTCTCATCCCACCATACTTCAAACCAGAGAAGGGAACATTTATCCACACGCAGCCTGGAAGATGTTTTTTCTGAGTAACAAATACTTGCAGTTTAATAGACACTGGAGTTTTCAGTCTTTGAGAACATGTATTACAGCCTCAATTTGGAATAGGTGATGAGGTGATTACTAAACCCTGGTTGCCATGGGGAAAGGGAGGAGGGTGATTGCTTTTTGATGGAAGAAGCCAAGAGGTACCAACAGTAACTTACTGCTAATACACACTCAAGGTACACTTGGCATCAATGCATCTGGTGGGGAGCAGCAGTCAATCTTACTAATGTCTGAGGAGTCAGCCTTAGCAGCACCAGTTATTGATGCAGAAGGTCAGCTTTTTGTGACTGGTCACTCCTTGCAACCTCCCTCAAGTTTGGTGTCACTGTGGGAGTGATTCCTGCAAGGGCACTTGATTGGATTTGTGAGCGGTTCAGGGGTACTCACAAATCAAGCAGACATTGGCCACCTACAAACAGGAGCAAAGCATCAGTCCAAAATAGGATCTGGAGGCTGAGGGAGTCTTAATAAGGCAGATTATTGTGCTGGTGTGCTGGGGAGCAGCTCCTGCCTTAAAATTCCAGGGGCTGAGAAGGAAAGCTGTGCAGTGTTGGGGCTGCTCCTGGGGGTGCAAGGATGCTCCAGCTGAGCGGTGCGTGCTGCAGGGTTTGTGTCTCTGCTTTGGTGCTTGGAGCACAAGGAAGAGATTGGCTCCTTGATTAGACAGACCAGGATGGGCTCTTCCCAGCCTGGGATAAAGCTGCAGCCATCCCTCCCCTGGGAAAAGAGTCAGGCAAGGGGAATATGCCAGCACCTCTCAGCCCTTGGGGAGGCATCCTGACTGTGGCACCTTTCCAGGGCAGGACTTGGTGTGGGAAAGCAACACCAAACTGGCTGAGATGGGGCTCAGCATTTCTTCAGGAGCTCAAGAGTGGTAGAGGGACTGGGGCAGGTGGTGGCTGCTCTGTCTGCTGGGGCTGAGAAGCTCTGAGCACCTTCACCCTTTCCTACACCCCTCTTCTGTAGAATGTGGTTGAGGGCTGCCCTTGGTGTCTGGTTTCTCTTTAAAGTGGGAAGTATTTTGGATGTAACTATTGAAAATACGGGCTAAGTGCTGCCCTCTGTACCATTTGTTCCCCGGTATTTCTGAGGGATTCCTGCACAGGTAGCAAACCAGCCCATTTGCCCAGGGTCACTGTGGGTTTTCCATCTTGCTCTTTTTCTCTTCTTGGTGCTTTTCATGTTGGATGCTCCCAAGTAGCCAGAGTCTTTGGAATGACACTTCCCTTATCATCATCCTTAATGATCAGACAGTGGTGGAGACACATCACTGTAATTGTGTTTGTCTCCTTCGCTGGCTTTTCCTTGTAAATTTGTTCCTCGCATTTGTTTCTGGATGGCAGATGTGTTAATGGCTGGGCAGTTTAATGTGTTTATCTTTTGTGTGCTGTATATTTTGGATATAGAAACAGTGAGAAGAGATAAGCATGAGGAAACCACTTCTGCATTAATGCCAGCAATTCTGACATTATAAATATATATGAGAGGGTTTCCGTGATTATATTTTAATGTTTTATTTAATGCATTGCCTCTCTGGGGACGAAACAAGAGAAAACCTCATTTGTATAATTTAAATGGCTAGCAATAAAAATTAGCAAAGAAAGGACCAATTAAATAGCCATACTTTCAAACCCATGCAGATCCCATTCCCTTGGAAGGTCCAGTCCCTGCAATAGAGCCTGTGTGGCTCCAGACTCTTCTTTCCTGGACAGAAGCCATGGGCTGTGGAGCTTGTGGCTCCAGACTCCTGGCACCTCCTCAAGGATGGCAGGACTGAGGGAAGACAAGTCAAGTCAAGCTGAGGCTCATGTGATGTTACAAAGGAGGCATGGGAACCATTTTCCATTTGAGAGGCAGTGGAAAGGACAGCAGGGACTGGCAGGGGCTGTGGTCCTCCCGGTCCCCTGTGTGGGCAGCAGACCATCCCACAGTAAGAGGTGAGACATATAAAACAAGACACATTTGTGCAGTCCCTGTGTTGTTTTTTTGGTTATTGAGCAGTTCCCCCTAGAAGAAATGCTCACCTGTGGTTACTTAGTTTAGGTACCTTCTTGCTACTTCACAATCTGTGTTGTTTCCTACTCTGTCTGTGTCCAGCTCTCTGTTCAGGGTTGCACTCCATCATTTCACCCCTCTGTTTGCAGATTTCTCTTATCCAGCACAGCATGCCAAGGAACAAAAATTACAATTCCTAGCTTTTCTCACAGTTGAGAAAAGGACTTGGGAAAAAAAAAAGCCCCAACAAACCCCACAACAATAATCTATCAAAACATTTCCCATGGGCAAAGGCTGCTGAAGCAAACATGCTGAAGCTTATCAGCACAAATGAAACTCTGCTTTTCTCTTTCCCACTCCTTTTGAGTTCTCTCACCAGCACTGCACATCTCTGCTCCCACAGAGCAGGATACAGACCTTCATCAGAAAGTGCCATGCCCTGAGAGTTTTCTCCAGTCACTTCTAATTGCCAGCATGAGAGCAGTCCACGGGTTATGGCCCTTATTTCTGTGCTACAAGAACAGACAGCAAAGATTGCCTCTGGTTTGGCAGCTTCAAGTCTGCAGATAAGAAATTTCAGGTCTTGCTGTCCAGTTGTGTTGTACCTTTGCAGCCAAGCCAGCCTGGAGCTTTCCACATGTCCTGGCAGTGCCTCTCTTGGCTTTCCCTGGCAGTAGGTGTGGAGGAAGGGGAGCTGCTCCATTAGCACTTTCAGACCCCCACATCCATCACTGCCCCCCCATTTCCCCAAGTTTTGCTTTATGCTTGATGGAGCAAAAGACTGGGAAAGAGTTGTTTGCTGTTTCTAGGAGTTCTGGCTTCCAGTTCTGGCACTGAGCCTTGCAGAAAAGCTTTGCTGTTTCCATGACAAATCTGGCAGCTTTCTGGCTTCTGGGCTGTCATGCCTGGACTTCAGGATGAGAATTAAGGAGATGAGATCAAAAAGAGCATTTTGTTATTTGAGAGCAAAGACTTTCCCATCCTACTCAGTCTTCCCACGCTGTGCTTGCAGATGCAGAAATGTGGCTGCTGTAGGTGTTTTCCTTCCAGGATGTGTGTCTGTAGATCCATTTGAATCCACACAGTTGGTCCTGTGTGACATGGTCTTGGTTAAGCCATGAATTTCCATTCGCAGCCTGTGATCACACAGATATTCACCAACTTTTGGAGGCATCATGGTGTTCTAAACTTGATATGCTTACACCGTAATTGGAAGTATATTCATATGTATGTATTCCTTATTTCTGAAGTCTACAAGAAAATCCCATACAGATGGAAAACTATTTATTCTTCATTGTCTGAATTTTTTTGCTGTAAGAAACTGCACACCATCAGGACTGTGTCATTCCCTGCAAAAGGCAGCCTCAAGGAAGGGGCTGAAAATCTCTCACATCAAATTGCTGGAGGACACAATTGCCCATTTTGGCCCCTGACAGTCTGTGTGGAGCAAGCAGTTGGCCAAAAAGTATCCAGCCTTGAGACCTGAGGGTAATGAAAGCATTAGCAAGAATTTCACCTCTCCGCAGGGAGAGAAAGGAACACATTGCAGCTCAGACCTCTTGGAGAGATCTAATGTGGTATTTATTTCAGATATAAATTTGACTGTATAAAAATGACACCTTTTTACTCAGCCTGTGATGCCAGGTCCGGCTCTCACTTGTAAATTAGGAGTAGATCCATTAAGGCTATGGAATTACAGCAGCTGAAGTGACAGCAGCCTCACCTTGGCAATATTTCATTCACTGTGTGCTTCACTCTAATCTCCTGTGGGTATGAATCAGAAGACACTCTGCTGGAGCCAACAGTGGTGGAGAAGGAATGAAAGAGAAGCAGAATCTGGATGTTTTTGGGGAGCAAGGAGCCTGGGCACGCTCTCCTGTCACAGAGAGCAGCATCTCCACTGCCTCACTGGGCAGTCAGAGCCCTGCTGGAGAGGTGACATCAAAAATGCTTTTGCACAAACTCTTGATCACTGTCTCGTGTTGCTGCATGGATGCACCTCTGCACCTCATCCCTGCTGTTCCAGGTCACCACATGCACCTTGCAGGGCTGGTTGTCCCCCCACAATCTGTTTCCTCTCCCACTCACAGAGGATCAGACTGCAGCCTTGCCCCTGCCGTGAGGATTTTGGAGGAGGATTTTGGATAGTTTTGCCATTTCATATCCTTTCCTTGATGCATTTCTGCCAGGGGCTGTGTTGGGTTGTTAGCTCCTGCAGGAGAACTCCCACCTTCATGGAAGCTTTATGAGTCAGCCCACTGCAAATCCCAATGTGTACTGAGAGGCACTGCAGAACTTATGGTTTGCTCCCATGCTACCAGAGCCCACCTCCTGACAAAGCAGGAGTGCTGGATGCAGCCTTAGGAGTTCCAGGTTCAGTTCTGAGCTGAGGGAGGCAATTAGGGAGGTGACTGAGTCACAGTCCCTCAGCAATTATGCTGCATCTCAGGTGCAGCTACCACTTACCTGCTGCTGGTTGTGCCCAGTCATGCTGGAAAAGGTCTTCCTCCCAGCATGTGACTTTGTGAGATCCTTGGGCTGCCTCTGGTACTGATTACAGCAGATTTAATGGTGTTATTAGTTTAGCCAGTGAGACCTTTATCAGAAGAGATTAGCAGGTGGATGAGAGCTTTAATATCCTTGGCAGATCTATTTCTCCCCCAGTAATTGCCTTAAGATGGTTTTATTTCACTGTCTGGACTTTCTCTCCTTCTCCTTTTTATCTTTTAGCTTATTTCCTGAATGTTTTGCCACATTTTCCTTCCTCACACTAAGAAATAGCAGCTCATGACTTGTGAGCACTGGGTAATGGGATACATCTGCCTAAAGACTCATTCATAAAGCCCTTTAATTCAGCAGCTCCATTCTTGTGGTGAATGGCTGAGGACAGGAAAGCGGGGATTGACTGAAAACACCTCAAGTGGAAAATTAAGAAAGCCAGAGACTCTGCAGCACCTGGGGCAGCAACCTGCACACCCAGGGGCGCTGGGGCTTTTGTTTGGAGGTGCCTGGCCAGCCACAGAACAGGGGCAGGGGAAGCCACTGCTCACTGCTCTGCAGATTGGCCCCAGAGCGCCTGGCAGAGGGCTGTGGATGGGAAACATCTGCCAGGTAAAGGAATGATTTAAGTTTGATGATTTTATCCTACAGTGCACACAGCATTTTGTGCTCCTCAGTGTCATAAAACCTCACAGAGACAAGGGTAAGGCATGTGGGGACAAGTTGTTAATTCCTGGATCTTTCAGGTGCTGAAATACTTCATGTGTATTTTTTAAAATAAGTTATCCTGGGATAATTCACCCACCTCCCAGTGTGCAACATAAACCAGTGGTCTTAGAGTGCAATGAGTTAAGAAGGAAAAGGTTGAGCGTAGAAAATATTTAAAATCAAAGGTCACATTGCAGCTCCATGAGACTTCCCCTTCTCCCTATGGGGTAAGGATAATCACAAAGTAATCAGTGCCCCTGCTCTGGCAGTCCTGAGCCAGCTCCTCACCCATGCACTGTGGGCATTGATTTCTTCTGGGGGTGTCTTGCAATCAGCAAAAGAAACCAAACAGGAACACTCTGGTGTGTATATCCCTCACTTGGAAAAAAGAGTTCTCTGCAAGTGCTGCATCCATCTTTTTTGCTGAAATATTTAAAAATATTTCCTGGTTGTTTCAAGTGAAGGAGGAAGAAATCCCTAGATCAGGGCAGCCTGGAGGCTCCTCCAGGGTCTGGCAGAGGAGCCTGGGGGTGGCAGTCACATGAGGCTGTGTTGACTTTGCAGCTGTGTTGTGTCAGTTCTGAGTCTGAGGGCTTTGCCTAAAGATGTTTAGCAGGCAGAGAAAGCAACTGCTGCAGTTCCTGTGCCCCTGGGCTGACCTAACTAGTAGTCATTCATCCCCAGAAATTTTGGGAAGAGCCTTATATGATCCTTATAAGTGCCAGGCAAGCAGCACTTTCCCGGAGGCTGAGTTTCCCAGAGGGCTCCACAATCTCTTTGGTTGTACCTGCTCAATAGCTGCTCTTTTATTTGCTCTTCTAGCAGCTGGCAGTGATTTATTTTCATGACAAATATAATCAAAAATGTAAACTGACATGCACTGGTTTTTTCTAAAAGATTGACAGTGATACTTCTCTGATTCTTTGCAAGGGCATCACAACACACTGGAAACCCAGGCAAATCCTGCAGTCCCCTTTCTTTATTTCACTTCAGAAGAGCTCAGCTGTTGTTGTGTGTGGGATGTTCTGTGGTGAAGGGGGTGCAGGAGGAATTATGCTGGAGCTGCTGGTGTTGTAGATAACTTGCCAGCCAGCTTCTATTCTATTTTGAATGCCAGCATCTGTAAGAATGATGTGTAAAATACCAGCAGGCAGGAGTTTCCCTTTGGAGGGCATTCTTCTTTCTGGGATGTTGCAGTGCAAGTGCTGATCCCTTGAGAAGGATGATGGATATTGGAAGAGGGATGAATCTGTTGATTCTGGAGTGGGCACCATGCACCATCCCCTGGGGCTCCTCAGCTCTCTCTCTGGAAGTGCCTGAGTGAACATTTCTCAGCCTGCTCTGTGTCAGCATTAACTTGCCCTACCTCCAGGTGACTGTGCCTTGCAAAATTTTACCACTAATCAAATTTTTCCAGGTCTGAAATCATCCTCTGCTCTTGCCTTGCTCTTTAATGTGGAAGGATTTTTCATAGGAATGTAAAATCAAGGGCACTGAATAGATCAAACCATGCTCAGCCCAGCAGCCAGCTCCCAGTGATGGCTGGCAGCACGTCCTGGGAAGGAGCAAGAGTGGAAATTACAGGTTACACACCCAATGTACTCTAGATCAGAAGTTTCATCATTGATTTAAAGAGCTGCTGTTGGCCTTTTCTGCTGTGAAGGGTCCTCTCTTCCTGGACACTTTTTATTGCTTTCAGCCCTCACCACTTCCTCTGCCTGTGAGCCCAGCAGCTGCCACGGTGTGAGAAGAGGTGCTGCTTGCCCCCACACATCCTGTATAATCCTTTCACTGGCTTCCCCTGAGTATTTTGTTATAAGGAACAGTGATTCATCAATCTCCATACGAAGGCTACGTAGCAGTCATGATTGTATGAACCTCAGTGATACCTGCTAGGAAAAATTGTCTCTTTTCCATCTCCCTGGTGGTTCCCAGAAAATAAACCTGTCGCCTCTTTGAGGCAGTACTGACAGTACGAGAACAGATGATGGAAGATGCCTGAGAGGGTTACTGAGCAGCAGCTGCCTGTGAGTCCTCACCACAGCAAATGGATTCAAGCACTGGAACAGGCTGCCCAGGGCAGTGGTGGAGTCCCCATCCCTGGAGGGATTTAAAGGATGTGGCACTTGGGAACATGGTTTGGTGGGGGCTTGGCAGTGCTAGGTTAGTGGTTGGACTCCATGATCTTAGAGGTTTTTTCCAACCTAAATGATTCAGTGATTCTAAGAAAGGCTGTTCTAAACATCCTATTTTGGTAACGTGGTAAAATGCCTGTATTGATTTAAACAGCAAAGCAGAGAAGAAAGACCCATGGGGGAAGAGTGGGACTGAGATGCATTAGCAGCATTGCAGTGGGAAAACGTTGTCCTTGAGACACCTACAATTCACCTTTCCAGTCTGCCCGGGCACATTTAGAGAGAAACACATTTCCTCAACCACACACCGAGTACAAGACGTTCAAGTGGAGCTCCTCTGAGGAAACCATCCGTGTTCACCAGCCACAGCTGTGTCTGCTCCCTGTTCCTCGAAGGACCAGGAGTCCCTTGAATGTCTATCAAAGCACCTGCCATCTGAAACGAGGACCTTGTGTGGCCTGGAGGACACTCAGATAAGTAATAAAGAGATCTTTTATCAGATAGCAGAGGGAAGAAGCCACCTTCCCGAATGCTGAGGTTTCACCTCTCTGGGATCCAGGATGAGTCAGCCAGGCACTGCTGAGTTCCACAGACCTGTTCAGGTTAATAAAATCACTGCCAGAGCCCAGGCAGCTCACAGGATGCTGTGTGGCTTCCACATTGACGTCACTGCTTCTCGTTTACCCTTGGGTGAGAGTGACCGAAATCCATTACTACCTGGCAGCCGCTGGGTAAAGCCCTGCAAAATAAATCAGCGTTCTGCACAGCAAACAGGTGTCTGCAGCACAAAAGGAGCCATTCACATCAGCAGGGCACGAAGGGATTTTTCATCAGGGGAGTGAAGACATGAATGGGTCATTAGAGTGAGGGGAATTCACAGGCAGAGAGTGATAACAGGGAAAAGCAGGGGGAGATTTCACTGTAGAGACAGGGGAGAAGTGGTTGGACTGTGGGGGATGGAGAAGAAACAACCAAGGAGACAAAGAGGAGTTAAGTGAGCAATTCGACTTTATTATAGGAAAACAGGGACACTGAACAAAACTGGAAAATACATTTAGGAGTGTGAAGAGGAGATAACCTGGCCTAGTGGAAGTGACTTTTGCCACTGTGAATCTCAGTGGTCAGGAGTGCTGTAGGGCTGGAGGAAGGCACAGGCACCTGTGTCAGGATGGGAAGGCCCAGATAGGCTGAGGAGAACACAGACTCTGCTATTTCTGCCTCCATGGAGGATACAGAGACTTCCAGGCAGGACCCAGGCATTGGCTCATGAATTCAGAGAAAAGAATTCTCCTCTGGGATATTTTAAAATATGAATATCTTGCATCTTTGACTGCATCAGTTGATCCTGTCCATTTTCAGAGCCAGGCCACCACAGGGAATGGAGCTGGTCTGGCACCTCCATGGTCCTTTCATTGTAGTTTATTCAGGGCAGGATTAAATATATAGGTCAGGGCAATGTAGGGGTTACAATATTGTGTTACATTTGGTCTGGGGATGGAGAACATCTTTTTACAGACATGGAATCAGTGGGCATTCAGAGCGAGCTTTTGATGCTCCTCAGTCTGCCACTTTTTGCCAGCCCTAAAATACGCCTTGAAAGAGAAAATAAAATCTCTGCAGGCTTTTCTCCACAGCTACTAAAAGATCAGGCAGTAGGTACACTCCTATATCACCTGCAAATATGCAGATGTTCTCATCTATAGCACACATAAAAGCCATAAATCTGGGTTGCTGTAATGTCTTGTTCGTTCATATGAAGAGAATACAAATTGATGATGGCACTGCCTGGTAAGGAGGAATCTTTCACTTCCCAGGCAGATCATTGTTAACATTAAATGCTTTTGAGCAATCATTGCAAAGGTTAGGTTCAATGGCTATTTTCTTGTCCCTACTTTTTGGCCAACAAAAGGCCCCCTGGAAGGCAGCAGGAATGAAACATGAATATTGGATTTCCTTAAACATCCTTCCCTTTTTCAGTCATAATAGTAATAATAAAAAAAGCCCCCAGCTGTCAGAAACCTGAGTTCCTTTAAATTCGAAATCCCCTCGCAGGGACACTGCTGTGTTCAGTCTGGGCTTTGCTGAGAGGACAAACCTGCTGTGCCAGGTGCTGGGGCACATCCCCTCTCCCCTGGCATCGAGCAGGGCAGGGGTTCATCTCTGGTATCATTCCAGCCTTTTGGATCTTTGTTGTGTGTTTTTTGCCTCCTACCTGTTGCCTGGTCTGATGTGTTTTCTCTTAGATCTTGGGGAGAAAGGTCCCCTTTGTGCATACAGATCCAGTGCTCAGAACAACACAATGCTCAAGCTTTACTGGAATCTTTCAATGCTAACAGAATAAAAGTATACAATTTATTTATCAAAGTCTCCTTTAAAGGAGAAGATGGACGAAATAGATTTTAACCTACTTGTGATGTTCAAGAAAAGCAAGCACTTTGATTCGCTCCTTCCCAGACAAACAGCATTGCATTAGTTATTTCTGATTTTATTAGCTATAAACCACTTTCTATTTTTATTTTCACATGCCATTGACTTTGTTTGGTACAGACACAGCTGAACAAGGCTGGTTTTTCAAGTGCAAATCATGTTAATAGATGCCCAGTTCTTTCCACTCCATACACAGGAGCACCGCTGTAAGAAAGACAGCTGATGGCCAAAAAAATATTTTCCTGTTTCATTTCCTAAATCACCTCTGAGGCCACATTATCCCATCTGAACTCCCAAATGTGGAATGGTGATGGTTGCTTTAGTACTTCTGGCATGGTCTCTTCATATAAGGAGAATTTATTTGCGTGGAGGAGTGAGACAATATAAGCAGAGAGTGAAATCTCAAGTGGTAAAGTGTGTGAAATTCTCCATTTGCTATTACTTTTTATGATGCTGTTTCCAGCTTTTCTTCACTGCTTGCAACTACAACTGATGGATCTGGAGCACAGAGTGCCTCTTATCGCTGCTCTTCATCAGCAAGTGTGAGCAGCAGCAAGCAGTCAAATTGTTGCTGTATCCAAACAGCATCTCTGCATCCAGGGATGGAGCTGCAGGGAGAGCTCACTCGTTGGGAACTTGATCTGTCTAATTATGTGACTGTTGACTGGGCAACGGGCTGCACATCCAGTTGTCCCCAGTAAAAATAATCTGAGTTAAAATAAAATCATCTTTTTATCTCGTTACCTGTTTCTTTCCCTGTCACAGCATTTTTGAACTGGTATCAAGAGTTATTAGAAGAAAGCTCTTTTCCATCATTAAAACACCGGGTTCAGAAAGATCTCTAGAGTCCTTAAATGCAGATGAGGGTATGAGTGGCACTTCCTGAGCAGAATTACAAGGAAGTGTTCTCACTGGAGACAGTGTTCAGAGATGGATGCTGGCAGGAGTTCAAGTGTCCACACTTGTTCTTATGGCCATGAGTTCCCTGACATCTCCTGTCCATGGAGGGGGTGGTGGAGGGTCCTTTCCTTGCAGGTTCCACTGAACTCCGGTAAGAGAGCAGCTCTGGGACTGAGGAATGAGCTGCCCCTTCAGACAGAGAGAAGTTAAAGAGAGAGACCATCCTTTGGTGGTATTTGCTCTTCATTTCCTTGGCTGATCTGTAGAGGTTCCCAACGAAGCAATAGCATATAGGGTTGAGGCTGGAATTGGTGAGGCCGAGCCACTGGGCGAAAGGTCTGAGCTGCAGGATCCAAGGAGAAGGAGTCACATCCTGCAAAGATTTGGGGATGTTGAAATCAATCCAGATGTCCATCAGGTAGACAGGCAGCCAAGAGATGGCGAACAGCAGCACCAGGGCCACCACCATCTGTGCCACCTTCCTGCGGATCTTCAGCCTGGAGGCTGGCAGGGATCGGGTCAGGGCAGAGCTCTCCTTCAGCTGGCTGCTGCGGCCCCACAGCCGGCGCACCGTCAGGAAGCAGATGACCATGTTGAACAGCACGGGCAGGCAGTACAGGGCACAGAAGAGCAGGAAGTTGTAGGCTTGCTTGAGCCTCTCCTGAGGCCAGATCTCCCTGCAGATGGAAAACACCAAGGGCAAGCCCTCCACCACCCCGATCTCATCCCGTTTGTTCATGAAGATGAGGGGCATGCATATCCCCGAGGACAGCAACCACACCACCAGGATGGTGCTGAGGATCCTCTTCTGGGTGAAGAAGGAGCGGGCGTTGAGCGGGTTGTGCACGCTGTAGTAGCGGTTCACACTGATGACGGTCAGGCTGAGCACGCTGGCCGACACAGAAACGGCCTGGATGAAGGGCACGGCCCGGCACAGGAAGTCCCCGTACACCCAGGCTTTGTAGATGAGGTTGCCCACAGTGATGGGCATGCAGATGCACACCACCATGAGGTCACACACCGCCAGGTTGATGAGGAGGCTGCGGGTGGCACTCAGGCTGGACACCCGGCTCCGGCGCTTGCGGGTCAGCACCCTGATGGACATGATGTTGCCCACAAAGCCCACCACAAAGGACACCAAGTACATCACTGTGAGGCTGATGGTCACAGGCTCCTTTGCAAAGAGGAAGAGCATCTTCTCCAGCTCTTCCCACCCCAGCTCCTGGCTGCCATTCCAGAGCCCGCCTTGGGTCTGGTTCTCCTCCTGCCAAAGCAGCAGAGGGTCAGGGGGGGCCCTGGGTTCTGGGGGGAACGAATCCATGGCTGAGTCCCCCCCGGGCAACCTGGGCTAACGGAGCAGAGCCTTCTGCGCTGCTTCCAGTGCTCCGGACATGGTGAGCTGGGATCAGCCCTGCCTGCAAGAGAGGGTGTGGAGAGAGGGGGGTCAGCAGGGGCTCGGGGCAGCGATCGCCCTTCACGGGGAGCTGCCGGGCCAGCAGAGGCTTATCCGCAACTTAGTTGAGAAGCGGCCGTAGCGCGGGGCGGCCAGGCTGAGAAGCGCAGCATCAGCACCGGCACCGGCAGCAGCCGCGGGAGCGGCGGGAGCCCCGGCCCGGCCGCGGAGAGACGGCGCCTCCGCTGGGAAGGGGAAGGAGCCGCGGTCCCCCCGCAGCCCGAAGAGCAGCCCCAGCCCCGGTTCGCAGCCACTCCCCCCGCTCCCTCTGTCCCTCACTCCCTCTTTCCCCGGAAAGTTGCGTGTCCCGCGGCCGCGCTGCCGGACCTCTGCCCCGGGCTGTCCCCAGGCCCCCGGTTCCCTCCGGTTCCCCCCGGTTCCCCCCGGTTCTCCGTCTCTCCCGCGGTCCCGCGGCGCGGCGGCACTCACCGGGCGGAGGGCGAGCAGCGCTGGCCGGGCTCCTCCCGCCGGCAGCTCTGCCGTGAATGTGTGCGTGTGTCCGTGTGTCCCCGTGTCCGTGTGTCCCCGTGTCCGTGTGTCCGTGCCTGTGAGCGGCGGCAGCGCCCGACCCGCTGCCACACGCGCGTGCTCGCACCCACGCACCCACCGCACCGCCAGGCGCACACCCCGCAGCGCGCACACGCTGCACGCCCCGCACACAGCCCCGCACGCAGCCCCGCACACCCCGCACACAGCCCCGCACGCAGCCCCGCACACCCTGCACACAGCCCCGCACACAGCCCAGCACACAGCCCCGCACACCCTGCACACAGCCCCGCACGCAGCCCCGCACACAGCCCCGCACACAGCCCAGCACACAGCCCAGCGCACGCTGCACACAGCCCCGCACACAGCTGCACACAGCCCCGCACACAGCTGCACCCCCCGCACACAGCCGCGCACACAACCTCGCACACAGCTGCACACAGCCCCGCACCCCCTGCACACTCTGCACACAGTCCCGCACACAGCCCCGCACACCCCGCACACAGCCCCGCACACACAGAGTCCCGTCCCGCGACCCCCGCGCACGCCCACACGCGGACCCTGGCGGACCCCGGCAGACCCCGCACACACCCCTCAGCGCGTCTGTAGCCCCGCACACTCTGTGCACGCTCCCTTTGCACACACCGGGCTGCACGCACCTTCCTACAGGTGCCCTAAGCATCCCCCGCCCCGCTCCGCCACCCCCGTACCCACTCCCTCCCCTCTACGAGTCCGAGCCCACTTTGCACCCCCAGACCCTTCCCGTGCACCCTCCCCGCACACGCAGGGGCGGCTCAGCCCCCGCAGCCCCAAGAACACACACACACACACCCCACTGTACCCCGCAAAGGAGCCCCCCGTCCCTCCGCCCGGCCCGGGATAGGCCAAGCTGGCACGAACCGAGCCGAGTTCCTGCTCGGGCCGGCCCGGGATAGGCTAAGCCTAACCGAACCGTGCCGGCTGGCCCGGGTTAGGCTAAGCCGAGCCGAGCCGTGCCAGCCGCCCCTCCCACCTGGAGCCTAGCCCGGCCCGGCCGTGGTGCTGAAGGGACAGCTCCGCCCGGGCCCGGCAGGCACCGGGCACAGACCAGGCAGGGCTGGCTCAGTCAGGACCATTCCTAATGGGCGCCTCCTCCTCCTCCTCTCCTGAGGTCTCTGGGTTCAGCTGTAGCAGAGCGGGGAGGATCCCGGGTGTTTCACTTCTACTCTAACATCCCCCACCATCCTGAGTTTCTGGTGGGTCCCGGCACGCCAAGGGTTAACAGCACCACAGGTGTGATGGGAACTCACCCGAACGAGGAGCGCTGCACAAAGAAACCAAACTTCTGGTGTTTTCTATGAAACTGAAGGAATGGGGGAAAGGAACGTTTATGGGAAAAGTCTCTTGAAAAGTTGAAGTGCTCCTCTGGGGAGCAAGGTTGGTTTGGAAAATGGAACTTTTGGCTGGAGGGGCTCAGATGATGCCATTGTATCACAGGGGAAATGTTTGATGAGAGGAATTCATACCTCTGCCTGAAAGGTTTAGGTTTTATTCTCTTTCTTTGCCTTCTCTGAGGGAGAGCAAAGTAACAAATGCAGCCCAGTGGAGGCTGTTTGTCACGTAACGGTGAATGCCCTTGATTTCACTGGGAAATTCCCCATCCTTTTTATTCTATGCATGTGAAAGAATAAAGTAAATATTTTTGGTCAGCCTTACGTGAAATGAAAGAAAGATCAGTGGTGGAGCTACGCTGGGGGATGTGATCAGCCTGCAAACCTCTCCTGTGTGAGAATGCATTCGCTCCAAGCATGTCACTGCTCATTCTCCTACAGTTTTTTGTTTGTGTATTTATAGGTCTTCAGAGACAAACAACTTCCACAAACTAATTGCAGAGTGTTGCCCAGAGCACAAGGTACACATTACACTACACAGTGAAAGGCATGGATACTCCCATGGATACCTAAAATCTGCTGCAGTTTCACAGCTGCTCCATAAGCAAATAGATCTGTTGCAATGAGGCAGCTACAGAGCCCGGGCTCAGAGCTGGCAATTGGAAATCTCCATGCACCCGAGCCCTTGCCAGCCTCTGACAGCCTCCCTGCAGCAGACCTGCCATTACACACGGGAAACACAGGATGGAGGTGTTTAAGTCAACGTTTTTAGTAGGATATTAACAAAACACAAGAGAAGAGTGGACAGAAATGTGCCAGGGCTTGCTTTGTTCAGGTAGTTGCCTTCCAAATATTCAAGCTAATAAATACATTTAACTTCTTTCTTTTTTTTTCTCCTCAGTGCACTTTATTTGTAACTCTCATGATTTACTGCTGAAGAACCTTTAGGACTTCAAGACTAAATTACTAAGTTAATCAATGGTTCGATATAATTAGAATGAATCTGCTTTTGCATCCATTGACACAACTCACAAGTGCCAAGTCATCTCTGGCAGCAAATGACGAATCCATGCACTGTGTGCAGCTGACAGAGAGCACAGGGCATTGATTATAACGAGTTCATTGATTCTAACAAGTTCAAAGTCACCAGATAACTCAAGATGGGGAATCTCCAACTGAAAGAAATGCCGTACCCTTTTCATGTTAGTTTGCCTCTTATGGAACAGCTTTGAAGTGGAAGCTAAATAAAGTCCACTGGAGACAGGAGACATCCTTCAGCAGCAAGGGCAATGGGCTGGGCTGTGATCATACAGCAAAGCACATCAGAAATAACCCACTGGTCTCACTGGAGTTACAGCTGTGAGCAACTGACCTGAGAGGAGTGAGTCAGCCACTTTGGGGCTTTGCCAGAATCTCAAAAACCCTCACATTTCCCATGCCAGCTACATGTGCCCAAACCTGCCCTGCCCACTGCGCATCAGAGTCCCGGGCCAGGGTAAATTTAGCTTTGCTGCCTCAGCACAACCTCCCTGCTCCCACTGCAGCAGGAGCAGGGTATCACACCCAGCCGCAGTGATGCTCTCCCTGTCCCAACAATGGGTGTAAATTCAGGAAACCCCGAGGATTTTCCAGCTTTTGCTGGACCTTTAGAGTGTGAAGCTAGAGAAAATTCTCTGGTTGTGCATCTACTTGCAGTAGCTCATGTGCTCTCCCTACTCTAACTTTTCCCCCTGCTGCCCAGGTTCCCTGCCAGGGTTTGGGGGATGCACAGCCCTGTGTGATCAGCAATCATTGAACCCCAAAGCCTCAGCATCCCTGACCTCTGTGTGATGGCTGGAACCCAACCTAAGGGCACTTGGCTCTCTTGGCTTTCTCCCAGTGCACATCCCGGCATACCTGATGTGTCTCAGCTGGCACAGCTGGAGGTACAGGCCTGTTGTGAGGATACAGCTGCTCTCTCCTCCTGTGCTTGCCCAACAGGAAGGTGGGATGGGGTTTGCCACTTCACAGAGGTGAAACAAAATTAGGGCTTGTCTCAGTCAAGCAGGGCTGGATTGGTGCTACTGGGACAGATTGGCAATGGTGTTGCTTGTGTTAGGTGAGCTAGGAGCACATTCCAGGGCGTTAGGGGTGAGCACTGCCACCGGTGAAATTGTTTCCCACTTGATTTTGCTGTCAGGTGCTGTTTAGACTGCTCTTGGAAAGCACTGGATAAAACCCACCTTCATTGCCTCTTGCCCCTCCTGCCTCTCACGCTTTTTGATCGATGGCAGGGGCACAGGAGGAGCTCAGGGTGTGGGAGTCTCCCCCAGCCCTCACACCTGCCCCAGAGCTGTGCACGCTCCTTCCCCCTCCCAGGACCCTGTTGGGAAGTTGAGTTTGAGTATCCTTAGCACTGAGATAACCACGAGTAATACTGAAACCCGGCTCTCTTGCCATCAGGAACTCACATTGGATAAAAAAAACTATCTACCCTTTTCTGAGATACTTCCTTCTACATGTCTAACCCGGCAACAAAACTCCCCAAATCCTCTGAGCCATCGGCCCGGGGATGTCTGAGCTGGCTTTGCCGCTCCCTCTGCTGGTGACAGCTCCGTCCCCGTGCCAGCGCTGCTCCTGCACCGCAGTTTGGGGACCACACGAGCTATTTCTGGCCCCGTGGCCCAGGTCCTCATGACAGTTCCCGTGTGACATTCACAGATGTCAGCGCCTTGATGCTGCTGTGAAGCCAGGAGGAGATAAGAGGCTGACGCTGCTCACAATCAAAGCCAATACAAAGGAGATGCCAAGTGCACTTCAGATTCTTTGAAAATAAAATAGCGAAGCAAATAAAAATCGTCTGGGAATTGATGTTTGTTGTTTTTAATTACTTCCATGAGAGTGAAAATCTTTGTTCTCCCACTAGTCTTCCCCCAATCAAAGAATGAAACATTTAAACTATCTCCAAAATGTCCTTTGGAGGATTTTAAATGGAGAATTGTGTGCATTTTTATGTCTGAGAATATTCACTGGTCTGTTTTCATAAACAGATATGTGCCAAATTCCATATCTTCTGTCCTTTTTATTGGATGCCTTTTAGATTGAGTGCTCCGGAAATGTAGTGACTGAAAGAAAAAGATAATCTTGCACAGAAGAATTTGTCTAATACAACGTTCACTGGCTCAAGAACAATGAAACACCATTTTGGCATTGGAGTGATTGAAGATTCTGTCTTTCAGACGTCTTTGCTTGTGGTTCTTGCAAAATTCAGACAAGTAGCAGGCTGGGAATTCAGGGTTAACATGCTCTTGCAGAGGCCCTGTTTAAACTCAGAGCCATACCAAGTGAACTTGACCCTCTCTCATTAAATGGAGAATCCTGAATGGATGTGAAATGAGTAACAAAGTGAATGTTTTAAGGAGAAATCAGTGCTGTGAATCCCTAAATCGCTGCACACATTTACAGAGAAGATTTTGAAGTGATAATGAGCATCGGGTCAAGCCTTTGAGCAGTTAAGAGTGCCCGGGCTTGGCAGAGGAGGCAGCTGACACGCAAAGCAGCCCTCTAACACTGCCTGCATTCATCCAGCCCTTCTCTCCCTGGAGCTGGGATCTAAGATCCTCTGAAGCAATAATGGGATTTCCTCCATGCCCGTGTTTTGTGTGGTGCTCTCACTCTCTTGCTCAGTACAGGCACCACAAATCCTGGGGGAAATGCTTAGAACCAAAGCAAAGCCCCAAATGAGCAGACTTGTTGATTGAGGGAATCTGGTGGTCTGAGCAGGTTTGTGGGGTTCCATTTCACCCTGTTATGACTCCAAGCAGTTTGCCACTGATGCTACCGAGGAGTGAAACAGAATTCACTGCCAGGTGAAACAGCATTGTGAGCAGGGGTTGTTAAATCCTCCCTCCATCCTTCTACCTGCACACTCCACATTTGAATATCAATCCATCTTCCTTGGTGCTCTATACCCAGGTGCAACAGGCTAATAAAGGGCTTTTTAGATGACAAATCTTCCTGGGTTTCATCAGCTGATTGCCATCTGGGGGAAGTCTGACAAAGGCTTTAAATTTGCCTCTGTTTTGCCTTTTCCCAGCTGCAGAGGCTTGCAGACTGGAAATGAGGGGAGGCAGGAAAGAAAGGCTCTGCAGAAAAAAACCCACTCTCAGGCCCCACATCTGCTAGTATCAGTGAGGAGATAAAGATTTTAGATAATACAATAGGAGGGAGTTTGTCTTTCTGAGTGAAATAACTTAGCTCTCAGCCTAGGTGATACTTTCCCAGTAGCTGTCACAAAGCAGATACCTCAGGGATCAGATTGTAATAAGAATTAGAACTTGAGCACACTTGCAACAAGGGCTTAGTGATCAGTCAAGTGTTACGTGTTTAAAAATCAGCTTTCCTATATTTTATACTTGCACTCAGGATTTGTACTTGCAATTCTTAGGATTTGTGCTCTCTGCATTCAAGAGAGGATCAGCTGGAAAGCAGGGAGAGATGTGATTCCAGTTCTGAATGTTCTCCAGTGTTTTGACAGTACAGGATAATCTGTGAGTTGTTTTTTATTTTCAGCAGCCTTTTAGAAGGAATCCCCACAACTAAAGGAAACCAGGCAGGCAGAGGCTTTGAGATGCTGTTAAACCCTTGTCAGGATCAGCTGCAAACTTTTTTCTCCCTAATGCCTCACCTCTTGTCTGTGCAGTGACTCATGTGGAAAGGCTCAGGCAATTTACTGGAAATACAATCACTGCCCTCTCATCACTGACTGTGTCTGTCTTTCTGCTTCCAGTGTGTGTTCACAGCTCAGAGTAACTTCAGGAAATGAAAGCTGACAATAGCTGCAGCTCGGCACAAAGGTGGAGGAGGTGACAAGGTGAAATAGCTGCATCTCAGTTTTACTCCCAATTTTTGAAACCAGAAAGATTTTTCATGCCACAGATCACACAGCAGTTGTTAAGCCTTTGGAAAAATGATGTATCAAGGAAGGGGAGGAAAATGAAGGGTTTGTTGGTGGTTCTTTCATCATTTTGTGGGCTGGAGCATGAAAAAAAACCTAAGAAAATGTTGATTAGTCTGGGAGAGCAGAGTGATGGTTACTGTACAGGTGGATGGAGACTCCTTGGTGAGCTGCTCAGCAGCCCTGGCCTCACAGGAGACAAGGGGCTGGCTCAGCTGTGCAGCTTGGAGGGATTCATCGTGGGGCCTGCTGGCTCATTAAGGCTTGGGGCAGCACCTGATCGGTGATGAAAAGTCCCAGCCCGAGCTACCCATAGGCTCCAGGGTCAGACCAAGGGCTGCAGGGTGAGAGCACCAGGCTGGAGACAAAAACACCTGGTTCCATCCTTCCTTTTCTGCTCTCATTCCCTGCAAGTGCCTTGGTTCCCTCACCTGCACAAGGGTGTTATGATAGACCTTTTTATAGATTACTTGGACCTTTATAAGTGCTTTTTAAGACCCCAAAAGCCTTACAATAATGTGATGGTGCAGAGAAACATCCAGATCTGTCTGTTGCCTTGTGCGCTGCTAAAACCAGAGATTTGGCTACTGCTGTCCACATAGCTTGAAGAAATAACATGATAAATTGCATCTAGCTTTGGCAAGAAGGTCTTGGACAGACTGTGGGACTGGAGGGCCAGCAAATCTGGGCATCAGGCTAATTTCTGTCACCTTTTCCTCAGGCAGTATTGATGCACAATAACTCAGCTGCCAAATAAAGTGATACCATCAGCTTCCAATTCTTCAACTTCTAGACCAGAGCCTTTCTTTCAGAAAATAATCCCTCTCCAGCCTTTCACGTCTGGAGCTGGTACCTGCCACCGTGAATACACAATCAGGGCTGGGAGGTGTGCTTTTGTGTCTGAGCTGGCTCTGGATGGAGATGCTGTGAGTTAAAGTGGCTTTACAAACCTCTCTTTAACTGCAATGTAAAAAACATCCCTCTGCTTTGCAACAGAGATTCTTTTCTAGCTGCATTCTGGGGCTGCCCATAGCCTCAGAAATTCCTCTTCCCCACCAGAACTGAGAGTTACTACTCCTTACCTCTTGTTTTTTCTTCCTCACACTCTTCAGAAAAAGGCTGAACGTTTGCACTCCGTGTTCCTCAGTCCTGCCAGCAAACACCTGTGACTCCTGTGACCAGCCAGGGGCTGAATAAGCAGCCTCTTAGATAAGCACTCAGAGATGCAATGCAGAAAGTCACTGCTGATAAGGTCTGCACTTCTAGCAGGTATTTCTGTGCTGGGAAAACAGCCCTGGGGGGATGGGGGAAATTAGAGATGCCATAGACAAGGGGCTGGGGTCACTGAGCTGCACCACAACACAGCTGCTCAGCATGAGGGGAGAGAAGATCTCCGCTGGAGCCCAGCAGGAGATGCTCAGGGGGGCATCAAAACGGGAGGAGAAAGGGAATTTTTAGTTAAATGTTTAACAACTGCCCTCCTCCTGCCTTTCTTCACCAGTGCTGCCTTCTAGCACTGAGGAAGTAGCTAAACCCCCAGCACCAAATTTGGTGGGTTTGGGGGTTTTTTTGTACAGGGGTGGTTATGTTGAAATGAAAGGTATCAAGTTGCAAAGTGAGTGTGGGGCAGGTGCAGCCTGTGTGACTTTCTGCTTTTTTAGAACTTTGCTAAAAGTTTTTGTCACTGCGTTGACAACAAGTCCTTGCCCTTTCCCTCACCCCTCCCACCATCAGGACCCAGGCTGATACTCAATTGTCACCTGCTGAGGCTGGCACGGCCGGTGTCACTCAGCCAGCCCGATGTCCCCAGGCTGCTGCCGTGCTGGTGGTGTGACTGTGGCTGATGAGGAGCTGTTTGCTCACCAGCCTGTGAGGAAATTGCTGGGGTTTGCTGCTGGGGTGTGTGGTGATTGCCAGCGCTGCCAGGGACACGAGGAGCAGCTCTGATCGTGCATCAGCAGATGCTCCACAGGAGATCCGTGGAACTGCCGGAGGGGCCCCGGCCCTCGGAGCTCTGGCACAGCTCAAGCACGGAGATTATGAGGCTGACTTTCCCCTTGTTGATCTGGGCATGAACCAGAGCGTTTCTGAGCTCTGTAGATCCAGTACAAACGAGGAGAACTGGTGGGAAAGGCAGAGCCCATGTGGGAGGTCATAATTTCTGCCAGTTTTGCCTCCTGAGAGACATCTCTCTTTCCCAGGTATCCCCTCCTGGTTTGTGCAAGCCTTACAAGCAGCAACTGCTGCTTTATCGACAGATCCTGACCAGGACAGTCCCTATCCCATCCCACAGCAATGTTCTCTCTGGAGGATTCCAGCTGGCTCCTTTACAGAACTTGGCCGCAGCAAAAATACAGAGCTTGACCCTGAGGCTGGGCAGTGAAATTCTGGTGGAATCCTCCAGTGCTGCACCCCCAGCTGCTGCAGCCCCTTCCCCTTCAAAGGCCTCCACTCTTCTGAAATACCCTGGGCAGGAGCTTGTCTCCATCAGTTCTCCCCCAGTTTCAACCCGGAGGTCCTGAACAGGAAGAGGAAGGCTGATTGAAATTTGGAAGAAGGATTCATTTGTTCCCTTTGCTCCCCTCAACACCAGCACACAATGTCTCCCTGCAAGTCTGGTGTGCCAGGCCTGCTCCAGAGAGTTTGATTGACCATTGTAATTGCAGGGCTTCATTTTTTTCTGGAGTTTTTCCTCAAGGGACAGATGAGGGTCACAGACTTGGAGGGCATCTCTCATTCCCCATAAAAATGTGCAAAACAGCTATAAACAGCCAGCCCTGAAATTTTGCTTCCAGCAGTGCTCTGTAGATTCCCAGACCTCTCTTGCTCTTCCACCCCTTTCACCCTTGGCTGTGTTTTGGCTGGAGGAGGCAGCAGATAAAACCCTGAAGGCAGCAGCAGAGCTGGGGATGTGTCAGGAGAGATTGGGCTCTCTTGGTGCAGATGGCAATGGAGTGAGATCAGCTGCTGGCAGGAGCTGGGGGGGATGTGTCCAGGAGTCAGGGCATAATCTCTGTCTCTGCCTGATTTTTGTGGCATCTCTTTATTTATTTGTACTTGAGATGTTTTTGTCCTGTTTGGCTGTGGTCCTTTGTGCTCGTTTCTGGGGAACAATGAATTTGTGGGGTGTTTCTGCAGCAGTGGTTATGGATGCAGCTGGTGGCCATAGAAGCACAAAGTATTACCCCTATAAATCATTTCGTCACTTTTCCTCCATGAAAAATGATCTGTCTTTATCAGCCCCCAAAAAAGCACAAATAGAAAGGACAATTTCTTTCAAAGGCTGCTCAGCATTATCAGATGGATGACACAGAGATCCCAGCAGGCCTGGCTTTGTCTGGGTTTGTGCCTGTTTTGCTGAGAGCATGGCCATGAGAGCAAAGTTTGTTGAAGCCTTGGGTTATATCATGACAACCAGAATTTGAGTCGACTCTCTCATCCCAGTGGTGATGGATTTATTCCAGGCCAGAGGAAATCTCATCATTTCCAACTTTCCTGACTTGCCAGCGAGACCACTGCCATTTTCAAAACATGTTTTTTGCTCCTTTTGGAGGGAAAAGGTACCGCTTGGCACCATTTTGTGTTCCCAAGGAGCCCTTTGCTACTAGAACAGGATGGTTCCCCATTAGTGTCCTTGATACTCTGGAAAAACACTGCAAACTTCTTAACAGATTAATGAATGTCAGGTTTATGGCATCATGTGTCGTGGTTCTCTACACTCACCTCCTCCTCACAAGTCCTTGAAACTGTAAATAGAAGGAATTGTTGGGAATGGCCAATTTGAGCACTGAGAAAAGGCTGGAGCAAAGCTGCAGCCTTCAGAGATCTCATCCAAAGGCAAGAATGGATCAGGGCTGACTCTTTATTAAGTGATTTCTCCTCCATGTCTGGCAAGGCAGGATCATCTTTGCCTTTTCCATCAGGAATGTGTTCTGTCTTATAACTCTGAGGAACAAAGGAGTGATTAGGGGGCAGCAGTAATTGCATTTTTGGAATAAGTTCCTGTTCAGATTTAACACCGTGACATTATGCTGTTTATGATGCGTGTAATTAAAACAAAGTAAAAATAACATCTTTTACTCTGCTGTGGCCTGGTCAAGGAGTCAGAGAAATGTTGTGCTCCAAGGAAGAGGCTGGAAAGGAGAAGAGAGTGCAAGGGATAAGTGGACTGTTTTGAAAGACAACTAAAAAGGGGGAGAAAAGAAAACAATAAAGCAGAGAAAAGCCAGAGGCTACCCATTCCTATCCCCAAGCACTCTGTTCATTCCAAGCTTATCAAAATTTCTAGACCCTGGTTTACTCAGTTCCTTTTTTTTTGGAGTCCAGCTGCATTTCTGGTGCATGGTGGAGGAACCATGTGCTTTTATGTGTCTCCTCAAGCTCTTGCCCTTCTCTGACACACAACATCACTCTGGGGGTCTGTCTGGGAAGCCTGGAGCTGGCAGGAGTAGAGCTGAGCAAACATCTCTCAGCTGGTGAAAGAATTCCTGGCAACACCTGGCAAGCTGAATCTTATCACACTGTTCTGCATACCAGGGACCTTCACCTTGCATTAACCCTCAAAACAAAAATGCAGACTTTTCCCAGTGCCAAAATCACACAGACCTCAACAGTGTCCTCCTGCCCAGTCACCAGCCCTGGCTCATGCAGGGAATGAATGATGAGATGGATCTGCCCAGGGAGGGCTGTCTCAGCAGGGATTTCCTTGCTTGATTTTATTGGCAAAGCTGGTATCATTCTTACCCAGCTCCTGCAAAGAAATGTCCATTTCCACCCCTAACATCCACATTCCCCACATGCCCAGTGAGGGTTGGTGCTCATTCACACCCTGCTCTTGGGCAAACACAATTTCTGAGGTAACATTCAGGTGTCCAGACTACTCAGGGCAGATTTTGACATGCAGCAAATACGATCAGACCTCCAAAACCTGTTGTGCAGCCTAAGGTGTGGGGGCAGATGTGTTTGATGGGCTGGGCTATGCTCAGCAATGTGGCTGGTGCTGTCTCAGTTGCTTGTGAAGGGAATGGCCATCCCTTCCACTCTGAGGACACACGGCCATCTCCCTGCTTGGTGCTGGCATGTGGGCCTGGTATTTCTGGATCTGAGAGATTTTAGCCTGCTAGCAGCTGCTAACCTTTTCCCAAGGGAAAAGTTCTCAAGAAAACTTCTCCTCAAAACAATCTTGGCAAGCAAATCTCCTTTCTCAAAACAATCTTTGCCCAGGTGGTGTTCTGCTATTTCTCTAGTTTAACCAATGGGATTAGAGGGGTGCCATTCTTATTCACCAATCCTGTTAAGTCTGTATCAGGACACCTCATAAAAGGTAGTAAGAATTAGACAATAAAGCATTTTTCTATGCTCTTCTCCTTCTGAAATATTTGGAGTCTCTCATCTTTCTTTTGTGTCCTACAATGACAATGGCATGTGGAAATGGGGAGGAAATGATCCTTGGCTGAATCAGAAGCTTAAGGGGGAATGGTCTGTGAGAGAGTCCCAACTTTGGTCTCTAGTAAAGACCTCGTTTGGTGATTTCCACCGAGGAAATGTCAATATCATTGAGAATCTGCAGCTTGGTGATGGAGGAAAGATTTTTCTGCCGATGCTTGTACTGCAGGACTTTGTTTTCATTGATGAAAATGTGGAAATAGTCCTGGTCAGAGTAGATTTCGACCTGAAAGAGAGATTGTGTTATGTTCATGTGGCCTTACTGGACCTTGCTCCCATCATGTCAGGGAGCTGCTGGATCTGTCCACCCACTTCAAATCCTGCCAGAGCTGACAAACTCACTGCTCACCCCCACTCTGGGCAAAAAGAGGGAATAACAGAGTTTTTCCTTTCATGATAACAAAATCTGGTGGTAATGCAAAGCCTAAACTGAAAACAAATGCAGCATCCAGGGATTATTGCTGGAGCTCTGCATGGCTGTGCCAGAGTTGGTTATAAATCACCAGGTTGTAACAGAATTACTTACAGGAGACAAAGCCAGAGAGGGGACGCTGCTGAGTATGGTGTTGGCAATGGGGAGCACCCCAATATTGGCTGGGTTATTCCTGCTGCACCTGAGGAGACCTGTGGGGTGACACAGGGTTACCTGAAAGGGCTCCTTTGCCCTGAAGGGGAAGGTGTTGTGAACCTCCTCCTGCCCCCAGTGGCTGTTGAGGAAGGAGTTGCAGACGATTCTGGAGCTGGAGAAGCGAGGGTTAAAGTGGAGAGCGATTTGGTCTCCGGGATCACAGAGCAAATTAATTTCAAACCTAAGACAGTGGGAGAGGGAAGGGATAGAGAGCTGTGAATGATGTTTCTGGCCCTTGTGAGCCAGGACAGCTGGGAGCAGAGCACATCCTTACATGCTGGAAGTGGAGCTGGTCTCACCCTTGACCACGATGCTCCATCCAGGACAGATTCCCTCTGGGTGCAGGGCCTCAAACTGCAGACAAGGAGGAGGACAGAGCAAGGTGGCAGAGATGCACTGCCCCACTCTGTTCTTACACTTCTTTCTCACATTTTTATTGTCATCTTCTTCCTCCCCCCTTCCCACACAGGCACACTCTCTATCCCTGCCTTTTTCTCACTCCTAAATAATCTCAGGGACTCTAAACTGATAAGAAATCAAGTCTCTATGACATCCAGTTGATGAGGTGGGATTTATTGTCCCCGAGGTCTTTTGTAAAGAGCTGAGCGGGATCAGAGAGTAAAAATTAAAGAAGAACTTGAATGCCTTCATTGTTGTCAGGACACAAAGAAGTTCTGCTTCTCTCTGCACCTGAACAATACAAAATCTGAAGCAGACAACTTTGTGATGCTTTGAAGCAGAGGAGCAGGTGTAAAGTTGACATCCAGTCTGAGCTCACCCAGCATTACATGGCTGATTCTTCCCACAAGTTCCTGCCTGATCCCCTGTTCCACGTGCTCTCCCCATCTCCAAGGTTAAACTTGCATAAAATGAGCTGGAAAATGTTCCTTTTTGAATAATTCATAGTTTTATTAAATAACTCATTTTAATAAGAAGTTCTTGCCATTTCACCCCACTTTTTTTTTTTTTCTTAGCACTCTAATGATCTTGCATTTCTGAGCATCTCTCATAAACTTATTCCTCGCATTAGGAAAATTTCCCCAGCCTTGGCATGTCCACTGCCAGTTGTGTGGCTGTTTCTCCCTTCCTATAGGTCAGGACTTCAGCTGCCCTCTTTCTTTCTCTGTCATGAGTTCCTATTTCCAATGCTTTTTTGGAATATATAAGTTTTTAGGCAGGAGCTGAGACATTTGGGCAGGAGTTGGTGATAGCCAACCTCATACCCTCGTGCCTGGCTACTTTAGGAGGGCAGCTTTGGGACCCCTCACTGAAAAGCTCTGAGCAGTGTTCACCCTGTGAGGCACAGAGAGCTGCTGGAGCTGTCTGAGTTGTGGATTCAAAGAGCCAATGGTGATGGCAGCACCCAGGCTCACCTTGCCTTGACCCTGAGTTTGTAATCGTTACACCAACCCCAGCAAGAGATGCACCACACACAGAGGAAGGAAAGTTTTTCCCTCTTGGCTGCTGATTGTCCCAGCAGAGATGGAGGGCAACACACAGGCCTCAGCTAAAGCCCTCCAAGAGAGAATTGCTGCTATCAGGGCAGCACTATCCCAGACCAGGTATAACCAGGACAATAATCTGTCCTATTGCCAGTTTCAGCATCATTAATCTCAGATTTGCAGCAGCCTGGACTGGACTGACATAGAGGAGCAGCACTGTAAGTAACACCCCTGTGTGATTCAGGATTTCTACCTGTCCAATCCTCCTGTTCCAGTTTCCTTCATCCCCTGCCAGCCCCGTGCTATTTCCCCCGCACAGCCCAGGCGGTGCCACCTGCTGTCCCCGCGCTTACCCTCAATGCCATCGCTCGCCAGCCCCGCTCCGCAGCCCAGCGCGGCTGCATGGACAGAGGGCTCTTTATAGATGCTGCCGGCCAGGAGCCCACGTGTGCAGGGATTGGCATCACTGAGGGCTCCAGCCAGAGCCGCCAGGCACGGCCGGGATGCGGAGCAGCAAATCCCGCTGAGCCCGGCGGGGTCAGCCCGGTCACGCGTGCGGGGCTGATCCAGCCCGGCTGCTGCCCGCGGTGCTGGGCTCTGACGGGATGGAGCCCTGTGATCCGGAGGGTTCAGAGGTGTTAAAGGCACCAAGGAAAGATGGGCACTCCCAAAGCTGAGGGAGATACCAGGAGTCATCTCCACCTCGAGGTCCAGAGAGAAGGGAGGTGGCAGAGGAGGAGTGGTGCCTCCGACAGCAGCTCAGCTTCACCCTGACCACAGATTGCTTTTTCTCCCTATTTTCTTTTTTTCTCTCTTTGTGAGTCACAGCCTGGCCTGAAATGAGCTGATGCCAGCTTTGTCACAGCCACTTTTCCTCCTCGCGGCGCCCCGGGGCCGGCGAGGCTCGGGATGCTGCTGTGCTGAGCTCAGCGTGCCCCGGTTCCGCTTTTCCCTTCCCTGCTGGGGACAATACAGGGATTTGGGAGCGGGGTGAGCGAGCCTTTGTCCAATATTTCCTGACATGGAAATGCACCAAGAAATGAGCAGCGTTGCAATGAATTTCAGTGATGAGGTGTTTTTCACACTGGCAGTCAGCATGTGCTGCCGTGACACTAAGCTTAGGGAAAGGAGGGATGGTTGTGCATCCTCCCCTCTTTCCACAGGGTCTTAAAAACATATTTAAATGCCTTAAAAACATTAAGCACTGTCCCTATCCCTGTATGCTTGGGAGGCTGTGATGGTCCTTGGCTGGTCCTAAAGGAATCCATGGCTTTCATGGATTAAAAACCCCTCAGTGCATAGGCCTCAGCACTGGTGTTATTTAATGTTTGTTTTATTTCCGGCAGATAAGCAGAATGATAACTACTATTCCAGGCTCTGGTGCCCTTGGCAGACAACTCAAAATGCAATTCAGCAGACACAGAAGCCAACAACCTCTCTTGGGGCTGAAAAAGCCAAGTCCCAGGCCAGGATTTGTCCGTTTGGGCTCTCACAAAACCAAGCCTTGTGAAGCTGAGCTCTGCCCTGGTATCCTCGCTCTGCTCTCGGCTCTGCAGGCACTGAGCTGGGGAGCAGGAGCAGAGCTCTGTGCTACAGATGGCAGCATTGGGACGTGCATGGGAGCCCTGAGCCAGCGGCTCAGATGCCGAGGTGGTGTTGGAAGGACGAGGACAGGACACCTCACCTGTCACTCCTTGGGTTGCTGAAAGATTATGGACGTTGGTGTCTCCAATGTCTGCATCTTTCCCCTTCTTATGGCCTGAGGCCAATATTGTGTTCTCAGCCCCCAAATCATCACTCCCTGCTCATTTCTGCTGCCTGTGAGGGACTGCAGAGACAAAGGGCTGCAGAACCAGCAGAACCAAGCAGAACTGCTGTCCTACGTGTAGGAAAGGAGGGGTCCACAAGCTAAATAAGTGTGTCAAGTTTGTAATAATTATATTATTATATTATTATGGACAGGGGTAAGGCTTGGGCACTGCAGAGCAAGTTGTGTTCAGGCAGGCTCAGCTCCTTCTCAAAGCGTGAGTCTGGGTCACCCCAAATCCAGACAGGCCTCCCAGAGCCTTTTCCCAGCATACCAAGTCAGGGGCTATGATTTCCCCAGTGCACATCTCAATGTAAGGCTTCTCCAGACTTGTTTATCTGCTGCCTGGCAGTACTTATACCTCCTCTGCAGCCATTTCATCTTCTAAATCTCCTCTGTGCCAACAGGGGTCAGCCCTTGTGCTCTGGCCATGCTGCTTTAGGGGTGTGTTACCCCAGGGAGGGTTTGGGATGTTGCTTTGCTGGCTCTCCCCCATTCCCTTTCCCCCAGATCTATGGCTCTGCAGTAACTTGGGACCTGCTGTCTGCAAGAGACTGGCCATGTCAGTGCTATGCCAGGGCTTGGTGGTTTAAGCGCTTCTCCAGGCTTCGTATGGGAGAGAAAATAACTATAAAACTTTGTGAGTTAAACCTTGGCGCTACAGACCGTGGTATCTCTCTGTTTCTGCGATCTCACGCTGTTGTGCTTTATGGAACTGGCCAGCAGAGGGCTGGAGAGTGCAGGCAAACCCCTGAGATAAATTATAACATAATTCACACATGATTCTAACTCTAACTCTCTTCTAACTCTGGAAGAGCCTGATGCAACACCTGCTGCTGCTCTGGGACAGGGGTCAGTGCTGGAGCCCGCAGCTCTCATCCCTGCTGTAAGGAGGCTCCAGGCTCTCTGGCAGGAGCCCCTTGCAGCTGCTCAGCCCAAGCATCCCAAGGCAGCTCATCAGAGAGCACCGAAGGAAAACATCACACCCTGTAAGGTGGCAAGAGCAACAGGGGGAAGCTGACACCCCGGCACACGCTGCTGGGTGCTGGCTGAGCCTCCAGCCCCTCACTGCAGTGTCAGCCCTGCTAATGAGAGCCCTGGCAGCTTCTGGGAACTATGTCTTTGTCAGATTTTCCATTCTTTGGCTCCCTGTTAGGACGTTCATCATCCTCCCAGTTAGGCACTGGTGCTGGGGAAGGGAAGGGCATGTTCTCTCCCCTAGCAGCTGTCTGGGTATGGAATTCTGCTTTTATTCTTGTGGATGCTAAGAAAAGGAGCCAGGTTCTGTCCCAGACAGTGCCGTGACTCATGGCAAGTGAAGTCTCTGCCTCTCATTGCTTTCTCCCCACACTGGTGGAAAGGGAGAGGTGATCCCACCCCTCAACAGGGCCATGAACCCCCCCAAGTGCAGCTGAGGCCAAGCCTGGAGTTGCTGCTGTCCCCGGCACAGCTCCCGCACCCCGCTCAGGACTTCCCTTCTGTGGCTTTGAGGAGCGGGGATGAAAGGCAAGGGAGTGGAAACACAAAGCATGCCTGGTTTATTTTATTTATGACTGGTCTCTGCTTAAAAGGAAACAGCATTATCAGTCCCAGCACTGCCAGGTCAGATGAGTAAATGAAAGAGGAGGGTTTGGTTTATGATCGGGAGCTCCAGTTTGCTCTTATAAGGGCATCCCACCAGGCGTTGCCTGCTGCCACCTTGCTGCTGCTCCTGTCAGGCTCAGCCAGAAACTGAACCAGGGCCTTCCAGAGGTGAAACCCTTGAGGGAGAGCGTGGCTGAGATCAGGTTGTACCTACCCCTCCTCCTTTGGCTTGGGGCAGCTACATGTGCTACAGCACAACATCCCAGTAACCAGCACATCCCAGTGGGTCTGTACCCATACCCTCTGCACTGTCAGCCTGCCAGGCTTGGTGAACCATGACTGTCCTTGCCTGCTCAATTCCCCAGGGAGAAGGTGGTAAAATCATGTCAGAGTAGGTCCCTTTGCCCTCACCAGTGACTGCAGCTGGAAAGGAGAGGTGGGTTTGGGGCATGGCTGGTGCTGATCATCACCCATTGCCCTGTGAGGTGCAGGCAGAAGGTAAACACACAACCTGGCACAGGCTGTTGTTCAGTGCCTGGGGTTTTTAGAGCCAATATTTGATGATCCGTAAATAATTGCCCTGTTGTATATGCAGGGACCTGATTTATCCTGCTCCTTGATGATACCTTCCAAACTCCTCGGGGAGTTTGTCTCCCTCTTCCTGGTGATTGATGAGAAGGAGGAGAGCTGGCACTTGGCCCCGTCGTGCTCCTCAGAGTCAGCTTGTGGGTGTACTGCTTGTCCCTCCGTGGTGGTCTCTGCTACAGCAATGACAGATCCTCAGGGGGAGGGAGGTTATGTATGAACTCTCCCTGCTCACTTTTCTGTTGAGTCCCTGGTTCCTGAGGAGCGCTGTCAACATTGTCAAACCCCCCTTCATTCCCCACTGCTAACTCTTGCCAATCCAGAAGTGCTTCCCGGCAGCTTCCCAGGTGAGGTTTGTCTCTGGGAGCCATTCCTCCTGGCTTTGAGCAGCTCTTATTCCATGTTGAATGATTTACTGCCCCAAAGCAGAGGGGGAGGACAAAGGCAATCACTGGAGGGGCTCAGCTTGGCCGCGCTCTCTGCTCCTGCGCTCGGCTGCACGCACAAGCAGCAGCACGACCACCTCCCACCTCCTGCTGATGCTCCCCCTGCAAGCTCCGTGCCAGCCCCTTGCTTGGCCAGGGAACCCACGTGGCAACAGGCCTGGGCACGGCACGGGCGGGCCACGCTCCACGTATCAAAGGCTGCACTCCTGCCCCGGGGAGCAGCGCGTGGGCTGGAGCCGCAGTCGCGCGCCCGCAGCTGGTTCGGAGAAGATGCGGAGGAGAGGGAAGCCTGGAGCAGTGAAAAAGAGAGGGAGGCAACCTGTGAGGTTTTGGGGGTGCTCTAGGGTTCAGGGAGCAGCCAGTCACAGGTGTCTCCTGTGTGCTGGAGCCCTTCTGGCTATTGGCAGGTTTCATGAGGACTTGTTTGGGTCTGGGGAACATTGGAATTTGTGTAATTCTGCTTTTTCCCCATTTTCTATTTGAGATTTATTAACATAAGGAGTCATAGTCAGGTTCTGACATCATAAAACTTTTCCATGCCCTTGTTTGATATCCTCATCACACCTGAAAACAGCTGTCCCTCAGGCTGGGTCCTAGAGAAGGTCCAATTTGGGGTCAGATAGTGACTGGCACCAAAGGAGGCAGAAAACCTCTAAAAAGAAGAAAACAACAAGGCCATCAGTACCACAAACACTTCAGCCTCCTCCAGCCAGTTGCTCAGCTCAGCCCTGAGTGACCTCTCCCAGGCACAGAGAAGTGCAAATAATACTTACCCAGGGCCAGCACAGCCCCTTTCCTGCAGGCAGCCAGCCCCAGGAGCTCTGTCCAAGAGCCACCATCCATCAGGGTGGCAGAGATGCTGCTGCCTCCAACCAGGATGAGCAGTTTTTCCTCCAGGCAGATCAGTGGTGCTCAGTGCTGGGACACAATAGATGGCATCATGCCGGGCTCCTGGAGCTGCTGATAGAAGTGTGAACTCCACCCCAAGGAGACCCCCAGGGAGCTTAGAGGGGGTTTGGAGGCATTTCCTGGGGAGGAACTCTGGGTTTGGTCAATGAAGAAGGTTTAGGGACTGAGAGGTTTGCAGCTCTGGGAGCCAGAGCATGTCCTCCCTCCACCTCTGGTTATTTGACCCACTCCTTGCACCACCACTGCTTCCTTCTCTTGGTCCTGTTGCACTGAAGCACCAGCTCATCATATGCCCTGCTGCATCAGAGGCACAGTGACTGTAGAAAAAGGGATGTAAGGTCCACTCCCTATCCCAGGCTCTGGGAGAAGGTGGGCTGACACAGGGGTGAGTGGTAGGAAGGGCATTTTCAGCCTGGCAGGGCCTGGCTCACATCCAAAGGTACCAGCACCAGCAAGACCCCACAGATATCTGCCTCAGGCCAGAACAAACCCTTGAGCTTGGAGCACTGCTCCCCTCCACGTGGGCTCTGACCTTTGCTGCTGCTGGCTGAGAAGAAGAGCTGGGTGTTGCAGCAACCTACAAGAGGCAGCTGTGGAGGAGGATGCAGCTTTTTGCTATTTTGGAGAGCAGGGAGGAAGAGGAAGGGCTGCTAACAAAGACCGAAACTAGAAAAATGACGACGATGACAAAAAACCTTCTCCCATTTAGGGAACCAAATGTATTTGTTTCCTGATGTGACAAGGATAGCTCAAAGTGAGAGGGGCACACGTTCATGTTGCTGGGTGGCAGCTCCTCAGGCCCCAGGGTGAGGGTGGGACTGTTCCAGCTGGAAAAGACCAGATGTTCCACCAGCCCCTGAGTCCCTGACCTGCCCAGGGGCTGGGAGGTGCCCTTGCCCCAAAGACTCTCTCCTGTTCCTGGCTCCCCTCCATCCTCTTCCCCAGCCCCTGTGCAGGAGCAGCTGCCTTGCTGTCACACTCCAGAGCCAGGCGGGAGCCAAGGAGGTGAGAGCCAATGGTACCACACTTTTTGGAGATTTTGGGGCTCACAGTAGTGCTAAGGAATGAAGAAGGGAGTCATGGCCTTCCCTATAGCCATGCCTGCTGCTCCCCACCCTGCTGTCAGCTCCTCTGCAGCTGGAGGAACAACAAGCCCACCTCCCCCTGGTGAGCTCTGCTCCTCTCTGCCCCTTCCCGCAGCGAGGCTCCCTGAGCCCGCTCCAGCTCCTCATTCACAGACAGTGAAATTGTTCTCCTTGAGACAAACAAACAGCCCCTGCCCCAGGGAGCCTGTGGTCAGGACCAGGAGATGCCATGTTATTTGGTTTCTTCTCTATTTTCATTTTGGCTTTTAGACTTGCAGATGGGCTCCAGCCACAAAGTCTGGAGGCAGCTCCAACTTTCAGTGACTCCTGGCTTGGGTGGAGGCTGAATCCAGGCTGCTGATTTAGTCCCTCTCTATTTCTGGTGCTGGGTTTATATATAATTTGATTCTATATAGTTATGGCTAGAACTAAGTAGAGCGTGAGAATTTCAGCACGGGAGGTGAAGGCATGCTTTATGAATGAAACATTTGTTAGTGCAGGGTTTCAGCAAGGGGAAGGGACACAAACTGGCAGGAAGAGCACAGTGTGGGGGGATGGAGGGGTCCAGCAAGGGGTTTAATCCACAGAAGGCTCCACCCAGATGCACCCACGCTTTGGCTGCAGTTTTCCTGCTCACAGAGCAGCTCTGGGAATTGGGGTTGAGTCCCATCTGTATCTCAGTAGCAGCTCAGGAGAAGCCAAGGCACGGTCAGGAACTGAGGACAGAGCTGCAACTCCAGAATGTGCTGTATCCATCTTCCCTGCTCCTGTCATGGCTGATGGTGGGTTTCCAACCCCTCAGGGCTGTGGAGCAGGCTCAGGGGAAAAAATCCCACTGATGGAAAAGGAGAAGGACTGTAGGATTTTGGCCTCCATCTTCAGGAGAGATCTGTGGTAGCTCTGACCTGCCTCAGCACATCATCAATCCTGTTTGGTACTTGATGCGGATCATAGCCTGGGGAGATGTTATCTGACCATGACTCTGCTCCTCACATCCTCTGCTGCTACTCCTCCTCCTCCTCCTTTAGATCCGTCTGATGGGAGAAATTATGTTGTTTTCTGGAGCTTCTACCAAACTGCAAGGGGTTTTCCAAAACATCTGGAACAGCTCATGGAGCTGGAGTGGATGTGTAACGCTGAGGGTGGAAATAGGGTCATGGAAACGGAGGCACCCTGTTAGATTAATGCCTGGGAGCGACACTTGGGACGGGCTGAGTTCAAACCCTCACCCCTCTCACAAAGGAAAACAGCTGGCAAAGAGCAGTGAGACCCTCCCCACACCACCACGTGCCCCTGGGCTCTGTTCCCCAGGGCTGTGCCAGGAGGAGGACCCAGCAGTGCCCACCTCAGCACTGGGATGTGCTCTGAAGGGCAGCGTGGGTGTTCTGGTGCTCCCAAAACCCCTGCTCCTATATTCAGGCTGTGGGAGGAGCTCCAGAAAGAAGCCAGAATTTTGCAAAGGGCAATGAGGCCCCTTGGGTTATTTGGAGGCTGCCAGCTCGGCATCCATCACTGCTGAAATACTGAGATGGCTTTGAACACAAAGCAACATGCAGTTAATTAAAAGAGGGGTGTAACTGATGCCAATCCCAGAAAACGATGAAAATAGAGCTCTGCTAACGTCTTCATTTCTACAGGGCAAGGATTTGGACTGATAAAGAGGATCCTGTCAATGCCACAGTCTTGCTTGTGTGGTTTGACTTGGTGTCGGGCCGTGGTACAAATAGAGCTGGAGTGGAGTCTGCTGCTCAGATAAATTGATAAATTCTAACAGTGCAAAGCTCACCTGATGGGAGAACAAACGGGGCTGGGAGGTGCAGCTGCCCTGAGGAAGAGTGTGGGGTTCACAGTGGGGTTGCAAAGTGATTGAGCCTCCCCAGTTTTACCTGTTAAGTGAAACAATAAAACCCTTCTGGTAACGTTTTTAGACTGCTGCTAAAAAATAAGCCAGATCACTCAGCTTGGTGCAAGCCAGAATTATCTTTTTTAGTACAACCACGAGGAGATTCTAGGAAAAGGGAAGGTGTGATTTATAGGATGGGACAACCTCTTTCTTGGAAAGGAAAAGATGTGAAAGCCAATGCAGAACCTTGTGGCCTTATTTTAGTGGTACAACCTCTAAAAACGTTTCTGTGGTCCCTCAGGGTAATCCAGGCTTCCAGATTCTGATTTCAAGGTCCTGCAGTAATTCAGACTGCCCCATCAACTTTGGGGGCAACCACTGTCCTTGGCTGTGGTAGGATGAGGATGGAGGGTTTATTTTCTGTGACTATGACTATGGGGTGAGAGCAGGGAGGGCCATGTCCCCAGCTCTGGTGTCCCCTTGCCAAGAGGAGGGTGGCACACTGGGAGTGTCCAGGAAAAATGCCCCAGAAGTGATTCAGGGCCTGGAAATTTTGCTTATGCAGTTAGGGTGGAGAAGCTTGGTTTATTTTGTATAATTTTTTGTTATTTATTTTAACACTATATATTGAAAAGTTTTGGCTGATGGATGATGAAATCCCTAAATATCAGAACTGAGAGGGGAGAGGATTTCCTGGGCCAACAGGAAAAAGAGGATAAGATCAAATCAATGAATACAAAAGTGTATAACTTTGGGCTGGAATGAACACTAAGGTCATCTAAAAAATTTAAATGGAGACTGCAACACCCCATCCCCCTGCACTGACTGCCAGGAAATCTCTAACTTTTGCAGAGAATATTTGGGAGTTCAGGGTGAGGGATTCCTGCATGCTGTGGCTGTGCCTCCACCTGCCAGCCCACAACAGGCTGGCGGGTTTTAAACCCAGATTTAAAACACTGATGGCCTCAGGCTTTCCTATCCAGGCAAGAAAACAAGCTGTGAAAAAAGTAAACATGTCACTGAGGTATTTTCCTTTCAGATGGGTTGATCTTTCCGAGCTCAGAGAAAGGACACAAGGAAGCTGCTGTCAGACATGAGGATACCAGCCTTGACTTCAAAAAATATTTGAATAATATTTGCTGAACTTCATGTGTTATTCCAGGAGAAGGAAAAAAAAAAAAAAAGGGAAGAGAGGAAGAGAAAAGGTTTCACTGGACTCTGCCAGATGTGATTCCCTCAGGTAACCTCCCTGCTCACCCCAGGCTCAGCAGCTGCTGTCACCACTGGCTGCTCTTGTCCTGGCATGCCTGGATGGAATCCTTGTGGGATCCAAAGCTCCAAAAAGGGTGGTGACCCATGGGACACCATGCCTGGCACAGCACCACGAGGCCCTATCCCATCTCCATCCCACCCCACAGACACACATGGAATTCTGCCATGGGGATGGGCGCCATCCCTTGCCTGGAGCACAGACGGGACATTGTTTTTGTAGGGCCTCCCTCGAGTGCCTTTGCTGCTGAGCTCCCTCTGCGGTTTCCTGTGTTTGAACCCCTTATCACAGCCCTGCCGCCAGAATATGTGCTCGGGAGGGTGAGTTTTATGGGTTGATAAGGTTTTATTGCAGCCAGACTTATGGATGGATGTCTGAAATAAAGAGGTGGGGAGCCTGCGGAGATGGGGTCTAGGCAGTTCCAGTTTCCACTAAACTCAGTAGTCTGGACACAGGTTTTAAGTAAAACTCAGGCAGTTTCAGGTCCAGCTCAGGCATACCTGGGAAGGTCCTGGTCAGAGAGCTCAAGGGCTGTTGCTGTTTGCACCAAGGAATTGGGTTTCATTGATATATTTATTTCCAAGAGGAAGCAGCCACAGGGATGTGGTGTGTGCAGTACCCTGTCCACACCTCGGCCCTACAACACACTTCAGGAACCCCTCAGAACCCCAAAACAGTGAGGGCTCCCCACTGCACCCCACTCAGCCATCCCACTGGGTATAGAGCTATTTACACCCTTTCTCCCCTCCCCACACCTCCACCACAGCCTTCCCTCCAACGTGGGCCAAGTCCTTCTCTTGGCAGCAGTTTGCATTTGACTTCTTCTCTTCCTTAGCATCAGATTAGAAATAAATTAAAGTGGCCAGTAATGACTTTGCCAGGTGCTGACTCCTTCTGCACTTCAGCTCTGAGCGTGCCTTTGTGCGTACGAGCGACGAACAATGATTAAAGAGCCTTTATTAGTCCCATGACTAAGCCATAATAGCAAAACCCTGTGTCCTTCCTGCCAGTGACCAGCACAGGGGAACAGCTCTCTGAGTGCTCTGCCCCTGCTCAGTGCTGTGGCCACATTAGAGGCTTTTCTGATCTCTTTTACCCCAGTGAACACACAGGGAATATAGTGTCAGACATGAAGGTGGTTGTGTGTGGTCCCTTCGAGCTGTTTGTGGTCCCCTGTGTCTGCTCCCAGCAGGGGTGGCTGTGCCCTGGGTGCTGCAGGGGAGTGGGGGCTCTGACCATGCAGTTCTTCCACGAGCTGGTGGTTTAACCTGCCCCTGCTCCTGGTGTTCCACCCAAGGACACAGGGTGATGTGGAGGATGCAGCTCTTGGGAAAGAATTTTCAATGACTTGAACTTAAATCTGCTCCTAAATCCATGCTGGACCTGACCTCCAGCACAGAAACCCTCACAGCACTGCCAGGAAACCTGGCATTCCTGATTTATCCATCAGTCTAACAGAAGAATTACCTTCTTATAAACTTCAGCTTGCTCTTACCCAGCCAAACACACCAGAACCTTTCCAGAATGTCTTTTACTCCTGAGATGGCAGATACCAGGACATTCCCTGGGCATAAACAAACCTCTTCAGGACAGATATTGTCAGACACTGGCTGGGGCTGTGCTGTTGGCATCCCTTGGTCCCAGGGATGTGTGACTGTCCTGGACCCACCACCACGGAAATGAATTAGGGACTTCTGTGGCCTGGGATGTGCTGTGAGAGCAGCAGGTCACAAAAACAAAGCAGCCCAAAGTTACTGCTGCTGTCTCTGCAAGAAGGACCAATTATTTCAAGTATTCTGGGCCAACAGATACAAACTGTGGCCAGGCACAGAGCCTGCCCTGTGGATGTAAATCTGTCAGGGGTCCAAATGATGGGGAAAGGGCTGATTTTTACATTTTGGTTGAGACCTCTTCCCAGCACAGAGCTTTAAGCTGGTGGCTCATCCCAGCCCCACCACATCTTGGCAGAGCAAATGCTCTGCACTTCTGCCACGCTGCAGCCAGCCAGGGGATGCTGCAGAGGAAATGTCAGGGAGGAACTCAAGTATTGCAGTGAAGAGAGAAAACAAAACAAGATATTTTCTTTCCTCCCCAACACCTCCACTCCCGGGGCATCCCTTCAGCTTCATTAATGCTGGAGGAGGCAGAAGGCAAACACTGGCAGTGGGCTGCCCTTTCCCCTGGACCTGCCACCTCTGAATCACTCTGGGCCTGCAGCACTTCCTGCAAATGCCCCCCTGGGCCAGCCAGCCCATCCTGCAGAACCCAGCACTGCCATCCCTGCTCACATACAAAGGAGGTTGCATCATAACTGCTTTTTAAACTCTGAGGCTTTTGAAGTCAAAGCCAAAGTTTGTTTTTACGCCTGATTCGAGCCAAGGCCCTTGTTCCAATGTTTATGAGAGTCTCTTTGGTTAGCAAGAGCTCACCTCACCTTTATAACGGTTGGGTTATCTCAGCAATGTTTGTCCAGACTGGCAAGAATCTGGGCTCTTGAAGAACTGAAAATCAAAGGAATCTGGACTCTATAAGGACCAAAAATCAACATCATGAAAAACACCAAACAACAGCTCCACTGGAAGGCTTCCAGCTCTCTCTTCAGCTGTGGCTGAGATTATCAGGATTCCCTGGAGGGGAAGAGACATATTTTCAGGATAGACATCCTTTAGAGGAAACAGGGAGAACCTCAAAAACAGGGCCTTGAAGTTCACAGGGTAGGGATGGAGTCAGCTGCACCATCACTCACCCCATATCCATGATACAGAAGAAATGCTCAGACTGGGTGGCAGGGACCCTTGACATTCCCAGGAGCAGTGGGTTTGAGCAGGGAGTGACTGTTCCTCCATTTCTGGGCTCATTCCTGAACTGTGTGACAGTGACAGCTCTGGCCATGGTGCCCCACTTGCTGGGCACTCCCAGCATCCCTGGCATTGTGTGTTCCCTGCTGAATATTTGCAGGGCAGCAGTTCACACACACCACCCTGGCTGTTCACAGCATCCCGGTTTTCCCCAAAATCCACCAGTCTGCTCGGAATATTCATCCCGAGTGAAGGGCTGAGGCTGAGCTGGCAGCAGAGGGAACCACCACCCCCAGCAGGAGAGCAGGGAATGGGCTGAGTAACCTCAACCCAAATACCTCACCCCGGGCACGGAGCAAAGGAGGCGTTCCGGGGAAATCTGGGCCGGAGGATGAAAAGCCGAGTGGTTAATGCAGCGTCTTCTCCGAGCCGACTTTCCAGTCGCGGCTTGCACGGGCTTCCTTGCGGACATCTGGCAGATGGGCCAGGAGAGGAATGTAATGAGTTGTGCAGATGGGAGGTGCCGCGCTCAGGTTGCAGCCGTGGGGCAGGGAGGCAGTGTTTTGTTTATAAACACAGGCGGGATGACTAAGATAAGAAGGTAATGGTAATTAAATTAAATTAAGGCTCTGGAAGTCGTTAGATGAGCCTGAAAAACATCAGCAGTCGCTCGAATTCCTGGTTCTGCAAAACAGGGGCTGGCTGTGATGGAGCATCAGAGGGTGACGGGGGAGCAGGGGGCTCTTCCATCAGCTCAGTGGGGAAGAGATGGACACGGTTACATCCAAACAGGGAGTAGTCAGGTAAAAATGAAACACCAGAGCATCAGGGGAGGAAGGGAAGGTCCACAAAATGTTCTTCCCATTCCCCTGGGAAAAGCATTCCCAAAGCACAGATGGGGAACTGAGGCGCTGTGGGATGAAGGGACAAGGTTCCCACCGGGATTTTGGTACAGATGGTGCAAAGAGAAGGATTTTGCAGAAGTCATTTGGATTGTAAATGCCCCATTCACATCCAGAGCATCTCTGCAGATGGTTTGAGGCTCTTGGTGAGAAGTGGGAAGCAATCAGGTGAGGGGGGGAGAGCAGATTAGGAAAGGCCCTAATCCAAACTGTCTGGGACGCATTTCTTGGCTGTGGGAGTGGCGAAGTCTGTCACCCACTGACTGGGGGGTAGGACAAGTTTGGAGAAAAGTGAATTAGGAAGTGTGACAGCTGAGGTGCAGGTTTTGGATGGGTTTGTGTATCCAGCACGGAGGCTGCAGCTGTACCTGTGTCAGCTAAGAGAAAATGATGCTCAGAGCCAAACAAACCCATCCAGCACTGGAGGCATGTGGCTTCTCTTCCCAGGGCTGCTGCTTTGCTGAGAATCCTGTGCCTGTTTATTTTCCTTTCCTGCTTGCAGTGGCCCTGATACACCTCCAAGCCTTAAACGCTTTCCCTGCTGCCCACATGGGGTAAATTGGTCCTGGGAGCTTTTGTATCTCTTTGGGAAAAGGGAATGGGCTGGGAAGATCCAGATGCAGCAAGGCAGGCAGGGTGAGGGGCTGGGGCAGCTCAGGAGGAGGATGTTTCATCAACATCTGTGACCCAGAGACTTAGGTCTGCTGCTGTCCCAGCTTGGGAACCTGGCCCCAGAGTACATGATGTAGAGACATGTGCTTTTTCGCTCAGGAGGCCTTTCAGCCTGCTCTCCTGGTGCCAGCCCCCTTTGCAAAGGGCTGTTGGGAAGCACAGAGGAAATACCAACAGTCCTTGCAGCATTAATCATGGCCAGAATGATGAATGCAAATAAAAACGTGCCTGGCTGGATCCTTGGAGGTGGGGAGAGACCCTTTTCCCACCAAGAGTTTGCAGGGTGGTGGTTGCTCAAAGCTGGGCTGAGGGAAAGGTTCTCTCTCATGCAGGTGGCAAGGAGAGAGCAGGTAAATTATTGGTGGCTGCAAGTTTCTAATTAGTGAGGTCAGGATCCATGGCAGCCCTCAGGGCACCCTGCTGACACCCTCGAGCCAGAGCAGACCACACTCTCTAATCTCAGCCCAGGCCCCTGGGAAACCATCGGCTCAATCTCTGTCAGAGCCTGGCTGGGCATTGGGAGCTGCAGGAAGGTGACAGCTTGGTGTGATGCTGATGGAGAGGGAGAGACCCCCCTGGTGAAGAGGCTGGAGCAGCTAGAAGGATGCGAAAGAGTTTTTAGGGATGAGGCTGATCCTGCAGCCCTGTCACTGTGGGTAGGTACATCCCACGGGGCAGCCAGTGCACTCCCACAGTGGATTCACCGGTTTGCACTGACAAATCCTCTCCTCTTTGCCCTACAGCCCTCACAAGGCCCTTTTCCTTCCCTCGGGGCCGTAGGGAGCGGGCTGGGCGCTGCAAGGGCCGGCAGCGGGCTCGGGGCCAGCATTGCTGCGGCTGCTGCGCCAACAGCCGCGCTTGCTCAGGCTGCTCGCAGCGACGCGGCACAAGCGTGCCAGGGCTTAGGGCTGCACTGCCCGGGGCTGAATTGGGCTCCTGGCACGGGCCGAGGCTGCAGTGGGAGCTCAGCATTCCCTGAGGAGCGGGAGACACAGATCCATAGTCCAGGTGCCCGATCCCACTGAGTTTACAAGAGCAGACACACTTTAAAAGCAGAATGCAGAGAGATTTAACCGGAATGCTAGGAACAGGATTAGGGGTCTTAAACAGAATCGATTCAGAAATATTGATGAATAAGATAGCCACTGCAACAAACGATTTAACAAGACTGGAACAGCCCCTGCAGTCATCCCTACGTGGCTCTGAGCCACCACCGCTGGTCCCTGCCATCCCCTCCTGGTCACTGGGACACCCCAAGGGAGGTTTCAGCCACACAGATCTGTCCTGCTGTGGTTCCCGGGGCAGGCTGAGCTCCCCGAGGGAGAAGCTGATTTTCCAACCACCGTCTGGGGCTTTGGGGGGAGCATGTGCCAGCTTTCATCGTGCTGATCTCCCCAATTAGTCTCCCATCTCCTTTTCTGCTCCTCAAAGCACTAAGCGTCATTAATCTGTTTGGGGGATTAATGCCAGCCTGAGCTGGGGAGGACGGTCCCGGCCCTCTCACACACTCAGCCCTGCACACTAATAATTTTTGCTACCCCGTCACAGCTGTTAAGGCTACAAAAGCCCCGGGTAATGTGATCCCCCAGGGCCCTTGTCCACAGAGGCCCAGGCAGCCTGGACCCTTTTGAAGGAGGGAATGTGGCTGAGCATGACCAAGTTTGTCCCAGCCATGGCCTTGTGCTCCCCTTCCCGACCATCCAGGCAGGAGTTAAGAGTGCATGGAGAATTGGATCAGCCCGTGGGACAGCCAGCCCAGTGCCCCCCTGCCACCCTCCCAGCTCCCATCACCACAGAGTGTCTCAAGTTCAGGGGTGAGTGGCCCAAGACCCAGGAGAGTGGGCACTGAGGGGCACAGAAGGGTTTGAACCAAATTTAGGACAATAAGCTTGGCATAGATTCCAGACCTTTTCCCATGATTGTTTTCTCAGGAGACAATGAGCTGGACACACGCTGCAGGAGGGGTCTGACATAGCAACTGGCATGTGCCATGGGAAATGGACCATGCTTGGGTTGCTTGGGGATGCAAAATGCAACCCTGTGCATCACTTACCAGGGCCCAGGGACTTCTCCAGGCCCTTAAAAGCAATGGACAATGGCCACACAAGGTGCAGGAGGGTGCTGGTTGCTCTGGGGGCGGTGGAAAGCTTCCTCCAGGTCTGAATGTCCTTTTCCCTTACCCCATGGTAGAGTCAGAGAGGAGTGCTGGCTCTAAGTGTCCCCCCTGGTACCCAGGGCTGGGGTGCTGTGCCCCACGAGGAGGGAGCCCAGCTGTTGTTTAGAGCACTGCCTGCTGGAGACACTCCAGTCTGGATTTCAAAGCAGCTGCCGGCTCTTTCCTTGGATCTGAGGTGGCTCAGTGGGATCGGGCAGCTTTGTAACTTGAAACAATGGGGTTAGGAGGGGTCTGTGCCGCTGGCAGCCCCAGCCATACATGGAAAGAGAATCCCACTGAGTGCACAGCCCTGCATTCCCCATCCTCCCCCTGCCCCAGCCTGGGACAGGCAGCTTCCAAAGCACCCCATGGCAGAGGCCAGAGGACACGGAGATGGGCATCAGGCACAGCTGGGTCCTGTCCCTCCTCATGCTGTTACACCTTGGGTTTGGGTTTCTCTCCCTCTTGTTTTCTACACGGTGTTGAAACTCTATGCCGGCGTGGGAGATGCTCGGGGGAATTTGCAATGGCAGATGGTGGGGAAAAGAGAAAAGGACAGAGCACACTGCCTGTGGGCACAGGAACACAACACCCCGGGAGGGAGTGTGGAGTGAGCAGCCAAAGGTGGCCAGCCTGCCATGAAAGCTTTTAATGCACAGGGCTTTCCTGCCTTCCCTACACACACACACCTGCAGGCCAGGAACAATCCCGCTCCGGATCCCTTTTTCCTTTCTTTCTTCTTCTTGCCTTTGCTCTCTTCTCCCTCTAAAACAAAGATGTTTCTCCAGATGCACTGGTCCCCATCCAACAGATCCCTTTGTCTTGTCGCTTTGAATTATATTTTCTTTGTCTGCATTCGCCGTCCTCCCAGCACTGGATGTCTCATTAGGAGGGAGATTCTGGTCGGTGGTGCCAAAACTCCTTGCAATGCTGACACAGAGGGATCCTCATGGGAGTGAGGATGCTAAAAGCCAAATCTCAGCCAAGGGAAGGCTGTAGAATGAAGTCAGAGTGGAGAGATGCCCGAAGGGAATCTGGAAACTTTGGGATGATTTTAGGATTATAAAAGGGATGAAGAAAAATTAGAGAAGCAAAGCCAAAAGACTTCTCACCCCAAGCGTATCATTTCCCATGCCAAATGTGGGCCAGTCCCCCGGCTCTGTGGGCCCACATGAGACTCCTGTGGATGCTGTCCCCAGGGAGAGGCACAAGGGCTGCTCTGGCACGGGCCACACGCAGCCCTGGGTGATGACAGCTCCTGCTGTCCCCTGCTCCAGGGCAGGGCCCTGAGTCAACATCCCTGGGTGGGATGCCCTGAGCTGCCAGGCAGGCGGGTCCTGCTGAGCAGCCTGGATGTGTGGTGACTTTATTCCAGACCTCAAAGGGCATTTGGGTGCTCAAACCCAGATTCATTCCTTCCAACTGGCTCGATCTGGATTGGAAAAAAAGAAATGAGCTCTCCCTGCAGGCCTGCCCTCACTTAACATTGCAAGAGGAAATTTTCTGCCGAGCTCCAGGGATTGCAGGACATTTTTGATGTGAGGGAGATATGGAAAGCAAACCTGACCTTTTCAACCAGAGGAAGGCTGTTTCCCCACAAGTCTGTGTCGCAAAAAATGTTGGGTTTTATTTTCCTCCCAACGCTGCACTGAAAACAAACATCCAAACCTCAAACTTTGCTACAAAGCACGATTGTCTCTCAAAACCAGCTCTCACCCATTTCTATCCAGCCCTGCCTTGCTGTGCTGCTCCTGCCTCTCTACAGGCTCAGGGAGAGTGGTGGGATCAGCCTGGGAAGTTGTTTTGTTCCCACCAAACACCTTGGCTAGCATGGAGTCCTTTTATTGCCGGGATGTCATTCACACTGTGCTTGTTTAACACACATCCCAGCTGCCTCTTCTCATGCTCCTGGTCTGAGAACGAGGGCTGAGCTCTCCCCAAGTTCACAGGAAGATGGGCTCATTTGGGGACGTGGGATGAAAATCCCCTTGAACACTGCATATATTTACATCTGCATCTGGTTTTATCTCCTCTCTCACATTGCAGGATTCCCCTGCCCTGCAACCTTGGGGAAATGCAATGCATCCCTCACAGGTTGAGTTTGGGATTCTTTTCCCTGCTGTTGGTGACTGGTTTGCTTTTCATTGATTTTTAGGGTCCCAGAATGACCCAACAAGGACTCGTTTCCATCAAACATCATGATTGCTGCTCAACCACCACGTGGCCTCCAAACCAGCATCCTCTGGAGTGGCACCACCTCCTCAAAGTGGCACATGCATGGAGCAAGCCCTTCCTCAGCCACTGTGACTGTTTTCCCACTTTAGGACATAACAGAAGATCCTTTCAACAACATTTCCTTTGAAAAATAATCCATCTAGCTCTGTTTTTGGAAAGTGCTCCATGCTCTGCACAGGAAGAAGTTAATTACTGTCCGGGGGGTGAGGGCGTGTGTTCTCAAATGTTTTAAATGTTTAATTTTCTTGAAAGAAAAACCATCTCTGATCTCTGTTGGATCCTCTCCCTGTTTATACAGAGGGTTTCTATTAGCAGGGCCAACAGTACATCCCTGACTGCCACGTCCGTGTCCTTTTCTTCTTCCCTCAAAACAGGAACCCCTCCCAAGGGGGTGTGTCCCACCTCTCGGTGCACCTCTCTCCAGGGAGCGGGGAGGGCTGAGCCCTCCTGGCAGTGTCTGCTCCAAGGACTGCTCCATCCCGACCCTGAGCTGTGGTGAAATGATCTCTAACTGATGCAACTTTTCCTGTCCTGCCCATTTCCCGGGAAGATGTGGAAAGAGTGAGGTGGGTGACCCCCCTCACAGCCCCTTCCAGCAAGGAGGATCAAAATGTCATTGACACCTCTGCTGGTGGGTTCAAGCCAACCTCTGCTCACGCCAGCTGGGGATGGGCCATGATGATGAGGCATCCACAGCTATTTCAGAGGAGGTTTTCAGGCAGAGGGTGTCCCACAGACATCCCTGGCTCCCCACCATGGAATGGTGTTTACAGTAGGGACATCAGGAGCTTTGCTTAGTCCCAACCTCCTCTAATGGATTTGGGGTCTCTCCTACATCTCCTTTGCACCATGGATGGGCACAGGCCCACCCAGATGACCCCAGTTGTTGCTCCCCAACTTGTTGAGGTCCTTTATGGGGTGCTGAGCGTGGCTGGTATGAAGGCCCTGGGGAGATGGGCTCTGTGGTGGGACAGCCCTGAGTGCCTGGACATGCATCTCCTGCCAGGACACCCAGAGCTGGCCATTCCCATGGAGAATTGATTTCCTTTTGTTACTTCTGCTTATCTCAGCCCTGCTGGTCAGTACATTGTCAGGGGTGTTAATTCAATGCTGATGAGAGGATTACGAGAATGACCATCAGTGTGGTAATACCCATTTGATTTTTAATTTATTGTAGTAAGGAAGAGGTGACTAAGAGGAAGGGCTGGGGACAGTGGTCAGGGTGACCTAAGTGTGCATGCTGTGACATTTACAGGCTGTGCTGGGGACGAAGGTGGGCAAACCTTGTGGGGCCTCTGGATTTTAGAGGTTGTTCCGTGAAGAGCTCAGGGTTGGGGCTGTCACCTTCTGGAAAGATCCACCACATGAACCATTGTGTGGGGTGAACGAAGTTCTCAGGATCTGATCCACTTCCATAACCTCTAGACTAGTGTTAAATGAGTCCCATGGCAGAGCAGATGGACAGGGTTTGCTCTTCATCCACGTGTGTGGACGCGGAGGACATTAATTGTGGGGCTGCTGAGAAATGGAGAAGGACTTTGGCACCTGATTGTGGGGCTGGAGCAGGGGGCATTGGACAGGTTGAGGTGAACAAGTGGGACCCTGAAGGCTCTGCATGTGGATTTCAAAACTCCATCTCTTGGGATGACTTCAAACCTCTCCCAGCCTTAATTTTCAGCTATCAAGTCCCTGTGGAGCCTCTCCCCAAGAACAACTGGTATCTCACACCCATGGCTTGTGTGCTCAAAAGCGTCCTGCAGCAACCAAAGCCCACAGCACCCCTTCTGCAGCGGGCTGGGTGCACAGAGCAGCTCTGTGAGCTGAGGAACAGGCTAAAATTGCCCCCCTCAGCTGCCCTTCAACAATGTCACCCTTATTTTGGGCTCCAAACATCCACCTGTGTTCAGGAGAAGCCAGGTTCAGTTTGTAGCAACGAAACCAGGCTGGTGCACAGACTGCATCTCTGTCCCATCACGAGTGTGTGGATGGCAAAGAAAGCAGCAAAGCTGGGGGGAGAAACGGGAGATGGAGAGGACAGGAGGAAGAGGAGGCAGGACAGAGGGCCATGCTGGGAAGGCTGTGGGGGCTGCGTGTGCATCCGGCCAAGCCCATGTGCTGCTCTTCACACTGAGAACCACTGTGGCTGAAGGAAGGGGCTGCCTGGGGAGCACTCAGCCTCGCCTCTGCTGGGTCAGGGCTCCTCACAGCTTTGTTTTGGCTGTGGGGGCGGCAGCGATGCTTTGCGGCGAGCTGTTGGGTGGCTGGCGGCGCTGGAGGAGCACCAGAATGACTTTATTTTGGAAATATGTCCCTGTGGAGCACTCAGTGTCCCTTGGCTGTCCCAGCCCAGAGCCGGTGGAGCCGCTGGGACCTGCTCTGTGATTGTACTCGCCCCGTCCCTTATCGCTCTGCTGGGAAAAGAGCCGGCAAGAAACGGAGCCAAGCCCGCGCGCGCTCGCGCTCCCTTTGGCACGCCTGAGCCAAGGGCTGATTCCTTTCTTCTCTTTTTCCTTTCTTTCCTCTTCCTTTCTTCCCCAGGCACATTTGCTCAGGTTGATAGCACAGCAGAGAGGATGGAAACGTGCTGGGGCTTTGGCCAGGGTTGGGAGGGGAAGCGGTGCAGCGGCGCTTGGCAGCACCGTGTCTGCCGGCGGGCCAGCCGGGTGCCAGGCAGGAAAGGGCGTCCCCAGCCCTGCTTGGAGCCAGACGAGGAAAGGAAAGGGATGGGGACAGAAAGGGCAGAGTGGCGCCCGGGGAGGGGTCACACCAGGTGGGAGAGTGCCCGGCTCCCCCACAGGCAGGTTGTGCCCTTCAGCCTCACCGTGGGCTGGAGAGCGGGGCTGGGGGGACAACGTGCTGTTGAATCTGGCCCAGAATAAACAACCTTCTGCTGCTGGAGAAAACAGCTGGCCCGTTTTCCAGGCAGACCGGGAAATGGTGGAGCCTTTTTCCTCTGGCCCTGTTCCAACAGGGAATTGCAGCAGCATTAACCCACTCTGGCTGGATGGGAGTGGGGAACCTGTCCCAGGATTGGTGCTGGCTCCCCATGGAGGGGATGGGATGGGATGGGATGGGATGGGATGGGATGGGATGGGATGGGATGGGATGGGATGGGGCTTCTCCCATTTGGCTTGTGCTTTGGCACTGTCACCAAGTTTCCTGCTCTTACCATGTGGACCACGGGTCTTCTTGGATGGTGTTGAATAGGAACCCTCTCCTTGAGTCCTGCTGTTCTCTGGAGGTGCTGGTGACCTGCTGGAAGAAAGAATGGAGCTGAAGATGGATCTGGATGTTCTCACTCAGCTTCCCACACAACAGGGATGAGGTGGTATTGCAAACCATGGGGTGGAAGGACAGCAAAAAGCAACCCGCACTTCCATGAGGGACTTACCTTTAAGGAAGACACCTGAAGAACCACCAAGTCCATCACCTAAAAGAATTTTTGTCAAAACCATGGATTTCCCTTCCCTAGAGCACATGGCAGCCCTGTGAAGTCCCTGTGTGTTTGCCCTCCAGAGCAGGGCTGAGCTTAGCACGCACAGACACGTGAGCGAATTGGCCGCAGACCCCCAGGAGTCAGCCATAGGATGCCTCCCCACGGGAGGACCAACTTAGTGTAAATATTTAATAGCTCCAGTAAATATTTAACTTCTCTGACATGAGTGAGGATGGAAAAAACAGACCCTGGCGGGCAACCTCACAAAGCCCCTGGGTGAGAGGCTTCAGAGCATTCTTCCCAACTCTGAGCCCATTGTATGGGCTTCTAGGCAGGACCTGGCTTTCATTAGATGTATGTGCAGAGCCTAAGACAGGAGGCTGTGATCTGGAATCAGAGCATTATAAAAATAGCGTGCCCTTTGCATGAGTCAAGGAACACCCGCTCCCAATTAAACAGGAACGTCATCCATCTGAGGCTCGGAGCAGCGCTTCAGCTGGCTCGTGCTCGGCATTGTGATCATCTCTTTGGGCATTTCCAGCTTCAGAGAGCATTTCTGGGAGGACAAGCTTTTTTTTAAAGGATGGGCACAAGTTGTGCAGAAGAGGAAATTCTGCTCTTCTTTGCGCTTGAGGCTGCTCAATACAATCAACAATTGCAGAGGAATTTTTATCCTCTCCGGCTGTGGATGTTGATTGTGGTCAACACAAAATGCCACCTCTCTACTGAGGGATCAGGAATGCCTGGAGCAATTGCTCCAGACCCATGCAAACCAGCCCTCTCCTCTAGCACTGAACTCCAAAATTTGGTTTTCATCATAATTTCCTCTCTTTTTTGTTGAAAACACCACTGGCTGAGGGGATGTCCCACATGTGCAAGATGCTCGAAAGCCCTTGTCCTGTGTATCCAGCTGCCTCAGTACAGTGGTCTGGGATTTCAGGAACTGGCAAGTGGTCACAGAGCTCTGTCACAGCCTGTTTTATTTTGAAGAGCCAGTTTTGCACAGCGAGACCTAGAAACGCTGCCATCTGGTCGGATGTTTCTGCGCTAATATTAGTGCAGCTAAATATTTGCATGTGGGCCTCTTTTAGCACTGGGTCTCCCAGAGGAATATGGGCCACGTTTTCTGGGGTTTTTAATAGAAAGCAAGAGAGGCCATGAAGTCAAAGGAAGAAAAGGTGTCAGAAAACACCAGGTCAGTGGAATGGGGCAACAGGGGCACTCCAGCATCGAAAAGAGTCCCCCAAAGGCTCTGTGTGACCAGTTCCAAGTGGTGCTAAGGGACTGGTGTGGTGCCATGTGGTTCTGGGCTTAGGTGAAGCTCTGTCTTGTGTAAGGGAGGAAGCCTGACAGGTCAGCAAAGCTAAAACCACTCAGACTCATCCTTCCTGAGACACACGGCCCGATACTGGTTCTCTGAACTGTGGTTTCCTGATGCAGCTGTTTGATAAATATTTATCTCTGCTCTATTGCAAAGCAATTAGGACGGCCTCAGAAGTGGGTTTACTCAAGAAGCACCACAAAAATAAGACAATTTGGATAATGAATGTATCTATTTATTTTCCATTCATAAGGGCTCTCCTGAAAGCTCCTGCGGAAACAGGCATTTCCCAAAGCTTTGTGTGTCTGTGTGGTGCCGCACAAAGGTTAAAATTCACACCTCTGTTGTTGCTCACCTCATACTGGTTTTACCCCAGTGTCCACACACTGAAGCTTCCAGCTTGCACCAGTATAAGGGAGAGCTGGGCAGGCTTTTATCGGGCCTCTGGCTGCAATTTTGGAGGCTCCAGTGTCCACATGTGCATCTCCTTGTGCAGGCTGTTGGGTAGCACTGTAGGTGAACACCATTAACAGCAATTAGGCTGTGAGGGTTTGGTGTTTGCTGCAGAAAAAAAATGTGCTGCTGTCCCAGGAACAGGTCTGGGGGTCTTACATGAGGTTCTTGGTTGTGGGGAGAGCAGTGGAGGGATGTAGTCTCCAAATCAAGCTGTGAGCTCATGAGATGGATGGATTTTAGTTTCCTACTTTAAGGTCATTTTAATATTACTACTTTCAACTTTACTCAGGACGGAGAAGGTGCTGGGGCCATTCCCAGCCTGCAAACCCCTGTGGTGCAGGGTGGATGCAGGCAGGTTACACTGACTGCTATGGGGTCAGATAAGGGGTCAAACCCTAATTTCCTGCTCATACCTACCAGGAGCCTGATCTCATTCCAGTCCCAGGCCACCGCCCCAGGGCTGCACCAGGACATTCCTCAAGCCCTGCTGTCAAACACGGCTGCATCACACCTATTCCTGAGGATCAGCCACATTGTCCCATCCCTGGAGGAGGTGTGGAGGGATCAAGGGGTTTGCACATCCTTTGTGGAGGGACTGAAGGGTTTGCACAACCTTTGCAGAGGAATCAAGGGTGCTGCTGGCAGCAGAAGGAGCTGGTTTATGGACTTGTAGCACAAACCAAGCGAATCCTCCACGTGTCATGGCCAGAAGATTAACTGGGGCCCAACTCTGGGAGGGTGACAAAGGGACAGAAGAGGTTCCTTTGTTGGATTTGGGAAGAGGCAGCCACTGCACTCTCCTTTGTGGAGTTGCCGCCTCTTGCTTTGCTTTCTTCCCCTCTCCCTTCAGCAGGTTGCTCGGCACAAGCCTCCCCGGCATTCAGGGCCATCCCACACCCCCTCCCCATGGCCCATCACCATCTGCTCACCACAACCCCACACAGCCCAGCCCCGAGCCCTTGTCCACCATGGCTCCACAGCCCTTTGTGCCATTTTATCCCCTCGGTCATAACTCCTCCACCACTTGCCCCTCGCTCCCTCCTCCTTGGCCGTAAAGGAGAGAGGTGGGAAGGGAAAGGTTTCCCCAGCTCTGTGCAGAAATGTTCAAGTGTGTCAAAAGACAAAGCCTGTCCCCTTTGCAACCCACCAGCTGCTGCTGCCACAAAAGCGGGGAGAGGAGGGGGGCCAGGAGCGTGGGGGGCACTTTGTGACCCGAAAGGAAAAACCTTGAGAAAAGAACAGAATAAATATCCCCTCCTTCCGCCCCTTCTTAACAAGAGGGGACAGAATTAAACACTTTTGTTAAGTGAGGGGCTGTCCCCCACACCAGTTAACAGGGCTCCTGCGCCCTGTCCTGGTGTCAGACTTTAACTCACTCTGTGTCATGTCTTTCTCTTCACGGGCAGAAAATTCAATTAGTCTCGAGCAAATGCCTTCCTAAAGGACACAGAAAACGAAAATAAAGAGGAGAAATCTGCTTTCATCCTGTACAGAAAGAGGCTCTGGGGGGGAAAATACAGATTAGGGAGATAAAGAGGCAGGTCTAGGGCTTTCAAAAGGGGTTCTCTCTCTCCTCTTTTCTTTTCTTTTCTTTTTCTTTTCTTTTCTTTTCTTTTCTTTTCTTTTCTTTTCTTTTCTTTTCTTTTCTTTTCTTTTCTTTTCTTTTCTTTTCTTTTCTTTTCTTTTCTTTTCTTTTCTTTTCTTTCTTTTCTTTTTTCTTTTCTTTTTTTCTTTCCTTTTCTTTTTTCTCTCTTCTCTTCTCTTCTCTTCTCTTCTCTTCTCTTCTCTTCTCTTCTCTTCTCTTCTCTTCTCTTCTCTTCTCTTCTCTTTTCTCTCCTTTTTCCTTATTTTCTCTTCTTTCTCTTTTGGTTTGCTTTCTTTGTCTTTCTTTTTCAATTCCTCACCTGTCCCCTCTCCCTGTCCTGTCCCTGTCCCTTTCCCTCTCTTGCTCTTTCTCTCCTGCAGCCATCTGATGACCAAGGCCTGATCCCACACACCCCAGTGCTGAATCAATCCAACCCCCCGTGTAACCAGATCCGTGTTTGTCTTGCTGTGAGTAAGACTCCAAACCAGCCCTGGGTCTTTGCCTGTCTATACAGCTCCTCCATCCCGGTACAGCACTGCCCCACTGCCAGGAAAAGCGAAGGATTGATGCCGGGAACACTTCCCCGCTAGACCAGCCATGTCCTAAACCAATGGGCTTGTGGATTTCTGTAGGAGCCTTGGCAATTAGTGGCCACTGCAAACAAACGAAGGGGGACATTTCCAGTGGTTCTGCATCAAGAACCAGCTCCCTGCGTGCTCAGGGCTGGGCACGGTGCCAGGGGGGCACAGAAGGGCTGGTGCCTCCTGCGGGGGCACGCGGGGTTTATCGCGCGCGGTAAGAGCGGAGAACGTTTCCCGCCGGTCGCGCTTCCTGCTCTTGATTGCAGATGCTGCTGTCTAATCACCGCTTCCTCCCCTGCCTCTCAGGGTTCCCTGGCAGCCCAGGGCAGGTTGGCATCATCCCATCCTTCGTGTTCACCTCCCACAGCTGGTTTTCCCCATGTTGTTCACCTCCTCCTTCTCCTCCTCCCCTTCCAAGAAGTTCCTCTTTGTGTGCTGGTCTGGGCCTCAGCTGCCAATGCTCTGGAGCAAGGGCTGGTGCCTGATATTGCTGCGTGCCAGAGATAAGAGCTAATCTCTGTTTTATGGTCATGAATAAAACTTGCAGATCAGAGTCTCTGTGCGGAAATCAGGACCATACAAACCCTCACGGGAGGAGGGAGGAGGGGCTGGCAGCACATCCCGTTTGCTGAAGCTGTTGTTTTTGTGTGAGCCTGCCCCTACAGTGTACCAGGCTTCACTGGCAGGAAGGTACAGCTCAGCAAGAGGGGCCAAAAGAGAGGGGCCAAAATCATTGGTGGCGCAATAGGCTTCAATTTTTGACTCATGAGAAGTCATGGGCATGGGGAGTCCACCCTTTAGCCTCTCCTAAACACAGCCTTCTGGAAGGCACAAAGTGGGAGAGGAAAAGAGAGGCACTGAGCCAGATGAGAACCTGATTTTGTAGTACCATAGCTCATGACAGCCCTGCACCAACATTTTAGGGCATTGATTTTGTCACTCAAGGTCAAGCTTTGGGAGTGAAAGGGATTCTACAAACAATATGGGAATTGCCTGGAAGGGAGGAAAGTTGCCTGTCCTTCCTTCCAGCTGCTGCCATCTCTTTATGTGCACCCAACATCTGGCAGAAAAGTTGGGGTTTTGTCTTTCATCCTTCTCCCCAGTGTCTCTCCTGCAAGCTCCCTGCCACACAGGGGTATGCTCAACTCTTCCTGCTGGCATGGGCTTTAGTGCCCAGAGCACAGGGGGTGATGGGCTTGTCTATTTTCAGGTTGCTTTTGGAGATGAATGTGTGGCTGTGGCCTCCCAACATTTGCCAGTCTACAGGAGGATGAGCCAAATATCTGAAGTACCAGAAGACAAGACCATGTGGGGTGGAGTGAGGAGATGGAGTCCTCAAGAAAAAGAGTGGAGGAAGAAAAAGTAGGAAAAGAGACAGACTGTAGAATCACAGGAAGAAAAAGAGTTTGCATTGGTTTTTCCCTATGTGCAGGCTTCCCCCAGGTTCTCTTGCTCTGGCTGAAAGCTGGAGGGAGGCTGGTGAAGGAACTGTTCAAAACCAGTAGGGCAGTGACTGAGTGCTGGTTAATGAGTTACTGGCTCATAGCCTCGAGCTCCCGTGAGCTGCTTTCATCTCTGAGCCAAAGGAAAGGATGGATCATTCTTCAGCAGCTTCCTCTGCAACATCTGGGCCTCACAAGGGCTGGCTCTGGATCTCTGGGAGCAGCACAGCCACCACAGCCCCCAGGCATGGGGTGCTCCCACTGTCCAGCACCATGGATGAATCCAAGGGACCTGCTGGAACCTGAGTGTAGACTGGGTACCACCAACAGCTGTTGTTCTGGGCCTGACTCAGGTTTTGGATCTCTCCAACATGGACAACCTAATGTGCTCCAGCCCCTCGTGTCCGTGCTGATGTCTCTGGCTTAAATAGTTTAGAGAACAATGGCAGACACTTCCTCATGCCAAGTCCCTCGTGGTTATCCATGAAGTCATCATGGCCTCCTTGACCATTGCCTTGGACTCTTGTTGTCCTGAGATTCTTTATTATCTCACTTTAAATAACATTTTTTTCCTGCTCTCCTTCCCATAAACAGGGCTACCAGGCTCCACACTCCCAGGAGAAATTCCTACTCCTGTTCCCTTCATGATCTGATGAGACAAAGTAGAAAAAATGGTCCGAGGGGAGAAGAAAGGAGCTGGTTTTGAAATGAATAGAAGCTGCTGGTCAGGCTGCCACTGAACAGACAAAGGCTTTCCAGCATGTAGCTGCTTGTCTATGCAGGGAAATTAATTGGAACAGCTTTTCCAAATTAGCTGCATCTGATGATGATAAAAATAATAAAAACAAATAGTGGATTAAGTTAAATTAGGAAAAAGCAGCTTTATTCTGGAATAGGCGTGTCCACATTCCAGCATATTTTATTCCACAATAGCAGCTTTGCTGTGCTGCTCTGTGCAGACAAGCCCTGACACCGGCCCTGTGCACGCTCCTGCTCCTCCTCTGCAGGGCAATCCTGCCTGCTTGCTCTCCCTTCTGCTGCCAGAGGCTCCTCCAGGCTTTCTCCTTCAGGCTGCTCTTTTTCCAGCACTTCTCCCTGCTTCAAAGTCCTCCAAGAACCTGGTCTGGCCTGTCTTGTGGATTTTGTTGTTTTTCATCCCAGTGAAATCTGCTCCTAGCCCTTCCCAAACATGTGTGTGACCCTGCTGCCCCTGATCCCTACAACAACCTCCCATCCAAATTTGGACTAATCCCCACTTTGAAAATTCACTCGATTCCCTTGCTTAGCATCCAGACCTTTTTTTTTTTTTCCCCCTGAAAGCTGGCTCCTGGATTGCACAGGCAGCTTGTCTGCCTTCAGCTTAGCTCCTAAGTGACATCTGCACACACATACAAAAATCCCAGATTTATTTTGGATGGGGAAAGATGAGAATTTGGCACACACAACCAAACTACGACCTCTCTGACCATGCTGCATTTGCAGAGCCTGGTTGCTGGCTCTCATTTCATTGCTGCCAATTCCATGGGCTCAGCCTGCAGTGGGGCGAGCAGGAGTGACTGCACTGACCGTACAGAGCTACAGCATCTTATATCAGATTAGGATCTTGCCCTTTCTATTAGAAGAAAGACATAATTTCAATTATCTTGACATGTTTATCACTGTGAGCCTGGGCCTGTTATCTCCACGGGTTCATTCTCAAATGTGCAGAGCTGCAAGGACATGATTGTCTTTCAGTGAAATCCCGCTTGAGGTATTTCTGCAGCTGCACTTTGTGTCAAAGGATAAAAAATGTGCAGGGCGACTTTCCTCGCATTGTTGGGCGGGAGTAGCTGCTGTTTGCTGCGAGCCATTGCCTACACAATGGGCCTTCAGCTATTACAGCTAATTTATGGGTCTGCATGTGTTTACCCTGTCAAACCGTCTTGCAGGGAGGGTTTAAAGACATCAAAAAAGTGGTTTGTGTAAGTTCCCCTAAAAGTTGTTTCTCTGTGCGGGTCGAAGTGCAGGAGCTGCTGGTTTGCTGGGTGTCAGGTTGACTCCTGACCCCACACAGCAAATCTAGGGCTCATCCCAGAGCCACCCATCCTCTCATGGAATCATGTGTGATTTAAAGAGTTTCCCACTGCCACTCAAAGCCAGCCACCCCATCTCCCTTGCCAGTGTGCCAAGACCCTACTGCCTTTTTCACTTCTTTGACCTTTATATCATCTCCACAATGGTTTTCTTTTTTATTGATGTTTTTGATGTGAATTTGAAAAAGACTTGAAACTTCTGCCTTGTGATCTGCTGAGTTACCTGCCTGATTCTGCATCCATCTCACTGTTAGACTGACCAAAGCCATCCTGCACATTTCCTTCTCCCTGTTTCACCAGCTGGGTAGTTTGCATCAGACGTAGTAAATTCCTTGTCAATTACTGTTTGTGTTTATTATTTGCTACACCAAAGGGCCCAGGCATGCTAGGCATGGGGTCCTTGACCAACACACAGAAAATATTCTCTCTTTCCCACCAAATTTTACGATCGAAGAACAAAACATAAGATAACTGAGGCTTGTCAAAGAGCCCCAGACCACAGTGTCAGCCAGCCCTAAATAGTCCCAGCATCATCAGCAGGGCTAAAAATAAGTCTAGGGAGGTTTATTTTCATTATTATTCTGCCAGAATATGTCTCCTCCAGCATATGACCTCGCTCCAGCCCCATTCCCAAAGTTGCCAGGAGAAACCTTCCCTCTTCCTCCTCTTCTTCATCCCTGTCCCACCATTCCCATCCCCTTGGGGAGCAGCAGCTTGTCTGATGCTTTCCCCAGACAGCAGCTCTCACCACATTTCTCTGATGGGGTCTGGATAGGTCAAGGCAGAGCCCAGTCAAACCCAGCTCCAGCAGCATGGGAAGGAGTAAAGCAGCAATAACCCCTCCAGGATAATGGCTCTGCTCCTCAGCAAGCCTAGGGTAGCATGGAAGTGGCTCAGGAAGTGGCTGGAAGTGGCTTTGTCCCCTTCACGTCAGTGTTCAGCCATTTAGGACAACGTGGGCATCTCTCAGTGCCATATTGGCCCATGGGGACACATCCTGGGGGATGAGGGACCTTGCTCAGGCAGGTGCAAAGTGCTACTGGCAAAAGGCAGAGTGACAAGTGAGGGTGGCAGTGAGGAGTTGCTCGTGGTCACAGGGAATTTTCAGGATCATAAAAGCACACTGTGATCTGTAATTATCAGATGGAATCAAATCAGATGGAATTATCAGATGGGAATCAAATCCAGCAAGTAGGTTATGAAAAGAAGAAAAGGAACAGCGTGGCCAACGATTTTTAATTTTTCCTGCAACAATCAGGGGAAGCTTATCTCCAGACTCAGGGCACGAGTTTAATTTTACCCTTTGCCCTCCTTCCCTTCATTCACTGGAGCACAGAGGCAGACACAGCCTCGGATGTTTCTCCTTCCCCTGAGGGATGCCTGCTTGCTCTGGTGCGGCAGAGCCCAAATCCCGGGATAAATGCCCTAATCCCAGGGCAAGAAGAGGAGATTTCCCTGGTGGGCTCCTGTCTCCTGTGCCATTTCATTCACTGTTAAAAGCAGGAGTATTGCAAATCTCACTAATGGTGTACAGAGCTGCCCTGCCAAAGAACTGCAGACAAAAGCAGAGACAAAACTAAAGCTCAAAGCAGGGACAGGACATGCCCAAGTCTGCTGCCAAGGAGGGGACAGAGGCTGTAAGTCACTCTGCTGCGGTGACAAACCTGATGGCAGCGCTGAAGCAGAGCTCAGCCCCTCTCACATCTTCAGGGATGATTGTCAAAGGGAGCCTGGGGATGACAGCGGGGCACGGAGCAACCCTGCCAGCCCCAGGGCTCATCCCACGGCCAGTGCTGAGCATCACACCGTGAGAGAGAAGCCCTCAAGAAGCAAACCCCTCAGAGCAGAATAGCTTTCATAGCTGCACCCCAGCACTTCCCAGCCTTTCTGTCTTTTGCTTAATTAACTACAGAGCTTGTACGATTTTCTCCCTTTTTTAGGGTTAAAAAAAAAAAAAAAAAAAAGAGAGAGAGAGAGGGAGAGAAAGAAAATCAGAGAAGAATGCCATTTTTGCAAACGCCCCCCGCCTCCGCGGGACCGCCCGGATTTGCAGCCCCGCGGCTCCTTCCGCCACCGCCCGCCCCCGCAGGACCCCGGCGCTGCCCGGCTCCCCCGCACACAGATGTGGGCTTCCCCCGGGCCCCCGGCGCTGCGCTGGGAAAGGCCAAACCTGCCACGGTCCTTTCACAGCTCTGTCAAGAACATCACCACCCCGCTGGGGCATCCCCCGCATCCCGCACCGGCCCGCAGCGGCAGCCCCGAGGCGCTGGGAAGCGCTTCGTCCCCCGCTCCATCTTCCCTCGGTAGGAAGGATTCCCGGTAAATACACAGCAGCTGTTGGTGAGCGGGATCTGAGGCTTTTTCCCATTCTCCGACCGGAGCTGTGATTGTGTCCAGGTGTGGGGAGGCGGAGGCAGAGCGCTGAGATGCTGGGACAGATTTGGCACCGTTCGGTTTGAAGAGTGATGGGACAGCTCAGGGCTGACCCTCAACACTGAAAGACTCGTGGGGTGAGGGGGGCCGTGCTTCAGGTCCTGGGGCTGTCTGCAGGAGGGGAGGCAGTTTTGGGGAGCTCACGAGGCTGGTCCCCAACACCAGTTCCCTCTCCTCTCACTTACCCAGCTGTCACCTCCCTCTCCCCGAGACACAGTCCCCGTCACCTCAGACTGTACCAAAGCCTCAGTCTTGGTGGAAACTTGGCTTGAGACACAGGAAACCAAACTCAGTTTCACTTTGGTTTGGTGTTTTTGTTTTGGCTTTTTTTGGTTTGTTTGTTTTTATTTTGTTTTGTTTTGTTTTTAATGTTGAGCTGGACCTACAGATCTGAGATCAGCTCACATTCAAGCGCCTTTGCAGTCTGGTCATCATCCCTGCCAGGGCAATACCCTGGGGAGTGCCGGTGCTGCCCTGGGGTGGATGGGCAGCCCCAGAGCCGCAGGGATGCTGATTGAGATGAGGAGTGAAAAGGCCCATCGCAGCTCATCGGAGCTCATCCTGCGTGGTAGCTTCGTGCTGTCCCACGGGGTCCCATGAGGACGCACAAAGGCCAGGGATGAAAGTGCCAAGTTGCATTTTCACTCACTGCATTTTCACTGAGCTCAGGTGAAAGGGGTCAGGGTGGCCCAGGAGCCATTTCCCATGGCTGCACCTGATGCTGTGTCCTTTCCAAACACCCACGGGCTGCCCACCCTGGTCGTGCTGAGTGCTCCATCAGGGACTTTCTCACACTGGGGTACCAACTAAGGCTGTTGTCACTCTGCATGCCAGTGTTGGGGGACCAGACCCCAACAAAACACGCCCCACTGTCCTCCTGCCCCTCAGGGACTCTGTCGCCTGCGCCTGCCCCGGCAATGGCACGGCAGGCTGGGCCATGAATCACTGTCTGGCACGGACAGCATCCCTCTCCATACCACACCTGCCACGCTTTGGTTCGCCCTTCCCCTGGACAAGTTTTTCCCCCTCCCTTTGAGAGTGGCTCTTTTCAGCTCCCCATGGAAGGAGCCTGTTCTCCCGGTGATGGATTGCACCTGATTTCAATATCAATGGGGCTCTGCCTGCACAGCCCCAAGCAGCCTGTTTAGCCGAGGTTTGTTAACAGGATCACGCTCCTCCTCGCATCCCTCCCTGCTGCCCCCGACTCTGCATCGAGGAGGCAGCGGCTGATCCACGCTTGGGAATGGATTTTCCTGCCAGCCAGGCCGGCGATGCTGGTGACGGGGCTGTGATGCATCAGACACAGGGATGGCCTTGCAGTGGGGTTTGCCGAGGGCTGTTCAGTCAGAGAAGGGTGGTTTAGTATGGGGTCTCCAGCGCTGAGCGTGCCGCCCGAGGAGACTGGTGTTGCCATGGTGCCTCCTCTCCCTCTGCCGATTTAAAAAAAATGAAAGAGAAGAAAAACGATGATCCTTTCTTTTCTCCCGGGCTTTTATGTCCCCCTCTAAGGCTGTTGCTTTGAGTCCTGTGTCGAAAGCATCCATTGCTAAAGGAGCCAGAGGGAGCCATAAATTCAGGCGACCCCAAGCGATGCCTCTTGCCCCACACCCCATCCAATGAGGGGCCTTTGTTCTTCCCGCCGGCTGCGATTTATGGTGCTCAGCCCAGGGCTGTTCCCAAGGGAGCTGTCACCCTTGTCCCCAAACTGACAAGCCACCAAGAGGCACCGACTGTGTTTTGGCAGTGCAATACCTGCTCCAAAACAGCAGCCAAACCCAGACTGCAGGGATGCCCTGCATGTCGTTTGTCCCACAGGGATCAGAGCCACGATGACAGCTCCCTGCCAGCCAGCTTTTCAAAGCCATCATGTGGTTCGGAGATCCTCAGCTCCATTCCCACCACATGGGCCAAAGTGGTGTCAGTGTCACTGCGAGGTGCCAGCCTGGCAAGTTGTGATCAGGCTCCTGCCTGCCAGGCTGCATCCTATGGGCTCCTTCAGCTCTGACAATCCCCTGCTTTACTGATATCTTACCTGAGAGAGCAGAAAAGGCAGAAACTCTGCAGATATCAACCTCCAGCACTGAGAAAGTGCAAATGCATCATCCCAGAAAAACACATCCTTCCAAGCCACCCTGGCTGCCACATGTGGTCAGATCCGAGCCCAGATGAGAAGAATGGAAAGTCCCATGGAAAAGGTGAAGGGACGATGTGAATTACTCATCTGGCTCTGGCTGGCCCAAAAAGTGATCCCCCAGCTCTCCATGTGAGTGCAGGACACTGAAATCTGTGCCTGAATCTCTGGGGATCTTACAGAACTGCTGAGCCAGAGTCAGCATCTGTTCCCCCCTCTCCTCTCCCCTCCCCAGAGTTTAGTTAAGCTTCGTGTCATGGAGAAGAGGAAAAGGAAAACAGAGGGCGAGGGGAAGCAATGCAAACTGTAAAAACAGTGAAGGACTCCTCCAGTGCCCTGGGGAGCTCAGGAATGGGAATGAGGGTCTAAATTTTCCAAAAGGAAAACTAAACTCTCCTGATGAACCAGGGAAGTGAGTCCCTCTGGATTAGGTCAAGACAATCTGAAATTTTGGGGCTGCTGAACAACTCATCCTTCTCTGCAATCCCCCAGCTTTGTCTCTTTGATCCCTGGGTTTGGGTCTCCCACATCTGAGGCTGAGTTTTGGGCTTCTGTGTTTGTTTCTGTCCTAATGCTGCTCCAGGGATCCAGGTGATGCCTGTGGCAATGCCAGTGTAGCCCATGTGGATTCCAATGCTGGGATAATGGCACAGCTACCCTGCACCAGCTCTTACCAGGCCCTGGCTGGATAAATCTGACCCCATAAAGGCCCTGTTGCCCTGCTTTTATTTATGAAATGGCATCTGTTGTCACACACAACACAGCATGGTGGCACAGTTGATGACATTCCCTCCCAGCCCTGTGGTGACACCCCCCAAGCCAAGGGCACAGCTTGGCTGCCCACCACGGTGCACATTCACCAGGGTCCCTGTCACAGCACCTGGGGTGGCTGTCCAATCTTGGCTCTTGTCCTGCTGACAGAAGCTGAGATGAATTCTCCTCTCTCACTGCTACAGCAGCTGTGCAGGCACAGGGAGGTGCCTTTCATATTGCTCATCACTCCTTCTCCTGGCTGACCAACAAAACTCTACCCCTGGACTTCTCTACCCAGAAAGGTTTTTTGCTGACTTTTTGTTGAGATTCACTTCCAAGACTGGGGCTGAGCAAGCAGCTGGGGAGGTGCCAAAGCTGCCGCTTGGGAGACCCGCTCCCCGCCGGGGCCGCGGGGGCTGTTGGCAGCCAGAGGAGCAGCTGCGCACCAGAAGTTGCATCACGGAGGTGGATGTAGGGATGTAGGTGGGGCCCGGTGGCGGGCGGTTCGTGCCTTGGGGCTGCTCTTGGCTGCGGTGTCTGACAGCTGCCGGCAGGTAAGGGCTGGCCGGCAGGATCAGCGCTGTCTGAAACGCAAACGCGCACCAGAAAAAGGAGCCGCAGGGCAGGGATGGGCAAGCACGCTGGAGTCTTCTTGACAGCTGGATTTCCTGTGCCTGCGCCAGCTCCCCTGACGCAGGTCGCTCCCCAGGGTCTGTGCAGCTCCTGGGGCTGCTGCCCTGGGGATGAGGAACTGGAGAAGTCGAGGGGTCTGCAAACCTCCCACTGTCCAGGCAGCTCTCACCTCAGGGCTCCCTGGTGGGGATGGACTGCAGGGAGTAGCAGCTCTAGCCCTCAAGCAGAGATCAAGTGGAATGGAAATACTCCAGCAGGAAGGTAAAACCTCTTCCAAGCCCAACTCCCTGCAGAGGTTTCCCGGGGGCTCAGCTGGAGGCTGTCCAGGGATCTAACCTTGCATGGGTGAGACGTGCAGCCACCTCCTGCACCCACTGCACTGCCTCCAGCCAAGCCACAATCCACAAAACAGCAGTAATGGGATCACACCAGCTCTATCTCCGTGGGTTTTCCAAGTAAACCCCTGAGAAGACTAAACAGTATTGATCTCTCCCCTTTCTTCTCTGGAAATTCCCTTTGTGTATGGGTTTTTCCATCCAGCCTGCACATAGTCACTAAGAATCCAGTTTTGGTAGCTGCTGCCTTCTCAGTCCATCTTGTAGGAAGCATGAACATAGCTTGAATGATGCTGCCAAGTCGTACCACGTGCCCATCAGGCACTTTTGGCAAGTTCTGGAAGCCAGTAAAAGGCAGGACTGACACGTATAGAGACATCCGTAATATTTTCCCGGGCAGCTCTGTGGCATGCAGGGCATCAGCATTGTGGTTAATTAAACTGCAGTCTCCCCAGCAACCAGGCAGGAATAGGAGGAATTATATATTTGCTTTTATTTATAGTGGCAGCCTTCATCCTGAGATTAAATGGGAACCAGCCCCTCTCCCCGCACACACAGCAGCTCCGGGGCAGCTTCTGCAGAGGGAGAGGGAAGAAAAGGCTGCTTGTTTCTCAAGATGCCCTTTGCTATTCAAGTTCCTTCTACGTGGTTTTATTCAGCTGCATCTTACACCAGGCATCAAACAAGCCCCAGACTATTATGTGCTGGAAGTTTTCCCCACGGAGAAAGCTGCTTGGATCCGCCTTGTGTTTTCCAGCCCATCTCTCCAGTGAGACATGAGGACAAGTTAAAACAGGCAGATTTCGACAGGGCCCAGAGAGAGGGTTGAGAAGGATCTGCCAGGCGTGGAAGGGCTGCCTCCCCTCACTCCCTGCCCTTCCCAGTGGAAATCAGGAGGGCTGCTGCTTTCCCAGCTTCCAGCACGGGGGTTTTGTCCCCCACCAGCACCCCCAAGCCTGATACCAACAAATCAGTCCCTGGCAAGGAAGAGGAAATTTGTCACACTGGTAGCGGGTGGGGAAGTGATGGGATCTGCACAACAGGGCTCCGAGCAAGGGTGGGGACTTCTCTGCTAATGTGAGCTGAAGGCTGGTTAGGCACAATCCCTGAGTGTGCTCCCTCCCTCCTGGCCCCGAGGTACCCCCAGGGCTCGGGAACAGGGGCAGGGCTGGGGCACCTCTTTCCTCAGGGGGGAATTTTTCCCATATCTAGAGCTGGAGAGTATCCACTGGCCAAGAAGATCCCCAAGGGTAGATTACTCATTTTAGTGATGAGTTTTTTGGTTTTCTGGGCTATCTGAGGCTCCAAGAATTTGCATCCAAGCCTGGCAGCAGAATTTATTCACTAAATTGCCCCCCCAAAAAAGGGAGTTTGTGGAAACAAGAGGTTTAGGTGAGAGGTTGGACTAAATATGGAGGAAAAAGGAGAAGAGACAGTGAAGGAAAAAGGGGAACAGAAAAGGGGAAATTTATGGGGTGAAAAGGCGTATTTTAAGGTTCTTTGGGGAAGAGGATCTTCACCTTTATCCAGACCAACCAATTACACTGTTTTGAAAATTTCTGCTTACAGAAGCTTGGCTCAGGGGCTGAGCTGCCTCTGGTGAGCAGGACTGAGTTCACTGAAAAATGTGCCCTTTTGTGGGGAACCAACAATGTGCAAATCCAGGACAAATGCAAATGCAGGGCTTCAGCCAAAACAAGGCAGGGAGATCATTTGGAAGATGTCGAAACATCTTGTTTCAACTTTTTTTTTTCCAGAACAAAGTGTGCTATTTTTTATCTTCTTTATTTCAAAACAGCTTTTCCTATTTGAACAGTGCTGCAAGCCAAAAAGGAGAAGAAAGGTTAAAAAGGTGCAAAGGGAAGGAAGCATTGTGGATTTGGTTGGAGGGATGTTTCAGGTTGGGCTGAAACAACTTTTTTTTTTTTTTTTTTTGATATCTTGCCGACTTTTTTCCACTTGGTAATTTTTTGGTGCAGACAACAAGAGGAGAAACCCCATCCTGCAGAGCACCCCTGCCAACCGGGGATGGAGTCTGCCACACAACCACCCCAAAATACCCCTCTGCTGCTTAAAATAACCCAGTTTCTCCTATTCTCTGCCAAAATTTTGAGGCAGGGAGGGCAGCATCGCTCAGCCTCTCTGCCTGCTGAGGAAACACATCGGGCTCAGAGCAAATTCTCCGCGGGGTCAGCAGTGCCCCCGCGTTCCCGAGGGGAGCCAGCTGCTCCATCCCAACCGTCTCCCACCTTCCCCCGGCCCCGCTCTGCTTTTCCACGGGAGCATGCGGAGCCCAAGCGGACGAGGAAGAATTCGGCCCTTTGTGCGAGCTGAATGCGGGCCATGTGTCGCGCTAATGCTGCCGGCGAGCCCACCCCGAGCCGCACATTCAGCCCTAGATTAGCGCAGCTATCAGGACACATTTAGATATGGACGATTTCCTCCACCGTCGCCGGCCAGGGGGGACGGAGTGTGGGAAAGCTCTTCCCTGGGCTCGGGGCCCTTCTCTCGCCCATCGTGGCCCAATCCCAGAGCCGGGGGCCGGTTGTTAATCGGATTCCCACCGCGCCCGGCGAGATACAGCAGCGGCGTGTGACCTTCCCGGAGGTGCGGGGCGGCTGAGGAGCCCTGTGGGAACCAGGGCGAGGGAGGCGCTGCTGGAAAGGAGGAGATTTTTCAGGGTTCAATAGTCAAGGTCTTTTCCAGCAGGCCGCTGTGCCTTGAGAGCTCGCATCCCACCTGTGATGTCCCCAGCTCATGGCACACATCCCCCCCACAGACAGCCCACCGGAGCGGAGCAGGGTTAACCCTTGGTGGCCTGGGTGACTGGAAATTAATTTTGAGGGGCAGAATATATGTGGGGGAGGGAGGGGTGAGGGAGATACCTCACCTCAGTAGAAGGGAATCACCCTGTGCCTGTTAATATCATGATTTCCTTCTCCATGCTGGAGAACTGGACCAGTCTGGAGCAGCAGTTGTTCACCTGCTGTCATGGGCTTCACAGTGCTAAAGCAGCGTGCAGGTGACACATCCTCACAGTCCTGATGGTGCCAGCTCTGCCCAAAACTGGGGTCCTGCCTAGGAACCCCCTGCCAGGTGGGACCGATGTCTCGTTTCTGTCATTGAGGCAATATGGGCAATAAAGAGGTTTTGTGATTTCTTCCCAATTGGCAGCATGGCAGAGGCTACCAGCCAGGGCTTCTGGCTCCCTCCCTCCCCTAAAACCTGTTTGGGGAAATGTGTCATGGGCTGTTGTAAATGGATGGAATTGAGAGCAGCACCGTGCAGGCAGGCAGGGCTTCAGCCCCAGGAGGGCAGCCCCAGGCCTGGGCCAGGCACCCAGCTCCCCACACCGGGCTGTGTGTCCCCTCCCAGCAGTGGCTGTGGGGACACTGGTGCAAGGATGGGCTGCCATAGGGCCACAGCCTCACGACCTGCGGGCAGGCACGGCCCCTTCCGTCCCCTCCACCCGAGCCGGAGCACCTGGAGCAAACGTGGGGCTGCCTTGATTAATGCCCCAGGTACGGGGACCATCAGGATGGTGTCAGGATGGCTCACGGAAACCTTGGGACAGGCTTTGGGGGATGGGGCTGGGTTGGCTCGTGGGAATCGGCTGCAGCGGAGAGCAAACCCCTGCGGGGACACTTCCAAAGCGAGTGGCAATCCTGTCACCTCCTCTTCCCACCCCCGCGGCGCCTCCGCACCCGCTCCCGTGCTGCCTGCGGACCCCCGCCGGGAACGGGCTCTAATTGCCCACCTTCCCAAAGCGGGGAGGAAGGACGGCAAACTTCACACCAGCGTGTCAGGCAAGCTCCCAGGACACCTCCAGAGCATCCTGCCCCTCCGCCCCCGTGCCTCCTCACCCACCTCCCGCTCCTCCCTCAGATGTCCCCATAAAGACATCAGCGGCAGTAAAGAGGTTAATGCGAGTGGGAGGAGGAGGCGGGGGAGAGGGAAGCGGTTCCCATGAACCGGGTCCAAGGCTTATAGAGCCTCCTTAGCAAAGCAGAGCATCTGGCCCTGGGGTTCATTTGCCCGGGAGCAGATGGTCCTGCCCTCCTTCCATGCGGCCGGGCAGGCGGGCGCTGGGCGCTGCTGATGCTGAGCCCCCAAAAACCTTTTGTCACTTGGACATTTCGCAGGAGATGAGGCTGAGCGGGACTGGGGGGGAGGGAGAGATGCAGGAAAGAGGTGCCTGGGAGAGTTCTGAAACTTTCAGTCTGAGCAGGCTCGTGTAGGTGCTTTTCTAATATAAAAACCCTTCAGAGCTCAGTGTTGAGCCCTTAACGCAGAGCCCCCATCTTTAGCTGTGCCCAGCTCCGGCTCACTTCTACCCAGAGTAGCCCTGGGACCTCCTGGCTCTCACTCTGTTGAGGGCATCAGTGTGGGGAGGAGAGCCTGGCTTTGCCCAGCCTGCCTGGGCACGTTGTCTGCCTGGGCTGGAAGGTTTGGCACGTTCAAAGCCACATGTGCAGCTCTGCCTGCCTTGTCACACTGCCCGAGGAGGCTCAGCTGGGAAAGCTGGCAGCTCCTGCTGGGAGAGGCCTTGGGGAGAAAAGTCACATCTTCTGTCACCCCCTCAGGGCTGGTGATGCTGGTCTCCCAAAACTTGAGCATGCCCTGGGGCAGTAGTTTGGGGATGCCCTGGCCACAGCAGAGTTAGAGCCCCCAAACCACAAACAATTCATTGTCTGTGCTGCTGAGCAAGGTGTTGGGTGGAGAACACCCTTGCCAATGATGCTGCAGGAAAGATTTATGGCATGGTGGTTTAAGGATGTAATCAGAGCTGAACTTAGCAGGTTCCTAAGGGGAATCCCTCTCCAGTACACAGGAGGTTTCTCTGCCTGGGGGTGCTGGACAAGGCTGAAGCAGGGTTGTGGAGCTGGACCTCAGTGTTATATTTTATGTATCAAGTGTGAATCATGCCTCTGGCTTGCTTCCTTTCATGTGTGACATCTCTCTGTGCTGTCTGGAGGGAACTCAGGCCTCCACATCATCTACACTGGAGAACAACCTCCTCGCTAATCCCCCTCTGAAGAGAGAGTTGAGCTTCCTGATTTATCCATATCTGGGCTCACAATCCCTAACAAAACAGCTCTGGGCTGTGTCCTTCCAGCTGTGACATGATTATTGTTACCAGATATTTAAGCAAACCCTCCCTCCCTTTTGCTGTCCAAGGACTACAGCACTTTCTCATCACTTCTCTTTGTGCTGGAATAGGATCTCTCAGACAGCCCCTTCCAAATTTCTGTTCCAGGTCTGAGGACCTACAATCCTTCTCTTGGATATTTCCCCTTCCTGAGATGATTTCATACTGTGGCACTGCTTCTTTTCTCTTCTCACCAGCCTCTGGAAACCATAACCCATAGTCAGTGATGCTGGATGTTATGCAATGGTTTTTAAAGATCCTCCATCACCGGGGGTTTCTGAACCTGCTCTGTTCAGGAGGAGGAATATCAGCTGTTCTGGCTCCTCCAGGCTTCCTCCTGAGCCTGGCCCCAAGACCCACCTGTGCTGCTGCTCCTCTGGGTGTATGGAGGTGGAAGAAAAGCTGAACTCAATAGGGACACCAGATGAACCTCCATCATCCCTGCTCTCCTGTGGAAACTGGATCTTCCACTGGCCCTTTGCCAGGAATAAACAGAACTGATTAAATCTGTGACTTTGCCCACACTCTCTTCAGCCCTCTGGGTCTCTGAGCTTCCAGGACAGCTGTAAGTTATTCCAGGGGAGTTTATATCCTCCCATCCTGCTGGGTTTTCCTACCTTGGCTCCACTGTGTCCCAAAGGGAGGACAGCACTAGCACAGACCTTCCTCTGGAAGCCTGTTTACTAAAGGAGGGGAGTAATTTTCCAGATGTGCTGGAGGGAAGTTTCTTTATCCAAGGACCTGCCCATCATGTGTTTGTATCCCTGCTAAGGCATCTTTTCCTCACGTGGAGGATGCTGGGCAGCCAGCCCGACTTGCATGAGCCTGGCCCTGCTCCCAAACACCTCTGCTGGGGCCGTGTCCCACGGGCTGCACGCTCCTGCACGCGGCACAGCCTCAGCAGCTGTCCCCAGGCAGCGCTGGGGACACCAACCAGCCCTGCCCCAGCCTCACTGCCACCTCCCCAGCTGCTTCATGGGCGCTCCTACACATCTAAGGATGTCCCTCCCCATCCAGGGACGTGCCAATGGGTCCCATCATCTCCAGCAATGCTCGTGACTTCCCACCCAACTCAATGTGTGTAGTAATGCACCCCACACCCAAGTAAGTGTTTCCATATAGGGAAAGGTTTGGGACTCATCCCTTGTACTTCTTACAGGGTAAAGAACCCAGAAAGTTCTTTGCTGACCTGACTGTAATTGGCTCAGTGCCAGCACAGAGCATTGATTGGTTTGGAAAGTGTAAGTCAAAACCTATTGCTGATTTCATTGGGCCAAACAGCCCACCTGAACCATCAAATACTTAAGAAAGAGCACAAAGGAACTAAAGGGCTTTCTAGGGTGTCTTAGCAAGGTGCAGAAGCTTCTCAGGTACCTGTGCTCGGCTTTTATTTCTGTAAAGTTTATTATTTTTGCTTTATTAAACCTTTTGCTTTTACAAAACACTCCTGAAGAGCAGTCTCATTAATTATTGAAGCCATTTCCCTACAAAGGCTGGACCCTCAGAGAAATAGGAAAAATTCCTATCAATGTGCTCAGCCACGTGGAGCTGCAGAGGCTGCCTCATGGCCTGGCAGAGGACTGCTCTTCCCAGAAGGGGTAGCCAGGAGCCAGCTTGGTTTAGGGAACAGAGAATAATAAAAGGAAACACAACGAGCTGAAGTGCAATAGGAAGCGAGTGGCCGAACGAGAAAGACACCCAGGGAAAGTTGATGGCAAACAGCTGTGGGGCAGAGGCTGAGCAGAACCGAAAGCCTCAGCTCCATGGGCAGGCCGTGGTGAGCCAGCAGATACAGCCTGGCATGAGTAAATTGGTTTATCACCGTGGGAGAAGGTCATTTGTCACTTCAGGCAAAACCGGCGTGTCACAAATGGGAAACTGCGAATTCTCCGTGACATTGCACCGTGACGCAGAGAAACCACAGATGATACCAAGGAGACCAGCCAGGACTCTGGAGGAGCAGACATTGGGCAAGAAGAGAAAGGTCTTGACCCAACTACATCCCATGTTTAGGTTTAAGCAAGTAAAGAGCCACATTCATGTTCAAGTGCTTTAATGTTTTATTGGGCCAGGATTTTAAAAGTGTTGAAAGGTCTGTGTGAATCCAGAGCAGAGGCTCAGCTGAGAAAGAGGGAGGAACCAATCAGTCAGCACGAGAAGGCTGGAGATAAGGGATCGGTCAGGGACTGGTTTATATCAGCCAGGCTTCACTGGGGTTACGCAGCTCCTCAGCATGAGGAGCCAGAAATGGTTCTGCACGGACTAAATGCAGTCAGTATCTGTGCTAAATCAGGCATTTTAATGGGACTGGGGAGGGGTGAGTGCTGATTTCTTTGAGGAGAAAAGACATTGCACTCTCCTTGGACTTGTCATAGCTCTAGATGTCCCATCCCAGGACAGACAAGGTCATGCAGCAGCCAGGCTCTGTCTGTGTTGGATAGGGCTGGACATCCTCAGATGGGACACCCAGCAGTATGAGCTTGTGCTGCAGCAGAGGCTGAGGATTAATATTCCCTCCTGTGCCTCTAGGAAGCATTTAACATCCCTGAAAATCCCTCAGTGCAGAAGAGAGTCAGAGATGGGTCAGCATCTCCCACTTTTGGGGCTGTAGGTGCTTTGTACCCAGGACCAGCTCCTCCTGACAATTCCAAAGGGGGCATGGGAGGGAATGGGGACAATCCTGGGCTTTCCTCTACATTTTCCCACACATCACTGAGTTTTTGAGGTTGTTGCTGCTCCTCCAGCACAGAGCAAGCGACGACAAGTGTTGTCACCCTTGTGTTGCCTCCTCCTTGCACATCCAAGGCACCAGGCCAGCTTTGTACCTGGCGTACGTGTTGTATGTGTGCGTGTCCCCCTCTCCATGGGCTCAGGGATGCTTGCCAAGGGCGCAGGGCTTCCATCCATCCATCGCTGCTCTTTTGTGGACATCCGAGCAGTGAGGAGAAAGGCCCGGGCAGCAGATGTCGGCACAGCCTCCTCATTAGAGCTCGGAGTCCCTCTGGAGCACGGGAGGAGCCGCTCACGGGGCAGGCCGGGAGCGCCTTTGGGCATTGTCCCCGCTCCGGTGCCGTGCCGGGCCGCGGGTTCCCACAGCCGCGCCACAATGGAGGCACAACAGGCTCCTCTGGGGACAAAACCTAATCTGAGAGATACCGGCGCTGAGAAAGCTCTTCCTAAAAAAGACGCAGTCAAAAGCTCCTGGATGCCCTGTGTCCGCGGATACCCGATACACCCGCCGGCGGTACGATTACCTGCAGGCAGGCTTTGTCCGCTCTGGCTCCCCTGAATGTCACACTTGTTCCCAAATACCAGCGGGGAACAATGTGGGGGCAATGCAAGGAAAAGCCTCCTCTGTCCCTCCCAGTCTGAGAGTAAATATCAGATGCCAGCGGTGAAGGGGAGGGAGGGGAATGGTGAGAGCAGAGACAAAAAAGGAAAAAGCCGGGGGTTGAGAAGTACCTCGGTGAAACTGGGTCATGGCTATAGGGTGACAGGCAGAAAAGGGTCCCTGTTCTCGGGGAGGATGAGCAGATGCCTCTGCCCAGTGGCTCTTTGCTGAGGGCCTCGTGAGCAGGCAGGGCTAGAGGGAGCTGAGGAGAAAGGAAAACATAGAGGTATCTATGCCTGTCCCTCCAGCAACCCTGCATGGTAGGGTACCCTGCACTTCCTGTGGAGTGAGGTGCTTGGATAATCCCAAATAATCCTTCCTGGCCTCAGAGAAGGGCAGCCATGATGAGATCCAGCAGAGACTGGAGGGCAGTGAGTGATGCTGGATTTGGCTTCACTCTGCCACACTCAGACCCTCCTTGGCAAGAGACACCAACCACCTCCCTGGGGACAAAGAAGCTCCCTAGGGTCTCCCTCAGGAGCTCCCAAGTCTGCCCAGCTTCCAGACTCTTCATACTGCACATGAATGTGGTAGCCTCTTCCCCATGGACTGCCCAGACATGAGCTGGAAACAATCTGATTTTCCATCCTTATCTTCCCTCCCTGCTGCTGATGAAGTCAGGTCCTCCTCAGCCCTCTCTTTCCTGTAGGCCACACATGGACTCTTCCTCTCTCAGCGAGTCCCTTTGTCCCTCAGAGGGGATGTGTGTCCAGCTGAGTGTGCTGCTGGGCCAGCAGACTGGTCACTGCTTGTCCCATGTTCTGTCCCAGATGGGGAGGTGGTGGTGCAGGCATTCCCATGGTCCCTGGAGCTCGGGCAGCACAGGCAGGAGCCAGGCTTTATCAAAGACTTGCTGGGAAGGCAAACAAACCCTGTCACGGATGCGGTCAGTATTCGCTGTGCGTCCTCTCCAAGCAGCTGTGGGACATCCCCATTCTCTTCCCTGCCTGAGGCTGGAAGGGAAAAATCAGCTAAAAAAGCCTGTTTGTGTCAGCATGGCTGTCCTTGACCCCAGCAGCCAAGGGACACTGACCCCAGCAGCAGGTCCAGCCAGGGAAACAGGGCAGGAAAAGATGTTTTTCTAGGAATTCAAGCCCTGACCCAAACTCAGTGATGTTAGAGGCAGTTCTTATCAGGTTTTGGTGCAAACTTTTAACAAATCACTGAGAACATGAGAGGAGGCAGAGCAGCAGGAACAGAGGCAGATGAGCCAGAGGAACAAATCTGTCCAAGCACAAGGGACTGTAATGCCCCAAATCCTTCATTCTGTAGGTAACTGAAAAAAACCAGACATATTTTAATGAAATTGGAGAAGTGACTCAACAGTGTGTAGGATCCTAATGGGAGATCCCTTGTGAGGTCCTGGGGGCAAGGCTGGAAACATTCCAGCATGATTCCTTAGAGCAGTGGATTGGTAGAAGGGATCATAATGGGAAGTCCTCTGGTTTGAGTGACCCACTGAACAAGCCACAGCAGCGACAACTGCCACAGCAGGGACACAGGGGTTCATGCCTTGCAAGAGTTGATGGAAGACTTCCTGCAAGGAGAAGTCAACCCAAGGGGCAGCCCCATCTATTGCCAGACGGCCACACAGCGAGTGTGACTTTACCTCACAAGATAACAAGATTTATTCTGCTCCTTTTGATAGGACTTTGATTAAGGCTTCCATGCAAGGGCACTGGGGGTTCAAAGGGCTGAGGGGACAACACGGAGCAATGAAAATCAAGATTCTCTTGGCTTCGACCAGAGATTTATAGATGCTGTTTGTCTTAGAGCAACACTGTTGTGAACATCCAACTGCTCGAGACCAGACCAGAAAGGCAGAATCCATCAAAACCGCCGAGCTGAGCTGAACTCAAAACAAGCCTCAAGACCCCTGGCATCAGAGGAACCCAAACAGACCGTGCTGCCAGTGCTCACAGGGCCTTAGGGCAGCTGGCAGCGCTCCCAGCGCTGTGCCTCGCGCTCCGGACGGGATGAGCTCACCACGCGTTCAGCCTGGAGACCAAACCCCGCCTGGGAGGGCAGCCCATGTGTCTCAGGCTTGCTCTGACAGCCTGACAGGGCCAGTTTTACAGTCATTCAAGAAAAATGCCCGGGCTGAGTGGATGCAGCCGCTTGTTCCTGGTGATTTTTGGGTGATTTTTCAGCTCGGGCGGCTCAGCGGGGCGTTGCCAATGGGGCAGCACCAATGTGGAAGGGGTCCCTTGGAAATAAAGCTCAGCTGCAGGTGCTGTGAGGTGGATTTGTAGCTAAGGAGCCTTTGATGGATTGAACTCAGCACCAGTGAGCAATTTTAGCGCAGTATCAGGGGAGTGATCCCATCCCTTAGATGCCACCTGCACATCCAGGGCAGGAGGATCAGCAGGGGCACGTGTGCCCTGTGCACCCCCTGCCCAGGGAAGCCTTCCCACAGGATTTTTCACTGTGCTGACCTCATGGCTCCTATCAGCCTGTCCTTTTCCAGCTTCCTCTCCCTGAGATCTGGCTTTTGCTCCGTATTTCCTCTCGTGTTGGGCAATCACCTCAAGCCTCTCTCCACATTTCTAGAATTCTTGTTTATCTCCCTGAGTGGTGCAGGGCTCTGACGAGGCTCTGCTTTCCTGTCCTGCCTGCCAGTTCCAGACACAGTTCCTCTGTTTACCTATAACCCAAACTGGATTTGTTTGCTTTTTTTTTAATGTAAAACAACAACTCAATACTAAGAGGGATGTTTTCTTCTCTCCTTTGTACTCATTTCTCCATGGTCCCAGCCATCTTCTTCAGGTCTTGCCATCTGCAGAGGGCTTTTCTTCTCCCCTCTTCATAGGCAATGTATAAAATTTCTCCTGCAAATAGAAATTCTCATCTTGGAGGAGCCTGGAGTCTCCCAAAGTCTCTAACTTGTCACATACTGGCCACTATTGTTTGCAGGGAAGTAAAGACTTCGATCCCAATGGGACACAGAGGGGAAATGAAAATTGCTTTGCCACCCCCACCTCCCTGCACTCCCCCAATGACCCCTCTCCCCTCCCTGATCCCACACTCTTCCCTCACAAAGCAAACTCTTCCTGGATTATATTTTAATATCTGCAAAGCCTCGAGTTTGAAAGAAAAACAAATGTGAAACCGGCTCATGTGAAAAACAGAGAGATGGCCTCTGTCACTCCTGGGAGCTGGTGTAGGAGCCACATGAGGGGATCAGGGTGGGCAGAGTTGACAGACAGGCACTGTGTCAGACCAGGGACTGGGATATCAGGAGCTTAAACTGAAAAGAGATGGTCACACAGTGCAAGGGGAGAGGATAATGACAACAATCTTGGGAGCTCAGCTTTCTTTGCCCACACATTTCTGATTCATATCCCTGAGCGTTTATACATTTATTTTACATTCTCCTGGTAAAAGCAGTGAGGTGGCACTGCAGGGTTTCATGGCTGGGGACAGAGCACCAGTGGGAGCATGATCCTGCCTGCTGAAAAAACCTCTCTGCAGCAGCATCCCACCCTGCAGAGGCTAGGATCGAGCTGGAAACAAAGTCTTGCTGTTCCCTGAGCTCTTCTCTTTTGCATTTGACCCAGTTTGGGGAAATGACAGCTTGTCTGTGCACAGCCCTGGCCGAGGGAAGCTCCAGCCCTGGCTGGCCCTGGCTCAGAGCTCGGGCTCTGGGAGCCCCTGTAGAGCCCTGGTGTGTTTTTCTGTTTTGCAAAGGGATGGGGTTGTTACGAAAGGGAAGCAAGGTGAGAGATAACGATAGAATATGGTTTCCTCTTCCCTCTCAGCTGCCAGCTTGACTCCAGCCCAGGTCGGTAGTGGAGGACGCTGCTGCTGCTGCTGGGTGCCTGTGCTGCGGTGTGTGCAAACCTCGCCTGGCTGCCCGCCCACTTCCTATGGGGCAGGTGGCTGTGTCCCCTCTGTCCTCTCCGTGGGCTTGGCACGCTCCCTGCTCCCTGTTCCAGAGGAGCAGCCAACAGCCAGCTCGTTCCAGAATAAAAGCCATGTCATTCTGAGTGTAAAAAACAGGATAGCTGCTCAATGATGTCCTTTGTCCTCCTGAGTGGGCAACCCACACCTAGGATGCTATTCCTAGGTGGAGAGTGCATTTAATTGGCTGATGGAGCAACACTTGAAATAAACCCAAAAGAAATCCCCTTGACCACCTCCTTAGATGTGGATACTCCCATATAATACCCCCATGGTCCATCAGGGTTGGGAATGGGGCATGGAGGGGACCCTATGGGACAAAGGACAGCAGCTGTTCTGCAACAACAAGAGGAGCACTCGGTCTGTCGAGGACGTGTAGTTCCTTCCAAGAGTACAAAACGCGTTGCCTCCACCCTTCCTGATGTAAAACTTTATGAGCCATGGGGAACAGGAATAAGGAGTTTCCTCATTTTTTGCTCCCAGATTTTGATGATGATCACTGACCTAAGTTTTTTTCCCAGTGGTATGCAGAAATCCTGCTCAGTTCTCCACCATGTCTTGGTTTCCCAGCCTACAGAACGTTTGCTACTTGGCTGATCTTGTTACAGCAGGGCAACAAGTGACACAGGCTGTACCTCACAAACTGGGACAGCTGCTCCCAGAGCACTGAGCAGGGCTAAAATTGGTTATTTTTTTCCCTTCCAGATAATTTTCCTATATTTTGACTCCCTATTCTTTATGTAAGTAAAACCAGCTCTGGAGAAAGGCTCTTGGCCTCTCTTTGGGTGCTGTGAACATCTTTCCAACTCCCTTGGCTGGGGACCTCCTCACTGGGCTCTGTGTGTGAGACAGGCACAAGGGACAGGGGCAGGGACACTGGCTTGCACTGGCCAGCATGTCCTGATGTCACCTGGGCTCCCCAGGCCCCCTGCTCATACACGTGTGACAGTAACTTCCAGGGAACTGCTCAAAACCTCAAGGAGTGAGCAGCACTGGGTATCTCTGTGTGATATTCCAGCACATGGATGGAGCTGGATGTGTGCATGGGGTGGGGGCTAGACCCAGGCTGAGTTATCATCTAAAGGTTTCTCTGTCACTGACTGATCTGAGGAGAAATGTTCCCAATTCTCTTGTTGCCACATGGATTTGTTCTGTCTTGTCTGTGTTTTAGGGTTTAAAATATTCTCTTCCCAAAGGGATCATCTGTTCTTGGTTAGCTACCATGAGGCCACCCCACGGCACTGGTGGATTTCAATGGCTTGAAGGACTTGTCATAAAAGGCTCTGAGCTCCCCAAAGGCTTTTAAAAACCACATTTTTAATGAACTTTAAGAATTGGATCTGAATGCTTCTGAACAACGTGATCTTGGAGCAGCTGGGCTGAAACCTATTCATGTTGGAAAACCGTTGCTGCGTGTGCCAATATTGCAAGAGCAAATATTGACTTACAAGTATTGCATTTGCATCTATGAGGAATTCTCGCTCTCTTGTTGAGTACCAGTCCTTTTCACCTGCAGCCTTTCTCCTGAATAAATTGCTGCTGTAAATTCCACTGTTTGTTAACATCCTTGTCCTCGGGGTATGGGTGTGCTCTTCAGGCTTTCATGGAAACACAGAGGGAAGATCACCCTTTTAATACAGAGAATTACAATGTTTTCTGGAGAATTTTTGAAGTTCGTGTTTTCTGTTTTCAGTGGTTACCTTATACGCTCGTGGTTGAGTTCTGTGTGACTAATTCCTCCTTCATCTGCAGTTGGGCAAAACTATCCCTGTTCTCAAGAGACCTGAAAGACGAGAGCCTTGGGCTGGGAGGGAGGCAGAGTCCAAGCACATCCCTCACCTCTGGGGCAGCTGGAAGAAAATGACTCCAGTTTAAGCTCCACAGATGTCTCAGCTTCTCTGCCCACACGGGAGTGACAGCCCAGCAGCAGCAGAGCTCTGCTCTGCAGCCAGTGCAGGCTGCAGCCAGGTTCACTTTGAGATTTGTGCTTTGAACTGTGCGACAATCTTTTCACACTGATCTGAAATGATTGTTCTGAGCGCCCAGACCCACCAGGGTACTGCTCATAATATTGCTTATAAGGCCAAGAGCTGTTCTGTGACGGAGGCCACGGAGCAATTAAACTTGCCAAGTGCAAATTGCATTGCAGTGACCCTAAGAGCTCCTGTAGGGGATGAGGGGTGGTACAGGCTGGGGAGCAAGGAAGGCTGGTGGCTTCTTGCTGCCACCAGTGTGTGGATGGCAGTGGAGGAACCCTCGGATGTTTGCATTCACAGGAGGTGAGACACCTGCAGAAGTTACAGATCAGCTCCATCAGGGTCCAGCTTAGAGGGTGCTGTACATCAGAGTCAGATCATATATATTGAATGGCCTTCCCTGCCTAGGAAACTTCATGGCCTGGATGAAGGCTTCCCAGAGGATGCTGCAGAACAAGCAGAGCTCTGTAGGTTGTTGGGGAGAATGGGAAGGGGGGGTTAACACTGAGGTCTGTGAACTCATCCCTGTTTACAGCAGGTGGGTTGACACGATCTGCAGCACAATGCTGGGCTGAGGGGCAGCAGAGCTGCTGTGTCTTGGGGGGATAGTGGCACCCCTAAGCAAACCCTTCTCCCCCAGAGGGGAGGCGCTGGGGCCCTGCAGTGTTTCTGGGTCGCTGCAGTCTCAGAGGAGCTATTCAAGGGGAAAAACACATGCACATTCCTGAGCACAATTCCCGAGCACAATGGAGCGCAGCGCCAGACGATGCTGTGGTCCAGGAGCATCCTCGGAGGAGGAGAAGCTTTACAGGAATACCTGAAAGGGGAAGACTATAGTTAAACTTCCAGTTCCCCCAGAAGGTGGAAGACAATAAGCAGCCATCAAAAGGAATTTCCTGCCCATCTATTGTTTCTCTCTCTGAGTCCTGATCGTGCTTTGCACGTGGTCTGCAAATGGACAGACTTTCTAATTATAGCACCAGGTGAAGAGCTGCGCACGTGTTGTGTGCCAGAGCCTTGGAGCAGTCACCCAGCAGCTGGATGAAGGTGTTCCTTGCAAACCTTTGCGGCTGGCAGTATTTCTCTGTCTCACAGTTGGCCTCCGCAGCTGTCACAGTCTCCCCTTTCCATCCCCGGTGCCTGCACAGCTTTAATCCCGCTGGAGGCTGGTGTAGAGCAGGAGCTGTTCCCTACCCGTTTTTCAAGTACAAACAGCACATCTCCTCTCCAGGTTAGGGCACCCGACCTATCCTCCATCTCTGCCAGTCTTTATCTCATCCCATTTCCTGGCCCCAGCTTTTCTGTCCTAATTAAATGGTAAAAACACGTGGGATCCAGGCCAGGCACGAATGGTTTCAGCAAAGCAATTAGCCCTACGTGAGCGAGGAACAATTAGCGCGGCTCTCTGGAATTCGGCCATTGTGCGGCTCATTGTATATTTTTGCCTTAAAAGGGGGCCAGCGTGTTGGGAGGGGAGCGAGGGCCCCCGTTCGCAGAGCCGGGCTGACATTTGCACTATGTTAGTCATGCTACATGTCAACATTTTTGTGAGCTTTCCAAAAACAGAAATTCTAATGGGATGTTTTAATCCCATCTTCACCCCCGCACGTCCCCCCCCCGCCTTTTCCCCCTTTCAACTCCCACCTCCCTCCTCCTCCTCCCTGCCTTGCACAGCGCTAATACCATCCCCTCTCAGCTTTGGCTCCCGGAAACCGGGCGAAGCCAGAGCGGCGAAATTCCTATTTAAACTTGCATCACATGAAAAATGAACTGTTGCTTTTAATCCCTTTTTTGCAGCGGCAATGGGAAGGGAGCAAACAAATTTCCCAGGGGTGCAGTGGGGAAATTGGAAGGGGTGGGCTTTTGGAAACACCAAGCTGGGGGAAGTGGTGGGTGAATATTGACTCACTCATCTACCTTTGAAAAACCCCTCAGCAACTAAATTGGGACACCCTAAGGGCAAGGAAGGAGCCAAGAAGCTGTGGGGGCACAGAGAGAAGCCAAATTCCCCGGGAGCAACCAACATTTTGAAGCAGCCTTTGCAGGAGGGTTTCAGGGCCAGGGTGACACACATTTCTGATCTGGGTCAGATGCAGAGGTGTGCACAGGAGGCTGTGGGACCTACACAGGGCCAGCTGCAGGCCCTGAGATGCTCAGGTCTGAGCAGAGAGTTAAAATGCATCCCTGATCCTTCTGCCTGGCTCCTTCTCCCCAGTAGGCCTGGGAGACCTGGAGCTGTAGGTGGCTGTGACCAGGAAAAGAGTGGCCAGTGTCCCTCACAGAATGGGACCAGCTTCTGCATCAGACACGGACAAAAACATGAGATTTAGGGAGTTAAGGCAAGCACTGGAGGCTGGACTTGGGGTTCACTTGGCCTTTGTCCATTCAGTCCAGCCCAGTGTGAGATTTGATTCCTGCCTTCTCCTCGGGGTAATCATCAAACACTTCCCCTGACATCAGCTTCTGGCTCCTCTTCAGAACGGCAATGCAGAGAGGGACAGCTCACAACAGAGACATGGGAAAATCTGGGGCCAAAAAGAGTGAGAGGCCAAAAATTAAAGGCCAGGAGCTGCAAGCTCCACTGACCACACCTCTGGAAGGAGCTTGGGACAGGCTGGCCATCATTGACTGCAAACTGTGATCTCAGCTTGCTGTGCTCCTGCTCTGCCTGTACAGACGGACACGTACAGACCGACACGTGCAGGCTCCACGCACAGCCCACAGGGGAACCTCCCAAACAGGCACCAGCCCAGGGGACAGGGACCTTGGGGTCTCTGCCAATGTGACCTCTTGAGAAACTGAGGCACAGCGAGCTGAGCTCAGTCAGTGGAAATCTGCTGTCTGTCTGTCTGTCTGTCTGTCCAACTACTGGAGCACTGCTGAAGGCTCTGCCTCTGCAATAATCTAGTGTAGTAGAGGGTTACACATTCATTGCTTATTTAATTATCATCTTTTTCCACCCCAAACCCACACTGCCAGTTAGTCTAAGCAGAGTGCAACAGCAAATCTCCAGCCCAGGGCAGCTCTAAATCTCCCTGGTTTGCTCTCAGGGTCAACACCAAGTGAGGCACCTGCAGCCAGAGGCTGCTGCATCCAGCCCAGCACCCCTGGCTGTGTGACCCAGCCATGGCCCAGCAGCTGTACCCGTGGAGAGGAAGTGCTCCTGCCCACCAGCCCGGGGACATTGGGGTGACAAAGCCAGGTCTGTGAGGATAGTCCTCAGCTGTGCCAGGAGCTGCTGTTGGGAGGAGATGCACAGGCTGTGGGAAAGTGGGGTTACATCCAGCTGATTTTCCTAGTTCAAATCCCCTTTCTTTCATGTTTTTACCTTCATCCCATGGTTTTAACATCAAAATTCCAAAGGCAGGAGTGGAAAGCTCCCCTTGCCACCTTACACTGCAAAAACTCCCCTGAGATCAACCTCACCCGTGAAGTGCTGGGAGAGGCATTAAATCAGCAGTGGATGCCCCACCAGCCTCCCCTCTCCCCACATCCACCTCCCCTCCCCCGGGCTGAATAGGGAGCATGAGAAACCAGGCTGGGCAGGGACGGCCCCGTGCCCCTCGCTTTCTTTCAGGATCAGAGCATCCACGGAGCCGCTGGTGTTCCCCCAGCTCCTCTCCCCCCGCAACACCGGGAGCTGTAATCTGGAGGCAGCGGGCTTGGAGATGGAGAAAAATGCAGGAATGGGGAGGGGGAGACAGGGACCGTCCCTTCCCGCTACCACCACCGCCAAAGCCCCAAATTCTTAGACCTGGAGGAGTCACCACCAAATTCCATTCAACTGACAGAAAAGAAATCAAATCCTTTTAAAGAGAGCCCACTTTCCCCGCAAGAATGCTCCCTCGGCCTTTTGTTGCAGGGCTTTGCTTGCTCCCAGCAGCTCGGAGGAAGCTGCTCCAATACATTAACCAGTTTAACTTGCTCGTGACCCCCTCTGCCCAGCGCACAATGGAACTCCTCGCCCGCTTTTCTCCCTGGCTCCTTTTCAGCAGCTAAATCCCCCGCTGTTCCCTGCTCGCTGCCTCTCTCACTCAACCTTTCTCAGGCCTCTGCTTCAGCCCCGGGAAAATAATGACGCTTTGCATTTGTATAGCCCCCGGCCCCGTGGGATCTCGCAGTGCCCCGTACGGATGGAATCGTGTCCTCCCGCCCCGCCGAGGGGACCAGAAGCCCCCAGAGGTGGAGGGGAAAAGCGATGAAGGGTCTGAGGATAGAGGGGGCTTGCAGCAGGAGCTGGTGGTGCCAACGCTGGAGCACACCGGGGTTGATGGGCATGGGGACAGTTCAGCATCAGGAAATGCATCATAGGATCTGCCGGCCGGGCAGGGAGATGCTGACACGCTCCACCCTTTGCAGCCACCTCAAAGGCACTGCCAGACCCTCTGCTACAAGGGCACGAAGGTTTTATTTTGTCCGAAGGTGGTTAAAAAACGCGCGCTAGATGAAAAAAGCCGAGCCCTTGCCCTGGCCCTGAATAGCGGAGCCTATCAGACAATGGAAAGTTAACCAAACCCGCAACGGGAGCGCAGAGTTCTGCCGCGGGGCGCTGCCGTTTTCCTACCAGTAATTGATGCAAAATCTCTTTTGTGCCCTCAGAAAATCCCAGAAAGAAAAAGCGGGGGGGGTGAGAGGCAGACCACGGGCAGGATCCAGCTCCTGGGCCGCCCTCCTGCGACATCTCCCTCCCAAACCCGAGCCGCGCAGTTGGAGCTGTGGCCGTCCGGCCGCACGTCGGGGCCGAGCCCCGTTAAATAGCCCCGACAAAACGACAGCGGCGAAGTCGGCGCCTGACAGAGCTTTTAACCCCTGTCCGACGGAGCGCGTAAATCGCCCCGGGCAGACAATGCAGCTTTGCAGCTCGAGCGCGGCATTTCTCTCGGATGACCTGAACACTTTATTACTGGGGATTTATTAACCATTTTTAGCAGCCCTGAGAACCTGGGAGCCTCTTAGGGACCACCTATTGAGTGCTGGGGTCAGGCTGCGAGCAGGGGCGATGCGGAGAGTTTAAACCAATTTAAACCGACCTAATGCCGTGGTATGGTTTGAAAGGGAGATGCCCCACGTGCAGCCCTGGGTTTGGTGCGGGGCTGAATCCAGCTATCTGCAGTGGAAAACTAGTCTGGAGTGTCAGTGAAATTAATCTGAAGTGGGAGCGATGGTATCCTTGAGATTTGGGGGATTTGAGGAGAATGTTCTGTGTTGGGAGCATCCCTGTGGAGTCAGGCAGCGTGGGGAGCACAGCAGCACCCTGCAGCCATAGCGAGCCTCACCTCGCATCTCAGTGCGGGGAGATGTGGACTCTGCCCAGAATGGGATCCTTTTTGGGAGAGAAAGTGCCCCTCCCTGCCCAGCCTTGGCATCCCTTCTGCAGAGCAGCTGTGACAGACCCCATCACCCCTGCCCCCTGCCCCTTGTGTTTATGGGGCACCCGAATTCGTCTGGTCCTGGAGTCACCCCTGTTGGGCTTTTTGTACCCCCAAAATTTTCTGAATGCCAGTGAAAAGGGCACCAGACATTCCTGGGACCATCCTTCCCATGCCCACTCCCCGCCCCTCAGGTGCCACTGAGGGGTCAGCAGGGTGGTTGCTCCCACCATCGTTTCCCAAGGGAGACAGAGCCTGGCTGCCGACACCCACGTGGCAGGTGAGGCCGAGCCAGGAGGCGAGGCGCCTGGAGAGGAAATCTGTGGGGATGCGGCCAGCGGCTGGACAATCCCGGAGGAGTCTCGTTCTGGCAGGACAATGCTGCTGGAAGAACAACTTCCCCTCCCCGCGGGCCCTGGGCAGCGGGACTGAGCCGAGCGGCAGAGCCGGGGTGGGTTACGGGCAGGGCTGGGAGGCTGGGACAGCCCTGGTGCCGACAGCGGTGGCAGAACAGCGGCTCCTCAAGTCCCTGCGTCCCCGGGGGCCGGAGCACACAGATCCCGGCGCACACAGAGCCCGCATTGTCACCGGACCCCAACATCTGGCCACAGCGCGTGTCCCCAGCCAGCGCCGGGGCTGCGGGAGTGGCAGAGCAGCTGGTCGGGGGGAAAGTGCCTTTCCTCCCCTTTTGGCTCCTGGAGAAAGGGGCTCTTTCTTCATTCAGGGTTTTGCTGCTCGGGCTTTTCAGCTGCCTCTCGAGCCGCGGTTGCTGTGCCATCGGGTTGGAGACAAAGGGCGCCCAAAAAAATAAAAGCAGATTGAGACTGGAAGGCTGGGCAGCAATAGCGGGAAGTGGGGAGTGTGGGATTCGGTTCCTGTGTTTGTACGGTCTAACTGCCTTTTTTTTTTTTTTTCTTTTATTATGGGAGGCTTCTTTGGCAACCCAGGTCTGTCTCCAGATGTGGGCAATGCCCTGCAAAACCAAACCCCACTGCTTCCCCCAGCTTTTCTAGCCTGGGATCACGGTTCAAGTGCTGACCAGGAGAATGCATAGCCTGAAAATCAAGAGGAGGCAAATGCTGGGGCTTGCCTGAGGAAGCAGTTTCCCTGCTTTATCCTGCCTGGTATTATGGTATTGTTTATCCAGTGCCAGAGATGAATGGAGCACGTGACAGCAGGAAAAATGCAAGTTGGACAAGGTCCCTGCCCAAAAATGCAGCAGCCCCTGATTATGGCATTACATTGCAGCCCAGGCCCAAACCCAAATCCGCCTCCCTGTAGCAGCGCAGTCCCTGGGAAAGAAAACCCCAAGAGCTCGCTGAGACAGAGGGTAAGGGGGGAAAAAGGCCCCGGGATTCGGCGCCAGGAAAATATCAAGCTGGTGGAGCATCCAGGACCAGATTTCAGCCCAGTTTTCTCCTTCAGCCACCACTTCTCCCACTGTCTGGCTGGAAAAATGGAGTGTCATTTAAAATGTGATCGTTATCATGATTAGTGATCACTGGGGGTGGGGGCAGGGGGCTGCTTGGTACCTATGGAACATTTATTTTCAGATATCCCAGCACTCTGGGGCTGTCCATCATCTTCAAAGCACGGTGCTGTGCCCGGGATGAGGCTGGTCAAGTCTGGGAGCCTCTCCAGGTCTCCCTGAAGGATGGATGAGAACAGACGCTCCTGGCTCCCTGTCCCCAGATTTACCCACCAGAACGGAGCTTGGTGGAAGTGAGAGGCGTGCAGTGGTTTTTTTTTGGGGGGGGTTTTGGCGTGTTTGTTCTCAATTATGCTTTGCCTCAGAGGAGATGGATGGGACGATGCCCGGAGTTTGGTCAGGCTGGGCAGATTTCTGGAAACCTCTTGGACAGGGCTGTGAGGACAGCTCGGTGCAGGGCTTTGGGGAACGGGGATGGGGATAGAGCAGCGAGCGATGCTCCCAGCGTGCTGGGGGCTACAGGGGACCAGAGAATCCCCGTGCCGGGGTATCCAGGGGAAGGGAGAAGGAGGAAGCGCCGGGACCCTGCCCGCACCCAGCCGTGCACTCCCGGAGATGCGCAGGGCAGAGCCCGGGACCGGGCGGGACCGGGCAGGACCGGGCTGGCGGAGCCGGGACGCGTGTAGGGGCTGGCGGGGAGGACGCGGGGGTCGGAGGGGCGCGGGCGGTCGGCGGGCAGGGCCGGGCGGTGCCCACGCCCCGCGTGGGGCGGCCCCGGGTCCGTCCCTCCCCGGGCGGGGCGGGCGCGGTTTAAAGGAGGCGGCGCGGCGGGGGCCGGCGGTGGCGGCGGCGCGGAGAGGCGAGGAGCGGAGGATGCTGAAGAGCTGCGGGAGGAAGCTGCTCCTGTCCCTCGTGGGCTCCATGTTCACCTGCCTCCTGGTGCTCATGGTGGAGCCGCCGGGGAGGCCGGGGCTGGCCCGGGGGGAGGCCGGCGGGGCGCAGCGGGCGCTGCAGAGCCTGGGGGCGGCGGCGGCCGTGGCTCCCCCGGCGGCGCAGGGGCCGCCCGGGCTCCGCAGCTTCGCCGATTACTTCGGGCGGCTGAGCCGAGCGAGGCGGGAGCTGCCCCCCGCCCCGCCGAGCCCCCCGCGGCCGCCGGCAGAGGACATCTCCCCCCGCGATGTCTTCATCGCCGTCAAGACCACCAAGAAGTTTCACAAGGCGCGGTTAGAGCTGCTGCTCGACACCTGGATCTCCCGCAACCGCGACATGGTAAGGGATGGGGACAGGGATGGAGCCGGGGCTGCTCCGCACCGCCGGCCGCGATGGAGCGGCTCGGGACGGGCTGGAGCCCACGGTCCTGGCCCTTCGCTCTGTGGGATCCGGGTGGTGCCGTGACCCAGTAAATCCCACCTCCCCTTCCCTTTTCCCCCATATCGCTGAGCCGGGTGATATTCCGAGGCTGGCCGGGCTGTTCTGCAGCCGGCTGTGTTTTCGGGAGGGTGAAACGCAACGTCGCACGGGGAGTGATGGAGAGAGCCTGACCTTGGCTCCTCACACTCAGAAGCCTCCCCAAACTCTGCTCTGGGGTCCTTTCCGCTGAGCACCTCCCATGGCAGAGCTGGGCTGAGCTGCGTTCCGCGGGTGAAACTGAGGCACGGTGTCGGGGTGCCACAGTCCGGGGATGCCACAGTCCGGGTCAGACCCCTGCAGTTGTGCTGCTCAAAGGACACTCGGTTTATCAGCCCAGGGCTGGGGAAGTGCCGGGATGTGCTGAAGCTCTCGGTCTCCTTGCAAGGGGCAGGACTGGAGTGGCTGGGAGCTCTTGTGGGTCTGCCCCAGCTCACCCACACCGGGGCAGCTCCAGCGAGTCTGGTTCCTGACCTTACTGATGTCCTGCCCAGAGTTCTGGCAGTCCCTTACTCTGCCCTTCAAGTACTGAAGCAAAACTCAAAAGGAAAAAAAAAAAAAAAAAGAAAACAAAGCTGTTTCCTTAGGAAATGTGCTTTGCCATTTGCTCTTAAGACACTTTTTCTACCCTTAGACAGCTTCCCAAAAGTAAGTTATGTCTGGTCTTAACCTTTTCTTCCTACTGTCTTCACGTGTTTCCTCCTGGCCTGGAACTCAGTTTCTTGCTTGCAAACTGTTTTCCTTTGGAGATCTGGAGTGGCTGAGGGTGGAGGAGGCCTTGGGGGAAGGATTAACCTGCCCCTGCCCTCCTCACCCCAGTCTGCTGGACCTTGTGGGGTCTTGGATCCTGCACTGTACCCCAAGAATTATCTTGCTAATTTTTGCCCCCCCCCCCCGTGAATTGTGTTTTTTGTTTTGTTTTGGGTTTTTTTGCTCATGTTTCCTGGGCTTGGCAGTGGATCTGCCACTTCTCCTTGGTCCAGTTATTTAATGGAAACCTCTTTTATGCTCTGCTGTCACTGCGAGGGGGTGGTGAGTGGTGGTGGAGTGAAACGCTCTTTGAGCACCTACAGATGATCCTGGGAATGGCTGCTCTTTTTTTTTTTCCTTCTCCTCCCTCTTGTGAGCTCCGGCTTTCTTCTTGGGGTTTTTTGTTGTTGTTGTTGTGCTTCGTTTGTCCGTTTGGATTCCCAGAGCCCCAAGGCTCGGCTCTCACGCTGTCCCCCTGGGCAAGCTAACAAAGCCCCTTTTCTCCTGGCGCAGAGAAAAGGCTTCGCAGCCTCTTGTGTGGCACTTTCCATGGGAACGAGGGAGCCGGAGCCGGCCGTGTCCAGGTCAGGTTGCCTAGAGATGAGGGCCACGAAGCCAGGGGGGCCGCAGCCCGGTGAGGTGCCTGCCTGACAAGCCAAGCCGCTGAGTGACGGCTCTTGTACAGCACTTGAGGACAAGGAGCTGCCGAGAGAGCTGGAGGCAGCACAAACTCCTGCGGGGCCGCGGGGCAGAGGGGATGAACGCGCTGCTGGAGCTGATTGGCTCCGCTCTTCCCACCCCGAGCCTCGCTGTCTCTGCGAGGCTTTGAGGAACCCTGGGCTTCCCCAAACTTGGCATCAGGTCGGGCCTTTTTGCCTGCAGAGTGTGGGGTTGGTGCTGTGGGGCTCTTTTCTGTTGCCTCCCTGCAGTTCCTGCATCTCTCCCTTGCCTGCCCCCCGGTTTCCATGCCGGGAGGGTGATTTGGTGGCAGCGGGGCACTGCCCCTGCTCAAACGTCTCTCTTGGTCTGAGTCAGGCCTGTCTCTGCTCATCCTCTCTCTCTGGTTTCACTAACGGTGCTCAGCCATGTGAGCCGCCTCGCCAACGTGGGGAAGTTCCTGCCCAGGGGCTCAGAGTCTCCCTTGCCCGACGCTTCGTCTCTTTCTCCCGATCTCCTCTCACTCAAACCTCAGCCCCCCTCTGGCTGTTCATTATCAAGGCAGGAGGGATGCAGACACGGCCGAGAAGGGGTTAAATGCAGCAGGTAGCTCCTGCCTGGGCCCGGGCAGATAGGGGGAACAGCCATTGTGTCCTTCCTTGGCTGCTCTTTGTTCTGCCCACAATAGTCCCGGTTTCCTGCCCTCTGTCACCTCCAAGACACTGCAAAGGGCACCCCCTTCTCCTTCCTGCCTCTGCACAGGGAGAGCACATCCCCATTCCCTTCTAAATCTCCTCTTTGGGTTGCACAATCCAGGCCGGACAAGCTGCTTTTGGAGGAGTTTTGGGTTTCCCCCTCCTTGCTTTGGGGAGAGTTTCCAGCTGTCTCAGCATCCTTAGGATGCTGGAGCGCGGGCTGGGGAAACTTTGCACTTGAAAGGAAAGAGAGGGCGGAGGAAAATGGCCATTGAGCAGAAATCCTGGACAGGAGCGAGCCCAAATCCCCTGCATTCATGCCCAGTCGGGTGATTTGGGGCGGCAGAGTGGCCAAAGACACCTCTGCTGTCCCTGGGGTTACCCTGAAGGCGGCTGGGTGTCCCTGACGCACCCCGGAGGCATCCAGGCAGCTCGGCACACGCCTCGGAGCCCGCCAGGGCTCCAGCCCGGGCCGCCGTCCCGGCAGCGTGGGATCCGCTGGCTGCCTCCCTCCCGCTCGGCGGCGCGGTAATTGCAGGCTTTGAAAAATTCCTGCTCTCGGGGCAAAGGGAACGGCTTCGCCTTCCAAAGAGCGCGCTCCTCTGATGGCGGCTCCCAAATTTCTCTAGCACCTTGGCCAGGGTCCCCACCCACACGCCGGAGTGTGCTGGACTGCCAGCCTCACTCTCACTCCGACCAGAGCTGCTGGGATCAGGGACCGCTCATCCCAAAGCAGCCCCGCGGTGCTGCTGCCTCCCCCCAGCCCTGGGCTGTGTGCCAGGGCCTGCTGAGCACCGCCGAACCCGGATCGTGGGTGAGGGTCCCTCCCTGCTGTCCCCCGGGACAGCCTGTGTGGGTTTAAGGGGTGGGGGCCCCTTAATTGCCCGTCCCGAACGATGCCGCTGTCCCTGCCCATAAAAGCCCCGGAGCCGGTGAGCGGCGCGTGGAGCACCAGGCGGGAGGGTGGGGGACCCTTGCCACACAATGAGCTCATTGTTTTTGAGGAGGTTATTAAAAAATTATAGCATTTAAAATTACAGTGGAGGATTCTTCCTCTTGCTGGAAGTAGCAAGGGGGAGGAAGGGCCCGCGGCCCTGCAAGCCCCTTCCCCGCCTCTGCAGGTCCCAGCCCTGGGATCCTGTGCCAGCACAGACCTGCCCCCGGCCCTGGGGAAAGCCACCACCCTGGATTGGGGCTGCTGCCATGGTGGCACGCTGCCACTGCAGGGACATCGCCATCACACTGCTCCCAACTTGTTGAAGAGCAGTGGGGATTTTCCCCCCTAAACCCCGAGGCTGGAGGGAAAAGAACATTTACTGTGGGGGACACAAAGCTGGGCAGCTCTGGCAGCATCCTGACTGCTCCAGAGCCCATCTGGAGAGTGAGGCCCCCCCAGCCAGCACTTCTTTGCTGCCTCCTTTCCTCTGCCCTAAGTGGGGTGGCTGTGAAAAGGGTGCTGGAGTGCTCCATCCTCTCCCACATGGGGAAGTGAGATGTGGCACAGGGTCAGGGTTTGTGCAGGGTCACGAGGTGCCTGCCTGGCTGAGGTTCCCCTTTTGGTGTTTGTGCTGGTGGGATGGTGGCAGGCATGGGGCATGCTGAGAGTGTGTCACCCCGGGATGTGACAGAACCACTCGGCCAGGCAGCGCTGAGAGGGCCAGGGTGACCCCGGGGTGGCCCTGGCTGGTGGGACACCATGTGCAGCACCCAGCCATGAGCAACCCATGAGCTCCAGCAGCGGAGGGGAAATGAGTCACCCTGAAAGGAGAAATGTAGGGGAGGCAAAAAAAAAGAAGAGCCCTCCCCAAGAGTGGGGAGGAGGCAGTGGGGGCTGCCGGCGGCTGCCTGGCTCCTGAGCCCGTTCTGGCCGCGGGGATCCCGGGTGCCGCTCAGTCCCGGCCGCGGGGCCGTGCATTGTGCGGGGCTGCGAGGAGCGCTGGCAGCTATTGTTCGGGAGGGATTTGGCATCCTGTGTTTCTTGAAGCTGCAGTTCTGAGAACAATGAGGTTTCCTGCAGGGGCTGAGGGGGAGGGCGGGGGGCAGCGGGGCCTTCCTCTCTTGCACCCTGCAGGAAAAGTTACCTCAGGGGGGGTCCAAGAGCTCCTTGCACCCCTCGGTGCCGTGGCTGGTGCAGGGGCCAAGTGGGACAGAGGTGGGTGTGAGGGCTGGGAGTGCTTGCTGGCCGTGCTGGGTCTGGAGGTGCTGGTTTATAGGTGACAGCTCAGGGATGTTGGCTGCAGTGTTCACTTGCACCACGACAAACTGGATGCTGCCCTCATGTCTGGCATCCCACATGGGAGATGCCAAAGGTGGATTCATGTTTTTACTTGTTCTCATCCTTTCCTGGCCTACCCCCTCCCAGGCTTGGCTGTCACCTCTGCTCCTCTCCCCTGCAGCCCCAGGTGAAGGGCCATGCAGGCAGGGTGCATCTCCCCTCCAAGAAACACAAATTTATTACAAAATTAATTTTTAAAATGAAGCCTTTAATTGTTTTTGTTTTAATCAAATGTCATGGTGGGGTTGGGAGGGATGTGGGAAACCTGTGAGGCCCCAGTAGGTGCCCACATGGGGTGACTTGCAGCTGCGTGCCCCTGTCCCAGGCCCTGAGGTGCCACCTGGTCCACCAGCACCAGGAATATGACAGGGGTGTGTGTGGGGAGAGGCCGAGGGGAGATGCCTCGGTAGGATGAAACGTTTCGGTGCAGGCGAGTAATAAACAATTGTCCCCGTGGTCTATTTATAGAGGCTGAGTGCAGATTAGTTGTGGGGTTATTTTTGGAGCAGCTGAAGGCAGTTGCTGGACGGCGCTTCTGAGCTAATCAAGCAAACATTTTCTGTCTCGCCTATTGCAGGCTGTGTGTTCCCTGGCCCCCTCCTGGAGTGCCAGCCCCCCTGTGGGATGGGGTTGTCTCAGGCATCCTTGGATGCTGTCCAGCTGCCCTGGCTCAGTTTGTACCCCAAGCAGTGACCTGACCCCTCTCTGAGCACCTGGGGGAAATGGGGACCAGCAGCTGTACCCAAAGCTGGTTGAGGGTGACACCCCCTTCTCTACACACAGTACTGAGCTGGTGCCATCCCAGCAGTGATGTGTCCATGGAGACACAGCAATCACGGGCATCCTTGGCTCTGCAGCTGATGTGTCCCCGTCCCCCAGCTGTCCCCTCCTCACCGGTGCTTCCCTTTGCTCAGAGCCTTCCTGACCTCTGGCCCTCCCCACAAGGCAGGCGGGCACGGCAGGCTGTGCATTTGTGAGAACTTGCCTTCCCACCTCCTCCATCATTTTTTTCCCCCCTACTTTTTCTTTTCTCCTTTTCAAGCCCCAAAGGTCACTTGTAGCCCCATCCCCTCCCATTGAGCCTCGCTGCAGCTCTGGGCTCTCCCCACCAGCCCCGGCTGGGGACCTGAGCAAACAGGGCCGGGTTAACCAGTGCAGCTGTATGCTAATGACTGCTGCCCGCTTAACTCTCCTCACTGAGTAAAGTCAACCCCACTATTGTACCCAGCTCCTCAAACAAGCCACAAAACCCCAGCGCGTTCCCGGGGCCGGCTGCGGGGTGGCACCCAATTTCCAGCTCACTTGTAATTCATCATCCCCAGCGCTCCATCGTCCCCCCTCTGCTGCCTCCTGCCTTCCCCCTCGGCCCTTTTGTCTTTCTTCCTTTGCCCTTTTGTGCACGTCTGGTTTTTAATAGCGCTTGGCAGCTGGTTGTGGTTTCTCTCCTCCAGCTTTGTTTGCTGCCCGCTGATTGATGGCGATGCCTTTCCCACCCCCTGCTCTCTCTCCTCCTGCTTCTCGTCCTTCCCCAAATCCCAGGCCCAGAACAGCCCCTCCAGTGCTCCTTCCTGGGTGACATATGCCAGGAATTAGCTGTGTAAATAGAGAAGTGCAGCCGGGCAGGCAGCTCAGGGGCCTGGGGAGGAGATGGGGTGCTGCCTGGCACTGTGGGATTGTGCTGGGATGGGGCAGCGGGGGACAATCCCCTCCTCGGGGCTGGCAAGTGACACTCACTGGCACCGTCTCAGCCCCCTTGGGTAGGACACAGGGGCAGAGAGGGGTCGTGGAGGTATTGCGCAAGTGGCCAAGGACAGCCACGTGCTGTTGACACAGGTGGGGACGCGGTTGGGAGCCGGCGCCGCGGGCAAACACACCTGCCTGGGCGGCTGCTCCGGCAGCCCCGGCCACGCGCGCCGGCTCAAGGCTGAAATCCCTGCTCAGATCAGGCCGCGCTCTGCACCTGCTCCCCTCCACGCCCCTGCCTCCCCTTGTGCTGGGGACAGCCCCTGTGGCCCCCAAAATCTCCCTGCCAGCTGCTGCACCATGCAAAGGGGAAGAGGATGGGGATGCCTCATGCTGGGGCTGGGGTTTGCTCCCAGGGGAGCTCAGCACCCTCCTCGATCTGAAGCTGGGTGTGTTGTGTGGGTGTCTGGCTCTCCAGTGCCACTTGGGGTTGTGACAAGGGGTAGAAGTCACCACCAGCCTCCTGGAGGAGCTGACCCCAGGTGCTGCCCAGGGGTGCTGTGTCACACCCAGAGCCACACAGTCTCAGCCCCTCGGTCCTCAGAGGTGCCTCGTCTTCTCTTTCAGACCTTCATCTTCACTGACGGGGAGGATGAGGAGCTGAAGAAGCAAGCACGTGAGTCTGTGGCTCTTGTTCCTTTGTGTGTGTGACCTGGCCAGGTCCCCTTAAAACTCCCAGCTGTGGAGCATGGTTGGTGTGGGGCCTGTCCTGGAAACTCTGAAAAAGCCCTCACCACAGGCACCTGGGTTGAGAATGACACAATTTGTTTCACTGGTAATGCTTAAAGCACCCTCTGCCTGGAAGCCCCATCTGGGGACAGGTTTACTTCCCAGTCAGCCCAGCCCATCCCCTGCATGGTGCTGCTGGGGATCACAGTAACAGGGTGGGTGCCCTTGCACCACTTTGTCCCTGGGGCGAGCTGGGGTTGATGGCAATGTGGACAGGGTTTTTCATGGGAGCGTTTTCAGGGCTGGTGGTCTACTCTCCACCAAATGCAAATTTCTCCATTTCAGGCTGGGAGGTGATTGTCTTTGGGCTGGAAAAACAAAATAGGGCAGGATTTTTGCTACCATGTGCTGGGGAAGCTCAGGGCTCACAGACACCCTGGGCAAGGTGATGTGGGGTGGCATCAAGCTTAAAACATGGATAGGGCTGATCTACATTGCACCTGCTGCATCCACATTCCTTATTCATCCCTTCCCTTCTCTCACATGGACACTAAAGACATTGCCCCAAAAATTCATCATTTGCCCAAAACAACAGTATGTGGGTCACTCAGCATTGGGATTATCCATGAGTTTCTATCCCTTTGGCACACCTGGGTCATGTGTGGTGAAGTGTCACTGTTTGAGTGCGTGGGGAGGTGTGGGATGCACCAGTGCTGGGGTTTGACCCCTCTTCTTTCCCCACAGGAAACGTCATCAACACCAACTGCTCTGCTGCCCACAGCCGCCAGGCCCTGTCCTGCAAGATGGCCGTGGAGTACGACAAGTTCATCGAGTCTGGCAGAAAGTAAGTGGTGCCCAGGGCTGCTGTGGGGGACAGCAGACAGCATTTGTGTTTTTGGGGTTGTACCTCAGTGTGGGGACTGGGAGCTGCCCCGGCTGGGTGTGACACTGCTGTCACTGCAGGTGGTTCTGCCATGTGGATGATGACAACTACGTGAACGTGCGGATGCTGGTGAAGCTGCTCTCCAGCTACCCCCACACACAGGACATCTACATTGGGAAGCCCAGCCTGGACAGGCCCATACAGGCTACGGAGAGGATCAGTGAGAACAAGATGGTGAGACTGGGGAGAGTTTGGGGCTGGTTTAACTTGGGCTGGGTGGAGAAGGAGCTGTTGTCTCACTGTGTTGGCTCCTCTCTCTCGCAGCATCCTGTGCATTTCTGGTTTGCCACGGGTGGAGCAGGGTTCTGTATCAGCCGAGGGCTGGCACTGAAGATGAGCCCTTGGGCCAGGTAAGAGCATTGGCATTGCTCTCCCATGGGGACTCCTCATGGTCCCCAGGGCACAGAGAGGTGACATTTCTGGGGATGGGTGCTGGACCATGTCCCACAACCTTTCTCTCTGCCTTTTTGGGGGTGTCTGCAGGGGGTTTGGAAACAAGCTGGGAAGGGCTTTATTTCCCCCAAAGTGACTTTTAATCAGAGCTGGGCACCCACTGGGCAACCCCAGAATCCTGCAGGGTGCCCGCATCCCCTGGGCTTTGCTCCTCTGCAGCCCCTCTCTGTCTCCCCGCAGTGGGGGTCACTTCATGAGCACTGCAGAGAAGATCCGCCTGCCCGACGACTGCACCATCGGCTACATCATCGAGTCCGTGCTGGGCGTGAAGCTCATCCGGAGCAACCTCTTCCACTCCCACCTGGAGAACCTCCACCAGGTGCCCAAGTCGGAGATCCACAAACAGGTACCCCAAACTGTCACCTAAATATTGGGCAGCACAGCTAAGATATTGATTGATGTGTGACCAAAACAGCAGAGGGGAAAAGCCTCATCAGCTCATCGCTGTGGGATAATGCAAAGTGCCACTGCAGGCTTTGGGAAATGGGGTGAATTTTGCAGCTCCCCTTTCCTCTGCTTGATCCTCATGGCCATGTGGGCCACTTCACCCCTCTGTGCTTGCCCCCCAGGTGACGCTGAGCTACGGCATGTTCGAGAACAAGCGCAACTCCATCCACATGAAGGGAGCCTTCTCTGTCGAGGAGGACCCATCCAGGTGAGATGGGGGTCCCTGTCCCCCCCAAACCGGGCTGCCATGGGGCCACCACCGTCCCGTGCTCAGCTCTGCTCCTCTCCTCCGCAGGTTCCGCTCCGTGCACTGCCTGCTGTACCCAGACACGCCGTGGTGCCCCACCAACATGGTTTACTAGGAGGTGCACGTGCCCTCCAACCTCGTCCCGAGTTTCCCCGGTATCCGACGGGCGTGCGGGACCTGCGTGCGGGTGTGTGTCGGTCCGGCCTCGCCGCCAGGCGGATGGACGGACGGACGGACGTCGTTGCTGTGGTATTGCACAGTGTGTGTGTGTACTGAAGGCTGCTGTGCGGCCCCTTGAGCCCTGCCCTGCCTGCCCGGCTGCCCGTGCCCGCTGCCTGGTCAGGCCGGGATGGTGGAGAGGGACGGGAACTGAGCACTTAACCACTGGGTGCCCCGCGGCTGGCGGGCCCCACGCCATGCGTGGGGAGCGGCCGCAGCGCGGGGCCCTGCCCCACCCCGGGCTTGCTTCTCCTTGATTTTTTTTTTTTTTTTGTCCCTTTCAAATGTTAAGTTTTTTTGGTGTGTTCTTCTTCCTTTTTTTGCTTCTACCCTCCCCCCCCCCCCAACCTGTTCTCATAATCCCTCACCTGCCCCATCCTCTCTCCCAGTCCCAAAATCTCAGCAGCGAAGCTCTGGCTCCCAGTTTGGGTGAGGAGCCCTGTGAGTTCTGCTCCCTGGCTTGGCAGGCAGAGGTGGGCAGGGGAAGCCTCTGGCCGTGGCAATGGCTCCTCCAGGGCCCTGCAAAGCTGCTGGGTGCTCAACAGCCTCACTGGAGGGAGACAGGGGTGGGCTGGGAGTTGGATGTTGGTGTTCACTCCATTTCCCAGAGCAACCCCTCATGGGTGCAGTGCTGCCAGCAGCATCGGTGGATTAACTATTTATAGACAGGTGTAAAGACTTTCTATAAATACTGGCATGGGAGGAGGGCTTTTCCAGAGCTGCCACAGTGGGGTGGGCACCGTGTTTGTCCAGGGTCTCCCTCCAGTGCTGCTCGGGCAGCCCTGCAGCTCTGCAGAGGAACACCTCGAGGTCTGGCCAGGAGCTGGACACCCTGTGGGTGTCCCCTGCAGGGCCAGAGCATTCTCCAGCCTTGCCTTGGCTGTGGGTGCTGCCCAAGAGGCACCTGACCAGCTGGGCACCTGCTACAGGCAGGCAGCATCTCCCAACCCTCCCATGGTGCTCTCCCTGATGGAGAGGGATTTATCCAGGGAGGGAGAGGGACCCTGCATCCTCTGAGAGCTGCCCTGCCTGCCAACACCAGCCCTCTCTCTGCCCCTGGGCCAAGCCAGAGCTGAACATTTCCAACTTGAAGCTGAGTGAAAATAGCCCATAATGGGTGTGTTGTAAATATGTTATTGAGCCAGTATTTTTTTTACTGCGCCTTTTTTTAAGAAAAAAAAAACCACATTGAGAAATATGTAGATTTTAAAATGCTTTTTATACATTTTCTGTGGATCAGAAAAAGAAAAATCCCTGACCTTTGATAATCTGTTTAAGAAAGAAAAAAAAAATTGCGATGTCTTGTAACTATCACTTACCTTAATTTATATGTTCCAGTATCTGGAATGTCACTCTGTGCTTTTTTTGTAACTAGGATGTGTTTAAAGCAATAGATGTGGGAAGGGGAACCAGCATGGACGGTGTGTTCTCAGGGACCTGAACCCGATCTCTGCCACGGGGTTCCCGTGGGAGAGGTCACCAATAAAGTGGCTTTTTTTGCTGACCACAGTCACCTGGTCCCGGGCTCCGGCGTCTCTTTATGGATGTGCTGCTCCGAACACCCCTTGATCCCCCGCAGATGTTCTCACCTCCGGCCGAGCTCTCAGGGCTGCCCCGAGGAGGGGCTGCTCCTCCATCCCATTTTTTCCCACGGGTACTGGGATCCTGTTGGCCATTTGCATCCCAGGGTGTGAGGGTCCTCTCCTCCTTCCCCTTCCCAAAAGGCTCGGACGGGGCTTGGCACCTCAGGGCTGGTTTTTCCCAGGCTCGGCGGTGGGAGGGAGGCGGTGGGGATGAGGTGAGAGCCGGTTGTTAGCAGGGTGTTGTTAACAGCCGGCCTGGCAGGCGTGTGCGTGGGAAGGTTGGGGGCTGCGGGGGAGGAGCCCCTTCCTTCCCAGCCATCCCCTCACCCTCTCCACCGCAGTTTCACCCAACACTGAGCATCCACCTGCCAGAAACTTGGGCTTTCATGGGCTCTGGCGATAGCCTAAGATCTGCCCCCTCACTCCCCAAACCAGTCCTGTTTGTGCCACTGGTACCAGCTTCCCCCTGTGCCATCCCCTCCTCCCCGCCTTCCTGCAGAGCCAGCACTCTTTTTTATTCTTTTTAAAGCACACTGACTTACTTACTTCACAGTTTCGCTTGAGTCTCTGGGTTATCAAGGCTTGGCCCTGCTAAAAATACAGCCTGGCAGGAAGTCGGTGTGTGCTGAGGCAGCCACCCCTCCTCCCAGCACCCACTCACCCTTCAGACAGCCACAAAAATCAAAAGTCCCCCAACTTCTGCAGCCCTTGGTGAGGTGGAGCTCTGGCTGAGAGTTTGCCACCTCAGAGAACCAGCATTGCCCTGACCCAGCCACCCCAAAAAAGCGCCCTGGAGGAAGGGAAGGGTGGATGACCAGTGGTGCTGCCTGGGGCCAGGGATGGGGTGCTGGGTGCAGGATGCGGTGCCCCTCAGCCCTCCCCTGCTGCAGGGTCAGCGGAGGGACCTGCGTCAGGCACAGGAAGCTGTGACACCCAGCCCTGTCTGCACCCCCAAGAGTTTTCCTATTGCTCACAGGCTGCGGTTTCGGCAGCGTGGGCACTTCCCAGCAGTGGTGCTGTCACCCTCACCGAGCCTGAGCCCCCCCTGCACCCCCAGACAGGATGGGGAGATGGGGGTTAAGTGCCCAGTGAGGCACTGGGCAGCCAGGGGCTGTGGCTTGGGGTTGGGATGCTGCTGTAAGGAACAGGAACCCCTGGCAGGGGTAAAGGCTGGGGGGATGCTGGGCATGGGGTACAACTCCTGGATGGGGCTTAAAAAGTAAAATACAAATAAAAATAAAAAATAATGTTACAAAATTAATAAAATAAAATTTTTAAAAATAATAAAATAAAATAAAATAATACTAAATAAAATAAAATAAAAATACCCCACTAAGCCTTCAGGAGCAGGGGCAGGCAGCTCATCAGCCCTCCAGTTTGTCTCCCACCAGGCTCCCAGCCTTTCCCTCCTCCTTTCCCTACTCGTGGGCCGAAAAGTAAATAAATACAGGCATTAATAAACAAAAGGAAAACAAAAGCAAAGCCTGCTGCTCTCGCATACTTGGCAGACTCGGCAGGCCAGGCTGCTTTCATCTGCACCCCGGCGCTGGTGTGGGACGTCCTGTTTACTCTCGCCTGCTCGCGGCAGCTGATAAGGCAGCTGTACCTTTTGGAGAGTCTGGTGTGTGGTGATGGGGTGGGGACAAGCCCGGCTTGTTGGGGACACTGCCACCATGGAGGGACCGCTGCTGTTGACACCCCTGTGCCCAAGGGATGCTGCAGCACAGTGCTGGCCAAAGGCTTTCCCCATCTCTGGGTGGTTGCAACATCGAGGGCAGAGAGAAACACGCTGGTTTAGTCCTTTTTGTTGTTCCCCACCTCCTTTTTTTTTTGGTTTAATTTGCATTTGGGTCACTCGCAGTCCCAGACTCCATGTGAGTCACTGTGTTCCCAGCCTGGCTGTGGGGACTTTCACCAGGGAATGTGTGTACGGCGATGGGACAAACACCCGTCCTGGTACTGACAGCAGCGAGAAGTACTTGAGACTTGGGGTGGGAGGGCAGCGTTGGGAGACAACAAAACTTGTGTGAATTGGCTCCAAGAGCCACTTCCAGCTGCTTTGGCCCAGAAAACTGGAATATTTGTGGGAAATGAACATAAAAGCATCCGAATCGTGGGGCCTGAGCAGCTGCAGCTTTGGGACTCGCCTGTCCCAGTGCTGGGTGGGAGAGTGCTGGGACCCCCACGGGGGCATGGTCCACATCCCCACCACCTCTGTGCAGCTGGAGGTGACTTCATCCACCACCAGCACTGTCTGCCTTGGAGCGAGGGGCTGCAGAGCCCTGTGGCAGAGAGTGATGGCTGTGGGATGGCTGAGACTCAGCACTGGGATGTGCAGAGGAGCTCTCAACCACTGCCCCTTTATTTTTTTCACCCTTCTGTTATTTCCCACCCCTGCATAACACGCAGGTGGTTAAAATAAATAACTCAAAAGCCCTGCAAAGTTTATTTTTCCCTTCCTGACTTTTAAGACCAGCCTTGAATCTATCAAAACCAATCCCCCTTGCCCCAGAGCTCCCAGCAACTGCTGTTTCTGGTCTGCCTCAGCTGCCCAGTGGGGCCAGTTCTGCTGCTGTAGCCATTTGGCAAGCCAACAGTGGAGGAGGAGATAAATTGAGCATCTTAAAAGCATCTGGAAACACTTCCCACGGCGCTGCCAGATGAGCTCTGCGAAGCCGCAGCATCACTGAACAGCCCCGCTCCCAACCCCTCCTTCCTCCTCCTCAGTGGATGTGCCCCCCTTCAGCCCCCACCAAACCATGGTGGTTTCACCAGGGAAGCAGTGCTGGGTTTGTGCTTGTCCACGCTGAGGATGGGGAGCTGAAAGCAGCAGTGACACTGCACAGCAAAGCAGCAATGTCAGCGCTGGTGATGCTCCAGCCATGCCCTCATCAGCCTGGTGAGCCCCTCTTGTTTAGCCCCCTTTCTGTTGAGTCAGAAAGCCCTTGGGGAGCAGGGGGCTGTTCTGGTTCCCTGGTGAGCACCCCATGCACAAGCCCCAGCGCTGGTTGATGTGTTTGGAGCAGATCATGAGTGGCCGGGTGATTTATGGGGTGCAAGCGCCAGGTTCCGTGAGGTTTGCCTGGTGGGAAGAGGAAGCACCAGCATCTGCAACACCTGGCAGTGAGCAGGGAGCTGCGCTTCCTCCCACTTCCCTCCACGCACTGGGAGGGATTAAAACAATCCCTGAGCAGGGATTTTTGCTGAAGTCATGGTGAGAAACACGTCCTGCTCCAGGCAAAGCCTTCCTTGCCTGCAGAGCCGAGACAAACGGCCCCAGCAGCAATGGAGACACCAGCTGCAGGAGGAAAAGTCCTCTGCTGCTGCCACCATGCAGGAAAACTCCTCTGCTCTACCACACAGCAGCACCAAGGCACTGCAGTGTGACCGGCTGCTTCATCACCGTGGCCACAACCAGGCCACCCTCTGTGCCTGTCTGGCCACTCCCGAATGAGCTGGGACATCCTGGAGTGCTGGGACAAACCAAGCTGGTGCTTGGCTGGAGACACGAGCTGAGGAGGAGCCCTGGATGGAGCATTCTCGTGGCTGCCTCTGCTCACAAACCCTCCCGACTGCCAAGCACGGGGCTCCAGCATCCCCACGTGGTCAGACTGATCCCAGTCTCCCTCTTCGGGGTTTTCTTTCCAGCGGATGAGCCAGTGGACACTCAGCTCTGTCCTGGCAGTGCAAGGAGAGGACAGGATCTCCTGAAAGCACCGCAGTGGGGAGGGGAGATGGGGTCATTCCTCAGAGAGGCGTTAGAGAAGATGAGCTGCAATTTCAGCAGTTGTCTGCCGCCTTCCTGGACTCGTGGAGAGTGCAAAACTCCACGGAATCCTCCCAAAAAACCACAAATCCAGCTCTTAAATGCACCCGATAGAAGGAGCTGGGCAAACCAGGCTGCAGCATCAGCAGCAGGTGCTGCCTGCACAGAGCCACGTTCAGCAGGAAACATGACCTGCAGTTGGGGCCATTTCCCACCCCAGAGGTGACAGCAGATGGGGTCACACAGTCAATAACCGTGTCCCACAGCAACCAGCTCTGCCTGATGGTTTTCCACCTCCAAGCCATGGGAGCTCCCGGAGGCACCGCTCATGTTAGCACAGCTTAGCACACCACAGAGCAAAGCATCTCCCCGGGGCATCCCTCCCTGCCTTATCTCAGAGCACGGAGATCTAAGGGACCACTACTGAAGGCTGATCTGAAGGCGAGGTTTATTCAAACACATACTTCACCCTTCCCTCTGTTTTCTCCTAGCTCTGGATGGCTCAGGAGAGAGCTCTGCCCTGCTCCTGCTGGGACTGGGAGCAGTGCAGAGGGTGAGCAAAGCTGCAGCTCCTGGGGGTGGCTGGAGGACACTGGGAGAGGTCAGCAGGAAGGTGGCCTTTGCATGTTCCCATCCCTGGCGGAGTCTATAAACCTGGTAAAATATTTACACTGATGACTCTGACCTAGGTTTTATTTTCCTTCACACCATGAGATTCCCTTGACAGCTCCAAGCCCTTTTAGAGCTTTAGAGAGCAGATTTAATCATCTCAGGTCAGGGATGAAGATGGAAAACATAGGTTCCTCTTTTAGATAGGAATAAAAAAAAAAAGAGGGGAGACACCTCTGTCAATTATTAGTGAAGGGAGAAAAGCTGGTGTCTGTTGAGATTCACAGCCATGGGGTAAGTCACAAGGAGCCCTCTGTGGTTCTGAACTGGACTCGTGGGCAGGACTTGAGAGCATGGGTGTGGGTTTCAGCCATACTGACACCATTTTAAAAAAATATACAGCATTTACAAAGACAGAGTTGAAATATTGCTTATCCCCACACCTAGGAAGGGAGGGGCTGAGGTCAGGGCAAGAATAGCATAGGATGGGGGTGGGAGCCCCACGCCTCCTTTGACTGGCAGGATCAGGCAGAACAGAAGAGGAAAATCCGAGGAAGGTAAACGTTTCAGTTCACTATGTGATAGTGATGTGGTGGTGGGCCCGTGATCAGAGAACTGCACAATCAGAACTAAAAAGAAACCCACGATACCTTGGGGCAGCACTGAGCAAGGTGAGCCTGTGCAGAGTTTCATCCTCCCCCAAAGAGGAACGCCTTTGACAGGGCTGAGCTCGTGGGGCTCCATCCCAGGCCATTTTTCCACACTTGTGCTTGTGCCGGTGGAAATGAACCTCTTGTGTTTATTGCTGCTCCAGTGGGGAATCATCAAAGCAGCAGAGGGGCCTCAAGGGGTTAAAACAACCTCCAGGCTGATGCATCCCATGGATGCTCCAGCATCTTCTGTCCCCAGGGTACAAGGACATCCCCACAGCAGCCACCAGCCCCCTCTGGGAGAAAACACAGATCAATAACCAGGGACAGTGGTTTTAAATCGTTTATTTTTAAAACATGAAACCCAAGCTGAATAGAAACCACAGAAATTACATTTAGGTTTTTTTGTTTAGTATTTGCAAACCAAAAAGTTACAGTAAAAAATAGCTACGTTACAATCAATAGAACTACAGAATTAAAAGTAAAGATACAAAAATGGGCTCAATCCTCTTTAATCCTCACAATTTAAAAACATTTTGGGTAAGTGCAGGAACACTTGAAAGAAACTAGCAGGTCCGAAGTTTAAAAAAAATTATATATATTTATATATTATATATGTATATAAAGTGGTATGATATACAACCATTATGGTTAAGAAGAAAAAAAAAAACAAACAAAAAAAACCAAAACAGAGGAGTTACAAAAAAGGCCAGGTACGTGTTCACCATTAGGTTTCTGTGCACAGTGTCCAAGAAAATAAACTTCCCTCTGGATGATGTGAATAAAACTCATGGGGCCTCCCGTTACCAAGGGACCTGAGGCACGCGACGTGACGGCTGGGCAGCTGCACCCAGTGCAGAGGACAATGGAAGAAATGAGGCTTTTCTGGGACTTCAGCAGCCCCCCGGGCAGAGGGCCACTGGAGAAGTCTTGGTGTGAGATTAGAGGAGGAACAGGAAGGAAGGAGTTGGGAATTGCATAGTGAGGAGCAATGTGGTATCAAATATGCAGAGCACCTAAGAGCTTCATGCTACAGTTATCCTCTTTAGGAAAGGAGTATTTTGAACTTTCTGGTTGTACGTCAATTTATGTTCCACTTTGTTCGTGCAGCCACAGGGGCTGGGCGAGCCCACGGGAGCTCCAGGCCACCAGTCACCCATCCCTTGTCTCCCAGCTGGGCAGCACCAAGCTCACCATCACGGCTTGGCAGGGATCCCACACCCCCCTGAAAGCACAAACCACTTGTCAGCCATCTAGGAATTGCTACAAAACAACCCACGCTTCTGCTGGGCCTCCTGGGCTGCCTAGGGAAGCCATCCAGAGCACGCACACAATTCCTGGGAAAGGGAATTAGGCTGGGATTGAAGGAGGTACAGACCAAGCCTTGGCAGGTCTCTGTCTCAGGACATGAGATCTGCTCCTCAGTGCTCCCTGGAGGGCTTTTCCCCTCCCACCCAGAGATGTTCACTGAGTGGCACTGACACTCTTGCTGAGCTGGGGAACACCCTGGCTTCCCCCTGGACCCCAGCTAGGAAATACTTCAAAGACAGCTCCTCTCCTGAGCTAAGGGGAAACCCACCCACCTCATCTCCTCTGGAATCAGGGGGTGGCAGGGATCAACAAGCCAAGACACTTCTCTCTTCTTCTAAGGGCTCAGAATGGTATTTCAGTGGCTGCTGGGAGGAAAAGAAGGAGGCACCAGCAGTGAAGCCTGGGTTTGCTCCCACAGGTACCTGGACCTTGCTCTGGGGGCACCCACCCACTCCTGTTCCCACCACCCTGCAGCACCCAAAGCTCTCGTGAGCAATGGCTGAGCAGCTCCCTGAGAAATGCTTTAACTCTCAGAAAGGCCAAACTTTTCATGTGGTTTCAGGGAACTGCTATGGAAATCCTGACTTAGGATCACTTAAAACCCCATGCACTGTGTCCCCCTCAAAGCACTCAAATGAACATCCCTTGCATCTTGGCTGAGATGACTGTACACGGAAAATCAACACCTATCAAATGGAGAAAACTTAAAAAGGACAGGAGGGGAAGGGAGCACTCCATCCTTCACATTTGGATACATGGATGCACGCTAAAAATCTTAGCTTGAACCCTTTTATCAGCACACAAAATGAACTCAGTTTAATAATACATACAGGATACAAACACTACAGTTATAATTCCCAAGACAGCACAAGAAATTCACAGCCAAGTCTTGATTTGATTTCCTTTACAATTACAATGCAGTCTTGAACACTGGACACAAGAGTCCAACATGCTATTTACATTTCACATTGTGGAGATGTTTGTGTGCTTGGAAGAGTTCTCAGTTCCAAAAGAAAGTGTCATTCACACATGATGATGCAGTGGAAATAAACCAAGCCAACCAGACAAGCCAATGACCACATTTGTGCTTCTGAAAAAGTAACATGAAGTGTCTTCACCGATGCAGTCACCTTCAACCGGACAAGCTGCCATCCCCTCTGCAGTCAGCGAGGTGTCCAGAGGCCAATCTCAGCTCCCCTGACCTCTGGACCCTTTTTCTAGCAACCAATAACATGAGAAATGTCCGATAAGGTCAGCTGGGACACACCAAGTGATACGGCCTTGGCATTTTGTCACATTGAAAACAGAGAGACACGATGGGAGAGAGAGAAGTCTCTACAGCTTTACCTCCTGCAGCTTGAAGAGTTTGGACTCCCTCAACCATGAATGCCATCCAGAACAGATGAGTCTTCGCCAGATAGCACCTGCTGTTCACCCGAGAGGGAGGCACAGAGTCTGGGAGATCTTGGCTTTGCAAAGTCCCCTCCTCAGACAAAATGTGACCATATGGATGAGACTGATTATGTCGCAGCCATAAGAATAGGCAAAGGCCATCTGTTCTTCAGCAGATCCATTCAGACCAGCCTGCAGAAATGCCACGCTGTTGCTCAAGGTTCCAGTAAAATAAAAAAGGAAGGAAAAAAAAATAAAAAGTAGTAGTAATAACAACAATAATAAACCAAAAGAAACCCATTTGTCTGTGTTTCCTATCCAGCGCTCTGCACAGCATGCAGCGGGGCAGCAGAGTTCCAGGATGCTTTACAAAAGTGCAATATCCATGTCAAGTAAAGGAAGTGCTGGCTGGACACAGGTACACCGCTCACACCGCAGTCACGTTGTGCTGGCCTCCAGAGAGCAAAATGTTATCTCCATAACATTCTTTCCAGTTATATGTTGAAGTCACAGAGCACGAAATCTCCACAGCTGTGCCTTGCTGCGAGCCCCAAACGCTGTCAGAAGTTGTTCTGGGTGCTGGAAGTGGCTATGCCAGACCTTGGAAGGAAGCAGGTCGAGGTGGCTGCTCCGTTAGATGCTGCAAACCAAGGCATTGCCTCACTCCTGTCATCGTGTGGCACAGAAAATGCCACAGTGACAATTTAGACCCAGCCCAAAGTGCAGCCACACGCAGGCTCAGGGTGCATTCTGTGCACAAAGAGGTTGGTACACAGAAGCACTTGTTTCCACAGGGTTCCCCATAATATTTGCCTTCCACCTGTAGGACTGGGCAGATTTCAGGGCAGCTCCTCTAAAATTGATAATTGAGTAGCAACTGGAGCACATCCTTGCAAGGAGGGATGGTGGCAGAACAACTCAGTCTTAATAAGGATTATATGGCTCTTGATTCTTTTCTTCAAAGTGAGGGAAAGGTTGGGGTTCCCCCCCGAGAGCAGCTGGGGGCTTGGGGCCCTGCAGGATCACCACACCACACCCTGCACACCCACATCTCCTGGTAGGCTCTGAGACAGGATGGAAACCCTGGGGCTCGTGAGCCACAGTGTCCCTCCGTACCACCTGTGACCACATTTCCCTGCCCTTGTTATTTGATAAAACAGAGGTATGTTTCAGTGTGAAGCCCATCCAATGTGTCTGAAAGGGCATACTCAGTCCTGAGCAAGAACATCCTGCTTCCAGAGATTTATGGTGAAGTGTGAAGTTTATTCCAAACCCTTCTCCTCCTGTCTGTATGGCGATGCCTCCTCCCTGTCTCTCACTCCTTTGAATGGTAACAGCTGGCCTCACAGTTTAGTAGTGGTTTCTATCTTAAGAGGAGTCTCAAAGCTTGCTCTGCCACAGAGCTGGTACCATTTCCCAGCAGATCCCTCGAGCCTGTTTAGCTGCCTGCCAGGAGCAGTTCCCACCTCACTGCAAGAAGGCAACTGACTTGAGTAAAGGCAGGTTGGTAATTCTGTGCCCCGAACAGCGAACGTGGGGTAAACAGACACCGAGTCTGAACATCACTGAGGTGACAATGAACTGCCTCTGCCAACGGCTCCACTCCACTTTGAGAGATGTTTCCCACTCAATTTCCTCCGTCAGTTATTTAATATAATGCTCAGCAGCTCTGCTAAGATGCCCCTACTAAGAGGTAAAAAGACAAAAAGGAACACCATAGTTACCCCACTGAAAGGGCAGTAGTTGACAGTACCTCCCAAGAGGCAGGCTCCTCTTCCAGCAGGAAGCTGTCAGTGCCCTTTGGAGCCCTGCTCTTCAGTGGGAAGTACAGCACCAGTGAAGGAGGTTGCCCTCTGCAGGCACCCAGCTGCCCCTTTGCAAGCCTTGTTCTGCCTCACGTCTAGAAAACGCCTTACATGTGCATTAGTAGGGTCAGATAGTGGTTAGCAACGTGCCTTCAAAAACTAAACAAAATAGAATAAAATATAAATCTGTTCTGACAGTCACAATGTTGTCGAGGGTTTCGGACTCTAGAACACAGAAGATACACTGACAATCTTGTGAGTTTGTTAGGACTGAGGCTCCAAAAACCTCCTTCAATGCCATTTCAGCAACCCTGTGCTGTAGGTTATGATTTATAAAAAAGGACAAAAAGAGAGTCCAGCAGAGTTCACAGGTCATTCCAGCGGGGAGGGCTTGCATTTGCTGTAAATCCATTGGTGTTTCCAGCTTCTCTTGCTTTTGCAAGCTGACTGTCCCACAAGATCTAGCATCAGAGAGCCAAAACTCTTTAGTGCAAAAATACCTCCCATAAAGTCTTATAGGTCTTTCCCTGGAAAAAATTTGGCACCAAGTGAGTGGCTGGCTCCTGTTTGATCTGTGTCAGCCTAGGAAAGGCAGCACCCAGAATGCCATCTGCAAATCCCTGGGCTTCCCTGATGGAGCAGAGAGGTCAGGTCCAGAGCAGTGGACAGGGTAACTGACTGGTGCTGGGCCCCCCTGCTCCTCCTCAAGAATTCACGTCATAGATATAGAGGGAAAGAAAAAGGCATTTCCTTAATGGACTTAAAAAAAAAAAATAAATGGTTGACCGGGGTAGTGAAATGGTTTGCTCTTCTAGAGCAAATTCCCGTGGATATGCAGTGACACCATGAGGCAGGAGGTCCCTCCTCCCTCACCCAGGGCAGTGCACCAGAGGATTCCCCCCGAGATGCTGTGCTCTGCATTCCCTCAGCATTCCCTCGTTGCACACCAGCCACAGGCACCCAGCCCTGCTTCTTCGGTGTCTGGCAGGCTGCTGGTCCCACTGCAGAAGTGAAGAAGATCTACCACCACCTTTCACCGAGTCCCTCTTGGAACAGAAGGGGGGAAGAAGGGGGCAGAAGGTGTTCAGCAACTGTTTCTGGCAGGCTGCTCTGGCCCGTGGGCTGGGGGGCACAGTTTGCTGCCCAGGTGCTGTCAGCTGCTGGCCTGCACACCTTTGCTCTCTTGCACATCAGGTACTACAAGGTGAAGGCTTAAATTCAAAAGGAGCTTCCACTCCATGGGCAGGTACCAGGTCGGAGGGGTGGTCTGGACTGGAGAAACAGAAGGAGCTGCACTAGATTTTAGAACAGCAGGATTGTTCTACGAGGACAGCACAGGGGCACAGCAGTTGGCACATTGTTTAGTCTGACTGCACGTGTGAGTTTTGTTTTTTGTTTTTGTTTTTGTTTTTTTTCTTTTGCTTTTGCTTTTTCTTTTAATGCACACTGCCAGCATCTGGACGAGGTTGGTTGGTGGCGAGGTATTTGGCTCTCATGCTGGAGGTGTACTGGAGAAAGAAAAGACAAGACAAAAAAACAAAACAAACAAACAGAAAGTTAAGTCAGAATGACTAATGTCACGATGGAACCACAGATTTCTACCGCTTCTCAGCACAACATGGTGTGTATTTACAGCAAGCATCTCAAGGAGCTGCTGACTCAGTCTTGAGAGGAAAGTTTCACAAGTCACTGCATAGTTCACTCTGAGTAAAATTCTGCCAGTCTGCTGCAGGGGTGCTGGCCAGGTCAGTGAAGATGTGCTGGTGATTTATCCAAGCTCTCCAGAGAAGGAAATCCAATAGTCACTAAGTCAAAACATGACATATGTTGTTTGGGAGAAGAGAGGGAAATGGGAATGATGCAGATGTAAAAACCCACCCCATACTTTCATCCTCTCTTAGTCATGTTACTGCTTTCAACCATGCCAGAAAAGGAGGTTGAAAAGAAAATGGGTGCTCACTGCATCTTCACATTGCATTTTACAGCAACAAGGGCATCAGAAGATTGCACGAGCCATGGATGGGCAGCTGGAAAGAAAAGTGAGGAATAACAAAATGATTTATGCCCAAGAAAGAACAGACCCTATCAGACTGGAAACAGGCTGCCATCAAACAGGATGATATTAGCAAGTTATCAGGTGGGTGACAGCCCACTGTGGTTTGGGATCCAAGCTGTGCACTGTGCAGCAGCAGATGAAACTCCAGCGTGGGGGTGAGAAGAGCAAGTCAGAAAGATGAAGGTTAGCTCAGTTTGGGGGTGGTGGTGCTGTTCTCATTCTCTTTTTTATTCTAAGCAAGCTGATCCAAAACAGCTCTCAGAAGCTACTGAGGTAACTTCGGCTTTGTGTCATTCAGCTTTGAATAATGAGCTGAAAAACACGTAAATAATGTCCAGCAGTAAGAACAGAACTTTGCCTCTTTACACCAACGTGTTTGATGTCTTCTGGGTGCTGCTACCACAATATTAACAACCAAGCAATGAGGACAGACATTTCATTCCTCTTTTTATACCCTCTGGAGCCTGAATAATTCTATAATATCCACAGCTTACTTCCCAGGAGTGCTCTTCAGCATACTGACTTGTTATCACCTCTTAAACCGAACCACATAAAATAGCCAGTTAAGCTGGCAAAGAGACAACTGAAAGGCAGCTCCACACCAGGAGGTTATGATTTATCTTGCCCACTGGGAAAGAACATTATCAGGCATCTTTAGGCTCTCAAAAGCTCAGCTGTCCATGGGGGAATTTTCAGAGAATTAACAGTATTTTATCAGTTTTCCTTCAAAGACTGACCTGGGTTGAACCTCTGCACAATAGAAGAGAGAAACTGCTCCTCTGGCAGAGCTGATCCCATCAGCACAAGATGAAGACACCTGTGGCTTATTTGCACACTCAGCTTTTAGTGTCTTCCATAATTGGGAAACTTTTTTCAGAACATGTATCTTAATATAAATCTCTGGCCCAGAAATGGCATCTATATTTAGGAGACAAAGGGTACATCTGTTCTTTCTAAGATGTATTTTTTTGTCAGCAAGAGGGCAAAAGATAGAAAATAGCAAGCTGAGCTACTTTAAGGATGATAATCTATACAGTTTATTAAATGTGATTACTGCTTCAGATATAAAGTTTAGGGCATTATTAATAAATAGGAGAATAACCCAACAGGCTCAGAGAGGTTTAGAAGTCAAAGAACTTTCTCATAGAGTAAGTAGGGCACATTTCAGGCAGTGCAATGCTGAAATTACCAGCCAAGCCTCATGCTAAGAAGAGGGCCTTAGAAGGAAAAATGCATTTGAGTGCTCATTTTCCATTTGCATTCTCTGTAGTGACATGATAGGAGATGAGTATGAACAGAGAACTTTTCCAGGTACTAAAGTTTGGTAAGAAGTATTTAGGAAAAAAAAATAATCTCAGATAATGGAAGGTTATTGTGCATCATTCTGGACAAGTCATATAGGTTCAGCACACAACATGCAACATAAACTCTCTTTAAAGCATTAAAATCAAGAGGACCACTTGATGAATTGCATTTCAAAGATGTACAAAGGACACCTATCATGGCGGGAGAAGCTGAGAAGAATTCCCTCCTTCCTCCAAAAAGAAAAGACCCCACGGTTGTTTAAGTGTCACTAAAACAAAGTAACCAAGAACACAAGACCTGGAGAGTCAAGCAGAGAGTATTTTACATTCAAACCTACCTGCAAATCCACCACAAGGAACAAATCAAGACTCAGAGCAGTCAGAGTTAGGGCTGATGTTCTCTCCTTAACTCAGGATTTTTGCACCTTTGCACCTCTTCCCAGTTCAACTGAACCAGTTACTCCTTCTGTTAAATATTCTTAATGACCATGATAAGTGTGACTGAAACCTGGCAGTAGAGAGCCAACAATTCACAGTTCACCTGTCCCCAGCACAGCTCTACCAGCGTGCTCTGGGTCTCAGTCCCAGCATCACCCTCAGGCACAAATGCTTTCTCCACATGCTGCAGTCCTTCCTCCAAGTCCTTCTCTGCATCCTCTGCTGGGGAGCAGAGGAAAGATATTGCAGAACACACAGGTCCCAACATCTGGACAGGCCAGCAGATGAAGATGTATCAGCAGACACTTGCCACTTTGGATATGAAACCAAACTATATTATCCAGAGTTAAAATAATTAGGTCTTTAGTTGCTTTAAAAAAATCACTATGTTTTTAACTCCTTTAAAAAGTGATTCTAAAGGCAGAAAGCCTGAGCACAATTCAGACCAAGGCGGTCTTGGACTCCACTCTGAGGCCCACAGCTGTCAGGTTCACAGTTGCATTTAGTTTCCTTTAAAGAGGAGCTTTCATAGAAGGTTAAAGAACACAATCCAGTCATTCTTCCAGCACGCTCACTGGAAGTACCCATGTGCCTACACACCCTCATTTACCCTTTCAAAAACAGCACAGAGGACAAGTTTCACCCCATACCTCCACCTCACTGTCAGCTTCCCCAGGAATGGCACCTGAAAGGGTTCTTGTTACCATTCCTGCTGGTGGCCTGTGCTGTTCAACACAGCCTCTGTCACTTACCAGCCAGCTCCAACAAACACAGCTGATTGCACACAGGTTTGTTTCTGTATTTCTCCAAAGAAAATAAAAGTCTCTCCTTCACATTCAGCCTTGTTGAGGGTATAAACTTTCCTAGGTGTGGTTTGCCTGCACGTACTAGTTAGGCACTTAACACACATAGCCTGGGCACAAAGGAATCATTGCTTGCAAAAAAAATAAATTTAAGGGAATAATCAGTTCGTTTTAGAGGCCATAAATTCTCCTGACTCCTGTGAAATCCATGAGCACTTCACAGCTAACTAAACTATGCTGAAAGATCACTTACCATATGAAACCATGACTGAGTACAAACCATTTACTATTTGTGGTTAAAAACCCACGTGAATTTCTCTTGAGCTACCCTGACTTTGATTTCCTGCCAGAGCTGTTCAGGTAATCCAATAAAGACCAAAGCTTCTGGATTCAAGTTCTGAAAGGCTGATCTCAAACAGCTAGAGCACAGTAAACACAGAGGGTTTGGTGTTATTATGTATGGGAGGAACAAGATGCAGGGAAACAGCTAATTCCAGCCAGTGGGTTCTGAATTCAAAGGGACTTAAGTCTTTCAAGTCAAAAGAACAGAGCTTCTGTTGGTTTTGTTTGTTTTGAAAGCCTTGGAAAGAATGCAGTGCCTTTTCCATGGCCCTTCAGACAGCCACATTAAGCTCGGGTGGGACCATAGATAAACAGAAGACAGCACAGACTGGGATCAGGTCATGTTCCAGCCCAGGAATTTCCAGTCTAGAATGAAGGCCCTAGAATTTCCCCGCCCTCATCAATATTTTATTTCGTGGAACAGCTCCATCTAACACCGCTACAATACCACCTACAGGAACAACAAAGCAGAAAACCCACCACAAGCTGAGGCCCAAGAGCAGACTTAGCAAGACTTAAGACTGGAGAAAGCTGTGAGCCTTTCAGGGGGGCTGGCACCATGCTTCCAGACAAGGTTTCTGTATTCATGCACTGTGGCAGAGGCATCAAGACACCCGATGCAGCCCCTTCCCAGCACTCCCCAGGCAGGCAGGCAGGCAGGCAGTGAGGGGCAGCAGGAATGCAGACCAAGCACCAACAGAACAGAAAGGAATCCAGTGCAAGGCTGAGAAAAGTGCCAACGAGAAGAAGCAGAGAAGAAGGAACAGCAGCAGCTTTATGGACAGGCATTTCTGGGAAAGAGAATGCAAGATATGACTGCGAGAGCCAAAAGCCACGGGCTGCCTGCTCCTGCTGGAAGCAAAACCTTCCTGGCTGTGGTTCCCTTGAAGGAGCACTGTCCTTCACACCCCCTGAGTTTTCTGGTAGCCCTAATCATACCCTGTATGTAACCAAGCTAATAACCCCAAAAATGCAGACCATCTCCTCTTTCTGTGGGCATGTGGCTTTGTCATGAAGGAGGAAACATTGGCTGGTTTGGAGAACACATCAGCAGCTACAGCCCATGAGGAATTCAGACAGTGGAATGGTTCTAGGAGGGCCCTGCTCACAGAGTCTGTGGGACATGGATGGGATGATTCGGACACACAGAGAACAAACAAAACAGTAAAAGGTTTTGAAACAGAATGAAACAGATCTTAGTGATTATATCTGGACCCTTAGGGAAGCTTTTTTTTAAAAAACTTGCTCCTTTCTGACTTTAAAAGTAAGGACAAAAGGAAAAGCTGCACACAGATCTGACAGGCAGTTAAGTAACTCTTCAGGACAGTTTAAAATTAAAAATCCTACAAACGATCTAAAAGATTGTGGCAGGTTGGTAATTGATGGTTTTGGGTGTTATGACTACTGAGGACAAGCAGAACAGCAGCAGGGCTCAAGGAGAGCCAAAAGCTGAATTAAGACAACCATTCCTGACTGAAGTGCTGCTAGATTGGCTCTCTTTCCTTCTAGAGAATGGCTTCTTGTGATGGGAGAACTTCTGTGTTGCTTTTGAAGCACAAGGTTATTGCTCCATTTGAGCAGCACTCAGCACTCGGTGCTCAAGCTGTTCTGAAGTGTGGAATCCAAGCTGAAGCTGCTCTGAGGTAGCTTTTGTGAGGCACGGGCACCTGTAAGCCTCTGGAAGGTCGATACTGCTCCTGGAGTCTGCACCAGAGCCAAAACGGATTTCCACTTTCACCCTTGGCAGGAGGGAATGGGGTGGGAGGTGCAGAGGGAAGGAATGTGAAGAAATAAAAGGCACTGGCCTGGGATAAAGAGTGCAGGGATGAAGGGAGCGGTTGGGAGTGGAGAAGGGGTTGAGCAAGAAGGACCTTTTTTTTTTTTGCAGTACCTGTTCCATTTGCGGGCGCTGTTACCAGTATGTCCGTGCACTGTCCGAGGGCTTAAGCTGCCAGCTCATATGGCTGCTACTGTCCATGGCAGCCAAATACAACTGTGATGACGCAAGAAAGAGAGAGAAAAAGAGAGTGCAGCCTCAACGTGCATGAAAAACACAGTGCAAGCAAGTGAAACCGTGGTGTGTGTCAGCGACAAGGTGGGCTCTACCACCCTAAGGGAATATATCTCTGTGGCAAGAAGGAGAAAACAGAAGGAATGAGAGAAGGAAAAACACAAACAAACGAACAAAAAGCCAGGAAAAGTAACGGACAAACAATGCAGCAGGATCGTCACATCTTAGTTTTCACCATCTGTTCACAGAAAGCTAAATGGAATAGGTCAGCTCTGTCTGCCCACTGGACATAACCTACTTGGATGGTTCTCTCCCTCTCCTTCCTCCCAAAAAGAGGCAGGGATGTGTGCATTGGTATTCCCTTTTCATCTCTCCCCTCCCACAGACAACTTGCTATGAAAAGTTACCACTTCTGCCTCAGTACTCTCTCAGCCACCTGCTACAGAGAGCTGCAAATACAAAAATCCCAGAAAAGCCTTTTCCTGTTGCCTGCCAATATGAGAATAGACAGCATTTTTCTCCTCTCCACTGCCTGTCTACTACATCCCTCCAGGAAACACATTTACCCTATAGCCTGGTTCCTTCTCTCATCTGGGGAGAAGCTCCCATTTCTGTGGGTGCAGCGCTGCTCCCTCATCCTCCTCCCCAGCTCCTGCACTTTCCCACACTGATGGCTGCCAACTCAAGTTACTCTGAAGAAAAAAAACCTTTATCTACTCCCAAACCCCAGCCTAAGGCACCAGGACTCAGACTCCCACTCAGGCTATTAACACAAACAGCTACTGAAGAACCAGGGAACCTCTTGCCTCTCTGCAGCCCCCTGGAAGGGAATGTGCTTTCTCTGAAGCAGAAGAGCTGTAGGGCAGGGGGAAGCAGGACATTGAAGGAACACGTGCCCTGTGGCAGTACCAGAGGGACAGTGCCCTTCTGCCCCAGGAAACAGCAGCAGTGCAGCATGTCAGGGGTTCTGCTGAGCCCACCCTGCTGCCAGAGCAGGTAACAGGACCAGAGCTCGCCCTCAGAGCCCCGGGGTCAGGAAACCTCCTTGGGAAGGGTGGAAGAGGTCTGGCCAAGGACAGAGACAAGGATCAACGCTGCACATTTCCACTCCCTCTACAGCAAGATGAACTGGTCCTCTTGAAGTGAAACCATGAACGTGATGCCTTCATTTCCACCACAATTCCTACTCCTTCATCCGCCAACCTCCTCTTCCTCCCCTTCCCATCAGTTTGAACCAGGCATCACAGAGTGTGTTTTCTTTACCTATACCTGAAGACTGGTTGATTGTTAGGCATTTTACTACTCATCCTCTGTAATCACACCACCAAGTTAGTGAGCACTGGGATGGCATGTTCTCCAGGTTCTGCTGTAAATCAGGCTTACAGGATCCAGCAAGGGAGGGCAAGATTCATTTAGTTCTTACCCAGACATGAAGACAAGTCCATGTTTTATCCAGCATACAGAAATGGCTATCAGGCCACTCTAAATACCAAAACCTTCCATGAAAGTTTCTTTTTTTCCTCCATAGGAAATTAAATACAAAAAATAGATTTCAAAGAAAGTAAAAACAGTTGTGAAAGAAAGATTTAAAAAAAAAATCTCAACAAAAAAATAATACAGGTTTCATCCTACCATCTCTTTAGGGCAAATTAAGGAGAGAGGTTCAGCAATAACTCTGAATTTACAGTTTGAACAAGTTTCTTTTTAAACTTGAGGAACCAATGGCACAGATAGCAAGTACACTGCATGCAAGTGAATCATCCTGCTCAAGTCACCCACCAAGATACTCATGCACTTCAGTGGTGGCAGGACTGGGCCCATAGGATTGCCAGTGTTAATTGATTGAGTTTTAGTCTTTTGAGGTGCAATGTCCAAAATGTCATAGCAGGGTTTTATTCTCCATGGCAGGTGAGACACAGCTTGTCTATTCAAGCTGCTGCCATTTATGGGCCAGATCCCGTGTTTGGCTGCACAATCAGCTCCCTTGGGAGTACACAGGAGTGGCCAATGTGTATTCCCCAAAGTTGCTGAAGCAGAGAAGAGCAGTAAAGAGAGACTTACTGAGGGAGGTGGGGACTCCCGGCCAATGAGCGGGGTATTCTCGCAACGGGGGTTCTGGAAATTTGCATTCTGGCTCCTAGGAAAGGAAGAGACACATGGTAACGGGGCACGTGCCATGCTTCTCTGGGGAGGGTCACTGGTGGGGACACAGGACAGAGCATCCTCACCCCCAGAACTACTGCATCAGCTCAGTCTCCTTCAAAGCTTTTCTTACAGGCCAGGTGGATCCCCTTTTTCAGGCAAGGGCATAAAACTATCATAATTTTCCTCAGATTGAGCACTATTTTTACATTCTTACTCAGAAGGGCCCACAATGAATCACATCAAGTGATTTAAAAATAGGTCCTTGTGAAAATCTGCCTCCCTGCAGCATCAGAACTGCCAAGTGGCAGGAATGGAGATAAAATGAGGACAACGTCTAAGGGGATAAACAAAATGATGTGGCAGCCAAAAAAAAGATGGGCTCTGATGATAGTCCAAATGTAATCAGGGTTAGGCACTTCTGGAGAAAGCTCTGAAGGTCCCACCTGGACTAGGTAGCTCCAAACTGCAACAAATATCAGAGCTGACTGCAAATACTGTAGAAAGAGAGCGCCCACAGGTTTTTTTCTTGGTTCTCAGTCTTTTGAGAGGTTTCTGGCAAGACTGCTCTATCTGAAGAATTAAATCTTCTGGTGATCACAACCCTTGTGTAATAAGAAGCCCAGCCAATACTTTCCCACTTCTTTTCTTTAGACATTTTCCTGAGTCCTGGAGCACAAAGCTGTTGGAATTTGGAGCATGCTAACAAAAATCTTTCTAGCGCAGCGCTTTCCAGCTATTCCCTTCTCCCATTAGAAGCCAATCAGAAAACCAAATCCTTCACTGCTTTTTACTTGGTCAGAGGTGGCACTTGAGCCAACAGAAACGAGGAGGGAGCAATGTGGAGAAGCTTCTTGTGGGGATACTCACATGTACTCCGTGACGGGAGCATTGCTGACTGTGTGTGCTGCTGCTGGGATGCTGGTCTCACTGCCATAACTACTGCCACAGCTATAGAGGCTGGGCATGTGCACTCTGTACAGATTATCGTGTGTCTGTCTGCCCCCTTGAGCAGCTGATTCTTCTTCCCCATCATCATCTGAGCCTCTGCAAGAAGGAGAAAAAGTTCCTCCTAGAACCCTACAGTGACCCCACACGTGGGGTTTGCAGGAAACCATGGTGATCCCTAGGAACCTCCCAGTCATCTTCCACACCTCCACGTTCGTGCCCGTTTGGGATGATGCCTCAGGGTGGCAGTGTGAAACACAGCCCACAGCACAGTGACTCAGACCTCCCACAGACCCCATCTGGAGGTGCAAACTGCGTGATCCCCTCCAGCCTCCCTGCAGGATTCTCTCAGGGCTTGGCACACAGGTCTGCAACTGCCCAGTTGTACAGCCAAAGGATGGATGCACATCCCAAAATATACACTGCTAAAAAACCCCCAAAACAACAAAAAAGTGAGGCAATGAGGATGTAGTGCTTTGCACCCCACAGAAACATCCTTCAGAACTGCAATCTGTCCTTCCATTTCTTGCAGACACATCCAAAGAGCTCTTAAGGAAGTCTGCAGACTTCTCTGAAGTCCCATTCTGGTTGCAAAGGGTCTCCTTCAGCTTCTAGCAAAATCACAGAAGTCTTTACAGAGACTAAGTTGCAAAATCTGCATCTAAAGGCTTTACCTTCTCAAAAATGGCAGGATTTTATATCAATGGAGAGCAGAACTGTTTGCCAGCTGGCTCCCTCCACCTTCCCATAGAATTCTGCTGCCTCTCCTATACAATACACACTGCTATTTCATTTCCCTAGCTAGGGGGTGGAGCACCATGGTCTGAAATACATTTAATCTGTGCTTAAAGCTAGTGAAGGGTTCCACAGAGCATGGACATCACTGGAACCTCCCGAACATCACCTGCAGCCTCTGCACCACACGGTGGCACTGAAGATCGAGGAATTGCAGCCTGCACGGTCCCTCACAGGCAATCAATAATGACATCCTCCACCTCCCAGAGGGAGGCTGAGGTGCTCCACAGAATGCAAGAGGGAGCCCTGCAGTTCACAGCAGCAGCCTGAGCCTGCTGGGGCTGCCAGGGCAGGCAGCAGCCCACAGGGAAGGCAGCACAGGGGAGGTCACTGGGCAAACCTTTCTCCTCCCAACAGGCAGCCTGCCGTGCTCCTCGTGGTGAGGTCTCTGCACTGCCTCTGGAAGGGGTGAGGCACCAGCCATTTCCTCTGGGCTATTCTGGCACTTCCTAAAGCCACTTCTCTGTGGGCGCTGCAGCCTGGGCCAGCTCTGGCTCCCTGCTTCCTGTTCAGGGGCCACAAAAATCAGGACCACAGAAGAGAATTTGCTGCAGTCTATTGCTCTTGTGCAAGAGTAGGAAACTCAATGCCATTTTAACAGCTGCCTGTGGTGCAGCAGCCAGCCAGTGAAGCAAAGGTTTGCTAAAGATTTACTGATTAATCTGGTTCTCATCATTAATACCAGTTCCAATTTGTGAATGTCTCACCTGCCCACGTTGTTGACAACAAGAAAGTTCCTGCTTTCCATTATCTATGCAAGTCAGTAACCTCAGCATGAGAAAAGCTACAAAGGCAAGTGTAAACTGCTTCTTACTCCAATTCTCTTCCCCATAGCAGAACAAATGCCTCAAGACAACGTAAGAGAATAAGAATTTTACAGAGAGAGCAATAGTTCAAGCATTACCTCTGTATCACAGCTATAATCATTCATCTGACTTGACTCCCAGTCCTACAGTGTACTGAATACTCTGCACACAGACTATTCCAGAGCAGTAAGGTTCAGATGTTAGTAACCACAGCCAGAGGAAAACACAGTCACTTTTTTTTCTGTTAGACCTGTGCTTATAAAGCCTCATCCCTCACACTCCTGGGATCCTGTGGGAATGAGCTCCATATGCTCATGGGCACAAATCCAGCAGCCAGTCCTCACTGGGAAAGAGCTCTACAATGCTACAGGATCTGAACCCTTTCTGTACCTCTTCTGCTGCCAAGTGTGTGGGACGCTGCAGACAATGGAACTGAACATGAGGGCTGTGACAAAGGAGAAGAGAACCAGGTAGATGAGGCCTTCCACTCCATCATAGCAGAAGCCTGTCAGAGCCTGGACGTAATCCTGCAGAGGGAAAGGAGCAGAGTTTTCTGATCACTGTAGAGTTAGCATTGAGCTCCAACTCAAAAGCCCTTCTCCAGACTACACTCTCTGAAACAACTTAGAGACATCTCACTGCCTTTTCTAGAGCATATTTCTATTTTAATTTCAGGGACTCGAGTGTTTTTCATAAATGATCTAACCCTTGTTTTCCCTCACAAAGACCAGCTTGGATTTAGACACAGAAATATTTTCAACCGCCCACAGTAAGACTTTAAGAGGAGCAAAAATAAACAGCCAAGGCAAACATCCACCCAACTGAAAATATAATATTTTTCATTAAGCCTTTCAGCTCCCTCACAATGTGCCATACCCAAGAACAGAAGCATGAGCTGTCTGTGTCTTTACCTTTAGAGGGGCAGTGAGGACAACAGCCAGGCCATGCTACACTGCTCTAGGTGCTCTAAGGCACTGCACTCCATGGCAAAGGCAACACGTTACTTGCTATGCACAAAAAAACCCAGACCTGAAGGCCTCTGTGGCTGCAGCTTGTAGATGTATGCAGGCATCTAGACTTCCTGTGTTGATCTTTAAACTCAAAGCTAACTTGATCTAAACTCTCATTCCCCTTTCTGCTAGAATCAATAAGTAAAAAGCTGTTGTAAACTTCCACCAGAGATTTGGAACTCCAAGCTAATACAGGCTCTACACCCCCTTTGTTCTTTCTTAGCTCAAGCTCAGCTACCAAGAACTCACCAAATGCAGACTCCGACAGTCTACCAAAGCTGTCAGCTGCTGCAAGTTGATCTCTGTTGCATTCAAAACCTCCTGGATCCGAGTGAGATACTCCTGCAAACAACAAGCCAGTGATTAGTGAAAGGAAATGCTTAGCAGGAGCTGATCCTGGGTTCTCTACAAAATTGAGGGAAGCCCCAAAGAACAGGGAGGGCAAATTTGAGGAGAGTTACCTTGGAGGTGGGGTGCTCCTTGCTCGCTGACCTCATGAGTTCTGACACATCATCCTGCATTTCTACCAAAGCCTTGTGACTTCCTGACAGCTTCTGCTCAACACAAAACATGCAATGTTTCAGCAGTTCAGGCCACATGGACCAACAGATCTCCTGGGAAAAGACTGAAATCCTATTTCCCAAACACTGAAGCATCATCTGTATGAATGGTACCAGTTAAAGATGTCCCAACTGACATGAGTGCAGCTGCAATAGGGTTAAGTTTGACTTTTAGAAAACTGGAAGAAGTACAGACACAGAGAAGAGAAGGGAAGAGCCAAAAGGAAAAAAAAAAAAAACCAAAAACACAAACCCACAAACAAAGAACAAAATACATACACAAAAAATGTACACACAGCTGGGGCTGGCTCTAGGACAGAAAGAAAGGAGAAAGAAAGGACACAAAGCACTCAAGTTCTCACCACAGAACACAGCTGGATTTTTTAACTAAATCAGATGGATGAAAAAGACATAATGTTAACTGCAGAAGTTGTTTGTATTAGGGTGCAGCCTTCACATCCCTTTAAAGCACCATGAGAATTTCACATGCAATAGCACGTCAGGGAGTACATGGAGCAACCAGAAATGCAACAGATGGCAGAGGTGCATCAAACCACAGCCTGAAGTGTTCTTACCCCACCCTTTAAAACAGAGGAAGACAAGATTTTGAAAAAATCCTAAATATAAACGGTGGAGCAGCTGGTGTCTGCCAAGTGGTGGGTGGTGTGGGCCCGTTCTGGCCTCTGATGCATAGGACAAAGATTGGAATGGGCCCAGGTGCTGTTCTCCTGCCCCCACACAAAAGAATAATGACTCACATTTATACTTCAGGATAAATCCCTTGGATGTTCAAAGGTTTGTAAGAGGCATCTGTGAAAAACACTCCTTCACCCACAGAAGCGACTGCATTTGGGGAGTGGAGTGTTATCACTGTTTAACCCAAAAGAACCTTCAAGAAGAGATTCAAAGCAGGAATTACAGGGCTTCCCAACCTGGCACTAATTGTGGTGCTGTGTCTCCACAGTGCTCCCTTTAGACAAGTACCTTGTAAACAGAGGTACCACCAACAAAGCCATGGCTCTCACCACATTACACCCTTCTAAGGGGCTGTCCTGGCCCTGAAGTTGTGCAGGCAGTGATGAGCTTGGAAAAACTCTTCCCTAAATCACAGTGCCACCTCCTGCACAGCTGGGAAGTAGCTGCCAAAGCTTTACCAACATCCAGAGTGTTCCCTGAAGCAAACACCCTGGAACTGGCTGGCACCAAGAGCACTTCACCTGCACCCTGCAGGGTGAGGAGACCCAGGGGTGGAAGGGGTGAGGGTGCTTACACTCACCTGCTGGAAAGGGTTGGGGTACCCAGCACTGCAGGTCATGTAATAGCGGAGAGTCTCTGTGAAGACACAAGAGGAGAAAGTCAGGCCAGATCAGCCCTCCCAGCTCTGCAGTATGGGTCTGCTCCACTCAAAGTTAGATGGAACACAGAAAAAGTTTTATTCAGAGGGTGGCACCATCCATCACATAAATCCAAGACAAGACATCAGTCTAGGACAAGTTCAACTACACTACAGTGAAGACATACTCATGCACTTCCAGAAAAGGCTGTTACTGTGCTCTGCTAACAACATCATTTGTTCCCAGGCTTGAAGACACAGCTGTGTTCCTCTTCATTCAAACCAGCCTGGTGCCCTCATGAGCTCTCTACAACACTGCATCAACTGCCAGCACACACAAATTACAAATACCAGGCTTTCCCCTGCCATCCTCAATAATGTTATCAAGGAAGGGAAGCTCTGAGAGACTTGATCATCCAGATGCCTTTAGATTATTCCTCAAACATTTACAGTTCCTCTTCAGATGAACACAAGCATGCCAGCTCAGCAAAATCAAGGGTGATGTTGGTGTGATAAAGACTACAAAAGCCCTAAAACACACAAACCCTGTGCAATTCTCCCTCCACCAGCATCTTTTCCTCCTTTCTTTTTAATCTTCTGTCTGTGACTTTCAGTAATGCATACTCCAGGCTGCACAGCTATTCTGATGAGTCCCAGCTCAGAAATCAGTAAAAGGCACAACCAGAAGCAAGCAGAGCCGTGAAGGAAGCAGACCTGACTGCATCCTGACTCTGCCACACTTGCCATAAATATTGAATGCACCTTTCGGTGAGGCAGCACGCTGGAGACCGAGTGCTACAACACAGCCTGTCAGCCCCTGAGTGCTGGCAATGCAACCTGACAGCTGTTATTTATAATTCATTAGCCTACTCTGGGCCAGCTCCTGCCAGCTGCTCCATCTCCCTCCCACCGACTCTTTCTCCAGGACAACTTCACATCTCCCCAGCCAAACCTCTAAACAGCAATTAGCAAATTCTGGGCAGACAGGAGGGCAGCAAGAACTGCTTTGTGCCTCACTCTGGGCAGAGCACTGAAGTGACTGTCCACAAGCACCGAGCCAAGGAAAGGGCTGCTCCTCCCCGGCTCATAAATCACACACAATGGCTGTGTGAAAATGGATTAAAACACACCTGCACTGAGAGAACAGCAACAGCAACCCACAGCATCACACATGGTGGCCCAAAGGAGCTGTGAGCTTGTCACCTATTTATTTTAAACCAACAAACCACTAAAAGTTTCTCTTAAGCTCCCTCAGTGGTATCAAGTTTACATCGCCTTTTTAAGTGCAATAAGTTGCATGACATTCTGCTAATGCAGAGCTCTAGAAATGTTTCTTGAGGGCCTTCTGGATCGTCCCTGGTGGGCAGATTTAGAGATGAGAGTCCCTGATATCATAGTTTGCAGCTTGTAAGCTCAGGATAAAGATTGCTGGTTACAAGGGAAGCAAAAAGCAGTACAGTGAAATAAGTGCTTGCCTTGCTTCACCCTGGAAGGCAGGATCAACAAGGATTCACTGTGGTAGTGCTGGCTTTGCTGCTGACAAGTGTGACATTCTACATAAAACATGCTGCCCAAAATGGCACAGCCATCAGGAGCAGCTTTCCCCTGCACTGAACCCGAGCTGTGGTGCTTTAAATCCATGCCTACAACAGGCAGTGAAGCTGCCTTCAGGTGATCCTGTACTGCAAAGCCTGGAAATTAACAGGACCCTGTCCCCTGCACCCATGCCACCAGGAAAAGAGGAAGGAGCAGGAGGCACCTCCACCTGTTTTAATCCTGGTGGATGCTATCCTGCATATCACCAAATCTCATATTTCTGACCAGAAAACAGCTGAAACTAATCCATCCTTTGCTAACAGCTCCAGGCAATTTCTTTCTATAATTATCTTTCTGGTGCATTTTCCTCTCAAGGAAAATTCCTAAAGGTTGATCTGATTTTTGAAGCTGGCCTTTAGGCAATTTAGTTCATAGCAGAAGGGTTAGGCAGGGTCACATCTGCAGCTGCCCATGCCTGCTGTTGCTAGCAGCAATCCTCCTGACTCACTCTTGGTGCATGGGCATTGTGGGAGCAGAAGGCAAGGAAGGGAACTACCTAAAATGCTTTATTTTTGCAAAGTCTGTTTTTCCTAGAAAGGAAAGTAGAGCTTCCTACTAAAGACAGCCTCAGCTGCTAGAGCTACTTACTGCTTCTGCAACCATGGAGACCTACTACTCACTTCAAAGCCCAGCCAAAATGCAAAAATGGTATTATGCACCTGCCAAAAGGCAGTGAGGTCTGTAGAGAGCAATGAGAAAAAAAGATCCTAGCTCCAAAAAAAAATTCCTCACACCTAGAACAGCTTTTCCCAGCTCTTTTTCATCTCTAATTGAACATTCTCTTAGCAGTGCTCATTTTGCCTTTACACCCAGATGAGGCTGTCTCTGTGGGTTCAGTCATCAGAGAAAGCACCTGTGGTGTCAAAGCTCTTTTGGCTGGAGTTTCTTCCCCAGGTAACATTCTCCACCAGGAGTTTTGTTCCCCCAAGGCACCAGTCTGACAGCAAAGAGAGGTGTCTGCATAATATTTAATTTCTCTGATACATCCTATTCTTATATTGGTAAAAGCAAAGAACTTGTATTTGCCCCATTTGCCCTCCACTCAAAGCTAATCAGGAGTCCAACAACACCAGGCAGGACAACAGCTCCTCAATGCCAAAATCAGCTCAGCAGGATTCTCTAGAGCAAACCCTTTCCTGCAGGATACTCTGAGCTCACTGTGCAGACACCACTGCCCCCCTGAGCTTTTGTCCTGATCTTACTCCTAGGGAGGAAACAGAGGTGGTGATGGTGTCAGTCCTTTGGTTTTTTTCAGCTCTGGCCTTCCAAGCTGAGATTGCATCAGTGGGAGGTCAGTGAGGAGGCTGGGCATGACAAGAACCCTTCCTGCTTGTATCTGAGCAGCTCAGCCTGAGCATCCAGCCTGAGCAGCTGGGCTGGACCGCAGCTGAAAGGCTCCATTATCCATCCCCTGGGGTTCACAGCTCCCTCGCAGGAAGAGAGTGGCTCCTCACCACGCAGATTTCTGGTAAGAGAACCTGGAGAAAGCTCTTCCTGTTGTTTAGAGAGATTGTGCCTTTTTATTTAATTTTATGCAACAAGTCATCAGATAATAACATAATATCAGTGAAAAAGAATGGGACTAGAAGATGGCCTCCTGCTTTGAAAATAAACATCTTGGCTGCACCAAGTCTTTTTAGTAGCAGCAGGAGCTGATTATACAGGCACTGTTCAATTCCATTGCCTTTATCTCAGTTAATGAATACAGGGTGAGTTAGGCACATACATCAGCCTCTTCTGCAAAATTATTTAAGTATTTCCTTCTCCCAGAAACCTGCAATAAAGTTCTCTGCCTCCCTTTTCTTCCCCCATCATTTTTTTAATGCAGCACATTTTATCTGCAAAACAAGAACATCTCTAGCTAAAAACATGACAGTAATAATGCACTTAATCAGATTATTCTCGGCTCCATTAATTCCATTTAGATTTGAAAACAGCACTTAATACATAAACAAGAATATTAACATACTAGTTGCCCAGTATTCAACTCAATTATTTTTCTGTAAAAACTACAACCACCAGCAGCAAAAACACATCACAGATATTGATGACTCAGTCCCAGGCTGAATGTCAGAGCATAGAGAACCTTACAATACATTGTGTGTAACAACAGCAACTAAAAATAATGATTAAAGAGAAAAAAATGATCCAGCACAACCAAACTTCTTAGGATTACTTGTTGGTTTTTATATCCTTAAAATTAGATGGCAGCACCCAGCCCAGCATGCCAGACCCCAGCACTGGGGTCAAGCACCTCAGCAAGACTCAGCCCAGCTTCAGCTGAAGTGATTCTCACAGCAAATGTGATTCCTACATCTGTGATAACTCCCCATGGATTCTTCTTCCATGATCTACCTGAGCCCTTCCAGCCACTCACTCTTTTAGTGTGTCTGTACTGCTGTTAAAGTTGGAGAACATCATCCAAAAAGCAGAGACAGCAACCCAGGGGGCATAAAGCACTAGAACCAGGGGCTTTCAAACAGGGCCCCTTCCTCTGAGGGGACAGCATCAATGTCCCCTCCTGACTGTCCCAGCTGACTGTCCCAGTCTCCTGGAGCTCTCACTCTCCTACACATGGCTCAGCTGACCACAAAGCAGCTGCTACCATTTGCAGCCTAGGGATACTAACACTAATTCCAGAATTTTAAAGAGGTTTTATTTGGATTAAAGTGTAATTGCCACACTGCAGGCCCCATGTCATTTCCCTTCCTGCTCAGATGCACAGGAAGATCTCAACATTGAGGACCAAGAGCTATTTCCATACCTTCCCAACCATAAACTATGACACAGCACTGAAAACCCACATGGGAAGGCAGAAGAGTCAATCATCTCCCAACCAGCTGCCATGGCAGGCTCAGAAGTTGGACAGATTTCCTTCTGGAGAAGGTGCTCAGCAGTGCTCCAGGCAGCAGGAGCTGACACACTCAGCTCCTATGGAGGGGCCACCCTTCCAACCCAGGCCTGTGGCAGCACCTGCTCTTCCTTCTCTTCATCGTTCCCCTCAGACCCATTCACTGTTATTTATGGAGCTTTAACAACTGTTATAAGGTGGTGCTGCAGGAGCAGAGCCTGATTTCCCCCAGGGGAGCCAACTGTCCCTGCTGGGGAATGCAGGAGGAGGGATGGAATGTCAGCCCTGCACTCCAAGGGAACCACACTGATCAATGGGAAACCACAGCAGCCCAGCAGCCAGGGACAAGTGATATGGAGAAGCAGCCCAAAGGAGCCTTTCTTTATTTCCCAGCTCAATCTAATTGTTACCAAACACTCTCCAGAGCTAATCTGGGTTACCAAATTATCACAGCACACAGCTGGCAGTAGCATCACATATTTCCCCTTTGCCTCACTGACCCACTTGCCTCCTTGAGAAACCAGCCAGGCACCTGGAGCCACATCTTTGTCACCTTCACAGCCAAGAGAGGAGTTTCACCTCATGCTGAACACTCATTCTCTTCCCTCACTACATTTCTGCCTTGCCAAGAGAGCTGCCTGGCTCTATCATCTCCTTCCCAAAAAGTCAATAAACGAGGCACTCCAAAAATAAGATGTAGGGTTTTAATATCAACCTGTACATATCCTTTTATACTACATTCTGCCTCCAGATATTTATGGTTTTTTATTGTTTCCAATCCCTACATCCTCAGCCATAGCTACATACCTAATTTCCTACCAGCTGCACAGTGAGAGACAGCACTTGGCTAAGCACAGACCTTCTGCACACACAGCAAAAGCTCTCTGGTTCCACCAAATAAGAACCAGAAAAAACACAAGTTGCTCCTTTTACAAATCAGTGTCATTGCCTATTTGTGTTTTACCATACACAGAACTACATAAAGGAACTACTGGGGAAGAGAAGGCAGGGGAAAAAAGTTAACTTTTTAAACTAAGCAGCAAACTCAGTCCTAAAAATACTTTTCATTATTGTATCTCTGCTGGCAGGCACCCAATCACCTTTTTGTTAAGCCATGGTTCTGAATGCCATCTTTGCCCCACTGAGGTTGAAACTGGAGCACCCCTCACCTTACCAATCACTTCACTTTAAATTAGGAGAACCTACCCCAAATATATCAGTGCTTCAGTTGGAAAGCCACTGAGATGCAGGCACATGCTGTAAGTGGAACAGGACACACAAAGCAGTCAAAATACTGCATTTATAATGGAAAGGGAAATTCCTACTTCTTTATGGCTGTTTCCATTCACTTACCCTTCAAAGAGGCTACTATTTACAGCCACCATTAAGTGAAAAAATTTATATATAAACTGTTGATAACAGATATAAAAATAGGTATGCCAGATTCAGGAATACAGACCCAAGAGCAAGTTTTAAAAATGACAACTCAAACTGCACACTGCTACTGCCACAGTTCTGTCACTTAGAGAGGAGAACAAGACTCAAGAGTGCTACATTTAAAGCAAAATAATCCAACAATCCAGGGACTTCTGTTGTGCCATTTTATCAGTTAATTCCACCTAAGGGTCAAGGCAGGAGAAAGGTTCTGAAGGTGGTTCTGATGCATACATGCACATTTTTGACCAGAATCTGTTTTTCCAGAGCTCCACTAATTTTGTTTCCCACTGTATGCCAGCTCCTCTGTTTCAAACACAGCCTAAAATTCTCAGCCAGTGCCATGCTCCTGTGTGACAGCTGGAGCTGCAGAGCCCTGTGCCAAAGCCAGTCCCAGCACTCACCTGGACTGAGCACTGCATTCTCCTCAACCACTTTGGAGACGTAAGCATCAGGGTTGATACAGAAGTCACTGGAGCCCTGGAGAGATGGAAGACAAAAGGCAAAGGGAATATCAAAGCACACCAGCATCAAAGAGCAGTTGAGCCAGGTTAACATCAGGGAACCTTCTATTCTAGGGGTGTTTCAGATGCTGAAGTCTCTCATCACCATCCCCAGCAGAACTGCTTTACACAACCACAGCAGTGCTGGAGTAAGAGCTACCACACCACACCATGGAGAAGGAGCAGCTCTGGGCTTTTCCTAGATGGAAATTGCTAGGACAGTTCCTTAGCTCAGGATGTGCTGTAAAACAGGCACAGCACAACATTAATCTGGTGTCTGCTAAACCTGCAGCAAAGGGTGAATGGGGTTTGGATGGGAGCCACTTACCACAGCGACAGCCAGCTCCAGGCCCAGGGATCCCCAGCTGACAATCAGGGCAAACACCCCAAGCAAGCACACCCTGTGGGAGACAGACAGATGGCAGATGCAGCAGCTCTGATCTCAAGCCGTTCCTTTCACCAGATTCATTATTTGGGGTCCAAAGCAATTACCAAACCCAAGAAATTGTCACCCACCAACTGGATGTTCAGATAAACAATCCTATTTGAGATATCATGGACAGCAGCAACCAGAGAAGTTCATATCCAGCTGTTGGTTACCACATTTCCTGCCCTAGAGCTACTGGGGAAGGGAGAAGTAGGGAAGCAAAGTATTACCCTACTTCTAGCAGGGAAACCAAAGGCACAAAGCCACAGAGGTGGCTGTAGGGGAGGCAGATTGGCAGGAGGCTGACTGCAGTCCCATCACTTCCACTGTTCCCATTCTGGACTTCATTTTCCAGATCCAAAGATACCCAAACAAAAATATGATAAATGAAGAAAACCCCACAAAACAATACTGGTCCAAAACTGGAGAAATCTCTGCTGTGTCTACAAAAAATGAGGTTGTTTGGTGTAAGCTCTGTGTGGCTACAGATGGTGGGAGGGAACAGCACCCAAGCATCCCACAGAGCTGCAGGAGAGAGACAGTCACCTGCAGGCAAGCAGCTTGGAACTACAGCTCAGGTGCCTACCACTGCACCATGTGAGTCCATCTCTGCACAGATTTCAGGTTCTGTTCTGACAGCTGGACCTCATTACTGCCTGAAATGGTGGGAAGTGTCAGAGGCATGACAGAGCAGTGCTCCCAGTGACATTCAGGAGCACACACTCATGGAAAAGGTTTTTGCACTTCCCAGCCAGCACATTAGCTCTTCACCCTTGCTGTCAGTATGAGTGGTAGAGATATTTAGGCTCTAATGCTCCTCAACTCCCTCAGGTACAGGGCTGCAGACTAATAAGCAGTTTCATTTTATCTGTTTCTATCTTCAAAGTAAAGAGACACTGGCTTGCTCTCTCAGGGATGCTTTTTCCCCTCAAGCTTTGAAACATAAGTAGATCCCTTCCCACCCACACCCTCAACAATACAAAAACCTGTTCATAACCAAGACATTCTTTATTCAAACCTAGTACAACCATCTCTGTGAGGAAGGGACAGATCTTTTTTTCTGCTACATTTGTCTCACTGAATACTAGAGGTTTTAAAAAATAAACCCATGGATCTCCATTAAAAAATCCCATATCTCTCAATTTACTAACTTATTTTAATTCCAAATAATCCCTGTTCTGTGAATGGATCTATGCCTCATCTTGCAGAAGTAAGGGAGCTTCCCCAGACTGACATCTGTGCTGCACTCTGAAATGAGACACTAAAGACTTTATTATGCCGTTTCCAAATGGATGCAAAAATTATCAGCCATAGATCAGCAAGGTTCTGTGGGTTTATGACATAAGGACAACACAGCTTGCTGCCTCCAGCTGAGCATGTTAATCAATAAGACACATTTGTTGTTTTACTTTAAATGAAGATGACTGGGTCAGTAGCTGATTGCTTGGCTAAAAGATCTAAAACTGGCATTTCACCATCTTGCCTGGCTGTGATACACTTGTTTTTTTATGCCATGTGCTCCCTTTAGGGAATGCCTTAATATGAACTTCTGGCTAAAGGGAAATGAGATTCTAATTTAAATCCTGGGTTTGCCATCTGTGCGTACACTTGGACTTTTGTCTGTGCAACCTGCCAGGTATGAAATCATCTGGTAAATAATAAATCTGGATACACATTCCAATTATTAATGGCATCACCACGAACCAGGATAAACCCTTGGCCATGTCAGTTATCAAACTGTCACTGTGTTTATGATACCAGGATCTCTGCCAAATATGCAAATATGCCGAGCTACTAGATAGGGAGAGGAAGAATTTTTTTTCCTGGAATGGGGCATTTTCAGTGCTTTTGAGAAACAGACATGCATTAACATTGCAGTACCATGGCAACAAGACTCCTCATAACTGTGCAAACCATTGCTTGTTCTCAGTTTAAGGTTTGCTCAGGTGTGACAGCCCCAGGTAAGGAGAGCAGGCAGTGGCACACCAGGCAGTGCTGCAGGTTGTGCAGGCTCATGCAACGTTTATCATCAATTAACAAATGCCTCCCCAAGTGCAGGGAATTAAGGGGAGGTTTTTAAAGCCTGTAATTTCAAGGAAGGATGTTCACATTGTGATCTCCCAGCAAATGGAGGCTTCCAATGCCACCCAGTGGAAAGCAGACAGCCTGGATGGGTTCCTCACCTTTGATGAGGAGGCAGTGAACACCAGCAGCATTGCATTCTATACCTCAAGAACCTTCCTGTGAACATCTCCTGTGTGAAACCCTGACTATTTCCACAGAGCTGCACTCTACAGTGCCTCTGCACTCAGAGGGAAGTGTAAGATGTCCAGTTTCAGATGTCCTTGCTATCAGCTGACAGCAGGTAGAGGTTCCCACTAGCAGGCACTTGCATTCAGCTGACTTTCCTTGTGCCCTGTCCCAGGTCAAGACTTACCCCATAAGAATGGCCCTGGAGTTTCTGATGAGCCCAAAGAGCACCAGCAAACATATCAGGACATTGAACAGGAGCAGGCCCAGGTATCCCAGCCACCTGCACAAAACAAGAACACAGTCTGCAAAGGAAAACTGGTGTGGGAAAAGCACAGATCAAGAAGATATTGTGACTCTGGGGAAAACACAGTCCCCTTTCTCCACAACCACCTCCAAAGATTAATCTTCAGAGAGCTGTGGATATTTTTGGGATTGGAAGTTGAGGTACATAAAAGCATTTACACAACACGCTCAGAGCAAACAGTTGTTGAGAAATGAGACTGCTGGTGTTTTCTAGTGGGATCTTATAGGCACTGGTCATCATCAGTGGAAGAAAAGGCATTAAAGCCTCTTGAACTTCCTAGATATTTGTTAGGAAATGCTTCAGTTATTTATTCCACATGTTTGGATGGAGATTTTCTTTTGTGGGATACAACTGATGCAATATCTTATTTAATATGTTTAATAAAAAGGAATGTTGGACTGTGGTATTAACTAAGAGAACTAGTGCCATTTTCTACTCTATTTAATGTGTTCTTCATGCACTTATTAGGACAGAGCAGAAGCTGTATCTGGGGCTGGTTTTTTTCCCCTGTGCTAAAACACAAACTACAGATTTTGTATGTTGAGAATACCTTTCTCATCAGTTGGTAATAAAGACACTTAAGGAAAAAAACCTGTGCATTTTGATTTAAAGTGAATGCAGTCCTGCAGTAAGAAACAAATCAGCTCTGTGGGCCAAGAGCACCTGCAGCAATATCCAGAGCCTTTGGCTCAGCCACCCAGAACATGCACATAATTTTTGCAGAACAAGCCAAAGCAGATGCTCCAACCACTACACTACAGCATGCTACACACCTGTACCAGTCATAGAGGTCAATCTGAATTGCCAGATCCTCCAGAGACAGCTCATCATTCTTCCAAAAGGGGATCTCAGTCGTTTGCCTGACCAAATCATCCAAGAGACTTTGTAGTTTCTGGACAATGTGCAGGTAGTCTGTCTGCTTCTTGAACATCTCCTCCAGGACCAGCAAGTTTGGTTCCACTGTTTGGTTCAGGGCCACTGCAGTGTCCAGTACCTAAAGTATGGGAAAGAAAAAGGGGGATAAACAAATTAAAAAAAAAATAATAAACTAGAGGAAGCCAAGGAAATAAAAAGGGAATTCATTCTTAGCAAGTCATGGGCAGCTTCTAGATTATCAGTCCTGTGTCTTAAGAGGCTCAGAGTGCTTACCCTTCCAAAGCAACTTAAAAGCACCTATAAAGGAGATTGTTTGCAAGGAGACAATGTTGTCACCTCAGCTGAGCCTGAACACATGCACAGGTTTTACAGCCATCAGGGCTGCAGTACAATACCATGAAATTAGAGATAGCACAGGAGCAACCAATGGTACTAAAATGCCACATTTTACTAAGATTTGTCTGCTTTGGCCTGCCTCCTCTTCCGGGTGTGGAAGAGAGAGCTGATCACAAGCTGTTTTTAAACCCAGCAAAGAGAAGACTTCACTTCACAAGCTGTGTTCGCTCAGTTATTTTTAGAAAGAGCGGAAGAAATCACCCCGCCACTAATGGAAATTTTAGCACAACTCCAAGCCCAGATACAAAGAGAAAACAAGAAGAGACATGGGCAAGGCTGGATCCAGGAGGAGAGGTGCTGATGAGGGCCCGTTTTTGGGGTGCTCACCCGGTCCTGCACGCCGGCCACGGTGCGGTTGGCGTGGCGCAGCGAGTACGTCAGCCGGTGGATGCCGTCGCTGGTCTCCCCATTCCCGTAGAAGCCCACAGCAATCCCAGCACTGCAGAGAAAGAAAAGCATCAAAGGGCAGAGGTAAGGCCAAAAGGCAAGTGTGTAACATGGGGATGATGGCTGCAGTGCGCTGGGTGGTCACACCAGTGCTTTCCACACAAAGGGAAGGTGCTCCCTGCCAAAGAGAGCTGGGGTCACACTGGGGTGGAATTCCCTCCAATACCTCTGAGGGTCCAGCCCTGGCAGAGAAATGGCTTACAATAATTAGCAAGGCTGCTCTTCAGGTGTGTTTTGTAAAAGCAAAAGGTTTAATAAATGAAAAATAATAAACTTTACAGAAATAAAAGCTGTGCATGGGTAACAAGGCTGAGAAGCCTCTGAGACACCTTTCTAAGACACCCTAAAAAGCCCTTGAGTTCCTTTGTGCTGCTTCTTTTCCACTTAAGGATGGAGGATGGTTTTACTGGCAAACTGCCAATAGAAAGAGGTACAGGCTTGGAGGAACAGTGACAAGGCCCAACAGGTGCTTCTCTCTTGGCATGGAGCCAATCACTGTCAGGTCAGCAAAGAAGTTCCTGGGTTCTTTACCTTATAAGAAGTACAAGGGGTGAGTTCCAAACCTTTCCCCATATAGAAACACTTACTCAGGTGTGGGGTGCATTACTACAAAGTTGCTCCTCCGTTTACACCTGTGATCATTCACAGCCAGCAGTTCTCCACACAGCATCCACACAGCACAGAGCAGAACACAACAAGCGTACTTCATTCATTGTACAAAAATGAAAATCTCTTAGAGAACTCTTTGGGAGCTCATGTCCAGCCATGGACAACCAGAAATCCACCCAGTGAGAGCTGCCATTGCTGTGCTAGGAGACACGTGCCTTCTCTGGACATGAAATACAGATTATTTTGTTACATTTTTTTTAAAGCAGGGCACAAAGGGTTTGCTTTGACTGCTTGCCCGTGGTGGTGGTTCCTCCAGATACATTTTCCATGCCCTCTTCTCTACCCTGTGAAATATCTATGAACATTATCTTGATTTATCTTCCCATTAGAAACATTTCTGTCACACTGATTTAGAGTACTGGGAAGGGAGGCTTAACAAGTTACTGGGACAAAAGGCTTATTTATTTTTAAAGCAAGAAAAATTCAAGCTTGCAGACACAATTCAACTCCAGCTGCTTAGCAAATTACCACCTATCAGCTGATTTTCTATAATTGTCCACACATATCAGTCTGCCCCAATTATGAAGTAAACCATATTAGCTTAAGCCTCACTTAAAGGAGGAAGATCCTGTAAATGAGTTGCAACCAGAGGATTATCTCATGCAAGTCAGCAATACCTCTTCTATTAAGAGATCACTGCAGGAACTCACAGTTCCTCTTCCCAAGCCCATATTTCCTAATAATAGAGGAGGAAAGAACTTGTGAAGGGATCACACAACTAAACTCGGGGCAAACAAACCTTACCAAGACACAGTTTTTCTGTTCCCATGTTATATTTAGCTTGAGAGCACCCAAGACCTTCTCTAGGAAGGTTCTCAAGACACCAAGGTTGTGTTTGTGGCAGTGCAAAGGAAGGTGGTGGTGATGATTCTGTTGTAAATCTAAACTTATTCTGGATGAAACATTTAGTTCCTTCAGAACAACTTTATGTTCTGTTCCTGCTCTTGCTCCTCTCCTGCAGGAAGACACATCCATTCCTCCTTTCCTGGGCTCTGCCTCAAAAGAGTGAGCAGAACAATGTAGTTCACCTGGTCACATTTCTCCTCGTACGTGACAAGAAAGAGAAGCAAAGATCATGATCTGGAAGCAGATCCACTAGGAAAATCTGTGTCAGCCTCATGCTTTTCCCAGCCATTGAATCTCCATAAATTATAGAGAGCTTGGCCCATAAAAACCTCAGCTGAGGAGTCTTTTAGGGACAAGAGGCAGCCTTCATAAACAAAAAGAGAGGCAGCAGCTACGTAACTAAATATTTAGCATTAATAAAAGAAATGGGCCTCTTTCTCCAGGAACACCATTCCTCAAACATTTTCCTAACGCAAATTCTGCTGATAACTAAAGAGAGAAAAGCCCTCTGCATTCCTCCCTGGTTGCAGCTATTATCAGAGCTTGATAACACATGCCTGGGGTGCACGGGGGTGGAAGGGATAAAAAAGACACACTCCCCCCTCCCCCTGCAGCAGAGATTACAGATGCAGAGCTATGCCCAGGATAAGGCACCCCATCACAGAAATTACAAAACCATGGCTTGAATTCCTCCTTGTCTTATCAGAGCAAAGAAAATTCACACAGACCCTCTCAGCCTCCTGGGCTGCAGAAAACCCTAACGCAGTTGTTTCTACCATAGGCACCAAATAAATTCCAGAACATTCTTGACATTGAATAGGGCAGATCTGACCCCTTTAATTAGCGAGCAATTTCTATTCAGCCTGTTTACAGCTACTAGAAGCCCATTCTTTCAGCAAAGGCTTGGTAAGTGCCCAAATCTGCTGCTTGGCTCTCAGTATTCCCAGCACAGTAGCAGGGTTTTGGTGGGAAAGACTCAGAAGCAGAGCTCTGAAGTAGCAGCAGACACCTTGTCCTCGGGGATGCTGCACAGATCAGCCAGTTCACCCACAGGTACCAGCTATGAAGTGTTGGCAATAAAAACAAATGACTTTAACCTCTTTGCCCAGTTGGAGGCGGATCCACCCCAGCAGTTTCCCATTTCTTCCCATCCTGCCCAGTACAAACCACAGCTCCCACTGTCCTCCAGGCACAGTCACTACCCCTGAAAGAAAACACTACAGCACAGCAGTTGGGATAAAAGCCATTTAATCCGAGTAATAAACTCCTCTAGACATGAGACTCACACATTCACTGCATATTACACATGAAGCGTTAATTATTCCATTCCTGCCCTGCAAAAGGCAGCTCTGCAGTCACACCCTGTGCTAGCAAGGGCCACTTTCACAGCCAGTCCTTCCCCTAGGTGCAAGTCATGCAGTTTTGTGGCTCTTCCCCTTTCTATCAGGGTTAGAGAGGGAAGGAACTCACCCCACAATCCCGGGCTGGGGGCAGCTGTGCCTGAGGAAGGGGCAGAGCTGAAGGGCAGGCAGGGGGGAACTGCTGCTGCTTAGCTTTGTTTGCATTTGGCTTCATCTAAATCCAACAGTTTCAAATCCCTGCCCACACACACACACTGATATGAGTTGCTATTGTTTAAAGCAGATTTAAGGATTTACACTAGTTTTTAACTACCTTTTATATGATTAAAGGGAAACGGAGGGGCTCCTTCTATTTAAGAGCATTCTTTGAAAGTAAAAATAGATCAACTCGTCTTAACCCAACAGCATAAGTCCTTGAGGTCATGATAAATCACAAGGCTTCTTGCACGAACCCCGCAAGGCACTCTAGCCTAAGATACAGCAGATCCATCTCCCAGTACAGGATGACAAAATCATCACCCAATGGATGTATTTCTGTCACACAGCCTGGATACAAGAACAGCATTCCTGAATAACACGGCTCTTTTCCACCCTAGCACCCTCTGGAAGATACTCCAACACATTTTTCAATGCTTCTATAGGAAAGTCATGTCTATTTCTGCCAGTCTTGCTTCTGTTGCATTCCCCTTCAAGCACACACAGCTCTCTCCTCCCAAATCCACACTGTCCCATCCTCAATTCCTCCTCCCAAACCTACCTTTGTCAGTCTCCTCTCACTTTCACTACCATCACCTCTGCTTTCCCTCCCACTCGTATTTTTGAATAAAATCTTTAAAAATCAATCTATCACGTTCTTACAGGCCATCTCAAAAGTTGCTCCTGCTATTCAACACTGCACTTTAAAAGCCACTTGGCTACTCAATAGTTTTGGTAAGTTTTAAGAAACCCACTTATTCAAGTCAAGAAAACATTGCACTTGGAGCTTAAAGCTATCACCACCAGTGCACACCCACAGACACACACCAGGGACACAGAACTCTACAAGCTCTTCAAAGAGTTGTACAAGTGAGATGGAAGAGGGGCACGCCAGGAATTCTGTCTTTTCCTACAGATACAACAGTGTGATTTAAACTCCTGCAGGTTGTACACACACTTCAGTATCACTTTTCAGCAAAACTCAAGAAATTCAGGTGGAGAGCAGCTTTCCCATGGTTTGTGTTCAAGAATCACATGAGCTTTGGACACCTAGGTAAAGAACCAGAAACACCAATCAAGTGTGATTCTGAATTTGCTTGCAATGTGACCCGTAAAAAAACAAAGAAAAGTTTTCTGCATTTACACATGACGAACATCAGAGCATTAATGTGGCTCAGGGAGGATATTTGTGCTTTCTAGTGGTGAGATCCTCCTGCTGTAATACCCACACACACACTGTGACCCTCTGGGTACCCAGACACCAGTCTGGAAAGATGAGCACTAGCCATTCACATCACATCCTTAAAAATGAATAATCTAACTACACCAAGTCATCTTTAATTACAGGAACTTCATAAGAAGAGCCCTTTTTAGACTTCAAGTTCTCAGGAGGAATGTTAATTTGTCTGTCTAATTACCACCTTGCACTTTCGCACCAGGGGAAAGTGCTATTACTGGCACTTGATAAAACAAGTTTTTACCATTTATTTGCACCCATTTCTTTCTGATACCCTCTCCACAAAGCTTTCTCCCCACCCTCAGAGCTGAGGGCCCTTCTGGGAGAGTTAGGGTCACATAACCAGTGGGTGAGATGGTTTGTAGGACAACTCCCCATACACAGAAACCAATCAAAATTAGTAAGGACTAGAACTGAAGTATTAATGGAAAAATCTAGGCTAAGCATTTGTGGCTAGAACAACTGGGAAGACTCATTAGAGACATTTTGTTGGAGAGCTTCTGTTAACCAGTTCTGGCTCTGCTGGCTCAGCATTCTCCCTGTTGTGAGTCATTAGGAAACAGCAGTGTGGAGCACACAGCAGCACTCACAGCACAAACAGCCCCTGGCACTCAGGGAACCCAGGGAAGCATGTTCTGGGCACAGCTGGACTTAACCAGAGTTAACCAGGTCTCACCTAGTAGGACAATAGTCCCCTTCCAAGTAGACAGACCAGACCTGCTGCTGGTTGGAGCCTCTTGCTGCTTCAGCACTGAACAGAGGCACAAAACTGCCCCCAGGTCAGGCTGCTGCCAGGCAGAGGGTCAGAACAGCCTTTTACCCCATTAGGACAGCTGGTCTGGCTCTTCTGTTACGTGTGACACACAGCTGGGATAGGACAGGATATATCCAGTTATCTTTAATCAGTGTTAGCAGGAAGTCCCAAGGAGATATCAACAGTTGGAGTTGGCTTGTCTGGAGCTGTATCTGCATTCCCAGACAGACTGAGCACAGAGTGCTGAGGGACACTGCTTTGAGGGCACTGAGGCATCCAGCTGCTGCAGAGAGGCAGAAAACCAACCTCAGCCCTGCAGGAGAGCAGCAGCACTTGGACAGCACCTTCCTCACCATGATGGTACCAACTTGCTTAAGCATACTGAATTCAGAGAAGAAATTAAACAACTAATTAAAAAAGTCAAGAAAAACAATCATCCAATGGCACTGTAGGTTCAGATAGAACCTTATGTTATGAACCTTAGTTTAATGGTTCTGCATTTAATACTTGCAGGAACTAATTGTACACCAAGGATGAGAACCAGTGGTTCAGATTTTGAGGAAGCCTAAGCAGCTTTCCAGCTTGTGGATTGACAGAGTCACATCAAGTTTACCAGAATTTATATGCTGCCCTTCCAATTTTAAATTATCTCACATATGCTCTGGAGAAATGCAGAATACCTCCTTCTCACCCTTTCTAGAATGAAAAACAAACACAACTACCACAGGGCAGCAGCTGCCTGGGTCACATTTGCTGCATAACAATAGCTAACAAGGGCCTGTAGCAGCAGCACCACTATAAATAGCATCAGCCAGAGCTTCTGTAAGAAAAGGTTAGGACCACAGCTCTCTCAGTGGATTGGAATGGATGCAGCTGAAGCTCTTAAGATCACTAAAATGAAGGTGAATGAGGCTGAGATTTCTTCTCCACAGTGTTCTGTGGTTTGCCTTCCCACCCCAGGCACCCATTTGCACTCAGCAAAGCACAGAAGAGCTCCTTGCAAACACAGCAATGCTGGCTGGTACACAAGGTCTGCTCCTCAGCCCTCAGCCCCTGCTTCTGCAGGCAAATCCACCCCCAGCTGCTAAACTCACCACAGAATGTCGGCTCTGCACTGTTTGTTCCAACACTTCAAGGCTTTGCTGTTCTCTTAAGTGAGTGCCTCGAAAGAGCAGACACAGAAATGCACCAGCAGCACAGAGTGGCTCTGAGCAGCTGAGCCTGGCCTTCAAGGAACACCTCAGCTCCAGAGGGATCACACAGCACACCCACCACCCAGCAGCAGGCTAATGCAAAAACCCAACCACAAGGCTCTGCCAAATACAATCAGCTCATTGCTCCCTCCTCTCTGACTAGGGGACAGCTCCCAGACCTGCCAGACCCACAGAGGGGCAGCTGAGACCACTTGGAGTCATGGGCAAGAAGAGATGATGCTTGAACTGGAAAGAAATGCAAGTTGGAAAGTGCTCAATATAGAGCACACATCCAGAGGACTCATTTTGCCCAAGTCAAAACAAGATCAGAGGCTCCTTCCTTCCATATCTGCAAATACATCCCTTCCTTGAGATGCCCCATCATTCACTTTCTAGGAAATTATCTCCCTTTATATTCTCCTGCACCAATTCTCTACTAATTACTGATTTTTTTTTCTTGCTTTTCATCAATCCTTTTCTCCACCTCACCTCCAAAAGCTTCTGTTGCTCAGTCATAACAGGAAACACTGCAGACCCTGGCACCATTAGTAGCTGCCCTTGGGGATGGCACGTTAGTGCAGATAACAAAATGCAGCAGGCTACAAACTCTGAACGTTCCCTCCAGTCGAACACCAATCCTTCCAAACCCAAAAGAATCATCTGTGACTCTTTCTTCCTAATCTACTCTCCCACACATGGTGATTCTTTTTGGACACCAGGCTCTGAGAAATCTGCTTTTAGACCTGATAAATATTTCAGCTGTATCCATCCTGTTTAAGCGATAAGCTCCCAAGGACAGAGGGTCCTTGATTTATCACTTGAAAAGTATCAAAGAGCAGGGCATTAACTATTCCTTTTCACATTCCTCAAACCACCAGGCAGATCTGCAAGTGCTAGAAAGGAAGGAGATGTACCACAGACATTTAAAAACATACATATATGAAAAGGAAAGAGGGATTATTGCCAACACTGCACGAAGGAGAGGCAGAGCATTGGAAGTGTGAGGATGTGTGTTGGATCTAATCACTGATCATGGGATGGGGTGATTGAGAGGGGTTTTAAAAGTTTTCTATTTCATTATCTGTTTCAGTGGTGGTAGAGATATAAAAGATGGTAAAACTCACACTATAACAACAGAAGTCAAAGTTCTCTTTGTTATAAGACCTTGTAAAAGAAGTTTTTTTAGCTAATAGGCTAATGCTAGAAGTTTACAAACATCTACTTAAGTCAGTTACTAAACACTACACGTACACCTTACAGCATACAATAGTTGCTTGTTCTATATTTTTTGTAGCTTAGAAACTTGCTATGCTCCAAATACTTCAAGGTCTAAAACTCAACTCTGTTTCAAACTTCTATCTGTGTAAGCTTATTGCAACTCTGTGAAAAGCCCTCTGCTTTTTCAGTTCCCACAGATGTGAGATGGGATACACCAGAGGACAGGGATGGTGCCCTGGTGCTGTGTGGGAGTTCAGGACTTTTGGATGACCAACCAATGTGATTAGGCAGAAGCCATTTATTGTTTGCATTAAGCTATATTTATACATTCTAAAATTACTGTTCACATGATCACACATTATTTGATTTGTGCCTCTATCTTGTCCATGTGTTCAGCGTGCACCTTTCAGGAAATATGACTGGTTACAGTCCAGTGCTTCACAGTCCTCCTTTATCTAGTTCTTGCAGTCTTGGTATCCTGTTTCTCAGCCTCTTCCTTCTTATTTAAGTAGTATTTATGTCTGAGTAACTGTCTTAGGTTGCAATATGTAACCAAAAATGTTTATTCTATTTTCCATCTGTTGAAAACGGTTTGGGGATATGTTTTCTTTATCTCTTGTATAACCCATTCCTCATAACTCCACGGGGAGGGGGTGGGTGCCTTCTGTTCATGGGCCAGCTGTTAAATCCAGCTGGAGCAATGTTTCTTCTATCTTCCATGACCCATCCTCCCTCTGGGGGATATCTGCTGTTAATGGGCCACTAAGGCTCACCACATGACTGAAAACATGACATCATCCCATTGGGAGATGCTCCACCCAGTGGGAGGAGCCAACTGTTCCTACCTAGATAAAAACTGTGACTCGGGAACACCAGGGAGCCTGTTTTCCACTGGATTCCAGAGGAAGACCGGACCCATCTCACCACCACTGGACCCTTTTTCTACAGGATCATCTCTACTCCAACAGAACCACATCTGTCACTCCAGGAGGATTTATTTGGACTGCTTCCAACACCCTGACCAACAGGGTGTCAGGTTGTATTTCTGACTCTGTCAGGGTTTCTAGGATTTTTGTTTGTTTGCTTGTTTTTTTGTATGACTACATTTGTATTTTTAATATTCCTATAAAGAGCTGTTATTCCTATTCCCATATCTTCGCCTGAAAGCCCCTAATTGCAAAATTACAATAATTTGGAGGGAAGGGGTTTACATTCTCCATTCCAAGGGGAGCTCCAGCTTTCCCTAGCAGATACCTGTCTTTTCCAAGACAGTAACCTTGCCGAATTCCAGAGGGCTCTGACAGGAATGACCGAGGACAGTTTGGCTGGAGCACACTGTGGCCTAAGCTGTTCCAAGGCATTGCCGGAGTGCTGGGGTACAGTACCTGCAGACGAGGGTGGCGATGATGACACACCAGGCCGTGCAGCAGCAGTCAGCATTGAGGTGCTCCTCGCTCTTGCGGTGGCGGCAGCACAGCCAGAAGGAGTAGAACAGGAGGAAGAGCAGGTCCAGAGCCAGGCAGGAGAGAGCGATGCCACCCAACAGCAGCAGGGCCTGCAGAAACAGAGATGGGTGCCATGGGTGAACACAGCTCGGTTTTTGGTTAAAGGAGAAACAGTTCCCTGTAACGACCCGTTGATATGATTCTCATTTTCTTCTTTCATATGTGTTAATAAATCTATATTTATACCTTTAAGTTTGGGCCTGCTTTGTTTTTCTCCCAATCCCATCTCACAGAGGGAAAAAGAATAAATGCTCAGACCACTGCACTAAATTTGGCAAACAGTAATAGGCAAACATGAAACCCTTACAGATGGGTGTCACATCTGGCCATGGCAGGGGAGGCCAGCCAGGGATGTTTGAGAGCTCTGCAAGGCATACCTTGAAAACAAGTCACTTTGTGTGTTTGGCACGTTTTTGAAATATAAAGAGGTGGGGTTTTTTGTCTCACTTGCTCCCCCTCTCTCCATCCCACTCAACAAAACCACATTCTGTACCTCAGCAGTAAATAGCTGAGCCATTTGGTCTGTCCCAGTCTGCAAAAAGCCAAAGTTAATCACAGGGCTTCCTCTTTACTACTGATCACAGGTCAGCAGATTTAGAGAACAAAAATAATAATAAAAAAAATAGTTCAGCCAGCTGCCTCTATCTGTACAGTTTTTTAATCTTCATGAATAAATATGCAGGCTTATTCATTAGAAATCCTAGTGCATGAGTGGGTTTGAAAGGGGGTGGAATTTATTATACAGGCATTTTAAAAAAAAAAAAATCAATCTCTATGCAATGCTTCTGTTCAAGGTAGGCCTAGAATAAATGCTAAATCCCTCCATATACCATCCACATATATAGGTACAACAAAAGTGGATGCTACAGACACACTTGAAGCAGTCACAAGTTGGGTTAGTGTGAATTATACCTATTTCTAGTCATGTTCCTGGGAGGAAAGGGAAGTTGTAAGTGTTTAACTCCCTTCCAATTTATTTTTATTCAAAAAATCCTGCCTAAAATCCAAATATACAGGAAGGAGACTGATTTTGTTAAATAAAATTTAAAAATATGAATCCATTCCAACACCATATCTAGCCACTTTTCCCCACCTGCATGAATCCAGCAAAAGGATGCAATTTTATCCATAACAATTTTTTGATAAATCCTTGTTAGTGGTGACAAATGTCCACTTACTAGAAATTATTTAAATATCTGGAAAGAATCCAAGTCATTTGCTGCTACCCCAATATTGGGAATGCAGGCATAGATCTGTATCAGCTAAACCTAGAACAAAGGCTTGGGTTTTCAAACCAGTATCTCTTTTCCTCCCCATGCAGAAACTCCTTAAAGAACATTTGTATGCTTCCTCCTGATTGAAAAAATAACTTCCTCCTGATCGAAACAATAACTTCCTCCTGATCAAAAGGAATGCAACAAAGATTGCTGAGATTAAAGTAAAGAACTTTCACAACTGGTGACTGTTTCTAGCAGGGTCTGGTAGGATCTTGCTCTTTGTAGGCTTTTCTTTCCCCCCTGCTCTGCTCCACAGGTACTCCCTGCTGAGTGATTATCCTGGCAAACAAGCCACACAAGGTCCTTCCCAGCCAAGAAACGTCAGCCACACATAAGGAGGTGCACACCAGTGAAACCCAAGTGCTGCACCACAGATTCTCCATGGAGCCCCTCGCTCTTGGCTTTCCCAGCCTTTAGAAACCCTCCCCAAAGCCCATCGAGCTCCCTGGGATGGGGGGGAGCTCACAGGTGCTGCTTTCCCAAAACTAAAGAGCAGAAACAGCCCCGTGGTGCAGAGTGAGCTCTGGGATCTCTACCAGCCAGGAGTGGGGGTGGAAGGGAAAAAGCCCAATCCCCCTTTCCCATGCTTTCTCCAGATGGTGTGAGCGCTGCTGGAGTTCCTGAGCAGAGAGGGGCCTGCGAGAGGGGAGCTGTGCTCAGAGCCCCACGTTCCCCCACTTCTGAAGCCTGGCCACGAATGAGCACTCCATGCTAATTTAACTAACACATTTGGCATACCAAAGCTCCTCAGGGATATTCTTTATTTTTTAAACGTGTCAGGCTGCCGTAAGGCAAAGCTTTCCTGCCCTGCTCGCCTGCGCTTCTTTCTTCACACCCTCAACCCTCCTGCACATGCTAAAAGGCATTGCTGCTGGAAAGACAAATTCAGCTGAAAACATCCTCCAAGCAACCCTTTTATCCGCATAAAATCCACACTGCAGCTCCAGATGTAGGGGAACCGCCCCCATTGAAAGGAAATATTAAAAAAAAAAATAAAAAAAAAAAGGGAAAAATGAATATTAGACTGCCAACCCGCAAGGAACCTGAAGCCCTTGCTTTGAAGGGACATTTAATACACGCTTTAAATTTGCATCTGGCCAAAAGGACTTGGCTGGCCACTCTACCACAATCTGCATTTCATTTTCCAGAGAATATTTGTTTTCCATTAATGGATATGTGCCATGGCAAGTGAAATCATCCAGCAGAGCAGTTATTAATCTTTCTGACTGATGAGTCAGTTTAGGACCCAGGGACTGGCTGGCAGTGAAAGCCTGGTCACAACCAAAGATATTCCTCTGCCTGCTTGTCAGGATTAAACGTCAGTAGTTAAAAAAGGGGGGTTGAGGCTGGATAAACCCTTAGACACTCTATCCTGCAACAGTAAATCTGGGACTCGGTTATCCAGGGCCACATTATCCCAAGTAAATGTAAAATTATGCACTGGGCCTTTTGCCACAAAAGAGCATCAATTTGTCTTCGAACATTTGCTGAGCTATCAGAACCTTTACAGCAAATGATGCATGAACTGCCCTTACAGGAAAATGGAGACAACTTGGAGGAACAGCATTTTACCACTGCTCTGACACTAATGGCAGAAGTGGAGACAGAGCAGTCCCTGAAAATGAGAGTAAATCCAAGTGGTATCAGCCAGACTGGCAGGAGGGGAAGCTACAGTGTCAGGAAGCACTTTCAAAATAAAAGCTGCACACAGGGACATAACCACAGGAGCACTGCTGGCTTGGAGAGGCACCATGGAACCTGAAAGCACTTGGGGCTGTGCAGGGATAGTGCTGCAATGTTAGCAGCTATCCCAGCTCCAGGGTGGTTGCCAGGATTTGTGGTCCTTACCACCTCCATGGGAGTATGAAGCCAAAAAAGGGGCAGAAAACATCTAGAGCCACATGTAGAGAAAGGAAACAGAGGACAGCAAAAAAACCCAGGGGCTGGTCAGTTCTTGCATGTGGTGTGGTGTCGATATCATTCCTAAGGACTTATATGCAGATCAGCCTTCAGTTTGCTCAGTTCCTGCTCTCCAAGACCCTGCCTTATTTTACTGGGGATCAAATAAACCAAGATACAGCCATGTCTGCTGGATGAAAAATCCCCATATGAAACAGGCAACAAAATAAACCAAGATACAGCCTTGCCTGCTGGATGAAAAATCCCCATATGAAACAGCCACTTTCAGCTTGCAAATTCCAAAGGGTGATCCACACTGTTAGTTATCTGAATATATCTATGGACTGTGGTCCTGGAAGGCTGATTTTAGCTGCTGAAACTGCACTTAAGGGTGGTATCTTTCATCCCATCCAACAGATGAAGTCACAAAGAAAAGAGATCTACATAAGAATACAAGAAAAGGGATATACAAGATGTATTTATTTCCTCAGAAAGGACAAAAGCCTGAATAAAGCCACAAGGCACCACAGTGCAGGAGGGAGACTCTGGGTTGCATTCACGCTAAATGTCAAGGTTTACCACTGCATTAAATGTTGTTTGCTCATCACCTGATTTACAGAAAAGTGTTGGCTTAGTGACTCTTCTTCACATCACCATGTCCCCTCTGCCATGAAGATTATTTGGCACAAAATGTCCTGGCAGCAGAATAGGTTTAAGAAGTTGATTCTGAATACAGAAGGGCTCAAAACAATCCAGGTGTTTAGCAGGTACAAGTTTTACCGATCTCAATTTATCCACCTTCCAATTACCACATTCTTACAACCTTAACTGCAGTACCAGCAGCACAGAATAGTGAGAAGCTCTTCACATGGAATAGATGATTGCTATTTTACTAGTAGATGGAAAGGCTACCAAAGCTCCTTAAGAAACTTGAGAGCAAAGCTGAAGCCTTCAGGTGCTTCCTGAGAAGCACTGCAGTTTCATTTTTAATTTTCCATCAATGATTTTAAAGGTATTTCATCTTAAAACTTCATCATTTCAGCCCACATAACAAAAAGAGCTACAGCTTTTGAGCACCTCAAAACACAGCTGTCATAATCATTGCCAGATTGAGAATGGTTTACCTTAAAGTTAGCTTTTGCCAAAAGCAAGCTTTCCATTCAATCTGCAGCTAGTGTTCTTTCTGTATTTCCATGCAGCAACTTGAGTGATAATAAAACAGAGAGAAGAGGTTAAAGGAGTGTGGGAAGAGAAAAACGTTCACCCAGAAGAATAAATGAAGCAACCTGGGCTGCTGCCAAAGGAGCACTCATCTCTATTTATTCCAAGAAGGACGGAAGTCATCTTAGCAAGAAAAGAAACTGCTGTGGGATACTGTCATGCCTACACTACTTCCTACACTGTTTTTTTTCCATCCAGACTTCAGGACATCTCTCTAAAAAGCTTATGCACTCACAGATGATAAGCAATTATGTTCTACCACGAGAACGGATTTTTTTTTTTTCTTTTTTTAATTGCTGGCAACATGAGGAACACTCTGACCTCCTCACCAACTTGTTCTGAACATGTTGTGTGTCCAGAGACTCGATTTTCAGCCCTTAAAAAATGCTGTACGAGGTGTTTGTTGAGATACTTGAGTGTCTCGGGATGTCACTCATCCCACAGCCCCTACAGAAGGAACACAGCCAACCATGCCTTGGCCAGTGCAAGGTGGGGGCAGGATGTGGAAAGCACTGCTGATGTCAGCACTGAAGCATCCCTGTCTCCTCACAGGGGACAGCCCTTCCCAGGCCAATTCCTGTGCTCAGCACTGTGGAGGAGCAAAGCTGGGCAGGAAATGCGCTGTGGAAGAGGCTTTTCCCACGGTTCTGAGATGAATTCTCTTCCATGAGGGATCCCTGTGCAACAGGGAAGAGCACCATGGAAACAGAGAACAGGTTCCATGTCTCACCTCCTTCCACAGACATCTCCCAAAGAAAGCACACTGGTAAGAGAGTGCAGGAGATCACAGATATATTTAGGGCAAGTCCACGCTGGTGCAAGCAATATAGGCCAACACTTTGCCTTTAGCTTTTTTTGGCTATTGGCTTTCCTTTCCAGAAAGCAGGAAATGCCAAGGATTGTGTCATGGGTTTTTTTATGTTTTGGTTTTTTTTTTTTTTTAAACACCTTAAGACAATGCAAGAACACACATCAGAATAAAAACAGATCTGCAGCTGAAACCTGTGTTAGCATGACTCCATCACTCAATTCCATTTACCAAGTTGGTTAAATGAGCAGGACAGTTTCCACAACACTGCAAAGCTCTCTACATAGGCACGGGCATTGTATAGTTAATTGGTATTAGAGCTGTGAACTAAAGCCACTTTAATTACAAATGAGTGTTCACACAGGGTTTTAATGTAGTTTAACTAGAATGGCCTTAATTCAGTGTAGTTTAATTCACTTTAGTGCATTTAAAGTGGTTTAACTAATCTGTTTTGATTTTATTCCTCCTGTTAATTCAGATTAATTTCTCAAGTGTAAGCAACAACTGAGAACAAGGCTAGGTTGATTAAAGATTCATCATGATTTCCTCCATACTAACATTGTGACCCCTTATTTCATAATTAAAGACTTTCAGCTCTGCCTTTATATTTGGTCCAATTCGCAGGAGCCAGCAGTGTAGAGGCCAAAAAGACACAACTTGCTGATCCTTGGTTTATTGCAGCAACCAACTAACTCAATATAATCTCTGCTAAGGTTCTGAGAGCTGTGGTTGAATCATACATAGCTCAGGTACATCTGCACACCTCAGTTTCCACAGGTTACACAGTGCTAGAATTCTTCAGAGCAGCTCATATCACACACCAAAGAGAGATGGAAAGCCCAGAGTAGAAAGGATTTGCTTCACAATTGGGTTGGATATTTTTTCCTGCCCATGAATGCAGATCTAAGCTGTGCTAATCAGCACTGAACACTGGAGTCCTATTGGGTTGAAGTCAAATAACAATCCATTTATTCTCTGAGTTGTTACCAACTCAGCAATCTCCATCTTACACAGCAAGGAAACGTTCCCAGAGGTAAGGGGGTCCTCTAAATTGGATGTTCTTATCCCTAGTTTCTCCATAGTGCTGGCTGAAAGCCTCTGTGCACTACAGTGATGAAAAGAATGAGACACTCTCACCAAACTCAGTTTCCACTGACAGGTCCCCACAGACTAAATCTTTATTAAATGAGGCTTAGCTCAGAACTGGCAGCTTGTCAAATGAGCATTCTCACTGAAAAGGCGGATTTCCTTCCTGGGGATTCTGCAAATTCCCTTGCAGGACTCTAAAAAACCCCACCACCACCACGGATGCATCAGTGTTCATGCAGGTCTTTGCCCCAAATCCCAGACCAGCAAAAAGGAATCCTCATAGGAACAGGCCTTCAGCTTTAGAAGGTTATTTCTTCCTCGTGTTCCCAGCTGGACAGAGTTACAGCCATTAGTTAATTTTGTTAAAAGGCAAGAATCAGATAATAATTTGGGATATTGAGGTGAGGGGCACCAAAAAAGGGTAGCTGGAGGAATTTGGCAGATATCCTGCACCACTCACATCCACACTGCCCAGCTCACCCATGGCAGATCCACACAATTCCAGCAGACATTCCTTTCCCACAGCAGATTAGCTCTCACATTCCCACCCTACAGCAGCTCCTCTGCTCGAGGTCTTTTAGAAACCACTCGATTTCCTTGCTTAGAAAACTGTATCATCCATTAATGCCTTAAAACACAGGCTCCTCGCAAGGTAATTTTCCAGCAAACTGGATAATGGAAAGAAACCCCATGCTATAAAGGAAGTATGGATTTAATGCTCCTGCAACCCAGGGCTAAGCAAGCACTGCCTGTATTACCTGGCTGGTGCTCAAGTGCTGTATAAATTCCCAGGCCAAGACAATTCCCCATCCCCAGCCCTCCAGCAGGAGCTCAGCTATGCTCCTGCAGGCCTGGAACTCCCTGAAGGAAAGACGTGGCACTGCCTGCAGGCAGGGACCTGGGCACAGTTGCAGAGCTCAGCACGTGAGTGAGGCAGCACTGGTGTGTTTAAAAAAAAAAAAAAAAAAAAAAAAGGAAAAAAAAAAGAGCAGGAAATGCTTAGGCCTGAAGCCCAGTGATTTAATCCAATTTCCATCCTTTTTTCCCTTCCCCCTCCTTCAATGTGCACTCTCAGAGACAATACACTTCATTTAGAGGGGAAAAACATGATCTCTCCTAAGTGCCTGTCCTTACACTCTATCAAGCCAAGTGCTGGGACACTGCTTTTTTTCAATCTATGATGGCCATTCATGCTCTGGCACACAGAGCAGCCTCAAGGATTTCCTTCCAAGACCCCAGCTGTACAGAGTCTGTGCTTTACTCCACGTTAGCTGTTCTTCAGCTATTGCTGTTTTTTTTTAGATTTGGGTTTAAAAACCCAAGTGTTCATCCTGCCCCAGAGAATTTTAAGAATTCTCCACAAAGATTGGGCCTTCCAGTAGAGGTAATTATGTGCATCATCTACAGGTCTCCCATTCTTCTGCAGAGCCCAAACCCTGTCCTTTCCAGGAGACATGGCACCAGTTCAGATTAAATGCAGTGTTTAGGCTCACAGCAACTTCTTGATCTTCTTAATCATCTCTTCTTAAACCAGACAACCAAATCTGAACTGATCGGCCACGACGGAGCTTGAAGACACTGAGCCCAATCCTCAGCTCTGATGTCCTGGCAGGGAGGTCACTGCAAGCCAAGCTGCACACACCAGCCACCAGCATTTTGCCATTTCTATCAGGGAGAGGATAAACAAGGCACTGGGGAGGGAGAGGAAAGAGCACAGAAATGAGCAGAGCCACCCCAAAGTGGAACAGAAAACAAATACTTGTGCCAGTTGTGGAAACTTTTCCCAACCCATCAACAGGGTCAGCCCATCCCATCAGCAGGAATGGCAGTGTTTCCATGACTGCTGTAGATAACGTGGTTCTGCTCCCTTCTGCCATTATTTTGCACTGTTTTGAACTTGCTGGTTTTGTCTTCAGGCACCATTTTAATCCCATTTATGTCTTGAGAGTTTTGGCGCTGAGCATCTACAGCTGCACGCCATAAACTCGAGCATTACATTTGCTGCACTGAACCACAAAAGTTATACAGAATAACAGTGAGAGAATCCAAATTGGAATGGAAACTCTTAACATCAAATTGTTACTAATGTTAGACTTGAGAGGCAACTTAATGTTGCTTTTTTTAAATGTATACAGCTTGTTCCATATCATTAGCACAATGAAGAGGTCTTTTTCTAAACTGCAGCTATTAGCACAATGTCTAAGTGAGAAGCTCTAGCACACACTTTGGCATTTGAAGGCACCTGAGTTTAAAAAAAAAATAAATTAAAATTAATTAGAAGGAAAAGAGGTGCTTTCTAGCCAAGATTACAAATCCACTGCAAATGGCTTCATAAACTGCTTTTATTAGCACTGAATGGACAGGAAGGTAAGCAGCAATAATTGGGCTTCTGCATTTTTGTGTCAGTGATGGCAATGGGTCATTTTAGTGCACTCAAGTGTGTTGGACATCCAGATCCACATCCAGTTTGTAACCTGAAGTGAATCTTCAGGATAATGAGAAGTTTTGGAACAACGTGAAAATAACCAACAGGAAAACAACAGAGCCCTGAGTTTCCATAATATTTACCCTGTCCAGCTTCACTGGCATTTGTCTACACAAGTGAAGCAGGTCAAAAGGCTGTTTACACAGCAAAAACTTAGTGCAGTTCAGAATTCACCATAAACCTACCACAGGGTGAGAAGAACAGCACTCCTGATTACATTAGCAAACCACACTGCTCTGCCTGCCCCCAGGCCTGACCTCTGGGAGGGGACAAAGAACAAAAATCAAAGGCACACTGCCCTACATCTTCAGAAAGTCACTGCCCACTGTGCTACGGCCAGCAGCCCGCATGACATCTTCCTTAAAATAATTTGTATGTGAAATCAGCTTCAATGCAGTGTGTCGGTCATGGAGAGGCTGTGAAGAGCTGGGAAGGGGCAGTGTCCCGTGGGGACAGCTCCTGTAAGCTGGGGAGGGAGAACAGAGACCTCTGACCCAGCTATTGACTGTGGGCCTGCACTGACCTCCCTGCACAAACAATGCAAACGTGCCACAGACAAACAGGTGCCACGCTCCTCACCATAAATTCACTCCAAACTGCCTCTTTTGAGACTACCATAGTCAGAGTTCAAAAAAATAAATAATTAAAAAAATAAAATAGGAAAGAAAGGGAGGAAATCTCTTCCTTCAACTTAAAACTGTACCTTTCCTTCTCACAAAAGAGGTTCCTTCATGTGCAGGAAACATTGCAATATCAACTCTTCTTTTGTTTTATTTTGGGGTTGAGTTGCCTTTTTTTCCTTTTCTTTCTTTAAAGAAGAAAAAAGCTCTCAAAAAAAAAACCCCTCAGGGACAAAGACTACTAATATTCACTATTGAGAACCTCCAAACCCATGAAAAAAAAATACCATAGAGGGACTAACAGAGGAAGCAGATCAAAAAAAAGAAAAAAAAAATCCAAGCTAGCCAAGACCCACCACAGTCACAGCTGGAGCCCGTGTTTCTGCACCACTGACAACACTGGGAGCCTCATTAACCACTTCTCCTCAGCCTGGGCATGGGAGGCTAGGGAGCTAAAAAGGCCTCCTGCAGGCTCCTGGCCAAATGTGAGAAGGGATTAGGGCCTCCTCAGGCTGCTGCCCTGAAGGGAAATGCAATCTGAACAGGGAGTTTTCTGTGCGGCTCTTCCCACTGGCAGTGCAGAGCTGCAGATGCTCCTCTCAGGGATCACAGTTCCCCCTCAAGAGCAGCATTCTGGTGAGTGGTCACTGCCTCACCCCTGTGCTTCTGCTCCCCAGCATCACCCTGATAAAAGGGGAGCACACACTTTTTAAATTCACCCTCCTGAATGCCATTCCTGAGTGAACAGAGGCACAGCTAACAGCAGATGCACTTTTAGATTAAAACCCTTGCAGTTACAAGGCAAATCTGATGCCCCAGCACAGATTCACAGAGCATCCATCTCACTCTGTGGCTCTGGTTCTGAGCAGCTCTTCTTGCAGTTTCTTCATTTCCCACGGGGCTGGGGGAAGAGGGGAAATCTGTCTCCTTTCAAGTGTTTCAAAGCTGTTCAACTCTCTTAGGGTTTGCCTGCAAAGCTGAAAACTGTCATGGGCCACTGGCCTAAAAAAATCTAAAGTACTTGGTTTATATCAACTATTTAAAGACAAATGCACCTCACTTTTAGCTTCCTTTCCCACCAAGTTTGGGAATACATAGGACATGGGACTATTTGGCTGTAACAGAGGTTACATCAGTTAAAAGGAGGAGGTGTTTGCCCCACTGTGTCCTAATAGGATTTTTCATTAGTTGCTTTGCTTTCCCATGACATGCACATCATATCCACTAGAAATCAATGCATTTTATAGGTAATTTAATACACACACAGCCTGCCCTCAGAGATCCTTTTATGCTGCTCATGAGATCAGTGCTGGTGGGATTCCTCGAGTTCCTGCACTGATACTCATTCATTCAGCAATTCTTCTGAACCACAGAGATTGATTTTTCAGGAAAGTTCCCAGAGTTCTCTTAGAGGTTCTGCCTGCACTTATGTCATGGCTATATTTAAAGAAGGAATCCCACTAAAGTGGTTTATAACGTGCTCTGGCAGGACAGTGTAGACAGAGCTAAATCCTATTAAGCTACTTAAGTTGCTTTCCCCCTCTGAAGTCATCTGTCAAAAGCTGGTCCTAGACATAGCAGCCAGCTATCAAACTAGCTTATCAAGAGTCATGCTTAAAATACCAAACAAAACTGTAAAACGCAGCCATCACACACATGAGGAAGGGAAACTGGGGCAGTGTGCTGTTCCAGTAACCTCCTGGGATCCCAGAGGGTGGAGAAGGCTGGTGATTAGCTTTTCATTACAGTTAGATTGTAACCCACTTGCACACCACTGGACCTTATTAAAGGGAAAATAAGAATGACTGTGTCTTTAATGTTAGCCTTGACTCTTCTGAAAGGACTGTGTGGACAATATATGAATGTGAAGCATACTTCTAAAATAGAGATCACACGAACAGGGCAGGAGGGGGTACCTGGGAAAACAAAGAGCCATTCACCCTTAACTCAGCACCCCACGGAGAAGGGGGAAAGCAGCATTCATGGTTATTTCATCTCCTTTCCCAGTAACTCAAAAATAGGCACCACAAGAGTCCTGAAAGGTTAAGTCCCATAAATGTTAAATGTCCACATTTAAAGCTCCAGCTTTAGAGCATTCACTCCTCTGTGTCAACATGTCACTGCTGCTGTGACAACACCTTACTGAGACTTCAGAGACAAACCTCAATCCCACACATTCCAGACAATAGTAGAAAACAATAGGCTGGAAAAGACCTCTGGAGGTCACTGTAGTGCAACCTGCTGCTTAAAGTAGGGCTAATTTAAATGATGGGGTTGCTCAGAGTCTTGCCTGGGCAAGTTTTGAGTGTCTCTAATGCTGCAGTTCCCAAAGCTTCCCTCAGCCCCTGCTCCAGCACTATAAGGAAAAATGCTCCTAAGTGACTGCACCCATGTTCCATTTCCCATTTCAGCTTGAGGTGGTTGTCTCTTGTCCTTTTCCTGGGCACCTCTGAGAAGAGCCTGGAACCATCTCCTCCAAGTCCCTCCTTCAGTTATGCAAAGGCTGCTCTCAGATCTGCCCTTTCTCCTGCTCCTCTCCAGGCTGAAGGGTCCCAAGTCTCCCGGCCTCCCTTCACAGATGAGGTTCTGACCATCTCAGTGTCCTTTCCCTTTCCAGTTCCCCAGCACCTCTCCTGCCCTGGGACCCCCAAGGCAGAGGCAGTTACACATAATTTATGCTGGCACACAACTGGAAGAGTCCATGCAAGTGAGATGGACATTGTGTGATGACCCCATTTTAGGGCTACTTTCAGCTTGCTCACAGGGCTGGGCAAAGCACAAGCCTTCAGAGATAGGGTTTGCCTCCAGCTGCACAACCCAGGCCACCTGAGAGGGTCACCAAGCACCCAGAGGTGACAGATTTCCCCCACAATGGGCAGTCACTCTGCAGGCATGAGAAACACCAAGTACCATCAGTCTGAGACTCAACAGCGTGCACGTTATTCCTCAAAACAACACCCTGAGACAGCTGAGGGGAGAGAAGAGGAAAGGCAGGGAAAGGGAGAAAAGCAACAATAGAGAAGTTACAGGCTCCAGACTGAAAACAAGGCACCTCAGGAGTTATTGGGAGAGCCCAACTGCACGGATGCTGCTGCATCCCATTGGCTGCCGCCTTCCAGAGCTGCACAGCAACGAGCCCGGGAGGTGGGAGGCTGCCAGCTCGCATGAGAGCTCCTGCTCAACCCCTCCTCTGCATCCCCACAGCCCAGCCTGCTGCTCATCCTGCCCAGCTCATCCCAGCATTGATCGCCCGTCCCAAACCGAGGTCAGGCAGGGAGACAGCCAAAGGAGACAGGGCCTTGGTTAAACAAATGAGCAGCCACACCAGGTTATCACAGCAGGAATCCAGGATAATCACATGCTCTGTCTTCATCCACAGCTCAGGTTTGCCTTGACAAGCAGGAAGGCAGGACTGCAGGAATAAGGAGGGGAAGGGGTAGGATGTGCAGCTGTGCTTGTGCCTGACACAGCTCAGAGAAGTGCTGACACCCAAAAGGGATTAATACTCCTCAAAGGCAGCACTGCACAGCACAAGTGCTGCTTCTGTAGGTGTTTCACTCCATTAATTTAGGAGAGTGAGGGAGGAAGTGGTCTCTACAGAGAAAGCGACCCAGCCCCAGCTTCCCTGTGAAAGGGCTCCAATCCCAGGGTTCCAGACCACACCAAAGTTTACAATAGATCAGAATTCTCAAAGAACAAGCAGGAGAGAGCACAGAAACTGGCATCATGTGGGAAAGCAGCTAATCCAGCTGCTGGGCTCACCCCCAGCACAGCCACAGAGCAGGTCAGGAAGCCTGCGAGGGATGTGGAGGAGCAAAGCCAATTCTAGTGCCTGAGCACCACAGCCCACAGCAGGAGAGCTTGTTACAGCTTCCCTCTTGCACAACAACCTAAACCAAATCACCAACAGATCCAAGCAAAAATTAATCTAAGACACAGAACTCGAATGCAACAATTTGCAGGCTCTAGCAAAATAAATGTCTCAAATTCTCTCCATCCAGACCCCAAGCCATCATCTCCCAGGAGCACTTAGAGCTAAGAAAAGAACGAACTCCTCTGCCCTATTTCCCAGCCTGTGCAGGAGCAGCTCATCCTCTGAGCAGTCACTATTGATCAGCTGCATCTTCTCAGACAGTGAAGTCCCACAGTGCTCTGGGGAGGGGAGAGCAGCAGCACCTCTCCCTTTTTGCCATTACACAACTGTACTTAGAGCAATTGTTTATGCAGCCAGGAACACCTACCTGCTTCCCACTATTTATAAACCAGAAGCCAAGCCACTGCAGAAACAACTGGGTTTTGTGTCACTGCCTGCCCTAAATTGCCTGCCCCTCAGCTGATCAAACAGCACCAAGGCAGATGAGAAGCACTAGCATTAAGTCAAATAGATAAACTCAGCTCCTGACAACCCAAACTGCACTGAAACAGGAGGCCCTGGAGCAATCCACGCTGCCAGCTCTGTTGGGGATAGAACAAAGAGCAGATTTAATATCTTAAAGACAAACCCCACAGATTTCCTGAGTGCAAACATACACACACCCATTGCTGCTATGGTTGTCTCAAACAGGGAAAAGCTCCAAGAAACACAGCACCTTCACACACTTTCTTGTCAGAGAGGAGTAGATCCTGCCACCCTACTAAGTACTGAAACTATTTAAAAGTTTTTAGGGACTAAGTGTACAAATTGGCTTGAAAATCTGTCACATCCCTGTTGGTTGCTTTGAGCAAAACTACTTGTAGAGGCATTTGACAGCTAAATATTAGATTTCTTTATTACTTGGCAGTAGCCAAAAAGGTCTGTAATCATTTATATGGGCAGAGCTCTCAAGCTTATAAATTACTGTTATTTCTGAATCAACTTACTTTTACTTCAACAAGAAGAGGAGGTAAAAAGCAGTTTTAATAAGTGACATCTCCCCAGTTTTGCAAAGGACTTTGCAAAAACAAAGTACTTTCCCCATTAACAGCTGCCACTACATATGAAGGTGTCAGACTTTCTTCTGTCTCTTCTCCAACATCACAGATGAACATTTAGCAACAGAAGAAAAACAAGAAAGCCACCACAAAAAGTTGTGACAATTGAGGCTGTGATGGGTAGTGTGGCTCTCCCTGGGCTCAAGCAATCCCTCACATCACTGGTGTGGTCTCTGAGCTGGAGACCATGCCACTCTTACTAGAACAGCCAGGAAGAGGAAACTGTAGGTAGCACAGCTGCTTCCAAATCCTGTCATTTACCCCATTCACAGAGAGAAGATATCCAGGTTTTCCTCTGTTTTCTTCTCCTCTTACAAAAAAAGGCTGTAAATCCCTATGTCCTCAAGTGAGACTGACTTTGATATCCACTACACAAATACCAAGATGTGTTGTTTAGGTGAACAGAGGTCATCATCTCCCATCTGACCTGCTGGAGCAGCCAAGCACAGCAGACACAGCTCCACACTAACAAGCAAGGCTATTTCTGCTGCTGTGCTTGATGATCAAAGCTTTTCCCTAAAATAATAAGATCCCAGGGTCTCCAAGACCAGTTTGGTAACAGCTAAGGTGGGAAGAAGACCCTTCCCTTTCAGGATGCTTAGGATGGAAGCAAACACCACACAAGCTTTGTGTTAAACTGATGCACAGCAGCAAGGATGCCTTATTAAATCCTGCAACTAACTTAATCAAGGAGTTCTAATATTCATAACTGAACTTAAAAGCACTACCCTCTGGGGTACCAGAGAATTTCCCCTCAAAGCCTGTTCACCTCACTGACAGTCGTGTTGCTTTTCATAATCTTGTTCACAAATTCAATCAAGCTCCAGATAAAATCTAATCAAGTTGGACAAGCTGAATTGCACGGGCTGTCGTTTCAAGTCCTTTAACGGGAGGTCAGCTCAAAGTAAGCCTCTGATGTCCCAGGACTTGAGCAGGATTATTTCATGTAGTTCATTGCTGTAGGCACCAAAGATCATTTTAGCTCCCCAAACTATTTTTAATACTCACTCTAGCAGAGCATTTGATCTCTAGACAAACTAGGTTTAGTCTTCGGTCTTTTTTTACTCAAATCCTCAGTGATTTCTCCAGGCACAAAAGTGGCTCTCTGAGGTACAGGAAAGAACAGCAATTCACAGAACTTCATTATTATAATTGTTCTTCAACTGAAGTTTGTCCCTCTAGAAAACATCACCATCCCTGAGAGCTACTGCTAGTCTGGAGATACTGACCATTCCAAAGCAAATGTAAAAGCACCCAGACTGCCAGGGCAAAGCATTAAGGAAGACCTCATCATTCATATTTAAGACATGCTGGTCACTTCAGTCTGCTCTCTGGAGACACCCTTTTCCTTTTCACCTCAACTGAAAAAACAAAATTTAAGCCATAATCAAGATTAAGATCCTTTGGCTACTCCCCAGTGAACAGGCACTAGGAAAAATTTATCTCCACAAAAATTAAATGAGAGAAGAAGCCCTTTTATGATTATTCAGTCCAGTCTAAAAGATTCAAAAGCATGAACATGACTTATGATCTTGAAAATAAAACTCTAACTCTTGAATGCATGCTGATATTGTAAGAAAAAAATGATTCAAGTGGTTCTTGGTTCTAAAGTTAACTTTAAATTCCACCCATGGAGCCCAGGAATCACTGGATAACACTTAAATACCATACATGACCAGTGTGACATTGCAAACCAATGTGACCAGGGTTAAAGCACGTCCAGCCATATCCCACGTGTGGCTGTCACCTCACTGCCTTCCTTCTGTCCACCAAGAATGTAAAAATCCTGATTCAGACTAATAGATCTGATGCAGATTCAAGGCAACTCTCTATCAAAGTTAATGCTTTCATAACAATATTAATCACAAATATTATATTGATTAAATTTATTTTAAAATTATATTAAATCTGTTATAACTAAAATCTTAAGAGGAGGACACCACTTTTTCCCATCATCATATTTCCATGGATAACAAGACAATGAATGGTCCCACCAGCCAAATTCTGAACACTTGAAAAGTAATTATTTCTCAGCTACTGAACAGATAAACAGAACTACCAAATTTCCAGCCAGAAAGCCACTCCCCTTCTTCCTCTTGTTCAGCATGTGTGGCTCAGGTCATTTCCGATTTTGATTCCAGCAGGAAGAGCTATTTCAGCCAGTGCCCAGAAATGAGGAACTCAGAAACCCAGACTCACTGGCTGCACTGCACTAAAAAAGCACTTGGAAAAAAGGCCACTGATTAAAGGGAGGCTGCCTTTATCTCCAACACACCAAACATCTGAAAGGATGTTCCCTCCCAGACACTTCAATGTAGCCATCCTGGTTCCCTTCCTTTTTTTTTTTTTTTAAATAAAGTGTCTATAAAATAAACGAAAGTGTTTGTTCATTTTACTATTTATCCAGTCAGCTTCAAAATTAAAATCTTTCTGCCCTGTCTCCAATCCAGGTTGGTCCCTGGTGACAATCTCAAATATTTTACATAACAATATGTCTTTCTTGAAACTAAGCTCTAGGGAAAATGAAGGAGTGAGGAAGCTCGAGTGTATTTATCAGGCTTGGCACTTCCTATCGGAATGCAGCACTGGAAAACCATTTCCCTGACAAATGGATGGCCTGAACTGAGCTGCACAGCCCTGTATCTCCCTTTCAGCCTCATCACTCTTCCAAAGAGGTACAGCTCTGAAGAGGGCTTCAAAATGCAGATGGACTTGCAAGAGGGGAGCTTGCAGGGAAGCTGGGGACTGGAGCAATGTTACAGACACCAGCTGAGCTCCAGGGCTCTGCTGCAGAGATCTGTGCCACTGCTTGTCCAGCTGTGGAGTGACATTGTACCCCCACCTGTCACACAGAACAGCCACATCCCATGTGACAGGTGACACCCAGAGCACCTCCACCACCAAGGAGAGCATCACATCACGGATAATCTACTGCTGTGGAAGGGAAAAATTGATCACCTGCTCACGTGGCAACAAGAACTGCTCAGGACTGTTAAAGTGATGGAGAGTGTGGTCTTAAGGGTAGAGAGAGAAAAAAAGAAAGAATAAGCTCTGAAAAGGATGGGTTGATGTTAGCACTTTAAGAGGAATATTCTCTGCTCAGTTACAGCTCTGCAGGTTGCAAATTAACCAGAAATAAAATGCTATTACAGACCCTTTCACCAGCAGCCCAGTGGGTTGTTCTATTTGCTCTCAGCATTGTTTCCAACTTCAAACCAGAAAGAAGCCATAAAGGGCAGGAAACAGCTCATCTATAAGCCAAAACCAGAAGCGTGTTTTTTTCCATGATGGTTTAAAAACAGCTATGGTTTAGGAAAGCCTATGGGGTCACATGAAGACAGAAGTCAGCCAGCAACATTTTATTTGGCTCCTGATTTCTGCTTCTTGATTGAGCACTCCAAGATATTCCAAAAGGGGGATTCAACACAAAGCCTGCCATGTCCCACACTTTTCCACCCAACTCTTAGTGCTGAAGCACTACGAAGGCACAGGGATTTCATTTCTGTGCCAGGTTTATGCCAGGCCAGGTTTTTGTAACAATTCATCTGCCATGAATATCCAGTGTTTCATGCCTGGATCAGATGCTCAGTCTGGTTCACTGGGCAGCTGCTCAAACACCCTGGCCCCTGGCTAGCAGGGCTGCTCCTGTGCATACCAGGCCTGGTTACACTATAACTGGAACCAGATCTACCTCTGAGCTGCTGTGAAAACCTTTTTCCAGCCTGCCCAGTTCCTTGATTTAATCACTGAGCAGCCCCAGAGTGCAAAATGTTCCAGCCACCCTCCTGGACCATGACCTCAGGAACCACAAGTTTCCACTTCACACAGGTGTGATTAAAAGATCTAAAGTTGCAAGTTTTATCAGGGATGGAAGAGTCACATCAGTGTTAGAATTCCCCATGCAGCACCTCTCCATTCAGGTGCCCTTTACACAAATAAAGACTCAGTGTTGAAATCACAATTTTGCACTATTTCTCTGCCTGTAGGTGCCTTTCATAGACAAGCATCCATGCTCACAGCCCAAATCTAATTTTAAATCATGCTCAGTATGTTAGAATACAGCACTGTCCATTTCTTCATCTTGTTCAACAAGCAATATAAATGTGTTTATTCCAAATGGGTGCTGGATGTATTTTCACCAGCACACACAGGTGTTGGCACTGCAGCAGTGCCACTCCATGGGAAATCAGGACCAAAGAAAGTCTTTAATGTCATTAAAAGGTAAAGGAGACTTTGAGCACCCAGTTACAGACAATGCCAGAGAGTGCTGGTCAGAATCTCCCTCCCCACAATGTTTAAAAAAGAAACTTGCAACTCTATAGAGAAACAAACCCATTTTCCAAAGATTCAGATCTCAAGTGCAAACCTTGCAGCAAAGTTTGGGCTCCATACGACTATGGGATTTCCTGGGGTTTCAGTGCACACACAGACAAACCTAAAGTCAATTTGTTTGCATGAATTTCTACAACATAAAGATGTCTAGGTTTGATTGTTTGGGGGTTTTAAAAACAACTTCAAAACTCTCCTCTAACTTGTAAGGAAAGTGACAGTACTAAGTTCTCTCCTGGGCTCTTTGAGTATATCTAAGCACCTGCACGTTGCAAAAAGAATCTAAATAAAAAACCACCAGCAACAACAAAACACTCAAACCACACAGGACTTGAGAACACGCAGTTTATCTCCATTATTAGCAAAAAACAGCACAAGGGAGGAAATACTTTTGCAATGCTCCACAGTTCCCAGAAGAGTGACCTCTTCCAGCACCAGCCTGTGCACTGCAGGCTTGGACAGCACCAAATCCTTCTGCTCTTCAGAGATGCAGAAGAGGAAGCGGTGACACTTCAGGCAGCCAAAGCTTTCCTTTTAAGTCCAGGATTGAAAAAAGTGCAAGACAGCAGAATTATAAGTTGCTCGATCATAATTCTAGCAGGAAACACTCCGCTCTTATCAGCACTGCTTCAAGCCACCCTTGTTATGCTAATCCAGTAACTTGCGAACGCTGAAGCGCCCTTGATCGGGGACCATTGTGAGAAAATAGTGCTTCAACATTTGTTTTCACAGCAGCTACATCTGGGGAAGAAATCCCTGCAAAGCTCCTACCTCTCAGCAGAACACTGCTTGGATGGGTTTGAGGGGCAGAAATGCAAGGTCCACATTCCCTGTGGAAGCTTTAGATGCTCAGAGCTTTCCCAGACCCACATCTTCAAATAAGTGCAGCCCAGCCTCTGCACTGAGCCCTGTGTCACCTGGGCACAGAGATTTCATTGCTGGGGATTGCTGCTCCAGTCTGCCCTGGAGTGCCAGTGTTAGCACAGCAGGCAGCATCCCTGCTCCTGTCACAGCTGAACACCACAGCAAAGCCTTCACCCTGCCATGCCTCCAGCCAGTAATGCTGCTCTGTCAGGACCATCCCATGCATAATGCTGTGAGGTGCACTAAACAAACACCAGCTTTTGTCTAAGAAAAAAGTGAGCCCCACAAGCTAAAAGCCTTTTACAGAAGGCACTGTCTGCAATTTGATTTCTCTGCTTGTGATAAATTTACCCTTTGCAACTTTTCACTCTGTATTTCACTGGGAAATTTAAGCCACTTTAGACACTTGTTGATAATGGAGACTTCCCCCACTTCTCCACCCACTAAAAGACAATTCATCTCACAACTGCAGTTCTGCATTCTGAAAGCATCACATCCTCCCACCAACAGACAGCCTCACCAGCCAGCAGCCCTGCGCCTTTGAAAACCTTAAACACACTGAAGCCTTCCTTCAGAGAGGCCACAACACTACTCACTGAGGCCAAAACTATAAAGAAGTAGAAGGAGGAAGTATGTTTTCTTTCACGTCCCAAACTGGCTCATAGTTCCCTGCTCACAATGTATTCCTGAGCTACTGTTCCCACCAACTCCTTTTTCTCTTGTCTCTGCCTAGGTATGCTGAGATTCCTGTATCTCCTGTGTATTTCTGTGTCTTTCTGCTACCTTTGGATTAATAACCAGTGCTTTCTATCCATGAACAATCACAACAAGACAGAAGTGTTACAGCAGAAGAGCTTGGCAGGCCAAGCCCAAGGTGTTGCACAACCACCCAACAAACCTCAAGGGAAAGGTTTCTTCAGCCAAAACAGCTGCTGTGGTCACAGCCCTGACACGGCACCTGCCAAAGGGCAGCCACCACAGGAGGCTTCACCAGCACCTGCTGAAGAACAGGCTCCAGTGCTCCTGCTCACCAGATCACTGCACTTCTAACCCACAGGCCCTTTTTCTTTCCCTAACATGTTCTCAACTGCTGACTGGCAGATTTTGGGTTGCGGTGCCTTTCAGGATGAAAACCCAGGAGCACAGACTCTTCACTCTGCTGTTTTAAGCCTCACATCTCAGGTTAGAAACAAAGCCCACAACATCCAAACTGGAAGTACGAGGAGGGATCCAGAAGAAGAAATCCAATGGACAACAGCCAGCTGCCTTCACTTACTGCTCTGCATTCACCTACTGCAGCTCTTTGAGGCAACACAGAGTCAGGAGAGAGTCCTGGCCTGAGAATTCTTGGGCAGGATTGTTTAATCCAGCCTCCCATACAACACTCAGGATCCACAGCCATGGATAGCTGAGCAATGGGTCATTCCTGCTATGGACCAGCCCTGTGGTTGCTCTGACTTTTGGCCTATTGTCCAACACACACCTGGTGGTGCCTTAAAATGACTCGTGTATGTTTGCAACATCACCAAGGTTGGACACTTCCACTAACAACAACACAAACAGCATTTATCACTCCTGCAAGGAGTACTTACACAAACTTAAAAATTAAATTAAGCTACTTAAAAACAGCTGTTAGTCCCAGATCAGCGTTCTCAGTGAGAGGTTCCAGAATAACAAACGCAGAAATACATGATATCACTTTTTCTTGCTGCTGTGGTTCCTGGAACACATTTCCATCAAATCTCCACCAGGAACTGGTGCTTAGTTACTTATTTGCTATTTGCCTGCTGTGTTTACTTTTATTTCAGTTTCTTTCAGCTGACTGCTGCAGTTGGATGGACTTTCAGCCACCTTATCTTGACCAGTGAACCACATTCCTTGGCTTTACAGCAACTCTCAGCACTAATGCCTACAGTTGCCTTCATGGCTAACTTTGCATTTGCAAACAGCTTTTCTGCAGCACCAAATACCTTGTTACACGTGCAATTTGTCTGCTTGGAACATTATCCCAAAGTGGGATTCACCAGTGTGTAAAGCAGAAAAACCCCAGGCTATGTATGAACTCTCCCATAAAGGCTGCCACAAAAGGGAGCCAGGTGTATCACTTTGCATGAGTAGTTTTAGACATCTTTTTAAGCCAGGCCACACCATACCTTCAACTTGCACTTGAAATACCTCAGACTTGAGATCCACCCTGCCCTACAGGGATATTTTCTTTCTATTTTTAATAGACAAGTATTTTAAGCCTCATCTGTGAATGTATTTTGAGTGAGCATCCTAATCAGGAACAAAAACCCCCTACTTGCCCCAGTGTAGGACTCATGGTATCTCTTACTGAGGATTATTCTCTAATCAGGTGGGGCTGTCAGACTTCACTGATTGCAGGACCAGTAGCAAAAATACAATAAAAAGAGAGTCGTGTCCTCCTCAGCAATTTCGTATCACTACTAGTGATCAGGATCCCTTTCCACAAACTCAGCTCTCTAAAAACAACATCACTACAAAAATTAGTTCAGGCAACCACAGATAGTTAGAGCTGCTCTGACCAAGCCCATTGGATTAGTGGGGAATATTATCTTGACTCCCAACCTGGACAGAAAGCTGGATCTTTGACAAGAGACTTTTCACAGCACTTAAGGGCTGGCAGCAGTTGCCCAGAATTCTTCACCCTTTTAGCAGGTGTGAAAGCTCCTGGGAGAGAGCCAAGCAGTACTTTTGACTGACTGGAGCAATCGAGTCATTCGTTACATCACCCAAACCTGCGAAGAGTGAGAGCAAGAAAAAAAGAAAACTTCACTAGAAAGAAATTTTGACCAGCCCCATGATAAGATACCCTGAAGCCACAGACCAAATATCTGCAATAACTCTCATGTTTTCATGCTGCCTTTTATTGAATGAAAGCAAGTGGTGCATAAACTGCAGAACAAAGTAGAGCAGAGCAGCTGCTCAAACACTCTTACAAGGCACTCAGTAACTGTTCTCACTTAAATCTGTGCAGCATAAAACCAGCTACAATACCACTGGCAGTAAGTGTGTGCAAGTAAAATAGTTCTCTTTCCTTTATGGGTCTGCAGAAGAACATTACATGAGACTGTTTGTCTTCTCTGCAGAAGGAGCTAAAGACAGAGGCTTTTGATTTTGATGGTTCTTCCCATCATCTTTGACAATAAAACAGCTCAAGTTTATACTAAAAGAGCGTGCAAGCTTGAATGTGTATTGAGAAAGGATTTTAATTTAACTCTGCAGACAGCATTAGTGGGAAAAAATGCAGTACTTTATAGCAGACAAACCTCACCCTCTATAGACTGGAAGATAAGAGTGTCCATGATTGGGAAGTGGAAAAAGGGAAGGCAAGAGATGGCTCGAATGTGTCCCTGGTGCCTTCAGGGGTTTAATCTCATTAGCTGAGACAATGCAGCCTGGTGCACTTGCACCTTGAGATCAGTAACAGCCTCTCTGTAGGCTTTACTAACAACAGAGATTCACCTTCTTAAGGCTTTGCCACATTAGTGTAAGGACACACCACACACGTGAACCTGTGCCCTTCCTCCTCCCCTGTTCTCTGGTGTCACACACACCTCACTATTTACCCTGCTTTGCTCCATGATAATGAGGGTATTTACAGGAGGGGACATTTCCTTTCTGGATTCTTTGTGCCTCCATTCTGTCTAGGGGCCATAATCCTGTTTATGACATGCTGGTTGCTATGGAAGTGGTTGTATTGTCACTAGATTATGCCCTCAGGTGGAAAACATGTAAGGGAAGGCACATGAGCAGGTTTTTGCATACACTTAAAGACATGATAGTGCAATCCCACATGCAATGACTAGGAGCTTTAGCAGTAGCTTCCAGACACGGAATATGGTCATGAGGGATAGCATGGCATCAAGTTTTCATTTAGTTTTCTCCTAAAAAATGAGATTTTTTTTTCATTTTCCTGTCACTGGCTGCCACTATTTAATTTGAGCCAGCACCCTACAGCTGAACAGTACAGTCCCAGCCACTTTCCCAGGCTCCTGAAAATACTTCTGCACTCAAAACGCTGCCTCTGAAGATGAGGGTGAAAGAAGTGGCAAGATCATATAACCAGGCTCCCACAACTCCAACTGCCCTTTTGTTGATTACTGTCTTTTACAGAGCACGGATTTAGAGAGCAGGAGCAGGAGAGACAGATCGTCTCAGATCTGACACGCTTGGTGAGATGCATGACTAACTCAGCTTGAGCCAGGACGTGCCTGGAATGTGTAACCCCACCTGGAAGCCTTTTTACCAGGGGCACAAGCTTGGGGGGTTATCTGGCTGCTGCCTGGATGGCAAATACACAACAGCAAAGAGTGCAACATAAACTGCCTAAAGACTCTGTGAGCAGCTGGGAACCACACAAGATCATTTCCTACTGAGACCCCACTCAGCAGCACTGCGAGAGCTTTAGATCTTCACAGCCAGGATTGTGCAAGAAGCAGCACCCCAAGGGCAGCATTGATGGCCACATGCAGTGGCCAGCACTGTTCCCTCAATTGATGGTATATGTGCACACACCTCCAGCCATCACCTAACCCATCTACATCAGCAGAAATCCTGTCCTGGAACACAAAGAGCCACACAGGCCAAAGCACAGGTGTACCAAGAACAAGATTCTTATCCCAGCATAGTTAGTTTTTTGACTAAAAAAAAAAAACAAAAAACCAAAAAACCAAAAAAAAAAAAAAAAAACAAAACCAAAAAAAAACCCCCAAAACAAAAACCAAACAAACAAACAAACAAAAAAAACCAAACCAAACAATTTTCAGTTCACATCAAACTTTTCACCACATAGCACTTCCTCACTGCAGCGTTAGAAACGGTTCCATTCCACACGTGTCCTGCTCTAAACAGGAAAAAAAATATTCCTCACTGAGAATGAAGCTGAGGACAACAGCAGTTTCCAGAAGCTCTCAGCCCTGTTTACAGCTAGCCATATTCACAGCACAAGGCCATGACCACGCACTGACCAAGGTCTGAGTGCAGCTACACAGAAAACATTCAGGATCTCTGTTTTCCCAGGAGACATGACCAGTGACTTGTTGGAAGGAAGGGGCATGTCAAAGGCGAGTCAAACTCTACGATAAAAGCCTGGTGGATCACATCCTCAAGGATGACAGCCTTGTAGGACTAGCTTTAGTATCAAAGAAATGCTGATGGATGTGTTTGTGAGTAGGAAGCGAAGAACTAAACTGCTGGTGAATCCCAGCTGAAGGCACAGATGTTAGAAAGGAAGCTCAACATTCACTACATCTGACAAAGCAGCAAATTTCACTTTGGCAGAGAAAAAAACAGACACGCCTGGTTTGAACTTGAACCTTGATGAGTGTTCAAAGCCTATCCTGGAAACTGGTTCTATATTGGGAACCTTGTGTTTAATTTATTGCATCACATAATCAAGACCACCCTTGCTGGAGCCAGCACATGTAAACCAAACCTAATGATTAAGTTGGTGGTGAGAGTCCATCCCATAGGTTACACCTGCAGAACTACATTTCACCAGTGGTATTTGTCACTGCTGTGGTCCAAGAGGTACATCTCCTCCCATCAGCAGGAGGTGATTCAGATCTATCCACAAAAATGAGCTTGGATCTGCAGAGGACATTAAGAGGTGGGTCAACCACAGGCAGAAGATGTCATACCTAGCAAACAGCTAGTAAATGTATTTAGGGCAGGAGTAAGACAAGCAGCCATGTCTCAGAGCAACATTTTCTTGAGAACAAAATTAACAGCGATGAAATACCATAGCAGGCAACTGAATTTTAACAGCTGCCAACAAAATCCACACAAAAAAAGGTTGAAAGGGCACTGCAGTGAGACACACGTGACCCAGCAAGCAGTTGCCTCAGTAAGAATTTCAGACATAAGATACAAGCACAGAGACAAGAAGAATTAACATGCCAAGGGGGGATTAGGGTAACCAGATCCCCATACCCTCTCATCATCCTCTGCTGGGAGAGGAGGAGGCAAGTTCACAGCTTGTCCCTTCCTCCTTCTTCCCATAACCTCCACATCACCCGAGGCGAAAGCTAAGCTGCACTAATAAAAACAGCAGAGCCAGCGTAAACTGTCCAACCTTGTTATTTACACCTCAGCAGAACGCTCCCAGCATCCACCCTGGCTCACACGGCTGCTCCAAGAGCTGCCTGCTAACACAGGGACCTTGGAAGCACCTCCCAGAGCACCTCCTGTCCACATGGACAACTCTGTCAGCAGCCCCTGACCTGGTTCAGATTCATCATCTGCAGTTTGCCATTTAATATTGGAGCATTTAAAATGCTGAAGAGTTTGTGTTTGAAGGGATTTTTAGTTTGCAGCAGGTCAGGGTGAAAAAGCTCAAAAAACCCCCTCAATCTCTGCAGTGATAGAGGTTCACTGCTAGAGTACAAAACCTGCCCCAGAGCATGGTCTCCAAGACCAGCCAAGAACCTCAGCAGGATATTTACCAAGTTGTATTTATGGGATTGAAAGGCAATTTTAACGTTGTAAATTTGCTGCTCCAGCTAATTTGTCTACTCAGGTTGATCCAACGTTTGTTGTCTAACCTGCAGGAATTTTAAATATATACAGAAATAAGGAAAGGCCAGCAGACCCAGCATATTTGACCTCAGAGGCCAGGGGTGAAGCCCAGTCCTACCTGAGTCCCAGGCACTTCTCAGCCTCATAAACCACCAACAACTCAGACTGTGTGGGGTGGGGATGGGAAGGACAAACAGAAGACAGCAGCCAAACATTGTAATACAAAAAAGCACACAAGAAGTGTTGTAAGGTGGTCTTAAAATAGCACCCTCATCAGAAGTAAAGACTTCTGTTTAGCTACAGAAGTGTCAAACAAATCATTCCATCCCCACTGGATGTACTATCTGTGCTTTCCACTAACTCCAGACAGAAAAAGACCCAAAACACAGCTGATCCATTTTTTCCTGCCACCTACTCCAATTGAAACAGTTTCCCTCTTAAGGGAACAGGAACATTAATACTTGCCATTGCCTAGCAGTACCTCTGATCAACTCTTGTGCCACAGCTCCCATTTTTTCAAGTCCAAAGCGTTCATTCTAGCCTTACTCAAGTTGAAAATCTCAGGAAAAAAATGTTGAATAAAGTAAATCTATCTCTTTAATCATCAGCTATCTCCATCCCTAGCCTTTTCCTGGGTCTGTGCCTTTCTCTGGATTGCTTGCACTTGACAGCCTGTCACTCCAATGCTAAAGGGAGATCATATTATCAGGGTCTACCATGGCATTCGCAAGGAACAGAAGTACAAGCAGATAGGGTAGAAATAACAAGTCCTTCCCTGAAATTCTTTCAGCTTTCCCTCTAGTTCTTCTTCTGCAAAAGAAAAAAACCCATGAGCATTTCAAAGGTACCAGAAGGAGCACAAGCTTCTCTCAAAAGACCCCAATCATCTGTTGCTGGGGGTCAAATTAGTTCTGAAAATTACCTCGCTTCCCATTTCAGAAACAAGAAGAGATCACAAAATAACAGAAGTTCACTATTGATTTTCTTCCCCTAGAAGACTCAACAAAAGTACCTGGTACTTTTCATTGTAGAACACCCAGCTATTCCCTAACTTCCAAAAAGCAAAAGGGGCACTGTGTGCAATGTCTGCAACTGTTCTTATTACACTTATTCCAATTTCCCTTGAGTGCTAAAGGTTTTAATACAATATTCCATATTAAGATAATATTTTCATTAGATTCTCCTTCCTCTTTTCTCTCTTTGAAAGTTACATTATTACACCTCCCAAGGAAAAAAAATATTTATAAGCAGGACAACTCCACCCTTCCCTCTCAAGTTCAACACCACAAGGCAAGATTCATCCAGAGGTCACTCACAACACACCCTCAGCTGCTTCTTTCATTTCTGTGCCCTTGCATGTTCCTCACCAAAAACCTGACCTGAGAAGAGTTCACCATATCTGCCTTTGCCAAAAAAAAAAATAAATCCATGATTTCTGCAATTGATGCAGCACAGCTTACTACAGCTGCAAACGTTCCTGGGCTCTGATAATTATAAGCCCATGGCTGGGTGTCTAATTAAAGGAGGAATGAATTAATGAGTTTTACCAAAGGCTTTTGAGTCACCATTATAATTCTCACCCTTAATCGGCTGCAGGACACTCAAAGGACACCGTGAGCAGGATCAAGAGCAGAGAGGGGGGGATGGATAAACCACCCGCAGCTGATGCTTCCCGCATCACGTTCCTCTCCAACATGTCACCGGCATTCAGACCCCGACAGCCAGATCAAACCCAGCAGGAAAACGCCTGGGCTTTTTTTTTTATTTTTTTTTAGACAGCTGAATACAAAAACGCTTCCTGAAGCTGCCACAAAGCGCCCGGCAGCCTTTGAATGGCGAGATGCGGGCAGAGGCTGGGCAGAGCGCTGACTCCGGCACTTCCATTCATCCCCGCCCCACAATCACAGCTCAGTCTCGGGCTCCCGAGGAGGCAGAAATTGAAAACACGTTTTCATTGAAGCACAGCTTGAATTTCATGAATTCCATTACTCGCGACTTTCTCAGCGTTTCCTGGAGTGAATACTGTAAAGCCAAGGGGGAGAGGGGATGGGGCGGGCTGTAGGTAAAGCGGCAATCCCGTGTCACCCCTCTGACCAAAACCACACCGGAGGCACTTGCAGCGAGGATGCGACAAAAACTATTCCTAAATTAAAGATTATTTACTTTATATCTTATATCTATATTATTTATTTTATAATCTTATAATATCTTTATAAGATTATAAAGATATTAACCACAAGCTTCAGGAGGAGATAAAGTAACAAAAACAGCTCCAGGCACAGCCCCAGTGAGAGGCATTGCAATTTCAGCAAGCAGCAAAAAGCATCTCTCTGACAGACTGAGGCACTCTTAGCACCTACAGCAAGTGTCAAAATTTCCAGTTTATCAGCTCCAGGAACCTGAGCACGCTGCTGAACTTCAAGAAGGCTCACCCCAGGGAAAAAGAGATTATGATCAGAGAAAACAGGGTAGCGCCGAGCAGGTTTTTTTCCACATGTACACTTGTAACACAATCAACTTTGGAATTATTCAGGCGTGCTAATTAACACCCTATGGATGGCTTTGATACCATGAGCAATACTTTTAATGGCTCTGTCACTGACACGTCTTCCCTTTTTCCCCAAGCCCAGCCTGGGCCTTATCTCAAGGAGCATTACATCACCTACTGCACCAAGGCCTCCTTGTAACAGACACTATTATGCAACTCAAGTGCCTCCATTTGGATTTTGGCGTTATTTTGAATTTCGGCCTTGAATAGGAGGCTTGTTTAAATTCCCCGCATGAACAGCAGCATTTTACAGCCTGAAAAGGGCATCCGTGCACAGACACCAACACTGGCATAACAACGCGTCTGAATGTGTTATACATTTGTGAAACATCCATTCCCCACATTCCCTTTTTCCCCTCGTCCAGGAATAAGTCCCGCATTGTTTAGGGCTGATTAGCAATATCTTTCATCCCTAATTTCACACTACAAAGGGCTTTCATGCATATGCACGTGTGGCACCATTCTGAGCCATATCAGCCAGGAAAAGCATTTAGGAGTGACCGAGGAAATCGCAGGAAATCGAAATCCGAGGGTGCAGCTCTGGTTTAAGTGAAGGTGGAGGGGAGTGTCAGCTCTTTCCCTGGATGGTTTCAATGCTGCTCTTACCATTGACCAAAAACCGCTCATTTGTTAAAATAATAACTTCAAAGAGGGCTGGCACACATTACATCTGCTGAAGCAAGCAGCCTGATAAGCATTTGAAAGCACACATTTTTGTAAATGTTACCCTCACTGTATCCCAGTGCTTGGAGAAGGGAATGGCACAAGTATCCTGACTGAGTCCCACCAACTGCTGTGGCCATGGATTGCACGCTAACCTACTTTTCTTTCTTCTTGCAAGAGAATAGCCTTGCAGCCTTAGCACACAAATGACTACTTTGAGAAAACGTGCACATTTGCAGCTTAACAAACCCTAAAGCTCACAATTACAAGATCAGACTCCAAAACTGTAAGTGGCTCATTACGCAGAATTCTAAAAAAAAAAACAAAAAGGGAAAAAAAAAGTTTGAAATGAAAGCTTTTGCAACATGAAAGTGCTCTGTGTTTTGCTCTTTTCTAGTTTATTTAATACAGAAAAAAAAGAAATAGCATCAGCATGGCTCTGCCCCACAGCCACTATTCACTAGGTACCTGGAGACCCTTTAACCATGCAGCAAAAATAAATTTCTGGTTTGAGAATAAATGTAACCAATTCTGAGTTTTTCACAGTGCAACACAACATCACTCACCCCTTGAAGTGGAGGAAAGGAGAGGATTTCTAACAGTGATGACTGTTTTGTTCTTTCAGACTGTCATATGAATGCATCCCCAGGACTAGAAGCCTTGCATGAACTTGATCCTCCTTGATTTTAGCTCGTCTGTCTTGTTAATCATTGTCATCAGCAAAAAACCAAAGAACTGGTAGGATGACATACCCAGAAAGTGCAGACAGCCTTGCCAAGAGAGGAGCAAAGTTACTGGGCTTGGATATTATTATTATTATTAATAATAATAATAATAATATTTCCTCAGCATACATCAATAAGTCCCTGTGTATTATGAGTCTTATTCATGTCTTGAAAGTGAGAATTGAGGTTCAGTACAGTAGGTAATCCTGATATATTCCAAAGTTACTCAGGTCTCATCTGAATCTTTGAGCAAATAAATTCCCAGACATCACATCCCTTCCCCCAGCTATGGGAATCACATTCAGCTGAAAACAAGCCAAGTTCTCCTACTCACTCAAGGAGAATGGGAAATCTCACTATAACTGGTGGAAAAGTTACGATGAAAGTTAAAACAGAAGCAAAAAGAGAAAACTGACAGTCACCAAGATGTTAATGCTGGCTCCCCTCCACCCTAAGAAAATTAAGAGTGAGCACCACCTTACTCACTGCTTGCTTGCAGCCACCCAAGCAAACTCACTTGACATCAAAGACTGTGAAAGAACGACTTCAGGAGAAGCTTTGGCCATCAGCACACCCATCCTCACAGGCACAGCAGTCTCCCCTGGAAGGGGTCACACCGGGGTGACCATGAAAGCTCTGCCACAGCACAGCCTTATCAACATAAACATCCACTCTGGACTTCACCCTTTCCACCAGTAACTGCTGCTGGGGGAAGGGGAGCAGGAAAAGAGGTGTAAAATCAGCCTTGTCCTAGGAGAGGAAAACCAAACAGAACAGAAATTCCAAGGGGTTGGAGGATGCTCGTTCCTCCAACTGCTCTGAAGACACATGGCAAGAAACCTGATGGGACACAGGCCCATAACTTTACTCTCTCTCGTACTCAATAGAAAGGTTTTTGTTTACAGGTTCCAAAATAAATATAATCCCAAAATACAAGTAAGAGATCAAGAAGACTTGTGGCACAGCCCCTTAATCCACATTTAGAGCCTTGGGATTAAGTCAGAGAAAGCACCTGACTTCCCACCCTTAATCTCCAGAGTCATGCCTAATGGGATCTGTTCTTCTGGGTGAGAATTTCTCACTTTCCCTAATAATGAAAAATAAAGAACACTAAAAATCCACACCAACATCTGCTTTAAACACTGCTTGCTTTATTGGATCAACATTTAAACAAAGGAGCTTTGTTAACCTGGAGACCACAGATGTTCCTCTGCTCAAAAAGGCGTGAAGGGGAAAAGAGCAAAAAGAGACAAGACACGGTAAGACTGAACTGAATTTGCTTATCCCTTTCTCCAGACTGCTAGAGATCAGGTTTTGCAGGCCAGGAGTCATATGGTGTTACACTCATGTGGATAAAAATGGAGCATTCTCAGGAAGACAAATGTTGTGTAGGTGCAGAAGCACCAGGGTGCCAGTGGCTGGCCACCACAACCAGACACGTTTTAAACTCTGGCTCTACCCTGCCAGCTGAGACCAGCATGGTTCCTTCAGGGCACCACATGCTCCATAAATGTACAAAAGCCTGGGAAGCTCACCAGGCTGGGCACCAGCATCTTCTCTGTGCAGGATAAATACTTCCAGGATCCCACCCAGAGGAAGCAAGCATGGTTTACATCTTTGCCTACTCACCTGCATCTCCTTCCCTCCATGCACCACAAGGTGTTTCACATTTCTCCAAGACACTTTTACCCCTGTGTACTCTGCTAAAACCATGCATTTAGAACAGTTACTTATTTTCACTAGAGTAAGGTAATCTACAGCCAGCTTTTCCAGAAACTGTAAGTTCTCAGGAGACCCTCTGAAAACGTGGCAGCACAGCATGGGTCAGCAAAACAAAGCAAGGCTGCAGACAGAAAGCTGGCAAAGGTGGACTTTTTTCCTCCCTGCATACCATATGCTGCTGCATGACTGGATGAATGGTCAACAGAAAACGTTTTATGTCTACCTTTGGTAAAAATCAGCCATCAAAAATTGCCTTGGTTCTATATTTTTGGTTATTCATTGTGATGCAGCTCCTCAGTAAAGGTTCTTCCACATCAAAGGCAGAAGAGTCAGAGCACAGCACCAGTTTGCTGATAGGAGGCATTACTGCATGGTTACTCACACAGCCAACACTGATGAGTAAAGGGAAGAGGGAATTTACCAGCAGTTCTTAAAAAAAAATCAAAACAACTTCAATTTCATCTGAAAACATTGGATTCTACTAACAGGGGTCACTAAACCTTTCTGGAAATATGAGCACACTGGTGCTACAGCAGGAGAGCTGATCAGAAATTGGAAGAGGTCCATCTATTCTTGAAAGAAAGAAACTTTCAGTCCAACTCCTTTAAGAAAGGCACATTACCCTCTGACTTTGAGCCAAGTAGACAAAAACACGTCATCCAACTTGACTAATACACATGTTTCTAATTTACAGAAAGACTCTTGGTTTCAACATTGAAATAAGATGCCAGTACAGTAGAGGAAGTTCTAAAACAATCTCTATAATCCAAGTTTTTTGGCAGTTTGGGCTCCATCATGTTTCTCCAGCCAAGAAATACTTCCAAAGACGACATTAGCTGTTATGTGTAGGAAAACAGCCCCACCGAGCCAGAAAGTACCTGACAGAATTAATTCCTTGCTGAACCTTTGGCTCTGGGTTCAAACACACATGCCTTGGATTCGAGTCTGCAAGCCAAAAAAAGGGAAGGGTCGTTGGGCTTACACAGCACCTTTCCCTGCTGGATCCCTTCTCAGCACACGTACAGAGGGAGAAAAAGAACATTATGACACGAAAGCACTGACAGATGCACGATAGGAAACTCCTGGGTGACAACACTGAGGAGAGCATCTCAAAGCCAAGGACTAGAGCGTGTCCTGCTCTTATCACTGCTTCCTTCAGCACGATTCTGCATCTAAATTGGTGTGAATCAATCATCAGTCATCTTCCAAAGCACAAACAGCTGCCATTACACCTACTAACCATGCATCTGCAGTTCTGACTCGTACGGAGAAGGCACGAAGCGGTGCAAGGGAAGAGTTTCAAAGATGCTGGAGAATTTTTCTTTATTCTAGCCTGACTCACACATAACCTATGAGTTTACATAGGTTTGTGTCAACACCGCCAGTTTTCCAGCAATGAAGAAAAAGCAGAAACTCCAAAGTGCTCTGTGGCTTAGCTTTTACAGGTTCTTTCCTCCTTCACTGTTCACAGTGCTTTTCTCAGCCCACAGTCAGCCTCCAGAGCTGTAGTCTCCTTTTCTGTCAGTACACAGACACCCTGACTGAAGCAGATATCCTGTTACCTGTTGTTGTGCTGTACTACAAAGCTTTTCAACTTTTCTGTTTTTTTCCAGCACCTGACCTCCACACTACCTCAAGGCTCTTAACCAAGTCTACCCTGAGAAAGAAAAGTGAATTCAATGCCATGCAGCTAAGTCAGCCACAAGTAGGAGTACTTACATTGCTAAATAAATTAAACTAGTGACAGCAGCAGTCTCAGGACCATCTCAGTGGGCCAATCAACTGAACTGGAAAGTAAGTGGACAGTTCTGATCATCATGGTTTGATCAGCAGCAAAAGGCAGGGAGACCTGAACTGGTATTAGCATGATGCTGTCAGAAGGAACAGGAGCTCTGCTCCATTTTTACATTCCCTTCACTCTAGAATTTGTGACTCACTACACAATGAAAAGGCTTTGCAGAGCACTGCAGTATGACTCAGATGAGAATACAGCCAGAACAAAGCTGTTCATATCAAGATATTTTCAACCCAAATGATTCATGGGAGGATTAGGAAAAGAACTGGTCTGATAAGATCCTCAGTAGGGAGGACTATGGAGCAAGTCCTGCAAGCAGCACCCAAGGCAGCTCTGGTAGGACTCACCAGCATGCCAAACCCCTGCAGAAGAAGGACCACAACCTTCATTCTACATGGCTCATCCTACATGGAGATTCACCTCAATTCCCCCAGAAAAAGAAAACAACTGGTTGTACTGCTTGTTGTGGCAGAGGCAGAGCATCTGAAGGACATCAGGATACGCATACATTTTTAAACAATCTAGTCCAGAGGGGAAGGATCTGTTCTGCTCCTCTACACTCACACACACTGGCCTAATCTAATGCAACAAGATACGCTGTGGGAGAAGATAAAGAGTAAAGTAACACCAAGAGAGAGCGTTTTAGAGCCTGACTCAGGTGAAGGAGGTACGCAGCCAAAACCTGCAGCTGCACTGAGCTCAGCCCTTGGCAGCAACACTGCCATGAGCACTTCTCATGCTCCCAGACAAAAGGAGGAAGCCCCGGCAGGTTGGTACACAATGGCTGCAGCAGCCTTGAGACAGCCCAGAGCACAGCAGGCGTCCCAGCTGCTCCGGCCAAGGGACTACTTGGGACACACCAGCAGAAGCAGCCATTGCCTCTACATCCTGCTAGACATTCCCCATCACCCAGGGTCCCAGAAGACTTAACAAAGACCTAGACTTCAAAGACTGGCAGCGTGTGCTTATCTGCCTGCCTTCAGAGAGGTTTCAGGGCACAATCTCTGGGCTGCTGCTTCAGGGGAATGGCGGCTTGGCATTACACTAATCCTCGCTAGGCAGAGGTGCAAAGCCTCCTCAGGCAGCAGCCTCCTCACCTGCAGCAGCACGTGGCACTGCAACAAGTGACAGGACAACATGCAAGCCCAAGCCACTGCATTCCGCTTCTGGCTGGAGTGGAATGTTCAGCTGATGCACAGTTTCAACGCCCGTCATTGAAACACGAGCACAAGAAACAGGTGGGTATTGACTACAAGGTTACTAAAGAAAAGAGTTTTTTAAGGAAAGTACTGCTTTTTAATGGCCATGGGTTGGGAAATCTTCTCTGGAGAAGCAGTGAAGAATCAGAAAGGGTACATTGCTTCCTTCCTCAAAACACGTCAGAATGGGACTGGACACTGAGCCCAGCTGAATGGCTATTTATGACAACAGTCCATAAAACTACCTGATGAACTGGAGTCATGTAGTTTAGCAAAGGTAATCCTTCCTTACTGCAGCTAGGGACACCCTGCCCTTACCTGTTCCCATAAACTTCATCAGGCATCCCCCCACTGACCTCTCCCCAGCCCTATGGGAAATCAAATGCAGTGTGTAGCTTAACAGTTCATACTTAAGAATCAGAGTACCAATCACTAATGGAATAGAAAACAAAAATATGCACAAAGTGGGCCAGTGACACCTACAAAGTAAAGATAAAAAAGCCAATGTTAAAATTAAAAAATGGACTTCCTAATTTTAAGGCTGTCTATGATCTCACCTGTTAAATATGAAAGGTTCCTAAAGATAAGGGAAGACAATGCTGGCAAAGGCTGCAAACAGAGCAGGAGGTGCAAATTCATTTAAAAATCTAGAATTCAAACCAAAAGGCCTTCAGAAGCATTTAAAGCACAAGAGAGCATTTAGCATTACAGTTCCCAGTCCTGGATTAAGTTTCCCTGTTTCACTGCATTAGAATTAATCTATATGTGCCCACGAACTCCAGAGTCAACTTGCAGAGCCACAGCAGCGTGGTTATATAACCACAGCACTGATAGCACAGGCTGCAGTGCTGGAGCCTGCTTGCTACCCCTCACCACCACCAAAACCAGCAAAGCTGCTGCTGCTCACATCATTCTCTTGACCACAGACGCCTCAGTAATCCAGACATTTGAGTTTGGATTTGATAAGATGTTTGCTTGCGAGCTGATGTTAAGATTTAAAAGGCCATTGACTGCTGTGCAAGAAGTCCTTAATGCCATCAAGGGAGGGGAGGCAGCTACACAGGAGGAGAACAGCAGAAGGCTTTGAGTGGGAATATGATTACTGTAGAAAAATTATCTGACAAACAAACACAACCCCAGATTGTTGCTAGGAATGCTTTTAAGCAATTTAAGTGAAAACTGCTACATCTGCTGTCTATTCAAAAGGTCACCGAGCGCTTATTTCATGATAACACACTACCAAGAAAATCTTTCAATGAACTCTTAACTTCTGATCTCCAGGATCACATATCCCTTGTTTTAAAGGCAGCTACCCTCTGAGGTCATGGAAATACAGTTCAGCTGCTGTGCAGCGTTACATCTGCATGTGGCCATCTTGAACTCTGCTAAGCCAAGGGAACTAAAACAAATTAACAAATTGAAGCCTCAAAATACCAAGTTACTCAAAAGTCCCTTTGATTTACTGGTATAAAGATGTTTCTTTGCATCTACCCACGGCTCTTTAAATACATCTCTCACATTTTCCTCTAGCTTCAGTCCACAGATTTGTTCATCTGTTTAGAACAAAAAGCCAAAACACACTGCTTCCTAAAGTATTTCTAATACCTTCTACCTCTAGGATAAACAAGAGCTGCGTAGATGCTTTAGCCTTCCTGCCTGTGTGCCTGATAGCAGGCTGTGTATATAGGACACTGCAAGAATGTTCAGAAAAGCAAAATGGTGTTTTCAAAACCAGAGACCATGGCAAAACGAGGCAGCAGAGTCACTGCAGCTCTGTTCCAAGATGACAGCAGAGAACACAGATGTTGGAGCACACAGATTCACTCCACAATCATTTTAATTACATGCCTAGCCAACCAAGCACAGGATACAGGCTAAGCAGCATTTAAAAAAAAAAAAAAAAAAAAGCTGCACACAAGTATTCTGCGAGCATCCTCCTGTGCACTTGATGCTAACGCCACTCTCGTGCATTAAGTCATCTGTTTTCCAGCAGGCGGGCAGCCGGGTTTGGAAAGGCACTGCTGGCCTCGCTGCGGGGCTGGCGGCATCAATGGGGACGGTCAGCGGAGCCGGCACAGGTTGTCACAGCCCACGGTGGGCTGCGGGCAGGCCGGGGGCACCAAGCCGGGGGTACCAGGCCGGGACGGTGCCCGGGCAGCGCCGGGACCCGGCCGGGGCACCCAGCAGGGCCGGCCCCTGCCCCGCTCCGGGGGTCGCGCCGCGGTGTGGGTCAGTGGGCACGGTGCGATTCGGCCGCAGGTTGGAGCTCACTGATCTCGGAGGGCTTTTCCAGCCTCAATGATTTTATCAGTCTGTAATTTCACCTTCTCCCAACAAGAGCTCGGGCTCCGGGCAGGCTGGGGGCAGCTCGGGCTTGCCGCCCATCCCGCCGGGGGTGGTCACCTCCCTCCCCAGCCCCGCCAGCGAGACCCCGCACCCCGCCACGGAGCAGGGGGCACACGGCAGGCACGGACACCCACCCGGGGAGCCCCCGCGGGGGCCGCACGCCCCCTTCTCCTCCTCCTCCTCCTCCTTCCAGGCGGGCCGAGCCCCGCGCACACCCCGCACAGCCCCCGGCAGACCCACCTGCTGGTACTCGGCGTCGTGCGGTCGGAAGTCGGCGGCGGTGAGCTCCCAGCGCAGGCTGAGGTGCGGCAGGCGGTGCAGCAGGCTCACCCACCAGGGCGGCGAGTAGCTCACGCCCGCCATGCCCGCGCCTGCCTCACCCCGACCCGCCGGCCATGGAGCGCCGCCCGCCTCACCCGCGCCGCCGGCCCCGCATGGCCGGGTGTCCCCCCCGCCCGCTCGCCGTCCCTCCGCCCGCTCCCGCTCCCTCTTTGTTCGCCGAGAGGCTCCGCCGCCCGCCGCCGGCACCGCCCGCCCGCTCCCATTGGCGCGGCCGTCGCCGCCCCGCCCCGGCCCGGCCCCGCTCGGCTCCCCCGGGAACGGGGGTCGCTGCCGGGCCCCGAGCCCCCGCCACGCCAGCCGCAGCCACGGGGTTGTTTTCCCACAAATTTCCTGTTGCCGTGAATCTCACACGGACGGCGCCGCAGTTATAACAGCGGAAGGTGCTTTGGGTTTAGCCTAAAAGCCGGCGCAATAAAAGGGATTCGTGCCACACCAAGTGGTAAAGGCAGTCATAAAGTCACTTGTTGTTGGTTCCTCTCGAGTCCGTATCAACGCACATCCTAAGATCCAGAGGCGGCAAGTTTGCCGTTTGTGAATTCACAGTTCACAGAGACAGAATGTTATCCAGCACTCCCTCGGCAATGGCAGCAGCGGGAGCACAGGTGAGCATTAAGGAGACATCTCTCACTGTGTGACAGCACGACGGGAAAAGTAATAAAATACCGATTTGAACAAAGTCTTGGAATCTCTCATAATACCTCAAAAAATGTGTAGATATGGCACTTGAGGACATGGTTTAGTAGCAAACACGGTCGTGGTGCCCAGTTGATCGTTGGGCTTGGTGATCTTGGAGGTCTTTTCCAACCTTAGTGACTCTGTGGTGCCAGGTGTGGCAGAGGGTGGGTGTCCACACCCAGCACCAAACCACATCCCCACCCCTCACACCAACACTTCTCTCAACAAAATAACCCCAAAGTTGACCCAACCACTCTGCACATTCCTGCCCCTGGTGCCACTGATGACACCAATGCCTTCACCAGCTGATGCACTTGTTCCCTAGCACTGACTGCCCCAGCCTGGCTTGGTTTGCTCAAAACTCAGGGGGAAATTTCTAGAGGTACCTGGGTGTCTAAAGGTTTGGATGAGCCTCTCGTGTGATTTCCAGGTCTGCTCTCCACTTGTTCCATGCAGATACTTGCTCTGGTTCAGCTTCCACCCTTCTGTCTGCAGGCAAAGGTTTGGCCTCATCCAAACCCTGACCCAAAGCCAGTGTGTTGCTTCATCACCTTGAAGGGCCCTACAACTCTCAGCTTGTTTTGATGACATCATAAATCAGAGGCACGAATTAAACACCTGAATATTTCAGCAATGACAGCATCTAACTGCATAACACCATGGAGCTGGGCATGTGGCACACAGAGCCACTCACCATTTTCCCAAGGATTAGTCTCTGACCCACTGGGAAAGGTTTTTCATTTCTTTCTAAACAGAACAGAAAGTATTTTTAGGTAAAAGGTAAAAAAGATGAGTATACCTTCTCAGGGAATCACGTCAGAAACAAGTACATAAATACTCTGGATAATGCTAGGCTAGTGAGGTAAAATAGAAAAGATAACGATAAGCAGCAGCAATCCCAAATTCATTCACTTTATTGCAAAGATTGTACTGCTCCTGTTGCAACTGACATGTATAAAAATATTTGCTGCTTTCTTTTACAAGGAATAGAATAATTTAATTCTTGCTGTAAGTATGCAGTGTGGCCCAGCATTAATGCAGGAGCTCCTAAACTTGGCTGGTCTGTCCAGAACACGTCCCAGACCTTCAGTCTCTCCATCCCTGTGTCCCCATCCCAGCCCTGCTGCAGCACACCTCACCCACTGCTGATTGCTCAAAGCACGGTCTTTTAAATACCACTCAACATAATTTGGAGTTGGCAAGGGAAAAAAGAACCATCCAGTCCTCTAACAGACTTCAGGCAAATGATTTCCAGGTCTTGCAGGCTTGAGAAACTCTCATCTGTTTAGAATTACAAACTGTGATGGCCCATGAAAACTTAGAAAGTATTGGAGTGCTGTGTATCCCACTGGAAAAAAAAAAAATAACACCAACAGTTTTTTTCTCCTAAAGGCTGGCAGATCAGTAGACATTATGGAGACACCTCTTCTGCAAATATGATTTTATTCCTTTTCCCAAATGCTGCCAGGATTTCATGCTTTACACTTTGTCCTGACTGATGTATTTCATAAATAAGGAGAGCAAAAATGCTAAAACGGGCCATTTAACCCCTTAGAAGCAAATAAACATATTTCTGCTGATGTTCTGAAATATAACATCAACTTCAATAGCTTTTGACTAGGATGGGATTTTCATATGAGTATTATCAACACAGCTAAAAAGAAATCTTATCACTCACAAATAGCATTAAGACACACGTCAGAGGGTTCAGAGCCACGTGCTGTGTGCAAGGGTACAAGATATACAAGGGTACAAGATAGAAGACCTCGACTCCCTCCAGCTTTCTCCAAGAAAAGGGTTTATTTTTCTGCAGGAGGACAGCTGAACATCCGCCAATTTTATTTTCTTCCTTATTATTTTCATTTTTTTCACAGTGCTGGCGGGGATGAAGAAGGAATTATTTCAAGGGCCAACAGTCTAACATATTTCACCTCCAGTTCTAACAACCCAAGGACAAGGAGCAGAGAGAGCTGGCTGGGAGCAAGAGATCTCTGTGCAAGCCCCTTCTGACACAGAGTTTGTGCAATTTGGTGCTAAAAGGCTCTAGGCTGGAATCTGTCCTGCAGATGTAACTACAGCCACGGGCTTCTGGATGGACACAAAACCCCCACCAGGCTGAAAGTCCAACACCTCTGTCAGCATGTGATGGACAGGGGATAGAAGATGCAGCCAGGATGCCACACTGAGATCTTGTTTGATGTAAATCAAAGTGCACAAAACGTTTTGGAATAAATGACAGGAAAAGCTGGATGCTGTTCCATGGGTGTTTGAGGCGCTCTCCAGGGCTGGGGGTGAGTGGGAAAGGAGCAGCTCAGCAGTGCTGGTGTGCATGCCTCCCCTCAGCCTCCTGCTGCCGAGACAACTGGATTAAATTAGAGTAGAATGAGGATTGGGGATTACAGAGAAACAGAGGCATCAACAGTTTTCATTTCTCCCCCACAATTATTTATAATGATATGGGAAAATGAAGAGCAGAATGGAATAAGAGACAAACCACAGGACTATGGCACTAGCCATACTTTCCATGGCATTTCAGCCCTTTGTACCACATCACAAAAAAAAAAAAAAAAAATCTGCAATTCTTGGATGTCTAGCATCTCTCATTTGATCCTGTTCAGGTAACTCTTGATTACATGACAAGACAGTTATCAAGGCTCTCATGTTTAGATTATAGCAGCCTTTTTTTCCTTCCCACACAAACAGGTACACTCTGTTTTGCCAAAGCCAAACGAACAGACGAGACACTGTCATGACATCCCATGAATAAAATCTAACAGTTAATCACCCTTGCATGGAAAGCAGTTCTACAGTCAGGCAAAGCAAACTGCAAATGTCAGCTTGCTCACTGGTAATCCTGCTGAAAAGTAACCCAAAGAGCTGTATTAGTGCTTGCTAACTTGCTCTGACAGTGGCTTTGCTAAAGAATCACTGGACAAAACAGGCAGACGAGAAACGTTCCACGTTAAAGACAGCAAGGATAAAAAGACTGGTTTAAAACTCCAAAATAAGGCAGCCAGTGCTGTCCCTCCATCCTCTGGAGAGCACCAGGCAGTCTGCAGAAGCACTCTGAGAAATGGAGCATTTTTCACTCTTCACAAGCTCCCAATTCCAGACATCCCTACTGCTGAAGTCGCAAAGAGAGCACCTTTTAAAACAGCAATCTCCTACCCCTGACTTTTCTGATTCACTATGAAATTAAATAATTCAGCTTTTAATATACTGTGGAGCAAGGAGTCTTTCCCTGACTGTCAAACCCAATACGTGCTACAAAAGGTTTTAGCCAACAATAAAGATTTAAGAAAAGAAAAAGCAGCAAGTTTTGCACTCCAAGTGGCAGCAGATGGATGAGTTACCCTCTCCAGACAGGGACTAAATTACGGACGGTCAGGGGGAGGTCAGCGAGACAACCGAGCCCCGGCTGTCGGGCCACACCTCTGACTCCGCCGCTCCATAAACTCTGCCCTTACATCCAGCCGTGCCTCCTTCCCGCTGAGCTAAACTGTGCCTCCATTAAAATTACCCTTCCTCTCCTCCCAGGGCTTCCTCTGTAATTTTCTGCTCAAAGTCAAAGGAAATAACAAAGCCAGGGCTGCTCTCCAGCCTCCCCCAGACATCGCTGCCCCCTGCATGACAGCTCGGGCTCCAGCCTCTGCTCTCCCAGCAGAGCCACGCTGCCAGGATATTCCCAGCTGGCTTTTCCCAGCTTGAAGGACTTTCCCCGAGTGGAGGCATCTGCAGGCAGGAACACACATTTGGGTTTTCGTGACTTTCACATCCTGCTAGGGACTTTCAGGTTTACACAAAGAATAGCCACTACCAAGGCCAGCAAAAAAAAAAAAAAAAAAAATCTTTCAGCCAACTGAAAGAAACAATAATAAAGGGTTAATTCTCTCTTTTCCAGTCCTGAGGCAATATTCTCTCTCTCTCTCTCTCATGTTTTACTGGTCTTTTTAAACTGAGTTCTAGGGAAATGGGTGGAAGATGTGGAAATCCTATTGCAAAAGCACCTGCCCGCTCTTTTCCCCGGAGAGCCACACAGAGAACATTCTATTATTTAGTTAATTGCAAAGAAACAATTACAAAGGAACTTGGCAAACTCCCTCTAATCACAGCAAGACCCACTGCAGTCCAGTAAGTTCAGCAAATTAGCAAATAAGTGAACATAAAAAGGAAAGAATAACACGGCTCAAATTGCACTTTGTCCGTTTGTTTTGTCACTCTTCGTTTCTATTTAATTATTTAAGGTATTTCTTCATAACATTCTGGTACATTTTGTATAATAATGAAGGTTTACTAGCATGGAAATGCAATACGTGGCTATTAAATATCTGCCGAGGGAGGGGAGAAAAAACTGCCAATTCTCTGAGTACATTATAGAGAGCCTGTTCAGGAAAAAATCCCAGGTTAGATAAATAGAAGGTACTGCCACAATTTGTATAAGTTCCAAATAAGGATTATTGCTCGATAATGGCAATGTAAAGCAATGTTTGTGCAGAATGTTGTAACTTGTACTACAGGCACTCAGGGTCAATCCCATTTATTAAAAGCTCTTCTAATTTTCCATGCAGATACCTAGAGGCCATTCAAGCACAGCCTTTTGTTACAGCAGCACTGTAACCAAGTGACAGATTTTACAGTATTTCATCCCTAAAGTCATATTACAGCAAAGACTTTCAAGCTGTGCTACATTGCTGAGGCAGAGGCTCAGCTCTGCAGAGCTGAGCAGGGGAGAGGAATGAGATCAGGGTGTGGGATTGTCTGGCTGACAATGAGGGAGGTAAGACAGCCCTTGAGAATGGACATGATGTCCCTACTGCTTCTTCCCAGCCCATTTTGAGCAAAGATTTTATGACATTGCTCACACCACCAGCAATGGAAGCCCTAAAGAGACTTACGTGGTACCCAGTGGCCAAACCCTCCCAGAGAGAGGAGCTGGGACAGCCTGAGCAACACATTGAGCTGGGACATTGGTTCAGACACAGCTCTGGTGAGGGGAACAACACAAACACTGTCCTGGAGAGCAGGAGGAATCCAAATGCTTGGGTTTGGGAAGGGTAATTGGGAGAGCCAGTGGACAGCAGCAGAGTGTAATTCCTGAGAATACAGCAGCACTCACTGTTCAAGGCTATTCCTGGAGCACAGCAGGAGTGGTCACTGAACACCACGTGGAACCAATGTGCCAAACACACCAAAACCAGGGCAGGCATTGGGAAAGGGATGTCAGCACTGCCTCCACTGGCAGAGCAAACAGAAGGAAACATCAGAGGGACTGATGCCAGCACCTGACCACCAACCATGCCTGAAAATCCTTCCCGAAAATCCTGGAGTCTAATATGGAAATTTTGCTCTTTGCAGGTCTTAATGATGCTCATTGAATGAAACTTTTCTCCCCTTAAAAAGTTTGTATGAGGAAAGCAATTCATTAGCTGACAAACCTACCACAGAGAGATGCTGCAAAGCTTGCAAGAGTCAAGGGCATTCCAACTTCAGCTGCAGACAAATTATGGCTTAATATAACTAAGTGTGAATGTTTAATTGCTTTCAACTGAATTCAAGACCAGTCTGCTCCAAGAAATAATACCAAATTTTTCCATTCATGCCTCATGGATTACCTCTGGTGTTTAAGATTTAAAACTGAAGTTTCTTGTAAGAAATCCAAAGAATATGCCAGTAGAGCTGAGAGGAAAGAATAAAAAAAAAATTTTAAAAAAGGTGAAATATAATTAATATAATCATCCAACAAAGATTGTCTCATCTTGTACTCTCATAGCTATTGCAGTCCTACACCAAGGATTCTGCTTGACAGGAGGATGGCTGCAGGATTCCCATTTTTCACAGCAGTTAACAGGGTCTTCTATTTCTGTAAACCAGCATAAGGCTTCTTTAAGGCTTCCTTAAAGGCTTTTTGTGGACCTGGGAAGGAATGCACGTCCTAGCTCCTTCCAGAGCTTCACAAACAGCAACAATAACCCAGGTGAGGAGATACACTGTCAGTAAACTGTTGAACTCTGCAGTCTCCTGCTCTCCCTCAGTTGCTGCCAGACCAGTTTTTTAAAGCTCTTTCAGTTCCACCAGGCTTTGGTCAGGAACACTGCTCATTCTTGATGGGACAACCTTGAACCTGCACTAAGAAGAAAGAAGAAATTTCACACCCTACATGTTTCAGTTATCTTGTTACTGCCCACGCAGGGAATCAGGGATAAAAGGTCAGCCCAGGTGCAAAGAGAAAACAGGAGCATGCAGCAGAGGCCAGAGGGGCAATGAAAATACAGCAGCAGCAGAACAAACACATCAACATTTGGTTATAAACTTTATTTCAAAATCCAACAGTTCATAGAAAATACATTGCAATTGTTTTAGCTTTTCAAAGATCCCAAAATAAATTATATAAAATACTTGCACAGTTCTAAATATTAAAACAATCATAAAAATTAATGGTGCTCTCATATGCCAAGATTAATCCTTTTCCATTTTGACTACAAAGTTGCCTGTGCAGGGATTATTTTTAGAGCTAGGAAGGAAACAATGCAGTTTTCAGGTCTTGATGCCTCAGTAAAGATTTACAGGCAAAGGCACTTAAGGGCAAAAAGAGATCAAGAGAGATAACATCCCATTAAACTCAGATCTCTGCATTCACACAATCTCTAACTAACGCTGCTGCAATCCAGAAGGTTTTAAACATTATTCTGTATCGACAGAATGGAAAGGGTGATTTTAGATTACACAGGATACAAGGGAGTTTAATTTTAATTCAAGACCTTGACACCCCCACAAGGTTTCCAGGGCTTTCTACAGAGGTGTTTTTCAGAAACAGTGTGTTTGTATTGGGCCTACCTTGGCAGGTTTGAGCCACACTGATTTTTACTGTCCTCAGCTCTCTGTTGAGGAAAAACACCATTTATTCAAAAATTAACTTTTTCTTCCTTCTTTGTGCCACACTTCTTCCCAGATTTCTGGGTGCTGGCATTCAGACAGATAAGCACAGAACCAAACCCAGTGTCAATCACTGCTCCCTCCAACACATTCCACCACAGTGTACAACAGAACAACACAAGGCTAATACTGTGCAGGTTTCTCTTCCTACTGTACCACACCAAACCTCTGATGTGTAGTGAACACACAATTATTTTCCAGAGTAAGATATGAGTTTGAAGGCCATCTCAAGGCTAGTATCAGATTTTTGATAGCTGGGAGATGGCACCCCCAAATTGAGAAAGTTTTAGACACACTTTGATTCACCCTAGGAAACATTTGCTCCCTTTCACCCTGATTTCTGCCTGTGTCTGGGTCATCTCAAGGTCCTATCTCCCATTTATCCCAGAATTTGTCTATTGACAGGGCTGCTGGTCACATGCTCAGCTCAAACACAAGCCCTTCTGCTCTGTATCAACTTCCCAATACTGTCACACTGCTCATTACAGCACAGTAAAGTAAAAGAACGTTTTCTTTATTGCATTTGCTGCCCCAGTATTTCCCTATAGGATGACAGCCAGGCAGGTATTTGGTGTCAGCCTTGGTCCTGACACATTACACACTCTCCCTTTAATGTGTCAGCCCTCATCTCTGGTTACTCTCTGGAGAGATCCATGACAGAGTCACAGTTACAGACCTGAAATATTATACACAACAACTCAGTACAGCACTGCTTCTATTTAGCAAAATGACCCTTCTTCTTAACCTGACTTCCAGAAAAAGAAGGAAAACAGATCCCAGCTCCTACCAGAAGGATTCTATCCCTTTTCTTTTATGAATATTTTTTATCCTTCCTGCAGATGACAGTCATGTGACCAGAGCACCAGCAGGAAAAATTTACCCAGTGGGAGTGCAAATGACATTCTTCAGACTGCTCTGGGTATGGAGAGCTCCCAAAACTGCCTTTGGAAATAGCACAGGCAGCATTTCCACCGATGGGATTAAATGAAATCAGCTGCATTGTGCTGCAGCCATCCAGTTTCCTCTTTGGCTGCAAGTACTGGCACAAACTATGATAAGCCTCAGATAGAGCTCCACTGAAATCACACAACTGAGACAGCCCTGACTTATTGGTATTCTGAGAAACAGCGGTGACTGATTTTTAATTTAGAAAAGGTGATAAAAATCTTATATTTAAGAATGTGCTTTCTGTTTACAGGAGACTTTATTACTCTTTGATGACAAAGAAACCATTAGTGTTTCCAGAAAACCTTCACCACGTGCTTGTAAAATTAATTTCCCCTTCCAATAAGTATCTTGAGTTATCTAGTTCACCTTAAAAATCCCACACACATCTCAAAATGTTTGAAGGATGTTGGTGCAACAGTAGGAACTATCCAGTCAAAAGTAGAGTCTGCAGAGAACATCTGCAAAGACCCCTCTGATTAAATCCTCAACAGCCCATCAGGCCTTTGGTCTTTCCATGGATAATTATATTGTGAGTGCTGCTTCTGGATCCTAATTTCTGTTATAATCCAACCTACCACTTCTGCTCCCAAACTAAACTGCCTGCATTAGGTATGAGCAATGTAGACACAGGTGAACATTCCAGAAAGTTCTCTCTCCTCTGCCAAGTATTTTTACACATTAAGAGTTGACCCTGCAAAACACACATAATTTGTGACTTTTTAAGCAGAAAAAACACTCACAAGGGTATCCCTTCACACTTACACACCTGCCCTGACAAATCCCAAAAGCTGATGATATCATCAGACATTTCAACACAAAACAGCACTGCTCATATCATACACACACATGGAAAAGGTCAATAAATAAGAAAACCCAGCTGATACAGTGGGTCTAGAATAGCCCTGTGACAAAGAAATGGCTTTCTAAAAGCCTTTACAAGATCTGCACAGACTGTAAATGTTCAATATAAAAATAAACAAAAAGGATATTAAAATATGATACAGTAAAAATTTTAAATAGTAAAGCACAGATAACAAATACCAGTTGTACCCCTTTGCATACACAGGCTAAAAACTGGAGTTATGTCATTTACCACTGTCTGATTAAAGAAATTATTTTAGCTGACCTGAAACAGACTTTGTTTGACATTCAATATCTTAAGGCTTTATTGCTTTAGTTTAAATTTGGCCACTGAATTTACAATCCTCATTATGAAACAAAACATTAAAGTGTTTTGGTTGAGTTTTTAAATCCAAACTCTCTGTGTACCAGGAGGATAAGGTTATCAGTCAGTCAGTGGCTTTTAGCCATAAAGTCTGCAGAGACAACACATCAAACTCATTTATGGCTGAAATCATGTGAACTGTCATTAGAAAGGGGCTGATATTCCCCCTTTTTCCATCTTTGATATGCTTGATCTCAGTACAAATAGTTTTGTTGGTGAACCAAATAATTCAAGATCACCAGAGGTTGTTACCAAACCTTAGAAGTGAGTGTAGCTTTTCTTCACCTGCAGCAAGGGAGGGACAACAACAACATCATCATCATCGGAGTCCTCGGAGTGAGCCTCATCCAGGGGCACACAGGGAGCAGAGCAGGACCTGCCTGAAATGATCCCAGCAAACAAGGTCAGCAACAAACAACACTGACCAAAACAAACCCTTGTGGCAAGCATGGCATTCTCTGAGCCATTAAGTTCCCAAGCTTACCCAGTTATGGATGACTCTGATCTTTTTGTGCATGGAGCTATTTCTGCTCTTCTTTAATGAACCAGAGCGCACAGCAAGGGCTGAGCTGACACACTGACCATGCATGAGCTCTTATTGCCTTTAAATCTTTGCAAGGGGTTACACACACCAAGTAAAGCCATTGGATACTGAAGCCATTGCAGGTCAAAGCCAAATATTTATTGCAAGGCCAGAAAAGGAAAAATGACCCAAGTTTAAACTATGCAGAGAGGTCAAAATGAGAACTTCACCCACATGCAGATGGAACAAAGGGAAAGAGATGCAAAAAAAGTAGAAGCTCTCAGTCACTGTCTTTAACACTTATATATGTAAAACACCCAAAATATTGTTCACATGCTGTTCTACTGTAACAACAATAAAAATAGTGACCATGCCATTGGTGTTTTCCCTTTATTTTTTATTTGGTTTCTTTGCTATTTTCCTGGATGTGTTTCTATGCATCTCAACCATTCCAGTGTTTGAAGAAGTGTGCAGGTTGTGAACAGATATTCCTGGTGATTCCAGTGAACACTGGAGAATCAGAGGCATAAAATGAGTATGTACAAAGTCCCTGACACAAGAAGAGCAGAACCAGCAGCTTATAACCCCTGTGCAAGAGATGTAGGAACTAAATGATGACTGCTATTAATACCTTCCAGCACAATATCCTCCCCTCAGCTATTAATACCTTCCAGCACAATATTCTTCCCTCAGCTCCACTTATATTTCACTTTCAAACATAAATTCTCTGAAAAGACTCTCCCAGAGAAGAAAACAAATCAAGACAACCTGTGGTAGAAAGAGGAAACAGGCAAGAAGCCACAGTCTGAGGTTGTGACCTGAACTGGAGGGCACACAGAGAATATTATCCAGGGAGAACAGACCTGCCATGAGCCTTGTAGTGAAATAAGAGATTCCTGACAGAGGAAAAAAATACCCTGGTATGGAAGAGCAGGCACACACAGAAAGTGGAACATGGAATAAAGAAAAGGGACCACAACTGGCCCAGGAATAGGAAAAGAGTGACAGACAGAGCCTGTGAATGGCAAGAGGGATGCAGGGAGGCCATTACATTACAATGACCTCAGCCTAAAAAGCAAGGAAATACATGATTATACATGAAATAGCTTAAATATTATCCAAATCATCCTTGATTATATCCTGCTCTTGACATATGAGATTTTCTTGTCCTCATTTTCAGTTTGATATCAACTTTATCTCAGTGCTTGTGAAGGGTAAGCACTGGTAAGAGTTAAGGGTTGTGTGTAAATTCTTTATGATTCCAAACAAGCCTGAAATGAACAGTTGCAGCCAGAGTGGTCAGTAATATGCAAAGAGAAACACTGCCTTCAATCAAGATTGCTGTGCATGTACAGAACATATTCTTCCTTCCTGTCACTCCCCTGACAGAACAAAACAAAACACAACACCAAGTTTCACAGGCTGAATTGTAAATATCTGCTTCATTTCATGGGAAACAGCAGAAATGGCTTTATAAAATCTCCAGGTCCTGAAGACAAGCAAAGCAGCACTGAATAATACACTTTTAAAAACATTTTTTTCTTTTCCTAGAAAATACAGACATCTGACCTGATGCAAACAATGAATTGTAAGTCTGCAATGCTACACCAGGATTATATACATTCATTCTAGCAGATGCATAAGGTGTTTTTAAACCCATCTTCATCTTCCCCATTGTTCTTAAAATAATGCCAAAAGGGTAGTGAATTGAAATGATTTATTGCAATACAGATATTGACTGAAAGCTTAAGATCATTTTAAGACCTAGAGGTCATGAAATGCATAAATGGAGTTGGGACAAATGAAGAAAGAACTTGTTCAATAGCTGCATGATTTAAAGCTGTAAGAATTTGATTGCTTTTAAATCACTCAGCTGCTCAACAAGCTCCTTGTCTCACGTCCTTTCTAAGCTGCAGGATGACCACTAAAATCCCGATTTACCATCAAACCCCAACTTTGCCAGCGGACTTTTTCATCAGTCATGAGCTCAGAATAGCAGAGCTGAACTTTTAGTTAACTTGAACTAAATCCACATGAGAATAAACCAAACAAATCACAGAGGGGTTGCATTTACACCAGGATGTTCTCCTTCTTTTAGGAAGTTTTTCCCAATTCATCTTTTGGGAGATTTTGGTTAAACACTCCATGCACCAGGAGCTAATACTTTAAAGGGCTCAGTGCCAGGCAGTATTTTGGGCAGCTGTGCACATCCCCAGTGTGCCTCTCCACAAACCACCTGGATACATTCTGTCCTCATCCCAGAGTTTGAAAACATCTCCCACATTCATAAAATCAGCAGCAAACAAAACCTGGCCTGTTCCCAATCACTCCTTTTTGATATTCACCAGGAAAGGACTGCAAGGAAGAAAGTTTGAGAGTATGGTTTCCTTTCTCTCTCTCTCTTCCAGTATAAACTATTCCAGAACTTCTTCACTCATCAACTTGTCATCATGATCTGCAATAAAATTTAGCTTAGGAGACTTCATAGCTAGACAATGACTGTGCTCTGCTGGTATTCATATGACTGTATTTACTGGACTTGCCTCATCTTACACTCCTCTTTGGGTCTTAGAAGGACCAAGCATTTAAGGGATTCTTTCTCTTTGAGTAGAATTTCACAACTGATTTACTCTGGCTTTAGAGTGAGCACACCAATAATGACTACTGCAGTAGAACTCAGGCAAAACACGGTGCTGCAGCACTACTTTTTTCCTGCATACTATCACCAAACATAATTGAAGTCACTCAAAACTCAAACATCTTCAGAAGCAAGTACTACCTACTCCTTCACAAAGTAGAACGTGCCTCTGAATATGGAACACAGTGAAGTTTCTTAAACACATTTTCTTCCACTGAAGTGTTACCTCTGTTTTCACAAGCCCTGCAAATCTGGCTTATTCTCCACCTCCTATCTTAGAGAAACAGCCTCACTGCTTACAGCATTCTCTGTCTCTGAGCAAGCCTGCAGGGACTGGCAGCTTTTCATTGACAAAAAAACTGAGTCAGTGTTTCTCAGGTCATAATCGAAGTTGCTTCTTTTTTCCCCAACTGGTCCATAAAAGCCTAAAATATCCCACTCTGGGCAGAAGCAGCCCTTTTCAATTTAACTCCTTTGAAGCTGCATGTCTAAGGCTGTCTTATCTGCAGCATTGTTTTGCTTTTCTTACTCAGTACTTCTAATATCCTCCTAAAAGCATCTTTGGCTTGAACTCCATCTTCTCACAAACAGCAATAAAGAATCCAAGAAGAAAACCAAATGGCACAAGAGCCATAAAAGAGACAGATTTTCTCAGTTTGTGTTACAGTAGTACTTGCTGGCAATATTATCCAGGACTTCATTTTTTCCCCTTACTCCAGCAACTGAAGGCTACTGAAAAAAACGTGACTAAATGCACATGGCTGCCTAGGATGGCTCTTTTTAGCAGATGTCTGTCTGTCTTCTGCAGAATCTAAGTCAGGGTGGTGGAAATGCTCTCAGCTTGTCTATGGCTAAGGGCCCAAAGTGTGATGGGAAGTGCCATACTCCAGCTACAAGGCTGAAAAGGAAGCAGAGAGGCAATACAGGGGAACACCATGTTCCCTCAATAATTACCACTTACACCAGAGAGACCTTCCAAACCACAGCTGGGACAGACAAAGCTGTGAAGAAGCTGGTGCTGAGGCTGTCAGAGCTTTTATTTTTTATGTGGGGAACTGCACGTGCCAGTAGAAGCAACGTGCCACCAAAAGCAGCCACACACATGGAGTACAAGGATGCACATGCAGATGATTTCTATAAAACTGTGCAAGCACCCACTCAAAACAGCCAGGTTTTTGAACACAGGGGAGGGAGATTACCAGGAAGAGGAGATGTGAGGGCTGAAGGTCTCTGGAGTGCTGCTGAGCCTGGTTTCTTCTCTGTGATGTAAACTGCAGGATCTGCTTTCCCACTGGGGGCACTGGGCACGGAGGGCCTGCAAAGAGACACAGAGCATGAGGCACAGAACAGTGTTTGCAGCCTCTCTTCACAGGCTGGGCTGAAAACTTTCTGGTGTTGCTGCTTCATCACCTGCAGAAGTGAACCCAGACACTAAACAGAGGTGACAGCTATGTAACTCTCCTTGTAACCATGGCAGCCAACATTAAAAACTTTCAGAGCAGTAAACCCTGGAGAGAAAGGAAGCATTTTTCAAGATAGAGTCACCATAAACCTAAGCAGTAATCAAATCCCTGCACCCTGCCTGAGCTAAGTGACTTGATGGCATTCTAGCTTCTCCTTCTTCTTCCTCCACACAACCCTTCACCTGCACATGTCAGGGCTTCAGATTCACACATTAAGGAAATGTATCAGCAGTCTGTGTGATAACAACAGTAACCTTTCTGTTCCAAAGAGCAATTATTTCACTTTCCTTTTACTCACTGCTATGGAAGAGAACATGCAGCAGGATATGGGAAGACTCCTGCTGCCACAAAGCTCCTTTTAGTTGCACATCTTTTGAATCTTCTCAGAAACAAGCTCTCTTTTGGTTTATTTTTTTGTAACAATGGCCTTGTTCTCCTTCTCTGCCAAGGAACCCGCACTAAAATTCTATTAAAAATACTCCTTTCCTATAATAAAAATTATTTTGCTGCTGCACGTTGCAGAATTATCTACTCCTCACTTACCTCTCCTGAAGCAGTCCTGTACGTGCTAAGTGAGCCCTGAAAATGGACTGGATGAATGTCACAATCTCATCTCCCTCCTTGCAATCAGAAGAAAAGCTCAAGGAGTCTGACATGGAAGACAGGCAGGAGTTCTGCAAAGCAATCAGATTAAAGAAAACTGACCTTTTACAGATTGCACAGAAGCCTGACAGAACCTTTCACAATCTCACTCTTGATTGTGAAGCTGGCAGTAGAACAAACATCCCCATCTTTTGGTCTGCAGTTTTTAAGGTTCTGTAAGACTAAATCAGCAGGAAATGCAAATCTGATCATCATATAAGCTTTGAAGCATCAGCATTCAATTAATGAAAGAACAGACACCTGCAAGGAAACTTCATTTATTTTCCAGGAAGGAAACCTTTTGAAGATTAAGGAGGTAAGACAACCTTCATAATGGATTTATCTTCTGCTTGTATCAAGCCAAGTATTCAGTCCTCCTACATTGTGCCAGTTTTTATCAGAATCAAAGAGCATGGAAAGATGGACAAATTGGATGGAGAATTACAAATTAACTATAGCCTGCTAAAGGTCCAAAGGATATTTATATAACCTGGCAAATGATTTACAGAACCCGAATGTTTAATTGGTAAGGAAATTTTTCATATTCAGAACTAAATAATCTGGAGCAAACTGGACATGATAGAGGACACCAAGTCTAGGGCTGAGCATGCCCTACCAAGACTCCTTTACTTTTCAATTCAATAAAAGATGTTTTCCAGATTCTTATTGCTGCACTTTGGTGATAAAAGTTTATCTGTTACTCCAGTGATTGAGTAGTGAACCCTTGAGAGCAGGTAAAGTTTTGAACAGCACTCCAAATTAAAGAGTTAAAGGGTGATGGGAGAACCAGGGGGAAAAAAGACTTAGTTACAGTCTTACAGGCCACAAGGCTGAGAAGTTACAGCTTTACTTCTAAGAAAAAGTGTGAACTACAGAAAGTAAGAAGGGAAGCCAGGGAATGAGCTCAGTATCTTTCTAGAATTACAGTGGTGTTGCCAACCAGCACATTAAAACAATCACCAGGTGATTCAACAAATTCAGCCTGGAAGTCAAATCCTTCACACTGCAAGATAAACACAGAGTGATGCTGGGATCCCCATGTGCCCCCACAATTACCTCAGTGGAAGATTCTGCATCAGGCACCCCGATGTCCAGCAGCAATTTCTGTCGAGATAAATGTCCTCTGAAGGCTGCCTGGAGCAGGACAACTGCCTGCCATGGAGAGAAGTGGCCATTAGCTCCTCAAAGATAACCCACAGCCATTACACCTCCAGGGTCAGCTCTGGGGCTTCAGTTCCACCTGGGAGGTGTTCAGGACTGATCCTATCAAATGCAGGGAAATTCCAGCTGCCAGCACCAGCCTGTGTTTCACCAACACAGCACCATGCTCCCATTCCCACGTTAGATTCTGGCTGCCCAGAGGGTTCTGAGATGCTCTGCTACAATCAGAAACCAAGCCAAGCCTGGAGGACCTTGTGGTGATTACACTGAATGCAAGTGTTCCACTCCCCTCAGAGGTGTTACTGGGTTTTAATCAACAAAAAGCATTTAGAACAGCATGTTTGTGTCCTGTGGTAAGAATTAGTTCTAATTTCTGAAAGAGGGATTTTTAATGTTGAAGAAACAAAGGTAAGATGCTGCATTGTGCTATTTGAAAAAAACTGTTTAATTAAAACCCTTTTGCAAAACATTCATCAAGAAGTGACTTTATGTGACAAACTTGTCAATATCCTCGTAATTCTCACAGACATTTCTCCTTAGCAAAAGCTCTAAAAACTATTTCAAGTCTTTCTGAAAATTATAATGAAAATTAAAACATGATTAGAATTATCTCATTCAGAGAAACTTTCCTGTCTGTTGGTATCAGACTTTGTTCAGAATTTCCAGAAGTTTTCATCTTGCAGAAGGTACCAAGTAAAGAAAATTTGAGACCAAAAGGGAAACAAAATCAGGATGTCAGGAAGATTATAGCCAGCCTGAAGAACAAATATTGTCTTGATTGTTTGCTCTTTGATACAAATCAAATCTTTTGTATTGTTTTATTGAGTGTCATAAACACACTCACCTCATCCAGAGCAATTTTTTCTTTCTGAAATGAAAAATGCCCATATTAATGCCACAAATATATACAAGTTTCAGCTAATAAAGATTTGCCAAATTTTCCCAATAATTAAAAGACCCAGAAGACAGCTGTCCCAACCCCTGCCAAACCCAAACATAATCTTTCAAGATGTGTGGACAGATGCTAAAACAAGAGTAAGATTCAGAGGGAGATGTCCTTGCTGTTCCCTGATAGAACCTCACCTTGGTTTTGTACATCTTCCAGTATCTCTGGATAATTTTGGCTGCTTGTTCTTTCCTGTGATTTTCTTTGCCTGTAACTGTGCAGACTGGTGGAGCCTGCAAAGGAGAATCTCTGAGTTAGCACAGTAAAGACACAGAGCTGTGAGAGAACAGATTACAAATGACTGAGGAAAATCAGCACCAGAGCTCATCCTGCCTGCAGGGCAGAAGGAAGTTCAAGAGGAAACTCTTGGTTCTGAACCCTGCTCGTGTTCAAACTCATCATGGAGATGACTCTTGGAGTGAAACACATCCCTGCCTCCTTTCAGCCCTCAGCAGGGCATGGGAATGGAAAAGTTTCCTTTTGCACATACTCCTATTTTTCTGTGCATTGCTATGGCACTGCTAACCCACTGCTTTGTTGCTCAGAAATGATTTGTATGTTATCAACAAACTGAGAACAAAAATCAGGTTATCTGATTTTGCAGTTCTCCAGGAAAGACAAGTATTAATTAACCAGGGAAGTCTCTTATGCCTCATCCTGGCAACTGTGGCCCCATAATCATCTCCTTAAGCCTACTGAGAGCTGGCCATTGTATGACACCAAGCTTGTGTAAGTTGGCATAAATCTACTCTTCTATCTTAATGAAATTAATTAGAGGAAAAAGGAAGAAACCAAGAATAAAACAAGATTTTGTTCCAGTAATTTCTCCCAAGGTGTGGCTGCATATTCCACCTCTCACCACTTGATCCTTTTGATCCCTAATTATCCCACTCTAATTGTCATACCTCACTTGCCAAACAAAAGTTAACTGCAAGTTTAAAAGACTAATTTAATTTGTTGGTGTAAAATTTTAACTAGAGGAACAAGAGATTTTACAGACTCTGAAAAAACCTCTTGATTCTCTGAAAAGGATTTATTTATAACCTAAAACCACCGAGCTCCAGGCTTAAGTTTAGCAAATGGATCATGTCATATTAGAAATGACAACCTACTATTAAAATGAGAAATTGGTTGGAACTTAGTGATAATTACAAATAATGGGAACATTTCAATAAATGGATGGGTACTGGCCAAGAATATATATATAGTCTGCAGAGGGAAAAAGGAGCTGTTTGTTGGCTGTTTTTAAAGACTCCAGTTGTTTGGTATTCAAAACATCCTCTAGCATCCATGAGCCTGCAACACACAGAAGAGAACCTACAGAATGGCACAGTATATCAGAAACCAGGACCCTCTTAAGCCACTGGACATTTTTATTAGTGTTTTTTACTACGTGTATTTCAGGGTCTATTTATTTTTAAGTGCAAATCAAAGTCCCCAGTAATAATTTCCAAGCAGTATTTAGTGAAATGAGATTAATATGGTCACAGTGCCTCTGAAAGCAGCTCTGTCAGTGCCCATCCATCTCTACTGGCCAATTACCTCACTTGGAAGAGGGACAGAACATTGCAGAGATATCAAGTTCAGACATATATTACAAAACCTCCAATTGATTAATGAGCCACATTTAAGACTGTCCAGGATTAACAGATGCATGAATATATTTAGTAGGTATCAGAAAAAAAGAAAGAAGAGGTTATGAATACCTCAACTCTAGGAAAACTTAACTTGAAAGTGAAGTTCACTTATTTCATTGTATTGACATCTTCCTTAATTCTTGACTCAAATACTATGTTCCACCAGCAGCAGAATTAAAACCCCCCCAATTTCTATGATGATTGCTGTTCCACATCCTGTAAATCTTTCCATGAAAAAGCACCTCACTCCCATCCTAACAGAAAGGCAAGTGAGTATTTTCTGACTGGACAGCTCTTGTGCCCTAAATGACCACCTGGCCAGCAGAAAAAACACTGAAAATGGATTTTTATCTTTTGCCAGTCTGCCAGTGAGCACATTTACCTATCTCTCCATCCTTTATCTAACTGTCAACTCTACTAAACCTCCCTCTACAAAATCAGACTGATTTTGGCAATGGCCTCAGATGCTGTAAGAAGATAAAAGTAACAACAATTTTTATATTTTTTTAAGTATTGGGAAAAGTCCCAAACACTTAAATCTTTTGCAACATTACACTGAACAAGAGAAAAAGCAATAGCAATGCAGAAGATCACTAACAAAACAGCTTCAAAAAAATCCCCAAATTGCAGTGTTAATTATTGAAATAACTTATTTCCAACAAATATTGGGGGTTAACCATCATTATCTCTATGACAAGATTTAAAGCATCTCTGAAAAACACAACTAGCATCTCCTTACACTACCAGCTCTGTTTGAAATCCATATCAGGCACAAGGGAAAAAGAAAAACACAAACAAAAATGTGGCTGTACCTTATCAGGCTTTTCCACTGGATCTTCTGCCATTTGTCTCTCCTCTTCCTCCACTTTTAACTCCAGTTTCCCTGCTTTCTGTGTCAGGTTCTGGATTTCCTCACTATGGTTGGAAAAGCAAAGATATTTATAGCTTGTAGAAATTTTGACCCTGCTTTGAAAATACTGAACCTATTTTGTAACACTTGGTTGCTTTGGGTTTGTTTTTTAAGGCCAAAGAGGGAAACTGCTCAGGATGATGATAGCTATTCTCATAGTAACAGACACATAACATCAATTCTCAATCTGTGATAGCACAGCTTTATGTTAAAATTAAGAAGTCTCAAGGTTCCTGTGATAGCCTTGATACTATTAATAATGTATTTTGATCTGCTACAGTTTCATATTTGTCAGTCAAAGTCCTTTCTCACAAACAATATTGAAATCACTTTTTTTGTGCCTCCCTTGCACAGGATTATCACTCACAGTTGTACAGAACCCAAGGAGTAACTGGAATGACACAGAGGCAATGGTCTAGAAACACAGGCTAAGGTAAAGAGAGTACAATGTTTTCCCAGAGAAAAACATCTGAGCCCAACATAAAAGCTTTTTCTATTTATCTTATGAATTTTTATTTTAATTTAAATCTTGTTTTTACTATACTACTTAGTCCTCCACTTCCTCTAAAAGCACTCTATAGAATTCTGTCCCTAGTAACTTACTGCATCCCTCCAAACACTTCTGCTTAAAAGAATCCCCAGCTTCTTGCAGTTCAGGTGAACTCCTATCGAATTTGAGCCACTTCAAAAGAGAATTATACTTTAGGAGAATTTTTTTTTGGGTTCCAAAAGGATCTTTTAATACAAAATGCTTTACCTTAAAGTCTGCTCTTCTGTGCTCTTTTCTTCCACCTTATTCTGCCACTTCTGCAGCTCCAGCTCCACTTCAGCCTTAGCCTGCAGTAACTGCTTGATATCTAATCTACAAAGGTACAAGGAAATCTAAGTGATACCTAAGCCATTCATACCTCCACAAAGTAGCTATTTTTTCTTTAAACTTCTGAATCAATTGGGTTTTCTCAAATTTGTAAAGTAACCAAATGTTTCATTTTTCCTTTTAAACAAAACAAAGTGCAAGCCCCCATTGCTGAGGAGCAAAAGGCCTCCTCATGTGTTCTCATGGGGGATTTTTGTTCAGAGGTGACATAGGAGACAGAGTGCTACCAGCACACCTCCCTGTGGGTATGTCCCTGCTCACAGTGCTCAGCTTAACCTGCCCCAAGGCCCAGACACAGCAAACAGTCCAGGCAATACAAACTGCAAATTAATCACTTATGGGGAGAGCAGAAGCCACAGAGCATCCTAGAGCACAAGGCAGGTTTAAATGGAGAAAGTTGGAGATCAGGACAAAACATGTTGGAAATAAAAAACACCACACAATTTTTTACAGCACAACACGAGAAAAAAGTGCTGCATAAACATATAATCCTTCAAAGGGTTTTCAGTGTGGTTGGCAGAAAAATAAGCCTTGAAAAATGTGCTAGAAACAAGCAGAAATTCTCATTTTCCATCCTCTGGCTCTTTTTCTTCAATGTAATTTTATGAAGCAAATAGGATTACAAAGAATCTCTTGAAATGAAAACTGAAGGGATTCTGAACATTAATTTTCTAGCTGAAAATGTGAAGTACTTATTACATCATTTTATAACAGGAACGATGAAATACTTCACACCTACAGAAGAACATCCCAGACAGGAGTCACACTTACTCTTTACTGAGCAGGAGATCCTGAAGTGCCTTCTTATCACTCTTGAGTTCCTTCACCAGCCTCTGGAGGCGACAGCATTCCTCACCATGGTCTAAATGTTGGGATGCTGGATGATCCAGGTCCACAGAAGGTGAAGATGACACAGCAAGCACTTGTGATGCTTCACTATCAGCTGAGGACACCCTGCTGCTCTCCATGGCACACACTTTCTAAGCAGGGTAAATTTACATGGAAAACACAAACACGCACACACAAAAAAAGAAAATTAAATTTAGCATGAAATGACTTTATTTAGGCCATGAGAAAAGATCAAATGGAGGTTAATTCTAAAATGTGCCTCTATATCTAAAATAAAATGAGGAGGGAGGGTTCATGCTACAGGCAGCAGGTTATGTGAATGAGGCAGAATGCACAAGGCTGACACACTGAAGGACAATATGCCAAGAGCACAAGGCAATAGTTCTGCATTTTCTGCCCCCAGACAGGTAAAAAAGCCACTTAACTATGAGCACTTACTTTTTCTAGATCCAAAATCTTCCTCACCAGCCTATGTCTGCTCCACTCACTGTAATCTAAGTATAAAAACAAAGCTTTAAACATGTAGCTACATCCATGGAGCAACATTGTTCTTGCTTTTTGAAACTTCTGCTCATATCAAAAGAGCATTTAAAGATCTCTGAATGCCAACTTCAAATATTACCAATGAAAAAATGAAAATGGCCTTAAAATATCTGACTTCTTCTGAAATCAATATAAACCACTCATGTTCATCAGTTTTCATATATTGAAAAAGTTTCCTCTACCAATTCCAGTTTAGAATTCTCAGGGACAATAATAGAGGAAACACAGATCTGACTGGAGAAATCAGAGACTCCTGAAAGAAGGTTCTCATTTCAGCTTTGCCACTCCTGAATCTTCACCTTTGTAACAACTCTCTTTGTAGAAGATAGAAATACATCACAGATCTTTCAGATGTACCCAAATCCCTTGCCCCACGTTCAGTGATTTTCTAGCACGTACTTTTTGTTTTACTGGGAGGAGGGGAACTGCTCAGCACATGACCCAGATCTTCCTTCAGCCTCTGATTCTCAGCCTGCAATTCCTGGATGTTCCTGGACAACCTCAGCACAGCAGCATTCAGTGCCTTGAGTCGTTTTTGGGTGTCTCTGCCCTCTGTACTTGGAAAAGGGGTCAAAACCAGAGAGTTAACTTAAAAGCAGAGAACAAAGAAGCAGCATTAAAAAGAGTGGAGCACATTCACTATTCAAGTCAGATGGCTGAGTTGACAGCCTCAGTTCCCCCATAATAACATTTCTCAACTTTTTTTTTTTACTTGGGGAGTTACCTATTCTTTTCTGAAAAAGCATGCAAAGATCATCTTGCTCAACACTTCCACAATTGTTTTAATTTGCGTCAAAGAAAAAAGATACTTTGAAACACAGAAAATCCATTTGTTACTTTTACTTCCTCCCCCACTCTGTTCCATTTATGCACAAACAAGGGCACTTGTATGAATGTTATTTATCTTATTTTCTGTTTGTTTTGTTAACTGACCTTACAATGTTTTACCAGCACTCTGTGAACCCCTGATTTAAAAAATGCTTCAGCCAACTATGAGACTCCTCCAAAAAACTGTCCAGCACAGAGAGCCAACCTGCAGGCTCTGAATGGCTTTTGTTCACTAACAGACATTGAGATTGGGGGGGAGAGAGAGATAGACAGAGATGGAATAATTCTCAAACAAATCCAACACCCAAGTGTATTTTCAAATAACTGGGAATGGTGCTCTGCTGTAAAAGGAACTATCCTTGTGTCTATAAACCCCAGAGAGATTTCAAACAGATTTAAAGAATGCAGCTAAATGAAAAGCATCAGAAATGGGAAAGTCTATTATGTGTTAAAATTACTTTAAATATACTACAGGGATTTTAAAATTTTTTCTAATAAAGGGGGGAAGAAATCTGAGCTTCTAGATGTGCAAAGCTGTAACATTTGTTCACAAAATAGAGTTTTAGTGAGATGAAATATTTTTTCTTTACTGCTGTGAGAAAATTCTTAAAAACTTGCTTCTGGAAATAAAGACCTGATGGACTCAGTTTTGCACAAATGGCACTGCCACTAAAAACCACAGAAGAGTTTGGGAAGGAGTCTTACACCCCATCCACTGGAATAATTACAAAAAGGTAAAAGGAAAGACAGTCTACAGTGGGCATATCAGGGTGAAAGGCTTAATTTTTAGCTGATCTCCTTTTTAGAAATTAAAAGAAAATTAAGAAAAAAAATGAACAAATTAAGGCTGTCCAGATGTCATGGATGATTATTCACACAGCTGTCCCAGGCAGGAGGGGAAAAAGAGTAAAAACCAAAACACAACACACCATCAAAATGGGGCAGTGACAGGAATCATAGAAATCATAACCATACAACTCAGTGACATTATTTTAGGCCCATCTAAACCTAAATTAAAAAATCGATTTCAGTCCATTTTGAGGACTTGGAAAGTTAGTTTCTAGCTACAATTGGATACTACAGCTTGACATATAAATAACCACACTTCAGTATTAACACTGCAAAAGAGAAGCCAAATGCCATTCACTTCAGCCAGAACTAATGGAGACAAGCATCATGAAAGAAATACTCTCAGACAACTCTTTCAATATGCCAGAGTCCTGACCTTCACCATGATTTATTATTTCAGTGCTCAGCCTCTCCAGCAGAGACTGACAGTCACGTAATGGACAGAGACTGCCCTGACCACCACTTTTTGAAGCTATGAATAAATGAAGACAAGGAAGAGACCTGATGACTCATTTTCACCTGTAAATAAATTAGGTGTGATGGCTTAGAGCCTCGAGAGGCTGGTCACTTCAGGTCTGAGCCAAAAAGATTTATTTTTAAAAAAGTGACAAAACAAAGTGCAGTTTCCAATCCACGAGCAACAGTGAATTAGGGAACACAAGCAGTATAAATAATGACCCTAAAGAGGTTTCACATGTTTCTATCAATCTAAATAATTGCACTCAATGTTAAGACAGTTGTCTCTACTTAACACTGGGAGGTCAAGTATATCTTGAAGTGGTGTGGTAACAAATTTTACTGTCCTACAAGACACTCTTACCCTTTTTTCAGCTCAAATAACACTCACTTGCTTTTAATGATGCTTTTAATTTGCTCTCTTAGTGGAGCTTTGTCTCCTGCCTTTGTGCTTTGACTTTATTGCCTCTATAAACTTTTCACCCTCACCACCATGCCCACACTTGCACACCAGTGACAAGCACTAGCACAAACTTCTCTGGCACAATTTACAAGCCTGTGTCTCTGTACCAAAGGAAAGTAATGTTTACTCCAAGAATATTTTCTTTGCAGAGCAAAGATGCAGAACTGACTCAAGTGTGAAATGCCAAACATTCAGGGAGTTTGTTTCAATTACCAGTGATGCCAGAATAGGAGTGATTACCAGGGAAGATGTAACAGAGATAAATTTTCAGCACTATCATGTAATTTTTAAATAGCTCTGGTATTTTTCCACATGCATAAAATGATCCATCTACAAGCAAAAAAATGTGACTAAGATATATTTCAAGGCTGTGAAGCCAACCAAAGCACTACCAAAAAGCAAATCCAGCAATCTAAATGACATAAACTGTTCCCATGTAGTAGTTTTCCATCAGTTAAAGTATGACACAAGTGATGTGTCAAACACATGCGTGCAAACACTTGCATCAGAAGAATTAAACATACTTTTTCCTCAGAGTCTCAGACTTGGCCAGGAGGAGCTGGAGGCGATGAACCTGTGAAATGCAGATTCCATTAAGGAGCATCAGCAATGTCAGCTTCCACAGCAACATTTGTTCATTAGGTGAAAATCAGAACAAGACTCTTTGGGCAGTGGCAGAGCTAATGATGCCATCACTGAAAATCAGGCTACTGTTATATTTGCTTTCATCTCAACATTACACTTAGGGCAAATAAAGAACCCACTTTACATCCATTTCTCATTAACACACTCAGAACTTATTGAAGAAAAACCTTCAGCTGGACCTATGAGCATAACCATGAAAACCTGCTACCAGTGACAGGTGCTGCTGAGGTACAAGAAACTTATCTTAAACATTCCATTTACACTTTGACTCAACAACTGACAAGCTCCTGTTCTGCATGAACACTGAGGGACCTGCCAGACGTACCTGTTCATAGTAGGTTTCCATGGCTAACCTCACTTCTTCCAAATTACTGCTCTTCATGTCTGCCTGGAATTCACTGAAAATAGAATAACACAAAAAATAATTCAGTCAGATCAGCAAAGACACTGCAACCTGGTGGTTTTGGTTTATAACTGCCAATACGTTCTTGGGAGTTTATTAGAATGTCTTAAGGAATAGAACACAAATGCATTTCCAATTCTCTTTATTAGCTCATCCAATACAAGCCTCACCCCCTGCCCCCTCAAAGTCATACTTAATAACGTTGTCTTTCTCCTTGCACTGCTCTTCGAGCTTGACAATCTTCTGCTTTAATCCAGTAACCACCTACAGAAAGAACAAAGAGCTCATGAGTCCTTGAATAATCTGTCTCTTCACACAAGGTCTATTCTTGTCTGCCCTGTCTTTATAAATTGTACCTAATCAGATATACTTATTTCTACATATTTCAGTACTTAGTAAATCAGACACATCTGCTACCCTGTGAAAAGGGAACACTGATGGGATCAGATGTCTGATTTCATAACGAATTTAAGAATATGGATACACAACCATAAAATAAAAACAACATTGCCCATTACCTTGCCAACACCAAAGCAGCAAACAACAGGGAGAATGTGCCCTATACAGACTCGAGACAATGACAAAGAAAGCTCCCCCTAATAATGTTAATTCTAGATCTTTGTTACTGACTCCTTACCTGCTAAGAGATAAAGGTTATGTGATTCCCTGATTGATTATTCTTTCTGACCTAATTTCATTTTTTAGTTGTGTTTCACCTTAGCAAGAGGAAAAAGGCCAAATGGAAGCAGGAAGTGATGAAGACACTCTTACCCATCCATTATCAGTCTTCTTTTCTGACAAAGCTCGTGCCAGCTCAGAGCCCTGCAGCAAAACACAGAAAATGCAAGTGACCAACTCTGTTACTTTATTCTACTGCTGGCTCTTTCCATAGAATTTTCCAACCTGCTCAACTCCACAGTCACTTTGCAGTCCAACAGCTGAGATTCTGAACTCCCTATGCCCACAGCTTTCTATTAGCACATTTCTTTGAAGACGTAGGTCTGCACACAGTGACAGCCACAAGAAATTCAGTAAGATTCAAGTCTGACTATAACCACAAATGTTTTTTTGTCAGGGCCTGACAAGGCTGCTCTTCTGCCTCCTGGTCAGGTCTCAGGATTGTGTGAACCCATCGGCCTGCAAGAGGTTAACTTGCAAAAATATTCAGAAAATGGTCTCCTAATGAGAGAGCATTTTTATTTTACCTTCAGGAATTAAAGGTATTTGTGCTAAATGAACTTATCTGTAGTGTATGGCATCATTTTCCTTTGAGCTGAGCTGGACTGCTGATCTGAGATGCACAGACCAGAAATCCTTTCACACCACCTCTCATATTCCAGCTCATCACTCCTAGGAGTCACCACACTACAAACTCCCACTCTTTTGCCCCCCTTTTATCCCCTCAAGAAATACCCACCCTGGAAGGATCCAGCAGTTGTTCAATCTGTTTGTCCTTTCTACTGTTCTCCTCTTCCAGTCGACGAAGCTTTGTTCTCATTCGGTCTCCCTCATTCTTCTGAGCTTGTATTGTCTAAAAAAAGGAAGAAGAATCTTAAGCACATTTCAGAAACAGGAAAATGCAGAAATAATGGTAAAGATGACATGGAAAAATAGGGAAAAACAGCCAAAACACAAAACCATCACACAGGACCAGGGCAGACACCAGGACAGGACAGCTTAGGGAGGTGACAGAGGGAAGATAAAAGGAAAATGTCTAACAGAAAGGCAAATGATCACCAATATAAAAATGATCAACCACAGCCAAGGTATTTGTCTATATGTAACCCCAAGCCCAGTCCTCACCCTTCATACAGTGCACTAACCTCTACAAAAAAACCCACTCTAACCATATCACCACAGTGAAATTGTCTTAGACAGACACAAGTTTTAGTTTAGCCCTACATTACAAATGCAAAAAATGTGGTGAATGTCCCAAGTTGTAGAAATCAAAGTATTCTGGATCATTAAGGCCAGGACATGTACAGGATGGAGTATGCCATGATTTTTTCTGTAAGTAGCAGAGAAACTGTACCTTTTTCAGTTCTATAATTTCATCATACATATCTTCTTTCTCTTTGTAGTCAGGAGTTCCAGGAATGTAGCCTACAGAAAGGGGTATGTAAAATAAGTGGATCCAAAAGAGGTATTTTTACCCAACCAGAAACCTTGCAGTTAAAGAGAAATATCGAGAACAGCACCAAAGTGGAAACTAGGTTTTTTTCCTTTCCTCGAAGAAGAAAAATCAGCAAGGAAAATAATTTTAGAAACGGAGGTGAAATGGAAGCGTTACTGTATGAAACTTCTGCCAGATTTTGCAGCCAATTTTTTCCTAATTAATTCTCTTCTCTGGTGCTATGTTAAAATATCCATCTCAAGAAAAATACAAACTTCACAGAAGACTGCAGTCTTCTCATCCCAATAAATCCATTATTTACAAAAGGTTTCTAAAAGATGTCTAGAATACATTTTTCTATTTATGCTTAAGGTGCACAGATATATCATCCTGGAAAGTTGCCAGAAACTGTCTATCACCACTAAAAGTATAGGTGTCATTTTAAATGGAAGTGGAATTTTAAAGTTTACAGTTCTCCTTTAAGAAAAGCAAAATAAAACTTTGAAAGTTTGCTCTTCTCATAAAGCTCATTTGATTTTAATGTCACAACCACATGATAAAACACTTTCTAGAGAAGAAGTAAAAGGAGTCAATTACATAGAATTTCAGGCAAGCAGATGGTTTCTATCAATGGTTCCTAAACTATGTTTTGAAGTCACAATAAATTGTCTACAGCTGTCCCATTGAACCATATTATATCTGCAACGTTTTCAGCTGCAAATGCATGGCAATTTGCAAAAGTTCTGAAAGCTAATAGTGATTCATTGCTCAAAAAAATTGGAAATCCCTGCCTTAACCAATTTAGGAATCTCAAAAAGTATCTCATGGATCATCTTTTGACACATATATTTTAGTAAACTAAAATGGCTCTTGCTTTACTGAAGCTAAGATCTTAAGCAATGTGTGTTTTTAGAGGGGGGGAAAAATCATTCACTTTTATCTACCATACCATTACAGAGTTTACCATTTCTGGAAGAACGAGAATGTTTTGGCTTTTTCATTCCTAGAGCTTCCTTCAAATATTCTGGAGTGCTACTGGAAACGTTAGCTCGCATGTGCCCCGTGTCAACATCTGATTTCAGAGCATGGCTCATTCCTGCCAAGAGAAATGGAACAAAAATGTGAAAATCAGGGATAATTGTGAATTAAATTTGTGGAATTATTCTGAGCAAATGCAACATGGAAAGCTCCAGATGCTGTTAATTATTCCCTCTATAAATGCCAATGCTCAAGATCAGATAATTCCAACCACCCAAATAAATAACAATGAAATTAATTCCTACGTAACCTTTACTCAAACACAAATCTATTTTTTAATGGTTTATATGCTAAGCTGTCCACAACTATGAATTTTATCCATAAATGCAAACAACATTTCTATACTAATACCTTGTTGCAGAAATCCCAGCCACATCTGCCTTGAGTTTTTACCAGCTGCATTCTCAAAGCAAGCACTGCCTGTTCCCTGCAGAGATCGCCAAGCTGCAGCTTTTTTAGGATACAGTTGTGTGCTTGAGCTGTAGGGAGACTCTAGAGCAAAAGAAAATATCTCAGTGCTGCCTTCAAAAGCTCAAGGTCACTAAAATTCTTGTTGTCTTGTTCTTCAAAGTTTCCAGACTCAACCCTATTACTTGTAGAAATAGAATTTAACAGCATATTCCATATTGGCTTATATGGAGCAATGGGACAGTCACTTAAAAAAACTCCATAAACTAAAAAACTCCACTATACAGAAAAAAATACAATTCCAAAAAATGAAGAGGGTTAGAAAAAGGCAGAACAACAGTAGTATGACTCAACACATGTGGAAATATTTACATGTACAGTTTTGATAGGCATTCTTAAGATACCTGCACATCTAAATGTTGTTATTAACAACACCTTAGGGTAAAATCTTTGAAACATTCATTAGAAGCCTATGAAGAAAGGTAAAGGGAAAAGCATAGGAAAAAACCATAAACCTCAGAAAAAAGGGAGAAACTCAATATTAAAACTGCAGATCTAATAACAATAACAACATTATGTTGTGAAAAAAAACCAAATCACAACAAATGAAACAAGAACCACTAAATCTACTAAAGAGATCTGTGACTGGATGGTAGATGGTAGAGAGCTCCAGTAACTCCAGAGTCTCTCTACACAACAATTATCTGCATTTCTTCAAAAAGACAAGGAGAAAAACAAGTTCAGAATGGTTGCCATCAGAAGGCATAACATGGGAAAAAACTCCTTGATGCTGGAGAGTCAAGAATTACAACCAACCCAGAAATGTAAATTATTTTACTCTATACAAGCTGGACTTCACAGGTTACAGAACAGATCTCTCATAGGTGTGCTCTGCACCCAGCAGTGAGTAATTCTGAAGAGAATACCAAGATGTTGTCTCAAGTAAAGGTCCCAGTTCCTGTGTCCCACAAACGTATCCCATTTTGCAATGGCAGAGTAAAAAGTTTTGGAACACTTACTTGGTGACTTTGGAGGCTTGTGAAAAATCTTCTTCTTTAACTTCTGAAAGAGAAATGGGATTTTTTTATGTATTGAAAATACTCAGTTCTTAAGACTTCATCATACAATCTCAAGATTGCCTTCAATCTCCATCTTCTATGAAAATTTTTTGTTCTAATAAGACAAAACCCTTTCTATAGAAAAGAAAAATAGTAACATTAAGCATATGCAGATTTGGCACAGCAATGGTCACCAGAATTAAGGTGGTGCCAACTGAAGTCTGATTATACAGATAAATAGTCAATTCTTGCTCAGAACATAAGACCTTTCCCATCAATATTAAATATGAGTAGCAGCAAATTCAAGATGATCCCAGAGCAGAGGCTGATCTGTAGAACCCTTTAGCTAAAGGAGTTATTCAATTCCATTAAAACTCTCTAAAAGGATTACCTAAGCCCACAACTTGATAGAACAGCAAAATAAATCCAAACATCATTTGCAGCCCCAGTGCTGAGAATCTGGAAGCCAGAAATACATCTGAAATCAGAGGTTTGTGATTCAAGCCCATTGCAGTGCCACTCTCCTCTCTGAGGGGTGCTTGGTGGGCAGGAGGCATCCCACAGATGCAGCAGGAACTCGAGAGGGGCATTATTCCCCTTTTGGGGCATTAACCAAAACTCACCATGGCTGTGTCTGACTCGCAGGTTATCACAGACAGGCTGTCATCTCCCTGGGAAACACAGACAGGACATTTGCTACTCAACAACTGCTCATAATGCACACCCAGAAAACTTAAAATTCAACAAAGCTGCAGCACAATAAATTAAAACAGTAAACACTGTGACCAAAGCCTCTGCTTCTCTTCCATTGCATTGCTAAAATGTCAATTGTTTAAGATAAAAAAAAGCCAATTCTCAAAAGCACTGAAGCCACTGAAAGATGGTGGAGATCGTGCTGCAAAAGCCAGCATTGTTTGCACTAATACAAATAGTTTTGGGATATTGTGACAGTCAGTTCAGAAATGAACCATCAGAGTGCTTTGGGTTGGAAGGGAGCTTAAAGAACATCCAGTTTCAACTCCTGTGCCATGAGCAGGGACACTTTGCACTTGAGTCACAGAGCCTTGGCACTGCAGTGCTCAGCATTACACCAGCTGAACCTTCAGCTGGCTCTGCAGGAATTTCTCCACCATTAAAGCTGCAACTCACTCAGCTCTTCCCTTCCTCACTCACCTGTCCTGCCCCTGCTATGCCATGGGATTGTTCAGTTCTGTATTGAAAAGGAGAACTGCTCAGGCTGAAGGAAAAAACCTCAAACACAAGGAAGATGACAAGTGTCCCTCCCTCTCAAATGCAAGCACATCCACAGCTGAAGGAAAATTTCCACTTAGCTTTCAAATTATCAGGATGCTGCCCTCACAGAAAGATGTTTTTCACTTGCTGCTGGCTCTGTGGCACTCAGCACCAGTCTTTGGACAGATGCTGATCTCTGCTTGGAAAAGGCAGGGGAGGGGATGAAGTATTTTTGGAAACCCTGGCTGGCAGAACAGGAGCAAGGATTGACAACAGAGCAGGTTAAAGAGCCTGCCATGCTGGCTGAGAGCAGGGATGTGTCCTCACACACCAGGCCATACAGTTTTTCATTTCCTGAGGCAATGCTCCTTACAGCACACTGATTAATTTTGTTATTTTAAGGTGTCTCATGCTGAAATCTCTCTCTCCCTTAACTGCAGCTATCATGTTTGGAATCACAAAACGTAGAGGGTGCTCAGCCTTGATAAATGGTAACAACAAAACATTTGCCAGGATACAAACAGGCAATAACAGCCCCAGCACTATTGCTCGGTAACCTTCACAGCCCCTTTGCTCCTGCAAAACTGCCCCAAGCAGAGCCACCTACAGCAGGGAACAACACAACAGGGGGCTCCCAAAGGGGCTCAAAAGCTTCATGTGGCTGCTGAGGGGGTGGGAAACAAACGCCAACACAGAATCACAGAATTATTTAGGTTGGAAAAGCCCTCCAAGATCATCGAGTCCAACCTAGGACCCAACACCACCCTGCCAACCAGACCATGGCACTGAGTGCCACGTCCAGTTTTCCTTTAAACACCTCCAGGGACAGCAAATCCACCACTTCCCTGGGCAGCCCATTCCAACATCTCATCACCCTCTCTGTGAAGAAATTCCTCCTAACGTCCAACCTAAACCTTCCTTAGCACAGCTTGAGACTTTGTCACCTCTGTGCCGCGCTGCGGGGCAGCCAGCGAGACTCAGGCAGAGCTCAGAGTCCCGCGGGCTGGGGACGGCAGAAGCCATCCCAATCCCACTCCGAGGCACCGCCTCGCCGGTCTGCCAAACCCGGGGTGCTCCAAGGTTTTGCCCCGGCCTCGCGGGAGCGTTTCCTGAGCCGAACCCGGGCGGAAGCAGGCCTAGACCCGGAGCTTTCTCCTCCTCCCCGCTGCTCACTCCTTACCAGCTCCCCCTCCGCGGCCGCCTCGCCGGCCCCCCGAGCCATGGTAGGAGAGCGGCGGGAAGGCCTCACGGGGCGGCGGGGCCGCGGGGGCTCTCTCGGGCAGTGGCTGCCGGCTCGGGGCTGGGGGCGGCCATGGCCCCCCGGCGGCACTTCCGGGTCGCGGTAACCATGGCAACCCCCTGCACTCGGGGTATGACGCATGCGCAGAGCGGCGGCGGGCAGTGCCGGGGAAGGCTCGGCCTGGCGGCGGAGCGCGGGTGACACCAAGCGGCCCCGCAGGGAGCGGAACCCCGGCGGAGCGGCCCCTGCGAAGGCTCCGCTCCACTGCCGCCCGCCGGAGCGTCTGGCCGAGAACGCCGGGACAACTCCGGGCAGGGCGCAACTTTATGCCGCGAACCATGGGCATCGTCCCGCACCCACCGCCTGCCCCTGGAGCGCGCCCGGGTCACGCCCCCTGACCGGGCCCTGGCCATGCCCCCTGCTGCCACTGGCCACGCCCCCTTTGCGACACTCGCGGTGCGGCCGGGCTGGCCCGGGGTCGGCCCCGGTCCCGGTGTCGGTCCTGGTATCGGTGTCGGTGCCCTCGGCCATGTGCGACCCCCAGTCCCGGTTCGTGGCCCGGGCCCGCCGCCGCTTCGCCATGACCCGCGAGTGCGCCGTGCTGCTGCCCGGTGTCTGCGCCGCCCTGGCCGACCCGCGGCAGCCCGGCCTCGACGACACCTGCCTGGAGAAGCTGCTGGACTGGTTCCGCAGCCTGACGTGGTTCGGTGAGTGCCGGGGGCTTGCAGAGGTCCGAGGGGAGCGGAGATCCATCACGGAATGGCAGAATAGTTCGGGTTGGAAGGAACCTCTGGAGATGAGCCAGTGCAACCCCGTGCCAAGGCAGGGTCACCTGGAGCAGGTGACACGGGAACAGATGTCCAGGTGGGATTTGAGCATCTCCACAGCGATCTGAGGTGCTGTGACACCTGAAAATGCTGTGGGTGAACGCGAATTTATCAGTTCCAACAGCTGGGAGGGTTTACCTCAGCTCAGAGAGCACTTTAATGAGACAGGACAGTGCTGGCAGTGACCTGCTGTTTTGTGGCCTCTCCCGGGCAGATCCCACTGTGGAGCTGGTGCAGGACAACCCGTGTCTGACAGAGCTCATCACCTCCGTGCTGGCCCTGCCGGATCCCAGCCCCAGCATCCTGTCCTTCACCCTGCAGTTAGCTGGGATCCTCGCCTCCTCTGAAAGCCGCTTCCAGCACCTGCAGGTGAGCCGGCCACCCAGGCACCTGCTGCTGTGAGTCTGTCCCCTCCTTCTATATGGACAACCCCTAAAAATGTGCATATTCTGCTTAATAAAGTTATGGCTTACATGGAACAACTCAGCAAAAGTGATACAACAAAGACCTGCAATCACCATTCCTGTTCTGTTCTCATGTAAAGCTATTTCTCCCTTGTCTCACCACCATGGGATTGTGAATGCTGATGTGTAGTGCTTCCCATTTTTAATTCAAAAGAGTGTATAGAGTAACACTACAGTCACTACACAGTACTGTATCCCAGGACAGATCCTGTAGATTTAAACTGCACCAACAGATGTCATTTTCCCTCCCTAGTAGGCTGACAGGAAATTTTTGATCCCCTGCAAAAACGAGGGAGCTTTTTAAAGCTGTGCTTTCTGCACCAGGATACATTTTAGTACAAACCCCAAAAGGCTTCATTCAGGGAAGAGATGTGTACAGGTGTATAAAGCAGTCTAATGGAACTGATACACATAGTTGTCCCTTAGCACCTGGAAACAAGGCAGTTTTGGTTTTGAACACTCCAATTTGTCCATATGTTGCGTTTAAGTGTGAAATTCTGAAAATTGCCCATTTTAGTGATACTTCCAGCAAGAGAAGGCTTCACTACAGTACTGGTACTCTTGGCTTAGACACAGCAGCCCCTTTTCTCGCTGTTTACTCTGTGTTCTGCCCTGCCTCAGCAGGAGAAGCTGCTGGGGAGGCTCTTTGGCCAGGAGGGGCCCCGGGGCGGCGCGGCGTGGGAGGACGCGTCGGTGCGCAGCGCCTGGGTGAAGGGTGTGCACAGCATGGTGCACCACCAGCCTGCCCTGCTCTTCCTCTGCTCCACGGGTGAGTGCTGCTGGGGCTGCCATCCCCCCACATCTGCTGTGTCCCAGGCTGTGCTCAGATGTCAGATGAGGGAGATGGGAGTCTGTTTATTTAAGATTAAAAGAAGCCATTTGTCAAAAACACCGAAGTCTTTGAAAGATGCTGGTTAAGTTAGCTAAGCATTAAGTTAGCTTTTGTTAAGTTAGTTATGCATTTGGTTTTTTTCTCCAATCCCCTCTTTTTAGAGGGGAAAGAATCTTATAAAATTGCCCTTATAAAATTAAGAGCTGTCTGTATTCTTATTTGTAACTCCTACTAAAGGGTACATTTCAGCATGATTTTAGTGCAGAAAAACTAAGCAGAGGCTCATTTATCTCTTCATGCTTGTACACACTTGCAATCCTGTTGTTGTTGTGCAGGTATGTAAATTCTGCTGTTAACACCAACTTTAGTTCCCTTGTACAGAGGGGCCTAAAAGACTGGATTGGTATTAAAGTGCAGCACGTGCTGCTGTCCATGTGATGGAAAAGATATTGCTGTTCATGTTTTTCCTACTGGTTATGTCCAGAGATGGTACAAGCTCCATTCATCAATACACATTGAGTGTGCTGTCAACTCTCCTAATGTTACTGATGTTATATTGATGTCTGATACTGAGTTATTAAACCCCTGAGGATCTGAAAACAATTTTATTTTCTTCTTCTGTTTGCTTGTTCTTAAGGACTGGCTGACTTTGAGTAGAGACTACAAAGTAAAGTATAAGAGAACCCCACCATCACCATTTAAAGCTGTGTGGTACCTGAATTAAAGTCATAAATCGCTTCCTCCAGTGACTTGTTTTGTTTTCCCACAGGAGGCATGGATGTGATCTTCACTCTGCAAGGGGATCCCAGCCTGTTTGTGGCTTCAGCTGCCAGCCAGCTCCTGGTGCACGTGCTCACCTTCTCCCTGGAGTCTGAGACATCGAAAGCTCTCAGTACCAAGGCCTGTGACTGGCCAGCGTGTGCCCAGATGATTGTAAAGCACATCCAGGAGTCACTGCAGTCCAGCTCTGCCTCTCACATCGAGCAGTCACTGAAGCTGTTGAGCAGTTTGTTTGCCAGTTGTTTTGGCAGTTGTTATGCTGCATGGACTGAAGTCCTTTGGTTAGACATAGCAAAGCAAATAGAATCCTTTCTGCTGGAGGAGACTGTTCAAGCACAGCCCCTGCTGGCAAATCTCTTACTTAACGTGGCACGGTAAAGATCTTCTGGCACCTTGGAGCCCGTGCTGAGATAGATCTGTTTGTCACCATGGGATAGGTTACACTTGCACTTCTCTCTTCTCAGATCCCCTGTGTGTTGTGGCACTGAAGGCAGCTTTTGGGCATTGGTAACTTCTGCTCTGGAACACTTAACCCCAGTACAAGCAGGTCCTCTGGCAGTGGGACTTCTGAAGCTCTGCAAATGGTAGGACTGCATGCAATGAAATTTCTGCACTATGCTGGTGTTTCTGCTCCATAATTCCACTTTGGGTAGTAGAAAAGCAGCAGCAAATCATCAGATGAATACAGGACATACAGATATTTATTTACAGACTAAGTAACACTGGTTCTAAAATAGAAGGACACTTGTTGACAAGATATGTCTCTCTCCCAGCCTCCTTACACAGGATCCCACTCTCTATTTGCATAGCTTGATAAAGCTGCTTCTAAATTCCAGAGCCATTTCTCCTCTTCAGTTAGCAAGGGGACCTTGGAGGAAGGCTCAGAGAAACAAAATACTGCTTTTGTTTCTCTGGCATTTCTGGCTTGTTTAAAAGCCTACATGAAAATTATTATCCTGCTCAGCATTTGGGGGCAGGTATTTGGGAAGGAATTGAAGTTTACTTGTGTTGGTAACTGCTGTTTCCTCCTTGAAGCCCACAAGATGTCAGGATTCAGGCACTGACTGTTCTGCTTCAGCCAATGGACTGTATTTTGAGAGCAGCCTCCCAGCCTCTGGAATGTGCAGGTACAGTTGTGACAGAAAAGTTAGAGGCCAGTCTGCTTGCTGGTATTTTAAGTGCCTGGTGCAGACAAAACTGGAGGAAAAAGAGTAGGAGAAGTCAAGGACAGTAGCAGTGTTTGTGGTAAATCCTACTGCCAGTTGCATTTGAAGGGATATTCATCTACATCACCTGAATATCTTAACTTTAAAAATCACAGTCTTTCCTATTCATTGATGACCTGAGCTCTTCCCTTCTTTGGTCCTCTAGGTTTGCTGGATGAGTCTGTCAGTGATCCTGGCACTGTTGAAAGTCTTCTGTCCTCCAAGACAACTTGTGCTGGTCTCCTGTGTCAGACCCTTGCTCACCTGGAGAAGCTGCTGTCTCTGGTAACGTTCAGAGAGGGAAAAAAGAGCCTGGGAATCAAACTGGTCCTTGAAAGACAGTGTTAAGATGGTTGCAGGCTTTTGCAGTAGAGCATGTGGAGGGGAGTTGGCAGTGAGGGTTTCCATAGTTTAAGGAATTTTAGCACAGTAGGCTCTAAATAGGAAAACAGAGGGATACTGAGACTCTTAAAGAGGGACTTAGGTTTTAAATTTGTCTTGACGAGCTTTGTTACCATACCTTACTTGTATTGGAACTATTGATCCTGAGAAGAAGCACAAATTGAACTGCTTTCCCAAGCAGTGAGAAGAATCTCCTTCCATCTGTGCAACAGTTCTTGGAAGAGAGGGAGACAATTTATTTGTAGTTATTGACATTGTGGTACCTTAAGAACCCACTAGAAGCTGCAATTTTTTTGCTGCCTTCTGACCTAAAATTGCTCTGTACTTAAGACTGTTGTTGGAAACTCTTTTCTTGTCTTTCTCACCCATTAGAAACATTTAAGAGTGGATTTTCCCTGTGTGTCTTTGCTGCGCTCTCTCATGACAACACTACAGTTCTGCAATGGCTTCCTGAGCCCAGCTTCTCCTCTGGGAAGCACAATAAGCCGGAATTTGATCAATTGCTTCAGAGTGCAAAAGTCAGCTCTTGATGTCCTTGCAGCACTCTCAGAGGAAAAAGGTGAGTTCATCTTTGCTTTCTTATCTAAAACAATTTTACAATTACAATTCTGTGTCTTTCTGTGTTTCAGCAGGGATTTGGCTGCTCCGTCTCTCAGTGTTGGTCCTTTGGGTTTGTTTTCTCTGTTTCAGACTGTGACACACTCATAGGAAGTCTATTTGATGTCCTTCTGGCATATCTGCAGAGTCCAAACACCAGCCCTACTGTGAGTATAGAACTAGGGAGAGATCCAAGTCTCTTAGCTTGCCCCAGTGAGGTGTGATTCTGAGAAAGGGTCTGACTGCTGGTGTTTCTTAGCACACTTTGTATTAGAATATGTAGGACTCTTCTCTTGTCTTGTGTGCCTTGCAGAAAATAGCTAAAATTGTAATGAACAAGTAACTGACCAGTACATTGAGAGTTCTTGAGAAGACAGGAGCCATCCTGTCTGAGAGTAGCACTGACATACTCAACTTCATGATCATAAACTATTGAATTCTTTTATTTACTTTTTATTAAGGGGATTTGTTTTTTTGCTTTGTTTTGTTTGAATGACTCTGATGGCAGCTGCAAATCCAAAGCTGGAGGTACTAGAACTTTGCTAAGCTGAACACAGGGATTTTCTAGGTGTTTGTTAGAAATGATATTTAAGCACCATTTATTTGTGGCTGGCTTCTTAGTAAGGAGGCACATGCACTTGTCTACTCTGAGAATTTCTCTGTAAGTTTGAGGCTAAAATGAATTTTATCTTTAAAGGCATAAAGGCAGCACTGCCTCCTCCTGTAGTAAAATCTGCTTTACATTGCTTCAGGTTCTAAAGAAAACCTTTCAAGCTACGTCCAAGTGGTTGGTGCGATTGCAAGAGCTGTCCTGCTCCAACAGTCAGTGGCAGCAAACTGAGAAGATTTTGCAAGGTAACAAAGCTGTTCCAGCTGGGACAAACTGCAGCTGGTGGCACACATGAAATCTACTCCTGCCTATCATTCCTGCTCAAAGCACTGGATTCATTTGTTCACAATCATGTTGAATTTAAGTTTAGCTGCCCAAATAGAGCTTTGCAGAACTCAGGGAGGAGCACACAGCAGCAGCAAAGGGGATTGTATCAGATGAAATGATGTAGAGATTTTACAGGGAGTGCTTTAGTCAGGCTTGTTACCTTTCATGTCCATTCAGGTTTGTCACTTGCCTTTTACAGATGTGTTTGTGGTGCTGCAGAAACGTTTGTGCAGTCCTTGCTGGGAAGTAAGAGATTCTTCCCTGGAGTTCCTCACTGCCATGGTTAAGTGCTTGAGAGGTAGGTGCCAAGATTTACCACTTCAGACTTGAGGAGTATTTCTTTTAATGCTGTGTCAGTCAGGCTGGTGAAGTGTCTTCTGACCTTTAACTGGAGGGCTGAGAAAAGAAGGAAGTGTCAAGATATTTACTCTTAGATCATGAGCAAAATCTGACAAAAATATTGATAAACTTACCCTGCTTTTTCTGTTGAACTCAGATCGCTGTACCTGCCTGAATGGCAGTTTTTGTGAGTTAAACTGAGGGGTGTTGAGACATGTCTGTCAAGGCAGGTGACAGTGCTTATGGCAGATAATACTTTCTGGTTTTCAGTTTGCTCTGTGCTGGAGTCTGATTTCTTTCAGCAGGCTGGGGGCTGGGTTTAGGAGGCTAGAAGCCTAGACCTGCTTTATATGCTTGGGATTAATTACTGATGTTCTGCTTTACTGATAGCTCAGGCTTTGCAGCAGGTAGCATGAGGCAATGCTGATTTTCCTACGGTGGCTCTGCAATGTTGGAAGGGAGGAGAATGTTGTCAACTGCTGTTTTCCCCAGGTCACAAAGGAAATATCCAGCATGCTCAGCTGCATTAGCACTCTACCTTGCAGTCCCTCTCAGTGCTGCAATTACTTTTGTTTTCTCTGCCATACTCCTGACAACAGGAAAGGAAGACTCTTTTTTCCTCCTTTAAGCAAAGGCATAAATTTGATGAGGCTGGAACCATGTCCCCACTTGCCCGCAGAAAGTTTTTTCCTGCTGCTAGGACAACTCTAAGTGTAATTTTCTAAGTTCCAGTGTCTGTCAGGGCTTGACTAAAAGCTGCTGGGAGAAGGGGAGCCTGACCCAGAACATCTGCCTGGTCCCTGCAGCAGCTCCTCTCCCTGCAGGCAGTGGCCATCCTTGTATGAGGCAAAGGACTGTTTGCATTGGAGACAGCTTCATGTTCAGAGAGAATAAAGTCCCACTTCTTTGGATTGCTGTTTTTACAGACCAGAAGGAGTTCAGGCAGTGTCTCCTGTCCTCAGAGGTGCTGAGGCTCACAGAAAACCTGCTGGAGGACCCCGAGAGCTACGTGCGAGCGAGCGCCGTGACTGCGGTGGGACACCTGGCCCTCATCACTTGCTTTGCTCCAGAGTCACCTGTCATAGGCAATCAGTACAACAAAGAGGTAGGATAACCTTTTCTGCATGAGCAGAATTACCCATCATATACCCATTATAACTTCTTTCACAAGTTATCTGCTCGTGCAGGCAGATTGCACAACCAGTAATGGTTTCACCTCTGCTGTTCTTATTTCTTTTGAGTGTTCCTCCCTCACTGTGCTTTCTCTTTTGTTTTTTTGCATCTAGAGCATTGTAGCAAAGCTTCAGGAAATCTTGTCAACAGACTCAGAGGGCTTTCCTAGGAGGGCAGTGATCAGCATCTTCACCAAGTGGCTGAGAGAAGGCTGCACAGGTCAGCTGGAAGATACAGAGCAGTTTGTCTCTAGAGTCATCCAGACTGTGGAGCGTGACTTAGACTGGGAAGTCAGACTTGGTGGTTTGGAGCTGGTTGAAGTTTTCTGTAGCCAGACCATTTGCCAGCTGTCCCAGTGTCCCTATGCTCCTGTCTCCTCTGCACTCACAAGTTCCAGCCCTCAGAACGAGCTGCTGCAGGTGTTCTGTCGAGCAAAGCTGTTTGGGTTCCTGTTTGGATCTCTGTGTGACTGTGACAAACCCGTGGGGCAGAGAGCCTGTGATGTGCTGGTTGGCTTGAGAGGTCATTTCTACCCCATGAGTACTTTGGAGAACCCACAAGAGATTGAAGATTCACCTGCAGGACGTGGCATTGCGTGGTTACAGAGGACACTAAGACAGGGCTCTCTGGCTCAGAACTTCCCCATGGATGGTGGTAATGGGGTGGATTTCCAAGATCCAGAGAGCATGATGTTGGCTTTGGGTGCAATAGACTTGCTGGAGCTGCATGATGAGCTGAACAAAAGTAGTGACCATGTGGAGGAAAGCCCTCAGTCCCTCTTGCAGGACATCCTTGCTGCTGTGGGCTCCATAGAGGATAATGAAGTTGACTGTTACTGAACACAGCTTTTGCTCTGAGGGAGCAGTGCTTAAGCAGTTTTCTTCTGGAGGAGAAGGATGGTTTTGTTAGCTGTGAAATGAGTTAGAAAATCTTTGCTTTAATACTGAGGATTTTTTTGTTGTTGTTAAAAAGTGTTGTTTCTAATAAACCGTTGTGTTTCTTTTTCAAAGTAACAAACATTAAGAATGGCATTTGTTTTTTTTTTTTTTTTAAAGTTGTTGTCTTTTAAGAAAGCACCAGACCATGCCTGCATAAGGAAGCATTTTAAAAAAACAAAAGAGTGACTGAAAACAAGCTGTTGCAGGCTCCTTTTAGAGCCAGAGTAGCTAAAACTGATTGAGACTGGTTTTAAGGGACATTTGTTTTGACCTTTCTGTATTTATTCTAAAAACAGAGCTCTCGGCTTCCCTTGTGCACTTTGAGCTCTAGAGCAGAAGGTGGCACTTAAGGAGTCAAAAGCTGATCATCCTTAGCATTACAAATTTTCTCCTATAGATCACAGACTTATTTGATCTCAGCAGTGACACCAGCATGCTGACTTTGGTTTTAATTGAAGCCAGAAGCAAGTCCATTTTGCTGATTTTTTTTTTCCAAGTGCTCCTATTTTCCATTCCTGAAGTACTCAGATAGTTTCTAACTTTTTAGAGAAACTTGAAGCTTTTTCAAGATAAGTTTGATCTGTGGTTAGCTTTGGTAACAATTAGAAACCAGCAGACATAATGTGAATGGCAACATGATTTTCTGAGAAAAAATTGCCATTTTTTAAAAACTTGTTTTAAGAGTTCAGTTTGCAACCTGCTCCAGTATCTTGCCATGTACTAAGAAGCTTTCTGCAGCCTAACAAAAACCCCAAACCAAACAGTACCTTTAGATCAAACCATGGTGAGTTCTCCAGCACTGAGGTGTTACTGAGCATCCTTTATCCTCCTGCAGCCTGTGGAGAGGCAGGAACAAGACAGTGATTTGGGGGCAGTGGAGGCTGTGGCATCTAAAGCAGTGAAAGAACTGTACAATCTCCTTCCTGCAGCAGTACCATGGACTGAGATGTGGCTTGGATCTCTTGCTGCTGAGGCTGAAGGTTTGCTCTGTGCTTTTTGAGGAAAGCAGCTACTGCTCTGTGCACAGCTTTATGTGTGACAGAGCCCTGGGATTTTGTACCAGCAGCTGTTTTTAGGAGAGAATAGCTCTGCTTCTGACACACAGCTCCACCTGAGCTGGGTCTACACCTGGCAAAAGACAGAAGACACTAAAATTCAGGCCTTTTCCTGCCACTGCCTTCACCTCAGAAATGGAAAGGTTGGTGAGAGAGCAGGGATTTGCTTTTAGAGAAGTGTGGGGTGTTTGTGGAGCTCCAGCAGTCCTGTCTAGTGAAAGCACTGCATTGCAAAAGCAGCACTCTGTGCTGACAGTGGGTCAGCTGTGCTCCAGGAGAGGAATCAGCAGGTTGCTGGGTGAACACCTCCCCCTGTTCAGCACTGGAATTCTTGTCATTTCAGGGCTGTGCAGTTCAGGAGACTCCAAGGAGTAATTCAGGTCCCAGCAAATTGAAAAAGTGAGTTGTTACAGAAGGAAAACTCACTGCTTATTACCAAGGTCTCTCAACTCCCAGACCTATTAATTTTTCATGGAACTCTTTTCTTTTTAATCAGCTGGGGTGAGGGTGACGTTATATTTGTAGCATTTGCCTAATTGCAGACCAAAATCATGTTTACACCCTTGTACACTAAAAATCAAATGTACAAAAAGCTGGGGGGACTCCTTATCTTTAGAAGGGGGATTAAGGACTTGTTTCCTCTTTTATTAAAAATGTCTCCACCTCCAGCAGCTCTGTGACAGTGCTGATTCTGTGTTTTTGTCCTGTCTGAGCTCCCTGCTTTGCCTTTTGTTTTCTCTGCTGCTGCAGTGACAGTGGAGCCCCACTGAGGTGCTGGCACTGCCATCCTGCCCCTGAGAGCTGGGAAAAACAGGGAGGGTCGTGGGCATCTGGGCAGGGTGTGGAACAATTGCCCAGGGCTAGAGAGATTAAGGGAGATGAAAGCAAACTAAAAACTCCACAATTCTTTCTACACAGAACAATGGGGTGGGATTTTTGAGCTGGAAATTTTAGCTACCAAGTTTATGATCATGCACCAACAGCTGCTGATGTGGATCATCCCTCATGCTGGGGCACTCCCTCTAGGATGCCCATCCTCACACACTTGAGGACCCATACAAGCCCTACCCCACTTGCTTACACTCACAACTTACTTTAAACCCACTTCTTACCCTCCCAGGCTTTTTCTGCACCTCCACAAGATCCTCACCCCAGTCACAGAGCTCCCTGCTGGTTAAGAATTACTCAGTGCTGTCTTGCCAGGGAGCTGTGGTGGTGCTGCAGCTTGGGGGGGAGGGTTTGGCTCCCAAGGATTCAGCCCTGGCTGCCCCCAGGTGTGTCCTGAGCATTCACTTCAGAAGTGCCATTGGTATTTAACACTTCACAGACAACACTTGTCCCTCCAGAAACCACCACCAGCTCACTGTCACACCATAGAGAGGGAGGGGCTGCCTGGCCTGCTCTTATGGACATTTTGGGGTGGATTTCTCTGGAAACTCCAGTGCTCATCCCATCAGAGCTGCAGCTGTGTTTAGTTCCTGCAGGAGGCAGGCACCACTGAGAGTTTTTCCAACACCCAGAGCTGATTCTGGCAGAGGCTGTGGCCTCAATGGAAGAGGACGCAAGGCTCAAGATTGTCCTTTGTTTTTAGGTGGGCTGTGAATACCAGGCAGGAGAAATACAGGTGGTATTAACAAAAAACATCACAGCTTAAAAAAGAATTGTATCTCTGGTGGCTGGTGCTGTGAAAGAAGAAAATTTCAAAGCTCACTTCAGCTCTTTATCTGCACAGGGCAATGTTGTGTTGTCTGATCTGTACTCAGGTAGGAAATTCCTAGAGCTGCTTTCAAGACATTTCAACAAAGCTCTGAAGAAAGGATTTATCCTTTAACTGCTCAGACTCAGGCACCAGAGAGAATAAGCATCTTTGGCTCAGCCCTGTGCTAGCAATGGCTTTATGAAAGCTGCCAAAGTAATGGCTGTTAATTTTCTGGTTTAATACACTAGACATTTACAATACAAAGAATATTCTTTGCCTAATTACTCTAATTGCACAACTTAGTCAAAAATGGGCCATAAATGTCTAGGGCTGCTGCTTCAGCTTAGATATACGTGATCTGTGATTACAGATCAATTTGTGCACACCTATGCAATTCCTTCTGTCCTCCTCTGATAAAAATTTCTCTACCTTTCAATACATATTCATCAAGGCTTCTAAAAACCAGTGTGCCTTAGAGAGGAACTCAAACACCTTCACTGCAGAAGATCTCAGCAATTTACATTGGAAAAATGTGCCAGTAGCAGCAGCCCTGTGGTTTTGTCTTCTGCTGAGAAATAAAGCAGCACTTCAGCAGGGCCAGCCTCAGCCTGTGTCAGCTGTGCTGCCTTTAACCTTGGAGCCAGCTCATGGAGAAATGGGATTTGAGGAAGCACTGTGTTCATCTGCACAAGGCAGAGCAGAGCTGAGGATGTGCACAAGGAAACACATCCTGGGGGCTCTGCTAAATCCCTCCTGATGGAAGGGGATGAGGAGCCCTCACCAAAGGTCCCTGCAGAGCTACAGGTGCAATTACACAACAACTTCAGTTCGAGCAAAATGAAATTAAAGAAAACTGTTTCTACCCGTGCTACCAATACCCACTCTCTGCTCAGAGCACACCAGCTGAAGGTGTTTATTTACATAATAATGCACATGTAACAGGGCTGCAGAGATACCTTTCACACCTCTGCCTCCAAAACAAACCCCTCCAAACCAAGTTACTCCCACTTGCCTGGTTGTTCACCTCCATGCCAGGCAGGAACCCAAGGTCTGGCACAAAGGGTGCACCCATCTCTTTGAGAGACATTTCTTGGTTAGATCAGATCAGACCAGTGTTAAACCACGACTGTAACCAGTTCCTGTAGGGTGTTAGAGCTCGAACTGTCATAGGTCTGGCCCTTTTCCCTCATTGTCAATGCAAGATAGGTGGGCATTACCCTCCAGAGACAGAGACCTTCAATCTTCAGTTCTCCCATCCCATTATCTTTCACTTCTCACATTTCCAGTCTCCACTGACCTCATATTCCCTGAGCTCTCAGGCTGGGGCAGCAGAAGGGAGCAGGGATCTGGTGCTGCTGTAACAGAGACATCCAGGCTTGCCCAGGCTGGTCCCTCCTTTCTGCTCAGAGCTTTGGCCTCAAACCAGCTTCTGGGCTGGGCTGTGCCCAGCACCAAGGGGCTGCAGAGCCAGGTCTGGCAGATGGTGAATGCAGGCTGCACATCTTGAAACATGACTTGGCCCAGCCAGGCCAGCTCCTAAACAAACCCTTATCAAGCTGCATTAGCCATCACACATGAAATCTGATTTAGCCCTTACAGGCTGGGGCACAGGTGAGTGCTCAAACCCATCACTCTCGATAACAAACACCTTGGATGGGACTGATCTCCTGATTACAACTCTCATTACGAGCCAACAACAGAAAAGCTGCAGTTAAGACAAAAATGACAGTGGTTGCTAAGTGACAACATCCATCACAGCCCTGAGACAAACAGCTGTGGCTGCACAGCAATCCTCTCTTGTCCGTGTAATTGAGGATAAAAATGCTATTTTCATTATTGTCTAGTAACCTTAACTTCGACCCAACAGAGTATTTTGTGCTTTAGGTTCTGACAAAGAGCCCTGTGAAAACAAGGCTAAATCTTCCACTGAAACTAGTTGAAGTGAATTTGATTCAAAATACCTTTAATATTGCATGCCCTTTCAACATATTTTCTTCCCAGTGAAGTAGTGCATAAGACAACATGGCTTTCTCAGTTAAATGGCCCATTTCTGAAAACAGAGAGCAGCGACAGTATTTTCAGTGAGGGTCATGTGAAACAACAAAATCAACAAAACCAACAAACCCCCGACTTGTTGGCTTCTAAAGGGAACCTGTGGGCTTTGCTCAACACTGAAGCTTTCTGCAATATTTGGGGAAGACTTCAGAGCTGTAAACACCATTTATGCTCATAAATAAAGTGTTTGAACTGTACATTTAAAATCACATGAAATGATGGTTAAGTTGTTCAGGAGCCTGAGATCCAGCGAGGCACAAAGGGGTCACTTGCTCCAGGGAAAGCAGTGTTGGGAGCAAAGTACTTAAGCACCGTTTAGCCTGGGTGAAAACCCCCGGAGTAGGGAGACCCTGATTAGCACAACTGGCAGCTCAATGCATCTGAGGGAGATTATTTAGGAAAAAAAAGGAGGGAAGCCAGCACCAGCTGCACGCAGCAGTTTGCTCACCCCGCACGCTGCAGTAAAACCTGTTCGGGGCCGTGCTGGGTCGGATCCGTCACTGTCCTGTGAGCAGATCCGAAGTGACCGGGGAAAGCCACCCCGCGGGTGCCCAGCGGAGCGAGAAACGCCGCGCCCGGCGTGCCCAGCCCGGCACCCGCGGCCGGGGCAGCGGAGCGGCGGCTCCGGGCGCTCCCGCACCGGGATCGTGCCCCGCTGCCAGCGCCCAGCCCCGGAACGTCCTGCCAGGGCTCCTGAGCACAGCCACGCCGAGCGGCAGCTCTCAGAGACTGCTCGGCTAATTATACCCTTCCCTAACGAATTCTCTTCTGCTCCATCCATCCACTGTAGCCTCGATTTCCAGCACCAGCAGTAACAGATCTGCCGACAGCTCGAAGAACGCACGAGTGTGGCACGGTCAAAGCTCACCAGTGTGGGTAAAGCCAACCTGACTGCTGCCTTTGACCTCTATCTCCATGTCAGCACAGTAAACACTTCTATTTTACACATCACACCAGAGTAAAATGTGATTTGTTCTTTCCCCTCTATAGTTTATCCATAAACAGAGCACTTTTCCTGGCTGTTATTGCTCAGATCGCCTCACCACAGTCAAGGACAGGAGCGTGCCTCGCACTGGTGTTAAACCCCTGAGCCTCTGTTCTCCAAACCCTGCAGCACGGGGTGAACATCGCAGTTCAGACAAAGGTCTGCCACTCCAGCAGCATTAAATCAGGCAGCTCCAAGGTGCAGGGTGTCTGACTGGCTGCATGAAAGGCACGTTCTCCACGTGAGCTGGTGGGCACACAGCTCAGCCTCCCTGCCACCACAGACATGGCACCGGGAGGGGATAAAAAGAGAAGCCTCCTGTCACCCTAATTCCTGTTGAGAGCTTCTGCCCCGTAGGGATCAGCCTTGCCTTCCTCCTTAGTTTGGGAGCATCTTCTCCGCCCTTTATTTATTTCAGTGAGATCAAAGATTCATCTCCATGGAAACGTCTGAGCGCAAAGAGTTTCTGCACTACAGCTTTGCATCCTGCACCGAGGGTTTGGCACCGTTGGTTTTTTTTTTAAACAGAAGCTTTGAGATGATCAGCAGTCAGGTCTCTCCAGAAATGGTGTGATAAGCAATAATCAATAACCCGAGCAGTGTGGGCATGTGTGTCACTAACACAGGGGAGTGGAGCTGCCATTCCTCTGTAGAATCTGTGGCCCATGAAGGGCACATGAGGGACATTGCTGTGACTGCTCTCCAGTAGCTGCCACTTTGCCCCCATATCTGATATTTGGTAGGACTCCCAGGGGACCAGAACCCTGTGGGCAGAGCTGCTGGAGCCATCACTGCCTACCCTGTGCAAATCTGCTTGGATTTACCCAAAGGAAACAGTGAGTGGCCCAACACCCAACCCAGGAAAGACCTCATGAATTCTGCATTCAAACTGCTGCCTCTGGGCCAGCAGTGGCTGGGGCACTGGGTCTGTGTCATTCCAGTGATTTCCCTCCCAGTAGCTCTGAGCCCCAATTCCTCCAGCGCAGTCACTCCTACAACTCGTTCCCAGGAGAGGGAAAATAAAAAAATTAAATAAAACAGACATGTTTAATGCTATTTTTGTTCCCTTTTCAGCTCACCACATGGCCACACAAACTGTTAAACTGTTGTTCTGGGGGCAGGAGCAACCAGCCAGGAGGAAAACTATTCAGACATCCACGGCAGCTGCTGCTGACAGAAAGGGGCCGTGGAGCCGCAGCCTCGCAGGAAATCCTGAATTCTACTTAACTCTCACATGAAGGAAAGGAGGACAAAAAGGAGTGAAATAGAACTCATTTACAAGACTCACATTTCCACAGACACGTCCTAGGAAGGGTGGGCAGGGAGTGCAGAGCTCCTGGGGCTGCATTTGCACCAGAGCAGAGCTAACAGCACCCACCTGGAGAGCATCAGCCAACACCTGGGGCAGGAGGAAACCCCTTCTCCCAGCACTGCCGGGGGCACAGATTCTGCTCTTGAGGAAGTCAGACCACACCTCACTGCTTGGGGCAGTGCACAGCCCCGAGTTGCCCATATGCAAGCAGAATGTGATTTTTATAATCATATTAAAAACATTTCAGAATAGCAACTGTGCAGAGAGCAATCCAGCTGCCAGCATTTAGCCTTATCCTAGGGCACAGGCAGAATACGCCAGCCATGAATTAATACTGCATAAGCTGCACCACGCTGAGTTTCATGGCTTAATTATAAAAGAGAAAGCAATAATCAAGGGATCTGTAAGGCTAATAAATGTTCTGAGAACACCAAATGTGACACAAGAGCCGCAGCCAGTGCGACAGGACATGAATGCATTTAAAAAGCACATTAATCACACCCTGTGTATTAATTCACAGTTGGTTTCCAGTGACAGCCCTTGGCCTTTCGCCGCCTTTGTGGCGTCACCAGGCGCAAGAGGATCCTCGCCCAGCCCAGAGCAAACTGGGCTGTGGTCAATTCCCGAGCCAAAAATCACAGCCATGCCTCAGCCCAACCAGACACTGAGATGAGCTCTGGCTCGAGGCTCTGCAGCCCTGTGCTTCTCCTCTGCCTCGTGTCTGAGCTCAGTTTAGTGCCCACACCTGTCCTGGCATCCGGAGGTTTCTGGGTCACTGGTGTGCCCACCCCGCTGCCCAGCACGAGCCACCTGGCACAGGACAGCACAAGGGGGAAATCAGGCAGGTTCTCCAGTCACCTCTGCAGCAAAATACTTGAAAACACTTCTGTTTTCAGTGCCTCCAACTATCTCTGCTCTCCATCTCGCTGCAGTGCTTTAATTACGCACACAGAGCGTGTCAGGCTCTCAGTCACAGACCTCCCTCCTTCTGTGGGGAGAGCTGTTTCAGATTAGTGACCATGTGAAACTTGATGTCTCTACATCTCAGGGAAAACTCAGGGAAAACTCTGACAAACCTTAAAACTGGGGTGCCACCAAAAACCTCTCCACCTGCACTGTCACCCAGCAGTCCCCAAATTCCTGTGGACTGAGATGCCAGTGCAGGACATGACCCAGCCCTGAACTGTTGACATCAGCAGACACTCCCTGAGCTGAAAGGCTGCAGCACTCAGTGCCAGACAGGGCTTCATATATAGAAACTTGAAATGCTCCCAAACATCCATTTCTGCCCAATAATTTATTGGAATCAGAAAGTTTCCTATCTGCAAAGGTCTCATCCTCTAGCTCTCTACAAAGGGCAGCTCTTCACAGCTCTCTGCCCAAAAATCAATTATCAAAGATTTATTTCAAAAGAAATAGCTGGCCTTCTTCCCTTACTAATATTCCCAAATTTATCTATGTCCTATTTAACACCTCCTCTGAAACCAGGAAGCGAAAAGCTATTTCTGCTGGACTCAGTAAGTGGACTCTGCTGAATCCCAGGGAATACACAGACCAGACACCAGGCTGAGTTTAAATCCTGGGATGGATTGCTCAGGCAGCAGCCTCCTCCTTCCTCAGTGTTCCTAAATCCTAATCAGGAGCCAAGAGGAAGACAATTATGAAAACAGATGAAAAAATAATCACTCTGTATATTCCCCAGATCTTCTAAGCCAGGCCAGATTTGTACACTGAAGTTGCATTTTCCTGGCTGTAAAAATACATATCTGCCTCCTCTTCTGCCTCTGCAACCATCTGGGGACCTGAAATCATGCATCCTCATGGGAATGAGTCATGGAGCACACTGACTTCCTGCAGAGAGACACAAAATCAACGGTAAAAAGTGAAGAAGACTCTTAAATTTTCCTTAGATTGGCACAAGACAGACTTGGACCAGCTACTGCCTACACGTGTGGGCTGATGTCTCAAGAGTCTCAACTCCAGACAAAACTCTCAGCTCTGAATAAGCCCACAGTATTAGAGGCTGGCCAGATGCACATGAAGCCTGATCTAGCAACTTATTTGCAAATAAATGGCTCCCTTTCATCCGCCCACAGATCTTCTGCCCAGTGTTTTCATCCTCACTCCAGAGCTGTTGTCTCTTTCTCTCTCTTATCTTCTCCTCCAGCATCAGCTGTGCCAGCAGATTGCTCTCACTAATCAAAGAGGGGCTGGGCTCTCTCTGTTTGCTCCTTGAAGTCTGTGGCACTACAGCAACACCAGCCAAACATTTGTTTTCATTAAAACTCCTCCCTGAGCTGCCAACGGAGCCTGGACTGCGCCAGGACACAGCAGAGAGGGACGATTTTGGGAGTCTGGCTCTGCCTTAGGGACAATGATGTCCCCACTCCATCACCTACCAGCAGGTCCTTGCTGCTCTCTGCTTCTCTTCTGCCACCTCCTGCAGAGGGAGGGAGGGAGGGAGGGAGGGAGGGAGGAAGGAAGGAAGGAAGGAAGGAAGGAAGGAAGGAAGGAAGGAAGGAAGGAAGGAAGGAAGGAAGGAAGGAAGGAAGGAAGGAAGGAAGGAAGGAAGGAAGGAAGGGTGTCCTTCACTGCTGCCAGTCCTTTGGGTTTCTCTGGGGAATCATGGAAATCCACAAGTGCCACACTCAGTGCTGCTCCTCCACTCTTCCATGAGGTTTTTAGGGAATGCTGATGGATGGGGCAGCGTGGCAGGGCATGTCCTGGCACATGGCTGGGATGGCACTACCCAAGGCAGGGCAGCAGCTGGGCAAAGGAGGGGCCTCTCCTCAGCACCAGCACAATGCTCTGCATTCTCATGGTATCACTGGAGGAGACAAGGAACATTTCATCTCTCTTCCTCAGCCTCTGATGTGTGGCAGGGAGCCAAATGAACTGATCTCAGTGAGGAAGCAGAAACCTCCTGTACTCTTGTCAGATGAGGTCCCTCAGACTCTCCAGTTCAAGGTGAAACCCTACTTCCATAACTCCTCATCTCCTGCCTCAGAGCCTCTGCCAGAACCACACCACCAGACCTTCAGCTGGCAAAGGGAGTGACCCTGACCCCAGACAGGTCCGTGCTGCATCCTTCCAGTACCTCCCAGGATGGAGCTCTCAATCTCCAAACCAGTCAGGCCCGTTCCTCCTCCTTTCCATCCCAATTAACATTTAGGAGATCTCATCCTTTGATTTTGAGCCTCTTCCTCCTAGCAAATTTTGTACTTCACTCATTTCCATAGAAGCAGCAACATGAGATTAGGTTCTTACTTTTTTTTGTGTGTGTGGGCATTCCCTAATTCTTCTTGTGCACAACACAGTCTGGAGGTGAAACAGATGTGGCTACAATTTCTTTAGGACCAACAGCAAAGCAGCTGCTGGTAGTTCTGCAGTGCTGCCCAAATGTGGGTCAGGGTTTTGTGACTGACCAGCAAAGAGACAACACGGGCTGAACCCACTCTGCTCTCTCTGGGCTGCTGCTAAGCTCCAAACTTTCAGAAAGTTTGCTTGTGTGCATTTATGCTTTGTGGTAGAGGCACAAACTGAAATTAGAAACACCATCCAGGAGGGATTTAGAATTCCATGCCAAGAGCACAGCCTTCAGTTCATTTCCTAAAATCAAGGTGGGCCCACAAAGTCACCACTTCACCTTCTCAGAGCAGAGACCACCACATTTCACCCCACCCTTGCTCTGCTGAACACAGGAACGTGTGCTTGGCTGAAGCCCACTTGGGGAAAGGCCTCTTATCTTCAATAGAAAACACTATCACATGGGAAGAGTTTCACTTTCCTCAGTAATTTGTTCCAGCAGCTAATCAACTTCATTCTTTAAAAAATTAATGCCTATTTTCTCATTTCAATTAGTCTGGCTTCAGCCTGCAGCTGTGGGTTTGGGCTGTCTCTTCTCTCTGGCTTACACAGATCATGGGTACCTGCCTTTTCTCCCCATGGAGCTGTTTGTGTATCTATACAACTTTCTTCAGCTAAGTAGCTACAGTTGCCTAAATTCCAGTCTCAGGCAGCAGTTTTGGGATTTTTTTCATTCTGCTTCTCCCTGAGGATGTGCTGCCCCGTGAAGTTTCCTGCACTCACCGGCCGAAGGCAGGCACCCCTGTATTTTCCATCCTCCCGTGAGGAGGGCACAGATCCTGGCTGCTCCAGGGAACACAGATCTGCACAAACAATTGATTTTGGAGCAGAATGGTGACTGCTGCTGATCACTGCAGATAATGGGCACTTGTGGTGAGCGTCACGTCTCTGCTGTGAGCTGAGCAAATGCTGAGTGCAGCTGTCCCAGTGTCCTTCTGCTCCCTCCACAGCCCAAAATCCCCATCCCTCTGATTCCCTGCTCTCTCCAGCTCCTGGCTGTCTTCTCACCTGAGTTTTGACCTCCTCCTGCTCCTTTTCACCTTCATTTTCTACTGATCCTCCTTACTAAAACCATGTGCCTCCTAAAAAGTCACAGAGTGACTGTGTGGCTGTTTCCTCATCACTGTCCCTGTCCCTGCCTGCATCTCTGCTGGGCAAGGACTGCCCACCTCCTCCTGTGTCTGCCCAGGATAAATGCATCATTAGGAGAACATTGAACAACAACACCAGTCCTGTTTACCTGTGCTGCTCAGTCAGTGGGCTGGCAGCTAAGCCAACTACTAATTATAAAGTTTACAATAAGTTTAACAAAAATATATTTGTGCATTTTGGGAGCACACTGTATCAGTGCTTCTGGTTTTTCAGTTCACAGCTTCCTCGTGTAGGAGCTGACTCCTTGAGGCTTGTTGTGGTTCTAAACATGTTGATGGTGTACTCCGAGCAACTCATAAATATATAATTTAAGTAATTAATACAAATAAAGTCTCATTACAAGCAGCAACCAATTAAAACAGCACAGAGGGCATCTCCTGTGCTTTGGGTAGCAGCTGAAATGGAAGAAGATACTATTGCAAGGCCTCAGAATTCCCTCCTGCCCTTCTCACACGCTAAATCTCAGGAAGGTTTCCCACAAGGAAGATTCACGAGCAGCCTCTGCTGCCAGGAGAAGCTGCAGCTTCGCCTTGGCCTGATTATGAGAGCAGCAAATTAGGGCAATTTTTCACCAGTGATGCTGCCAGTGCCTTCAGAGCAATGCAGGTCCCGGGCAGGCAGGCTGCAGCAGGGATGGTCTCATCCTGGTGCTTGCTAATCCTGCAGCAGTGCACGTGGTCATCTGTCCACTCCCGTGGCCACCAGACATTCTGCTGGCCCTTGCAAGGCCCATGGTTGTGCTGAGAGTGCAGATGGCATTTGGGCTGCCAGCACTGCAACAGCTCCTGAGGCTGTGAAATATATTTTTTTTTCTAATTTCAGTTTATGTCACTTAGGGACATGCTTGGGTCCCAGCCAGGGTATTCCTTTTCCCTCCCATCCAGGGATGGCAGAAATGAGGGATCAAAGCATTGAAGAGGATCAAACATGAAAGGCAGAATAAATGAAGCCATGAAGAAATGGGAACAGAGATGCACTCCTTTAATGTAATTAACCTTTCCAAGAACAGATAATATTCCCGAATTAAAGGACATCGCGGGACACAGAAATGCATCCAGGTCATGTGGGAGCGATGCTGTGATCGAGGCATCAAGGCGAACGCAAACACGGCTGGCAGGGCGGGGATGGCACCAGCCACCGGCACAACCAGTCCCCAGACAGCCGCTCCTCGCCCCGCTCCCATCAGAGCACAGATTAAAGCCTTTCCACCCGCCGGCACCGCCGCGCTGCTCAGCCCCGGGCTCTTTCGGGAGTGCGCTCCCCCAAACGAGCGCTGCCCGCGCTCCCGCTCCGCTCCCCGGCTCCGGCAGCCCAGCGGGACCCGCCGCTCCGGGCCCGTCCTACCCCCGCACCCCGTGTCCCCTCCCGCACCCCGTGTCTGCCACCCGCACCCCGTGTCCTGCTCCGAGCTCCATCTGCTCCGCGCACCCCGTGTCCCCTCCGCACCCCGTGTCCCTCCTGCACCCGTATCCTGTCCCTCCACCCCGTGCCCCCTGCCCCCTTCAACACCCGTGTCCTGTCCCCGTCCACGTCCCCGTATCCTGTCCTTGTCCCGTGTCCTGCCCTTGTTCCCGTGTACCCCCCGCGCCCGTGTCCTGTCCCTGTCCCCCTGTCCTGTCCCTGTTCCCGTGTCCCTCCCGCCCCCCGTGTCCTGTCCCTGTCCGTGTCCCCGTGTCCTGTCCTTGTCCCCCTGTCCTGTACCTGTGTCCTGTCCCTGGGATCCCTGTCCCCTTGTCCTGTCCCTGTCCCCGTGTCCTGTCCCTGTGTCCCTGTGTCCCCGGTCCCCGCGTCCTGTCCCTGTCCCTGTGTCCCCTGTCCCCGTGTCCTGTTCCCGTGTCCCCCCCGCCCCCGCGGGCGCCCCCCGGCGGTTGCCCCGGGCCCTGCAGGAGGCGGCTCTGCGCGGCCGCTCGGCGAATCCCGCGGGCTCCCGGCGGCGGGGCCGGGCCCCCCTTTGCTCCCCCTTTTCTTCCTCCTCCTCCTCCTCCCGCCGCTCCTCCTGCCGCCGCCGCCGCCGCCGCTGCCGGGCTCCGCTCCGCCTCGCCAGCCCCGAGCCGGGTGCCCCGGCCCTGCCGCTCCTCCCGGCCTCCGCAGTCCCGGCCCGGCGGGCGGTGAGTGCTGTCCTGTCCCCCCGGGCAGATCGGGGGGGTCGCGGGGTCGCCTCATCGGGGGTGGGCACGGTCAGAAGGGAAGGGGGGTCCGGGCGGCCCCGGCGTGCGGCGGGACACCCCCGGCGGGCTGGGGCATCTCCCGGGGGGACGGGCATCGCCCCCGGGGTACCGGGCACCGCTCCGGGGTGAGAGGGTGGCCGCGCTCGGGGCATCTCCTGGGGCTACGGGTAGAGCTCTACCGGCGACGGCATCGCTCCGCGGGTGATGGTGGCCGTGCTCGGGGCATCCTCCCCCGGTGGCGGCGGGTCACGCTTTAGGGATCCCCCTCCGGGGGCTGGTGACCGCGCTCGGGGCATCTCCCGCCGGGGACTGGGGACTGCGCTTCGGGCATCATCCCCACGGGCTCCGGCGGTCCTGCCCGGGCACTCTTGGTGCACCTCCCGGGGGTTTTGTTCGTGCTTGGTGCATCGTCCCAGAGTGATGAGGGACTTGCTCCCTCCCTGCACACCCACCCGTGTGATTCCCGCACCGGGGCCCAGCACCACCAGCCCCTTTTCCACACCGGCGGGGCCGGGAGTGTTCAGGTGTCCCAGGAGCAGCACCTGCTTCTGCAGCCCTTCCAGAACATGCCTCGTACGCAGCAAGCCCGGCTGGCAGCGCTGCCGCTGCTCAGGGTACAGCCGGCCCCTAGGAAATCGCGGGTTTGGGCTCTGTCCTTGTCCCCCCAGACACACCTCGGAGCCCCTTCCTGTGAAATGCCCACAAACATCCCCGAGCGGGCGGCACCACATAAAAAGCACTCGATGTGTTGGGAGGAGGAGGAGGAAGCACCGCGTTCCCGTGCCTTTTTACCGCGGGATGAGGCACTTCTGTACCGCCCGTGCTCCAGGGAATACCCACCCTTAGCCATACCTGTTTGGGAGTTCATCCGTATGGAAAACGCAGCCGCTTTCCTGGCTAACACCGGGGTTGTCTGGCAGAGACCATTTAGTGTGTCTAGACAAGTATGATGAAGAGCAAAGTGCCTGGAGCTGTGAGTGATTAGAGCTCGGCTATCTCCGCAGTGCTACGTTGGTTGTACAGCTCTGATAGATGCTGCTCGGGGCTTCTGGGTCTCTGGTTAGCAAGCGCACAGCACGCAGACATGGATTGGGGAGGATTATTTCATGTCAGAGCCAGGGAAGGAGAACACGGCCAGCCCTTCCTCACATGTGTGCACGGGAGAAGCATCACAGGCAGTTGAACCAGACTAAAATGAACAGAGAAAACTCTGGAGATGGCGAATAAATGGGTGATGAGGGGGAGGAGGGGGAGAGGCACGTTCTGCCAGCTCACTTTCTGCAGGGTAGCACACAGAAGTTCATGAATGTTTGTGTGACACTTAGAGAGCCTCAAGTAGCAGGCATTGAAAAATAGGGTAGCGCTTTGTACGAGCGCAGAATAAATAAAATCTGCAGAAGAGAATGCTGAAACGAGGAATAATGTTTGTTCTCAGTACGTATTAAAATGAAACACAGCGTATTGAGAGAGCAGGCTTTAACATAAAACAAAATCAAGGGCAAAGTGAACGTGTTTGTGTTCCTAAATACTTAAGAACACAAATAAAAATACTTAAATAAGGACAAAAGGAAGCATCTGCCTCCATCTTAGGCATTTAATGACCTTTACAAATCTCTCTTTCGCCTTGCAAACCTTTTTTGCATATCGTTGAGTTGTCCATCTAACTTGTCCAGCGGTCCAAGTTAATTAATGAGGCAGATTCCTGGAAGGACAAACTTCCAGGACTGAGTCTTGCAGCAGGAACACATCAGTCACAGTTCCAACAGGACAGGCAGATTCTCCTCCTGGTAAATGCACGTGTGAATCCCTGAAGGTTTCCACAGCACCAGGAACGACTCTTCTCGAGACCATCTGTTTCTGAGCCACAGACATATTCTAGAGACATTAGACACAAATATTATTGGGATCTGGCACTGCGTGAGGCCAGAAGGTTTTATCTGTGCTTATGGGCTGGAACAGGCACAGATCTGACTCGGTGCTTTGTGGCCACTTCATGCCAAGCAGAAGTGGATGCCAGAGCTCCATGGGGCTACAAGGAGAGGGCTGAGCAGGTCCAGAGTGGATTTCCTCTGTGAGCAGAGGGGATTGATTCGGAAAACTGCTGAGTATCTCCAAACCAGGTCTGAACCTGGCCAAACAGAGTTGGTGTGGCCCCAGGAGCTGAGCCCACCCAGCAGGCAAAGCCTGGGTCTGTGTCAGGGGCTGTGTGGAGCTCCTCGAGGAAGGAGCTGGACCAGTGAGGATTTTATTCGGAGCAGAGCTTCTCCATCAAGAAAAATCTCTTTCTATACATATCAACAAATAAATTGAGCAAATTGCTTTCAGGCTGCCGTTGGTGCAATACTGGGAAGCACTGGGAAGGAGAGGCTGATCCTGGAGCAGCAGCAGCAGACACCAAGTGCAGATCTCAGGGAAAGAGCCATTAAGCAACTGGAGCATGTGTTGATAATTAGTTATCGCTCGTTATGTTTGCTCTGGGCTTTTCCTTTCTGTTGACTGGCCATGAATTTTCTGCACTATCACTGCTTGTTTACAGTACAGCACCTAACAAAGGTAATTAATCAGCGTTAAGAGACCCTGCTAATGTCTCTCTGACATCCAAAGAGCTGGGTTAAGTCAGTTTGCCTCCAAACACTTCACAAGAGCTGAGAGGGGAAGTGAACAGAGGGAATTTCCTTCTGTGCATCTGCAGTGCCCATGGGAGAGCCAGAGCTAGAAATTACTTACAAGTTCGCTCATAAAATAAATAACTTTAGAATGACCAGCTTAAAAAATCCCACAATCTCTGCAATGTTAGGGTCAATTTTTATACAATACCAGATAAATCCATAATGCACCCAGTGCCCTTTCTGGACCTGTACATGGAATTTCTGCACACAAGGCCATCCCTGTCTTGTCAGAATGTCCCAAATGAACTCACACTGTATGATATTGCCTCGGCCTTTGAGAATCACCCTGTTACTGTCAGCCCCAGGCATATCTATCCAAGAAAGCAATGTCAATATATTAGAGAATAAATGACATATCTACAAATTACAAACAGAATAATTCATAGGTAATTTTCAATTACAGGGAATAATTTATACGTGTCTGATTTGCAAAGAGAATTATTTATGAGTAACCTGAATTGCACATGAAGCACATTAACAGGTTACTGTGGGAAAGGGACTGTACAGACTGCTCAGGTGTCACGTGCTGAGCCTGGATTTTGGGGCGTTTCTTGTGAAAACACCCACCATGAAAATAAAATCTGTCAGATTCCACAGTAAACAGATTTGTGTAATGTGCCCAGTCTGATCTGAAGCCTCTGAGTGGTGCTGAAAGCCAGGCTCAGGGAGGGGGTTGGAGCTCCTGCCTTGTGGGGCACCACAAGCAGAAAAGCCACAGCTGGGGTCCTACAACAGAACCCTTGGAAAAGGCTGTTTTGCCAGGAGCAGACAAGGAGCCAAGAGCCAAAACTTTGGGTTCTTTGTGCTTCCTCTGCACTGTGTGGAGGTGATGATGGATGATATGAAATATGCAAATAACAGAGAAAATGAGGAGGATCTCCATGGACAGGATGAGATTCCCAGCACAGGCTCCTTCCCTACCCCTGGATCCTGCAGGTGCCAGAGCACAGACACTGCTCCTTCATATCACAGAATCACTGAGGCTGGAAAAGACCTCCAAGATCATCAGGTCCAGCCTCCATGGACTTCTTATGATCCAACACAGGGGCTCCTGTTTTAGGAAAAATTACAGTGTTAGCAAATGGCTGTGAGATGGAATGACAAAAATTGTATTGGGGACAGGATGTTTTCCTAATGGTAAAGTAAAAAATGGCACAGGAGTGGATGTGGGAGTGTCTCCACTTGCAGCAGATGTCTACATTGTTATTTTGCTTAAAGCATTTTCTTAAGTGCAACTACAAATTATTGGCCTTTTAAACAAAAGGAGTTACTTTCTCCTCCCCAGGACTTGCTGGTCAGGTCCTACAGTTTGTCATTTAACAAGGGGCCAAATCAGCTTCCTTAAAGGCTTCCTTAAAACATCTCCTGAAATACCTGAAGGGCAGAAGGATGCATTGGTACTTCCACTTCTTCATCTCCACCTTGGCATCTTAAAAACTGAGTTGGGAAAGAAACTCCCCAAGCCAAAGTGCCATTCCCTCCTGAGGGACTGCCTCAGGGAGTTACACCTGGCACCCTCAGTGCAAGAGCTAAAAATTATAAAGCCCTGTTGCTCTGCTCCAGTTAATGAAACACCATACCCAGATATTAGACCAAGACAAATAACATCTACTGTGGCTAAGGTGGTAAAAGAGCTTCTTTTTTCAACCACTAAAGTTGGTCCATAACATTTTTCTGAAGCATTAATTTTCTCCAATGAAGTATTTTAGAAAAGCTTACTAAAGAGAAGTAATTATCTTGCACTTGGAGAGTGCACTGGGTTGCTGCTGTTGTGTTGGAAGCAGAGCCAGACCCTCCAGGAGGAGGCACATATCATCCCAGACTGCATTCCTGCAAATGCATTCCTGTTTTCCTCATTTTGAACCACTGAGCGTCGTCATGGGCACCCTTGGGCATGGGGAGCATCACAAAACACCCATGGTCACAGCTGGGAATGTCTGGAGCTGGGTCAATGTCCCCTTTTAGGAAGTCTAGGGAAACAATGTCTATCCCATAGCTTTGGGCCCACACTATATTCCACGAGGGACCCTGGGGGGAACACTTACTACAAGACTGTGCACCCATTGTATTTGCTGCCACATACATCCACTCTTTGCTGCTCCCCATTTAGCAGAGAAAAATCCATTCATTTTCTAACCAGCTCCTCCTCCCCAGACTGACACTCCAGTTATTGCCTGAAACGTTAATGAAGGCAGCTCATGCTTCCAGGAATTTTTAAATTCAACTCCTTTAACGTGATCAGTCTCAGCCTGGACCAAGTGCAAAGTTTCCTTGACTTGCATCAGGCAGGCAGCAGCTCACAGCATCACATCCTCATTGCTAAGAGCTTCCCAGTGAAAGTTCTGCAGTCACCAGGAAAAGGATGTTTGTAGTTAAAGGTTGTGCAGAACAAGTGAAATCTTGTCCATGAGGAAAACGCCAATCTTCACCCTAATCCAAGGCAAAACTCCTGCTGACCTGCTGGGGTCAGACTCTCACTTTGTCCTCCCAAATCTTGAAGCAAGTCAGAAGAGCAGTGATCTGGGTCACCAAGTGCAGAGAAACCTCACACAAACTCTTGCTGCTCCCTGTAAAAACCAGCTGGAGCAATTTGGGCAATTTTGAGCAGTAAAAAGAGCTGAGAAAGTATCACAGATTTTTTTTCTGAACTTTCACTGGATTAGGGCCCTTGTACCACTTCAGATCCCCCCATGCCACCTGCTGTCAGCCTTTAATGCAAGTGAAATACAAAGCTTGCAAAAATGAAAGAAAACTCATCCACTCCCTCTCCAAGCTACACACCCTTAGAGACAAAAAAGATCACACTAAATGAAGCCTTTTAAGGACTACCAATGCATACACAGCTCTTCCCAAGGGTTAGATGAGAAGGAATGCAGTGTTAATTTTAATGGGCTGCCACTTCCTCTGCATAACTGAGGAGAGGCTTTGGCTCATTTTGGTACTAATTTTTTTAAATATTGAATTTTCTTAATCATCATCATCTTAATTGCTGTCCTCAGGGGCCACTGAATGCCACTTACCTGGCAGAACTAGGCTGCAGATCTACTTAAATTATAGACTTAACCAGTTCCTCCTTAAAATATTTAATCTCTCTTTTTTTTTTCTTTCTTTTTTTTTTTTTCCTGTGATTGAATGCTGCTGCTAAAGCAGTGATGGTCAGCAGCTGATGCGTTTGGTGTCCACCCAGAAAGATTTTTTGGCTCCTTTTAAGTGACCATGAAATTGCCTAGAGGAAGGCAACACTTATTCCTAGAAGCCCTGGGCTTTTGTGCATATATCCATCCCCTGAATTTCTCATTCTGCTATGAACAGGTGGAGCACTTACCTGTGGTAGGCAAAAAGCCCAAAGCACTGCTCCAAAATGCTCCAGTTCTGCTTGGCATGGTCTCCTTACAGAAAGGAAAAATCCAGACATAGATTAGTCACAGGGGCTGTGCTTTGTTTCCTCTTTTTCCTCCCTTTCCCCGAGGTGTTCTCTGGCACCTCCCCAAGTGCACAAACTGCAGTGGGAAATAGGTGCTTGACTTAGGAAGGACCCTGGAGAGGATATTTCCAGGATGCTCCGAATTAGTTTCTTTGTGCTGCAGGCTTTCATTTGCTCTTTATTTACCACTTGACATCATCCCCAGCGTTGCTGATGCTAACACGGTGTGACATGGAGCTGCTCACAGAGGGACACGATGGCACTGGGCCCGAGCGTGTCCTGCTAGAGAGGCACCACCAGCACACAGCCAGTCCCACCATGGCTGGGCAAACCTCCCCAGATCCTGCAGCACTGGGAGCCAGCAGATGCCCTGGGATAATATGTAGGATTTAAAAGTGTTAGAGGGAATTGTCAACACCAGCTGCTTTCACTGGTGTTGGGTAAGTCAGAAGTTCAGACTTCTGATTGACAAATAAAGACCAATCAGCCTCTTTGTTGCTGACATGGGCCTATTCCAAGGAGTGTGGTTTATTCCAGGAAAATAGGAGCCACATCTTACCTTTCCACCCTTCCACATCCTACAAGGTCCAGTACAACCAGTTGCACAACACTCAGGGGTATTTCCCATCTTATTGGGGCTTCAGAGTAGAGCACCAAAAAACCCCCAAACCAGTCAAACCATCTGGCTTACTCCAGACCCCTGGCAGCATTTTGGGGTTGTGCATTCTCCAGCACCATCTCCTGGCACAGGGTCCCTGAGCCAGTGACACTCACGGGGACATGGAGAGCCCCGTCACAGCCACCCCCACACAGAGCATAGGGCTGCAGGCCAGTGCAGTGTGCAGGGTTTTTAGGATCCCACTGTCCTGCTTTAGGGCAAATTTGGGAGGAAACCTCCGAATGGGGGCCCTCCAGAATAGCAAATTAAAGCAGCCCCTCCACAATCAGTCTGGGAAAAAAAATCCTCAGAGGAAAGTGGAAAAAACTATTTAACAAACAAAGTGGCCACAAGCATAAAGAATGAATAATATGAAACAATAAAACATGAGATGGCAAACTCAGAAAGTCCTTGCTGTGGGTGTAGCTCAGCTCTCCCAGTCCCTTATCAGTCCCTCTGGTGCTGGAAAATGCCGAGGCCCAGGCGTGGTGGGCTGCAGGTGTCACACAGAGCTCCCGGTGCTCTGCTGGGTTTTCAGTCCAGAGCAGGATTAAACAGTCCCAAGAAAAAGAAAAAACCCAACCAATCCAGGGAACTCTGCCTCAGATAGCTAAAAACTAACTAAAAGCAAAGGAGATCTCTTTCCTGCTGTCTGTCCATGCTTCAGACACAGTCCAGGAGCAGAACGTGGAGGAATGAGAGCAGATCCTGCAAACAAACTCTGTGCTTCTTCTTTCCCCCTTCGATCTTGGAATTAGTCGAAAGGCACAGAACACAATATCCAACAAAAATAGAACAGACAGTTGGGGATACAAGCACCAAAAAGCCACCCCAGGGCACCCCAAGCCCTTCAGCTGGGATATTGGGGCTTCAGGGTAGAGCACCAAAAAAACCCCAAACCAGTCAAGCCATCTGGCTTATTCCAGATCCCTGGCAGCATTTTGGGGCTGTGCATTCTCCAGCACCAGAATTAGTCTGAAAGGCATCAGAATTAGTCTGAAATTGCCTGAACACAATATCCAACACAAACAGAACAGACAACTGGGGATAGAAGCACCAAAAAGCCACCCCAGGGCACCCCAAGCCCTACAGCCTCCTTTCCTAATGGTAAAGTAAAAAATGGCACAGGAGTGGATGTGGGAGTGTCTCCACTTGCAGCAGATGTCTACGTTATTATAAAAAATATATATATATTTTGCTTAAAGCATTTTCTTAAGTGCAACTACAAATTATTGGCGCACAGCGGGAGCGCCAAGCGTGAGGGGGTTTGGTGTCCCTGGGCCGGGTGTGACAGCCATGTCCCCCATGCAGGCCGGGTGTGACAGCCATGTCCCCCATGCAGGCCGGGTGTGACGGCCGTGTCCCCCATGCAGGCCGAGTGTGATGGCCGTGCCTCCCGTGCAGGCCGGGTGTGACGCCGTGTCCCCATGCAGGCCGGGTGTGATGGCCGTGTCCCCCGTGCAGGTCAGGTGTGACGGCCGTGTCCCCCACGCAGGCCGGGTGTGACGGCTGTGTCACCGTGCAGGCCAGGTGTGACAGCCGTGTCCCCCGTGCAGGTCAGGTGTGACAGCCGTGTCCCCATGCAGGCTGGGTGTGACGGCCGTGTCCCTGTGCAGGCCGGGTGTGACGGCCGTGTCCCCCACGCAGGCCGGGTGTGACAGCCGTATCCCCTGTGCAGGCCAGGTGTGACGGCCATGTCCCCCGTGCAGACTGGGTGTGACAGCCATGTCCCCTGTGCAGGCTGGGTGTGACAGCCGTATCCCCTGTGCAGGCCGGGTGTGACGGCCGTGTCCCCTGTGCAGGCTGGGTGTGACAGCCATGTCCCCTGTGCAGGCTGGGTGTGACAGCCGTGTCCCCGTGCAGGCCGCGGCCCCGCCATGCTGCAGTGCCGCCACGCGCAGGAGTTCAGCTTCGGGCCCCGCGCACTCAAGGACGCGCTCATCTCCACCGACCCCGCGCTGCAGGAGCTCTACGCCAAGGCCTTCTCCAGGGCAGAGAAGCTGTTCCTGTCCGAGGCCTACAACCCGCGGCGCACGCTCTTCTGCACGCTGCTCATCCGCACGGCCTTCGACTGGCTGCTCAGCCACCCCGATGCCCCCGAGGACTTTGAGACCTTCTACCACGCCATGCTGAGGAGGAAGCAGAACTTCTGTCGAAAGCACATTTATCTGCAGCCTATAGGTAATGGGGGGATCCTCACTGGGCTGCCTGAGGGACGCAGGAGGGTGGTGGGTGGTGTTGAGTGCTGCTAACGCCCTCCTCTAAGGACTGGCCTGCAAATTCAATGGCCATGGCAAACACAAGTGGAACAAGCAAGGCTCTGATGTGCCCCCAGTCCAGAGTCACAAGCCACGGTGGTAGACCTACCATATAAATGGTATGTGTGCCCCTGGGTGAGGCTTGCTATGAATTTATGCATGTATGTATATCAAAGTATGAAACAATGCTGGAAAAACCAGCATTTCTGGAGGTCTATCTCTGATGGTTCATTAAACACAGCCACCCATTCCCACGTTAATCATTCTGCACAACTTAAACAGGAGCCAACCTTACAGCACATCTGCTCTGCTAATGAGAGCATACTAATGCCTTGAGCAACCTCTCAGAAAGAGCTCCCTCTTCTCTATATCCATAACCATCCAGAGGTGTCCACCACATCCGATTAGCTCCAGAATGAACCAGCCTGCCCAGTGCCACAAAATCCTTTCAGACCCTAATGCTCACCCTGGCTTTAAGGGACTGGTGACAGAGCTTCTCTCCTCAGATTTAATTGAAGGGCCTGCTGGGCTCTCGCTGCTGGATTCCCTGCAGAGCTGTGTGGAGTCTTTCTTCCTGGGCCTGCGTGTGAAGTGCCTTCCCTCCATCCCTGTCTCCTCCATTCACTGCTGCTTCCGCCACAGCCGCGACTCGGACAGGGTGCAGCTCCACGCAGGTGAGGAGGGACCTGGCAGCAGGGAGCCCACAAAGACACCGGCCTGGCACATGAGTTCTCCCTTAGGAAATGCCTGACACAGCCCTTCATTGCCTGAGCTGGGAGGGGATGAGGAAGGGAGTGAAAAGGGAGAAATCCTGTTCCCATGGAAAGCCCAGAGCTTTGAGGCTGGAAACAGGAATAAAAAACAAAGTGGCTTTCATCATATTTTCCTCTGATGTTTGTATTTTTCAGTGCTATTATGTTTAGGTCCAGCTCTGCACAGGGATCAGATCAGCTCTGTGGGAAGGCTCTGCTGATTTGGTGCAGTCTGAGTTCTCCCATCCCCTGCCCAGAGCCAAAATAAATTATTGGCCTGGGTGGTGCAGGGGGGGAACTCACAGGCCTTTCATGATAGGAAATTAGGGTTCAAGTGTCACACAGTTCCCCATGGGACTGGGTTTGCCAGCTGCCAAACTCACACTGCACAAACATCCACCTGGAACGAGATGTTTGCAGGTGCCACGGGCAGCACATGCTCAGCACAGACCCAGCACTGCAGCCCTGGGGCTGTTCCAGCTCAGTTCTGAAATGCCTGTAGGGAAATTCTCTCCCAGGTGCTCATTTCCATGGGTTAGTACTGAATTCACCAGCATCTCTGCTTTTACTCCGTGCTCAGCACCACTTCCAAAGTCAAGTCTTCTCTGATTAGAGGGATGGGCTACACAGCCATGGCTCTCCACCTGAGATGATGAATCCAGCAGTTCTGCCTGCCTGAGGGCTTGGATTACATCCTCCTCCCCATCAGCAGCTGAAATTCTGTCTCTGTGCCTTCCAGGGATTCTTCATTTAAATGAACATCTCTCTTGTATTTGTCCAGATGGGATCCTGAATTTCCTGAAGAACAACAAGCCCATGGATGCCCTGTGTGTCCTTGGACTAACCCTGCTGGACCTTTATCCATGTGAGACCTGGAGCTTCACATTCAGCAAATTCCTGCCAGGACAAGGTGGGATTGGTGTCCCATGGTGACGTAGCACCTGGGAATAAGGCAGAACTGTTCCAGAGAGCCCTTCCCTGTGAGACTGGAATAGCCAAATCTTATCCTTAACATGACATTCCCTGGCAAGAGGAACTAGGTTTTCCCAATGTGAAATTAGAGGGATCAGGGCTCCTGATGCAGAGGTGAGGTGATACAAACCTTTTGGGGAGTGGGTCTCATCACACCCTGTGTGCTCAGCTGGACTGTGCTCCCACAGCTCTATTTTCATGCTGCCCAAGGTGAGAGACAGTTGTAAAGGAGCAGATGCCTGACTTGCACTCCCCTCTCTTCACAGAAGTGGGAGTGTGCAGCTTTGCCAGGTTTTCTGGGGATTTCCCCCAGGCTGGCTGCAGCAGCTTGAACCCACCCACGCAGAAGGAGGAGCTGAGTGAGGCCAGCAAGGAGGGCAGGGATCGGACCTTGCAGTTCAGTGCCCAGGAGATGGTCCAGTGCTGTAAGGTAGGACCAGCCACCCCCTGCACCCCGTGCTTCTTTCTGGTAGGGTGAAATATTTCAGGGCCTCATATTTCAGGCCTATTGGAGGGCCTTAGCCCAGTGAAGCAGCCAAGACTGCTCCCAGAAGCACAGGCAATCACAGCTGAGCCCACCCTGAATTCAGACATAAAGAGCTTGCATTTTAGAGCACTGCATGGACAGCTCCTACTCCCCTCACCACCACAGCAAATGACAACACCAGTTATGGGGAGGCTACAGGACTTGCCTCAGAATCACAGAATGGTTTGGGTTGGAAGGGACCTTAAAGACCATCTTGTCCCAAACCCTCAAACCATGGACACCTTCCACTAAACCAGGCTGTGTCATGGCACTGAAACAACCTTGCCCAGCTCCCAGGCTCATGCTTGGGCAATTCTGAGTATTTTTCTTGTCAGGCACTGTCACTGTAGGACACGAAAGAAAGACTAAGAACTCCAAAATACTTCAGAAGGCAAAAGCATAGAAAGCTTCATTGTCTAATTCTTGTCACCTTTTTATAAGGTGTTATGATAGAGACTTGACATGATTGGTGAATAGGAACGACACCTCTCTAATCCCACTGGTTAAACTAGAGAAACAGCAAAACACCACCTGGGGAAGATTGTTTTGAGAAAGAATAATTGTTTTCCAAGGTTGTTTTGAGAAGAAAACCTTGTTGAGAAGTTTTCCCTTGGAAAAGAGTTAACAGCTGCTAGCAGGCTAAAAATTCTGTCAGACTCAGAAATATCAGGCCCACAAGGCACTGATCATCAGGGCTGATACAGTGTTTGGAGGTTAATCAGAATACCTGGTGGATAACTAACAGAATATCTGTGTGTAACTAACGGATGGCTGCCAAGGGTGGCTCTGTCCTCCTCAGACATTGGCATCTGCAAGGAGGGGGGTCCCTGTGCCCCACCTGTTACATGGATGGATGGGAACAATACCTCAGCCAAGTTTGCACATCTATTGATGTGCAGATGTCCTTAAACCCCCTCACCTCCAACACATCCTCTTCATGAGTGCTGTCCTCCCTTATCCCAACACCTGCCACATTCCAGCTCTGCTCCCAATGTTCCTCTCAAAGTTGGCCCACACAGAGCAGCCACACCAGTGCACCTTCAAAGCCATTTCCCTTTGCTCCCCTGCTATTTGCTCAGGATTTTCTATTTTGAGGTCTTTTCCTGTAATAATTTCAAATGATGTTAAGTTGCAATGGGAGGAGGAGAGGAATCCTCCATCCTCAGCCTTTCCACACTTGCCAATTCCCAAGGCAGTCATGCTTGGCCAGCCGACTCCAGCTCAGTTTTTTGCTTTGGCACAAATGTTAATGGAGTCTGTTCTGGAAGGACCCAGATCTGTTATTGCCAAAATTCTTGCACATTTCTCACACAGGCTGTGCTGCTCTTTTCAGGCCCCAAGTGGGACCGGTTTTCCTCCTTACAAACACCCTAAACCAACAAAACCCCTCCAAACACCACATTGACCTTGGGGAAGAGCAGCAGCAGAGCTCCCAAGACGCTGCCTGCAGGGCTTCCCACATCTGCCTCACCCACAGCCACACGTCCTTCTCCACAACACAAACATGGAGCTGGGAAGAGGCAGCCAGGTTCTCCCATCACTTTGGAAAAGCCTAGGCTGGATGAGTGCCACTGCTGAGCAAGAGCTTGGTCAGACTGCCAGGGAGCAGGGGAGGTGGGACAGAGGAGGAGGAAGAGGAGGGGGCAGCAGAAACAGGACTGACCACCCACTGCTGTGATCTTTGCTTCCCTGGAAGGTGACCTGCCACGAGATCTGCCAGCTGATGGGGCTGGGGACGTGTCGCTGGCTGCAGTGCATCATGCAGGGCGCCCTGAGCCTGGACGAGGCGCTGCTGCGGCCCCTGGAGCCCTGCCCCATCTGCCTGCGCAAGCTGCAGCACGTCGTGGGCTTCAAACTCATCGAGCGCTACAGGGTGAGCCCTGATCAATCCCCCAGTCCCCCCTGGTGAGCCCTGATCAATCCCCCAGTCCCCCCTGGTGAGCCCTGATCAATCCCACAGTTCCTCCTGGTGAGCCCTGATCAATCCCCCAGTCCCCCCTGGTGAGCCCTGATCAATCCCACAGACCCCCCTGGTGAGCCCTGATCAATACCCCAAACCCCCCTGGTGAGATCAAATCAATCCCCCAGTCCCTCCTGGTGAGCCCCCATCAATCCCCCAGTCCCTCCTGGAGCAGGGCGAGGCTGGCTCAGCCCAAACCTCAGCTCTGAAGGTGCTGCAGCAGCGTGGTGAGGGCAGGAGCTCTCAGGAGCTCTCAGGAGCTCTCAGGAGCTCTCAGTGCCGGGTGCTGAGGCAGCAGCTCACACGTGAGCACGGGGGGGTTCTGCACTCTGCACAAGCTCCAGGGCTTTTGGCTCTTCCCAAGGGACACTGCCACACTCCAGCCACACTTTCCTACTCCCAAAAACCAGGTGGGGAGGGCAGGGAGATTGCAAGCAGGAGCAGCAGTGATTCCCACAGCCACGCCCTTTCCTGTGCCACCCTGGATTTTTGCCTCTCTGGGGCTGCTGGGAACAGGGAGGAAACATTATGTGTGCACTTTGCTGCAGTTCCTCTGTTTAAATTTATGGGAAAGGATCCCAAATTATTACCCCAAATACGTGGAGGGTCCCAAACTCATCTTTTGTCTCTTCACTCCCACCTTTACCACTGCTAACATCACATTTAGACAGATCAGGAACAGTACCAACACAGCCTTAGCTCTTGAAAAGGTTTTTTTACCTCTAGCTGTGTAAAAAGCAGGATTCAGTAGACAAATGGTTGATGGAACAGAAATAATATCCCCATTCTCACTCAGCACTCCTCCCTGGTTGTGATTCCTGTCTGACACACATCATGTTCAGAAGCAGGATTTTCCACGGGTATTTTAAAACCTGTGGGTTGTATTTGTAACAAGATACAGCAGAATGAGGAAGATGTCTCTAGTTTCATTCAGCGTGGAATCAGATACACAGAAGCATGGCAAAGAGTGTGGGGAAACACACTTTTTTTTGTGGTTTTCCTACTTATCTGTGGTGCTGCCAGACCCTTCTCTGACTCGCTGGCTGTTTGGTCCCTACTTCTGTCTGAGAGGTGTCTAAATTGCCCAAACCACCAGAAGAATAAATCCTGCTTTGTTAAACACCCAGCCTGTCAGCATCCAGCCAGTGCTTTCCAGAAGAGAACTGCCACCTGCATTAATCTTTTCTAGAAACACTTTTGCCTTTACACCTGCAGCAAATACTGGGATTGGCTCAGCATCCTCTGGTGACAGGGAACACAAACCTGAAGGAACGATCCACTTGCCAAGTGTCACATCTGCTTCCTCCAGAAGGCAAAGCTCTACTAGATAGAGTACAGGCTGGTGTAAGAGAGCTGTGATAATCTCTGTAAGAGGCTTTGCCATAATGTTGAGAGGAGACATAAATGCCAAAGATGAATTAAATAGTTAAGGAACCTGACAGAAGAGAGCAGAAAGCATTTCGAGACAATAACAGAGAGCAAAGTTAACTTGCCAAGCACGTTAAGTGTAAATCTGAAATCACATTTCCTCTTGGAAAACTATCACAGATCCCCACCTGCCACAAAACAGCTTCAGACTCTCATAATAACCACAGGAAATGCCAGAACCAAGCTGTGCCTCAGCAGCAGCAGGTAACACTGCTCAGATCTGCAACTGAGACATGGCTTGGGGCAGAGGAGCACGTGGGGCAGGAAACCAGTCCTTGTGCAGCAGAAAGAGCCCCTCAGCTTATTTATCTGAGCTGCACTCAGAACCACACTCCATTTTTTATTCCAGCTGCTTATTCCTGCATGAGTCATCTTGAGAACTGAAAGTGAGTTAATTGTCCTGGTGTTTCCCCACCACAATCAACATTTCCACTTTTCCACCTGCTGCTTGTGCAGCATCCCAGGCTGTCCTCGTGTGGTGGCTGGATGATGTGCAGTGGCCACACACACACAGGCAGCAGGTCTCAGTGACATCATTGGGGTGGACATCCACTTGAGCTGCTCTTGCCTGCAGGTAAACAAAACCCACACAGAGCTCATCCCTTCCTGGTTAAACAGGAGAACACAAGAGGCTGCAGCCCTTCAAACCCACCCAAAGTTCAAATGAATAAACCACCCAAAGGATGAGAGAGACTGAAGAGATTCTGGGAATTCAGGCAGTGATCCTGAGTTGAGCATCCCCTTTTTTTTTTTTTTTTGCCCTGAATAACCCAAACGTACTGTCGGAAAATCCACATCTCCACAGCCTTTTTTCTTCTTGGGAATTGGGCTAAGTAGCAATTGGGATTCCTTCCCAGATTAACTATTCTTGGGAATTTAGAGCCATCACAAAATCCTGGGCTGCTTGCAGCTCTCCAGTAGCTCTGCTGTCCCCTTCACCAGCCCAGCTCCCACTGCAGCTCCTGCACTGCCTTTGTTGGATAAACCCAGAGGGAGGGAAGGGCCACTGGAGGTGGGACAAGGCAGGAGAAAAGTTGTCCCTTTACAATTTTTCTTGCCCCAGAGGGAGGGGGCAGGGTGGATTAGCTAAGCTGAAAGAGTCCATTTTATTCCTGTACAGGATTCTTCCCCGAGGCTCCATGCTCAGACTGAAATGAGAAGCAGGGCCGATTTCTCCCACCCACTCAATTTGAGCTCTTTATCCTTTCTGTCACTTGCCTGAAGAGAGAGCAATAGAGGAGGGAAGGGGGAGGGAGCAGCAGGGGGCTGTGAGGGGAGGGAGCTCCACAGGGCTGGGGATCTCCTGCCTGCTCCTCAAACACTGCAGCTCCCCCTGAGCCGAGCAGGGACGGATCCAGTGCTGTGCCTGGCACACCGTGGGGACAGCCAGGCTGATCCTGTCACTGCTGAGCACCTGGGGGCTGTGCAAATGGAGCACTGTGAGCTACAGAAAGTAAAGGTCGAGAAATAGGCCACAGGAGAGTGAAAAACTGAAAAACACACACAAAAACCCCCCCAACACTGGAAGGAGATCAGAGGAGATCACCTTTTACCCAGGGATGACTGGAGTACTGTGGTTCATTCCCTAAAGCATAAGGAACAAATGTACCAGGAGCAACCTCTTATATGCCTCATTGTGGCATTAATTATTTAAAAAGGAAATTGTCTCAGACATTTTCCTTTCATTAATTCTTTCCTAGAGCCAGCCTTCCCACTTGTTCAGTTCAGCTGGGGAGGGGAAGAGCTATTCTTGGGAATAAAACACACACTACCAGAGGCATTAACAACGTGATGAAACACAATTCCTCACCACCATCTCAGGTGTTTTTAGAATGACACAGTTTCCTCTGGAGAGGGGTTGGTTTGCCTCTCCTGCAGACCACATTCACACAGCAGGGAGTGATCTGGTGCAGTTTCTTCCTAGCACCTTCAATAACTGGGGAGATAAAGTCCATGTCTGATTGGAGGCAGCTCTGCCACAGTCCAAGAAAATGGGACAAGAGAAAGCTCCTGCTTTGTAGGGTCACCAGGAGTTGTCTGAAGCCATTGTCTGGCAGAGAGGACCGTGGCACTGCAGCTGAGCCACCCAAGATAAACAGGTTTACCTGGGAAAGGTGTAACTGGTGTCTCTCATCCTCCACAACGAAACCTTTCTCCTCTCACCACAGAAGCTCTATGCTTGGACACAGACCGTGCTGTCCACGTGGCCAAGGCAGGAGCCAGCAGAGCTGTCAGCCTCCGAGGACATCCCCCCGCTCAGCTCCGACTCCGGGATGTGCTGCGAGAACGACTCCGAGGCCGTGACCTCGCTGTCCGAGCCGCTGACCCCCGACACCTGCAGCCAGGGCCTGTCCCTGGGGCCGGAGCTGGAGCAGGACGAGCAGCCGAGCTCGCTGCCCGAGGCACAGAGCCAGCCCCGCCTCCCCGGGCACAGCAGGGCCACGGGCACCATCAAGGATTACGAGCTGTGGCTGGAGATGTGCATCGCTGCCCTGGAGAGGAACGTCTCCGAGGAGGAACTGGCTCAAGTGGACGAGGCCGTGGATGCCCTGGCTAAGTGGGAAATGTTTACAGGCCAGCTGCCTGCTATGAGGAAGGACCTGCCCTTTGCTAGGGACAGCACAGGGCTACGCAAAGTGCTCGGAGACAAATTCTCCTCCTTGCGGAGGAAGCTGAGCTCCAGAAAACTGTCCAAAGGAGAATCGTCCCCTCATCGCTGGCGGTGGGAGGACAATTAGGCTGGGGCTGCCTTGGGCCAGCTTTGCTCACGTCACTGCCCAGATTCCAGCCTTCCTCACCCCAAGCTGTTGCTGTCTCAGAGAAACAGCAACTCCCCCCAGGAATAAAAGGTGTTTTGTTTTCTGAGATTGCTAACACAGTTCTGATGTGATTAGTCCTTCTCTAAGGGTTTTTCCTGTGCTGGTCTAAATGACACCACCACTCCACACTCACCTCAAGTCCCTTGTAGGTGCTTTTATTTTCTTGGTCTGAAGTTGGCCAGGAAGAGGTCAGCCAGGTCCCCACTAAAGGCTGAACATGCTCACACAGGAGCTTGGGCCATCTGAACAAACAAATCAAACCAGGGCAGCTCTCCCACACAGGGAGCTCTTCTCTGCTTAGCACTTCAGTCCCAGCCACAGATGAGGTTTCTCCCTCTCCTCTCCCCTCACAAACACTCAGTGCTCTGCTCGCTGCCCCATCAGCTGGAGGTTGTGCTGAGCACAGGAGCACAACCCAGGCTGATGGACTCTGTGAGCTGGGGGGAGATGGAGGAGATGGGCACAGAGTAAAGCAAAGATCCCTGGCAGCTGGGCTGCCCCAAGGAGCAGTGCTAGTCTGCTGATTGTCTCTTGGCAGACCCTCAAGAGGATCTCCAGAGCTGCCTCAGTTCAAACAAAGCCAGGCTTGGAGTGTGAGCTGGAACTACTCACATCCTCTGCAGATTGGCACGGGAGAGGAAACCTTTGCAAACATTCACAGACTCATTGATAATTAATGCTGAAGGGGGATCCACACGTGCATTCCTCCTTCTGCCTTGGGAAGTCACCACCCTGGCCCTTCCCTCTCCCCTGTTCCCTCAGGCAGGCACGGAGCAGGAGTGGGTGCTGTGCTGGCACCGGGGCAGCAGAGCCTCCCTGCCCATGGCCAGGACACCGGAGCAGCAGAGCCTCCCTGCCCATGGCCAGGGCACTGGGGCAGCAGAGCCTCCCTGCCCATGGCCAGGGCACTGGGGCAGCAGAGCTTCCCTGCCCATGGCCAGGGCACGCTGCTCCTCTCCGTTCCTCCTGGCTATTTATAGCCGGGGCTCAAGAGGCCGATGGGTTCTGTGCTCCTGCCAGGGGAGGCTGACCCCTCTCCATCCCCTGCTCCCTGAGCACTGATAACGCTCCCACAGCTCAGGGCAACGCGGCTGAGCTCCAGATTCCTCCTGTCCAAAAATAGCAGCAGGTAGGATCGGGTTCAGGGCAGCTGGGAGAAGGGAGAGGATGTTTCCTTCCGTGGAGGGAACAGCTTTGGCTTTCGGAGCTCCTGCCCTGTGCCCTGTGAGGTCTCCCCCCCACCAGGGCGATTCTGGAGCAGGAAGCAGGAGGACAGCTGGAAGACCCTGGAAAAACGCCGGAGATTTACACACGCAGGTGAGTAGTAAAGACGATCTTGCAGTAAATTCAGCTGGATTCTGGAAACACAAGCGTTTCACATCCGCATGATTCATACCGGCAGAGAAAGGGAGTTTGGCTTCGGCACCGATGACGGCAATTCCTGGAAAAGTTTTTCCAGGCTGCGCGCCTGGAGCGGGGCAGGCGCGGAGCTGCTGCCGCCCTCTCCTGGCAGCCACAAAGGTGACGGCTTCTCGTCCAAGACATTCTTCCCAGCAGCAGAACCCTTCCAAACAAACCCTGCTTGAATTACAAATCCGAGCTCTGCCCCCGAACTCGCTCAGTTGTTGCCCGAGCACATTTACTATTTTAAGCAAGAGATTACTCTCTGTTCAGCCTTGTTTGCTCTTCCTTGATTCCGCACTGAGTTATTAGGCTGAACTTTAGAAACTTTCCAGAGAAGCTCAGGATGACAATCCTGCCTAAGGGAACGGAGGCAGCTTTCCATCATAAAATTCCAAAGACCACAGAGGAGTGGGGTGGCACAGAAGGGCTGGCAGAAGTCACAGATGGGACTCTGTGACAGGTCTCCTTGTGACCCTTGGCTTAACGTTAATGAGAGCAGGAATTTCTGCTGAACAGCTCTGACTGAGCAAATGGGTATTTCTGACACCACCACTGCCAGCCCTACCACTTACCTGCTCAGCTGGTCCAGAAATGCTCCAGGTAAGACATGGATGAGATGGGAACTCAGAGCTTCACCTGGGCAGCCCAGCAGTGCCTGAGTGAGAGGCAGAAAGTGGCTGAGAACACTTGGAAGTCCTTCAGCAGCAGGAGCAGAGGGTCCCTGCAATGTTCACTGCATGTCAAGACATTCCTGTGGAGGGGCTCCTCACCAGCAAAGGTTTCCAGTGCTGCAGCAGCACGTCAAGCACTGCTGGGTCTGTGAGCAGCACCTTGCCCCACAGCCCACACCAGGGCAAGGACTGGAGGCAGCCTGAGTCACAAAGAACAAAAGCACTGGCCAAGGTTACACCAAAAAATTAAGTTTATAACCAGAACTAAAGCAGAGGCACAGTTCCTTCTCCTCTATGCATGCACCAGAGTTGCAGGGGGGCAGAAAACAGCTGACACAGGAATAAGTAGCAGGCCAAATTGAAGGTAAGCCCCCAAATAAGATTTCCTCCTGCATTTTAAGCAGCAGGTTCCTGGGGAGATCCTTCTACTTGGAAAGGTGTGGGAACATAACTTGCAGCTAATAAGCTGCTGAGTAAGCTGTGAAACAGAAATACAGATGAGATAATTAGGAGTCACTTTAGAAGGTCAAGCTGTGGATCAACATTCAGCAAGAAGGAGCAGGGTGCTCTATATAGAAAGCAAACACACAGAAGTCACTGGCAGTGCAGCAGCCAAGGTTGGGGTTGGTTACAGAGGTCCAGGAACAGCCCCTCGGTGTGGCAGGAGAGCTGGGCACTCCCTGGGCAGCACCTCAGCCACAGCCTGGAGAGCCTTTGGCAGGAGACAGGCAGGGGAAGAACAGGGCACTCAGGGGAAGGGACAGCAGGTCCCAGAGGGACGCAGTGCCAGCAGCCTGCCCCAAGCCCCCAGGCACAGCCAGGGCTCTGGCTGGCAGCCCTGGAAGGCGCTGCTGGTGCTCCCCTGCCTCGTGGTGGCAGGCAGATGGTGAATCCTGCACATGAGCCACCGTCAGGAGATCCCCCAGCAGAACAGAACCAGCACCTCCTGGTTTCCAGGTAACAACCCCTAAAGCACGATGCAGATCCGTGTTTGACTCCTCTGGCTCAGAGCATGTCCCAAACCTCACCATCCTGTGGTTACCTGGAGCACCCTGCACCACCAAAGCAGCTCAGGCACACCCCTCTGCCCCAAGCTCAAGGGCACTTGTTTTGAAGCAACTTCTAAAGTCTAATCCTGAACATAGTAAAAAACAGTCTTTTAATAGCTTTACGAGCTCATAAAGACAAATATCTTTTCCCAAGAATAAGCAGGCAGAACATTCCACTCCTACTCTGAAAACAAGGACTTGCTGTAGCTGAAGGGAGAGGGGAGACAAAGCAACAGTCCAGAGGAAAAAAAAAAAAAAACAAAACTAAAATTTCCATGTTCTTTACTACTTAGGGGTGCAGTTGTCTACAACAGCTTGCAAGGGTGGGAGAGGAAAAAGCAGCACCTTCCTCAGACACTTCATTAGGCATGACCCAGCACTTTGTGATTTAACAGTGGCTGTGACTGCCTCTGTCCCCTAAAAATGGTGCTTCTCACTGAAGTCTGCTTCTGCTGTGCAAAATTGAGGCTTTCAGGGAAAGCTACTTTTGGTAAAAACCCCTGAACACTTGTCCTAATTAACTCTTCCTGCCCTAACACCATGCAGCTTCCCAAGATGCCAGTGAGTCCTGGGAAGAGTGGCAAGAAATTTGGGATTAGTAACTGAGTAAACTTCCTCCCAGGTCTGTAAGAATAATGAGATACCAGGCTGGAGCTAGAAACCTCAAGGATTTATTTAATTTCTCTCCTCAAAGAGTTCTAAGGAATACTTTAATATTACTATAACCACCCCAAACCTCACACCTTGTACACTTGAGCAAAAATACAAGCTACACTTTGCATTTTAGAGCAGCCTCTCCCTGGGGAAACAGACATGTTTCCCCTTTTATCTTCAGTGGTGGATTACTGAAATTGCAGAAGAGATACTCTGGTTCTGAACAGGGAGTTGTGCTGCTCCTGGGAAGGTAATTCCAAGGTAATATATGGAGTTTAAGCTCTCCCTGGGGCACAAGCACTCACTGGCACTGATCAGACAAACCCACCTGCAGAACCAACTGCTGCAGCTCTGCTCTTAGGGAGCAACATCTGTGCAGCTCAGTGAGGAAAGGGGCACATCACAGAACACTGGGCCCCAAAAGGGCCACTTTGCTCCACAGAGCTCACCAAAGAGAGCCCCTGGAGCTGCTGCTGAGAGCTTTTCACACCTGGGCACCTTCCACTAGGGCATACTGAATTTGGAATTGCTGTTCAGCAGAGATGCTGAACACTGGCAATACATCTCACCTGAAAGTGCCCAGCAGCTCCAGGGACACTCAGCCATTCCCAAAGCCCTGATGCAGCTCAAGGGCTGCATTTCCAGTTGTTGGTAGAAAGGACCAAAAATGCTCCATGAAGAGTTTCAAGTTGTGCACTGCCAGTGGAATCCATTACACAAGAAACAATCCAGACCTGCCACAAAAATCTGCCAGATGTGACCTTTAGAAGTGAGGGAATGTGAGGAAAGGTTAATGGCATTCACAAGGACTGGAGCCCAAGTGCTGGCAGCACAGGTTGCCACAGGATGGCAATGCTGTGTGACAGGGACACTGGGACCCTGCAATCTGCTGTGTCACAGGGACACTGGGACCCTCCAAAGGCTCTGCTGTGTCACAGGGACACTGGGACCCTCCAAAAGCTCTGCTGTGCTCCCAGACAGGGGCCTGGCCCCGGAAAGCAGCAGGCACAGTCCCCATGGCTGTTCATTATCAGACCCTACACAGCCCTGAGGAATCTCCAACAGGTGCTCCCATCTCAACAGGCCCAATTATCTTCCCTTGCTGAGCCCAAAATACATCAGCAAACTCCAGCTGTGCCTCCCTCCCACTTCCCATCAGTGCCATGCCACACATGAACGAGCTCCAGGTTTCACCCAGGTTAATGTGTCACCAGCCTGAGCTCCTGGACACACTCAGGAGGAATTATTCCAATCAGGACTGGAGGAGTGGGAGATACCTAAAGGTTTCAGACTTTTCAGAGATTTCATGGCACGACAGCTGCACTTCCATACAGTCCATGCAGTCCACAGAAATAATAAAGAAAAAAATGTCACTTCAGACACTCACTGAAAGATGAAACCCATAAAGAACAGTATAACAAGTCAAGTTTTAATAGATTTATAAAATTCATATATACAAAACAGTAAACTAAGTCACCAAAGCTATAAAATACACTTTTTACACATCACAATATAATTTTATCTAGTACACAGTTTTCATAAGTTGAAACTATTACAGCAAGTAGCTGCTTCTATCACGGATGCTGTTTTGGTGCTAGAAAGACACTTATGTGAGCAGTCTGGGACTGTGCTTTACTTTATGCATTTTCCACCTTTTTTGAGTTTGTCACTGTTTTTAAAGTACTTTCCTGTGAATTGTTAAGAAAATTAAGGCTAAACTCAGGGCTTTCTTGCCCAATGTAGTGAACTGGTTTAAAAAAAGACTGATATTGCATAGTATGTGTGTTAATGCATAGGCACCAGAGAGCAAGTACATTGCAGAATAAAAGATAACCTCACTTGGCTTCCTAAGCTATGTGGTCGTGTCACAGGTAACCTGGTGTTTTGTCAGTTTGCTTTTGTACATTTTGATTCCACAAACAAAACAACTCCTCACTGCTGTTTAGTGGAGTCTCCAGAAATGCTTTTTAATCTGTATCAGTTCAAGCCCATGCCACATCTCAGACAATACAACCTGGAGGAACCCTCCCTATCCTGCAGAGGGTTCATGGCCTCGATGCAAACAGGACTCTGAACACACCTCTCCAAACCTAAATCCACCATCCACCTTCCCAAGTCTCGTGAGCTCCCAACAGATCCTTCCTCCCCCACATCCCCTGCTCCCTGCTATCTCCTCCCAGCCTTTGTGCCCAACCACCTGCACAAGAGATGGATGGCAAGCAATAGCAGAGAAGTTGTGCTACTCCAAACCTGTCACTTCCCTCAAAAGATGCTCTCTCAGGTCCTACTTATTCAAAAATATTGCTCTCCATCAGCTGTAGTTTTTATCCAAAGAATGGAAACAGCCTCTTACCTTCTCATGCTCTGGTATCTTGAAGAAAGTTTAAGCAGCTGTCAGGAAGGAGTAGGATGCACTGTCTGGCCAGAGATCTGCATGCTGTATTTTGTCAAGATTGAGTTTTAGCACCCAGTGATGAACAGATGAAGAGAGATTTTACAATGGCAGGGCCAGCCTTGCCAGCCTGCTGCTCTTAATTCACAGCCAATGGCTCTCTGGAGTCACTCAAAGCTTTTGGGTCAGTGCAGAGGGCATTTCCCTTCAATACAATCTTCATGCACCATCAGCTTTTGGGATCTGTTTAGAAACCAGCTCCCCTCTCCTGCTCCCCTCCAACATACTTTGGCTTTTTTTTTTTAACCAGAATGCCCACCTTGGAAGTCAGTGCTGCTCATTTTCAAAAGATACGACCTTCAGTCACAGGCCAAGAGCTGGGCTGGGACAGCTCCTGGAGCCAGGCACAGAACCACCAGCACTGACCATCTAGAACCTCCACACTCCCCACCCAGTAAGAACACAAGCATATCAACACACAGACAAACTTCAACACCGCTTTCCAAATGCCATTAGAAAGATAAAAACATCAAGGATTGAGCTGAACTGCCCAAGCACCAAGGTGAGCAAAGAGGCAGCATCACCTGGCTAGCAGAGAGGCACTTCCAGCTCCAAATCTCCTGGCTTTACTCATTTCCATCTATGTAAAAAAGATTAGTGTTAAAACAAAGAAGTGCCCACGTCACAGCACAAAGCAGAGATCACCCCAGCTAATTACAAAACAGGTATTATTAAAAAGCACTAGGTCTGGCATTACCAATTATTCCTCACTAGGCTAGACAGTCCTCAGCTAGAACTGTGTGGAGTCAGCATTAACTCAGGCCAAGTCTGGCCCAGACCACGCCAGTCTTCTTGATCCATAATGGATGCTCCCTAAAAAACTGTTAAAAGCTCATTTACAAGAGTAGGCACAGATGTTTAATAGTTGCTACTGAAACACCCCACCCACCACTTTGTGTAACAGAATTACAGAGTATGAGGTAAAGAGTTGGCAGTGCTATATTAAACCCCTGACTACACCACGTGATTTTATACTAGAAAGAGAATATAGCAAAGAGGGTACTGCTACACTTACACTTCTCATCATGAGATCAGTGTTTGGTTTGCATGACAAACTGCACCGTGTGGAGGTGTTGCATATCATGTTTGTCTCTCAAGCTGGCACACATCAAATCATCCATCAATCCAGCAGGTACTCCTGAAAATTTGATGACAGAAGCCAAGCTAAGGCAGGTGTCAAAACTCACTGCTTGAAAATCAGAGGGGCCTTTTAGAGAAATCCTCTAGGTCCATGCACAGAAGGATTTTTCCCCCAGAAATAAAGAAGTACACACATAGAAAAGACTCCAAAACATAAGTTAATATAAGTTAAAACATAGTTAATACAAAGACAGCCATCTAAAGGCAGCAGAGGACCTGTTTTCTAAAATGCTGTTCTGTAGAAGGCAGCTGTCTGTCACCAGAGAAAGCTGCTGGTTTCTTCAGTGGTACCACGTCTGTTCTTTGAACTGCTTTAATTCTACATTTCTCTGCAGATCACAGCAACCAGGATGGGTGAATTCCCAGAGGGAACGAGGCCATGGGGATGGGGGCAACACACAGACAGGATGGGACACACTCCAAATGCCACTTGAGCTGTCCTAGGGGAATTGTATTTTTGTCTCCAGTGCCATGCACCAATGAGCTCTTCCTACTCCATTTCCCCATGGTTTATTTGCCATTACTTTCTCTACTCTGCTTGCAGCTCAGCTTTACCTGCCTCAGAAGGCCTGGGAATGGTCATCCTTGGGAGATTCATTCTTGTAACATGTCTAGTTCTAGGTTTTACACAGCAGCAATTAAAAAATTCAATATATTATAAAGTTAATAAGTCAAATAATCTAGGCTGCCATATTAAATAAGATCCATTCTTTGCATGAAACTGAAAGCATCTTTGAGCTGTAAAACTGAATGGCCAGCAATTTCAATTCCATAACCAGCATTAGTTAATTTTCAACATTAAGAACTATTTCCTTCCTTCAAAGTGACAAGTGCCTATTGAGTATGTCACTTGCAGAAAACCACTCTCCCTTTGTAACTCCACCAGGTCACCTTGCAGTGCACCCAAGGATTGTCAGAGCCTGACAGCAATCTGCAGGAGTGGCACTGACACACTCCATTAGTTTAACACTTGTTTTGAGGACAACAACCACCAAGCAGTGTTGGATAAATGACTCCCATTTCGTTTTTCTACTTAAGACTCCACGATTACGTAAGTCTCTGCCCCAAGCACAGGCTGCAAGAGTTTCCTCTCTTTGTCCTCGGGAGAAACAACCCCTCTGCAACATTCTGTCACTGACCCCGGGTGTCAGAGGAGGGACAGCAAAAAGCTGCTCTTTTCTTTAAAAGAGAAAAAAAAGGACTCGTTCAAGGTCTCCATCTGATGATCATCCTGTCTGTGACCCATTTCCTGACCAGCCAAATGAACAATAAGCCTATAAAACTAACAAAAAAAGATGTTCTCTCCAGCTGTGTTTACCTGCAAAGTTCTCCAGGATGTCACTTAAAATAAAGTTTTCTATTTGTTTCTGGTGAAAGGACTAAGCAACTGACCAGGTCTGTCCCAAGATGTGTGAACAACCTCACCTACCTAAGCTCTGCTTTAGTAATTCACTGATTTACCACATGATTTTCTGGCTTTATTATACTACAATACCTTGAAAAAAACCCCAAGCCCCCTCAGCTGTGGCAAGAAGAGTATTTTGCAGAGAAAACTGACACTTAAAAAGACCCCCAAGTCCTTTTTACTCACAGGCCAGCTCCTCTGCAGACTTGGGAAGTGCTTGACTTTTGCAAGGAGGGTTCCTGGTGTGATCCATCACTATCCAAACCTGACAGAACTTGGAGCCCCCAGAGCCAAACCACTGATTTCCACCTGCAGCTGCAGCCCCACACCCAGGCCCCTTTCATCAATGAAAACAAGAAAGGCAATAATGGGCCCAAGGTGGGCAAACTGGTTCCCTAAAACTGACTTAGTGTGCAAAACTGCCATATCATACAAAAACCAAAAAGCAGCTTGAGAGCTCAGTGTGAGATCTCTCAGGCTGTTTCTTTTCCAGGTGCAGATTTTAAGTTACTTAAAATACAAGTTGTATCATTAGCTCTGTTGAGGGTAAATCCATAAGGTGACTAAGGATACAAAACCATGGGTGAGTGTGGAGAGAAAAACAGAACAGGAAATTCCATGCTATGCCTCCCAGGTAAAACTACAGTAGATTCAGACACCAAACTGAGGTAATTCTTGAGAAAAAATACAGTTGAAAGGGAATGTTTAACTAATTTGAGAAAACGAGCATAATATTAACTCATCTGGAAAATTCAGGGAAAGAATAAAGCTCACAGCAAACTAAGAACTAAAGTCAAGTCAACCTAGAAGTCAGGTGAGCCCACAACTGCCTCCTCTTTCCCAGTGTCTTGTGTGAAGTGAAAACCACTACCAAGAACTCAGAAAACATCTGAAAGCTTTGAAAGCAGCCTCAGTCCTCAGCCAAACAAATGGGCTCAGAGAAACCAACCTTATGTGATGAGTAAACTTGTTTGCATCACGCCGTGGTGAAACGTTTTCCTTTTCAAATGTAATAATCTTAAGATTTTTCCCTCATCTGAATATTAGCCACATAGCAGTCTTCCCCTTCAAGGCTAAAAATTAATAAATATTTAAAAGACAGAGTTGGTCCTGGCAAAATAAGACTTGTACAAGGAAGCTAATTCCTGTTTAAGTTTGCTGAAATTTAAGTTAGATTTTCCCATCTGCAACTTCTCAGTTGCTTCTTACCTCAATTCTCTGCCTGTTACAGGCACTGAAACAGCCACAGCTTTTCCACTCTGGAGCCTGCACAAAGAAAGCCAGGAGGCTGTGACATCAGGAAACTACACAAAAATACTGATATGAACATCTGCAAGCTTCAGAGGGGAAGAAGGATTCCAGATTTTATCCAAATTAACATGAAAGGACAACGGAACAGGACTTCTCTTTGACCACATTTCCCATGGGATTACCAGCTGAAGTAAAACTTTGCTTGTTTTGACATGCCATTACAGGCTCAAAGGGGATCAGAACTCCAGGGAATCTGCTGACTTTTTATGGGTACAAACAGCCCTTCAGGTTTTATTCTTGGATAAAAGCTATGACAAAAATTGCACAGTAAACTATGAGTTACCTAAAGGATAGCACTACAATATCTTCAGTTTGTCCATGTACCCCACTGCAGTAGAAAAGATTCAATATCTGTACACAGAAAAGGCACCTGGCAGAGATTGAGAGCACAAGGAAATTCAGAGTTCACATCCAAATTATTCACAGCCTCTTGGCATTTTACACCCAAACCAGTGCCCAAAAGGGGCACTCCAAACCTGACTGTGCTCTGGGTTCTACATGCATCAGTATAGGCTAAAGATCCCATTAAGACAGATTAAAGGCTAATTTTACAGCAAGGTCTTGCTGTCCAAATACATCAGTGCAGGTGGGATCTCCAGGGTGTTCAGTCTTCCTGGGTCAGCTGTTGGGAACTAATCAAGCAGCTGCTGTGCTACCAAAACCTTTGCTTAAAGAGTTTAATCAGCTTCCAAATTTTTGAGTATAGATGAAGTCCTGTCATGTGAGACACTGAACCTTCACAAAGGCTGCCCACTGTGGGAGTGAGGACAGTGCTGATGGAGCACACCTCCCTCGAGCACCCACTGTGCAGGTACGTGGCTGGGTGCTCCAGCACAGGCTGCTGCACCAAGGAAATCAGTTTTCCCATGATGTAACACTCTCCACTCATAGTGCAAAATAAACCCTTCTCCATATCAGCGAGGCCTTAAGTCCCCATCCCATTTACTCCAGCATGAGTTTCCTTACACACTTTTAGACTCTGCCTCAGGAGACTCATGCAAAACCTTCAGACAAAAGCTGTGCTTCCACCTCGGCAGGTGGACTCTAGACCCTCGGCAAAGCTGAACACACACACAAGACCTGGTTATAGTCCTAAGGGTTAAGAATGGAACTCCCAGTAACATTCTCCAATACAGCTGCCAATCTCATCGTGTTTAGATTAGTTTGATCGATTCAGCACCTCCAAACTACAAAAAAAAGGCAGTTTGTACAATTAGTGTCTCTGAAAAACGAGCGCGTTCATGTGAAACGTGTCCTCCATCCATGGTTTGTCAGAGATTTCTGTTCTCCAAGAAGGCAGACGGTGGTTGTGTCATTCAGCGTTCCAAACTCGGTACAGAACCTACCATGGCCAGGTTTTCAGTAGTGTTTTAGTCCAAATGATTCAGTAGCTAACATCAGCATGACTCCTCCGGCCTATAGCTCCTCTGTTTGGACTGGCTAGTGAACAGCATTCCTGAGCCAAGGAATTCGCATGGGTCCTACGCCGCATGCAAGGGCCATAAAGAAAGGATAAAAACTTGGATTGAACCCTCCGGCGAGATTTCAACAGAGCAGGGGCTGCCCCTCCTTCACTGCAGCATGATATCCTTGAGGTTCTCCTGCAGGATGGTGTCCTTGACGGCGTGGAACACGAAGCGGATGTTCTCCGTGTCGATGGCCGTGGTGAAGTGGTGGAAGAGGGGCTTGCTGCGGTTCCGCCGCTTCCTGTCGAAGCACTGCACCAGGTAACGCTGCACGTCCTCCAGGCGGTGAGGGTCGCCCTTGAAGTCCGAGAAATACTTCTTAATGCTGACAGTCTTGACCTTCTCCACGAGAAGATCCATCTTGTTGAGGAATAGGATGATGGAAACGTTAAAGAAAAGCTTGTTATTGACTATTGTCTCAAAGATATTCATGGACTCCACGAGTCTGTTTGTGCGCCTGTCTTCCATGAGGACCTGGTCGTATTCGCTGGAGGAGACCATGAACAAAATTGAAGTTATTCCATCAAAGCACTGGAACCACTTTTGACGCTGAGATCTCTGTCCCCCTACATCCACCATCTTGAAAGGAATTTTTTTAATGATGAAGTCATGCTCTACTATCCCCTTGGTGGCTTTTCTGGCCAGCAAAATATCTTGTTTGCTGGGGAAATAGTTCTGCAACAGAAAGGAGAGATGTGTTAAAAAAAAGTCCTTCAAAAATTCTGGCTAATGCCTGAATACTGAAGGGATGGGTAAAATCACCAGGAGATGCTTTTAAATTTAAAAATTTAAAACACTGGCCTGTTGACCATTTAGCTCAACACTGGTAAACAGCTACAGAAGATCCTGAGATGTATGAGAACAAAAATAAAGGACTAACTCACTCCTTCACACTTTCATCCTTCAAGCCTCTTCGTTTAAGGTTGAAGTGCATGTTTTCATTATGAAATTCTTAACACTGCCACTTAGGTAGTGTTCAATAAAGCAGATCAAATCATCACTGAAAGGTTTTAATTTTTTTTTAAATCTAGCTTTTCCACAGTTCATTACTCTTACAAGGGCCATCTTGAAAGCTTTCGTGGAAATTCCTCTTCCAGGTTCACACTCTATGAACAGCAAGTACAGCAACAGATTCTACCACAAGCTGTGGCCCAATCTACCACTGTAGAGGAATTTGTTCTTCAGAACCTTATCACTGTTACAGTTTAGGAAAATCATCTTCCTTCTTTCTTCTCCAAGTCTCCTGACAGATGTTTTCATTACAGATTTTGAACCCTAGAAGTGCTAGGAATGGTTTTTATTTTGCTGAGGTTTCATTCTGCTACCTTAAGTAGCACCAGCCATCAAAACATTAGGAAAAGCAAATGAGATCCAGAGATTGCATGGAAGGGCTGATAAAATATGTGCACAAATACAATTTCCATTTGTTGTCTGTCAAAAAAGATTAAACAAACGCTAAGCTTCAGTTTCAGAAAGCTGGAGTTTACTGTTTCTAGAGAAAGAACACTGAAATTATTAATGATTATTTAATAAACCAACCAAAAGCCCAACCAAACCCCATTTATCATTTATCCTTGTCCCTTGGAGCTCTCTGGTGCAGAAGGGGAAGGTCTCTTACCAGCTGACCGATCCGATCCAGGTTATCCAGGAAGTATTTCACCGATTCACCCTGGGGAAAAGGAAAGACAAGGGAACTGAGCTTGTTTCCTGGACAGCAAACCCAACAGAACCAAGGCCTTCTTCCCAATATGCACTGAGGTCTAACAGAGCAAGATCACCAGGTCTGGAAAAATCCAAGTTGAGAAGAGATTTGAAGAAATGCTCAGATCTATCCAGTAAATTTCTACAATAGAAGTGTTATTAAAGTCAGTTCTTTGACTTAAAGAATTTGGCATTTTTCCCCTTGTAACATAAGTGCTGTTAATTGACACTGAGTGGGAGTAAAAAATGAAACACATTTATAAGAAACCAGAGTATTTTGTTTAAAATTCATAACAGTGAACAAAAGCATATCCTAGACTGGCTGGCATATCTTTAGAAAAGTGGAAGATTTAAGTCCCCCACCATTTCTGATGATTTAAGCTAGACTTGCTTGTCACAAACAAACTAAAAAAGGAACATTTTCAAGGACTTGCTCTTCTACAGATATATTCCCTTCTGGGCTCAAGACTTTTAATAATAGATTTGCTCATCTTGTACAAAGTCCTTTAGCAGTTATATTGAGAAGATAATAGGGATGTTTACAGTGAAAATCCATTCTTGTGTGAAATTTTTCTCTTGTGTAAGAGGATGTCTTTTATCAAACAAGCTCGCCTGTGTGTCCCACTCAAATCAGGGCCCCTTTGCATTAAGTGGGGACAAGAAGCCCTGCACAGACTTTAAAAGAAGTAACAAAACTGTTTCCATACAGATGCAGACTACTCTGGAGTGAAATTCTCCTGAAAATACTTCCCTTCATGAAAAGTAATTCAGTGAATCTTTACTGTTCAGGATTGTGTTGTAGTGTTGTAGCCATGTCATGAGAATGATAAAGTGGGAATTCCTGCTGCCTTTCAGTGATTTTAGGCAGGCAAACTCGTTCTTTATCACAGAGCAGGGCTGCCAGTCATGACCAAAGGACAGTAGGTGCCCTCACCAAGTCACTAATTCAGAATGGAACTTTCTCCAAGCTGGAGAAACTTTCCCTGGACTCCAGCTGCAATATAAATTCTCAAACCACACATCCTCCTCTACACTACAGGCCTGAGACAGCACAACAGAATTACTGCCCCCAGTACAACTCTAAACAGATGAACACAACAGCTCATTGTGAGCAATCAGACTGGAGATCAGAGGATTCAGTGTTGGACAAGTACACGCTCCAGCACAGGGCACACACAAAAGGAGCTGGAGTTTATTATTTCCTAACATTTAAAACTGGAAGTGTCTTTTCATAAAGGAGAGAGAACACATGGATTTGCAAAAGACTACCACGTATCAACAAAAGATTTACAATGGATTGCTAGCAGAAAAAAACACTTCTTTTTTTTGGGGGGGGTGGGGTGGGGGAGAGGGGAAGTTTCCAAAGAACAATTGCTCTAAGAGCTTCCTTACAATCATGAATTTTCATAAGGTGAAAGTAATTTCCTGTATTTTTTGGCACTCTGTGGATCAGAAGAGATATCACAGACTGCATGAATAAGAGAAAAGGGCTTCCTGTACAGCATTAGTCATGTTCAGGAGATGGGAGAGCCCAGAAAGAAAAGATCACTGAAGCTACAAAAAAATTCTCTTCTCTATCCGTTGTGCTCTGTCCCACACAGTGGGATGTACAAAAATACTGCAAAGGGGCCATCTCTGAGAGAGATTCTTCCAATTTTCTACCCAGTTGCTTTAAGAGTCCCTGCCTGTCCATCCACCCTCCCACACTAGAGCAAGGAACAGCCGTGTGCCTGTGAAATGCAGGGACACACAGGCAGCATCACCTGATTTACAGCTTCTGCCTCCCCTAATTCCCACCCCACACATCCATCACTCTGACATTCTGCACGCTGATGGGGAGGTAAGAAAATAAACTGATTAATGGAAAATATACACGTTCATTTCTGCAGTGATTTAGGGAAAACAGACTTCTCTAGATTCTTACCAGGCTCTTATTAACATTGCAATTAAGCCACATAATTTGTTCAGGGAAATTTTAAGCAGCAGTGGCAAAGCACTGGGAGAGCTGGGGAACCAAGTCAGGTGGCTGGAACAGGTGTGAGCACCATGTGCACGTTCTGACAGATCTGAAAAAATCTGAATATTCTCTTCTAGCACAGAATCCAAAGGCATCCAGTACTTAAGTCAAAATACCTGTTTCCAACCAAAACAACAAATCCTCAACAAGCTCCAGAGGGTTTGAAGTTTAAAAACCCTCGAAACATTAAAGCACACAAACATGAAGGTAGGAAAAGCACCCACCAAAAACCTTCCAGAATAATAACCCCAAACCCAGCACACAGATTCAAAACCTCCTGCTTTAATGATTCCCTGATTAATGATTTCTGTATTAACTTCTATGGAATTGTGGATTCCAAAGGCTTCTGGAATAACCTTGTTTTACATCTTAGTCAGATTTACAGCAAACTGGGATGTTCTGGGAAGCACATTCAGTTCCTCCAGCCAGCAGCACACGCATGCACTGAGCATTAACTGACTTGATGAGTAACACAACGTATTAAATGAGGAAAATATGGAAACTCCAGGTTTCACAACTGTTTGCTATTAGTGGTTTTAATTAGAATAATTATACTAACTGAACATTCCTTTTTATATTCATTTTTCCTAGTCATTCAGAGAAAATAGACAGCAATATTAATTAGATCTAAAAGTCAAATTTATTGAGTTTTCGCTCTAGCTGTATTTCAATGGATTTTTGAATTCCACTAATAAGTTATTATTTATGCAAAGCCGTCTCATGCTTTGGGTATTATACACGCATACAAACAAATGGTTAAGTACATAAACGTATGAATATAAAAATAAACACAGTTTCTAAATCAAAGTAGAATATCCATACAAAGCAAATAATTATCAAAATAAAGTATCAGCTGCCCCTTTGGTGTTGAATTATTTTTTCTCTTCAAGACACTGGCCATAAGGAAGTTAGTTTGGCTTTTTCAGTGCAAATATTTAGTGTTTCTCCAATATCCATCTGGGCATTCAGCTCCATTCAAAGCTGGCTTAGCACTTCAAGTGCTCTCCTCCTCCAGATCTTAGCCAGTTATTTCAGGTCCATGACCATGACTTCCTATAAAAGTGTTAGCAAATATTTGCAATTGATTCATCAGATACTAAAAGTATCTTTATGCAGATTAATGACTTCAATTTCAGTATTTTAACGGTTCTATCGGAAAAAAGAGGTTATTTTAACATCACAATCTATTTTAAGCTATACTTGTAAAATAGAAATGAAAGCTGAAGTTATTTATAATAGATGTATATTTATACCCTCTATGTGTATTTATACTATGTTAACTACCTAAATATAATCACATCGTGGTGTGTTCACTTACAAAACCCCAGAAAAGATCCGGATCAGATCTTTTACAGGCTGATGTTGCAAGAAAAGCTGTGGCAGGTCCAGAATCTTCCTCAGATCAATGACGTTCATAGAAGGTTGTTGAGCTTCTGCCTTTCAGATTAAAAGACTCACATCTTGCACTGTCCTAAGAGTACACTATTTCTTTTAAAAATATTCTAACAATATTCACAAATAATGCTTTTAAAATATGAAAGACTATTTAATTTCAATCAGCACAGAACGGGGCTTCCTATCAGTATTGTCACAGTCTCAATGGAGTCAGCCAGTGAAGCACTTACAGACTGACATTTATTTATTTTATTTTTATCTAGTGCTCTATTAGTACATTTCACATTGGAAAGTTACAAACCAGTTCGCTATTTTTATGGATTTTCATCCTCCTTGATAATAAATCAAGATGTTTCAGTGGTACCTCCTGCACCCACACCCTGTGTTTTATGGGACAGCTGTGGGGGAGGGAACAGTGACCTCTGAGTGATGAATTTTCTGTAGCTCAGAGGATCCTTTTTAGTGCCCCCGAGCAGAGCAGTGACCATTCGTGTCCCACTCCTTGCTCCCCACACAAGAGTGACCACAAAGCTCAGTGACTCATTGTGTCACTGCTGCTCTCCCCTCCCTCTGCAAGCCAGACCCTCTGAGTAACAGCTCTGCCAAGTGGGACCAAGAGAAGGAGTAAGAGATGCTGTTCCCATTGTTCAGGAGGATGAGTCACTGCACATCTGGGAACTGGGGGAATCAAGAAACACAAACAGAAGGTCTCAAATGAGCCCACAATGCAGTATCCCTATTGGATTATTATTTTTTTTGAATTGTTATTCTTTTAAACTGGCCTATCTGCTGTATAAAGTTTGGTGAAGCCAGAGAAAATAGTACAATTTGTTTAAAAACTGACTGGTGGAGGAGAAAGGGAGGAAAGTTGAAATGTAAACATATACTCCTGCTTCCTGAAATAGTCCTCTAAAATTCTTTTTATATGCCAGATTATTTTGACCACAGCATTCTCAAGGGGCAAAAGCCATGAAATAAAGGAATTTTTAATCTACATACCTCATACTTTGTGAATGCCACCTTAACATGAGCTCCAAATAAGTCTCCATGAAAACAATTGATTGAATTCAACATCCCTGTCCCTTCAGGCTACGTTCAGAGCACATAGGAAATCTCCACACAGAAATATTATAACTAATCTGGCATTGCTTTCCTTGCCATTGATAGCCTCATTTTGGGCAGAGTTCCCAAGCAGTATTTATTGCATGAAAATAAATACACAGCAATCATATGCAGATTACTTTAAAATACCCCCAGAAACTCAGCAGACATGCTCTGGAAGGCCAGAATTTATCAACCTGTCACTGTAACCCTCAGTTATTCAGAGTGAGCCTTGGTCAGATCATAAAGGACGGTGAAACATCCCATTGTCCAGTTCCCTAAAATCCTGGCTCACTTCAAACTTTTCCTGCTGAAAAGCAGTTCCTCTAAATTCTGCTCTGAACTAAAGGACTTGAAAGGGGACCCTCTGTTCCAAACTGGCTCTTTTCCTTTCCTTGTCCCAAGGCCTTTTTGACATAATATTAATTTAGCCCTTCCTGATCATTCTGTCTCTGGCTGCTAAATTTAGAGTGCACAATTTAAGGTAGACCTGTCAGTCTTAGCTTGTTTCAGATGATGGATTAAAGCACAGAGGAAGGAAATGTTGTACTTCAAGGGAGCATCAATACAGATCTAACAGAAACACAGAATACAAATCCAACAGAATTCCCACACTGCAGTGACACACTCAGAGAAACAGAAACTGCAAATAACTGCTACAAACACTCAGAGAAACTGCAAATAACTGCTACCAACTGCAGCTGAATCTGCAAGGTGAGAGAACACTGATCCAGATAAAACATCGGTGTTGGTCACCCATCTCTGCTCAGGAGCTGTAAAACATTCAGCAGCAGGGCTGGGAAACACAGAAGAAATCCAGGAGACCCTAGAAAGACATTTGGGAATCTCCCAGCTCTGAGATCTTGGTTACATAAATGGGATGGACTTAAAGCATTGACACAATTTCACCCAAAGCTGGCCTTTATTTAAGGAACCATTCCATGAGGGCTGCTTGAGACACGTACAGACAAAAAGCCTTGCAAGCAAAATCTTTGTTTGCAAACCTGAGACCTCCTCTTTTCCAAGGTTCCTGGGATGTCAATCACCTCTTGACTAAGGGGTCTGAATGTCACCACTTCAGATGTTTTATAAAAGCAAGAGGCCCAAGGGAACAGCAAGATTACAAAATAACCAGGGGACCAGCACTGGGGAATGTTCGGGAGTTAGATCAGGCAAATTGAAATTAGAACCAAAACCTCACCATCAAAAAGTGATACAGAAAATGCTAAAATGCTTTCCTCAGTGAGAGGTACTGGACACAAGCAGCAGGCTGACACCCTGCCACCAAACACAAATCCTCTGGAAGTGAACAGGCTCAGGCTCTGCACCCTGCTTCTGTCCAAGGGCTAAAATTCTCCTGAGGGACAACTACAAACAAACAACTCCCCCTCCCGAGCCCGCAGGCTCCTTCAAGAGATTACTTCTAAATCTGCACTTCTATTCAGCCTCACTGCTAACAGGGCATGGATTTACTGCAGCCAGAAATGTATTCTCTCCTCTCTGACAGCTGATGAATTCAGTGTTATTTTCCAAGGAGGTGAGCAAGTCTGTGCTTGTTAAGAATTCCCCCAGAGGATGCTGAAGTAACCTGAATTGCCCTGAAATGCTGATGCCCACTGGACACTGCAATTCTGTTCTACAGATTTTCTACATCCTGTCTGGGCATCGAAATTTATTGACACAGGACAAGCATTAATTTTTCATTCAATCACCAGCTCCAATGCAGAGACCAACCACTTCTCCTTCTTTAAGCTGTACAGAATTCCAGCTATCAAATCTCTGCAGTGTTATTTAACTTCCTCCTTAACAACAGCCTGAGCTCCTGGCTCCCATCCAGCAACTCCAGTGCTTATCCAAGTTGCTGCTATCTGGACCCTACAAACATACCAACTACAAAAAAAGTACCATATGGTTCCAAACTTCTAAAAATTACCTCTCCTTTCTCTTGCCTACTCACATACGGTAGGTATCAGATGTTAAGGTCTGAAAAATTTTAAAAAATTGTTATTTGTCAGCTCAGTCCACATAGGCAATGGAAAAATTTGTTTGTACAGGTCAGGGTGGGTTTATATTAACTCATCCTACATGACACATGGCCTAACAGTGCTTTGCAGCATATGGGTAGTAATAGGTGATAAATATTTAATTCTCCAGAAAAACTTGAGCCTAATCAGAGCTTCCACATCAGTACTAAGACTTGTGGAATCCTGTGACTGAAATTCCAGCCTTGCAGCTAAGAAACACTCATACAGGAGCAGGGTTCTTGTGCTGAAGGGCAACTCTTAACATGTGTTAGCTTTTTCCAGCAATCAAATACAGCAATTCTTCCTCTCAAGTGCTGCAAGGGAAAACAAAGTTACATTTTTGCCTGAAATTCTAGGCATTTCTGCATCAACAGGATGTAGATGAGATAAATTACTTTTGGACTAGGTTAACAATTCTGTCCATTTGTCTCAAATATGCACACCAGCAGCAGTGCCTCCAGGAAGAAAGGAATTTTCTGTTAATAGACTAAGGCAGGCTCCATCCTACACTACAAGCTTCAAGAAACATTAACAAAAAACCCCTGTAATTGTGATTTTACTCATACTTACTGTGTTAATCACTGCTGTTTCTGCTTCACAGATTTGCAGTGGCTGGAAGAAAAACAGGTGCAAACAGCAGGGAAAACAGTACTGGCCACAAACAAAACACAAAGTGTAACACAAACACACTAAATGTTAGCTTTAAAAAAAAATAAATCTAGAAAAATCTTGACCAGACAGAACTACACATCAGCCACAGGGATTCAGGATGTCCTACCCTTCACTGAGCAGCAGCTAGCAAGAGTCAAGAGTGGATGCAAGGGGATATAGCCCAAATTCATGTGGAAGAATCACAGTCATGTTTAAATAACAAAAATAGTCCAACAACTGCATCCAACATCAGCAGCGAGCCCGGATCAGTCCTGGCACGAGTGGATGCCAGACCTACTCCTAAGCATCCCATGGAAGGATTCCTTCCTGTTTCCGTGCCAGCTGTCCAAGGGAATTCATTGTCTGCAAGTGCTGCCAGAGCCCTTTCATCTCCCACACCGGAGGTTCTCCGTGGAGCTCAGTGAGTGCACGCCAGGCTCAGCTTCTCATTCCAGGCACAGGCAGCTCAACACCCCAAAGGCAGCTGAAACACCACTGCTGCCACAGTCAGAACAAACTCCTGAGCTGTAGAAGGAGGGATGCATCCAAGATTCTGGCTCACCACCAGTAAATTATCCCATTTATTCTCAGTGGGCAGCTGCCATAGAAAAATGGGCATTTTTAACTAACAGGCAGAATTTAAAAGCAACTGGATGTTTTTACATCCCCTGGAATGATGCACAATCCCGTTATTCCGTGACCCCGGGCCTATGCTTTGTTCCCAGCAGGTCAAAATGCAAACCTGAAACTTGCTTTGTTTACAGGAGACATCTGCAGAGCTACAACAGACAGTGACAAAAAAAAAAAGAGTACCTTCTGAATTAATCTAGTCAGCAGTACTGACTATCTGATCAAGACTAAATCACAAGTTTACCAGCGAGTTTCCCTTTCAAATCTTATCAGATCAAGGGATGGGAAATAAATATCTTAGATCTTGTGGGCTGAAAAAGCAGCTAACACCAGCCATGAGAGAATGTTGAGCTTGGACTTTTCCATGGCAGGTGGCCAGCTGGAAAGCTCAGCAACTTGGATGCACTTACAAGAGGCATAACCTTGAGTATCTTGCAGAACGATGCTTCCTGCTCCACTTACACACCAAAGATTTGCTGCAGTGTCCTCATGCTCCACTTTCTGGGGCAATATCAACTCAGATATGTCATGCTGAAATTTGTCTGTTGTTAAATGGTGACTGTAACGATTGCAAAGTGTCATTCGTCCTTCGTATTTCTTTAAAATTTTGTTCTAAATAAGATTTTCTCACTTTGTCTGTATGTATACAACTGAGACGTTTTGGACTAAAATGATGGTCTTGCAAAACTCAGAAAGCTGCTCAGTATCTGAAAGTAAGGTTTTAGGTAAAACTCAGCTGCAGCCTAAGTCTTAGCTGCACTCAGGTGTGCTATTTAACAGTTTAATTCCTATAAAACCAAGAGTGCAGAAAGAAATATAATTCCACCTTGCTTACATTACTCTGAAGTTGTGCCCCATGCCCATTACCTCAGTGCTTGGCAGGCTCAACCACAGAGAACACAAAGCTTCAAGTCTGAGGGACTCCTCAAGGCAGCTCCACCTCTGACTCTCAAAAATCATTTGCCCCAGAAACAAAAACCTCCTTTTTCAATAGAAGTTTGGTATTTGTTAATTCTAAGAGACAGAATTGACCAGCTCTGAACTCTGAGGTGCAGTTTGTGCCTGTTGTTACCCTGCCTGCCCTCCCAGTGCCTTTCCAATCAGTGAAACTCTCATCCTGCTCTCTGCCCTCAGAAGCTCCTCAGCACCTTGTGTCCCCCACTCACATCATGACTTGTATCTACGAAGTCTGACCTTCACACACACCTGTAAATCCCCCAGACCAAGCTGTCTCATGGCACATGCCAAGAACACTTATTTCATTAGTTCTCAGCTGTATTTTGGGTCTGTGAGAGGGTTTCACTCAAGCACTGACTGCCCTCTCCACAACCTCTCTTCTGCTCCAGTGCCACTGACAGTGTTGGGTCCAGCAGATGAATGAACCTCCAAGGACCTTTGGTGACCTGAAATAAACTTCACTTTCCATTTACAATCAAGTCAAATTTCCTCTGTGATCATATTTATAGGCATTATCTTGCAAGGTCTATTATCTATTCACATCAAAACATATCAGCTATTCTAAGAATTCTCTCCCTTTCTGATGCCTGTTTTGGCATGAGGAGGAGGAATTCTCCAAATCTGCACTTAAACCTTCACCCTATTGATACTTCAGTATGAAGATTTCATGCAACCTAAACTACTCAATTTAATTTCAGAATTTGTTCTCTTTCAGGTCTGAAAACAAATCTAAAGATGAAATCTGTGAATAGGTGACAGCTTCTATCCTGAAGGCCTCAGCTACACATACAAATTAATCAAGCCACAGTGGAAAATGAAGTGAGTTTAACAAACTTTTCCAAGCTGTTGAGCAGACTAGGCTATAAAAAAAATCCTAATTAAAGCCTCGGTCACATCCTACTGAACTGGAGAGAGGGCAGCAGTCCAGCCACGTGGATGGCCAGCTGAACTCCCTGCAACCAGGAATGCATGTGCTGGGCTGGAGGAAAGAAGACAGAAAAAGAGGATCTAGTAGGTGGCTCTTTTATCTCCTGCTCACATCTAACACTATTACTGATTCACTGCCTTGAATCCAGAGGTGGAATTAAATGGGAAAGAGTTCCATCAATAAACCAGTGCTTTTTCAGTTTGAGATTCTATTGAGTTTTCCAAAGTAGAATTAAGCAAGTATCAAGGAAAGCAAGTCACATTAAGAGCTTTGGGGGCGGGGCGGAGAGCAGACCTTCTAAGGACAAACAGCAACAGTTTGTTCAGGAGGAAAGCCAAGTGAAGCACAAGTCTGCCACAGTCTGACTGCAGGAATCTGTGTTGTATACAGAGGAGACATTCGAAAGGTGTCAATAAATTACTTCTCAGAGCAACATGTTTTCCACTTTCTCAAACAGAAAATCTTGCATGATGTTTCCAAGAAGTTTTCCTGCCCTCCCCCAAATCCTAAGTCAATAATAGAGGGAAACAGGTTTACTCCTCCGAGTTGCTTTAGGGGTAGCTGCAAATACTGAGAAGGTGGGACCACGCTGCCTTCTGCCTTTGTGACAGAAGCTTTTCCAGCAGTGCAGCTGAGAAATGAGAAGAGAAACACTGAGCTAACCTTACCCTTCTCCTTTGGGAAGGGCACTCAACAGCTCTGCTCCCTCCACTAGTGCTTGCTTATCAGCAGGTTGGTTTGTGGCACTTTGGAGTACTGAGATATTTCCTGGAACAGCATCACATTCAGATGCATCTTAAGTCCTCTGATCTATGAAACCTCCCCTGCTGCACAGCTACCACTGCACGTAAACCCAGAAGTCAAAAGTCAAACACTGTTTCTTCCCTTCCTCTGCTCACCTCCTCCTCCTCCTCCACACTCAATAGCTGTGAAACAGAGCCTGGATTTGCACAGTCTGTGAACACTTCAGCTACTCCAACAACTTGGAACACAAACACTGCAAAAACTACTATATGTGATACAGGCATCTTATTTTGGCATCAGGAAAGGAACCACTGCTTGGGAGAAGGGTCAGTGAGACAAAGACAGTCATCACTGCTTGGCAAACAGCAGGTTAGGGCAATTGGTGCCCACTTGTGATGCTCATTGCTTGCCCCTTCCCCAGCAGCACAGGGTGTCACCCCCTCAGCTGTGCTCAGTCACTCCCAGGCTGCATCTGCCCCTCCCCTTCCAAAAAACCCACCCAACATAAGCAAGACCACAATGCAAAGCAGAACTCCCCAAACCACCATTTCCTACTGCTCACCAGGATTACCCTGTCCAGAGCTACAGCCCAAGGCAAGCTGAACCCAAGAGTGGTTTGGATTCAGTGAAACTCTCCTGGTTTTAAGGCAAACCAGGCTTGTTTGGGAGACAGCAGGAGCAGAAGAAACAGAAGAAAAGTGGGTTAAAGGCATTACAATCACTTTGAGAAGTCATTGCAAAAAGGTCAGGCTTTGGATAGGTAGCAAGGGTACAACACCACCACCTGAGCAGGTCACTGCTGCCTAACCATCCTACCTGCATTCTCCTTTTCAGCTTTCTGTCCCATCTTTTAAAGAACATGGGCTCACTAAATGTAATTCACTGTCATTGTGACAAGTAAAGAACAACTTCAAATACCTGCTAAGTATAAAAATACAGAAGATATGCCAGTAAGACTTTCTTGTAAAAACAGACCTAGTTTTTAATGTTTTGCTTATTTGTTCATCTGTTCGTGTTACTTGTTCTCAATCCTACATAGCTTACAATAAACTAGGATCCAGGAAAGCCTGAAAGCATTCATTACTCATTATCCTATTAAATTCAGTGGCCCCTTTGAAAAATCCAAGCCTTAACCTCTTACTGTTTTTTTCTCAAGGGAACCTTTTAGAACATTTTTAAAGGCACTGAAAACACCCTTGCTCGCTGTCCCAGTTGTAGGTGAAAAGCACAAAGTTTGGTACAAAAAAAGCTGAATGGGTACCAAAAGAAAGCTGAATCACTACAAAGAACACAGAAATGAGGTACAAAAGGCTGACTTGTAAAACTGGAACTTGCTGAAGTGCACTGTCAGCATTGCTGTTCTGAGCAGGGAGAGCCATGGCAGGGAGACAGGCTTAACAAAACCAGTCACCTCTTCTTGGGCAGTGCCTTGTTTTTTCCCCCAGTTTCCTGAAACCAACCACAGGGTCAGAAAACTGCTAAAACAGCACACAGCAAGTAGCAGGAGCTCTCTCTTTTCCTTCACTCAGCTAAGATCCTTGCTGGATGTTCAAGTACTGCACACAGCTTTCAGACACCAAAAACTTTGAACTCCTGTATCATGGGAACACAAATATAAAAGTCTCCTTTTCAATTGTATCTTTGAGACTGAATGGATGAAACCAGTTTGAGTGCAGCTCTTCCACAAGACACACTATTCTTTGTTTTTAGGCAGATAAACATTAACATATATGTCTCTGCATAATGAAGTATTTTTGCAGCAACTCAAATAAAAGTTGTCCTTGTGCTACCATGGCTTTAACCCACGCAGATGCTCATTATTGAATATGTGAGTTCTCTCCACATTTCAGTTCCCCAAATTTCAGAAGGAACTCTTCATTAAACTCCCTTTGCCATTCAAAGGGTGCTCCTTTAAATGTACACCCTTAAGTTCTTACTCAGATTTCTGGACTACATTGTCATTACTGGGAATCTCTAAGGTGATAATAGTTGCCAATTTTGAAGTCTCCTGAATGATTGAGGTCCATTAGAAATGTTCTGAGCATGAAATTAAACAGCATAATCAAAGCTAAAGGCTGCTCCCTGGGCTGGATTTGTCTCTGCCCAGACCTTTCCTGCACACTAGAGAGGGATAAAGAGATTACTCCAGTGGTTTGTAGCTGCAGTTGGGTACTGGCTCAGACAGCCTGAACTGAGAGTTTCCTTCCTTGTTTCTCACAGCATGTGCCAGCATTTCTTGATGGGAATGCAAAGATTAATTACAGCTGTACTTGCTCTGAACAAATCCTCATATTCAATACAGTCCTGCAAGATTTAGAGTAGCACTAATTAGGGCTTAGGACAACAATTCTGCAAAGACAAACATACCGAGTATTTTTTCTAATTATTTTATGCATAATAAAATTAAAGCTTCTTTAGAGAACCAAGGTGGCATTTATTCTCAAGAGTTGGGAGCCAAAAGGACTTTTCCAGCCCAAGAACATTAGATTTAGTGTGTCAGTGCTGTTGTTGAAGGTAAGACAGCAAACAATAACCACTTCCACACACACACAGAGGTAAGGGTGAGTAAAAAACCTTTTGGGACACCCAGATAGTTCTCTAAGGGCCTCAGTAACTAAGAGGTAAAAACAACAAAAAAAAGTTTGTACTTGGTAAAATATACATAAGGAAAAATAAACCTTTCAACCAGAAAAATGGCAATCATTAGGCAAGAGGCAAATGCTTGCAATGAATTTTCACCATGGGAGATGTAAATATGAAGTTGTTTCTCTCATTTTATCTTAACCACACCACAAATACAGTCAAGATTCATTGGCTTCCAAGGACCAATAGCAAAAAGCTCCTGTAGGAAGCCTTATATAGTACCAGATCTTTTAATCTGCCTTCAAGAATCTGTAAGTTAAAGGCAGGTCCAGATGAAATCTGAATTTCAGCCTTTTGATACCTATAGAGAGCAGAGCATTGATGAAGTGCATTAACTGCACATCTTACAGACTTTAGAGATGATTTTGCCTGAAGTTTTTGATCTTTAAATAATGTAAAAATTTAAAAAAAAATTGTTGAGTGTTGGGAATTCCCTATACAGAATAGCAGGCCAGCCAGTAGCACAGCTCTTTTTATTCAGATCCATCTCAGCTCCCATATGGTAGGCATATCAATTTCTTGTTATTCACTTATTTATTATGTATGATCTGCTCATTACTTTCCAACTTATCCCCCCAATTCCATGCAGGCTACATTTCACCCAGCTGTTGCACTTTGTCATAACCTGAGGTCAGGAGAAATCCATGGCAAGAACCCTTCTATTTTTCCACAGAGCATTTAGCACTCAGTGCTTGGTAGGTAGGTACAGTCACAAACTGCTGTTCTCCAAGACTTTTCCACTTGCACTGTTTTAAAGAAGTCATAATTCATGACCTTTCTGGTTCTTCTTATTTCTCTCCAATAGCAGAAAGTATTTAAGAATGCCTAATAACTGTTTTACCCATCACAGCTCTCTTAGGTTGGTCCTGCCTCAGAGAACAGCTCTTGTCACTTGAGAAAAGATTTTGCAAGAGCAGATTTTGCAAGAATTCAAAATGATTTGCAGTGATTCCCTAAATGGTTGCGAATCCAGCCTACTTTAAATGCAAATTCTTCTCACCTCTTGTTCAATGGCACTTAAAGCAAAGCTGAGAGCACCAAGTGCAGCATTCCTTGCTGTGGGTGACAGCCAACATCTCCAACTCTGCCTCCTGCTCCAGCTCACTCCTCAGGCTGAATCCTTGACTGTCAAGACAAACTGGCACAGCCAAACCCCACACAGCTCCAGGAGCTCTCTGGTGGCAGCAGGCCCATTAACATATCTCATTTAAACATTTATTTTTAGAATATGGCAAATATAAGACTGAGGATTGAACTTCTGCAGATGCAAAATGCCAAACTCTACAGCCTTAGCCAGCACCCACAGAATTTTGTGTGAAGGTTTCCAGCTGCATTTAGCTTTGCTATCTCTCAATTCTTAATAAAACCTGAACTACAGCTCACTAACTTTCACCTCCTTTAACAAAATGCCACTTCTGTTGGAAGGTTCTTACTTGAGACTTTGCTCTGAAAAAAAATTTTCCTATTTGGTCATAGAGACAGGATTAGAAGCCAGGGACTCCAGCTGCTAATCCTTCCTGCTGCAGAGCAGCCACCACGCTCTGCAGCATTACACTTAAACAAGCAATTAACTTCTCCTGCTGGACAAAGCTGAGTCAGACTCCATAACTTGAGCATAAACTTTGGAGGTCTTGGGATTGGAAACAGAACCAGAACTAAAAACTTAAATCTGGATCTCTGGCACTTAACTGCCAAACCTTGCTCAGATATTTAGCTAAGAAGCATCTTCATAACTCTCCCTTCCATATGAGTTCAGAGCAAATCAGTGATCTTTTGGTAAAGTCTGCAAGTCAGTGATCTTTTGGGTGAATATGACATTTTGTGTCAGATAATGCCAGTCTTTCAGAATTCTAACATAAAACTAGATTATAACTGACTCCTATTGTGTTATATATATAAAATACAGCATTATCATTCCTTGCATATACTAGCTATGACTCAGACAAGCCAATTTACCATTCACAGCTTCACAATTATCTTCAAAAAGAAAGAAATAACATAATAATGTTAGATACAGACGTACTTGACTTCCAGCACTAATAGTGTGCAAATACAAAAAATTAAGGCTCAGCAACAGCAAACATGAGCTTCTGCTTTGTAGCTCTACTGTCAATCCCTTGTTTTGTAAAAAATTTTGTGGGTTAGAGTGGTATGTCCCATCCAGATCTAGAAAAGAAAACAAAAAAACCACGTAACTTCCCAGAAATAATTTAGTTTCACAGGAGTTCTGCAAGCTAGGAAATACCCATGCAGAGCTCAAAAGTAATTTGGCAGAGTTGCTGCCTAGTCCCAATTACATGCATTAAATGGTAACAAGATTTCCCAGGCTGGCACTTTGAACAGTGAGGTTATTGCCTTTGTACATCTCACCAGCATTGGTCAAGCCTCAATGGATTTCACTGCTGAAATATGAGAGTTTCACAGCTCTGGGAAGAAAAAAAAAAATTATCCTTGCAGAACAGGCAACATTGAGAGTCTCTTGTGTAAGCTCATATTCAAACAGTAGTTTGCAGAGAGAAGAGCTCATTTTTGTGTTACAGCCAATTGTATAAGCTGGGCTGGATTTGACACTCGGTATTTCCTCAAGTGCAAAGTGTTTTACAGCCATGCCAGGCACAAGTATCCCTGCATTTCAGGGCTCTGCCATATGTGCTGAATGAGCAAATTGCCTAGAAACATGCTTTTAGGGCTGGCTCTACACTGCCATGGCATCTTAGAGAGAAATAGGTAGAAATTTTGTACTTCAGGATTCAGGAAATCTCTGTTAAAGTGCACTGAAGAACTCTGACAAAATACAGCCCATTGCTGTTGATTTCATTGAATATGTCATATCAAAAGTCATCTACTTCTCACATTAAGTCAGTTTTCTGCTGCCCCATCTCTCAATTCACTTGGCTTCAACCAAATGCTGCCACAAAACCTCCCAGTGCCTCAGGGGCCAATGTACAGCCTAACTCCTGATTACCTCACTGCTGTACTGAGCATTTCTGTACAAAAATAAAGACATTTAAAAGCCACAGTTTGTCTACTCTGAACCAAGAATTAGTGTGAGTAACTGGTGCCTCCCCTGCACACTGGCCAGGACACACAGCTGACTGCCTGTGAGGCTGTGAAGCCATCAGCTCCTTGCATGGGGAGAATGCAGCAACAAAGCTCTCCTACCCTAAGGAGCAGGCTGTTCCCTCTGCAGAGTTCCAGCACACTGCCTGTCCTGGCAGGCAGAACTTAAACAATTCCAGGGTCTGATTAAAGCAAAACCAACAAACCTCATAGTTAATTCTCAGGGGAGTGACCCATGTGCTATTGTAAATATCCCCCAATTCCCCCGCACCTCTCACCCAGAGAATGGTGAATGAATATAAAAGAAAGGGTCTTTAAAACATTTTCCAGAGTATTCCCACATCCAAGGCTTCAGAGGCTCTCAGTATTTGAAGTATTAATGGAAGCGTTCCATACAATTCCCTGTGCACACATCTAAAAATAGCTATGGACACAGTACTAAGGTTTTTGTCTATATTTGCAAGAGTCTTACTTCCCTCACAGGAACCACAACTTCCCATTAATGCTGACATTTATTTTTTCTTTCAAAAAGAGCTATTAAAACACCAGAAAGTCTTTTAACAGTGCAGCAAACATCAATAATAATATTAATACATCAATAACAACAATTTCAATTGATATTCTGGTGATGGATCATGAACATATTCTCTATATCAACAATGTCAATTTTGCTCTAAGAACTGATAAAGCCACATGACGGCCTTGGCAGATCTTCTCATCACTATCCATCTGTTCTGCCTGTGACAAAAATACAATTTTTTTTCCCTGACAAGCCCCATTTGTCCAATCTTTACCCACAATAACATCAAGTATGCCAAGCTGCAAGAAGTCAAAAAAGTTTCTAACCTTGTGTCAGACTTTTTGTTCTGGACACATTAAAGAAGAAGTGAATGACTTCTCACAGTAGAATCCTGAGAGGATGGAAAAAACCAAAAAAACCCCCAAACCACAAAACAGAAACCACATGACCAAAGCAATTCCTATCTTGGCCTTGGTCTCCATGGTTTATAGCATAAAAGGAAATGTCATTTATGGGTGAAAAAGAGCCTGCAGATACATACACTCAAACTCCCAAATACTCCCAAGCACCTGTGATTAAGCTCAAACTGAAGAAGCTCCCACCCTTGCAGTTATTCCTGCTGGAAATCCCAATTCCCCTTTCTCCGGGATCCATTCCCAGTGGGATTTGTCTCCCCCTGTTGGCACAGGGGGATCTGCATCCCCTTGACCAAACTACCACGGGCACCCTCCAAGGAACAAATGTTCCAGGATATTTGGAGACTTGTGCCCAATGTTATTCCTTTCTAACACACAGACAGAAAACGGGGTGGGAAGATAATGAGGGTAGGGGAGAAGGGAGAAGAATCCCATTCTGATTACAAAGGAATTCCTATTCCAGTAGTTAAAAAACGAGGACAGACGTGACAATGGAAGCAAACATACAATGAAGCTTTTGTCCCCAAACTACTTTGGCTCCCATACAAGAAACAGAGGAACTTGGGTCGGTGGGGACTGGCTGGGGCAGGGGAAGAGCGAGAGGCTGATGGTTGAGAAAAGAAAGCAAAATTGGTTCGTCTGCTTTAAGAAAGGCTGGGAAGACAAAAGCAAAAAAAAAAGCAGCCTGTTATTGTAGAATCCACCCACTCACTTCTGAAATGCTCAAAGATCCAGACAGGGATTTACAACCAGCACTTGTAGGCACTGAGGATGAAGCAGAAAACACTGAAATGCCCAGAGGCAGCTTCTGCGGTGCCAGAGAAGCAGCTTTGAGATTGCACAGGGTTATGGTCAGAGCCGTGTTCTTTCAACAAGTTTGTTACTGCTGAGTCAGCCACTGAGCCGGGCATTGCAGACCAGAGGAAGGCACCTGCACACTGCAATTTTCAGCTCTAGTCAACCAACCAATGTGTTTTACTTTTTAACAGTCACACAACTTCCTGGAGAAACAGAGCCTTCAAGAGCAGACCAATAATCCTACAGCTCTGAAGCCAAAATAACAACAATGATTAAAAAAAAAAGTTGGTGTTGACTGCAGGATGAGGGTGAAGAAAATGCCAGCATTGAGTGGGTTTTTTTCACAGTATCAAGGCACATTCAGAAAGATCACGGTAACGTAAAGCTGCAAAATTTTGGTGATGATTTAAGAACTATTTTAAAGATAATAAATTCAGTTTAAACCAAGCATATTCCATTTAATAGCTCGCTTATACTAGGGAAGAAAGAGAGTGCTGATGCAGAGGTTTTCTTTAGCCTGAGTTAAAATCAGTTCAGAAAAGATTTATTTTCTCAGAGTCCACTATATCTGGCTTCTATTTATTTACACAAGTCTATATCCAGCAAGGGTTTAAACTAAATGAAGGTATGGGTTTATACATATCATATGCAATTACAGATTAGGCATCTCCTTAAACCACCTCTTTCTTTAAAACCTTATGTAGTGTTAATTTTTTTTAAAGAATTGTATAGTTGCTTATTCCTGTATATTCAGGGAGTCAGACTTCTGCTGAACTTAGAAGCAAGATATGAAAACTTGTTCCAAGTATTGAGGTGTTAATAATTTGTTTAATCCAGAAGTAGCATTTGTTTCCTTGCAACCAATGCACTACATTAAAACTTTTATGCAGCCAAGTGCTTTTTTTTAGTGACAAATGAGACACTTTCTAATCCCCTGCTGATGCAGCCTGCACAATAAAACACCAGCAGCCAGATTTTCATGTTGTCAGTGCCACAGGGGCAGGACTGGGATGGAGTTAAGAGTTTTTGTGACACAAGTGGCTGCAGTATTGACAGGGTAACAGCCCTGATGTCTCTCCAGTTCCAGGTACCCCAGTAACATTACACAGCTTATACCAAGGGCACCCAAAAGGATGCACCACGCAATTGCAGCACGATTTTGAACATGACAGCATATCAAATGATCACTTGCATGCCTCTCTGCTTTGTTTCTGTGGGCTTTTTTATTTTTTTGGTATTTCCTGTTTAATCCTCTAAGCCAGGGAATGCAGAGGTAGGCCTACTACTTTTGGAACATTGTTTATTCAACAAATGGGACTTTTTTCCCCCCGGTTTGATACTACTTTATTGCTAACCAGAACAGGAATGAACCTCCCACATGATCCCCATCTGAATTTCCCTCTACAAACAAAATCTGTGCTTGACCAGAGCATTTCCCAGGGAAAAAAACAAACAGTCTTAACAGGCTGCTGATGCAACTATTGCTTACTATACTGGATTCTCTTAGCAGTTGTTTCATGGCAAATTCAATTCAAGTGGCACGGACCATCTTTTTATTCCATATTTGAACAGTGCTTAGAACAGCCAAGCCTGTGTCTACAGATGCTAGGAATAATAGAACAATTAATCCATCCTCTCTCCCCCTGCACATCCTTCCCCCCACCCCCAGTGCTGTAACATGGAAATTGTTTCATTTTTAGCCTGAGGAAGTGAGGTTTATCCAATCATCCTGTGACAGCTTTACTTCGCCATTTCATTTATTCTTTACCTATTTGGCAGTCTCATGATACTTCAGAGACAGATTTCAAAGATATGCAACAAGACTCAAACAGGCACCTTATTAGTGGAGACAGATGAGTACCTAAGGGCTGCAGCTTGAGTTTAACTACAGTACCAGACACTGGAGAACCCACACAGAGAAGCAGCACGAGGAACAATCAGAATTTCACTGTTCAATTTCTCTGGTTCTCCTTCAGCTTCTTTTGTAAAAGAATCTAAAGGAGACTATACCAAGTCATGTTTCTGTCCTTTAACCCCTCTAATAACACAGCAATTGTGGTACCAGGTTGTCTGGATCAGTACCTTGTTCCACAGAACAGAGAAGAAAAAGAGAAGGAACAAAAAATCCTCTCCATCTTGGGCATAGAAGAAAAGGGAATGGATTATGAACAGCTGTCAGAAACATATCCCATACCAGAAGTGCAGCTATTTTGGCACAAGAGCATGCAGACCTAACAAGAAAGCAGGGAAGAGAGCACATTTTTACGCTCACTGTCATCTTTCAGTTGCTTATCCAAGTTTCACTTGCAGACGTCAGGATGAAAAGAAACAGTCAGAGCAGCAGCCGGAATGGGTGTTGCATTCACTTCAAAAGAGCTGCATGCAGGAAGAGTTTGCCAGTATCAATATAGTGCAAGCTGGCAGGACTGGAAAGTTACAAATTAAGTGTGCCTTCATCAGTGACCTACTATGAACAGACCTACTGAGCTGCTAAAATATTTTTAGTTCAACCAATTCCTGCCTTTTTTGGTTCCTCTTGCTCTTCCAGTTTATCCAGTCATGTGCACTTTTCCACTCCCTCTTACTGCCATGTAGTTTTTCAAGTTTGGCTCCAATTACCACTTGTTTCTGCTGCTGAAGTGCTTGGATTTACAGCACTCCTACAAACAGCTAACAGGGTGGCTCCATCTTGCACGTAGCAAGCTGTCTTTCAGCTGAGGAGAGATTTATACAGCAGCACTTTTCCACTCCCACGTGGAGACGGGGCAGTACTCACCAGCTGATACTCGCTCCGGCGGCTGAAGGCTTCCTTGATTCCTGAATCCCTCCAGAGTGCTCCCAGGGCAGGGACGTAGAGCTGGAAGGTGGCAGGCTCGATGGGCATCCCAGCTTTGTTCTCAAAGGCCATCAGAAACATTCCGTGCTTCTCGTTCTCCGTGTACTGCCAAGGGATCCCCAGTTTGTCCCGTGCATCAACCAGAACCCTGCAGCCCTAAAGGATGATTCAGATAAGAAAGTCAGTGATAAAAAGATTGAAATGTAAAAAGAACTTGAAGGTACTTGAAGATTATTTTTTTGACACTGTTCTGGCGAGACTGAATTCAGGAGAGAATCATAAACATTGTTTATTGCAACATCTCCAACAGAAATAAGATAGAGCCTGCTTCTGTAAGCAATTTAGCCACAAAATATTTCCCCAGGTGGAGAAAGTATTAGTGGCAACAGCTAATGGCAACAAGCAGTGCTACCAACAGATAATGAAAGTAAACATCAGTGAGAGTATGAAATGTGTCTGGGAATTAAGAAAAGTGTCTGGGAACTAATGTGTGATCATCATAGCTGTACTTTGAAAAGTAACACCATGCCTGAAACCATATTCTTCCATCTTTTTCTTTGCATTTGGGTTTCTGACACCAAAAAGGACATCCCAGCTTTCTCAAGCATTAGGGAGATGAGAAGAGCATTACAGGACTGAAGACATTGCATAGATTCCAAGCTACCAGGCTCATGAAAGCAGATCCAGTTTTCCCTCAGAATCAGCTTACTTTTTGAACTTGCCACACATTTGCTAAGCAGTGTGTGACAGGTAAGTTTTGCTACTCTAATACTGGAAAAAAATCTGGAAGCAAACTGATCTGGTTCTCAAATTCAGTTCAGGATTACTGAGCTGGTTCTTTTCACATTTTGCAGTTTTTACAGAAACCTAATTTCATATTCATGGCAACAAGCCAAACACATGAGGTTAAAGAAATTTGAAACTTCAGTCTTGACTCTAATTTCACCTGCAGTAAATAGCTTCCAATGGCCAATATTTATTTCTCAACCATGAGCCCCATTTTAGTAATGGATAGATCTGCTAATGGTGACTCAGCATCTCAAGTAAAATCAAATTCACAAATCTGTGGGTTATACTGGATTACTTTTCTCATTCTGTTGATATTTGGTTCTAGAGATATAAAAATAAATAAAATAAATAAATCTCCAAAAGTGAAGTTCTGTTTCCACAGCTACTCACATAAGCTTCCACATTACTGAACTCATCTCATTTTTTGCATACTTGAAGCCATCAAGACTGCATGTATGTTTTATTAACACTTGAACCTTTCTGCTCTCCAGTCCTTTAGCAGCACCACACAACAACAACAGTAACTTCCCAACAGCAATCAAGATTAGAGAGGGAAGTGAGAAGCAACTTAGTGGAGTGTCACAGAATAGGAACTCAAAGCAAAGTGTCGTGGTTGTCACTATCTAACAGTGCTCCTGAAGAGCAGCTTCCCCAAAATGTAAATATTTATGATTCTCTACTGATTGTTACTTCTTCTCATAAAGTAGAGAATGTATCTCTACAATACCATGAAAAGACTAAAATCAAATATATTTACCAACTGCTGCTTTAAATTCCAGACATAACTGTTTAGTAACCCTGTCATACTGACCAAAAGCCAACTCTCATTCCTAGTTGCAAAGTTTATCCCTTTATTAACAGAAGTCTTTCAATGGTTATTTGAAAGGCACTAACAAACAGAAGCATGAAAAACCCACTTATAAGGCTCTGAATTGCAGATGCCTCCATGAGATCTCACATCTTCAGACACTTTTGCAAACCATCCCCATCTTGGCTGCAACTGAAGGGCAGAGTCAGCTCCCCACTATGCCCAGTGAAGAACTTGGGAGATTTTTCCAGAGGATTGTGGTGACTGAGACCAGCAGGACTTGGTTATTTTGAGGTGTTTCATGCCAGGTTTGTCTCTGCTCAGTGAGAAGTGTTGTGTATGAAATGGTTAATCAGCAGTGTGTGTGGGACAGTGATCCCATCTCCCCATGGGCCACCACCTCCCCTGGCTGCCCTGGGCCCTGCACAGAGCTCCCAGCCCACGCAGCTCTGATCTTTCTCCTGCCTGGGCCCTGCAGGATCTCCCCTGGCTGCTCAGCTCCAGCTCTGGGGCTGGTTTAACCCTTCTCCAGCTCACTTAAACTCAGCTCTGGGGCTGGTTTAACCCTTCTCCACCTCACAGCCACTGCAGAGCATCTCAAAGGAATGGTTGCAGGTCTGCACAATTCCTGCTTGGATAAAAGGGCACTGGGAGCTCAGTCCAAGTGCATTTCCCCACACTGTTGTCCTGACTTTCCCTGCTCCTACTGGAGACACAGAGGTTCTCAAGAGACTGTTTGTTGTTAGGGAAAGTTTCATTATTTGTGTGGACAAAGCCACAGCACAGTTTCAATCATGGGCGTAGAGACTGCTCCAGTCCCAGAATAGTCACTTATCTGCTGGCTGCTGCTCATTGGAAATGCAGGTTTGACCCTCCCTGAGGCAGGAGAGGGAACTAAACCTGGGTCACACAGACTCTGTGGGAGTGCATTAACCATTGTAAGGTCACCCATGGGGAGCATGTGGCATCAGCACCTTGCCCTGACTGTTCCAGACACAGAGATGTTGCCACCAAGTCACATGCAGAGCCTGATCTGGGACCAAGTGATTCAGTGGTAGGACACCAGCATCAGCACTGACAGACAGACACACACTGCATGAAGAAAATAAAATAGCACAAAGGCTAGCAGGAATGCTGTCCCATGCACACCCTCAGAAACAGCACCTCTCAAAACCTTTAGAGCACATCTGCTTCAAGATGTGTCTCTAAAACACATCAGGAATAAAAGCTTCACATAATGAGCAAAACAGTCAGTGTTTCTTCCTCCCAACTCTTCGCAGTTAGAAGTGTGACTCAGCAGAACCCCCAGTAAAGTGAACCTAAACTTAGTATTTCTCCATCTCCACAAAACAGTTCCATAAATGCTACAAACAGATGTCAGAAAGATGAGGAGAAACAGAGAAATCACTAAATTTAGATCCTATGTACTGCTGTTCTCGCATCTCAGACTTACTGGTAACCCTGTATTTTGCAACCTCACTGAGCATTTGATAATCCTTGCCTCATTAATCTGCAGGGCAAGTTACCATAGGAAAGGTTTCCTCTTACTGGAAATACAAGCAAGACACTTTTCCTACCCCTTTCCCGACAGTTTTTCTGATTTTCTGCTTCTATAGAAAATGTCAATTCACTCTTTCATTCATGAGGCTGAAAACCATCAATTACTATTCTGTTTTCAAATCTGGACTATGGAAAAAAATGAAGAAACAACTTTAGATGGGAAATAAACTTCTGAACACTTCAATTGATTTAAAGCTCTTGTACTGCAGTTAAAGCAGGACCCAGAATAGGCACAGATGGAAAGAATTAAAATTTACAGATAAGGATAGTGTCAGGCATTAGAAAATAGAAAACTAGCAGTATAGGGGAAGCACCAGCTAGGGAGGAAAAAATAGGAAATTCTGTTCCATTCCTTCCCTAATAATTTTTAATATATTCAAGTCACTGCATAAATCTCTGGCATGCACAAAACCTGAACAAAATCAGATAGTGATGAGATCTACCTCATGAATATCATATCTTATACAGAAGAAAACACAAAGTCTAGAAATCCATACATTTGAAAAAAAGACAACTAAGGCAGGCATAACACACAAGAAATCTAGAGAAATTACAAACCACTTGCAGAAAGGGAACAGACAAAGCCTATTTTTCTCCTTCCCTTTGCTAGACAAATATGAGTTATCAAACAGTTCAAACTCAAAACCTACACACCCCCGGGCAGCCAAATGCATTTACACAGGATGTTGGCCAAAAGCATAAATGGACTCCAAAAGCCATGCAGAAGAATAGATGGAAGCAAAGTCCAGAGAGGACTATTCGATTACATTCCAGATGCAAATCCTGGCTCAAGAAGTTTCCGAAACCAAAGGCTGCCAGTAACTGGAGGAGCACACCAAAGGCTCACACTGCCTTGTGCTCGTACCCGTTTTGGTTGTGGCTTGTTTTCTCATGTCACAGACAAAGGCTGAGCTCCTCAGCCTGACACAGCACAGCTGTTTGGAGCACGTTTGCTACTCACCAGCAGGAAGGTTTTATGAGCATTTGCACAAATGCTCATTACTAGGACCGGCTCTAATATGTTTTTTTCTTCTTTACTTTTGAAAGCATCCTAGCTTTCAAAAAAAAAAAAATCCAGATCGTCTTGTATTTTTAAGAAATAATTAAATGAATCTGTGGGAATTATTAGAAAGGTTATCATGAGCTAATGTCACTTGAAGCCAGAGATGTTTGCCAATACAAGACAAGAAGTGTTGCAGTATTTAAAGAGCAGCGTGATTTAAGCACATCTTACATCTGTAGTTACACTGCTACATAAAACATAACACTCACTTTTTAAATTATTCATATGCTCCAGTGCTTGAAGGATTCATTATCCTCACACCTTTCACCAGATGGACCAACTCAGAGGCCAAGTGAACACCTTCAGCTAAGCACAGAACATAAAATTGGCACAACAGGTTTGGGGAGCACTTGCCCACAGGCAAGGCCAGGTTCCTCCACGCACGCACCAGCAGTCAAGTGATCAAAAACCTGATGCAGTGTCTAGAGAGAACTTGCAAACCTGCTCAGAGTCTGTATACAAATAGAAGAGTCTCCTACAGTGCATTTCCCCAAAATAATTTTAGGGAAATACTACTGGGTATGAGATCACAGACAACAGAGTAACTGTTACACATTAAATACTACAGCAGCTACTTTCTACACTTTTACCATTAATACACTGTTTAACCTCACAGCAATGCCTGAAATCTCCAGTACCTACAGATCAGTTATGGACCTTACTGTCCTGAGAGAAGTGCTGAGCAGTCCCTGGGGGGACTCCAGGTCACAGCTAACAGGCACTGCTGTCCTCTCCTAGGGCTGCAAACCAACAGGAACACCACAGGCACACGGAGATTCAAACGTGTTTCCTACTGCGTGTTTTTCCTCACTGTTGTTGACAAGGAACTGGCAAAAGTCTGGGGATCTCATCTCACAGAGACCAATCTAAATCAGAGCTACTGCCAACAGGATTGCTCCCACCTCAGCCCAAAGATATTCCCTGGAGCCAAAGGAACAGTACAGGGTGATGCAGCCATAGGAACACAGGTCCAGCTGCACAATTTTTAAAAATAAAGTTGTCAGTGTTAGCAGATATAATCATATGCACTGCTTGTAAATTGCTGTCTGAACACTGCAGAGAAGGTGACCTACTACAAAGCAAGACAATCAGATTTTTACAGCACACTATCACAAAAGCATTAACAGAGTTTTCCTTTGATCTATGTCCTTGGAACATTACAGCCAAGCAGCAGTAGAGAACCCAATGTCATTCAGGATGTTTTCACATTATAGAACAGCCAAACAATGAGGTACCATCCAAAGGGGCATCTTTCCTGGCAGTGGAGTTCCACCCTCTTGTGTTTGATAGGTTTGTCATTTGCCTGAGCCAACAATCCAGTGAGCAAACATCACCAAAAACCTGGCCATTCATATAAAAATGATTTCCACTGGCTGTATTAGTTTGCTGTGAGGCGAGACACACACAAGGGTAGGGGTGGGAACAGCACCAGTTGGCCCAGTTAGACAAGAAGGCTCCCCAGTTCTGCATGTCCTTTCACCACTCACATATTCCAGTACCACCCAGGTGAGAGCAGGGTAAACAGCAACGGTGACCTACCTTCCAGCCCAGCATACAAATAAAAAAGGGGAACAAAGGGGAAGTGTCATTTACCTAGTCCACAGGAACACAAATATTAAAAAACATTTGGATTAGCCACCGAGTCTCTGGATTGGGAGCAGCAGTGATGTCTGCTTGTCTGGAAACTCTGAAAAGAGTCCTTGTCTCAGACTGAACCCAGCAAAATGACGATAAATGCAGCAGAAGGAAAACACTCCCTGCAAACTTGTAACTCAGCACAGGGTAGAGAGATGATGACCTCAGAGATGACGAGTGGTGTAGGACCTCACAAAAAGTTCCCAGTTAATGCTTTCAGATTTATGTTAGCAGCTTTCTCCTTGGCCTGAGCCCATCCCACCAGTATCAGGTCATGCTTTCAATACAAGAGATGCAGCATCTGCAGCTCCAAGTGCATCCCTGCCATGCTGCCCTCAAGGATTCAGTACCCAGCCCATGTGCAGACAGGGTTTTCAGAGCCAGGATGGGATCAGCTCCTGACCTTCACCAGGCTGAAAAATCCCAGGCAAGTGTGGAAACTCATTTGGAAACTCTACAGCCTTCAATTCCTTTCAGCTTTTCCTTGTTGGAATTTGCATTGAACTTACTGTTCAGACAATGTAAACTAGAGCTTGCTCCAAAGTTTTCCTGTAAACATTTTTAACAGGACAATTTTCTAATTTTTTTTGCCAATACTATTTCCAAGCTAATTATAAAACTGCACGTATAGTTAACCAAGTGAATATAATGTAAGCTCCCAAATTTAGTCACTCCAGTGACTAAACTTTTGTCTGGCAGACATCAAAGTATATGGCTGCAGTCTCCAGGGACTAAGTCATGTTCTGCAATACTAATGACTACATCACAAGAGCATTGTGAGCTCCACTTTGGAACAGCTATGAATATTTATCATTTACTACTGACCATTACTCCTCTTCCAGCATCTGCCATGGTGAAGAGAGATTGCTGTCTCCCAGCCCAACTGAGAGACATCCCAAATGCAAAGGGACCACCTGAGTTGATGGAATTTACACTTAGGACATAGAAAATACATCAACTAGAACTTAGTAAGAGATCCATTGATGAAATGAACCTAGAACAACAAGATCAACAAAACTCATCAGGGTTTTTAGTCTTTTCTACATAAACTAGTGAATATTATTTTTCCTAATAAAATTAGCTCAGAGCAAAGGTAATCAGAATTAAAAAACTGTTCTAGTACAAAACTTTAGCACTTCTATATTAAATTTAAAGGAAGAGATTCTAATTAACCACAGTTCCTATACTCTCCTTGACATTCCTCTGAAAAGAAGCTGTTCCAGCAGAAAGGAGATTGACACTATGCTGAGACCAACTACTCAAACAGCTGGATCCCAGCTCTGAAGCAACAGATGGAGTGTGACCATCATCACCTCCTAATGGGTTTCCAAACTCATCTGCATGTAAACCCAGGGAAGTGTGGAGTCAATTTAAAGAGTGACTGGGGTTTACCTGATGTATTCCCCCTGAGTTTGTAGGGCACTGGAAGAAATATGCTTACATTATAAATGAGTAAATGAGTGGTATCTTGGTCACTTGCAAGCAAACAAATTGAGGAATAATCTGTTTCCACATCCCCAGAGTTTGTATCTGTACCTGCCTGAAACTTGAAAGTTGCAAAAGAGATTTCTTGGTTTGTTTGTTGATGGCAGGAGGTACAACCAACTTACCTCAGCCACCATAAATACAATTTAGGTACATTCAAAGTACACCGAGTCCCAGCAACAGTCCAGGTTTAGTATTAATTGCAGAAGTCTAAAGTTCTTAAAGCTGCCTTCAGCACAAGCCACTTACTTTGCTTTACTGCCACTCATATTCCTGCTATCAAGGAGAAATGCTCTCAGGTATCCCCTCGTGTATTGCAGCTGCACTCAAAAGTCCCAAAGGACTGTTCCTCAAAGATTTTACATGTTCAGAATCTTTCCTTGTTTTTTCCCCACTCAGAGCTCACAAATGAAATTACACATAATTTCCTGTGTAGTCCTTCCCTCTGCAATTCCAGGTTTTTCAATTCCTTAGTCAATCATTATACTTCAGGCCACAAACAAAAGAAAACACTCATGGATGTACTGAAACCTTGAGCTGGTCTTTCCATTCTCAACAAGAAAAGTAACATTACCAAAAGAGCTCAACAGATTATACTTCAGGCTTTTAAAAGCTGAATTTTTCTCTCTTCAGATGGAAATCTCCCAAACAAGCTGGTGCAAGTACCACTCTGGCGCTTGTAGATTGCTGTAATTATTTTCTTATGCAACTAAACCGGGTTTTTTTAAGCAGCATGATATTCACATACTTGAAACAAAAAAACATTTAGACAAGGAACATCAGAGTTGTGACTCGTTGAGAGTCTGAGCTCTTTAACTTTTATCAAAGGAAGCAAATAGAGCAGTAAGGCCAACCCATCTGTTTTGGATGGAAGGTATCAAAAGATTCCTGTAGCTACAGTTGAAAAGCATCAAAATACTCTGTAATACCACCACACATTGCTTAGATTTGAAACTTAAGGTACATGAAAGTTTCCCAAGTTTCTCTGCATAGCCAGGAGTCACCTTAAAATTCAGGCCTCAGCAGCCAGACAGCCACTTTCCTTTTCCAGGTGGGTGTGCTGAAGTCCTGAAGCCTGTGTACTCATACCAGAACATTAACACTACTGCTTTTCACTTCAATCATCAAAAAGTTCCAAAAAGTTACTTTGAAACTTAGCCTCGATTAACAAGCAAAACCCGAGTTAACCGATGACTATTTACCTTAAACCAAAGCAAAACTCCTGTATTTGAATACCATCCCACAAATGCCAGAAAAAGCTAGCAAGGCCCTGAAGCATCACCTGTACTAAATGGAAAAGTAAATTCTGTATCATAGGTTTGTTTTGCTTCAGCATTTTGTTTCTGACTAGGGTTTCCCCAAAATGGGAGATGAGAACCAGAGGGAACAGGGCAAGCAAAGAACTCAGCATTAAGAGGATATCAGAAAAGCAAGAAGGTGAAAACTCAAAATAAAGTGGAAGCTGACACTAATGTCAATTCATACTTAGCACTGTTATTTTCGAAGAGGTTTCACATTGTGTTCTCTGAAGCAGTTTCTTCACTCTCCATAAGCTGTACAGTTGCCTAAACACTCCTGCAATAAGCATTTCAGAAATATCCAGCACTGTTAGGAGAGCAGGAATGTTCCTCCTTCAGAGAGAAGTTTAGTCATGGCTGGAAAATGAAAATTGACCATTTAATCCCAGAGATTTACACTGCATTTCCAACTCAGATCTCAGCGTTGCAGAAGCTTAGCAGGACCATTGTCTGAGGACTGTGTGGAAAAATGGGCTAAGGTTGCTGCAGCTGTACTTGACAATGTCACACAGATTTAAATGCTACTTGATAGGATCATTTCCACTTCACATTGCCCACATATAGTACTACAAACTCATCTGAGATCTTTTATTGTCGGTTAAACACATGGTGATCTTGGCTTCATTAAGTCTTAGTGGGTGATCACTGAACTTCCTGAAAAAGTGAAAAGAACTTGTAGTCTAAACACTTTGTTATAGGAAGAGCAGCAATCACGTGCACTTGACAATTTACATTGTCAAAGAAGCTAAATAAGTTGACTTTAAACACTGGATGTTTATCCACAGAACAAAGTTTAATGCAAGAGAGCTTTACACAATTACCCTAAAATAAAAGCACTGACAATCACTCTGTTTTGAAAGCTGTTATTCTGTGTTGATATTTGATTTCTTCCTGATGACAATGGCAGAATATCAAGGTGTTATCAGGTTTCTCTCTGAAGAGCAAAAATGCAAACAAAACATCTACTGCCTTCCCACCAGAAAATCTAGTTCTCTTTGTTTGCTTTTCCTCCTTCTGCCTACTTTTTCCATAGTGACTACTCCCAAGCCATTCCCCAAAAACTTGTGGGGGTGCGTATGAATTATATTTTTGTATGCAAGAGCCACCTGTGTTATCTGGAGAAGCAAGAGAAGGAAGAGGCTGACAGGTACCTAAAGGAAACCCTCACCTAACCTGAACACTCCCAAATCACCACCTGCAAGGCCAAAAGGGCAATCAATCTGCTGAGCCATTTTAACCCCCTTTAAAGCTACTTCCAAATTTTATTTTGAGGATTAGAAGAGTTTAAAAGGTTCAGCTGACATAGTCCAAGCAGTGCTGTTAACTATCAGAACATCTGACTGCTGTTTGAGGACCAGGATTCTACTTTGAATTCTGCAAATCTACCCAGAGCCATCCAGCAAACAAATGTTTCAGGCGTGTGACTCTGCCTCCCCTACTACATGACAGAGACACTTTCCTTTCCAAAGCACACCAAGTTCTACTGCTGAAAGCTCTACACCTTCTGCATACATGAAATATTACATCATTTTACCATAACTGCTTAGACAACTTAAAGAGGAAGGAGTCTCAGATTTTTCCATTCTCACCAACTGCTTCCCTAAAAGCTCCTGCTACTACTTGAAATTAGTAGCAGTAAAAAAACAAATCACTGACAGGACCACAATAAGAATTAAGAGTTAAAATGAGACTCCTTATCTCTAGGCATATAGATTTCAAAAATTCGTAACACTCTCTTTGCTCACATAACTACAATCAGAGAGAAGCATCTGAATTTCAACTTTCTTGCAGTTAATGGGCTCCAGCCTGAAAATGGACAAAAAAAGAGAAAAGAAAATTAGACAACAATTTTCCTGTTCATTAACAGAAGTGAAAGCCCTTTATAGAATAGCAGCATTCTTAAAAACAAGAGTCATTGTATGTGTGCACTTATTAAGTGCACATAAAGCTTCTATTTAAACACCAATCTGGAAACTCAAAAGTAACTCGTTATCTTTAACTTGCACAGTTCCCTTTCCTTCAACTTTCTATGAAATCTCACAGAGCCTCACAAATCCATGCCCACAAAAGAATGGAGATCGTCCTACAGAAAAATATAGGCAGGAAAGCAGCATTTCTTTTAGGGAAAGATTATGAAGATGAAGAGAGAAACTCTTCTAAGTGAGCTTTCTACGTATCTCCAAGTATTTTCTGAAATGTGATCACTTTTACCTGCACAGGGCATCAACACTTGTATCCCTGAAAGGAACAGGATTTGTCAAGGTTGGTTTCCCCTAGTTAGGGACATATTGGTGTGTAAACCAAAAGCTCTACCAGCAGCTTTTACAGTCTCCAGTCAATAGAGAAACACGCTGCCAGCACTATAAAACTTGCACACACACTGAGTTAAACTTTCCTGCAAAGGCACCAACCAAAGTTATTTCCATTTCAGCTCCAGGTTTGATATCTCCACACTGCCCAACTCTGCGGGCCTACACTCCCCCATTTCTAGAGATGCACCGAGTAACAACCACTTGCAGCCATAACATCTGTACGAGGACACCCTGCTTGTCCCATCTCGAGGTGCACACACGGGGGATACTTTGCAAAAGCACAGAAATCCCTCCTCATTTCTTCAACTCCTGAAGTTTCTCCAATTCCGACTTCGAGGATGCTCTCACAATGTTTTTTCCAGAAGGCAGGCCACACCTATATCCTCTTTCCTCTGCGTTTCCACAAAGCTTTTCCCAATCCTCTTTGCAGGGAAATTTCCTTTGAGCCTTTTTCGCGGAAGCCTTCAGCCGGGCAACGCCGGAACCCACATTCCCCGGGCCCCCCGCGGCACAAAGGTCCCCGCCCTCGCAAACACCTGCACCGAGACCCCTTCCCGGGAGGAGCGAGCACCGAGAGCCGCGGCGGGGCAAGCGGGGGGCGCAGCCGCCGCCCCGGCCGAGCTCTCACATCCTTTTCCGACGGCCACTCCGGGCAGGGCCCCAGCTCCCGGCGCTGCGGGATATGCCGGCCTCCATCCCCCCCTCCGCCGCCCCTCACCTTGAGGATGTTCTCGTAGATGGTGGCCCGGAACTCCAGCAGCGCCTTCTGGTCGAACTCGCGGCCGTGGATGATCCGCATCTGCTTGAGGAAGGTGGACTTGCCGCTCTCGCCGGCGCCCAGCAGCAGGATTTTAACGAGACGGCGCACGGCGCGCCGCTCCCGGGCCAGCATCGCGTCGATCTCCCGGCTGCGCCGCCGCGCCTCCCGCTCGGCATCGCGGCTCCGCTCCTTGCCGTCCCTCCGCGGCTGCTCCCCGGCGCGGCCCGCGGCCTCGGCCGGCAGCAGGCAGCGGCTCAGGGTGCGCACCACGCCGGACATGGCGGCGGCGGCCCGGCCGGAGCGCTCACAACGCCGCCGCCGAGACCCCGCTCTCCGCCAGCATCGGGCGGAGGCCGCCGAGACGCTGCGACCGGGAGGAGGAGCAGCCGCAGCCGGGGGCTACGGGCCGGGACCGCCCATTCCTCGCTCCGGCTCGGCGGAGGGAGGGAGCGGCCGGCCGGGGGAGGGGTGGGGGCGGCGGGGCGCGGCCCGCGGGCCCTGCCCGGGGTGGGGCCGCGGCCGCTCCGCGGGGGCTGCGCGGGGCCGGGGGCGGCGGGAGGCGCCCGGAGCCCTCGGCGCGGGGGTCGCGGCGATGCCGCGGCGGGGCGGGGGACACGCGGCCCCGGCCCCTCACACAGCGAGCGCCGCCGCCCGCGCCGGGAGGAGCCCTTGCAGCCCTCATTGGGCGGCAGCGCTGTCGCTCAGCGTATCCCTTCTCCAATTGGAGAAGCCGGCACGCGGGGCGGGGCCAAGCGGGCTACGCCGCTCAGGGCAAGACAGGGCGGGCAGTGCCGGGAGGGGGCGGGGACAGAGGCTCAAGCACCAATCAGCAGCGGGGGGCGTGGCCTCGCTGCCGGGGCCGGGGCCTGAAGGGCGGAACGAGAATGCGGGAGCGCCGCGAGACGTGACGTCACGCCAACAACACGTTGCACGGCGTGACGTCACGGCGCGTCCGGGATGACGTCAGGAGGAGCCGCGGCAGCGGGGCCTGGGTGGGTCCTTGGGGTCCCGAGCTGGCGGTGCCGGGGACGGTGTTTGTAACGTGTGGTCAGAACCCAGTGGGGTTTGTTCTCACCAGAGCCACCCAGCGGCCAGCTCATGCAGTGACGTAAAGAAGTATGTCATCAGTGACGTCATCAGGGAACACACGTCCATTGCACTTCATCATCCGTGGATCCTTACTCAGATTAAACTGCGCAGGGATTTGTCTCCACAGAGCCGGCTGCCCCCAGGAGCTGATCCCGGGTGGCTCCAGCCTCTCCTGTGACATCCCAAATCCAACACCCGGGGTGACCCCACTGCTGTGGGACTTCGGTCCCTGAGCACATCGGGTGTAATGCCTTGCAAACACGCTGGAGCAACCCAGTGCCGGGCTGATGGCGAGGTGGGGATTAAAGTATCAAAGTACACGTTTGAAAGAAAATCCCCCTCGGTCTCGTGATTAGGTACTGGAGGGAAAAAACCATTTTGGGAAGCAGCTGGTGTGTGATCACTGAGCAGTGGCTGGGATCCCAGACCTTCTGGCTGCAGAATGAAATCATAAAAGACAGGCACATGTCCTCAGTTCTATGAGATTTGTTGTCCTTTCTGCATTACTTCTGTCTGTGCTTCCAATTACTTATGCCCTTAACATCTATTCCAGTTTAAATTTCAGATTATTTATCCTCCCCAGGCCTGTTCCAAACACTGGGTAACTGACACAAGTAGAGAGAGCTGAAGGGTGCTACTAGACTGGGATTCATAGAATATTAAGGATGGAAAGAATCACAGAATGGTTTGGGTTGGAAAGGACATTAAAAAAGCTCATCTCCTTTCACACACTGCCATGAGCAGGGACACCTTCCACCATCCCAGGTTGTTCCAAGCCTTGTCTAATCTGACCTTGGACACTTGCAGGGATGGGGCAGCCAGAGCTTCTCTGGGCAGCCTGTGCCAGGGCCAGGGCCTCCCCACCCTCACAGGGAGCAATTTCTTCCCAATATCCAATTTAAATCCACCTCTCTTCAGCTTCAGGCCATTCCCCCTTGTCCTGTCACCACCCTGTCAAAAGTTCCTCTCCAGCCTCCTTGTAGGCATTGAGACGTTTTAAAAGGTATGGGAGTTGCAGATTTAAAACAAAACAAAACAAAGCAAAACAAACCCCAAATTAAAGAAAACCCTTCATAGAAGTGAGAATCCTGCGTGAGGATTAATCCCACTGAGATGTTGCCAGCTCTTCCCCAAAGAACACGTGGTTTTTACCCTGGCAAGAAGAGACATTTCAAAACACATTTAGATATTGGAGATTTCAGGAGACCAGCCCAAAACTCTTAGTCCTGAGCCATTCACTATAGAATCTTTCTTGACCAGTTCCCTTCCATGCTCTTACCCTTCGATTGTAGTTTGAGACCCAGGAGCGGCTCACTGCACCCACAAAGTGCTGCTGTAGTTCAGGAGTTTCCCACTGGATGTCATGATTGCCCTACCAGAGCCCAGTCACACCGGTGGGATGGAGACAAACAAGCCAAGCCCGAACCCCCATTCTGTGATTTTCGCAACAGCTGAGCACTCAGGACTCCCGCTGGAATCCACAGATGTTGAACTGCCTGGAAATCAGGCCCTATGGAAGTGTGGAGTGCCCAGATTGGCGTTTTCTGATTAGCTCCGTTTCTCCTGCCCCAATGGCTTTGTCTGTGCCCTACTTGAGGTCCTCTTCAGAGTTCTGAGGTGCTGAGGGGTTTTGGCAGAGGGTTCAGTGACTGTGAATGAAGTCCCACTGCAGTGACAGACCTGCTTCATCTGGGAGAGGGAAATTGTGGTATACAATAAGCTAATCAAATAAATCAGTTGCCAGACGTCCTTAGTTCTCCATGCATTCATCCATGAAAGCAGCTTTCAACAGCTCCCATCTAATTGTCAGAGGGAAAAGGTCCAGCCCTCCCTCCCTGCATCCCCCGAAGCGCTGTGGTTCCTCATGGAATCACTGGGAGCTGCTCCTGGAGCAGCACAAAGCAGAATTTTTGCTCCTGCAGCTCCGCAGCAGCCGGGCTGGTGCTGTGCCCAGGGCCGGGCAGGGCTCTCAGCCACATGTGACAATCCCTATTGACGGCCCTGCAGAGCCTCTGTCGTGGGTGTAAGCAGGAGGTGAAAGTGTCCCTGATAGAGACAGGTTTGTTCTCAGCCTCTGAGAATTCCCTTTCCCCTTTTCCTTATTGTCTGTCCAGCTCCATGTCTCAGGATTTCCAGTTCATCTCCTTTCTTTGGGCTTAGACTGAAAACAACTTATATCAATACAAAATTAAATAAAGCAATATCAATTACTTCATTTTTCTTTTCTTTTACCGTCTCAGTTTTCCCTTTTTTTAACTTTTTTTTTCCTATTTCTACTCTTTTTTCCTCTTTCCCATCTCTGTTTCTTCCTTTAACTCCTGTTCTCTTTCTGCAGATTCTGCAGCTGCTTCTATTCCTTCTTCTTTAATCTCCCATAGAGAGGGAAAAGGCTAAAAGACGGAAGAGAACAGAGAACTGGAGGCTAGAAAGAAAAGGCCAATGAGGGAAACATGATTTCCATTTCCCCCCTTTGCTATGAAGCAACTGAATTATGAGCAGAAAGATGGGGGCTCTTGGGGGAAAGGAATAAATTTTTGGGGCTATGACCCAGGGAATATCTTCAGATGAAAGCTGGCAAGGTGTCTGGCAGCTGGAGAAGGCAGTGAGCTCCTTGTGCATGAAGATCTGACTGCAGATGGGAGTGACAGCAGGAGGCCCAGTGGGAAGGAGCTGCTGCCACTGGAGCTGAAGGTGCAGCCAATGGACCCTGTATTAAAAATTACTGTTTGCCCATGCCTGGGACATGGCTGCTGTTTTCCTGAGTGCCACCAGACACCTGCACTGCCACGAAGAGCATTTTGCACAGTGAAACTGGGAAGCAAATAAGCCACAAGGAGGATTTGCCTCTGCTGCAGTAGCAGCACCTTGCAGCAATGCAATCAGAACTCCAGAGTTTGGGCACAAAACTGAAGATCTTTACAGGACAGCAAGGAAAGGTGGGCAGTGATGGAATGACCCAAAGTGCTCAATCACCCACCCCGTGCTGGGTGAGCAAACTGAGTCAGAATATTGACTCAGTTGCTCCCACAGGGCAGGTGCACTCCTGGCTTAGCCTGGGTGATTTGAAGATGTCTGGGCCCTTGAATTGCTCATTGTGCATTCAGGCAGCAAAGCCTGTAGTTCTGAAGAGCATTTATGATCTAAACTCCTTTTGCTGCTTCTCTGTTGAGACTGTGACTCTCTTTGCCTGAGGAGGTGCTGGAGTTTATGTGCACTTCAAGCCTTACCTAAGCTGGTAGTTTTGTCGTGTTAAAAGTGCCATGTTCTGCTTATTGCATTCTCGAGGTTTTATATGGCTTTTTCAATGGCCTTCTCTCTGCACACTCCCCATGGCAGAATGAAAAAGTGCAGAGAGGCAAAGGGAATAACATTCTCCTGCACAGGAATGAACAAGAGCAGTTCAAACAGATCAACCATTTTCTAGCAACATCATTAAGTATATGGGAACCTTCTGGTACTAAAGTATTAGGGGTTTTTTTGCTATAGGTATTGAACCCTTGGCTGGTTGTTATCTGCTAGACTTTATGATCCCTATTCTACTCTCTTTCTGAGAGATCCCAATTTTTTGAAGTGCTTGCAGGCTTAACACTTGTGAAGCCAAAACTGAAGTAGTTTGGCATCTCTCAAGAAAAAATCCGCTTACTAGTGAATTTGTATCTCAGTGTTTGCCCTGTCCCTTTTAATGCCACTGGAAGGGCAGAGAGAATGGGGTTTGTTCAGCCTTGAGAAAAGGTTGAGGGGAGACCTTTTCACCATGTTCCAGTATTTAAAGGGTGGCTACAAAGAAGATGGAGACTCCCTCTTTACCAGGAGTTACATGGAAAGGACAGGGGGGAATGGGTACAAGTTATTCCTGGGGAGATTCTGACTGGACACAAGAGGAAAATTTTTCACAATGAGAACACTCATTGGAATAACCTCCCCAGAGAAGTGGTGGATTCCCCAATATTGGACACTTTTAAGGTTCAGCTGGACGGGGTGCTGGGACATCTTGGCTAGACCAGTCTTTTGCCAAGAAAGGCTGGACTGGATGATCCTTGAGATCCCTTCCAACCTTGGGAGGAACTCTATGATTTCAGTGTGTTCTGGTTTTTAATTATATTTTCTTTCCCCTTTGATAGCTCTGTGAATGCAGAGGCTGCAGAACCTTTGGTTCACTCTGTTTGTGAGTTCTCTTGCAGTGGATTCTCTTGCAGTGGCCCAGCCCAGCTGCCACCAAGCAGTCAAAACTCCAAATAATGTCAAAGCAATTACTTCTGCTTCTCTTATTAAATTGGCAGCCACTATTTTTTCTTTTCTGTGTGGTATTTTCATCTTCTGTCCCACTGAAGACACATTACTCATATACATAAAACATTTGAGTCGTGACACATCATGGAGTTAATTTTCACTATTTTCAGACTGCTTGACAGCAGCCTGTTCTCCTTCATTAAACACCAGCCAGCAAGTGGATTAGTTTACTTTCAAAACACAAAACCTCATATTAATCCACAAACAATTAATTATTGAGAGAAGACAAGCATATTTTGAACCCAGGCTGTGACTTTCCTACTTATTTCATGCAACAAGGCATGATCTGTGTAATTCCAGGCATGTCCTGCCAAGCATCCTGCAGTTCTTAGCAAAGATTGGATATTAGGAAAAAATCCTTTCCTGTGAGGCCTTGGCACAGGTTGTCTAGAGAAGCTGTGGCTGCCCCATCCCTGAAATGTCCAAGGCCAGGTTGGACAGGGCTTGGAGCAACCTGGGATGGTGAAAGGTGTTCACGAGGGGTTGGAATCAGATGGTCTTTAAGGTCCCTTCCAACCCAGACCATCCTGGCCATTGGCTCTGAGAGTGAAGAAAGGTCAGGAATTGATGTTCTGCTCCAAGGTGTTTCCTCAGAGGGCACAGCACCTGGGGCTGTGGGACCTGAGTGGGGCTCTCAAAAGTTCTGAGTTTGAAATCTGGGGACACATTCCTGCAGCAAAAGGGACAGAACAGGCTCGTGCTGGGTACATGCTCTTGGGGTACAGAAAAACTTGGCATTGCAGAAACAGCTTACAAACAGACCCAAGTCTTGAAAGTATTTGAACCTCTGATTTTGAGTACAAGAGGCTCCAGCAATAAGTAGCTTTGTCAGTTTAGGTGCGTTTTGTTTAGTCATCTATGCCACAAAAAGTCATCAGAAAACAAGATGAGTGACATTAAGAGGGGGAAGAAAAGGGCACAAATCTATAAACTGCACAAACAAAGCCCTGGGAGCAGAACCTCACACATTTGCTGCCAAGCCATGTCCATTTTTTTGCGCATTGTTTTTAAAACGACTTTTCATCTGGTGATGCAGAGCCAAATATCTCCACGGGTAGCATGTATCTCCCCAAACTCGTCAGAAATTAGCAAACCTTAATAAAATTTATGCATGGCTTGCTATTGCAGTTCCACATCTAAAGGGAAAACAGATGTTCTCTTTAGTTATTCTCTTCATGTCCGAAGGAAAGCTGTTGGTTACAGTTTGTTTTTTAAAAAGGCTGGTGCTGAAAAGGTTACAAATGATGCAATTTTTGCAATCCTACTCCAAGGCTCTCTGTGAACCTGAATTGCTGAGGTGACACTTGCAGATACCTGTCACCCACTTAGCAGTCTCCTATTTCTTAACACCTCCACTTTAGGATGAATAAATGGAACAGAGTTTTCAGTATTTGCCTGAGATCACTAACAGGGTGGCGGGCCAGGTTTGGCTGAATCCACGGTGAGGTTCCTCAGCCTGGGTTGGTTTCAGAGGTGAGGCAGAAGGGTTGGATGGTGCATCTGAAAGGTGTCATTGGACATGTCACTGAATGGGCCTCTCAAGGCTTTGGCAGGAGGAAGGGAAGCCTTGATTCTTCACCTCCCTCACCTGCCTCCCGTCACTGAGCCCACGTGCACGCTGCCCACAGCGTTCCCCGCTCATGTTGCAGATGGGCAATCTTTGCTCTTTCCATTTTGACACAAATATTTCCAAGATGTGCAAAAAATGTTGGCACCTGAAAGAGTTTGCCCCTGCAAACAGGGATGCATGCATGCACATATATCTGGAATTCATATTTCACTTTGCAGATGCCTGTCAAACACACAGCCTTTCGAAATGCTAGTATTTGTTTGTTTCTACAACATATTTATTCATTGCTCCCTGAATGAAGGATCTCAAGTCTTTTTTATTCCTCTGCAGCTACCAAGTGGACGTTGGTATAAAAAAAATGTCCCAAAAGAAAAGGAAATGGAGTAAATTGTGGACATTGGTTTAATACCCTTCCTAAGTGTTTATTCAAACAATCCTTTTTAGCCTGTGAATATTCATGGTGTTACAATTAATATGAAAGATAAACACTCACACCACATCTAAATGAGATGGCCAGCTAATTTAGGAATTATTGCTCTCCCCAAAATGGAGAAGGAATAGGCTCTGTCACTTAAAGAAACGATAGCAAATGATGCAAAACCCAGGTGGCAGGAATGCAGAGAAGAGCTGGCAGGAGCTAACCAGATGAGTGATCAGCATTTTATTCAGACAGTGTTTCAGCGTCCACCCAGAGGAGATTAAGTATCCTGTCCTCTCAGTGCAGAGAAGGAGAAATAAATCAGGTTTTACCACAAGTAGGGTGGCAGGGAGTTAATTAGGAATGGAAAAAATATATTTCAGTTTGAAAAGGAATAAAAAAATGGACAAATGAAGGAATTAAAATACACTGAAAACATGTTGGAACCCACCTGGAAGGCTGACTGAGAATCCTGCCCGGGGATCTGCAGCCACAGGGGACTGACACAACAGGTGATGCTGACAGCTCTCTGAAAGCTGCAGTCCAGCAGCCAAATGCTGCTGCTCTGACTTGTTATATGAAAGCAGACATTTCCCATGGCCTGTCTGGTGTCAGAGTCTTTCCAACCACAAAGCGCATAAAAAAGCCAAGGTTGCATAAAGAAATAAAGGAACCTTCGTTTTCTTCTTAATGTAGTTTTTAAAAACCACAACCCTCGTTAAAGTCAACAGGAATTTGCTCCACATCTCTTCTAATTTGCCTCCCAGGATTTGTGCAAAACTAGAAGATGACAAATTCTGCTATTAGAACAAGCAAAACTACACTAGAAAATTAGCAGGAGCCACAAGCAGCAGAACCGTGGTGAAACCACCTTATTGCCCTGTGTTCAGTGATTTCCATTAATGATTTAACAGCGAAGGTCAATTAAATGAGTGGTAGATACTGATACCCGCTGGCTGTGGCTCTGCTCTGCATTGTTGGAGCACATGGACACGGATTTGCTAAAGCAGGAGAAGCTTCCAAAGGCAATGCAGCATTTCCCCCCAGCCTGATCCGAAGTTAGATGTGCCTGGGGCATTTCCTCTGCTCCTAACGAGGCTCAGTTCCAAAGGAAGGCTGCCAGTCCCTTTCTGTCAGCTGAAGGACAGTGTTTCTAGGAGGGGCGAAGGCTTCTCTATCCCTCTGGGATTAAACCCTGGGTACCAGGGGGTTTGGGGACACGTTGCCTTGCAGGAGGCAAAGTCCTGGCTGTCAGCTGAGGGGTGACATTCACTTCTGTGAAAAATGGCACAGGGCCTGCTCCATGCCATTCCAGAGCCCTTCTTGCCAGGAATGCCGTGGGCTGCAGGTCACTGCTCAAGAGGAAAGGCTTGGATGTGAATGAATGCATGAACATGGCTTCTGGCTGAAATATTTAATCAATGTGGAAGTGACTTTGTGCCACCAGTGAATATCAACATTCCTCATTTTGGGTAAAAGCTGGGAGTCACATTCCAACAATATATTCAGAAAGCATCAATATATTCAGATTGCATCCGCTGATGCAGGAGCACAGGCTGTGGTCAATCACCATCCCGGTAATTTAGGAGAGTGCAGAAGAAGGAGTGCTGGCTTTTGAGTGTCTCCATGTTTGTTATTTATACACCATGTCATCTGGAGCTGCTTGTTTGCTTGTAGCTTTGGGCTGACAGTTCCCTGATTCCAAAGGCAATTCAGCCCCTGACATAAAGCAGAGGAACAATGCAGAGTTCCTGTAAAACAACAGTGCTCCCCCCACTGCTGTCAGAATGCAGGGATTAGATGCAGAATAATGCAGTCCCTGATCAAACCTGCAGCTGTAATTCAACCTCTGGACAGTGCTGATGCCATAAATTTGGGAAGAAAGTGCAGCTCAAGCGATTTGTGAACATGAGCTGGTAAGTCCAATTGAATTACAGTTGTGGGAGCAGCCGGGATCCCCCTGCACCGAATCATTGCTAATGAGAGCCAGAGAGTGATTACTTACAACTTTAATGAAATTGAATTTGAATTTATACCCTTGGCTAGAAAAAGAAAGAAACATACACTGAATATTTGGGGGTGACAGGGCAAAAGTACAAGTAGAAACCCAAAATATACAGATGGACAATGTGCTCTCCTGGAAGAGAGAAGATAAAAGTTTATCTTCAAAAATAAATTCATATTTAAGGAAACAGTTGTGATACAGTGAGGACTGAACAAAGCTATTCTGTATCACAGCTCTGATGATGAAAGAGCTGAGAAAGAAAATGTTCAAATGGGTTTTCTCTAAACCATTTTATGATGCCCAGAAGAAGGGGAACTGTTGAGTTGATTTTCAAGACATCACTGCCCATTCTGTTGGCATGGAATCGGGAGAATGGTAACCATAAGCACCACTGACATATTCCAATCAAATAATCCCATGGAACCCTTTCTGAGCAAGTCTTTCAATTTCAGCACTGAGTGATTATTCACTACTGGAAGGGAAAACACAATTAACATTAAATACTGGTTTCAATAGAATTCTCTTTCTTGCCACTTCCCATCACTCTGGAGGTATCACGCTGCTATTTTAATACCTTTTTTAATATTGCACCTTTTCTGCTGGTGCTACAGTAAGGCCTAGGGAGGTTAAGAAAAGTGGTTTATGAAGTTTGCTTCAGATATGGAAATGTGAGGAGAGAGAGAGGAAAAACAGAGAACTTGAGCGAGGAACACAAAATGGGTGAATAAGGGAGCAGTTGTGGCTTACAACAGAAACCACACAGGTTTTGCAACTCAAAATCTGAATCTGCAAGTGGAGGATGATTAGGAAGGTGTGGGATGTGTAGTGGAAGGTCTGAGACATGGGGCTTGCAGCCAGGGTCACACCAATCAGGCAGAGTATGGAGAGGTGCTGAGAAATGCTCAGACTTTTGACTTTACATTCATTTTACAGAAAGTAAATCAATATCTCTTCACCCCAGTGCACTTGTGTCATATGGCTTTCTGTTACAAGGTGACCAGGGCTCGGACATGTCTCTTCTGAACTGAAAACAGCTTAATCCAAAGGGATTTTTTTTCTGCAAAATGTCTAAAGCACTGTATTACCTCATGCCATGGGGTGATGGGATCCAACCCAGTATTTCATGTGCAACCTGACAATCAGCAATAGGAACTATTACTACTGCAATTGTAAAACAGGCACATTGAGTGGGAATTCAGTGCTATTTGTACATATTAAACTATTTTCTTAAAAGGAGTAGTATTAAAAAGAGATTTTTCCAGACGAGAAAGACATGTGGGGTTCTACTGGGAGCAATGTTATAAGAAGAGGTGGCTAATAGCGAAGGGTCTTCAAAAATCCTTCAAAAAATTATTTCCCATTGAAGTTTATTGTGGTGCACACTCATTTACCCAGCCTCACATGCCCTCATTGATTTAGGCAGTCAAAGCTGTTTCCTGCCACCACTGGAGGGAGACCTTATTCCTTCAAAGAGCTGTAAAACTTCTGCTGCCAGCCTGCACTTCAGTAAGGAAGAGTGCAAAATAATCTGGAGAAATACAGCTGCTGAATTTGATCCAGGCTGGACACGGTAAATCACAGGTTCTAATAACAATAATAATGCAGCACGAATGAAACAGTGCCAGATTAACAGAGATACTTAATGTTGCCACTCTGATCAATACTGCCCGAGTGAGTCTGCTCCAGGTGTTTGAGCTGAGTCCTGGTTAAATCCACCAGCAGTGTCTGTACATTCCCCTCCCTCCTGCCTCGCCCCCTCCCCTCACTCTCAGGCTGTGCTTGCAGAAGCCATTGGTGATGTTAAATCCTCAGGCTGATATTTCCTCACTCTTAATCTCGCTGTGACCTTAAGTGTGACCAAAAAATGCTCCTGTCAATGGCATTATTTTCATTTTCACTTAACCCCTACTGGCCCAGTGGCCTCTTTTACAATCATTCAATTACCCCCACTGCTGCTGAAAAAAAAAGAAAACAGGGAGAAAATAATTATTTGGTGCAGCTCAAGGTCACTGACAGCAGGAGGACAGGGAGCCATCAAACAAGGTCCCCACTCAGGCACTGTTGGCCCAGAGACAAGTGCATGGATGTACTTCAGAGAGGGGCCAGGACATAAACCTCAGCTCTTAAAACCCCAAAGCTTCTGCTGGTGGAACAAAAAAGCAGTTCTGTTAGAAAAAAAGGAATTTAAAAAAAAGAAAAGGAGGAATTCTCCCCAGTGTCATGTGGCATGTTTCCAAAAAGAATGATGTTGCACAGATTCATTCTGCTGGGTGGTGACACAGGCGTGTGTTTGCACATGCACACACTCATCCACTCTGCCTAAGTTACAAAACAACATCTCAGAAAGAAATTTCTGTCTGAAGGACTCTCACATTTCCGTAACAGTGAAGAGCCCACGGAAACCTTCAGCTCAGCTGACTGTCTGTGGTTTGTGTTTTAAACTTTATTAATGACACGTGCTACCACCTGAGAGCTGCCTCTTCACTCCTCAACTAGGCTAATTCTAAAATTAGTGTAGAAAACAAAGCCTTTGTTAAACATATATTCTCATCACCTCCCCACGCAACTGCATCTGACACCTGCAGTTGCAGCCAACCATGAGTTTCCTGTTGTACTCACTGAATGGGGCAATTTCAGAGTAAATATAGTTCAAACACTTATAAATCTCTAGAGTGAAATCCCTGCTGTGCTGAAAATAGGAGCTTCACCACAGATTTTGATGGGTTTTCAGTCAGTTTTAAAGTTGCTTTTGGTTCTCAGTGAGCTCTGTTACTGGCAAGGGGAGGATTAATGTGATTTTACAACGTGTGCCACCCTGTGTCTTCCTGCTGACCCACACGTCAGCTTCCATAAAGCACCACGGACCTCCTGACAGGAATCATCTGCTCTGCCCTCGTGGCTTAGATGTGCTGGCTGGACACTGCAAGATCCAGCTTGTGAACAGTGACCTAAGACATTAGAGAAGAGAGGAAGGAGCAGGGAAAAACCCATCACCACCATCAGCTCCATTAATTTTACTGCAGGACAAAAGCTCCCCCTGGTACAAGCTGCTCATCCCAACCTAAGCACAGGTGCCTGTTCTGCAGGTCTGTACATTCCAGCTGCTGCAGCTCCAGCAGTGGTTCTGGCCAGTGCTGAGCATTTGTATGGTGTCATCTTGGAGAGATAATTTGTGCTCAGTATCCACGATTCTCATGGATTTCCCTAGGACTCCACCTGCAGGACTTCACACACCGGTGGAGTCTCATTATCACACAATCTCTATACGCTGTTTTATGGCAGAGAAGGTCATGGCTTAGTTGCTGGAAGAACCCACTGTTCTGACTATCACCACAGAAATAGAAAGAGCTGAAGAGAAGAGAAATTCAAATCCCTACCCCTACTGCACAGTGCAGTTCAATCTTCCCGAGGCATACAAAGTAAATAGTAGTAATAAAATGTGATAGGAAAATCAATTGGAACAAATGAAGCACTGTCTGTGCTGGATTCCAGCTCCTCCGTCCCATTGTTACCGCTTTGATTAATAAACAGCAATCTGATAATGAGCAAATCACCTCAGCACCAGGATATGGGGAAGCAAATGCTGCAGACAGGCTACGATGACAAAGCTGAATATTCCCAGTGTGTCTGGAAGGTGCTGGGCTGGTCCAGGTGTTGGATCAGACACACCACAACCACCACAGGGCAGGCTCAGAGGGCAGAGCTCTTTGGGAGAGGAGCTGCTGTGAGCCACTGGATTTGATGTTATATTTATAAGCGTTCACTTAGAACCAGACATCAATTTTTCACGTTCATTTAATAGAAGTTTACCCCACTGGCTTTCTCTAGGGTGCAAAAATGAAGGCAACAGCCCAAAATTGGCTCTTAAACCAGTATTTTAACAATACAGTAATGTTAGTATAAAGAACTCCAACTAGGTCAGAGTCGATATCCAGCTTAGTTTCTTTCTGGTGTGTATTTAGATGGAACTGAAAGTTAATGGAATTGTGTCTGTTTCTGCCAGGAGTAAATCAGTTTAATTATGAGTTATTCTTTATTTCTTACTGTGCTTATTTCTTTCCTGCTCTTTCCAAATGTTCCCATGACCATGGTTGGAGATTGCCTGGTGCAGCCCTTCCTGAGCAGTGTCCTGAAGTGCCCTGGTACCTCCCTGAGCACTCTGTCAGGAGTTCTCTGCCTGCTGCTGTTTGAGCAGGGGGTTGAACTTCAGCAGTGTCAGTGCCCGTTTCTGTCTCCTTGCTGTTTTGCTAATGCCTTGGTAGATGCAATCACTGCAGGCTGTGCCAGAGATCCTTGTTAGTTCCCCACCTCTGTGAGCAAAAATTATCAGATTCACTGACATTTCAGACACAGAGACGAGGAGCAGTGTACATAATTGATGTGAGACCACTGGTTGCAGGGAATTTAAATCAGAAGTAGGGAGCTGTTGTCCAAAGAACTGGATATACCCAACACTCATCACCAAGAAATGGTTCCAAGAGCCAACTGCTGACCACAAGGAGGCTTTTCTACCAATGTGTGAAAAAGAAATTAATGGGACAAGTGATAAAGGAGAAATCTTAGTTCTAAGGTGGAATTTTTCCAGATGCTAAGGTGTTAAAATGGCTATTTTGGCAGTGCCATGAAAAGTCAGGATGGCTGCTGTGTCCAAGGGGGACACAAAGGGAGTGGTAGCTCCTACTGCTCAGATTGCTTTGCAGCAATTAATTCACACATCCTCTGAACACAGCAAGGGGAGCAAGCCACATCCCCTGTCTCTTCCACACTCCATCCCAGCTCCACTGCTTTGCTCTACTTCCCATTTTCTCTGTGGGAGCAGCCTGGTCCTGGCCCCAGTTCCTCATCCCTGGGATGGTGCCCCTCCATTCTGCACAGGCTCCTGATGAGGCTGCAGTGGATCTCTCCCGTGTTTCCCTCCAGAACCTCTCACCTGCAGGCTGCTCCTGCCCTGCTGACAGGACTGGGGGCTGCAGGTCCTTTCCTGCCTTGTCTTTGGCCAGGAATAATGGGGATCCTGTGAAAAAGCCACCTCTCCATCTTTGTCTTCTCTGCATCTGTACCTCTGAAGAAAATCGATATTGCTGTTTGTTGCTAAATTGTCAGACAGCTTTTGATGCTAATATCTGATGAAGCAGACATGCTGCTGTAGATAGTTACTCTCAAACAGGTTCTCTATCATCTACCATCTGCTTTTAAAAGGTCTTTTTTTCCCTTTTTTCCAGTGACTAATGATGCATTTAACCCCGGAGAGCCTCTGATATGAACATCAGACAGTTTCTGTAGCAGAGGAACAGAAAAAGGGAGGTGGGGGAGGGAGGGTGAATGAGCTTCCTGTTGTTCTAACTTGGCTTACTGGTAGGGTTCTCAAATCAAACTAGAAATCACACCACTTAAGGCAAGCCCCACTCAAACCCTTGATCCAGCTGCCAGATGGCATCACCCCCTCATCCAGAGCCTCGAGACAGAGCAGTGCAGCCCAGGGGGAGCCAGGCTGTGCCACTGGCCTATATGGACAGGTGTCCTCAGTTCTCTGTCACCTCCTGCATCTGTACAGAGACAGAGGCAGCACCTTCTTCTTAAAGGAGCATCAGTTCTACAGGTGAAATCTGCAGGGATGCCAGGCCTTCTATTGGCTTCTGCAGCCTCAAAATTTACAAGGAATCAATGAAAAGCCTGTACAGACAGCACAGATTCCTCCTTGTTTGGTCTGGGATTGTCCCTGAGGGTTAGACAGAGTTTTACAGAGATATCATGTGTGAATTCTGGGAGCACAGCAAAATTCTGCAGTGCCTGAAATATATGGATGAAATCTCATGTCACATCAGCACTGCCTTGGCTGGATTCGGTTTTCTTCCCAGGAAAGAGCTGGGCAGAATGGTCAGCCCAACTGCTGCAGGTACTGTGTGGGCAGGACTGGCACAGCAGGGTCACTGTCACTGTCACTGTCACTGTCACTGTCACTGTCACTGTCACTCCTTCTATGCCACGAGGGTGCCACCCAAGCTGCCAGCACTCAAGAGCCCCTATTCACTGTGCCTGAACCAAAATTCACACTGGATTTGGTGTCCAAGATCAGAAGGCACATAGCCTTGATCCATGGGAGAGGCTCCTTTTTCTTCTACAGATGAGTCTGGAAAAGCAGAAGGTTTTCCTGGAATTTCAGTTCCAATTGATACCCATTCCTGAATCTGCTGGTGCTCTGCTGAGGGACCCCAGGGCTGCAGCCTCCCAGTCAGCCCCTGTGGTACACAGCAGCTCTGGAAACTGAGCCAGCCGGAGAAAGGCGGGAGACAAAGTGACTTACAATAAATCAAAATCTCCTGTTTGATATTGTGTATCTCTTTGTGAGATACTGCTCAGTTCTCAGAGCTGAACAAGAGCAAAGGAGATGGAAACTGCACCAAAGGGGAACACATTGTCACGGTCTAAGCTGATTAAGGCTGAATGACTCGGAATACACAATACAAATAACTGCAAAATCCTAGAATGTTGCTCTCCCAGAAGCCCTAAACTCCTGTGTCTTGCTTTGCCAGTCTCCAGGGAGCAGTTTAACAACTGCTGCTTACACAGCCCAGCCCAGGCAGGGCTGAAGAAGCTGCGAGCAGCTCCAGGGCTCAGCAGTGCCCGAGCGCAGCCTTGTACCGAGCTCTTGAACCCTGGGCCATGAAAATAGCTTGGCAGAAAGAATACAGAAACCTCTAACAGGTTTACAGGCATTTTTCCAGCTTTGGCATCTATCTTCACTTCAAGTTTGTAGGCACAAGTCTGCTTTGTGTGTGTTCCTACCCCCCTGCAAATTGTGCTGCCAGAGCTGCCTGTGCTGCAGCCGGACCGATTGACAGCTTTGCCTCCAGCCAGAATTCTGATTCAAAGGAATATCCAATTCTCTGTAATAAAGTTTGCATGAAATTTTTACCTGCAACAATTCCCCAATGTGCTGAACTGCATGATACTGACTTATACAATACATCATTTCAGCAGCAGAGTTAAACAAAACGCAAAGCCAGACTCAGTTTGATTTTTCTCTTGTGATCACAGATATTATACCACATGTGAGAGCTGTAAGCCATTACTTCCATTATTTTGTAGTATATAAACATGAAATACAAGTGTTTCAATCAAGTCAAATGTTTAAATGTAGACTTTAAAAAATATTTCCCCTATAAAAATTAAAAATTAACCCCAAAAATGTCTTCAGATAAAAGATTGAAAGTATGTGAAATATTGAAAATGACCGCTTCAGTATTATTGAAATACTTTAAATTTTTTAAAAATGAAATGTTAGAATGGAAGAGTTTCCATAGACATTTGATATAGATGAAAACATATTTTCTAACAGAACACTATTCCATTGAAAAAATTTCCAATTGCATTTTCTAGTGGGCAATTTTTCAATGACATTTTCAGAAGAACAATCTGCATGTGAAAAATTTTCCAACAAGCTCTTGTGAGCTCTTAAAAGCAAGAAGAAGTAGTTTTCAAATAATCCATTTTGAAAGGCAGTTATTATTCTATGTTTTACACCTCTTACAGCAGAAGCAGCAGACCAAACATAGGGCAATTTCCAGGCTTTCTGTTACCTCCTTTTTGACTTAAAATACAAATTGCTGAGAAATGTTCCCAGACTTCAACTAAAAACCATGAGTGATTTTAAAATGGGTTGTGCTGTGAATGTTGCTTACCTTAGGTAGGGATCCACGCCTGGGATCCACACGTGGCAGCTGGGCCTGAGCTCTGGTGTCCAAGCACAGCCTCCAGTTCCAACTCAGCTTGAATTTCCCTCTTTAGACTGATTTAGAGAATGTATCTGAATTATGGTGGTACCTGCAAGTCCAGTTATTCACCCCAAATCTCATTTCAAGTGCTGTCTAAAATACAGAAACAACCAAAGAATAAATCAACATGAAACTTGTCCCATTCTAACCCTTTGATGAGATCAGGTGGAGAATCTGCTTGAGATTTCATTGTGACACTATTTACAGGGAACATTTACAACATTTCCAATTCCCATTTTGTTTTCTTAATTGTTGTTCCCAGTTTTTTGACCACACAACCCCTACTGAAGCTGGCTATGCCTGCTGGGCTTTTGTGCATGTGCTGAGTTTGTGTACCTGGGATGTGCATGTGAGGAGGATGTGGCCTAAGGTGATAGCTCACAAGGGAGATTTAGCAGAATGGAAAATATCAGTGATCTACAGCCCAAATTCCAAATCTGCACTTCAAATCTGCTGGTGGTTCAGGACTTGGAATCCACACTGATTCAAGCACTCTGACATTCAGGGAAAATCATGGCTTCTTTTCAGAATCTGAATGTATTTCAAAAGGTTCAGGGGCTCATTTTCTTCAGCTCTTGGCTCCAGAGCAGAGGCACCTCCCAGCCAGTGTAAATGACAGTGGCCCCTTTTGCTCCGTGGCTGTTTTGCAGCTCCACTCCAGCTCTTGGAGTTCACACCCAAAAGCCAAGAGGGAACAGAGTTTTCAGTCCTCCTGCAATGTCACAGAGAGATGAAGCTTGTGCAGGGTACAGCACACAGCTGTGCCATGAACTGCACTGGACAGGGTCTGGTTGTTTTGTATCACATGAACAGACAACCCCAACACCCTATAATGTCTGCAGAGATGGGAAATTACAGATGCACTAGGATATGAGAAGAAAGGTTTGTTCCATGTATCCACTCCTCTCTTGTTTCACAGAAATAATTAGATTTCTTGTTCTCTGCCTCAATCTCTACTTCCACTTTTCCCAGAAGGTAGTTTAGCTGTCCTAAATTACAGATCAAAGAGCTAAATGCTAAAGGCCAGGCTAATTCTCTCGTTTCTCGCTGTAGTCTATGAAAACCCCAGACAGTTCAGAGGGCAATTCATCTCACCCTTAGATAGCCATCTCCAGTAAGTCAGAGAAACAGCACTTTGGAGGATCATTGCAAAGGAACCTCCTCCAGAGTTTGGCATATGCCTTTCCTGTGCTGAAAGTGAAGTGGGACAAATCACATCTTCAGCTTTGTCCATGCAAAGAGACATAAAGCTGTGGGGAGAGGAGATCACTGCAGAAACAAGCACGGCATTCTGAGACAGTCCATCTCCTCTGCCCCACCTGCCATCTGTTGCAGCCACTCCAGCAGATGGTGGGGCTCCCTGTGGCACAGCCAGTGGCACACGGACATCCTCTGCACTGGCCGGTGAGCAGTCAGCTGCTGCCTCCTGGAGGCATCTGACGCTGACCTGGCTGAACTTTTTGCTGAAGCAGCTGAGAAATGTTCCTGCAGTCCCTCCCATTGCTCAGCTGTGGACTCAAAAGCTTTCACAAGAGGGGCAGGAATGAACCACGGGCAGCTGTTACACAAGGTTGCATTATCAGGACATTAGGAATCAATGCAAAATGCTCCTGGAAGGCTTAGTTCTTCAACTGATGCTTTCTTATTTCTGCTTGAGCTACAGAGGATCTCTGAAGAATCATCCAATTTGTTCTATATATACCCCAACTGGTTGTTATTCTTTGCCCTGGAGGGAGTTGCAAATTGTGTGTGCAGCCTGTCCTTTTTATAAAGGGATTGCTCATGGAAGTATCCCCCTGCTTGCACAGTCCAAGCAGATGGCACTGGGCAGGTAAAGAGCTATTCTCTGAGAAGCGCTAGCTATGAACATTCTTTCAAACATTAATAACTTGAGAAACACAGCAGCAGCAATTAGATGTAAAGTGACATAAATTACTTCCCGAAGATTCCATTAGTTAAGAAATGATGTGCATAAAAGAGAAGAGCATAAAAGAAAAAAGAGCATAGAAGAAAAGCACAATCCCACAAGCCAATGTGAGCTGACCCAGTCTACCTGAGAGACACCCACAGCAGAAGTTTGTTGCAAAGACAAGGGAGTAGCTAATCTAGTGAAGGCAACCAGGCCAGATGTTCTGTTTAGATTCCGATTGTTTTTTTATTGCCTGCTGCTGTACGTCAGCCCACAGCACCAAGATGGGGGACGGGGGATGAATGCACAAGGAAAGGAAATTTGTTATTAAATGCGTCTTAAAAGGGAGGGATATGGCAAGGAATGAAGGATCTGAGGACAATGGGATGGACCACTCTTCATCTGTAGGTCAATTTTTATTGCATTTCAGATCAGCAATTGCGCGAGTCATTATTATCGGGTCAGTTTTATTGGATCAATTTGGCAATCTCAGTACAGCGTCTAATGTCGAGAGGGAAGATTTCAAAGACTGAAGAGATTTAGGAGTCTAAGTCACACTCATGAGCAGTGGAACTTAAACTCTCTGAGGACTTAAGTGCTTTTGAAAATGGGACGTGGTCTCCTCACCTCTACACACACTTCTGGAAGCATTTTCCACTTGGCCACAGCACAGCGTGGTGCCTGCCCGTCTCCTCACTGTCAGTCACGGCACACAGGTCAAGGACTGAGTGGTTCACAGCAATTACTGGCTTATGAAATTCTCCTTTTCTTCTTCTCAGAATAGTTCCTCCTGTCGAGAGCAGGCATGTTGGCAGGCAATGATGTCGTAGAGAAATCTTTTAGTGAAGAAACAGAGAAACTTGTTGTCCGAAGAAGGCACTGTGGTATTTTCCATGAGTAAAAAAATGTTAAAAACTGAGAGATGTACAAATGAATATGATGCAGAGGCAGGGATAAACTAAATGAAATGTTGGCAGATCTGGAAAGATCTGATGTTCCAGTGGGACAGTGAAGTCTGTTTTCCTGTAAGCATCAGGACTACAAAGGAAACCTCCAAAACTGTTAAATAAAACTGGGATTTCAAAAGGAAGAGAAAATTTTCATTTTAGTTAATGCCAGGAGGAATAGCTATTTTCTTCTCTTTTGATTAAAATGGCTGTGGAGAAACAGGGCTACAAAGCTGCTCTGGCCATCAGCAGTCGTGTTGCTGCTTCTACCAACCAGCCTTCAGCTTCCTCAGCTGGGTGTGTTCAGAATCTCACCTCAGGGGGGTGTGGGGCACATCTCAATTCCACACCCTGAGGCCCAATTCCCATGCCTTATCCCTTTCAGATTCCACTTATTTGGTCTCATCAGAAGCTTTCAACGAGACAAAAGAGATCCATAGTTTGAACATAATAAATTACCCCAAGCTCCCTCTCAAGATATTTGTCCTCTTGTGTTAAACAGCTGCTGTCCCTTAAGAAATGCCAGTGGATCAGAAATTGTGGTGGTGACCCCACAGCCTGGATCCCAGCATCCGAGACTCTGGCTCTTCAGCACAGCTCCAGTCCCGTTCCAGACGTGCATCCTGCCAGCAGGAAGTGCCCAGCCAGCAAGGGTGAAACAGGAGTGAGCTCTGAGCACCTAACCAGAGAATTCTGTGAGCCCCTGCTCCACCTGGGTGTGTCCTTTTCTCACCAAAGAGCTCCGTGTCACTTGGGGCTTTTCATAGCTGATCTTCATCTATCCAGACGGTTTTGCGCTGCTCTTCCCCGATCCTCTCTTTTATAGTCCGGATCAGATCCTCGATGCTGCTCCACGCCTCTGCCTCCACAGAGGCATAAAGGCAAGGCAGAGCTTCCAGTTCTTTCTCCTTCAGGCGGCACATCCGTAAAAACTCATCCTCAGTCTCCGGCTTCGGCAGCAGTTTCCTGCATCAGATGAGCAGACCAAAAATAAATGTCTTGCATTTTAAGGTAATCCTGTAGTCCCAGCTGTCCCATCAAGAATTTATTTTCTCCTAACTACTTACAAGCAATAAAAGCAAAGAAGAATGCAGCTACTTCAGGTCTACCATCCCCTTACCTCCATGCTGCCCCCAAGGAGAAATATTTGCTATGGGGAAACAATTTAAGAGGATTGAATGGAGGGAGAGTGCAAGTGTTTATGAGCTCTCCTCTTCCAGCTTGCATTACCTTAAGAAATGCTGTGGGAGTGCTGAGCATGGAGAAAACCACATTTTCTTCGGTCTCATCCTCCCACAATGCTCATTGCCACCAGTGACAGTGAAAGAGTGCCAGATTTGGGGAATTCCTGCTTTCTCTGGTTGTAAGATTTCAGGGAGGAGCCATGGGAGGAAATAGTGCACATAGAAGTACCAGATGGAGAGGGATGAGGTTCTTTATTTCTCTCAGTGAGAACATTATTGGACTCAAGAATTATTCACTGAACAAGACAGAATATCAAAAATGCAAAAGGTTTGACATGTTACCTGAACCTCTTGATGTTTTTCTCTGAGACTCTTATAAAGAGAACAATAGGATATATCTTGGCTTTGATTAAATCCTTTGTGCAGCTTATTCCAGCTTCCAGGAGACAATGCTTGTTCTAAAAACAAAGTCATAACAGTGTCACAAAGGAAAATTCACTGCTGTGGAATCTCAAGATAACGATATCTATCCCTTATGGGGTCATTTGGAAAGCTCTCTATTTACCATTGTACTGATTTAAAACCTTTTAATCAAATGTACATTCAAAGTCCAGCTCCTCCTACTGGTTTTAAACTAGTCAGTCAAATAAGAAGCTGAGCTTAACAGCTTTCTTAAAAGGTTTCAAATGAAAATGAATTGCTCTAAAGATGAAGAGTATGATAAAATACTAGTTTTACATATAGACACAAACACACAGACTTGCTTTTTGTTCAGAAAGAGCATCTACTGCAACTACTTGTGAGGCAAAAAAACCACCACTTTAATTCTCCTTTTTTTACATGCTGTGCATCAAATCCACTCTACTTGACATCAGATCTCTGTCTTGGGCATTGTTATCTTTGTTCTGTACACCCCTGTGTCTGGGTTTCAGGCTTCTTTTTCCTTTGTCTAGGTCCTTGTATCTCTTACTCTCTGGTGTATTCATATATACTTATGATATGAAAAGGAAATGAATAAAGGATGGAGCACAGAAAATGAAAGGATATTTAACTGCATCTATGTGGGTCATCACAGGGAATGAGGGAGGATATAAAAGGATATGGCTGAGGATGAGAAAGAAAAGGAAAAGTAAGAGCACAAATAAAAACCATTTGGGGGAATAAATAAAAGTCTGAGATTGAAGGAGGGCAGAAGAGAGAACGTGCAACTGTAAATTGGTCAGCCTGTTATCCAAGACATTGCAGAGAGGCTCACAGAGAGCCCAGAGAAGGGACACAGAGCACTGTGAGCACCTTGAGAGCAACAGCCTCGATGTTGGCAGGTACAATACATTCATATGTGTTCAGATTCTTTTCTCTGCTGAAGATGACAGTCTCTGTCCTTTGCTTCCTTAAGAACTCTTCTTTTGTTACAATATCTAGGAAGAGATGTGGATGGGGACAGAATCAAATTTACAGCAGCAGAACACGTAAAAAAGTATCCAGTAGTACTTCACAGGGGATGTAAGGATGGTTCAGGGAAGGAGGATGAGCAATGAATTGTCTTAACAGCTGCCTCATTTCTTCCATTGAATTCAATTAAAGCCTAATCTGATCACAGCTGAGCATCTCAGCTATATCCTGCACCAATGAGTCCTTGGGCAATTACTACAACACTATGAAGGCATTAAATTAAAACAGTAAATACAATTCCAGCACCTAATGTTATATAGTAACAGTTCAGGGAGGGAGGGTGCTGAGAAGTGCTAAAAAAAGGTGGTCTCTTTAGCACAGGATCCTAAAACAAGGATTTAGTGTTCCAACATTTGTGTTTAAAGTTTCAAAAAAATTTGGCTTAGGTTGCAATGTGTGATACCGGCCCCCTTGTGAATTGCAGCTCTACATCAAAGCTTTTGTTTTATGTTGCAAGACAGGGGATATTTATTATAATACTTAACTTCTCAGTTTCTCTGTCTGGATGACTGTAAGGCTGCATACTATGCTGTGGGTATTCAATATTAGTGTAAAAATGAAACGTCAGCTCTGTTTAATGCTGGGTTGTATACAATCCTGCCCTGCAGCCATCACGGCACTGCGTACTGCTTTAATAGTAAATACTTAGCATGGAAGAAAATCAGTCTTTCCAGTAGATCAAATGCACAATCTTCACAGCTTGGATGAGACAGAAACCTAAAGTCGCTCTAGGGAAGATATTCCTCATAATAGCAAATACTAGAAACAAATTAATCAAAATTTCACATTGCCTAGATATGCAGTATGCAAACAGTATGCAAACAGAAAGAGCACTCACAGCATTTCAGTCTCTGAGGGGCAGCCTAGCAACCACACAGCATACACATGGATAATATTTATAGACACAGAATCTCATAACCATGTGTACTGGCTGTCTCAAAAACATTCAAATATCCCAGATAGTCTCAAAAAGCAGGATTTACAGCTACACATCACTCTGATGTGACTTGAAGTACCTCAAGCAACTCTCACATGTGCATTCCCCTACGTGTGCACGCATATATATGTTCACATTTCCCACACTGAGGGCTGGCAGTCATGGCTCTCTCTTATCCCATTACCTGGCTTGCATATGTTGAATTCCAGGGCACCTCCAGAGTTGAGAAGCTTCTGCACCAAGGGCTTGGCCAGCATGCTGGGGGTGAAGAGCACGGGGCGCCTGCGCTCGCAGTGGATGGGTCTCACCAAGCTATAAGGGATCAGACTGAGCTTCTTATCGATCTCACTCTCCGAATCCAAATCTGAGCAAAGAACAAGACATTTATCCTCTGGGTTCCTCTCCATCGATATTTGGAGAAAGAAAGGAGGCACCCATGAACCAGAAATGACATGGTTAGTAGTACTGGTCCTTCTTCCCTTTTGCTGGGGTTGTCTTTACTATACTCGCAGCACTATGATGTCCAACCTAATACTAAATAATTCAACTGCCTTTTGCTTTCAAGAGATTATTTCTTAACCTCTTCAATACAACATTTGCTTGGAGACTCTCTGCTTGTTAGCTTGACTTACTCCAAGTTAGATGTTTTGGAGCAAAAGGCAAGAAAGCACCTAGGAAGAAATGCCAGCCAAACAAAACATTTCAGTGTCCTAAAGCTGCCTGTGAAGGCTGAGTGCCCCAAGCACTTTTAGCAAAATCAGTTTCGGTCACAATTGCTGTTGAACTTTTGGAGAGTGGACCACAAACACAAGACCTGTGATATATTTTGCAGCCATGCTGTTCTGCAGATATTTATGTAGGACTTTGTGTCAGTGCTATGTGTGTAAAGGCTGTTTTAGGTTTGTACCTTCCAGTTTATCAGGCAGCTGCTTCTTCCCTTCAGATGAGCTCAGTGCCAGACCCGAGGGCCAGCCTGTGACAATGCGGACCCGCTCGTTGCTGTTCATTCGTTTGTATTTGTTCTCAGACCTACTGACAAACTAAAAAGGTGAACAAAAAAAAAAAAAAGATAGATTTGAGCCTCATTTCTTGCATTATTTACCCTCCCATGTGTTCACCAGCCGACACTCATTACCTATGAGGTCTGAATCACTTGTGTCTATCAAAGACAGGACTCCATGGATCTGTGGACTGAATTCTAAGACTCTTTAAATATCATAGATCTGTTTCAGAGCCTGTGTTAATCCCCTTTGGGATTTGTTGTTTTGTTCTCTGCTCTTAAGAGGCATGTTTTCCCTTCACAAAGCTGCCTGCTATCACCAGTGCAAGCACAGATTTGTACATCATACCCAGAGTATGTGCACAAATGTATCACAGGCTATACCCAAACTGCCTCTTCTTTGCTCTACCAGAGAGACTTAAAAACTCCCAAATGGCCTCTTTTAACAGTCATTTTACACGAGAAATAGGCTTCATGCTTTCCTTCCCCATCCACCCACCTGTTCCTCTATCCAAACATTAACTCCTCCTCCTGTGTATTTGCTAACCTTTCCCAACCACCTTCCTTCACAAGGCTTTATCTTTCACAGTCTCAGAGTCACTGGCCCACAATTAAAGGACTATTTTCTGATGGAGTCCTTTCTCAGAGACTTGGAGATTTAATCCAGCCCATTGGATTTGTCCTTATGGTACAAACAAAGCACATTTCAGCCTCTGATGGCAGATGTGTGGGATTCCTCAAGGCACATCCATAAGGGAAGCCATGTTCTTAAAAACAAACACCCCACATCAGAGCAGAAAACACAACCCATCCTTCTCCTTCATGCACTAAATCGTTTTTTGATAGGAATAAATTCTAATACATCTCTAGACCTGAGCTGGGATTTCTGGGCGAATTAGGATAGCCTGAGAACATCTACTGTTCAGATCCACTGTTTCAGACATTGCACTGGGGAGCTGAACTTTATTACCTGTAAAATCTGGCCCAAAAGAAAGCTTGCTCTGGGGAGGCGAGGGCTGGTTTTTGGGTCGTTCTGCTGGGCAGGCTCCTCTGGCTGCAACGTATTCTAGTGAAAAACAACACAAGAGGTTTTCTCCTCCCTGCTCTTTTTTATATTTTTTTTTTTAATCATAACATTTGAAAAACAAAAGAAGCCAAACTAGATATTTTGTATTTCCAATTAAAGGGATAGTGATTGACACATATCCCAAGTAAAATGTTCTAAACAAACAGTGGACACAGCATGGCCTGTGCTGACAAACACTGCTTTTTCACTGCTCTTCATATTCCTTTGTTCACAGACTGTTCTCCACACCTAAGAAAGAGATAATTTCTGCACCAAGAAAGAACATGCACAGCTTTTGCTTTCACAAGCACCTCTGCCAGTGATCTCTGTCCCTTTGATCAGTGGGGCTGTGAGCACAGAAGGAATATGTGACACTTAACCTTGACTGAAATCATGCACAAGCACTGTCTACCTGTCTCTGCAAAACTTAGAAGCATGAATGTCTCCCAGACTAAAAATAACTTATGGTAACTAATACACCAGGAAGGCAGTTTTAATTATGTAAAAATGGAATTTTGGGGTCTAAAGAAAGAAAAATCAAATTGCTTTTAGGGAGGGAAAAGGAAAAATCAGAAGGGCTGTTGTGTGTGAAGGCCAGATAATCCCAATTCTCTCCACAGCATCCAGGCTGGAAGAGACAGGTCTTTCTGAAGTGGGACAACAGACTCTGTGGTTTAGAGCTTATTCACAACAGGAGAGAAATAATTCTGGTTATTAACTGCAAGGACACAGCTTTTTCCTCATGTGTACATGAAGATGAATTAAATGTTTACAGGCAGAGAAACATGAGAAGGGTAACTAAAACACAGAACAGAGTTTGGACTTTTGAAGTGTAGTCCCTCCTAGCTGGAAGGGTTATAGAGAGCCAGAGTTGGGTTCATTCCCAGGGACAATATTATTTAAAGCAAACAGAAGGTGCCCATTGCCTGACACAATCAAAACCTACAGAGAGTGTAAACAGGAACTTCTGTAAAATGATGATGAAAAATGAAAAATGAAAATCCAGTAGCAGGGGAGTATGAGGTGTTAAAAAGACTTTGTAGATACTTACCCGCAGTGCCCGAAGAGTGTTGTAGGAGTTTTCTGTCTCATCTTTGCTTCCTCTGTGCATCAACCGCTGCAGCTTCACCAAAAGGAGTTGCTGGGCTCTGAAAGAAAGGATGAAATCACACAGATCAAGGTATTTTTGAAACCACTCACAAGGAAGCTGGATTGCAATGGGTCTGTGCCTACAGAAAAGATTAAATAGAAATAGCAGTGAGGACTGACTGAACCATGCAGTAAAGGCAGGAACAAAACAATACAAAGAACTGCAGTGCAGTTAAGGATTAAAGAATATCCATGGAATATTTGCATAGGATACTTTTTGATTTTTTCAGGTAACATCTGGAATCTCTGTTCTTAAGTTTTATAGCTCATACTACAGTTTAACATCAGACCTTATCTCCAAATTTAAGGCATAGGCACCTCTTTCCTTACAGCAGTAATTAAGTTCCCTGTTTCTAGATGCCTGCTCTCAGTAATGGTCACTCAGCATCACTCTCACCTGCTGTAGCTGGGAATGGTCCCCATCTCCAGGTCCCTGTCAGTGAAGGGATCCACCCTGGCACACAGCCACTCACACCTGCCCAGGTACATGGTGTCGAGGATGTGGACGATCTCGTCACATTTCACTGACAGGGTGCAGCAGTCCAGCTGGCTGGAGATGTTGAGGTTGAGGCGGATGTGAAATGAGTCCCCCGAGGTGATGAGCCCTTCCTCCATCTCCGACAGCAGCTTGCGGTACCCTGCAGCAGGGAGGGAAGGGATGAGGAGGATCTCACACCCTGCTCTTGCTGCATTCCCTCTGGGAGCAGCCACAGCACCGACTCCTGAGGTTCCTCTCAGAGAGGTTTGTACTCCCAGAGTGCTGCTTGCAGTGTTCCAGCAAGACCATGGGCTGCACCGCAGAGATGGGGCACTGACTCAGGGACAGCCCAGGCTGCTGCTGGAGGCTCTGTGGGAATATTCTCATTATAATGTTACTTTTAGGTAATTCCATTCTCAGTGCTCCCCACATGACCTGTGGAACAGAGAACTCAGCAAAGACACAGACACAGCTATAGCTCTGCCCTCTAAGTACCGTGTGAGTTCTGCCACCAATTTTAATGACAAGTTATTCCTCTTATTATTAGCTCTAATTGGCACTCCCAGAATCTATAACATGCTTTATCTGCAGTTAAGTGATGCTCAAAAAATTGCAATAGTCTTTCCTACCATTGAAAACATCAAAGAAAATCAAAGGCATCACTTTCTGCGTGATCTATGCAGCTGAAATTCTCTAACCAGCATAAAAACATGAATGCCCATTTATATACACCAGTAAAGAATGGATTTTGGAATGTAATTTTTGATCCATACCCTGAAATTATCATTATAGAACCTGAACACTAAAATCAAATTCTGTTCACCACACATGAACTCCAGCTGTTAAAGATAAGATAAAGCCACAAAGGTAATAAACCGGGCAACTCCATCAGGTAAATGCTAAATCGACCAGCTGGATAAAGATCATGCACCTCACCACATTATATTGCAGAAAACTGTACATAAAAATAAGCTTGAGTGTGTTTCATGAGTCATGTTGCTATTGGCCACCATGTAAATTTTTCAGAATCCTGTTGAAAAGCACATATTTGTTTTTTACTCATACACCAGGCTAAAAGCTGAAGCAGTTCCACAGAGGAGCTGTAATTAACACCAGTGGCATGCTCCAGATTTATCCCACTACAAAGGATATGCTGGTCCTGTCACTCTCTTCCAGATAAGTTGCTATAAAACCCTGGGACTACTTGAGATAAGAAATACTTTTTGTCTTACCTTCATGATTTGATTTATACTGGAGCGTTACTGGACCACTGCACCTCTGAATTGTCCAGTGAACTTCTTCCTTTGTGCAGGTATCCAAAGGAACACTTTGATTTTCCCCTTTAATGCAGCCCTCCAACTAGATATGAAAGAAATATTACTCTCCAGTGCAGGTTCAATCTCTGAGTCAATTAAGCCATTTTTTTAAAGTGCCATGATCTTTTTCTTATAAAACAATGCAGACACTTTGCTATCAGGATGTAGATTATGTGCCAGTTATATAATTATTTTTCTCTTAAATTAGGAACGTTAGCAGTCAACAGAACTGCAGCACTTGGGCAATCCCAGGCTTCCTTGGGAGTAAGAAATGCAAGAATATAAATGGGGTTGGGGGTAGGGGGTGTATTTTTTCCCCCTTGGAGGCATTTTAACAAGAAAATGGTTTGGGAACATTGGCAATGGAGGGAAAAGTGAGTAAAGAGAAACTTGGCAGGAGCACTGTTGAACTTGTGCTCATGGGATGCCAGGGACAGCACAGGTGGGCGGGCAGACCCCCAGTGCTTGGTGATGATTTCATGCTCACCAGCAGAATCTGGTGTCCCTCCCGAAGGCCAGCTTTCTCTGCAGGGGAGCCTGACTTGACAGAGCTGACGAAGCTGCCTTTGTCATTGCCCCCAAGCAGGGTGATCTCTGAGTTGAGGCTGTCCCCGTTGAGTGTCACACGCTGGATGGTGTGACAGGAGCTCCTGATGCGGCCCACAGACGTGACAGAGGGCCGGAAGGGTCTGTGACCATGAGAGAAAGGACAGCTGGTTATCTCACTCTGAGATAAATGCATGCATGAGAAATGAGATAGGTACAAACACAATTCTAGCATTATCAAGCACTAGGATCTAAGGACTCTAAAGGAAACCCTCCTCAGTACTGCAAGAGAAGAGTTCTGGAGAAGAGCATCTGGATTGCTCCCAGTGCATCTCTGAAAACTCAGTGTATAACAGCTCTCCACTCAGCAAGCTCTTGCAGCAAGATAGCAAGAGCACAAGGAGAAACTGAAGACTTTAGAACATTTTGTCTGCCTTGAAGTTTTTGAATTTTTAGGATGACCTTCACGGGTTTACAGGACATGAAAGGGCTCCAAGATAATGTTATACTGCTGCCACCATAATCACTCCTGCTGTTATAACTTCAGCAACTAATAAATAAATAGAGTTTCTACCACAGCACCCTTTCCTCTCAGTCTCTAAGGTAGGTAAACTGGCATCTCAAATACCTTTCCAGAGAGAACTTTCTAAATATGGAGTTGACATGCTCAAGCTCATAGGCATCCAGGCCTTCTGACTGATGAGAAGAAGAGGAAGAGTGCACTGAAGGAGCTCCATGTGAGTGCCTGTCGTGGCTGTCATCTGGAAAGAGTAACAAGAATGATAATGAGTCCTAGATAAAGTGACAAAGATGGAAAAGGGGAAAATGAATTTTAATTGATCCCAGACAAAGCTGAAGAAGGAAATTCTTCATGTTTAGGTATGATTCATATCCACAGGACACGGCACAAGGAGTGCCGCTCTCATAGAACAGAAAGTGGGAAGGGACCTCTGGAGACTGTCTAGTCAAAGGTCAGTGCAGGGTCAGCTCACGGAGATTGCTCAGGACTTTGTCCAGTTGGGTTTTGATATCTCCAGGGACGAAGAATTTGACTAAAACTCTATGGACCACCCTGTTCCAGTGTTTGAGCACCCTCATGGTAACAAAACTAACCCTTTTCCCACTTAGTTCTTCAGGAATGACTGCTTTCCCCTTCTCACCACTGGCCGACCCTTTGTTTTCTTGGTTTACTCACAGGCTGTGTGTCCCATTTAATTAGAGCAGGGTTGGTTATCTGACAGTCTCTGTAGCTGGGGACCTGATCACATATTAGCTCATATTTCCATTATACATGATATCCTCTTGCTTACCATCCAGCTCCAAAGCATCACATCCAAAGCTGTCATTGTCCTCTTCAACCAGGCTGGAATTAAAAACAAAGCATGAGATAATGGAAGAGAGAGAAAGCTGAACACTTTCAAGCTTTCAGCAGATTTCCAGCTTCAGTAGATTTCATTAAGTCCTGAAGGAGGGAGGAACTTCTTCTGTGAAAAAGGAAGATGTTGGAGGTGTTGCATCAGGCAATGGTGCAGCTGCAAAAAAAATAGGCAAGCAACATCCTTGAGGGTCCAGAGGAATACAGAAAAGGGCAGGACACAACATGTGTCAGCCAGCATGGGAAGCACATGAAGCAGCAAGAAGGTTCAGAAGAAGGAACTGCCAACAGCAGTGAGGGAATGAAGATTTTGCTGAGGACAAGGAAGCTGCTGACTGATGGTCTGGCGTGGGACTCACACCACACTGGGCTCAGCACAGAGATAAAAAGGGCTGCACCATGCCTGCTGTGCATGCACTGCACCAGGGGGGGTTTCCACAACAGAAGTTCACTGATGGGCAGAGTGAATGCAAGGGAAGTTACTGAGGTGCAGCAGAAGAGGAGGAATCCACCTGCTTGATTTAAAGTATTGACGCATTTTATAGCAGTTTCAGGGTACCTCTCATGGCTGCTCAGGTACCTGCAGTACAGACTGGCAAAGTGCTCCAGGCTTTTGCACAGGAACTGCCCCAGCTCCCAGTGACACAGACATTCCTGCAAAGGTGACTAGGTTGGCTGGCCTTAAACCCACTCTAAATTCACTGAAGTTTTGCTCTTACAGGGATATTTGGGCTGTCCAGCCAAGTGAGTGATCTGTCAGCTTCACTAGAAGGACTTCATTAAAGCATGTCCTTTGGTTGCAAAGCTGTTTAAATAACAGCTTGTTGTTTTTCCCATTCAAAATGATTTGTAGGTCTCCTGTGGAGCTGATATTCCTCATATTTGGCTTCAGCTGAAGGGTGAATTTTTGCAGCCAGGCTGCAGAGAATCAGCTATTTTTGCACCATGCATAAGCAGGGAAATAATGTACCTTTTCCTACATTAAATGATGATCTCACCTTTTTTTTTTTTTCACACAAATTAAGAAGAGATGAACTGTGAAACCTGCAACTTGGCTTGCAAACAGCAATTATTCTGGATTATGTTCACAAATAAGCTCCAAAAATTTATCATTCTAATTATAAAGTTATAAACTACAGTGAACTTTTGGGCAGGCTCTTGAGATCCTTGACTTTAGTGATTATCAGGTCAACCAAAGTAAGCCCACATTCAGACCTTGTTCCAGGGTACCTTTTCTTTCCACATGAAGAATATCTAATGTGAGGGAAAAATTCAGATTCAGTACAACTCAGTCTTCCAATGCCTTAACACAGAGAACAGAATACAGTCAGAGTTACAGTGAAATAAAACCACAAGATGAATAATCTCCATGTAATCTCTACTGTGTTCTCTAATACACTACAAATATTTTAAAGTTCAGGCATGCCAAAGGCTTCTCAAGCACCTGAAGCACAAAACATTCAAATCATTAATAAAAACCCCCTTTTCTCCATCTTGAATTGATACAACACACTTTAAAAAGGGACTTGGAGGACAATGAAGGAGAAGCTAAGGGAGACTAAAATAAACACTGCTTAAATCCTCAGCAGCCTAGAAAATTATGTGGGAGAACCAGCTGAGGATGCCCTCAGTGGAAAGCTGTCTTGCAAAGCTGTCCAGAGAGAGAGGCAGAAGTGGCAGTCTGCCCAAGATCAGATTGTTTTGCAAAACATAAAAATCTGAATAAAGTTCTAATATATATACTAAAACCAGATCTAATAAAGATCTAAACCCTCCATATATATTGCTTTCTTCTAAATTGGTCTGCTCTGTTCTTTTCTCCCTCTGCCTGACACCTTTAGGGAATGCATTTGCGTCTCCTGGTATTTCTGATGCAGACACTGATGCTATTGACACCACACCAACACAGCATGTCTGAGTATCACATTGCAAAAAACCTTTTAGAAAAGAGGTCAGTGCCCTTTAGGGAACTGTGAGGCTGCAGAGGTCTCTCTCCTTCCTGCCACCAAGTTCCCACTCACCAGCTGATGTGATTTCATTGCCAGGGGAAGTCCACGGGGCCCCGACCTGACAGAAGTGGAAGCTGCAGCAGAAGGTGAAGCCAAGGGCAAAACCTCTCTCTCCCCTCCCTTCTCTGCTGAGAAACAGACCCTGAGATTCACAAAAAGCACCTCCCTCCTCCACTTCTCCCCTGCAATCCTCACAGACGTGCAGGCAGCTCTGCTCTACCTTGGCAGCTTACAGAGCGAAGGGGGGGCTTTGAGAGAAGGGGAAAGAACAGGGACATGAGGGCAGCATGGAGCTGAGGGGCAGAAACTGAAGCTGGATCAGTGTATGGAGGCAGAGAGAGCACTTTCTCTAGTATCATCAGCGCTGAATCACTCCAGGGCTGTTTGTGTTTCTGTCCATTACAGTCAGTGCTGCAGGGCTATCGAGGTGTCACTCATCCCAGCTGAACTGCCAGACACTCCTGAGTGGTTTGGACAAAATGTGTGATGAAGGGCTGAGCCTTGAGAAGTGTGAGTTAATCCTATGCCTCATAGAGACTCTTCAACCAGAGGCAGACACGAGGAGCTCTCCAGCCCTTTGTCCCGTGTCCTTGTGCCAGGTTTCCCCACGTGTGACCCACCTGCAGTGGGGGGTGTCCTCCTTGCAGCGCCGCACGATGGAATCGTTCCCGGGAGGCTCGGGGGTGGTGGACATGATGCTGTCATTGCGATTCCGCAGGGTTTGCTTGCAACGAGAAACCAAAAGGTGTCAGGAAGGTTATCTGGCTGAAATGTGCTCACTTCTAACTCACAGCAGCATCAGCAATGGTACTCTGCACTGGCAGTGCTCTGCGCTGAGAAGCACACGCAGAAAAAGAAGTTGATTATAGCTGTGCAGAATCCAAGAGCACTCGTATATCCCAGTTTTTAGCACAAGGCACAGCTTGTGTGCTGCCACTGCACCTTCTCCTGTGACCACATAACTACCTGATTTACTGAGCCATTGTAACTTTACTTTTGTGTGTGGCACAGTTGACAGGAGGAGGGGGATGAAAAGCAGTATGTGTACTTATATAAATATATATAGTTGGAGTGAGGGAGAAAAATACTGATCTCCATATATTAAATAATTAATCTTGCAGTACACTGGAAACTAAACCCTGAATTGCACTAGAGGGAAAACAGTGTAAGTCATCTAAACATCCAACAGATATTCCAAAAAATATCCCTAACCCAGCTAAGCTTATTACGAGTGGCAGCAAGTTCTTTCCTGGCTATTCTTGAGTATAATTTCCTGGGGGCAGCATTTTTCACAGTGTTCTAGAAAGATGTTTTGTTCTTTGTTATTAACACTCTGCAAGAGCACTCTCTCTATCTGCCTGTCCTGCTGTGTCAGTGCTCACATATGTATAATGGAATATCTACCTTGGAAGATTATGGGGATACAGCAAGCAGGGAAGAAATGGTTTGACTATGGTATGCAGAAATTTCCAACTGTGATCTGCACCCCTTTCCTCACTCACTGTTATAGACAGGAAAAGCATTATAGAACTTAAAAAACCCTTAAAATTTTCTCAGATAAGTTACAAAGCAGCTTTTAAAGCAAATCTCTTTCTTCTAAAAGTAAAAGTTAAATGGCATAAGGAGACAGCAAGAGGTCATAAATACTCTGAAATATCTTTTACAAAACATAAACCAATTCTGTGATTTTGGGAAAGGCTAATAACACAGTTCTAACAAAATGCTGGTAAAAGGATTAAGGGAGCTTCTGACAAGGGCCTTGAATGGGATCACAGCTGGGATGCTGGGGAAGTGCTAATACTGAGTTGTGAAAGCTCTGAACCACATTAGGAGAGGTGGCTGTAGACAGACAAGGGGCATCCTTACAATCTTGGTGACTTCACAGCTGCTGATGGAGTTACTGATGGACACAGAGGAGCTCGTGTCCGTGCGGCCGGTGCTGCCCTCGGCCCCGTCTTCATCCTGTGCTCTGACTGCTGCACTCACAGGGACAAGGGAAACACAGAGAAAACACACAGAGAGAAGCATGTCAGAGCACTTCCAATCATAGATGTGCCACTGCACTTGTGTTCTCTTTCCATTTTGGCTGGTCTTGAACTGGACAGAGCCCCAGACACGCTCCTGCTCTGCAGCTCTGGCTCCTGTTCCTTCCCTGGCAGTTCCCAACAAAGCCCAGAAATTCCCACCCCTCTGCACACACTCCTGCCCACTTTGTCTCTCAGCTCTGTCCTGGATGTTTTTAATAGATCTGTGGATGCTATTTGATAAATTAAAGAAGGATTGTCTCATGAATTTATGTTTTAATTTCCCCACCTGAATCTGGTGATCTGCAAGGTTTGGCTCATTGAATTACATGTTACAACAAAGAATTTACAACAGGGACCAAGAAGGCTGAGATCCCTCAGCAGCCCCAGGTAACACAGAGTGAATGGGGATTGGTACTGATGTTGCACCCTGCCTGAGAGCAAAGCTGCTGTTTAACATGGAACACCTTGGAGCAGGAGCTGTGTTTCCCAGGATATTTTGTCCAACAGGGGCACACACAGCTACTGAAAGAAGTGCTGCCTCTGATGGTGTTTGGTGTTTCAGGGGTAGTGTTACACAAACAAGAGGAATTAGGAGTAGCTCAAATATGAGTGTACAGCAACAGATTTGTAACTTGGCAGCTGGCTGGGGCATGGGTCAATCCCCCTCTCCCAATGCTTCAGATTTAAAATTAATTCCCTTTTGCTGAAGGACAAAGGAACTCATTAGACAATCACTAGATTAGGGCCTTTTCAGCTTGAATGATTTTTCCAACAGCAAAAAGAGAATGGTGTAATGATTTTTAGTACAGATTTTATACAAATGACTTTACAACTTTTGTAAACTGAATGGAAGACTGAGTAAACAGAAAATTTAGGTAAGCTGTGGGATGCACATTGTGTGCCTGGGGAGATATCTTTGGATGGAGAGGACAGTGAAGTAGAACACTTGACTACTTTAAATCATTACATTTGTAACTGTGAGAGAAACTGGGTTTTTTTACTGACTTGGACTTAGTTAAGAATTTCCCTGGTTGGCATATTTGTTAAAACAACTTAAAGAGATTAAGTGAAAGAGACAAAGCAATGGAAAAGGAATAACGACATGGGTGCTCTTTCTGACCTTGAAACTCTGATGTTTTGTTCATGCTGACAGGGGATTTAGCTCTTGGACTTATCTAAAAGAAAGAGGACAAAAATCAGCACAAATGCAGAATATTTACCACACACTGTAAAGCAGATATTTTCACCACCTTTTTTCGCTGTTATGTTGTAATATACTTGCCCTCCTTTAAGCAACAGGACCCAAAATTTAGAAGCTATTTATGTATCTAAACACAACAGCAGTGATGGAGGGTGAGCTACCTGACTACTTTTGAATGTCTGGCCCAAATGCATTGCAATTTCCAGATTCTGCTGAGGAAACAAAGAGACAAAAGGTGAAGTGGGTGCCTTGGGACTGGTTTCAGGCAGCTGTTAATACAACAGACATCCTTTTGGAGTGTGCAATGTGAAAAATGCAGCTCCATCGCCATAAGTAATAATGACAGTCAGAGCTCAGAAAGGTTATGAAGGGCAGGGAGAATTCAAACACAGATGAAAGGAAAGAGAACCTCAAAAGTCCAAATGTTAGATTCTTTGTGGGTTTTTTTTGCACTTCATGAATCCAGCATCAGATAATAGCCATGTGAATGCAGCTAGCTGGGGAAAGCATGAACCTAACTCATGCTACCGCTTCCTGTTAGGGGTGAGGAAATTGCCATAATTTAATTCTAAATTAGATAGTTAATTTTGCTCTAGATTGTGTCCATTTCTTTCTATTTTTCCTTGCAGCTGCTGAGAGCTTTTCCACCAACGCTTCTTTTTTCACCTTCAGTGTGTGTTGGACCTCAGGCATTATGTCATTTTTTTTTTCCACTAATGTTAAGGAGGCAAAGAATCAATTTATTGACAACGCTCCAAGAATGTGAATGAACAGCAGAAGCAAGAAGAAAACAGAAAATGGGGAGAAGGGACAGAAAAGAGCCTATGAAGCCTGATTAGATCTGCTCCTCAAGATGCAAATCACCACAGGGCAAAAACTGACAGCTCACTATCATATACTGATCTATTCTTATCTTTACAGCAGTTTCAGAGGCACAGCCACAACATGTGTTATGTCTGATAGTTCTAGAAGTCCCTGCTCTGTGTCATTGCAGCCTCAGATTCACACACACCTGGATCCCCTTTAGGTTCACTCTTCTCTTGAGACGAACTTGATCAGGCAAGAAGAATTTGTTATCCTCTGGGGAGTCCTCAGAAGTGGAGGAGTCATCGGCCTCCTGACCATTGGCTTTTGGGCCAGAAGTCCCAAAGGCCTGGGAGATAACGGTAATGGGAAGAGTCCGTGGCAAACTCTAAAGAGTACAAGGGAACACTTTATTTCTGAGACCACTTTGGTACAACTCATGACCTTCTTTTAGAATACTCTGATTCATCCTATTGCAACTCCAGAAGCTCCTGTGGAATGTGGCTCCAGACCCAATCAGAAATTTGGGCTGAGATTTGTGGGGATTTCTGTTTATAGACTGAATTCTTTTTCACTCATATTCCTAAAAAATATTTTAAGTTTCTAGCCCACTGTAGAAAATAATTTGTTTTCTGCATTTTTTTCCCTTCCATTTAAAGTCAAGCTGTGGAACGGCAGCCTTTGGGGAGCCATGTGCATGACAGACAACTTGAAAAACACTACAGCAAAAAATTCACAACACTGACATTTAGAAGGAGATTATTTTTTTTTTTTCAGTTATTTCATGGAAAGAATTAGAAAAGTCCCCTGTCCCTTCCAGACCAAAATGTTTGCAAAAGCAAGGGATGATGTCTGTCTTGCTGAGCCGTACCTGGTCGAGGAAGTTGCTGTCCTTGGAGAGGCGGCGCAGTTTGCACTCCAGGTTGACGATGCACGCTTCCTTCCGCACCACCTCGATCCGCAGCTCGTCGTTCCTCTCCTCCAGCTCCCGGATCTGCTTCCTGTATTTATCCTTCTCAATCAGACAGTGGGAGTACTGGGTCTGAGCCTCGTCACGAGAGCGGAATGCCTGCAGCGGGGGCAGGAAACCTCCTTGGCACCCGGGCACCAGGCCCTGCTCCTGCTGCTTTTGTTTGTAAGGTGTTGGCAATGAGCGCTTCAGCAGTGGTACCCAGTCACCCATTAACACAGCAGTCAGGACCAGGATGTGCCACAGTAGCACCATTAAAAATTATGATGATGAGGGTGGTTCATTTACTGCTCCCTCTGGGTTGGTGGGAAAATGTCCCAGAGTGCACATGGGGTGACTTGACACTGACATAAAGCCTTGCAGGAGCTGCTGTGAGGATCCTGGTCCTGCCTGCCAGATGCTACACTATGGAAACAACCCAATATTACCCTATGTTTAATTACCATAATGCAAATCCCAACAAGTAGTTCTTTTAACTGCTTATTTTATAATGGTATTTTGGGCCCAATTACCTACAATTCCCCAAAGTGACACAGAACAGACAGAGGCTTTTGCTATTGATTTTCCCCTACTTTAACTGTGAGATACCTGGTCTCGCTCCTTTTCCACCTCCTCCAGCTGTATCATCACAGTGTTCATGCGGTGCTTGTACATCTCACAGTCTTTTCCTAGTGTTGAGCACTTTAACTCCAAATCTTCTTTCTCCTCAAGATACTGGAAATGACACACTGTTAACCACCACTGCTCTCAGAGGCATTTTGGGCACCAGCCTGAGATATTCCATCTCTCCACCCTTCCATTCCTCACCTTGTCTCTCAAGTCCTCTACATGACGAATTTCCTCTTGGAGATTAAAGATCTTGTTGACCAACTCATGGCGATCCTCCAGTGCCTCCTTACGGTCGTGTTCCAGAATATCCAAAATGGCTTTGTCTGAATCTGGCAGACCCCTCTTGTCAGCCTGAGGAAAGACATTTTTTAGAGCCAGGCCAGGGAAACAGAAAATACTTTTGCAGGGAGAGAAGTATCAGAGACAGTAACAAGCAAGAGGAATAGCAAATGAACAAGGTACTGCAATGGGAAAGCAGGAGAAGAGACGGACATTTGTTCATATTTTAAAGCAGAGTCAGAAAAGATGAATAAAATCTATCTTGCTGTCAGAATACTCTGATGAAGGAACTGTTTTACTGGTCTATTGTACTGGCTATAATATGATCTGGTTTGGATGCAGCGACAATTCTTCACTCCAAGCCCTGCATTCAAAACTCTTTTCTATTAATCAGCTCTAACTGAGCACAAAAATCACCCTTTTCCAAAGAGCAGAACCTAAGAAAATATTCAGAAGAATTTTTAAGGCATGCACAGGCTTTGCAGGGCTGTGCTCAGAGAATATTAAATGCCTGGAGTACCTTGTACCACTGCTTCATTTTTTACACCGTCCAGGAATATAATTTCTTTCAGAAATTATTATCAGATTTAAAATTAAGCATACCTAAGCATTTCTAAACCAAACTGGTTCGAGTTTATTTATGCTTTCACTTAGGAGAATTTAAATCCTATTTTTAGCTATTTTCTGTTTCTTTAAGTGCTATAAGACCATTTCAATTAATATGAGACCTACATGGACCAGAACTCCCAGAATCTTCTATCCTACACTCTTTTTCAACCTTTGAATTGGATTTGTGTTAGAACTAAGAATCGTTAGGCACTGCTAGAGGCTACAGCAATTTCTGAAAGGCCTTCTATTGATATTTCTTAAGTGTCATTTTAAAATGCCACAAGCCTTTTCTAACAAAGTGCAAACTAATCTCACATATATCCCAGTATTTGGCTAAGTTCTTCACAGAGGAGTCCTAAATGTGCTGCACATCAGCTGTTTTCCTTACCTGCCCAGACACAGGTTGGTGAAGCTCCCTGTGCAGGTTACAGCAGGGCTCTGCAGGGCACCCTGGTGCTTAGTGACCACTCAAGCACAGGAACCTTCATCATCCTCTGCTTCATTAAAACCTTTTGGCAAAAGTATGACAACAGCCTAACACGGGGTACACAGAGTCACTGTCAGAAATTTCTGTGCTGGCTGTTTCACACAGATTTGTAGTGACAGGCTGGTACAATGTTCAGCAATTAAACACTGCACTCTTGGAAGAGCCAATTTCTCATGTACACTTGATTTTTTTAGAGGACTATTTTTGTAGAACTCCTCCTCATGCATGTGTCTGTACAGGGAGCACTCCAGGCAGCTGGGAGCTGTACAAGCAGCCTTCTGTTTGTCCAAACTTTGCACTTGTGCTGGCTGCAGCTTTGCAGGCAGAGGTTTCAGCCAACACTTCCTGCACTGTAACTGGAGTATGTGTGAGTTTTGGATTTTAAAGGCAGCAAGCTGCTTTTATACCTGAATAATGGACTGTAACTCCTGGATTTTTGTCTTCATCATCTCATTTTCCCGCTCCAGCTCCAGAACCTGTTCCTTTTTGGGTCGGTTTTCAATATCATTTTTCAGCTTCAAAGACTGGTTCCTCTCCAGCTTGCACTCCTCTTCCACCTTGTTCAAGCGATGCTTCAGCTGGTCAATCTAGAGCAGCCAGGGAGCAGTGAAAAGGAGAAAGAGGAGAAGGGAATCATCCCTAGCTCAGACATTTACTGCTCTGAAAAATCTCTCGCTTCCAGGTGGAAAACATCCGAGGGAAAATAGCTTAAACTCTGAATGCTAAGGAGAAGTTGATAATTGAGTGCTGAATGTCCACAATAGAACTGAAGTTCTCAAGTACAAACCTGCTACTTGCCAGCTACAACTCATATGGGCTGGTTGTGAAATTTTAGAATACCTGGACTAAAATAAAGTGCCACATTCTCAATCCTCCAATAAATAAATAAAGAGATATGAAACAGAATGAACACTTAAGAGGCTGATCACACATTGTGCTTTTTGCACATGGACTATTTGGATCAGGAAAAACAGGAGAAAATTCAGGATATCTTTCTGAATAAATCCCCAGCAGCTGTAGTGCTCTTGTATGAGCCTAAAAAAAGCTGAAATTATGTTTTCAGCAAGCAGCTATGTTTTAAATTTTATTTTTACTTGCATTCTATACTATTAATTCATTATCTGCCATTAATACAGCTCACTGCAGTTGGCATTTCTGTACAGTGATGCCTTCAATCATCTGGATAAGCAAAGCAAACAAGAGCTCCACATCTTTCTGCTGTCAGAGGAGTTCTCATTTTCCCAGATGCCACTGGCACCCTCCATTGCTGCCCAGAGCATTTATCTCACCTCCAGCTGCAGGTCCCGGCTCCTGATCACAGCCATGCTCTTCTCGTCACTCAGCTGGGCATACCTCATGGCCAGATTGTAGTTCTCATCTTTCACCTTGACCAGCTCATCGTTGTAGTTATTCCTCTCCTCCTTCATCTTGTTGTATCTCTCCTGGAAGGTCAGCAGCTCTATCTTGTTCAGCTTCAGCTGCTTTCGCTCATCCTCCAGCTGGCGGGACTTGGCCAGGAGCTCACAGCGCTGCACGTCCTTTGTCTTCACTTGCTGCTGGAGCTTGATGATCTCATTCATTAGGAAATGGGTAAGGCCTTCATGTCCCTCCTCCACTGAAAATGTTTGAGCAGCTTATCAATGTTTGGTAAAGTAACTCATTTAAATTACTTTATTAGGAAGGTAATAAGTCGGATCAGCAGAACTACATAAGAAACAAATGGCACAGAATATGTACAGAGTGGCAGAATTTACATAGATTCACACACACCTGTATGTCTAACTGGGAACAGTACAAATATTACACACCACACTGGTATCAGAATCACAATATACATATGTACAGCTTGTCTGGATAGAAGTTAAAGCCTTTACATTTGTCTTGATTCAGCTGAGCCTGTAGAAATAACACAGCATTTGTACAATGAATCTGTGCAAGTACAATTAATCTGAATGCTTCAAATGTGCTGCACATGTGTAGGTCATCAGTGTAATTTAGTCCATTGTTCCAACATAGCTTCTCTTGAGAATTCTGGCAATGCCTATCATTCCATTTGAAGCTCTTCAGCTTCATTCAGACAGCTGGGATGTCCCTTTGCTTTATTCATTACCTACCACATTTTGTTTTGAAGACTGAAAAGCATTCTACACCAAGATTAGCTTTCATTTCCACTTCTTGCCTGAAAAAAACCAAGCCAGTCTTCCAGAGAGTCCTTACTTCAACAGGCTCCTTTGTGATTGGTTCTACTCACCAACAATAGTGGAAAATCTCCGCGTAGGCTCTTTCCCTGTCACCAGTTTGTAGAGTTCAGGGTAGTAAAACTCCAGGCTCTCTAAGAACACCACATAGCCCCTCTGGCCCTTGGTGTGGAGGATGTCCAGCAGTCGCCCTGGGTACAGACAGCAGAGAGGTGACACATCAGCCCCACGAGCAGCACGAGCAAATACCACATCCCTGACGTTCCTAAGGTTCGTCTCTGCCATGGCAACGAGCTGTGCAAAATCCGTCTGATTAACTGAGTTCAGCTGAACCCATAAAGTAATGCCACCAATTCTATATGTTTGTGCTGATCGTTATTCTGAGGGAGTGTGGGCAAATTGGTCTCTGGAACAGGAATTTCAAAGGACAAGTTATTCAGTGCAGCCTTTACCAGTCAGGGATGGCAGATCTTCCTGTGACAAACCACAAAGTGCTGCAAGACAGCTGAAAAGCTACTCCTGCAATGGCACTGACTGCTGCTTGTGTTAACTGAAATATTTGCCAAGGCTTTGATGGGAATTTGAACCCCATGAGCTCCAGTCTGCACAGCACTGGAAAGAGTCTTTGTTATCAAAATAGCAGCAGAATCCCCCCGTACTTTAAACTTCCTGTATATAAGATAAAAGAGTTTCCATCTGACAATCTGTAACTTGATTCAGGTTCTCTCCAGACTTAGTAGAGCAAAGCTATTCAGACAGAGATGCAGATGGAGCCAGCGACCAGACAATTACCTGCTCTGTTAATTTTGGAGGGCAGCATGAGTGAGTTGAGCACCTCATCCTCATCCTGCTCATCGATGACTTTGCACTGCCGTAGGTAGGGGGTCAGTTTGGCTGGGTTGATGTAGCGGCTCAGCATGTGCCTGTTGCACTCCACATTCTCCCACAAAGCCTCCTCTTCATCTTTCAGGGCCTCCAGGCAGTCATCCATCTCTGGCTCTGCTCCTGAATGAGGGACACAACTGGTAAATTAACGCCAAGCAGGACAATCCTGGTACTTTTTTGTGCTTCCATGTCACATGGAATGAGCTCAGAACCACTTCTGAGTAATGCTGGGTTTGCCCAATACTGAAGCTGTTTGAAGTGCAGCCTGTCCACAGCTCACCTGGGAAATGACAGTTCACAGAAGTGCTATCTTGAGTCTGTGAACTACAGCTCATTGCTCTCCAGTGATGAATCTGCACTCAGCCAACTCCACCAAGCTCTCTGCAAGTCAGAGGACACCTCTGCTCAAGAGAGGCAGTGGCAAAGGGCACAGTGCAAGGCAAAAAGGGAATGAACCTGCAGAGCTCAGAGCAAAGACAAATTCTGGCTGCAGGCAATGAAGACTTTCATCCTCACCTCTTTTGCTCCTCCGAGCTGTACTGATATGAACCTGCACAGATGTGATGAGCCAGCACCTGTAAGTGGCTGCACACAAGAATAGTTAAGGCAGGTCTGTGTCTGCAGCTGGCTGTGGGTGCACTGAGGGGTGTCAGTGCAGCTACCTGGGAGCTCAGACCTTGCCTTTCCCCATAGGAGGGGGCAGGTAACAGCACTGTGTCACTGCAGTCTGAAAATGTTCTTGACTCATGCAAATGTTGTCACACGGTTTCTGAGTGCTTGCGAAGCAATTTCCTGCCAGCTCCTAATTTGTACCCACCTCATTAGAGAAGGTTACATGGCAGGCTACAGTGAGGCAGGAAAACTTTGACTGAAGTTAAAACTAAAGAAATTTTGTATTAGAAAAAAATAAAATCTTTCCTTCTTTCTTTTTAAATAAATATTAACCCTTCAACGAGTACTATTTTTGCATTCTAGCTTTCACAGGACCTTGTGATCCAGGTGGCACATGGAACATGAGTTTCATTTCAAGTTCAGAGACTCTGGTGGAAGAAGAATATGCAGTTCTTGGATCATATGAGACGAGAGCTCTGCTTTATGAGGCTTTGCTGGTAATCAGTAACTAAAGACCTCAAAAGCACCATGTTGTTTTTCTCAGCTTCCAGCTTTAGGAACTGGGGAGCAGCCTGTGTTACACTGAGCATCCCTGAGCAAAACCAGCTCATGAAGTGCATAGCCAAGGGCTATTCATTCCTCATTTTGAAAACTAAAGCCAAAAGTGCTAATCTGCTAAATAATGTGTTTGTCAGTGTTCTCACATAATGAAATACAGAATATGCCTACAAAAACAATGCATGCTCTCTGCTTGATGCTTTTAAAAGCTTTCCCAATTTGTCAAAAATTCTAGTCTGGGTTTCAATATCTCGATGAGAAAAATTTGGATGGTTCTTCACAGTATGGCCAAGTTAAGGGACTACTGCCAGGGGCTTTGTTCTTCTCCTGTACTCCAGCAGAGTTCTTTTCTTTGCAGTTTCACATGCTAGGAGCCACTTATTCCACATTTGCTTTGATGCTTGCATGAGGATTCATTATTCCAGTGACTGCTATTACATATGCTGGGAGAGACAGCAGTCCCCAGAGGACCATGAAGACCAGGGCAGTTCAATGGGATGCAGAATCATGAGGCAAGGCTGTAGTTAGGGAAAAACCCTCCCTGATCATATGAACTCCACACTGGCTGCATGAAATTCTCACTGAATGCCAGTATTTATGACACTGAATGCAATGAGCAGAATAAAGGTAAAACAATAGAGAAAAAGCTTTACAAAGCAGGGTGCAGTGGGAGGAATGCTAAAGGTGAAAGAGCTTCATCTGAAGTCCTCACACATTCTCATGAACCTTACTCTCCAACATTATCCTGGAAGTAACTGCATTTCACTTCAAAGGTGAATTTAACAAACTCTACATAATTGGAGGAGCTGGACTTTGGGGAGTAGAAGGCAGTGAAGCAGAAGGTCACAGAGAACCTCAGCCAGCTCACAGCCACAGGCATCCACTGCAGCTGGAAAAAGGAGAGTCACAGGCCCTTTAATTTCTGGGAGCGTACCAGGGAGCTCACAGATGGACCTCAGAGTGCAAAAGAAGCACTTGCCTGAATTTCATAAAATGCAAGATATCTTGTAATCTGCTGCGCTGAACCAGAAATTATTGCACACTGTCAGCAGTTCCCTCAGGACATTAGTAAGGGATTTCTCCACTAAATGATTCAAAGAAGAGTTCACACATCAGCGTAATTCTCAACATGAATATGCTTTTTTTTTTTTTTACCTGACATAAAAAAAAAATCTTTATCAAATAGTCCCTTGTGTATGGGCGTAATACATCCATACTGTTATTTTGGGGACATAATGTTTGATGGGAAAGTAATATTGGATGAATGGCTAAGAATTTTAAAAGATTTCTGGTAGCAAACTCCTGCTAAACACAGTCTATTGTAAGGAGCAAGCCCTGAGAAATGACATTTAGTGGAGTGGTCCTTCACTGCCATGCAGGAATGTCAGATTTTGCTTCCTTCTTTGGAATTCCACCTTGGAAATGCCCTGCCAGAATCCCAGCTGAGCTCTGTCCTGGCTGCTGTGCTGCCCAGGAGCTCCCAGGGATATGGAACAGGTATCACTCCTCCCTTGCCTGGAGCCTGAGGCATTGCCTTTGCTGTGAGACTTTGGCCAGGCTGCTCCGAGAGCACAACCCCCATGGAGCTGCAGGGTCCTGTGGAGCTGTTCCAGAGAAAAGAGCCATGAACAGCTGATATTAGTGCAGAACCTCTCCTCCTGAGCAAGGAATTCTTTGATTTAGTATTTAATATAGTGTTGAATAGGAAACAAAATGCTTGCCATTGGTTGAAATTTTGGTGTGCTGGTCAAAACCCCAGATGTAACAACTGAAACTCAGTGGGAAACCAATAAAGGTCTTGTATTACTGGCTTTAAATTTAGAAGTTTTTTAGCAGTATATGCATTTTCTAGG